>JAWZYU010000002.1:22880893-24209560 GCA_038380435.1 Ryuthela nishihirai
ATTACTCATTAGAAATGTATGATTTAAAATATATTTTTAAAGAGGGAATTTTTCGTGCTATGCTTTAAGAATATAATTTTTTTTCATTCTAGTTGCTCGACGGACCTAGTTTAGTAATCGTTGTCAAATTATAAATAATTAATTATATCGTTAAACAAAAATATGCAATCAAAATGTACAAATAAACATTGGACACTTTAATTTTTTTTGAAATATTGGGTTTATTTCTGTATTACCTTATTATTGATGGTAAATTTAGAACGCCAAAACGATGAACCAATACCTAAAAGCAATAAGCCAAACCAAAATAAAAACTACCTTCGTAAAAATACATAAAAAAAATAAGTAATAATCCTTTTTAATTACACAGTATGGTTAAATTAAATTTTTAATGGGTTAGGTTGTTTTACCTCTGAGCGGCACTGTTTTGCACACCATGGGCTAAATGGCCAGGTCACATGGAATCCGAAGGCTCAGAGAAGGTTGGGGGAGGGGACCCACTAGAGCAGCTGTTGAGAGGCAGATGGTAGCCTCCCGTCAAGGCCATCCAGCGTGTTCTTTAACGTGCATGGCAACGGCCTAGAATACATAGACTGCTCGTATCACTGCTTTCAGCGCCACCAACACGTGATTTCTGGAAACTTCGCATCCATGACACTTTAGGGCAACTCGCTGATAGTCGTGCTTCAGCTCCGTAGCATAACGCTTGTTTCTGTGACTGTAATTTTGCAAGTATTTAGGTTTATAAAGTACCTTAAACGGTGAGAAATATGCCGAATTCATGCTGTGCAATTAATTGCACCAATAGGCACAGAAAAGATAATGGAATTATCTTTCATGGGTATGCAAACCCAATTTATAGTTACCAATATTATACACGTGAGAATCAATGTTCGCTCCATAGTAAATACACAGATTACCAGTGGTAATTACCAGTATTCATCTGATAAAAATTATTACTGTCCCATCGCGTCAGCAATAGTTTTTTTCCCAGATGAATAATTGATCAAAGTTCCCTATTTTAAGAAAATATTCTTAGCACTTCGTTTACATTTTTTTTGGATTTCCGTTGCGAAATTGAGAGCTGTGTAACAAATGGATACATCAAGAAGTTAAATTGAACACCGAAAGAAAACACACAAATTTGTTCTGTGCATTTTATACCAGACTGTTTTAGGTAAGATTAATAACCATAAAATGGCACAATAGATCTGTAGATAGTTTGAGCAGGGAATTAAAAATGCAAAATTCATAATTTTTAGTATAGTTTGAACATTCAGTATGAAATGAAACAAATGAAAATGAAATAATGTTGGTTTAATCAATATCATATACAATGTTGATTTCTCCTTTGATTACAGTCTTTAACCAATGTCGTTTTAATTAACAGAGGCAATATGTATAAAGGTTCTCATAATCCTTGAGGCCACGGGATTGTGGGGTAAAACCCATGGTCCACAGAAATCTGTTTTGATAAATTTTAACTCAGAAACTCTTATAATCATGATAAATGACCATTACATTTGCTAAAAGAATTCATAAATAGAATGTTATCATTCATTTAAATAGTAAAATAAAAATAATTTTTGGGGTTAATCAAGTTCAATGACAGAGAAAGTTTGTCTCTCCATATTCCATGTGGCCATCTACCCCACCCCCTGGTCACTAAATCTTTATATAGAATGCAATTTTAATTAACAGAAGCAATAAGTCTAAATAGAAGAAACGGGTTAAGAAACGTTTTTAACCCTTTGAGGCTACAGAATTTTGGAGTAACAAAACCCATGTTTGCACAGATATCTAGTTAGAAAAATTTTAACCCAAATACTTTTATATTCTGGTGTGATAACGGGAGAAATATTTCTTAAAACAATACAGGGATTTAAAAACATTGACGATAAAAAAAACTTTTTTTTGGATGAATTGGCTCAATGATACACATCGTTCAACTTAACCCTCCCCTTTTTTTTGTTACAGAATCTTTAAATAGAATATAAATAAAAATGTTCACAGTGGCAAAAATTTTCAAGTAGTGAAAGCAAAAGAACGTTATTTTATATTGTCATTGTCAGGTAGGTATTATGAAAAAATTAAACATGAATTGTCAGTGATAGTATCATCCTGGGGGGGGGGGGGAAGGTAAGGAGAATAGAGTGCTAAATGACAAATTTTCTCTTCCAGGTGATCTAAAAATTTCAGGTATTAATTTATAATAATTTCCAGGTATTTAATTTTTTCCCCTGCTATCATTCCAGATGTTAAAATTCTCCGGTGGGTAATTTTAGCCTGAATTCATTTACAGCCCATTCTCAAATATGCTATTCAGGCTTTCAAAATTTAAATGTATAGAAAATACCATGCTAAAATTGCGGCTTCTCGGTAGGATTATTATCAAATAGGTATATCTATTTTGACACATATATCATTGTTTTTCACAATGTAAATGAGTAATAAATACATTTAAAGTAATCGTTGAAAACCACTCGAATACAATATTGCCGTGGTAGCAGCTTCTACCAACGCTAGATGGCACTGGCGTTTTGCCCTAAATGAACATGGCCGCAGAAGCGTTGAAATTGTCTCGCAATGGCCGCCATATAAGCAGTCTATGTATTCTAGGTCGTTGGTGCATGGGGTATGGCTCTCCGGTACACGGGGCCACGGCTTAACGTCTCATCTGACGACGGCGGCTTTTCCAAGCCCATCGGTGTCCCCTACTGACCATGGGCAGGGCGGGGAGTTTTGCGGAGACATTTCTTTAATGAAACATTTAAATGGTAGCTAGGCATACATTGTTGGTTACAAATTTTTAGCAGTGTTTTTATTTGACAACCGTGCGTGAAATTGTGTTAAAAAACAGATAGGAAGTGAACTGATTTAATAACTAAGACAATAAATTTCTATCAATAACGTACGAATTTAAGTATTAGTCACTTAAAACACCAAAATGCTGTCGAATTATACTAATTAATCCTGACATTCAGCAAATAACAAATGAGAAAAAAATACATCATTCGAAAATCGAATGTTAAATCAAATCGTAATTACCTTTCTTACCAATCACCTTTCGACTGGTTATTCAACACATTTGTAGGAAATGGCACTGCCTACACTAATTAAAGATGCATTGTTGTTCTACTACCAACAAATATATCGACAATTTTAAATCGTCTACGGCGCACATACAAAACGAAATCTTTTTAGCACTCGTACAACGCTTTTTTCTATTTCGACATCATTTTGAAATCAGTCGTATTCAATCCATTCATGACATAATTCACACTCCGTATTGTATCTCGCTTGTCTCGTAGTACAAACAGTCACACTTTCATTGTTTGCACGTGTAGATTCTGCTTCATTATCTTAATTACTAAATTATATGTACTTCTAATGAATTTACTTCCAAAAAGAATTCTGCAAATGAATATCTGCAATGAGTTCTAGAAGCATATTTATTTTAAAAAAAGTGCCAGGCTAAAAGTACTTACACTTAAAGCACTGAAGGCCTTCAGGGGAATGGTTTCATCAATGGTTCCCATATCTTTTGAGAAGCGATTCAGAATTCTTCCTATCATTTATCACATAAGAGAAAAAATAAAAATGTTTATTGTTATTTTTAAATGATAAAAATTATTTTAAAAATTGCATTATATTCTTAACTCTTAATTATACAAAATAAAAATGTTTAGTAAAATACTTGTAAAAAGAAAAAGGGATATACCAAACTCAGATGGGTATTACGATTTCGTTCACAGCTCGAAGCAACAAATTAGACGAAAAGCATACGTTTTTCAGTCTGTAGTAAAACCGTCGGGATTCACTGTACACATAGAGGTTTCGCATGGCGTTCCGAGGGATGCTCCACTATTTCAGGTCGTGGTCCTATAGCGCAGAAGTATTTGTGCCAGTTGAGTGTGAGCTTGAGGGCGACGTTCGACCATGTCCCAAACATGCTCGATTGGCGACAGGTCTGGTGGTACTCTGGCCAATTCACCCAAGGAATCACCTTGGCCAAGGTGATTCCTTGGGTGAATTGGGTGAATTGGGTGAATTGAGTACCTTGAAAATCACCCAAGGAATCACCTTGGCCAAGGTGATTCCTTGGGTGATTTTCAAGGTACTTTGAAGAAATGCTCTGGATATGGGAGCAGGGTCGGATCTAAGAATGCCATGTTCCCCTTTCAAAAATTTCCCCGTAACGGTAAGAGAGATAAAAAAAAAAGATTATTAAACTTGAACATATTTCATGAATTTTTCAAGAAATTTTCTTAAAACCTCTAAAGCGAAGGGGAAAATGTTTCACTTCAATGAAAATCAGTCTCTTGCTACCCCTTTACCTTTTCCTGTCTCGATTGCGTCGCTTGGCTCCCCCCTCCCCCTCTTTAGTTCCTAGATCCGGGCCTGAATGGGAACAAACATAGAGGTGAGCGTTGTCTTGCTGGAAGAGGGCTTTACACGTTCCTTCCAGAAATGGCAGTGCAACAGGACGTACGTCGTCGTTGCATTTCCCCTTCCCTGTGAGGAAAGGGACTTATTATTGCTATCAGTGTATTCCCTTGACATTCTACATATATTACACACATAACTCTCAAGTAGCCATGGGATATGGAGGTCCAATCTGAGAATGCAATTTAGTGCACTTGGTTACTGATCTAAGGGACCTGGGTTCGAGCCCCGGATAAGGCATGGATGTATGTGTCGTTTTTCTGCTGAGGTCCTGCCATCCTCTCAGACCTTCTACTCTGGCATATAAATTGACAGGCTCCTGTCAAACCTCTGTGGCAAGCAGCTGCTTGAGGGAGTATTTATTTTTATTTATAAACACGTCTCTCATGGATCCGGACCCCCCAGAAAATCCGGTTGTCTTATACAAAATTTCAGACTTGTCCAAACGGTTATCTTTGTAAAATTTTATTCTAGCCCTGTAATATATATCCGGCCGTAAAAAATAGTTAAAAGAACTATAAAATTTTATTCCATATAGAGTATCATTTTAACCATTCTTGTCTGGTGGAATAATTCAGTCATTGGGAAACCCTTCTCAAGTCTTATCCTCAGCTGAACCAACCACTCCACTGAAACTAAATTCTCGAGCACTCCCCAAGACTAAATTATCGTCCCCCCCCCCCCCGAAACAAAAAAATCCTCGGTATGTTACTGTTTTAGGTACACTGTTCATAAGCATATTCACTAATCTGCAGTTCTGCAAGCGGGCAACATGCCACCATCGGGTCTGCCGATATCTAACCTATTCTCCCTAACGCACACGCGCTACCTAAGCATTACACCCCACTCCCTTTTTGAGACACAAGAAAATCATGCCTGAGAGACAGCATGAGTCCGCCATTTTTAGGACAGATACAGTGCAATTCCCCACCTCAGAGTTTTGGGCCCAACTTTAGAGTCTCTTGCCTTTGCCGTATTTTAAGGGAAAGAGCCTCTACCTTCAGGATAGGAAGGCTTTGTCCTTCCCCAGTTTTGTTAGCTCTATAGTGAAAGGCAATGTTAGGTGAGAAATGCAGTGTTTCAGCAGAGAAAGGAATCTTTCACAGTGCTCAACCCCATATAAAATGAACGCAGCCGGTAGAGGCCCATTTATCTCTCATACCTTGCACATCCTCTTTTAAGTTCCTTAGAAGTTTCCTTCCTATTTCCTTAGAAGTCGTAGTTAGGATTAGTTTAGAAGTTTTAGTTATGATTTTCTTAATTTTCAATTAGATACATGTGATTACAGAATTGTCTTAAGCAAGAAATAACCTTTATAGTTAGGAGTGCATACCTAGTTATTTTCGCTTTTGCTGTACAGGAGAATTCATCAATCACCATTCAGGGTAATTGTTCCCAATTTTTGCATTTAAACTTTTGCCTGTAATCAGGGGCTATCCCCTTTAATTCGAGAGCTGAATAAAACCAACATCATTTATACTGAATGGACAAATTATTATACGCACCCCAATAACAATATGCAAAGCAGAAGTTTCGGATCCAGTCACGTGGAACTCTGAAACTGGTAATGCCTATAAATGGAGCAGGTCTCTACTCATTGGAAAGCAGTCATGGAAAAGTAATCATGGATAAAGGCAAAGACGTAAGTGAGTTTGACCGTGGCCAAATAGTAGGTGCGAGGAATGCCGGTTTGTTCAATCACTGCATTACTGAACTGTTAGGATTTCCACTCTCGAGGTTAGCGCAGACTGTCCTGCATCGTTACAAGGAATCGCAAGGCTACCATGGAGCAAATAACGTCGGATTTGAATGCGGTTGCGTCCACCAACTTATGCACAAAGACTATCCATTGTATCATGGAAAAAATAGGCTATTACAGTCGACTTCCACATCGTGTTCCCTTGTTGATTGCAAAGCCTATTGCAACTGGAGTGCGGACGACTGGAAACACGTCATCTGGTCTGACGAATCATGGTTTCAACTCTATCACACCGATGGGAGTATGTATGTGTGGTGTAAACTATATAAGCGATGGACCCAGCTTGCCAAGTTGGAGTCGTACAAGCAGGTGGAGGTGGTGTAACAGTTTTTTTTTTGGGGGGGGGGGTATTTACACGGGTTTCCTTGGGGCCCCTCGTATCTGTCAAGACCTCCGCCACTGGCACAAGGTATGTGAACATCCTCACCAACCATGTACACCTGTTCGTAACGATTCTCTTTCCCCACTATGACATCATCTTTCAACAGGGCAACGCCACACTGCATACTTCCCGAGTAGCGACCAATTGGCTCTAAGAACATTCAAGTGAGTTTACCACACTCGAATGGTCTCCTTGAGCGTCGGACATCAACCCCATTGAGAATTTGTGGGACGAATTGAAAGATCTGTTCGAGCCCACCACCTCCACCGACAACTGTGGATGCTCTACGACAGGCGATCCTCGCTTCACGGGCAGCAATACCATCTCCGTGTTTTCAACACCTCATTGAATCCTGCTGTTGTGAGGAAATAAGGTGGAGCAACAAGTCATTAGGTAGGTATACATAATAATTTGTCTATTCGATGTATTTTGAAACTAATCTGCCAGACTTACGTAGTGACTTGTAAATGTATTTGTTACTTGCCCAGTGAAAGGAGTTTCTACAGAGCTAAGTGGCCGCAATCCGAAAAAAGGGTGGGAGAGGGCATTAGACTGCTGCAGAATTGTTACTCAGCCTTGGGAGCTCCTGAAGGTTGAGTTTTATGATATAGGAGGAAAACCCTGAGGGAAAAAAGGGATTAGGCAGGTAGGTGTCCTTAATGTGTGCGAAAGACAATCAAATATTCTGCTTTTGCTGCTCTCTACTAGCTAGAGCCTTTATGTCTAATTGACTGTCCTTCGAGTGGAAAACCTTAACTTTACAGTGCATCACTACTACATAATTTAGTGTACTCTAAGTACCATTTAACAGTAAGCTTACTTTATTCATCATTGGCGCCCAGGTTAACTTGTGGGATTTAATTCTCAGCTGGAAAGGAGGACTTAGCTACAATCTCCACAGTTTAAGTAATCTTCAAGCGGGCCTTGTACAACAACCATAAATTCTTGACGTGCTGCACAGGGCTATCCAATGCAAGCAATTATCGAGCACACCCCTGCCAACAGAACACTACATGACCCAACCTCAGGGAGCATGAGCATGTACACCTATTTTCCCATAATTTCCACTGACAGTGTTTGTTTTCAGGAAAAGTATCACTCCCTTGCATTAAGTAACTGGTGCATTGTTGTGCCGTCCTTTTGATGGGTGTCCTTATTGGTACAATTGCTGTATCAAGGCTGTATTTTTGACTTTTTTTATTGGTACAAGTCCTATATACTTGTCTTCAAAATGTTAAACTTGCACCTAAAACATAAAGTATTATAAAACAGAATATATTTTTTTATCTTTTTTTTTTTAAAAAAAGAAGATAGATGAAAAAAAAAATTAGATTTGATAGTTATGGCTGAAATATACGATTCGCACTTCCTAAATTTCTCAAAAGCTATAATTGCGCTCTCTAACGGAGGAAAAAGTTGAAAATTGAAAACTTTTAAACGAACACTGAAAATGGTGTATTTAAGATAGAGATTTGAAATTTTGGTGGCGAAATATCAAAGTCACGAGGTGTACATTGGCAACAATTAGTTGACCCCTTACCCCGAGGGTGGACTGAATACGACTTCTTTTGTTTTTTGAGATAACTGCAAAATTCTTTTTTAGTTGGATAGGCACATATGAAATATTTCGATTCACATTTTCCATATGCTTCAGTAGTTTTAATTTACGTCCTTAGAAGGCACTGAATATGAAAAATCTAAATTTTTAAAATGAATATTGCAGTGATTTGTTTATGGTAGAAATTTGAAACTTTGGTGTTAGAGTGCCAAGAGATATTCTGCTGAGAGCAATAATCTGCCACCTTTTCTCACATCATCAGAAAAGCAACTTTTTCATTCTAGGGAATAAAAGAAAAACACTTTCTACATTCCTTATGCCGTCCCGTGGCCGAGTGTTTAGCGCGCTTGGCAACTGATCTAAGGGACCTGGGTTCGAGCCCCGGGTAAGGCATGGATGTATGTGTCGTTTTTCTGCTGAGGTCCTGCCATCCTCTCAGACCTTCTACTAGGGCATGTAAACTGTCAGACCTCTGTGCAAGCATCTGCTTGAGGGGGTATTTTTTATTTATACATTCCTTCTTCTACTATGGCATATAAACTGACAGGCTCCAGTCAGACCTCTGTGGCAAGCAGCTGCTTGAGGGGGTATTTATTGTTTTTTATTATAAGTGCTAAAAAATTGCTCTTTGCATTTTTTGATGTCATACACTGATCTTTATTAGCAAAGGAATGTTTAAACAGCGTATGAATCGAACTTCAACGAAACCCCCACCAAGAGAACCACATCATTATGTTAAAAGGGAAGAAAAAGCGCCATAGAATTGGAAGTGAAACAGAATGGTTAGCTTGCACTCTAATGCAGGGTAACTGCATTAGAGTGCAAAATTGATATGATGAGATCAAAAGACTAAGTTCGAGGTGAGAAAAGCACGTGTGTTTCTTGTGTTTCCACTGAGGAGTATTACACTGTGGCAAACAGCTACTTCAGGGGTAAATTTTTTAAAGCAGCAGAAAAAAACTGAAGCTGCCAGAATGTTATTCTTTCGATCCTTACAGTGAAACTGAATAATTTTGCATTGATTATTTAAAATATAATGTATTAATTAAGCTAAAAAATTACAAATGGAAAAAATAAACTGTTTGTTATAGATTATATAATTACGTTTTGAGCTAGGAAATATTCTAAAACAAATAAATAAATCGATACTTACCAAAAGGATTTTCCCCAAAGAATGCAACGGGGGCTCTTAGGACGCAATGAAACATCTTGTTGTGAAGATTGATTGAAGATTTCAAACACATGAAGAAGAAAGATAACATTCGGATCAGGAAAAACGGGAAAATGGCTAGTAACAGTCCAGAATACACGTACAAGTTGTAGTTCGAGGCTAGATCATTAGATCGTAGAGTATAATTTGCAGTCCACCTAAAGCAGTCTGCGTTTATATCACTTAGATTCTCTTCGAAGGTAATATTCTTTCGGATATTTTTTGCCAAATTCCATATCCTCATTTCGTTAAATGTTATTTCTTTCATTTTCAACCAACACTTCTCAATGTTATACTTAAGTTGCTCTTCTTTAGTCCTGAGGAATTTAAATTTAAATTGATTCTCATAATACATAATACATTAAATGAACGTGATAGAAACTTCGCTAAATATAATGAAGCTTTTGATAAAATAAGTTACACCGGACATGTTACATTATGGGAGTATATTATAATGGTAATACATTCTCAACCTTTTATGCTTTACGTACCCCCTGGAAATGTGTATGTAACTGGCGTACTCCTTTGTATAGATAAATAAAACTAAAGTTACAGTATAACAATGGGAATAAAATAAAACACTGACTTTGTTACCAGATCTAGCAACTTTTGAGCTCTCACGGCGTACGCCAAAAAATTTTGCCGCATACCCCACGTTGAGAACCCCTGCATTAGAGTATTCGAAATGTAATATATTACACCAAGTCCGGACTAGAAGAAAAACGAGGTGGTGTTGGGGGGGGGGGGCAAGAAACGCAATCGAGCGGGAAAAATGCAAAGGGGGATAGGGGGGCAAAGCACTGGATTTCCAACGTGGCATAAATCTCACCCTTCGTTTAAAAAGTCTTTAAAAATTTATTGTAAAACACAGGGTTGGGTATATTTGCACGATCACATTCAACGATCGGTAGCTATGAAGATTTGTGCAAAGACCAACGACGGCACAACTGGGCTATGACAGCCGATCCCCACACTGAGTACCCTTGTTAACAGCATGTCACCAGGCTATGAGGCTGGAGTGCGTGAAGGAACATCACCAGTGGATCATGGAAGACTGGAAATCGGTAGATTGGTCTGATGAATCAAGGTTGAAACTAAAACATACCGACAGAAAGTTGCATGTGTGGTGTAGACCACATAAGGCCATAGACCTCAACTATCAAGTCTGGGTGTTACAGGTCAGTGGATGCAATGAATTGTTCTGGGCATGCTTATGTAGGCCACCTTGAGGCCTCTTTTACCTAGTGAAACCACCATCATCATATAAGGCTATGTTGATGTACTCGCCGACCATCTACAACATCCTTTCATGGCTATCAATTTCCCACAGCAGGATGCCATTTTTTTCAACAAGACCACCTGCCGTCTCATCGCTCCCGTTTGGCGAAGGGCTGGTTGGAGGAGCATTACAGTGAGTTCATAATCCTCGAAATGGCTCTCTCACCCTGCAGTTTTGAACCCTATTCAGCATCAATGGGATGAAGTGGGGCGATGCATTCGCGCCTGAACCCCACCACAGACATTTCTTGGCAATTTATGTCTTGGAATCATGGGCTGCAATATCACCGAACGTTTCCAATACCTGGTAGAGTCCATGTCACGACATGTTGCTGCTGTTGTGAGGGCGAAAGGTAGACCCACACGTTATTAAGCAATTGTGTATAATAAATTGTGCTTTCAGTAGTAACATAATATTCCAATTACATTATAACTATAATAACGGTAATGTATTACTTTTGCTACATATTACATTCGGAAGTAAAGATTTATTTCTACTGAAGAATAGGATTTCAGAAGCCTAAACTGTCAATTTTTATTACTGAGATTTGAAAATTATTATTTACCATATGGAGAGCCAATAATCGCTACCAAAGTTTGGTATCTCAGCAGCGAAAAGGGTTATGAACACAACAGCTACCAGTAATAAGCTTCTTGATGCAATGATATATTCTTTGTATAGTTGAAACCTCACTGTTCCAGAAGATTTAAGTTCTTCTTCTTGTTTAGGTTTTTCAGCAACCGTTTTGGAATTTTCTTTCTAAATTGAAATAGATAGTGTCAGCTAATGAAAATGTTAAAAGTCAAATGTTAAATGTCAGAAATCTTAAAAGAAAAACTTATCAAAAATAGGTATCAAGTGGAAATTAACAGAATGTACAAATGCAAATTTTGACAACAGTAAAATTTCAATAACAAGGTTCTTTTTCATGCGTTTTTATAACTTTCAATTTCCGGAACGGCAACTGAAAGTTATAAAACAGTAACGTTATAAAAAAAAGTTAACAAAAAATAAATAAAGCAAAAAAGTAAACAGTAAAGTTATAAAAAGGTACGACAGTTGGCAAAATTCGAATCCACTTGGAAAATACGGGTGAGTTGTAATAATTGGGATTGGGTTTGTGAAATTAAGGAGAATTGACAAAATCGAGAAAATTTGGCAAAATCTTGGGGAGTTTGAAAAGTTTGAAGTGATTTGGCAAATTTAGGAGGGATGCAAAGTTGGGATTGGTTTTGCGAAATTAAGGAGAGTTGATCAAATGAAGGGAAAATTCACACTGACTTGCTGCAATTCAGACCAAATGTAAATATTGGGATTATTTCTGTGAAATTATGGCTAGTTCACAAAATCGGAAGTCACATGGCAAAATGCAGGAGAGTTGTGAAAATTGCCTTAATCCCCACCCACCCCCACACGGAGTGAAAATCTAGGGTGAAAACGAGACAGAGACATTATTTGCTCATTTGGCAAAAAATTGATTTTCGAGTTGGAAAATTTTCTCCCCTCTCCCAACCATAGTCCTTCGCTACGTTAGGGGGCTGACAGCCAGGGGACAGCTACAGCCAGGCGGCTGAGCAGTTCTGCAAGCGCTTGAAGATGTCAAACAACAGACATCAAACAGTTAACGAGATCAAGCGACTTTTGGGTAATACTAACATACCCAGTATCTCCCTCTTTTGGATCAAGGCGCACGTGGGTCATGAAGGAAACGAGTGGGAAGATCAACTGGCCCGCTTCAGCAGGCACCCAGCCTGAGATAGCGGTAAAAACTTAAAATAATACTCTGAAGTTAATATTAGGCAAACGGGTAATGGATGAGTCGCAGAGGCTCTGGATGTGACTGAAAACGGTCTTCAAACGAAGACATTCTTACAGAGAGTTAGTCTGTCCTTGGTGTCCTCTGACCACTACCTAACGCAGGTACTGACAGTCATGGGAACTTTCAAACATATCCGGAGCGCTTTAAAATCTCTGCCCACAGTTACTCTCGGCTGTGGGGCTCCAGATGCAGACTTCAAGCATTATATCCGCCGGTGCCCGATAACAGAAGGTTTCGCTAATGAACTCCTAAGTACCCAAGCCATCAGAGAAGAAGTAGGAGGGACGACCACAATAACCATTAGGAGTGCCCACGTCAAGGCACACCTGAGGGACTTGGGTCTGTCGGTTCCGGGACTTCCTCCTTTGATACCGAAGCTGCTTTCGCTCTACTACTTATCTTCCTTATTCTTCTAGCCAGACTGCACACCGTATCTCCTTTAATGCCACCCATACTCCAAGTCCCTACTGGTCACCCCTGAGACATCCTCTTACTTTATACTTCCAGGCTCTCGCCACTCGTGTAACCAGACGGCACGAGTTTCTCCCCAGGGGCGGGGGGGGGGGTCCTTTGGGAACCGCCCCCTCTGGGGAGGGGCTTGTCATTCTTACGATACTGTTTGAATATAAAGGACTCAAAGGAGATAGGGGAAGAGTCAAAGTTTACTTACAACAGAGGGCTTGTTATTCTTACACATACACTTCATATTCATATGCAACAGATCCAATGGGTTTTCGTGAAAAACCGAGTTTTTAGGTTGTTCTTTAATTTATGGAAATCAGTATATATATAATATGTTTGCCAGTTTGGAGAGGAGATAATAAAAATAGCTACATACACAGAATTATTACAGAGATGCAGTTTTAAAGTTCTGATTAAGAAACCTAAATATACGAATACCATGTTCCTTATTCTTGGAATTAGAAAATTCTACCATTAAAGAAATCTGTATACTGTATATATATATATAACATTATTTTATGTTGTATTACATTAATTTACTATATTCATAAGCAATAATTTTTATAAGCATTAATTTATATTTCACTGATTTTGCTAAGTTAAAATCTGATCATTGGAATAGAAATACTCTTAAAAAGCATTATCATTATTGGTATTAGTCAGGTCGGATCTAGGATGCGGGTGCAAGGAATCATTCCCCCCCCCCCCCCGAGAATGTTAGTAAGGATAATGGATGAAACAAATACTTGGGCTTATTTCACGCATTTTTCAACAAATTTTAAAGCCCTTTAAACGGAGGGGAAATTGTTATACTGCAATGGAAATACAGTATAATTCTCCCCTTTACTTTTCCAAGGCTCGATTGATATTTTCAAGGACCCCCGCTTATTTTTTTTCTAGATCCTGGCCTAGTATTAGCAACACTTAAAATATTTAAACCAAAATTTAGAAAGAATATTATGTATATTGGTCCAAATTGTTTAATCAATGAATAATGAAATTAAACTATTAAACAAATCATTTTTTATTAAAAAAAAACTATTATTAACTAGTTCAGTGTCTCGCAAACTTTTTTACTCTGCGGCACACTGAATCTAATTTTTTTCCCGCGGCACACTGAATCTAATTTTTTTCCGCGGCAACTGAATCTAATTTTTTCCCCGCGGCACACCTAAAAAAAAATTTTTGATGGTTACGTAAAAAGAGGAAAATTGAAGTTTCGTTAAATGCATTTTATTTAAAATAAATATAATAATAAATATAATTAATCATAACTCGGTGTTTGTTTTAAATATTTGTCCATTCTATGGCTTGAAATAATCAAAAATTAATACCAAAAATTGGAAAAAGCTTGATAAATACTTACAAGATCCCAATTGATAAAATCTGAAAGATTTTTATTAAAGCACGTCGATAACACAAGTCAAGTCAAAATGAAATCTTTGGAATATCTAGTGTCAATTTGAAAATCTCTCGCGGCACACAGTTTGCGAGACACTAAACTAGTTGTTATATCTTCAGTGGGTAGATTCATTAATGAAATAACCATCTAACTACAGAGATTTCTCAGTTTTTTTCCGATAGTTTTAATTTTTTTAACGGGAAACAATTTACTGAAATTATTGAAGCATATTACAAATCATATTAAGATAGTTTTGAAAAGTAAAGTTTGATTTTATCCGATTTCGATTGCCGAAAAACTGCCAATTTGAGTCATGAGAAAAAGAAACCAAGAGTCTTTTTTCGTTATCATTCAGAGTGTTCAAATATTTTCTTACTGCCTTCAAAATCATATATTGAACATAGTTTGCAAGAGGATTTTAAACACTCATAGGCGTTACCGTCCGTCACTACACGTTTTTCCCTGACCTTGGGGGCAGGGCTTGACTCAGTCGGTGGCGCGCCAGGCTCGAGTCCCAACCGTGCTAGCATTGTGATTTATCTCCACTCCCACCTAAAGAACACACTAGATGGCCTTGGCGGGTGGCTCCATGTGTCTTCTAACAGCTGTTCAGTGAAGCCTCTTCCCCAATCTCCTTTGAGCCCTTTGGGGTCCTTGTGACATGGTCATTTAGGCCTTTGCGAATTATAACATTTAAAAAAATAGTGCTGCCCTATAACTGGAGAATGGCTAACAGTCAGAATCTCAGACGGCAAAACTCATTTATCTCTCTGACGAGTTCCATATCCCCAAGAAGATTTCATAATAATTTGCTCTAGATTAACAATATTTGGATTCGTGCTCCTTTTTGTAACATCTGCTGGAATCGACGTTTCGTTTAAAGAATCGTGCGGGATTAAGGAAAGCGACGAAATCGCCGAAATAGGCTCAGCCAATTTAGAATTAAGAAGAATCTGTTACAGAAGTAGTGTGTGAATTTCAGGATCCACTACACATAAAAACAACCCAAAGCCTGACCCAGGTCTGATGGAAACCTTACACTTTGTATACATGTTATTTTTAAAATAATGCTAAAATGAATACATAAGCTTACATATAAACATAAATAAAGCAGAAATCTTAACAAATTACCTTAAATGATATAGTTTTAGCAGGACAGTCAAGAGCCACATTTTGTTCATTTGCTACTATGGGAGCAGAGTTTTCAGCAATAAAGCCATTTTTGGATACAGGGGAACTGGAAACAAATCCTTGCTTTTCTTTTCCAAATTCATTTTCCATAAAAACATCAAAATTAATACCAGAATTAATGAGTTGTTGCTGAGTTCCGATGGCAACGCTTTTGCCCTGCATAAAATGCAAATGCATCAGCACTTAATGACACTCACGATAGATAATAATGTGGTATTGGAATGCAAATCATAATGAAAACAATGTCACAAGATATAGGCAAAATGATTAAATGCTTAAATATAGAAATCATAATTCTAAACATTTATAAACTAATAAATTCTCCATTGAAATTAATGATGTCTTGAAATGGAAAAAAAGCGGTTTTAAACTCAAATTCGGGTTCTGTCACAGGAAGAAACTTGCAGTTTTAATGCAGCATGGGGTGGACGAGGATAAACCCCTAGAAGAAGTGTCGAAACGGGGCTGTCAACAATTTGGAAAGTGACTGTATCGAAGAGTGTTAGTTAAATGGAAATTTTCAATTAAAACCCCGTAAAAATTGGGGGGGGGGGGGGAAAGTGGTGTGAATTTCAAACTTTTAGTTTCTAGAAAATGGACATTTGAACCAGGGACGTACCTGGGGTGGGGAGGAAGGGTCCAGGTTTAGGGTCTAGGGTTTCAGAGCCTCCCTCCAACCCGAAAAAATTCGTCAGTATTATACGAAATATCAAACTTGTCTACCTGCTTTGAAATCCAAGAAAAAAAAAATATATATATAAATTTATTTCCTATCCGGTGGAATACTTTAGTGATTGGGAAACCCTAATCAAGTCTTATTCTCGGACCCCCCCCCCCCAACATTTCCTGAAGCTAAATTCTCGGAACCTGTCCTGAAACTAAATTGTAGAACCCTTCCCGAAACTAAATTCTCTGTAACTAAAACTAAATGCCCCATCTCCTAAACTAAATTCCCTGGGTCGGGATCAAAGCTGGCAAAGCTGAGTAAAGGGTAAGCGTGTCCAATGATAAAAACCGAGCGACATCAAGCAAAAACGGTAAAAAGCTAAAGACCATGTGATCCCGTTTGACGTGTTTCTCTTTGGTCACGTGCAAATGCCATCGCGCAAAAAGCCATGCAAAACCATGTGCAAAACAGACCACCGTTTCGGGAAAGCGTGTTCGACGTGTCAGTAGTATGGCAAAGTACTATTGGAAGAAATGTAGATATCTTGGTTGGGAGACGACTTCTGCTATTACAAATGAAATGATGTATAGATTTCTGATGGATAAAGAGCAATAAGAATAATAGTTACGTAAATTCATAAATGTAGTGTATTAGAAATGTTTTTTATTATATCGTTTTCAAAAAAAAAAAGATAATAGTTTCACTTTGTGATCTGCCTTCCATCTGCAGGCATCGAACTTTTTTCTTTAAAGAGATACTGATGAAATATCATGATTCGCACTTTCGAAACTTTCCTATAACTCTAATTGCGCCCTCTAACGGTGGAAAATTTTGAAAATTCCAAAATTTTAAATGAACATTACAAACGTCAAATTATGATAGAAATTTGAAATTTTGGTGGTAGAATGTGAAGATTCGTGGTTTCCATAGGCGACAATGGATTGATCCCTTAAACTAAAGGGGTGGGGAGGGGGTGAGAGAATGCATTTTTTTGTTTTAAGAGAAAATTGTTTGTTTTTACAGATAAATTAAAATTCTTTTAAGGTTGTATAGCTATTGATTAAATATTATTATTTGACTTTCCGAATCTCCCAAGGCTATAATTGCGCTCTCTAACGGTGAAGAAACCAAAAATTACAAAATTTAAAACAAATATTGCAAACGATGTAGTTGTGCTAGAAATTCGAAATTTTGGTGGTGGAATGTGAAAGTCATGAAGTCCCCACTGGCAGCAATGAGTTGACCCCTAACGCCCAGGATGAGTGGGAAACGCTATTCAATTTTTTTTAAAGAGATAACTAGAAAACTCTTTTATAGTTGCATTGATACTAATGAAATTTAATTTGCAATTTTCAAATCTTTAGGTAATTTTAATTTGCATCGTTAGAAATCATTACATATGGAAACGGTAAAACTTTCAACGAATGTTGCAAGTGATCTGTCTATGGTCGGAATTTGAAATTTTGATGATAGAATGTCAAGAGATATTCCATTGTTAATAACAATCTGCCCCCTTTTCTCAGAAGGGTGTGAGAAAAACAACTTTTTAAATTTGAAGCTAAAAGACAAATACATTTTATGTTGTACAGCTACTAACAAAATATTTTTATTTAATATATTTTTTAATATATTTAATATATTTATAATATTTAATATATTTATAATATTTAATATATTTTATATATATTTATAATTTTAATATATTTATAATATTTTTATTAATATATTATAAAATATATTTATTTTCCCCATATATATTTATTTTACCCAGTAGGTAAAAAGAAAAACTTCATTCTCTTTCAAAACAAGATTCTCACATGAACCACAGGCGACAACCGTTTCTTTAGTTAAATGCAGGGTTCAACCCGAGGTAACATTTCTGCATAAGTACTAACCACTACAACTGCGGCAGGTAGCGCTGCTATCGGTCACTAACGCGGCTCTCATTTACCCTTTACCTAGCTTTGGTCGGGAGAAAACCCTCTGAAAGTATCCGAAATTTCTGGGGGCTGCTGTCCCCTAATGAATGTAGTATGTTATCAACAACAGTTGAGAATGGAGTAGTATGTTATCAACAACAGTTGAGAATGGAGTAGTATGTTAATGGTGGAAAGCTATGAATTAAATAAGTTATAGATGGGGAAAAGTTATCAGTGAAGATTCTTTTCGAGCCAAACTTTTGGCGGCGTTTAAATACTAATATAAAATAACACTTTTTGAATTTTGTATCCCTTATAGTCGCCCTGCTTTCGCAATAAATTTGTTATCAAATATTATTTTATTTTTATAATTATTAAATATCAAAAATTGTTAACATTTTCATTGATTTTTGCATCCCCTCGTCACGCTGCGCACCTGTTGTATTGCCATTTTTTTTTTCAATTCACAATTGTTTATTTTCCTTTGCATTTTCATATACAGAGTTGATCGTAATAAGCTCAGAGAGCTTGACTGTAAGAATAAATGCTGCATACTGCTTACAAATAGCACATGCAGTTACTGCACAAAATAAAGCAAAATAGAGGAAACAGAGTAAACACTTAAAATAATGTTAATAATGCCCTCGAAGCTTGGGTAACTTATCCGCAGGAAAAGTTAAATATTTGAAAATAGTTGGCCTACATCGGTTACACATTGGCATTCATACATATGAAGTCCTGATATATATTATATAACGGTAAATTATTATTAATGTCAAGTTTAGGATAGAGATACTTTAATGCTCTTAACTTCTTAAAAGCCAATTTTTGATCTCAGATTTGATAACGTAAGAATGGGAAACAGAATGGACTTCGGCACTTCAATTCACTTAACACGTGAACTACGATAAATTAATAATTTACTCCTACCTCTTTAAGAACAAGTATTTGCGAAGCTTTATCCAAGAACTCTGTCTTATGAGTTACCAATATCCTTATTTTTTCTTTCAGATAGCCATTAATGCACCTAATATGGAATAAAATTAAATCGAAATTAATATAGCATAACAAACTCTTGCAATGCAATATATTTAAACAAATTAAAAATATCAAATCCGTACAAAATAAGGAGGAGAGAAAAAAAATCATAGTAAGTCCATTTATTGAAAACAGAGATACTGATCGCTTTCGTAGATTTGCTCTTTTCATGCGGCAGGGCTCGGTCACTTTGTAGTAATAGGGCTCAGGTTGCTAATCTGCAGTTCCAGTTTCGAGTTTCAACTCTGCCTAGGTTGAGAATTTTCTCTGCTAATTCCCTTTCTCCTCTTGGTGAGAAGGATGACACTGTTCGGTTTGGAAAGGACGCCATCCTTCAGATGGTACGTTCAGCCATGGCCCGAGTACAGGAAAACCATACTCTGTATACGTTAAAGAACATGTTCGATGGCCCAGACGGGAGGCTTCCTTATTCTCCCATCAGCTGTCTATTGGATTTCTGTCAGAGGTTTGGCGTTCATGATTATTAATGAATGAGACATATGCACTGTCACTAACGGTGCTCAATAGCTGAGGAACATCTGCATTACAGTTTAACGTTTATTAATATATACGTCTATTTACAGCTATTATCATAGTATATGGTATTCTGCACTCTCGGGATCACAATGTTCCCTTTGCTCAGCAACTGCTGCAAACAATACTTAATTGGCCTTATATCACGTCCAGCTAGAATGAATTTCGCATTCAACCGACTCTCGCTTGAGCGGATACACAATCGTCTCTTCTCCAAGACCGTCAGAGAGGGACTCTCTTTCCCGCTCTTTTCATCAAAGCATCACATGAAGGGTTCAGCCTCCATGACGATTTTCCAATAGCTCGCTGACTAACGATTTTCGTTTGGAGGGGAACACATGAGAACGCGAGCTGACCACCGTCCATACCATTGGAAATTCATAAAGCTATCAGCTCTTCCATTTGTGAAAGGAGCTTAAACCTGCCTGCTATTGTAGCTGGAAGAGACCAGCATTCCTCTGTTCATATCCAAAAAAACAGCAGTCTATAAAATGAGGGGGGAGGGGAGTGTGAGGAGATCACGTTGGAAGCGTTCGACCATGACAATCTGCTTCCTAAACCTTCTCTGAATCCTTGGGTTCCTTGTAACTTCGACATCGCGTGCAAAAAAGTTCCGCTCAAAGATGAAACAACCTAACAACGTAATTGCTGTTCAGCTTATTCCTCTGTTTTCAGTATAAAATGTTTCGATCCTTTGTGCATTCTTTTACTTATACACGTTCTTCGGGAGTAAAGTTCCTCAAGTGTTGGGCAGGAAAGGAAATTTTGCGGTATCTCTCGAAACCATTTTTATAACCTGTTTACTACAGAAAGACTCCGACTGAGCCATCTCACGACCTCAACTTATGATTGTTCTTCAATTCGTCCAGTCGCCCTCATTTCAAAAATTTCAGTAAATGTTGTCAAACGCCGAATGACGCAGAAATGATTCGAGAGCATTTATCAAGACTCTATAGATCTGCGCATGCGCGGAGATTCATTTATGTGATCATCCTATTCAACGACTTTATATACCTATTGGAACGTCACCTAGTCAACGTCGAGATATTCCATTGTTCGCGGTTCATCCAGGCGCAGTCTGCAGCTCGTTAGATGCAGTGATCCAGTGCAGTCTACAGCTCGTTAGATGCAGTGATCCAGTGCAGTCTACAGCTCGTTAGATGCAGTGATCCAGTGCAGTCTACAGCTCGGACGACGCTAGAACCCGTTGATCGGAGCCGTTGATCTGGCTATAGCCTGAACTAGAATCAGGCTATAGCCAGATAAACGGGCGGTGAGATCTAGTTAAGCAACCAGTTGTGCATTTTCTTTCATGTTTTTTATATCTTACATGTGTTTATTATTTTAACATGAAGAGCGTTACGAAAGAAATGGGCGAGTACATAAGGACATTAGATACAGCACTCCCTGAACAGAGGTAATGTAATGGAAGAGTTGGAGTTTGAAGTAGGGCAAGAGGAAGACCGTTTCGCGGCACGACTAAAGTTTCTGAACCTGAGAGGGATACAGGCGAGGATGCGTTACAAGCTAATCTGCGCTTGCAGATTGAGTTAAAGAAGTTATCATTGGAGGAGCAAAGACATAATGCACAAGGTTAGTTGTATAAGTGAAATGCTTAGCAATGCAAATAGAAACAAAACGCTGAAAGTTAGCAGCAGAAGAGAAAAGATTGGTTATCGACGACATTTTGAATTATTTCGAAATATTATGAAATTATCTTTAAATGAAAGGGAATGTAATCCCTTTTCACCCATTCCATAGGGAATTTGCCAATCTTCCCATAGGGATAGCAGTGGTTGATCGTGACTGAAATATTTAGTGGGACCTTTGACAGGCGCAGGCCCAGGTAGAAGAAAAAGTTTGGAGAGATGCCTGATATTGAATTCAATTGTACTGAACTAGAACGACGTTCCTTAATGCATATAACCTTTTTTCCTCTAATTATTCTTTTAAAGCAGGGGTCGGCAACGTACGGTCCGCGGGCCACGTATGTGCTGCTTTGCTTTTTTAAGTAGCCCGCGGATCATTTGGGCTTTAAAACATAAATTTGTCCCGCAGTCAATATTGGTAATAAATAATTTTTTAATTAATGTTAGATAATTCAATTTTCGAACAGCCGAATGTTGTTATGCTTCAGACAGGACCTAACGGTGATATTTTGAAACATTTTATTGTAGTATGTGATACGCCGCTGCATGAACTCATTGGTCATGTGACTGCCTTCGGTCCACGGGGATTCATTGACTCTGCTCCTCGTGTGGAACAATAAATGTGCGATAGCGCTGCCGCCATAACATAGGACTACCTAAAGATAGGACTATATTTGTGAACAAACATTTTCTCGAATGAATTTTATCAGAAGCAAATTTGGATCGTAAGAGGTACTGCTGGCTTTAAAGTTAATTTTACGAAACTGACAAGAAATATTTTTTAAAGAGAAATCAATGCTCTCATTAATCTTTTTACATAGATTTGCCTAACTCCTAAATAAGCGAGCATGCCCTTGTGTAAGTGTTTGTATGAAAAACCAGGACAAACCTAGTAGAGCTTTCAGGTTATATCTGTACTTTGTGTATGGGAATATCTTCTTCCTGTTTTTTTTAATAAGGGTTTTTGGTATTTTTTTCATTTATTCAAATATTATTTTTATTTGTGATATAAATAATCAGAAGATATGCATATACATAAAAATATTACTTCAATAATAAATCGACATGTAAGAATACAAGAGCATATTTTTTTATCCGCTCTTACCATTTCAAGAGCGGCCCGCTTACAAATTTTGCAGTTGTAATGTGGCCCGCGTTAACAAAACGTTGTCGACCCCTGTCTTAATGCATCATTTACGGAAAATTTTCGGGGGGAAAAAAAATCGGAAAAGTGTTCATGTCCATTTCAATCATTTTCAGCATTTGTCTCTCACCTATAACAATTACCAATATATATATAGCCCGTCACTCCCACCCTGTTTGACCTTGAATGCGACACCGGATCTGAAAAATCCTTTCATTTCCGAGTTCTACTGCCTATAATAGCCCTATTCACTAATTTGTAGTTCTCCAGTACTGGTATATCGAAATTTGACCTCTGACCAATGTACATCGCATCCGAAATATGACATAATTTCTGTGATCTACGACTCCAAACATCCTCAGATACCAATATTTTCTCGCCTTTCTAGTAGTATTTTTTAAAAAATATCTTCTTGAAAAATATGTGTAATATAGAGATTTGATTTTTTTTTTCAAATATGTTCCGATTTTAAATTTATATTTAATTATTTAAAACTGAATTACTCGTCGTAAATTATCACTTGAACAGTTATCTTATGTCGTTATAATAATTAATTTATAAACTTTTGCCTTTTCACTGCGATCAACAGACATTGAATTGAACTAAGCATTGCTGGCGTCAAACTTTGTAAAACATGCATTTTTTAATTCCATTATTAATTAAATATTCAATATATTATTTTACTTTTTTATATGTCTTTTCTTAAACTATTCATACCAAAATGTTCGTTCTTGGCAAAATAAAAATTTGTCAATCCCACTGGTACAATCAAATGACGATTTTTGGCTAAGTAACCAGATCTTGGATTATTGATTGGCCAAAATGATCATTAGTTGAATCAGCTAGTGAAGTATAACAGGCCAATTTGAACAAAGGGGATCAGCCAATCAAGTGTCACGAGTCACTGTAAAATAGAAGCCTACCTGCTACAGTTCATCGCTATTGCATTTCAGCCCATGCGTATTTGAGTAATAGCTATAACAGAAAATGCTAAGATTACGGTGGCCGTAATGGGTAAATTTGTATTGAATACACTAAAGCAGATGTAATACTAATTCACAAAATACTGTAATTGTGAACATAACATGACAAATAACGATTGCAAAACGAGTATAAAAACTGATATTATGTTATTTTATATATGACACAAAATGAATACTAAATTTGAAATTCATATATTATTTCCTGTGATTATTTTTGATCGTCACTGGTCACTGGATTTAGTCGCCACTGGTGAAAAGAAGCTTCGAGTTTCTTCATTATCTGTTTTAGAACAAATATGAATGAGTTATCAGTTTAGATTATTTAGGAAAGTCCAAGAACACAAACTCCGTCCGAATGTAATTATTCCTTTGTAACTGATCTTATTTCATACACCATATAACATTTTCGGTCATCTGGTATTACACCACCGGGTTCCTTTCGAGTGGAATTCTGTAGCATTTTATTCTTTCAGAATTAAAATTTGTTTCGCTTTTTATTGTCTAGATAAATCTCATAAATCCACTCATATTACTATAATAATTTATTAACTTTTTGGTGTTAAATAATGGGAAATATGAATAAAAAGTCTTTGAAAATGTACAAATGTTTTTAACTTTTCATCAGAGAAGGAAATATTTTTGAATGTTTTTTTTTTCATTTAAATACTGTGATTGAGTAGTCATTTAACTTATATTTGTTACTGAAAATTGGCAACACTAATTTAGTCGAACCATCAACCGAAGGAGTATATCGTCTGCAGTTTGGGATGTGTTCTTAAAAGTAGTTCCCAAACTGCATTTGTATTTTCCAAAAAAGGTAAACTCTTCTTTTTTTTCATTTTTCGAATCTTTAATGCGTGGCATGTCTAGTAATTAGTGTTTTAATAAAAATAATTATTTTAAATGTGTATTTTATGTACATAGTGCGTCCTGATTTCAAAACGGCGAACTTGTCCTAGTTAAATTGTCCTAATTTAAAGTTCGTACCGTCATTATTTTGTACGGTTTTGTGTAACTTAGTAATCGTCGATATTCTAAAAATTTAATGAAATAAATTGTTTAGTGATGTACGTATTTTTTATAGTGAAGAATTTGAAGTGGAAGTCATCGGTTGCAAAATGCAATGAAATCTTAATAAATCTAAATCCTCTGATTCATTAGTTTGAAATCTGAAACTGCGAATGAATTCCTTGATAATGCAATATTAGGACTCCAATTCATAGTTGCCATTGATGTTATAAAACATGACCTACACTTTCGCTTTCTAACATGGTTGAATGTAAAACAATACTTGTACTGCCCGTATTGAATTTAAGATTTCATAAAATTAATTTCACAAAAAATTTTCGCCTTTCGTACAGATCTCTAAGGCGTATTAGCTGATAAGACTTATGTGGCAAGCAAATGCTTGAGGGGAATTTTATTTTTAAAATTAATTTATAATCCAAATCGGCAATTTTTTCCTGCATATGTGGTTGTTTGTTTGTTCGTTTATGTTGCTTCTTCCTGTCTCACAAAAAGACCAGAAATTACAAATAGAAAAATCTGCCCTCTTTAAGGATGTTAGTTTGACAGCCCTGATTTAGACCGAAAGTTGGCACTCGTTAAGAATCATTCTGTTATTAAATATTAAAATAATAGTGAAAACTGAAAAGGAAGAGTGCAAAATGAAAACAGCAAAGCAGGAACTATATGTAATTAAATTTACTCTCCTGACATTTTCCAAGCACAGTAAACGCTTTTTGTCTGGAATACATTAGACATAGAGGAGCCTTGGTCCTGATAATGAGACCATATTTAAAGAAAAAGATCTGGGACTTTTGAAAATTCAGTTTGAAGGACTGAACTAGGGTGACCAGACGTGCCCAGAAAATGGAGACGTCTGGTCACCCTAGGTCAATTTTAGAATATATAAAAAGTATGAGTTTTATATATAGTTATGTAGAGTAACGACCCAGGATTTAGATACGGGGAGTTCCGAGAAAAAGACGAGTCTGGACAGGAAAGGTTAAAAGTTCTATACGAAATAAAATTTTATAGTTGTTTCTGTTTTAAATGTATTTTTAGTTTCGGACATATAACATGGGGTTAAAATTATACAAACATACTTGTTTTGAATTTCAAAGCAGGAACTCAAGTTCGAGCGTTCGTACAAGTTATAGAGCTTCGAAATTTGATTCCCACTGACATATCATGGACATTCTGTAATATTTTAGCAGTGTATATAAGCAATTAAAACAACCAACCAAAGATTTTATATCGTTACTCTTCATGTATTAACAACAGAATAATGAGTGGCTTATTACGTAGGGTGACCAGACATCCCCGTTTACCAGGGACAGTCCCCGGGTGAAACGTTCTGTTCCCCACGAATGAACGTCCCCGAAAATGTCCCTAGAATTTTTTAATATTCTTTTAAATATTAAATAAATTGAATAACATGAGCAGAACTTAAACTATTAGCTGTTTGCTCCCACACTTCCCAAGTAACAATAAAAACATTGAACAACTAAGGTTAGAAATGCCTGGAACATCCTCCCTATTATCCTGATACCTCTCGTACTATTGGCAATACTGGTATAAAAATTTTGATGGGTAGTGGAAGTGACCAAAAAATTGAGGTGAATTACAATGAAAGACGTCAGTTGCGAGCAGTCAAACTAGAATTACCAGACTTCTCCGTTTTCTAGGAAACATATATATATATCCCGTCGCCCACAACACATATATCCCGTTGCCCACAACATATGTGGGCGACGGGATTTCAGGGGGCGGACCCCTATACCTTTCCCCCTGGGTACGTCCTTGTTTACACGTATATACTACATGTTTCCTAGAAAACGGAGAAGTCTGGTAATCCTAGTTTGACTGCTCGCAACTGACGTCTTTCATTGTAATTCACCTCAATTTTTCGGTGACTTCCAATACCCACCAAAATTTTTATACCAGTGTTGCCAATAGTAAGAGAGATATCAGGATAATAGGGAGGATGTTCCAGGCATTTCTAACTATAGTTGTTCAATGTTTTTATTGTTACTTGGGAAAAGTGGGAGCAAACAGCTAATAGTTTAAGATCTGCTCATGTTGTTCAATTTATTTAATATTTAAAAGAATATTAAAAAATTCTAGGAACTTTTTGGGGACGTTCATTCGTGGGGAACAGAACGTTTCACCCGGGGACTGTCCCTGGTAAACGGGGATGTCTGGTCACCCTACGTAATAAGCCACTCATTATTCTGTTGTTAATACATGAAGAGTAACGATATAAAACCTTTGGTTGTTTGTTTTGATTGTTTATATACATTGCTGAAATATTACAGAATGTCCATGGTATGTCAGTGGGAATCAAATTTCCACTGACATACCATGGACATTCGAAGCTCTATAACTTCTAAAATATGCATTTAATGAAGAAATGTGACTGAAGATAAAATAAAGATCATAATCAAATCTATTTAAATCTCGTTGTTTAACATATTTGTTAAGTATTTAAAGAGTTATGGAAGCTGGAATATTTCACAACGGTAATGCGTCGTAAGTTTTACTTCAGAAATTAATTGAAATTTAACTAATAAGTATTGTTTCAACCATTTAATAAAATAAATATACATTTTGGGAAATTACGTAATGATTATTTCAATATTAGATAATTATGAATGGTTTTTTTTTGAAACAAGGTAATTTATTTTTAAAGATTCCAGCATCCATGACTCTAAATATAAATAATAATAAAAAAATACCCTCCTCAAGCAGCTGCTTGCCACCGCGATCTGATAGGAGCCTGTCAGTTTATATGCCATAGTAGAAGGTCTGAGAGGATGGCAGAAGACTTCAGCAGAAAACACACACATCCATGCCTTATCCGAGCTCGAACCCAGGTCCCTTAGATCAAGTAGCCAAGCGCGCTAACCACTCGGCCACGGGACTAAACGAATATTGTTGAAAATCAAGATTTTAATAGTTGTGATTTTAGTCTTTAATTAATCATCATAAATGCATATTTTAGAAATAGAGTTTCGAAGTTAGATTCCCATTGGCATAACATGGAAATTCTCTAATAATTTGATAGGCATCATACATTGATATTCAAAGCTGGCCCTGTTTAGCACAGTAAGGAATCGGGAGTTTTGTCTGTGGGGGTGGACAAGCCAGACTGAATAATGAAATATTACATTCAACACGCGAATAATTGGATAGTTGCTATTACTAATCATTTAAAATACTAATTAACTGTAAAGTTGCATTTTATTTGTTAAGTAATTCCAATAAAAGAAAAATACAACATAATTCAAAATTAAAATAATTAAAAAATTTATAGTGAAATTATTTGTACACTTATAAAAATGTATATACAATAACATCTTGAATCTCATTTCCATAAACATATATCTCATTAAGAATATAACAGCATGCAGCAAATAAATTATTTGGCAAATGATTCTGTATTGGACATAAATCTCCGGAATGAATGCAAATAAATAAATTATCCCTCAAGCAGATACTTGTCACAGAGATCTGACAAGAGTGTGTCGGTATAATGAGCCATAGAGAAGATCTGTGAGAAAGGCGAGTCTCGACAGAAAGCCGACACAGAAAAGAAACCCACACCTTATTCAGGGTTCAAACCCAGGTCTCGTTGATTAGTAAGCAAAATGCGCTAATCACTTGACTTCTGCGACTCTAATGCAGTTAGAAAAAGAAGCAAAAAAATGCAAAATTTGTGAAAAAGGCTACAGTATAGTCGGATTCGAACGAAGACCTTTCAGTCACAAATCAAAATGAACCACTGAGCCAAAATATCCTGACGTTGAAAGAGTTAAAATAATTGATAAGCGTTTTAGCATATCTAATGATTTCCTGCGATACTTGCTTATTGCTTTTGTTTGATATTGTAGTACGACAGATTTGAGGTGTAAAAATTGAAAGCTTCAAAGTAACTAAACTCATAGTAATTTTTTTGTGTACTTCTCTTTCAAAGATTTGCAGCATTTATGCACAGAGTAATTTCTTCGTCTTGTGAAGAAATGATCATTTCTTGTAACTGTAGTTTCCAATCGATTTACAATTTCGAAGCATTTTTCATCCGCTTGAAGAGCTTTAAATTAGTTAATCAATGCTGTGAAGAAGTTGGAAACTGGTATTTATTGGCATCATAATCTGCGAATTCGAGCTCTGTTTTCGCTCCATATAGAATCATTTGAGAACAGGTTTTTTTGGTCACAACCTCATATTGACTCATCCCATCAACAATCACTTTAACGTGTTCATGCGCATTGGATTGCGGTTCAGAGCATAATTGTTCTTAAAATCTATGTTATATTTTCATAGCCAGTTCTCTGTCACATGATGTTTCTCGTATAGTAAAATTGTAAATATCGATGCACGATTCAACTGTGCACGAGCAGTGAAAAGTCGGGAATTTCTCTTTAAGGGCCAGAACATTAATGCACCATATTAATTAAATGGTACTAAAAAAATCCTGAAATAATGACGCTAGTGCGTACATTGTGGTGATTGATTTTAGAAGCTTCTTTAAGAATAAATATAAACTGTTTTAAATTGAATTTCAGTTCTCAATCACACCCAAATACTAATACAATCTGAATTCACTTATGTAGGTCAGGAAAATGCCACTGTTTACTAAAGCGGTAAAAAATTAAAGCCACATGAATATTCTGGTTAAATAAAAAATTCGATTTATTGGTAATAATTAGTTGTGTTGTATGTTAAAAAGGAAACAAATAATAAAATAAGTAAAGAAAAGTATAGAGAATTTACTTTATTCCCTAATATAAAATTTGACATATCATGAAATATATTTCCACCTACTCTTCAAAGAGACATTTAGCAACGGATGCATCAACAGCACTCAGAGGATCATCCAATAGGAAGATGTCTGCATCGAAATATACAGCTCTAGAGAAATATTTTAAAGAAATAAGAACAATTGTGGAGACAAAGTGGAGCAAATTTAAACTTTCACTTAATAATAAGTCATTTCAAAAATCATTTAATGAAAATAATAGAAATAATGAATTATTGTCGTATCATAAAGATGCCTATTAAACATTTGTTAGGTCCTAAAGTCCAGGCTTGGGCAAACGTTTTAGCTGAAGAGCAGCATAAGAAACTGGAATAGAAGGGTTGGATGTGTGCATAGGAAATTAATAATGTATGGGTGGCCAAAGAAATTTATAATAAATAACGTATGTATACCAAAGCAAAATAAATTGAAAGTGAAGCATAAATCATAATTAATTCTGTGAATTAAACTGATTGCGTAGAAGATGTTCAGAGAATTTGTCCCATTTGATGTATTTGCTTACGGTAAAGGAAATGCAATTGTTTCCAGTTTGTAAATCTAGCAAAATTGGGGTGTGATCGCTTCCCCAAACTGGTGAAGAATGCAAAGCTTGCATTTGAAATTTTATTCTTTTATCAAATTTAAAAACCAAATATCACTTAGTCGTATGATACTGAAAAAACTGTTCTCTTCAAGTTCACTACAACTTAAATGAAATACAAAAATTATCAAAAATAAAATGCAAAAAATAATACGAATTCAAAGGCGACGAAACAGGTTCATTCCGTGAAGATTCCTCTTTATTATTAGTCGTGATTAGTCATTTTTTATCGGGGTCTTAGATGGCACTGGTGTCAGATGTTAAGGTGTAGGAACTCAGGATTTTCATGTGTGTGTTAGAAAACGTTGGGGGTGGGGGGGGGGGGGCTGGCTCTAGCGGGGATACTTATGGACTCTCGGATCAGAGAGTGATAGTAGTAGGCCGAATGTACAGCTATCTACCCTCTGATTCTGGGGTCAACAAGATTCCCCTTAGGAAGGTAGCCCTTACCTTCAGTGAATTCTCCTTACCTAGGAACTAGTCCTAAGCTTCTACAGGATCCCTGTGGAACATTACACCAAGGCCTGAAATGTTGACACTTAGTGCCTGAAGTGCCAAAGCTCCATTGCTAAGAACTGCAGAGGAACGGTGCAGTGGGCCTCACTACCTCCGGCAGCACAAGCACACTGGGCCCCCTATCTGTGCCAACTGTGGTGGGCCTCATGCCACCACCTTCTCTGGGTGCTGCACCAGGAAGCTGGCCTGCAAGAAGAGGGAAGTCCTTGGTTCTGTCTGCTCTATGGCCAGCACCAAGTTTGGGAAGATCCCCCTTCAGCGTTCCGTGGTGACACCTCTCCTCCCACTGCACCTAAGAAGGCTATGTGCAGCAGGACCTCTTTGACCCCTCAGTCAGCTTTGTTGCTGCTACGAGGGGTCAGTGACTCCTGCTGCTGCCATGGAAGTAGCACCAGCGAAGATGCCTGTGCTAGAAGCATAGGCACCTTCCGCTACCCCAGCTCCTTTGTCCCCTGTCGCCATTCGTAAGATGAAGCCCTCTACTCCTATCCCTGAGGCCCCCTGTGCTGCAGGTACCTCCATGGTGCAGGATTCCGCCGCCATCTCTAGAAAAGTGGGCCTGTAAGATCAGCATCAACGTCTTCACCCCTTCTGGGAAAATCTGGAAATACATCAGGAACCTGACGGGAAAACCACAGCCTGCCCTTCCTTTCCATAACTTTGCCTTATCCCGTGGGAAGGATTTAGCCACTACTGCTAATGTCTTCTTGCGGCACCTCACCTCTTCCCTCCCTGCCCCACCAGTGACTGATCAGGATTCAGCAAAACTGAGCCTTACTATAATGATCTTTCACCCTGCAGGAACTGACCTCTGCAATTGGAGCTTCGAAGCACTCTTCGGCCCTAGGCCCTGACGACATCAGCTATACTCAGTTAGCTAACCTGTAACCTGAGGATCTGCATGTGCTTCTTAAAGCCTTCAATCACTCTTCGACCACCTGCACAGTACCTGATTCATGGAAGGCAACACACATCATGCCTATCTTGAAGCAGGGAAAAACCGCCACTGAGCCGTCCTCTTACAGGACCATTGCTCTATCATCTAGATCCTAGAGAGACTAGTCCTTGGACGCCTGGAATGATATCTATCCTCCTCGCTGACAGCCTCTCGGGTTTGTGCAAAGGGAGGTGCACGTCCGATAATCTTATCGACTTCACCTCCGCTGCTCATTAGGTGCTGTCTGAGGGACAGACTACAGTTGCTGTTTTCTTCGACATTCAGAAGGCATTCGACTACCTTGTCGCACTCGTATATTCTCTGCAGGCTCCGTGATCTCGGCCTCAGAGGCAATATCATCCACTGGATCACGGCGTACCTCTCCAACAGGAAGGTTCGTGTGAACTGTCGTGTGTGCTGTCGAGCCGAAAGGCCGACTAAGTCTTTCTGCCTCTCACACTGTCAATCTCAACTGTCAATCATGGAGTACCTCAGGGGGGGGGGGGTCCTCAGCCCGATGTTACTGAACATCTTGCTGTCAGGCCTATCCTCTCGACTCGAGAATAGAGTGTATATTTCCATCTATGCAGACATCTGCATCTGGTTACCTAACCAGAACCCTTCCTATGCTCAGCTCAAGATGAAACTAGCTGTGGCCAGGGTCGTCAAGTTCTTCAACGACCTAGGCCTTACTCTTTCCAGCGAAAAGACTGTGGCCATAGTTCTCCCGAAGAGATGCCTTCCACCACCTTCTCTAGCCTTATGCTTGGACAAGACCACATCAATGTCATCAAAGATCATAAGTTCCTTGGTGTAATCCTGGACAACAGACTGACCAGGGAACTTTACATCCAACATCTTAAAACAGTTGCCACTGCAAAGAGAACTATATTGTCTTTCCTTACTGGTACACACTAGGGAAGTTCCTGCAAGACCCTCCTGGTCTGCAGGAGGTTCTGGAGTTTTCTATGCCATTTTCTGATGCAGATAAAGAAAATTCACAAAACAGCGACGCAATTTGTGTTTGTAATTTTATACTACTGTCAGCCTCTGTGGATAGTTTTTTTTAATTTATGTTGAATGAACTGGTATCTCAATAGTAAGCTTAGGTACTTGTCTGCTGCAAGATAACTCCACTTTAAGCAGTCCGAAGATATGAATTGTTTGCTTCTTTTCTCCCAAACTCTTTAAATCTTTTTTCTTCTGTTATTTTCTTTCTTACAATTATATTTCGTTGTGTCACTTGAAATGATAAATCGAGAGAGTTCGTACCTTTTTCCGTGATACCTGCAGAAGTGACCTTGGAGCATGTCTCCACAATCTTCTGGATGAGGAAGGGGTTGCAGCTCTTGCTGTCTCGCTTCTGGAGAACTTCCAAGGCTGATTTGGAGTCGCAGTGAATGATAAAGTTGCCACTCTCAAGGCTGAGGGTGTAGAGTACAACTTCAACGATAGCATGAAGCTCCTCACAGGTGGAGGAAGCGAGATGCGGGAGACAGAAACCTCTGAGCTGACGATATCCTCTCAAGTTCAGATAGTAACAACAATAATCTCCGCTAACCCCGCAGAAAAGGGATTTCATGGGCTTGGAAAGATTGTCTGATGAGATATAAGCCTTGTCCCTGTGTACAGGAGAACCATATTCTGAGCACATTAAAGAATACGCATATGACCAGAGACTTCTTTTACGAGTTGTCCAGTGTGTGCCCTTGAACAACAATCTGCGACCTGGTTAGTCAAACCATTGTATGCGAAATAGATCCCTCAGAAGTAAAATGAACCCAACTTAACAAATACGCGAAACTCTTAGAAAACCGGTTTTGAATCATTTCGAATAACAGCATACTAATGATAATGTGTTCGGTACAAAAAACATACCTGGCTAGAGTAACTCGAGCTTGCTGTCCACCACTAAGGCGTACACCTCTTTCACCAACTAGTGTGTTATCACCATAAGGTAACTGCTTAATATCCTAAAACGATACAAGTGTTTGTATAACAGGTTTTGTTGCATATCATAATGCAAAATAATTCTCATGTGTCATGAACATTTTTAAAGCTTCAATTAAATATTTAGTTCAAAGGTTTTTTGCAATAAATGACCACAAAGTTTTATACTCAATACATGATATATACTACTTATGTTGTATGTAAAAACTTCAAAAGACATAATTCTGATTTAAAAGCTGGGTGCCTTATCGTATAGTGTACTAAACATTTAGTGGTACTAAATGTAAGAGCATTCCATTGGGATCCGAGCTACTAAATCACAAACAATTGCTTTTTTAAATTTTTTTTTTACGTACAATGAGAACAATGAATTTTTATATATACTGTACATTAATTCAGATAATTCGGCATCTTAGAGTTCGGTATCCAATGGGCTGGAGGGCTTTTTGAATTAATCCTTATTCAGTCCGCTCTTTTCCGTGCTGCTTTAACGCCAAAGCTTTGAATATCATGGTTTGTGTTTATTACTAGCTACAGCCTGAAGGAAAGTTTGCTCTGTATAGTTACGTCGTCCCTTACTGTTTCTCAATTGACAACTTCTCCTTTCATAGAACCTGAGTTAAATTCATCAGAGAAATCATTATAGCACAGAGGAAAACTCAGAAACATCGTGGCAAGGTATTTTCAGATCCATTGCAACCGCAAATCCATTAGGGGGAAACAAGTGGGTGCAACCGATTTATAGATTCACCCCTCAAGAAAGAGATATATTACTTGTTTTTCCCGAAGAATTTGGAACTTAGATTATGTTCGAACTGAAGTTTGCCCGTAATTGCAAAAGTTAACAAGAAATGCTGAACATAATCATGGAAATAAGTTTGAATGACCTTCCTCTGCAAAACTAATTTAATTCAGTCTGCGAATCATCGTCTGATGTTCGAGTAGGAACTCATATTGATGGATATAATTTAAAGATATGGAATGGTAAGGAGTATAATTGAGAATTTGGCGACAAATAATGAAAAGATACATGCAATTTATAACTATCTTTGTATGTGGATTATTTGTACGTAATTTAATCTGTATTGTATTTTAAATTATTGAATAGTAAAGAATGTTGAGTAGATTGGTTTGCAATTGAACTCTAGATATATTAAAAACTAGAAGAGAGCATATCTCTTTTGGCGAAATTGGGAATCTCGTTTTCAAAGATAATGGAGTTTTTCGTTTACCTACTTTTGCACTCTTTAAAATTTGTAATTCAAGCTAATGAATGATTGGGAAAATGCAAATAGCCGTACTATATTAGTATTTATACAACATAAAAAAGTATTTGTCTCTTTTTCTTTCAATTCAAAATTATGCTTTTTCTCACACCCCTCTGAGAAAGGGGGCTGATTGTTGCCATCAGTGGAATATTTCTTGACACTCTTTCAAATTCCTACCATAAATAAATACAATATTCGTTAAAAGTTTCGGTTTTTCCATATTTAGTGCCCTCTGACGATATAAATTAAAACCGCTAAAGGATTTTGAGAATACGAATTGTAATATTTCATTAATACAAATTGTCCAATTGTCTCTTAAAATAGTTATGTTTCCTAGCACCCAACCCTGGTTGTAAGGGGCCAACTTATATTTGGAAGTTCAAACCTCATCACCTTCACATTCTACCATCAAAAGCTTAAATTTCTAGCATTAATTCATCGCTTGGAATATTCGTTAAAAGGTTTGCAATTTTCAAATTTTTCCACCGTTTAGAAGAGGTAATTTAAACTTTTGAGAAAATCTGAAAGTTACGAATCTCAATATTTTATCAATACTTATTCCACACAAAAGTAATTTATCTATAAAAGCAAAAATATTCGTTGTTTAGAGACAGACAAACGACGTAGTAAAAACTTTAAATCGTTTTACCTTTTTGAAAATTTGATAACGAGGTTCATATAGGTAAACTTATTGGTTTTCTGTGCAGAATGGAAAATTATGGATGACGGGTTAAATTTTTTGCTGCACGTACTCAAGGACGGATAAGTATTTTCAAAATATTTTAAGCCGTGCTTGAATATTGTTTATTTTGTTTTCTCTGCTCCTCAGAAGAGAAATTAAATGAGTTAAATAATTTTCGAACATTATGTGACTTGCAGTGCTCAAAGAATAAAGGAAAGGCAATTCCAATCAACAGAAGTGTACTACCTACCGCCATATATATATATCTAGCTTTTTATTAATTCGTTTCCAAATACCAAGCAGTTCTATTGTCTTTTGTATGAGTTGTGAATGACCCATGTTAGAAATTGGGGTACTAGGATGTGAGGGTCAAGGACCTTATACGTTGACAACAACGATTTGTCTCTTTATTACTTGTATGGAGGAGGGGAACGCAAATTCTTTAAGAGGTATATAAAAATTCTTTATGGGTTCAACAGGTATTAATGAAATAATATTTATAATTTCCTAATCATCCATTTGTTTAAATTCCCACCTTTAGAGTTCGGCAAAAAAGGAAAGCTGCGAGGCAAGATTCGAAAAAATAATTTTTTTTATGAAATTAATCTCTATGAAAATTTCCCGATGAAAATGAGCGTTCCATATTTTTTAGAGGCAATATGTTATTCTTGTTATACTACAATATATATATACAGAAGTTTATCAAATAATGGAAACACCAACGGCGATTGGAGTACACGCAATGTGCCATATTCATGTCACAGGGACTACGTCACCCCCAATGTGAGGTATATATAAAGGGGGGAAGTACTATATGATGTCGGCTATCATGTAGCAGTGCCACAGGCGCAGGTGAAACAGCTGTTGTGGTGTAATTGTCGACAATGTCAGATCTCAGTGATCTGCAAAAAGACATGATAATTGGTGCGCGTCTTGCAGAAGCTTCAGTAACCAGAACGGCGGAAATAGTAGGTATAATACGAGGAACTATATCGAAGATTATGACTACCTATCAAAAAAGACAGGGCATTACCTCCAAACATGAAAATTGTGGACGTCATACGAAATTCTCAGACAGGGATAGGCGAACGTTGGCGCGGATTGTACAACGGAAGTGCAAGCCCACGGCACCGCAAATATCAGCAGAGTTGAACACCAGTCGGAATGATCCCGTTTCCGTCATAATAGTTCGTCGGGAACTTCATCGTACGCTATTTATGGCCGTGCTGCAATCCACAAACCTCTGATTACTAACATCAATGCAACAAAACGTGTAAGGTGGTGCAAAGCACATTAAAACTGGGATGCTAAAGATCTGGTCTGGTGAATCGTGCTACACATTGTTTCCCACCACTGATAGAGTGTACTTCTGGCGAAAACCTGCAAAGGACTGCACCCCGACTTTAGTTCCGACTGTGAAGCATGGAGATGGATCCCTGATTCTGTGGGGTGCCATATCATGGCATTCCTTAGGGCCATTTATTTTTTTGCAGAGTCATGTCACATCCGCAACGTACGAATCCATTCTCGGGGACCACCTGCACCCAATGTTGCGGCATTGTTCCCTAATGACTATCCCTGGTTTCAAGCGGTAATGCATCCGTTCATTGTGAGAAACGTGTCAAGTTGTGGTTTGTAGAGCATGAGGATGAGGTACAGCAGCTACCCTGGCCACCTCAATCTCCAGACCTCAATATTATTAAACATTTGTGGGAATATCTGGAGCGCAAGGTCAGATCACACTTTCCACCTCCAGCATCACTGGCACAGTTGGGCCATATTTTGCAAAAAGAATAGTCCCACATTCTATTTCCGTATGTGCATGATTTGTATAAGTCTATTCCACGTCGAATTGCATCTGTTCTGAACGCCCGAGGTGGGCCTACAGCTTATTAATAAAATGTTCTCCACAAACAATACGAGTTTCCATTATTTTGATAAACCCTTATATGTGCCCTTTGCTTAGTTGCATTATATTCATTGTATTATTTGTCAATTTTAAACTCGTTAAAGCTATTTATTTAGAAAGCACTATACCTTTTCCAAAGCACACACATTCAGTACTCTCTTATATTTTTCTTCATCAAATTTGCTTCCAAAAAGAATATTTTCCTTAACACTGGCTTCAAATACCCATGGTTCCTGGGGGACATACGCTATATGTCCACTCACTTTTATTTCTCCAGAATGCACTGGTATTTCATCTAATACCGACATTAACAGGGATGTCTGGAGTAAAAGACAAACGTCACAATAGTTTACAAAATAAAAAAATTTAAAATAATAGTCAATGATAGAACTTTACTAAATAAAAAACTAACCTAGCAATATAACAATTTTTTTCAAGCGAAAGAAATGACAAAAAAACGTGGAAAAGTGAAAAAGAGTCCAGAAAATGAAGCACTTCAGTTTCAACAAACGAAATATATCGAAATAAGGGGCTGAAGTTGACTCAGTTGGTAGCATCCCTGGTTCGTAATCTTCAGTTCCCAAATACGAGTCCCGATTATGTAGAGATTCGTCTCCGCTAAATCCCCACCTTGCCCTCGGCGAGAAAGCGAACACCGATGGGCTGGAAGACTGGAAAGATTGCAGTCCGTTGTATTGGACGTTGAGCTGTAACTTCGTATGCAGAAGAGCTCTCCGTGTACGCTAAAGAACATACTGGATAGCCTTGATGAGAGGCTACTATCTGTTTCCTTACGGCTGCCCAGTGGGTCACCTTTCCCCAACCTTCCCAACCTTCTCTGAGCTCTTCGGATCCTTGTGGCCTGGTCATTTATCCCATTGTGTGTCAGAAAGTGCCGTCAGAGGTAAATCAACCCAACTTAACCCCCGTTTTCTCTTCGCTGAGAAATGGGCTTGGAAAGGCTACTGTCCATGGATGAGACGTTAAGACCTGTTCTATAGCAGGAGAGCCATACCCTGTGTGTTAATGAACGTGTTGAATAGCCTTGATGGGCCTTTTCCATCTGTGAGCCTTTGATATCCTTGTGATTTGGCCATTTAACCCATTGTGTGAAAAAAAGTATCTCTGAGAGGTTAAACAACCTAACTCATCGAAATAATGCAGACCTTCTTTCGCCCAAGTTTTATTGGTTTAAAATGTTTTTCCGTTTTACCAAAAAATCATTCTGAAAATTATAACTAAAGTAAAAGATTCCCTGAATTTTATGGATTTTGATAAAATAGGCAATATGTCCATCTTGGATTATTAAGAATTCGAGTTGCAACTATTACCTCTGGACGCACATTTGTGTTCGCATTGGACTGTCCGTAGAGTCCCTCAAGTACTACAGAGCAGATTAGAAAAAAAAAGGATTTACTGGACAGGCTATTGGGAAAAGATATGAGACTGTCATCAAAGCTATCCATCATATTCTTTAACTAGCACGGAGGTCACACTTAACATCCAAACCGACGCACGGCACAGTGGACAAATCACAATGACCTCAACAGGTCGGAGAATGTTGGAGAAGAGAACTCACTGGATAGCTGTTAGGAGACAGATGGGAGCCTCCCTAAAATGTGATCTAGCATGTTCTTTAGCGTTCTTCCCGCATAAGGCTTTATTGCATCCTATCCAATAGATGGCGGGCTTTCCAAGCCCATCGGTGTCCGGGTTTATCAACTAAGGCACGGGTTTTAGCGGAGATAAATCTCAACGCTGTCGCTGCTGGACCTGAGAACTGCAGATTTCGAGCCTGGCTCGTTACCGACTTTTTACCGAAGACGGGGGGTGGGGGTTGATGGAATGTGTTACTTAACTATAACGTGTTCGCCATTCGTTTAATTTTGTAGCATATAGTAAATTTTTTATCCATGATATTCACTCATTTCGGTGCAGGTAAATGCCCAGAAAAAACTGGTGGAAAGACCTTACCAAACTACAAGTTTGACTAAAAAGAAGGGAAAAAAATCCACTTCCATTTATTGAACACTTGCTAAAAATCAGTTCTTTGTACACCTTTGAAAGATGCACACTATTTTATTTAACAAATAGGAAAGTTATTTTGTCTTATTTTCAATTTTCCATTTTCAAATGTTCATGATTTCATAACTCTGCAAAAAAAAAAATACAAGATTACATTCTCATATGGTTGGAAAATACCATCGTTTGATTGTTGCAACATGTAAAAACTGGAATAAAACTAAGTTTTCATAGCCAAATAACTAAAAAACTTTTTTTTTTAATTCGCATTTCTATCCTTAATAAAATTTTGTATAGTTCTTGAACCAAGACCCATTTCTCTGCCCGCAAGTTAATTTTCCAAAGCTAGGTAGCTTGAAGCCGTCCCGTGGCCGAGTGGTTAGAGCGCTTGGCTACTGATCTACGGGACCTGGGTTCGAGCCCCGGGTAAGGCATGGATGTTCGTGTTGTTTTCTGCTGAGGTCCTGCCATCCTCTCAGATCTTCTACTGTGGCATATAAACTGACAGGCTCCTGTCAGACCTCTGTGGCAAGCAGCTGCTTGAGGGGGTATTTATTTATTATTTATAGGTAGCTTGATACACAAGAACTTAAATTCTGTATGTACCATTCCAAACCAGGAAAGAGGGGTTGGGGATTGGGTGGAAATCCGGCGACAAATGCACCTCAAATAGAATTCACTATCGCTTTGGTCGTAAAGGCTCGTTTACATTGGCACGGATTTACTGGTGCCAGTACAACTGTCGCTAATAAGTTGGGACTTTCCAACATTAGCATTTCATGCATGCATACATCAGTTTGATGTTTACATTGAGCCAGTAGTTCTCCAGTCGCTTATTAGCGCCGGTAATCCATGTCAGTGTAAACTAATCCATCTGAACATATTAACTGGCGCCACTATTTATCGGGAGATAATTATTTAATTTACCATATCTCTCTTTTTTTTTCAGCATTAGACGTCAGATTTTCCTACTTATCAAATCACGCTAAAACTTCATAAATTAACCAGCGAGTTTCATACAGTTTCTTTCTTCAATGCTTTTATGTAAGGAGAATTTTTTGATTTAACGCTTGATGATATCTTTCATCGTTTAGAGCAGGGATGTCCAACCCGCGGTTGGTTAGAGGATATGACCTCCGGGTTTTAAAATAGCGCGACACAAAGTAAAATATTCATGGAATATTGTGAGTTGTCCTATATTATATTTATACTCGAAATATAGGGGCGGGGGTGGCTCAGTCAATAGCGCGCTAGGATCATAATCTACAGTTCCCAGGTTCGAGTCTCAGCTGGATCATCGTTAAGATTTCTCCGCAAATCTCCCCGTCCTGACCTCGGCCAGTAGGGAGACTGATGGGCTCGATTTGCAGTTCCCAGGTTCGAGTCCCAGCTGGACAAGAAAGATAGAGCCTCAATGCCATACACACAGGCTGACAAAGAGGGATATAGTCATGCATGAGCAGAATTATCATCGCGAGCTGCTCTAGCTTATTCGGCCATCGACCTTAAAATTGTCACCTCATGTGGAACCCGCGATCTTAAAGAAGATACTACATGCGATCCGCGAGATTAAAAAAAAAACCTCATGCTCAATGCGACCCTAAAGGAGCCATCTCATGCCACACGAGGCCAAAAATGGGTGGACGCCCTTGGCTTATAGTAGGGAGTTCTTAATCCTTTTTAGCTCCCGCATCCCTTGCAGAAATGTATGGAATCCTTGCATTCCCATCAATTCTTCTCCCACCTCCATTTACTGGATTCCCCTGCTTGGTTTATTTTTATAACTTTTTTTTTTATGTAAAACGTTTTTCCCTGCTTGGTTTATTTTTATAACTTGTTTTTTTTTATGTAAAACGTTTTTCCCTGCTTGGTTTATTTTTGTAAATAAATAAAATTCCACCTTTCAAACGTTCCTTTTTCACCTCCTGAGGGTGCCGTCACTGCAGGTTAGGAACTTCTAGCTTAGAACTTTGAAAACAATTCCTGATGATCGGCGCAGAAAGTGAACATTTTAACCATGAAATGTATTAGCATATCAAGTTCTATTACGAAGAGAATATTAAGCATTCAACTGATACATAATGGCTAGAATCCCCACAAAACTTTGTAGCTAAATAGAAAATGCTTCTGTATAAGAGTTTAATATACACATATATAAAACATTCTCATGCTGCCATAGGTTATGGAAATCCTACAGTCTCATCAACAGTCCTAATGAAAGAATTCATCTCATCAATATCATTAGCCGACAGAAAGAAATCATCTGCAGTAATCCAAATCAGAAATTTTGAAGTCCCTATATCACATATGGGCAACCCCCGGCCCGCGGGCCGCATCCGGCCCTCTACCGCTTTTGATCCGGCTCTAATCTATTTCAGCGAAGTTTATCTGATTCATGGTGGGAGAAAACATGGTGTGTTCTACTAACTCGCATTAAGCTGACGTCATATGACTTGCGCAAAACTCACCATGTTTTCTCCCACCAAGGTCTCTTTCTCACTTTGACTAGCGGCGTGTGTGAACGTGTTACAACGTGTCAGTTCGGTACTTGCGTTGGTGTTGTGCTTAGTTCGGTGCCTGCGTTGATGTTGTGTTCTGTTCTGCGTTGATGTTGTGTTCTGCGGTGTAGAAGACAGTTTTGTTTGAAAGCTCTGAATATCGCTTATAAATTTGGGACAATGTCATTGGTTATACCAAAAAAAAAGAAAAGTAGATGCAGAGAATCGTCAATTTCAAGACAACTGGACGGAGGATCATTATTTTATTCTGAATAAAGGTTTGCCTGTATGTTTGATGTGCAACGAATCCGTATCCGTCAACAAAGAATACAACTTGAAGAGACACTTTACTTCGAGATATGCGGATCACCAAAAAATTGATGGACAACTAAGAAAAGATGAAAGAAGAAGTTGAAGAAGAACTTGGATACCCAGCAGCAAATGTTCAACAAGCAAAGAACGCAGCACCACAGCATTGTCAAAGCCAGCTTTGTGGTAAGCGAAAAAATCGCTAAGCATTCTAAGTCATTTGGTGAAGGAGAATTTATCAAAGAATGTCTGCTGGATATTGCAATTTCGTTTGTCGAGACGTACTATTGTCCGACGGATAGAAATTATGGCTGATGATATCGAAAAAAGGTTTAAAAGAGAAGATTGCTAGATTGGAAGCATTTTCAATTGCTTTGGATGACAGCACCGATGCCTCCGATGCAGCACAACTAGCAATATTTATTCGAGGAGTTGATGCGGATTTCAACATCACAGAAGAATTATTGGCGCTTCGGCCGTTAAAAGGAACAACTACCGGTGAAGATGTATTTGAAACAGTCAACACAGTCTTCGAGAGATTTGGGCTTAAATGGAGTTCACTATCTGGCATATGGAGCCCCTGCAATGGTTGGTGCACGGAAGGGATTTATTCGAATAGTTCATGAAAGAGCAATAGAACTACAGATCCATTCGGAAAATTTAACAAATTATCACTGCATTATCCACCAACAAAATCTGTGTGCAAAATCGATTAAATTCACAAATGTTATGGAGGTTGTAGTAGCCAGTATTAACTTTATTAAGTCACGTGCACTTAATCACCGCCAATTTAAGGAGTATTTGGCAGATCTATTTTCGGATTATGAAGATGTGCTTTATTATTGTGAAGTGAGGTGGTTAAGTAAAAGTAAAATGTTAAAACGATTTTATGATCTGAGACAAGACATTGCAGATTTTATGGACATAAAAGGAAACACAATTAACCAAGTAAAAGATGATGAGTGGGTGTGTGATTTAGTATTCCTTGTAGATGTCACCGGATACCTAAACGAACTGAATCTTAAATTGCAAAAACAAGGACAATTGGTTCATGAACTGCATGGACATGTCAAAGCTTTTTGTAATAAACTAAAATTGTTGGAAAGTCAGATAAGAGCTAAAAATTGTTATCGCTTTCCTACTCTAGCAACTCATAAAAATATCCTTTATAATTGTTATGGAGATGAACTGAAGGCACTAATAGAGCAATTTGATACAAGGTTTGCCGACTTCCAAAACAAAGACTCCACAATCGCTATATTTGCTCGTCTGATGGATGCTGATGTAAAAAATAATGTGCCAGAAAACTCACAGATGGAACTTATTGAACTTCAGGCGGATTTAGTACTAAAATCACAATTTAACAACATTGCTTTGATGAATTTTTATAAATTTTATTTGGTGGAAGAAAAATATACAAATTTACCCGCCTTTTCAAGAAAAATCATTTGTCTTTTCGGCAGCACATATATGTGTGAACATTTTTTCCGAGGATGAAATACAATAAATCAAAAATTCGGACAAGAATAACGGACGAAAACCTCGAAAATTCTATGCGATTATCCTTAAGTAATATTAACGTCAATATTGATAATCTCGTAGTTCAAGTACAAGGCCAATCTTCACATTAAATTGTTATGGCGTTCATTATGTTATAAAATATATATAGAGCTTTTTACCAAAGCATTATATTATAAATAAATGAAATATGAAGTAGCAACTTGTTTTAATTCATTTAATATTAATTTATTTTATTTAATAATTTGGTCGGGCCCTTGACTCGGAGACAGAATGATAATTTGGCCCCCGAACTAGGAAAGGTTGCCCATGCCTTACCCTATATCATTTGAAGCCAAAATCTTCGCCTTGCAAAGAATTTTGCATAATAATAAATAACCAAAGAGAAAATGAGACAATATGCAGCCACAGTGATTGGTTCAGCAATGCTGAACCAATCACTGTGAGCCTTATTAAGTCTAACACACAGCTCAGTGTTATTAGAGAGAACTTTCATTATGCTAACTAACTTGTCAGGTAGTCCATATGATCTAACGATCAACCACAAATAATGATGATAAACAGAGTCAAAGCCTTTTTGAAATCTATAAAACTAGTAACTACAGGTTTCTGAAACTGAAACATTTAATCTATACAGCCTCTACCATTTATGAATCCACACTGTTCACCACTCAGTTGTTCATCAACCAAATACTTAGTTCTGTTAAGCAAACCATGATTGTCATAATGACTAAGTAACCTATCATGGTATGCTTTGACTATATCTGGATCTTTCAAAGCTTCAGTGTTATAAGTTCCCCTGCCCAAAGGTCAGAGTCCGTACCAACTTTAACAATGAAGTCACCTAACACAAGAGAAATATCTCCTTGACAGAATTAAAAAATATCGTGAAGTTTTCTGTAAAACATATCTTTCTCGTCCTCATCAGAGTCCTCTGTGGGGAAATAACAACAGATAACATCATCAGAGCCCTCTGTGGGGAAATAACAACAGATAACATCATCAGAGTCCTCTGTGGGGAAATAACAACAGATGACATTCAGGTCTTTAATCTCAGTTTTAAATTTATCTGTAAGAATTCTTTCATTAATGCAGTCATATCCTTGAAGAACATTACTGTCTTGTCTGGTGAGAAGCAAACCTACACTTTGGAGATGCTTTCGATCCTCGCTCCCTGCAAAGAGAAATTTAAAATTATTTTTAGGTATTTGACCTTTACCTGTCCATCTGGTTACTTGTAAGCCAATAATATCCAGGTTATAACATTGCAATTCATGTGTATGCACGTCAAGAGAATAATCTATGCAACGCCTTTCATTCCACTACCTGCGGAGAGAAAATGATTAGTTGGATTTTTAAAGAAACTAGGGAAAAGGGTCAACAATATCAAACAGCCCCCTAATCACAGGCATAGGTCAAACATCTGTTCCTGCACCTCTAAAAGCTAAAGCCACACATGCTGATAGAAACTTCAGGCACCACCTTTTCAAGAACCAGAATCTACATAGATACTGGCCTGCCTGAGACACGTTACTCCAGTGTAGGAGTAGCGATGCCCAACTAGCCAAAGTAAGGTTCAGGTACCTGCCATTGCCTCTGATCAGGATTATCCAGCTCTGTGCCTCTGTTCACATAGGGCTGACAACCCATAGGCAAACAGAAAACAGCGGCAGATTTTCCCTCAACCGAGGCCCGCCAGTGCAGCAAGTCCAGAATTCGTAATCAAGCTCAAAGCATAAACAAGTCCATTGGGTATAAATGGCCAGCACGAGAACCCTGTGAAGTTACCTATGAATTTTATTACCAGGGATTGTACAACCTCTCCTTCTAGTTATGCCTAGCTACCACTTACAATCTGTAAATGGTAAGAGTTTTATGAACGAACAAAGAATGGACTTCTAATACTTTGAATATCCTAACATGCAGCAGACGTTATAAATAAACATACCTCTTTAATAGTCGAAATATTTAATTCATTATAATAATTAGTTTTTTAACCTAATTGCATGATTTTGTAAATTGAAAAAAGTTGAACCATTTGGCCAATTAGTTACTTTATTATTTCCTATCCATTAGCTATATCAAGAAAATCGCTTAGAAGTGAGCTGAAAACATAAAATTAATGATATCTTGAACATAAAAAAAATACCTTTCCGCATCCTACAGGTCCCACAATGGTTAGAAGTTCTCCAGATTTCAGATTCAACGTAATACCTTCTAAAGTAGTTGTCAATTCCTATAAATAAAGAATTATTTTTTAGATGAAATTATATTTTAAGCTAGTATAGAAAAGTTTATTTCTAGCTTGTTTCCAAAAACCAACTATTGATTTCGCTTAGTCTTCTGTTCTCGAACTTTCTTTATTTTAACAGATAAAGGAAAAATCTTTTTCGATTGATACTAATAAAATATTCAGTTTCGCATTTTCTGAAAATCCCGATAATCACCCTTATAGCGCTCAAAAGTTTGAATCTAAATAAAAAAAATTAAAATACATATCTTCTTATATGGCTCCTAAAAAGTAGAAAAATCCAGTAAAGCATATCAATGGGGGGATCAGTAATTAAATTCTTATTCACTTCAAAGGAAAATAGGGTGCCGGCAATTTTGTTGAGTAGGTAAATCGTCGCCCTATCTTCATTTGAAGTGAATACAAACTCAGTGACTGATTGCACCATCGATATGCTTTAGGTTTGTTTTCTACTTTTTAGAGCCCTATTGGATGATAGGTATTTTTAAAATTCTTTAATTTATATTTTTTTAGTAATCGTTCTATCACTGTTATATTAGGCCACATATATGAAGATAACTTATTTGTAAACTGATTTATATTTTTACTTTGTCGTTAAAAATATTTAACTTCAGAAATTTTCATTTAATATATGATTAAAACATAAACATCGACCACATTTTCCACCACGACCCTTTTTTGGAGTAGTGTTTGAGTTAGCTCATGGGCTAACTGAAACACGCGCAAAAAATTACGCGCAAATAGGTGGGGATTTTCTGTTACCTCCGCGAAATTTCTGTCCCCTTTGGGGTAGGGAGAATAGTTTATTATATATTTATAACTCGATGTAATATTCTTTTCTTCTTGGAATCCTTGTTCATCTTGGACAAAGTATTGTTTTCCCCAATAATTTTGGCGCGTTTTTTATAGTTGTTTACTGGGTGAAACAATAGCTACTGGGCCTGCTATTTCATAGGAAACGCAAATGATAATTCATGTAACACAAGTTCTCAGAGAGCGTTCTCGATATGTTTTCGAAGAGCGTGTCGAAGTCCACCGTTTCTGGAACTCCATTATGCTGCACTGTTCGTCGGCTGTTTGCGGTAAAACGCTAAGTAGGCTTTACTGATGTCCATAAGGAGGGGGGTGGTGTAAAAGCAAATTTGTACTTGTGTGGGTATCTTTACAAACCAAAACAATGCTTTCTTTGCCTGTTATTCAGTGGCGTCTTATTTCTGTAACGACCAATTCAGTTAAAATTTTTAATCAGACTCGTAGAAATTCTGATTAGATAGTTATGTACATCTTATTGAATTCTCATTGACAGCGAATAAGAATGCTATTCGAACGCCATTTCCTATGTTCACTTATTAATAAGCAGCCAATAAAATGGTTTTATTTGTAGATGTTACTTGAAATATTAATGCATGATTTCCCGAACACTAAAATCTGCATTTTTTCTAAACTACACACAATACTGTCTAATGATTAAAACACATGGTTCGATATAGAAAATGCACAACAGGAAGTATATGTCGGAGCGCCATGCCAATAGGTGGGTATGTTTCGATAGTAGGGTTATGTAAATGAGTGCAGTTGCGAACCAACCACTTGATAGGTGAGGGAGGTAACAGAGCAAAACTACGTGGCGTAGCTAAGTTTGGTCATCCTCACCTGGGCGTGTGGACCACTGCATCGGAGTAATCTCGGTGGCTAAAGCACATGCTAGAAGTGAGAATGCCTGGGCGGCATCATCGGCAATCCTACCATCACACGGACACCTTTACTTTACCACAGGCTTCAGCAGAGGCTTCATCACAGATCTACGTACTGGCTGGTTGGTCCCCGTGTCGCATCATGGCTGAAACGCACCAGGATGCAACAATTGCCTGTCGAATTTGGTGACAGTGGTTGGAGGAAGGTAACGTACACCACCGTAGTGAGAATGGTCAAAGACGGCTTTGGTCTATGACCTCGTGTGATCTACACCACACACACAACCTCTGGGATGTTGTAGTTGGAACCTCGATTCGTTGGACCAACCCATTTTCTTGTATTCCATAGGCCATTTGTGATGTTCCTTCGCCCACTGCAGTCTCATAGCCCAGTGACATACTGTTAACAAGGGTACTTGATATGGGCATCAGCTACTTTAGCCCAGTCGTCAGTCACATCAATGCCATCATACATCAAATGTTATTTGCACAAAGCTTTATAGCTGCCCCACCACTGTACGCCAATGCTATCATCTGCACTGTGGCCCTTTGTCCCGACATTGCAATATGGGAGAGGCAGTGCTCACCTCGAACATCGGTGGCCCTTTGTCCCGACATTGCAATATGGGAGAGGCAGTGCTCACCTCGAACATCGGTGGCCCTTTGTCCCGACATTGCAATGTGGGAGAGGCAGTGCTCACCTCGAACATCGGTGGCCCAGTTATGGCGATATATTTCCTGGTGGCTACAGATTTTTCCGGTTTTGTTCTAGTGTCATGCCCACATAATTTTATTACATGACCAAGACTTCATGAAGGGAGGACTGGCCGAAAACATCGCCTTCCATTTTAATAGTGACATTTTCGACTGCCTCCATTTTTGTGTCCAGTTCAACGAAGAGGAACTCAGCTGCAGGCCCCGAACTTTCTAGGTTGAGCCTGGAACCCCAGATGGCAGAGGAACTACGTGACATGCCTGGTAAACAACGTTGGCCGGAGGGGAGCTGAGATTCGCACCTTGGCTACTCTGGCCAATCCCGTACAGCCATGCATGAGCATAGGTGACCTCCACAAGGGGAGGGGGTAGCGAAAAAGGACAAGAGAAAATTTGCAAAAACAGGCAGTCTCTTCTTCTCGTCCGTGCTGTGTGGTCGACAGCAATGATCCTCTCCAGTGAGCAGAGTCCTGAAGTGTGAACAGTGTATGTGCATAGGAAGCGCTAAGCAGCCCAGGCTCCCAGTGACTTGGAGCGCAACGACCCAGTGATTGCCTTCCCGAGGGACTCCTGACTTGACTTGACGAGGTAAGGGGGATCTTACTGAATCTGACTCCGCCTTTTCACTCGAATGTATTTCTGTGAACTGCAGTCACGGTGTCCCGAGTGTTTAGGGAACTGATCTCCACCACGCATAAAATTTGCCTTAATTGAAAAGGGCCATGCCAGAGGCATTGTTGAATCTGTCCCAAAAGTGGGAACTACAGTTGTGAATGAAATGTCTAACAGTAATTTTGTTAATAAATGTTATGTTTTTGTTAACTGTAAAATTATCTCAGCCTTCATTTGTTAAATGTCAGTTCATTTGAATATTGGGTCAGGGAACTGCCTAGATTTTGGCAGCAAGTAACGCATCACGGTCTAAGTGTTTGTACCGCCCTAAATATACACCAGGGTTGGTCATAACACTAGTCCAGGTACGCATATGCAATGGTCGCAAATGGAAATCCTAGAAGTTCTGCAGTCACAGATATGGAGTACACCCATATTCCTCTCACAGACTATCTGCCCACGATTGAACTCGATCAGGTCGCCATGTTTACCCATTGTAACAGTAGCAGGTAGGCATCTGACCTATTTATAGCCTGCAAGGGGTTTCAGCAGACCGCTTTATTGTGATAGAGTAGGGAAGGATTGTAGATGAGTACTATGTGTATAATAAATCATGATTTCAGTGTATATTAACATTGTTTTCATCTCCGTTCCGGTTACTATTTTTTCAAGAGGAAGATGGCCCCCTTGATCCCATAATTCCAGCCCTGATGTAGCAGATGTGAAAAACATTAAAACGTATATAAGCTCCAGTCCTTAATTTTAGCTTCCAGTCTTATAGTAATTATATTAATAAAATATCCAAACCCTTAAGTGTATTCTCTAATTAAATTCTCGATCATTCGTTTTGGTTTCAGACTAATTAAATTGAAATTTTTTTAAATTTAATACTCATATAAATTTCAATGAATAAATTTTCATAGAAATTAATTCATTTAAATTTTCTCACCCCATATGAACCCTCATCGCGCAAAAATAATATAGGGTTATAAGTTGTGAATTTATCTATATATGTGTATATATATATATGTAAATAAAATAGACATTTGTTTGTTTGTCTGTTCGATAGCTGCTCCTAGACAGTCAGAGCTAGGACCCACAAACTTTGTCTACATCTTCATCTCACCGTAACTTAGTGCACTATCAGAATTTCGACTCACAAAATTAGGCCTACCCCGAAAAGTTGCCGCGAAGCGACTGTCCATTCATAGTTTGCGCATCGATAACGTACTACTTCATTCATAACTTTCGACTCTCTATTCATAAGGTAGATGATTGTAGCGCCCCCAGAGATTGTGTACATTTGTGGCAGGTTGAAACCCGACTTATCAATTAAGACCAACTAACGACCGACCAGTATTTAATAAAATATAACACTGGGAATCCTATCTCTATATCCTGCATTGCCAAAACTAATAGGTACCATTACACCAAATCCGACACCCACCAGTCCAATATCTGAGGAATTACGGGGAGCCCAAAACCCACCAGAAATAACGTCACCCCGAACGACAACAAGTGTCTGTTCACCCGTTGTTACTAAAACGCCTGCTACTCTGAGTCATTATATATCGAGCGACACACTATGCTAGTACTAAATATTTTCAAGAAACAACTCAAGGAACAAGTTTAAGACTGCAAAGAGTTTTTAATTTTATTAAGAACTAGCAAGTTGACATGGCTTTCCTCGAATCTTTAAAATACGGGATCATTAAAATATAATAATTTATATGTAATTTAAAGTGCTACATTTTAGTAAATAATAAAGTAACAAAATTTATTGTGCATAAAAAATGTCAAAAACTAGTTTTTTGTGTTCCACAGATTTCAAATTGGGTGTTATTTTATTAGTAACGTGATATTCGACTTCCGTCCATACTTGGCTCAGCATATCTGGTGTAACACTTACAACAACTACAGTAATTCTTTCCTTTAAATCTCCATAAAAAAGAATCTCAATGGTATCAAATTTGGATTTTCTCGATCACTAGATCCGTCCACCTACACCAATCCAGATATCCATTTAAGATGTTACATGTAATAAGTCCACGCCGTCATAACAAGAAAACTTGGAGAGTCTCTTGACATTTTGGACACATAATTTCTTTTTGTTACTTAAGTATTTAGTAAAATATAACGCTTTAAAATATCGGTATTCTTTTATAACGATCCTTATAAGAAGATGACATTCTCCAAATACCAAGTTTTCATTCGACATACATCTCGTTGCCATCGACCTCTCCTCTATTATTAAATTTTGTGGGGGGAGGGGGCATAACTTGAGATTGTCCATGATTAAAAGATTAATTAATTTTCCATGTCAGTCAGAAGCTTCTATTTCAGATATAACTGCGTTCGGCAGTCGCTTATACATTTCTTCCATCTTTGAAGGAGGGGATAACATTGGAGAGTGCGTCTTCATTACGTAGTTCCAACTTACTTAAGAGGAAGCTGTATACGAATTTGGCCGAGCTCTTAAGGTATAGGAGGAATCCCCCCCCCACCTTTTTTTTTCCAGTGTGTGTGTGTAGGGGAAGATTTTTTTTTTTTGAGGATTAGGTTGGGGATACAGTACACCGAATTTGGTGGTTTTAGCTCTTACCGTTTAGAATAAAATTTCTCCTTTTTCTGGAGAGGAACCCAAACACAGTATAATAGTTTAAGTTAGGCTAAGTGGAAAGCTGTACATCGAATTTGGTAGTCCTAACCTCTTGCTGATTAGACGTTCTATTTATTGGGGGAGGAGGAAAGCTTGAAAGTCAATCAAACCTACATAAAAACCTTCTGTTTGATCTTAAGAACTATTATGCAAAATTTAGTTATGATATTTTAAGAGGTTTCCAGATTCATAAAGAAACAGAAATTTTTTCAAAATCTATAAAAGATAACGATTTATTCAGTTTTAATAAATAGTCTCAACATATGACATATTACGTACTCTTCTTTTGTTCACTCCGTACCTAGGAAATTTGGACTTACATAGCCCGCTATAGCAGCACTCACTTGTGAATCAAGAATTTTTATTGATCCAATCTGGAGCGTCTTCAGATGCTTCACTTCCTTGAAATTCTTATACAAAAATCCAAAGTTTTTGACTTTGGAAATGTGATATTACACTGTTTTATATGCAGTGGAGCCTAGAATCAATATATGTTCGCACTTGAAAAGATGTTAATAGAAAGTTTGAGCTTGAATTTCCTTCCTTATGAATAAAAATTATTTACACGTAAAATCCAAAGATTTTGGATCAAAGTTTGAAAGAGATATTAGATTAGAGTCGAAATATTGGTATGGAATGTAGGACTGGACTCTTATTCACAAGAAAGTGATTTATGATAGCTTAAGTATTCTTTAGTAAAACTGGAATAAATCACCATTCTAATTCATCCATGAGTGCAAGAGTGTTAATGAAAGTAATGATATTTCTAACTAACCTTTTTCCAAGCTGCAACAACTTTATTCAAAGATACCTCATGTTGCGTCGACTTTTGAGGATCTGAAACTTTTGATATGGATTCTTGCTCTTCCAAAAGTAGAAATTTCTAGATTTTTGGTAAGACATAATAAACAGAATTTAACAAACCAGAAATCTAAAATCTAAAATTATTAAATTCGATAGATTCTGAAATAAATCACTTGGAACTTTTTGCATGTATACGTATCATTATAAGTTATAAAATATAGGAAGACACAACTGCAGTACTACTCGGTTGTAAGCCCCCATTTCTTGAGAAAAGTTCTGTATTCTGTAAGGGTGTAAGGCGAGAAAATTGCATGCTCCGTTGAAATTGTTAACGGCGTGGAAATCTGAAAACTTCAAATTTTAAATCCTAATATTAAAATAGATTCACAACTATAATAAATTATAGTTGTGTTGTTTCGTTAAAAATGCTTTTTCCACGTTAAATGTTATTTGTTTCTAGATACTTTGAGAAAATAACAACGATTTTAAAAGTATTTATCCATATCATTGTAGAAGTTTGTATTTTTATATTGATTTTGATTTTTTTTTCTTTTATCTTACCAGTTGTACTGGGATATCAAGCCCCTGAACATCCTAACCATCCTTTAATATGACTTGTATTTTGGCTTTGCTCCAACCCCTTGCATGGAATAAATTATTACTGTTTTATTATTAAACTTTGAAACGTGCTCATTTTCTTCAACGGATTTGGATTCCCATTAATTTTAGAAACAAAACCGTAAGGTCCTAAAAGTTTCTTACAGATTCCCTCCTTTTCACTCCGTGTTGTGTGAAAAGCTAAGTCTCTCCTATTCTAGAATCTGAGCTCTAATTTAAAAGCACTTTTATTTCGCCATTTATGGGGTGGAGGGGTTAAGAGAGAAGAGTTGAATTTCAACAGGAATTTCAACAGGACGTTAAAACTTGAAGATCGGATCCATTTGTTTTCTCCATACATTTATTTTCATATTTCGAATTTTGGCGATCTTTACATTACTCGACATAATGGAAAAGGCAAAAAAGGAGCAAAATATTTTAACGAAAATAAATTAATGCTCTTTAAATATGTATGATATTGAAAATATTAAACAAACTAAAAGCCAAATTGCAAATTTACTTTTTTATCAATGTTACTTTTTAAAATAATTTGACTCTGAGAAAATCTTAGTTATGATTTATTGCACAGATTTAAAGACTCAACCAATTTCAAACGCAAAGAAACTGCAATTATATCAGAGTTTGATACTAAATTTTAGGCTGAATTATAAGTTTATAAATGTGTATAAACATTTCCTTAGATCACTTTTAGATAGGCTGTTAATTTCGCGGGAACGAATTAATCAAATACCAAATTATAAATGAATGCAACATTCGAAAACCAAATTATAGGCACAACTCTTACCAATCACCTTTTTTCTTATTACTATATACAAAATGTTTGCAGGAAATGGCACTACCTACAATAATTAAAGATGCTCTGTTCGTAAAAACTTCCATTAAATAAACATCGACAATCTAAGTTCACTACACAGAGCAGAATCCTTTCTAAAACTACTATAACTCTTGTTCTGAATTCTTGCATCTCTACATAACTTAATACACTACATGGTACATCTCATATATCTCGTAGTAAACAGTTGCGCTTTCATAATTGTACTTGCACATTTCCAAACAATATGTTCAAGAAAAAGTTCATGACATCATGAATCTGATTATTATTCTCCAAAGGACATTACGATTTTTATAATATATTGTGTTTACCTTGAAGACATCATTTTCATATGAACATTTAACAACTTCTGCTAAAATTAGTGAAAATTCAATAATTAGATAAAATAACTCACCTCTATTCTTTTAAGAGCAATTATGGCTTGTGCTCCGTCATAAATAGCCAGGGAAAAAAGACTTGCCATTGAAAACTTCAGATTATTGAAAAGAAGCATAGTAACGAAAACCTTTTCAGGGGTCAATTTTCCTTCGATAACGAGGACATATATGGTATAAGAAATTAATATAATCCCTTTTGATATCACACAATGTAAGGAAACATTGATAGATTTGTAAATGAGGTTGTGCTTCATCTGTTCCATTTCTTTCCTAGTGTGAAACATTTTTGCAATAAGAAACCAAACATATAGTTAATTCCAAGCATAACACAAGAAATTTATAAAATCAAATTACGAATTTATTGCATGATAGAGAATAAAGTTTGCATTTACTAAGAATAACCCAGATAACTCATTCACATGAAATGCCAAATAAATTTAAAATTCAGCGCCCTGTTAAGTTATTAGAAAATCTCCAAGTTATGCAGTGTGCCAAATTAGAAACTCAATATATTGAAGAATAAAATGTTTATGGAAATAGTTCTAAAGCATATAAACAAGAATCGTGAATATTAGTAATATTCGCTTAGTATTTAGAAGTTATGGCATCAGGAATATTTAACACCAGCATCACTCCTTTTTAAGATGTTTAGCCAAAAATTTAATCTGCAGTCAGGGGTCAAAATATTAGGATATTTATTCAAAAGTAAATGAATCTCTTTGTCTTACAATGATATTAATTTAAAAATTTAAAAATTCTTGGGGTTCACATACATTCCACCATATTGCATCAGATCCATGTAGGTAATCAGCACACCCCTACTGAGAAATTAAACAGTCATGCAAGTCAAATTGCAATCATTAAAAAAACAGTATTTGACTTCAGTTTAGCAATATAAGATTTTAGTTTAGTAACATCGTTAATTAAAACTATTTGTATTTATTTATTGATATGTGCAAAACAAGTTTACATATTGTAAACTGAAAAGGTAGCCTAGTAGTTGTTTTATAAAAGGGTAATAGTTATTGCAATTCCTTAACGGAATAGCTAATAGACGGAATAGTATAGGTCTTGATAAGAATAATGTTTTTTGCCTATTTTATTTAGTAAAGACAGTATTATATAATTTTCCTTCTTTCCTTAGAGGGCAATAGTTAATCTTTATGTTTTTTTTTAATTTGTGTATAATTCATACTTCTTCAAAGCAGTTGCATAAATTGTTGAAACCTAATACGGAGAGTTTCTAACATACATCGTTGATAGGCACCAGTAAAATGTAACGTTAAAAAAAAGGGTATATTGGACATTTTTTTTAACTACAGTGAATTTCCGGTTATCCGATATTTATGGGGAATGGGGGTTTCCTGTTGCATGAGAAATATTCTTAATAGAAACCAACAGATTATACAGTATAAGATTGTACAGTAGGTACAATCTTATACCTTAGTTGAAATAAAAATGCAGTTAAAAACAATGATAAATAAAAATGAAGTATATAAGTCGGTAGAAAATAATCGATGAATGAATGAGAATAGTGAAATGAAGCTAAACTTTAATTTCAGAAAACGAAAAAATAATTAATTACTTATGCATGTGTATGTGTAGTTTACTGGCTAGGTTCTAGAAACTCAGATGGCATTTCATCCGGGCCATCCACTGAACTAGCATTTGATTCTTGAGCAGCAGCTGATGTCGAGGGTTGTGGACACGTAAAATTGAATCTAGTAGTTTTCTGGAATAAATTTCTTATGTTTGTCTGCTTGCATGCTTTCATTTTGTCATGAAAAAATTTAGAATATAAAAAACGAAAATGCATTGCGGTTTGGTCAGTGAAGCAGTTTTACAGCTCAAAACATTTCATGACATTTTCAAATCCGTCAGTAGTCGTGACTCCTTTATACCGTTGATTTTTTTGTATATGGTCCCCTAAACCTCTAGTATAGAAATAGGCTAGGTTAAGGGGTGCAGCCTTTTGACCCCCACTGTAATCCTTTAGTCTCTAGGTTTGATTGGTCATTAACCCCCTTCGACCCTCAGTTTTTAATTGAATGACCTCATTTTTCTGGAATGTGGTTGGGCGTGTTGGTGGAGGTTTCAAATGAAAAGGTGCTGCAGCGGTTCGGGAGCCACTGTCATGGCTTTTGCAGATGTTGTTCTGGAATCTGTTCAGCAGTATTGGTGTGGTCAGCCCGATGACCAATTAGTGTCTGTGTTTCCCGGACTATTGGAGCAACTAGTGTGTGCCAGTATCATCAGTCGACTACCCGATCCTTCTGTAGAGAAAGTGCCCCCCCCCCCGATAGGGGACCACCTTGTCGTGGTGGGGGGACCTAGGGCCCAGCAACCCGGCTGAAGGCTGTGCCGACCGGGTTGGGCGCCGGTTGGACATGGCCAAGGCCAACCGAGGTTGAAGACGCTGCTGGCCGGCTTGATTGCCGGTCGGGTGGTGACGGCGTCGGAGATCTCACCTTTCAGGGACCTTGGGTGGTCAGTTCGACGGCTCTGCCGAAAGGTTTCCCTCGGCCTAGTAGGCACGAGCTGTCCAAAAAGTCTGGGTCCTACTAAGAGTCTCCACCCCGGGTGCCGATCGAGCTTGGATCTTTATATCCTTGCACATTTGCAAACCGGGGAATAGATTAAAGTTAGGTTTCTTCCAGTGGTCAGCTTTCCTTCTATAGGACTGCTGCCATGTGAGGCCGGGGTTGAGGTGCGCCTATAGGGCGTATTCCTTGCCCCCGGCTCTAGATAGTCATGGCTTTTCTTAAACCAGGTAGTGCTGTCAGGCGGAACCGGGAATTGCCGTGGTTGCACAAGATCGCAACATAGAGATCAATTGTAGAGAAAGTGGCGCTGACGTTCACGCTGAAAGTCTACAAATATGGTTATCCTGTACTTGAAGGACTTGAGGATGTCGACTTTGAAGACTTGGTTGAGACAGTGATGGTATCCAGTGTCCTCTCCCAGTGAATGACATCCTCATCAGCGTGAACCTAGTTATGCTAGATATTAGTGTGTTCCAGATCATTGTGAAATACACAACGTCTGATGCGTCTTAGATTTAGACTGTTTCACCGTGAAGGGTGAATTCCTGACCCGTGAACTAGGTTATTCAGACTGTAGGGACCTGATGGGTGTCTACAGATTCGACCTTTCCTTTGTGACGGACATTCCTCAGAAGGACTGGAAAACAATTCGTTACGTGTCCAAACATGTCACGGGCCTTCCCTTTTACCCTCGTTTCGGTGAAGTGGTGTGGGAGTACGGGTGTCTGGAAGATATTGTACGTCACATCAACGAAAAGTGTCACAAGTCTTTTGCGTCTCAGATACCCCATCGCTTACAAGGGAGGATTTTAAGAGAAGAGGCTATTGACCAGACTTGGTATAACCTCGCTGGATTTAGAAAACATTGGCTGTCCACGTTTCAAAGACCTTCCTAAAATACCTGGAACTGAGTATGGTTATCACGAAAGGTGTGGAGTGCATTGATCACAAGCCTAGACAGCAGCATTTAGCACATGGATGAATGAGTATATCGAGAAGCACTCTATGCAATGGACCAGTCATTAATTGGTCAACCGCACGGACAATTAGAGGATTTTCCTTCAAATAAATTTGTGGGACTTGTTCGACGAACCTGACTATTTTGGCGAGGACGCCCTACCTATGATTGAAGATCCACCCTCTGTTGAAGACAACCTTCTGTGAATGAAGACAACCCTCCTATTAGTGATGAGGAAAACCCTCCATGTGTTAAACTACGGAGAGACCCAGAACCATTGTCTCAACCATGACTCCACCACCGTCCCCGGTTCGAGTGCATCCCCCACCCCTAAAGCCGAAACCTAGGTGGAAAATGGCGAAGAAGCCTGTCCCTCCCCAGTACGAGGATTCTCTGATAGAGGGGCAACCTGCACAACCTAGCAAGGTAAGAAAGGATGACGGCAATTTCTTCACCCCGATTCATCATTTTATTTTTACTTACTTCCCCATCCTGTGATAAGGGGAAGCGAGAACCAGATACCCCACAGGCGTTACGAAAATGTGGAAGCTATTTTCTCTGCTATACTTCAAACTCTGCCTTCCGAAGATAGAAAACATTGTGGTCTCAAGAAACTGGCTAAAATCATACACAAATCACCAATAGTGCTAGTTATTACCTCATGTTCCCTGCCTCTTCCAAAGGATTGGGAGAATTACTAGGTTTTGATAAATTCGAATATTTGTATAACATCTCCATGTCCAAGTATGCCATTGATATTAACGCAGGTATATCTGGTATTTATGTGTACTCCGACCTGGTAGTGCCTCATTTATTAGGCGACACTTATGCAGAGCTGTTACGTCTGATTAACCCCTCTACAAGAACTCCCAACATCGAGGCTATAGTGAAAACTTTTACGGGTGCTGATTATTACCCACTGGCAAGGTTGTCAGATTGTCAAAGAGACACTGTAGAGTGAAGGACGTCTTTGCAAAATGAGCGAAAGAATCCATGGTTCGTCTGGCGATTGCGCTCTATCGGAACTCGAGCTGTTTGCTATACCTCTGATCAACTCACAGAATTAAGAGCTACTTATGTTGCTTACCAACCCCTTGCTTCGTTAGAATGAAATGCCCCGTTGGAATTTAACGTCATTGGTGGTGACGATTATATCGATTTATCCCGATGTCAATTAAGAATCAAGGCAAGAATAACAGACGCTGCAGGAAAACCAATAACGGATGTGGAAGCTGTTGATCCATTGAACAATTTTTTACACAGCTTGTTTAGTCAAGTGGATGTGTACTTGAATGAACAATTAGTGAGTGGAAGCCACAGTCCTATAGAATAGAAATCTATCTCTACAGAAGTTATCTGGAAACTTTACTTAATTATGGCGCCGACGCAGTGAAAAGCCATTTAACGTGTGGTCTATGGGATCTGGATGCTGCAAGCAAAATGGAAGAATGTGGGGATGCTAATCTCGGTTGGAAAACAAGGAAAACTTTATCAGGTTCGCGTAGCATCGAATTAATCGGATGGGTGCATGCGGATTTATTGAAGACAGGTATTTACTGAATCACGTAGACCTTCGATTGCGGATGACGAGGTCAAAACCAGAATTCTGTCTCATGACTAGCGAAGCAAACCCTCCTTACAAAGGGGTCGGGGTCGGTGGCTCAGTCGGTAGTGCGCCAGGCTCGTAATCTGTAGTTCCCAGGTTCGAGTCCCAGCTGGGTCAGCGTTGAGATTTATCTCCACAAAATTCCCCGCCCTGCCCACGGTCAGTAGGGGACACCGATGGGCTTGGAAAGGCCGCCGTCCGTCGGATGGGACGTTAAACCGTGGCCCCGTGTGCGGGAGAGCCATACCCTGTGCATGTTAAAGAACACGTTGGATGGCCTAGATGGGCGGCTACCAACTGTCTCCCAACAGCTGTTCCAGTGGGTCCCCTCCCCCAACCTTCTCTGAGCCTTCGGGGCCCATGTGACCTGGCCATTTAGCCCACGGTGTGCAAAAAAGTGCCGCTCAGAGGTAAAACAACCCAACCCTCCTTACAAAATGAAATTTGAAGAAGCCGCTTTCTGTGTAAGGAAAGTCAGTCAGCAGTCCAACATTACTCGCTCAGGCTCAGATGCTACACGCGACCTCAGCCCAAATACCCTTTAAGACGTATGGAAGTCAGATCGCTCACTCTCAGCCCTGGAATTACTTCGTGCACGAGAGATAATTTATTCAGCTCTCAGATGCCCAAAAGAGTCATTGTAGGGATCGTCGACTCAGCTGCCATGAACCGGGATTTTGCTTGAAATCCATACAACTTCAGGCATTACAATATAAATTATATATCTCTGCATGCTGACACCGAGCAATTCCCCTCTCAACCGCTCACCCTTGACTATCGAAATCATCAATATATACGCTCTTATCAAACGTTATTGGAATCACTAGACGTCTGGAAAGACAACAAAGGGGTGCAATTTGGCCGCTCAGCTTATTCGAAATGGTACACATTGCACGGGTTCGAACTGTCTGCAGATGGTAAACAATGTGAAGATTACTTTAATCTGGTGAAGACTGCAAATTGTAGATTAGAGATCAAATTCGGCACCCCTCTAATCGAAGCAGCGAGCGTGATTCTATATGTGGAATTCGAGAACCTTTTGGAGATAGACCAAATCGTCAAATTTTATTTGATTTCTCTGCGTGGTGGATACCCTTCAACTATCTCACGTTCTTCCTAATGACCCGTGCGGTCATTAGGACTATTACTCGGACTTATTTACTCGTCCTTTGTTTCTACGAGTGTTTGCTAGAGACCAGCTGCCAAACATTACGAAGAAGCTGTGTCTTTTTATCTTTAACACTGATGTTTCGACCTCTACTGGAGAACACATGGAACACTGTCTATATGAACAAGAGAACAGTCGAACATTTTGACCTCCTAGGCATGGAGCCTACCATCGAAGAATATTATAGGAAGATAGGGATGAACCGATATTATACCCAACGTTGCCACTACATTCGCCAGTTTCCATCACATGTGGAGTACACTGTCTATTTCCTCTTTCTACGGACGAGAAGCGTGTCCTTGAAGCGGTTCCTGAAGGAACGTTATTCTTGCCACCTGGGATTTAATGAAATCTTGATAACGCTATTTAATGGAATGCTCGATTATTAGCCAGTCTTTTCCCACTACGCAATCGCCAAGTACAATTTTTGTTATCCGTCCCAGCCAGTCTAGGAAAACCACTTTTGTTTTGGATCTCATTCGCCATGCAGATAAAGTGTTCTCTCCGAATCCTGACAGAATCATCTACTGTTATTCTTTGTGGCAGCCTGCGTTCGAACCCTTCAACGAAAAGTAGAATTCATGGAAGGCTTCCCCGACCTACAGTTGAATGCAAAGCAACGTACTTTTCTCGTGCTGGATGATATGTTTGTTCAAGCTGCAGATGATTCAAGGGTATCTGATCTATTCACAAAGGGGTGTCATCATCTGAATGCCACGGTCGTCCTCATCACTCAGAATTTATTTTTTCAAGATAATGCGCAAAGAATATCAGTCTCAACTCGCATTATTTAGTTTTATTCAAAAATCCCAGGGTCGTTTCTCAGATTAGTTATTTAGGAAGACAAATGTTTTCCGGAGAGACGAAATTATTATTATTGGATGCATTTCAGCTAGCTAAACAGATACCTCATGGCTATTTATTGCTGGATTGTGACGTGAAAACACCAGATGAGCAGCGTCTTAGAAGTAGAATACCTCCTTCTGAATCTCCTGAAATTATTTACATGAGGAATGAGGATTAAAACAAAGGAACCGTTTTTTCGTTATCTGTTGAACGCACCCCCCCCTAAGAAACGTTCGGCGCTGTTGAAAACCGCAAGTGACAGTGAGCTACTTGCTTTGTGCGAAATTTGTTTCAATTTAGTGAGAGACAATCTACCAGTTTCTTCAAATGTACTGAAAAAATTGTCCAAACACAAGTGCATTATACGAAAGCTAGCTGCAAAAAAATTAGTGTGAAATCTAAACGTGCATACATACGTCAGAAAGGAGCCGGATTTCTGCTACCTCTTCTCTCGAGTGTGGTTCCCCTGATAGCTAATTTATTCCAGCGATGAATCTCTCGGTTAAAGCTGTAGAAAAGCGCCATCTAAAAGCGAAAACTGATGATTTCGATAGCGACATGCAATGTATTTTGAAATCTCCTGGAAATTCCGATCAGAAAGCAGAGGCATATCTGACTGCTTTACGAAAATATTTACAATATTCGAAAATAATCGAGGTGCCAGGCGAAATGACAATCACTCCAGGATTATCAGTAAAAGATATAATTGACATGTCTCCTCGTCACTTCAAAAGCAAGGCTCAAGAAAAAATAAAATCTTTGCCTGAAACTGTTCAATGGGATTCAAGAGGTAGACTTTTAAAATACGGAAGACCCATACCAGGATTGACCCTAACCGACCTTCTCACAGAAGCAGTCAGAAAAAATCGAAAATCCGACATCCCCGGTCAGAAGGAATTTATACAGCAAATGAATTGGGAAATTTTTTAATATAAACGCCGGAAATATTAATGTAGTCTCAGTAATTGCCTTAATTAAAAAGAATGTATCCCCGTACTAACATGTCTAGATTCGTTTTCTTTCCGATTGTATAACACGAATTCCAAAGCCTGGCTTCCCATGCTCGTGGAATGCAGTGCATCTCCCCCATACCTGGAAGGCCGGGAGCTATGGAGGGTCCTAGTGTTCGGTAACGGTGCCTGGCTTCCGATGCTCGTGGAATGCACTGCATCTCCCCTAGCTATGGAGGGTCCTAGTGTTCGGTAACGGTGCACTGCAGGGTTCCCCTGCACGTAACCTGCTCATAGGTAATACCATTCATCTTTGCAGGAGTAAAACAAAACTCATAGATCGTGCAGTACACGCAATTCAGGGTTTAAAAAACATTTCAGGTTTAATCAATATAATAACTTGAACAGTCATAGCATAAGATAGACTAAAAACAACGACATAATTTAAAATCATACTGCAGAAATAATAATAAGTAAAGCACTGACATAGCATAATTTACAAAAATAAGTATATGACCAAATTAAATCGTAGAAATAATAATAATAATGTAAAATCAGAATATAATAAACCATATCTTTTAAAATCATACTATAGAAATAATAAAGCAGCGACATAGCATAATTTACAAAAATAAGTGAATGACCAATTTAAATCGTAGTGCAGAAATAATTTACAAAAGTAAGTGAATGACCAATTTAAATCATAGAAATAATAATGTAAAATCATAGTAAATAATACTCCTATGGTAGTAACATAATATTAAAATCATAATAAAGCAGAGATATAGTATAAAAATCAGAGTATGTCATAATTTAAAATAACCCTTGCATGTTAAAAACAGTGACATACTGCAGAAAAAGTTACAGTGTGTTAAAGTGGCTAAAGAATGTAAAATATGGGTATGATAATGTACTTTTAATGGGGTCTGGTAGTTGCTTATCTGAACAGTTAACTGGAATTTAAGCTTTGAAACAGAAAGGAAATGTGTCACTTTGACCAGGTTTAAAGATCCTCTTATTAAAATTAAAAGATAGTTTTTTATGGAAAGGTCGGTTAGTGAGGGTGGCCTTGTGTTTGTTAATTTGGACGTTGAAGGGGACAGCAGGTTTTCTGCAAAAGTGGCTGGGTGACCTCCTAGAATTAGATCGTGGAGAAGCTCCATAGTGTAGCGTTCTCTGTTACGCACACTAAATTTAAAGCCTTTAGCACGGGTGATAGTTTCACCGTTTGAAAGTTCCAGTATATAATTTTTAGGGGCTATGGAGATGTACCGATCTGTAATGATGCTGGGTCCATACTTGATCGGTTATCTCGTTTTTAAAATGCCCGTGAAATCAGAGAACTCTGGAATTAATGTGTCGCTGGGGGAGGTTTTAAAAATGCACGAATCTGTGTCGGCGTAGAGGGCTCACTGTTTTAATTTGGAAAGCATATCATATAGAGTGAGACGTTCTTGGGCGGTGACGAATTAGGACACGACAATATTACCTCCCCCCCCGATAGGGGATGACCTTGACGTGGTGGTGGGGGCTTCGGGCCCAGCAACCAGTCGAAGACATTGCTGACTGGATTGGATCCCCAGTTGGACAAAGCCAAGATCAACTGAGGTCGAAGACATCGCTGGCCGGTTTAGTGGCCCGGTTGGACAGTGTCAAGACCTCAACATCAGGTTCTCCGTGGAGCAAGTTCAAGGGCACAGCTGAATGGATTTGGTCCCCTAGTTGGCACGAGCCCTTTCAAAGTCTGGGCCTCACTAAGAGTCTCCACCACGGGTGCCGAGCGAACTTCGATTTACGTATCCTTGTTCATGGCTAACCGGGGAACAGATTAAATTTCAGGTTTCTACCAGTGGTTAGCTTTCCTTCTATAGGACTGCTGCCATGTGAGGTCGGAATGAGATGCATTTATATGGTGTGTTCTTGCCCCCGACTAGATAGTCACGGCTTTTCGTTAACTTGGTAGTGTCGTGAGCCGTGGTTGCTGAACATCTGGCAACAAATAGTACATTACCTTTAGGGTTTGTGGGGGTAAATTCTTTAGCGGGTCTGTAGGTCACTAGGATATGATCTGAATTGACTGTGTGGATGTCAGTGAGAATTTTGGAGTGATCGTTCACTAAGTCCAATAATTTTATGGGGTTGTCGATGACTTGAGACACAGGTCTAGAAAGGTCTTCTGATAGCTTCCCCCATAAATTATTCAACCCCCCCCCTTCGAAAGGTTTCTTTTAGTGCTGTTAAACACGACGTCCTGGGGGTTTATTTTCACCCCCTCTGCAAGTAAAAAATCTTCGCAAAATTTTGATGTTTTGGCGTCTGTGTTGACGTTTGATGGGTAACCTGAATATTTCTGTTTGGACTCTAAGAAAATGTTGATGTAATTTCCAAATATGCTGGGTTCCTGGGCAGTGTAAGCATATTTTCCCAATACTGCCAGACATCGTGAATTTTGAGAATTTTGTAGCTTTCGCAGACGGCTTTATACAGTTCTTATAAGAGGCTGTGAGAGCTCTCTGTGTTTCTGTGTGAGTACATGGGTCCACCTGTGCTTTCTGCACAAGTGCTGCACAGAGGAAACAACAGTTTGTTGGGGCAACGACAGGGAATGTAGAGGTCGGTAGGAGGAAGCACATTGCAGTGAATAATGCCAAAATAAGCTTGGGGGGTGTAATCAAAATTTTCTGTGATCCTCGTGGGGTGCTTAAAGGGAAAACCCCACGCTTACAAATGGTGGGATAGAGCGAGTTCATATCGAAATACTTCACATCACAGTTTTCGACCTTCATGTCACAAAACAAGGAGAATGTCTCTGTTCTCCCACCGTAGAGGAAGGAGTGCCCGCTAATTCTCTTTACTTCTTCTGTCTGCTAATAAATGCGTGCAGTGGTGCGATCTGTTTTGAGTAGCCAGTCGAAATCGTGTTCCCAGCACACTCTGTACCTGTAATCAGGTAAAAGCTGTCGGATGCACCATGGATGGGGCATCCGACAGCTTTTACCTGATTACAGGTACAGAGTGAGCTGGGGACACATGCATGGGGCTAAATTATTTATCCAGCGTCCTTAAATAATTTAGCCCCATGGGTTGTCAGTGAGGGGGTGGGTAATGCTGGGGCTGAAACATTCGGGACATGAGTGGAAGTAACATCCGGCGAAATGCATGGCCTGCTTGGTTTGCCTACACAGACCGTCCAAATAATAAGCACCAACTTTGGCTTCCTCCTCTGCAGAGCTTGCGGTCTGGAGGGTGAGATTCTAGGTCTCTGCTATGTAGGCTAGCCAGGCAAGGCCTTTCCTGCTCTGTCTGTCGACCGAGGAATAACCGTTAGAGGGGTAAAAACCAATCACTCATTCGGGCATGAATTTCTGTCTATAGACCTGCAAACAAGCCGAAGGAAGAGTAATTTTAGAAAAAGGATCTACCCCTGTCATCCCTAAAAATTCTGTTCGGAAGCTCTCACAACCTCGCACTAAAGTGTGGACATCAGATTTACAGTATGCAATCATTTCAGATTTAAAATCCCAGTGATTCCCCTTCACTGTTTCGTACCACTGATGGAATTCTGAAGCTTCTCCTGGGGTCATGTACTGTGGTTCAAAATAATGGGCGTCGGGAATGGGTCCAGAATAATTTAAATTTTGGCTCTTACAAAAAGCGTAAGGGAAGAAACCTTTTTTGACTTCGGTAATGCCGAAAGTTTTAGGAAAAGATCGTAAAGGGGCCTGAATGAAAGAGAGAGAATCAATAAACCTGATTTTGAGACCGGGTAAATTAAGAAGAAGAATTTTGTTGCGTTAAAAATCGATTCTGGCCTCAAGCATTTTTGATAGAGGTAATTTAGAAAGGGAATGAAATCGAATCCTCTACCGTTATGCGCTAACAAAGTGACATCTCTAAATTTAGCCCTACCGTTCTCGGTAGACAGCAACCAGTCCATGAAGGTGTCGGTATGGTCGAACTCTTCATATTTCTATACACCATCACCGTCTTCGTAGGTGACAATGCATAGAATGGGGGTTAATAAACCATCTTCTTCAACCGTCTCTATATCAAAATAGAGACGGCTTCCGATGACTTCACATTCTTTAGCCACTTTCACACATTCCAGTTCTTTCTGCACACACTGGTGATGGGGGTCAGAGATCTGGTAAATGACCCCACAGTCGACACACCTGTGCCGATTAGCACAGGTTCCATTAAGAAGATGGGAGGCCAGACACTGTTGACCTTTAAAGTAACCACGGCAGAAGTTGCAGAGGATGCTAGTACCTTTTTTACCACATTCTGCCGTCATACACGCCCGGCAGATATTTTTACAAATGTGTGGCTTGTGGTGAATGGGTTTCAAACAGGGCACGCAGACGGTCTTCGCACGGAAGTAACCTGTTGGTTTAGTGATGACAGAAAAGTGTTCTGAGTCATGTAGCAGATAAATGATGTTTTCTGCATCTTTCTTGCCGGCGAAAATCACTTCAAAATCGTCCTGTGCCCCGAACACGATTCTGTATTCGGGGTACAGGTAGGTCTGAAAGGTGTGAAGTTCGGTCAAACCGCACTTTCCCTCAGGGACACTGGCCTCCCGATGCAAAGCTTTAGCCTCGTCCCGCTGCCGCACTGATCTACGATCAATTATGTAACCATATGTAGCACCCTCCATTTTCCCCTCCTTCTTTAAACACAGGGCACGGCCGACTACAAGACTTCGGGCTAGGCACAAGTTGTCATCATTTTGAATGCTGATAACAGACTTTTTACTGGTGTTGAATGCCTCGAGGTCCACTAGAGGTCTGCGCCGTGGTCCAGGGACTCTACTGATGCCTCCAGAACGTTCCAGATAGGCAGCTGCCAGATCAAAATATAAATCATCTGTACCGATCGCATCGTTAGATTGAAGAACTTTCTGCACTGTGTCCATGAATTTTTCTGATGTGATCTCATTACGTGAGGTCAAGGGCAGGTTGATGGGGTTCCGGTGTCATTTGGAGCAGACGCACAGTCTGATATGACTGTATTCCTTCTCTGGCAATAGCTCTTTGAAAATGTTCTTTTGAACTTCCAGAAGATTGTCAGTAAATTCAAGGGGGTTCACACGTTCAAAGCTAATTAAACGAAGTGTGTGTGTTATGAACTGTGCCTTATATTTTTAAGAGTGATAGCTGCTGCTCTTCGTGATCATATAACCTGGCTTATCAGCGGTGGCAGCCATTGGCATCGTAACGTCAGCAGAAGTGCTCGGCTGCTACTCTGTTGTCATGATAACAGCAGCAGAAGTGCTCGACTGCTGCTCCGTTGTCGTGGTAACAGTTGGCGTCCTCGGCGCAAGCACGCTTGCTCCTTCTACAGTGGGTGGCGGTGGTTTCCGCTCTCTGGCGTTTCGACAGTGGCGCTGCCTGTCCCTGCCATCTCTTGAGACTAAAGCATGATCTTGATGTAGGCACGGTAGGTACTTCATCGGTGTGCGGCAGGCTTGACGGACTGACCCCTGTAGATGGGACCTCTGCCCTCGCATGCTTCGCGTTGGGCCCTGGTCGCTCTTTTTCCATCTCTTGAGACTAAGTCATGAAGTTTTTGGTGGACGTTCCACCTTAGTTAAAATAGCATCTAGCTCACGCTGAACATTGGCTAAGGCGGCCAATTTCTCAGGATAGGTGTGATACATTGCTTAATGACTTCTGTGCTGTGCAGGAGTTTATAAAGTGCTTCATACACATGTGCGAGTCCACCCACCTTCACCTCTCTCCAATGGGACGTTTTAAATTCCTTCCCCCTGTGACCGTACTGGTTTTTTCTTTGGATAGGAGGCTGCTTAAATTCCATACCTGGAGTGGCCACCTCCCCTGCACTTCTATTGTATACTGACATGAGTTACGAATTTCTCGAGCGTTCACCTCCCACGCTTCTATTGTATACTGACATGAGTTACGACATTTCTAGATGCGTTTAGAGTATACCTGGCATGGATCGCCTTAGCGCGACCTTTCAATGCTGACATGAGTTATGAGTTTTTTGTTACCTCCCCCACTTCTGTTATAATGGAGCAATGCACGGATGAGAAGACCTCCCCTTGGGCCTTCTCGAAACGATTACCGCTTTCTTATCACCAACCCAAGACTCCCATTCATTGTCAGTAGCGTCCCTTCTGTTAAACGAATGTGGCATTGGGTAAGATTCCCTAACAAGCCATGACCCTTCCGAGTGGATGTTATGCCCCTTGAAGGTGGGTGGTCAGCCCTTGCTGAAGGAAACCTCCCGTCAAGGAGTTCCCCAACTCCTTGACGGCTGAAGGGTTCCCCAACTAAGAAGAATTCCGAAAGGACATTGTTCTCAGTACATATAACTGTCTAAGCAACAGTCCCCTATAATTATTTCTCGACAGAACAGGCTTTCTGACACACCTCCTTTAGCGCTCTCACATGATGTCATTCAGCATCCTGGTTTATTGTACAGTCACTTGTAGTATCTACTGCACCCGACCTCCAACGAACACTTCCTTCCACCCTCTCCTTTAATAAAAGTGACATGAGTTACGACACTTTTTCGCCAACAATCAGATACTAGACAACAGGAATGGGAACTGTTCAGAACATCTCCTTGGCTGTTACGTGGCTTCTATCACCCTTATTACCACGTTTACGACTTGAACAATGCAATCCTTACTGCAGATAGCAGGCACCCTGAAGGGCATTGTCGACCTCCCTATTATTATTCTTCGACTTACCTCTCTAAGTAGGTAACGCGTCAACTATAATTAATTTACCAACAGAACCGTCCTCGAAGCAATTCGTCCACAGCGACTATTTAGAGTCATACCTCCTTGACTGTTACATTCGCGCTTATTGTCACGTTTCCTAAGTACAATGCTGCTTCCCAACGCTTCTCAAAGACCTCGCTCTTGAATGAGGGGCCCTCTAAGAATAGGAATGACACTCAAGAAACAATAAGAGCGATAGAACCTGGACTGTTAGCTTACCTTTCAATACTGACATGAGTTATGACATTTTCACTGATGCTATCGCATTTAGAGAACATCTGTGTGAACCGTTCTTGGGAATCCTTCACTTCAACACTCGTCAAGGGAGGTCAACCAATAAAATTCGTAGCCCCATCCTAGGCTGTCGAACTCTTCACCGATGGTGGAATCCAAGTTAGGAAACCTAACAACAGAAACTTAGAGGTTTGTGAAACTTCTCTCAACCTATTTCTATACTAGATGTTTAGGGGCCTGTATACAAAAAAATCAACAGTATAAAGGAGTCACGAATACTTCTGTAGGTAGCATTCCGCTATGAGACTTGTTCAACCTCTGCTCCCTCTTCGTCACTTTCCTCTTCTTGAACCTTACATTTGTCCTGATTCAAAACACTCTCAATAATTTCTTCAATATTTATTGTCCTTGTAACAGGAGAACTCTTCTCAACATCTAGCCATTCATCGAGTTCATATCTGGAAATATTTTGTACCGGATATGCAGCACTTTCACATCCGACTAATTGTAATATTTCATCACATCATCGGGTTTCATTTGCTTCTTTTTTGTTAATCACGAAATCCTTTTAAACACTCTTCCTCATCAGACGATCCTTCTCAGATTCTTCATATGTCCAGACAAGACGTGCCACACCAAGTTCAAATGTTCAATTTGAAAATTATGCCGGTTGCATGAAAATTCCGGATGGTTGAGTAGCGGATAACTGGGAGTTGAGTGTATAAGAATTGGTATAAATATGGAGGATACGTTTCATAATGTCGTTGTTGTACTACAGTCAAATGCATCTGAAATGCCACCGAATTCGAGAGGTGAGAACTGTCTCAGTTGATGGCGTGCCAGGCTCGTAATAATACATTCCCAGTTTCGAATCGTCATGTGTCCTCGGCGAGAAAAAAGCACAACGATGGGCTTGGGTAAAGCCTCTTGCGACAGAGGGACACCTTGTGGGCAACAGAACCATATCCTACTTTAAATAACATGCTGGTTATCCTTGACGGGAGGTTTTCATGTTTTGTAACAGCTGTGAGTAAGAACACTCACTACAACTAATAGCTGTAGTACATCTCATTCTCCTATGAGCTGTGAGCCTTTGGGGTCATTGTCACATGGCTATTTAGCCCATTGCATGCAAAACAAAGTATCACATGCAAAAAGAAACTCATGGAACTAAGAAGTTTGGGAACCCAGCAATTCGAGACCATCACGGATATTTTCCTCATCACTAATGGCAACATCTAAACCCTTGTTTTTACCTTCTTTTTTTACAAACGAGCATACGCTCGTCACCTTTTACTTGTTTTTGCTTTTTTTTATTTTCGATCATTCCTTCTCTCAGTTCACCAGTAATGTCAACTCATTACATTCTAATCTACAGTCATAAAGACATGACATATAAGTATAAATACTTATAGTTTACATAAATCACACAAAATATATTCAAAACCAGGACCGAATATAGGGGGAAATAGATCCATGCCACTTCCCCCTTGAGAAAGCCAGTAAGGGTAAAATAAATAATAAATACCCTCTCAAGCAGCAGCTTGCCACAGAGGTCTGACAGTAGCCTGTCAGTTTATATGCCATAGTAGAAGGTCTGAGAGGATGGCAGGATCTCAGCCGAAAAAGGAACACATACATCCATGGCTTACTGGGGACTCGAACCCAGCTCCCTTAGATCAGGAGCCAAGAACGCTAACCACTCGACCACGGAACGGATCAGGAGCCAAGCGCGCTAACCACTCGGGCACGGGACGGCTAAGGGTAAAAGAGGCAACAAATTATTAAGCTTATGCTGCATTTTTTTCAAGAATTTTTTTAATTTTTCAAAAACTTCTAAAAGGAGGGGAAATGTTATACTACAATGCAAATCCAGTATTCCCCCCCCCCTCTATTTTTACCCTTTTCCTGCTCGAGTGAGGTTCTTAATCCCCACCCCTCCCGACTTAATTTTTTTCTAGACCGGGCCTGTACAAAACAATACGGTAACAATGAAATTAGGGTATTTCACAGTGAAAGACAATTGGAACAATAATAACAAATCAACTTACTTTCGTACGGAATTGAGAAATTCTCCAAATGGGTACTCCCAAGCATACATTTTGATGATTTGAATTGCTGATATGATATCACTCATTAGACGTATCCGTTCATCCGCAAAAGCCATTATTCTCGAACTGATGAAAAGAAACTGATATTGATAAATGCAATCTTGATATAAGTACATGCTTTTTATTGCAAGATGTTCACTTTCTTCTACCAGTTAATAACGAAGGGGATTCAAACGTTCAGGTTTAGATCATTAGGGTTGGGTTGGGTTGTTTTACCTCTGAGCGGCACTTTTTTGCACACCATGGGCTAAATGGCCAGGTCACATGGACCCCGAAGGCTCAGAGAAGGTTGGGGGAGGGGACCCACTGGAACAGCTGTTGGGAGACAGATGGTAACCTCCCGTCAAGGCCATCCAGCGTGTTCTTTAACGTGCACAGGGTATGGCTCTCCCGCACACGGGGCCACGGCTTAACGTCCCATCCGACGGACGGCGGCCTTTCCAAGCCCATCGGTGTCCCCTACTGACCGTGGGCAGGGCGGGGGGAATTTTGCGGAGATAAATCTCAACGCTGACCCAGCTGGGACTCGAACCTGGGAACTACAGATTACGAGCCTGGCGCGCTACCGACTGAGCCACCCCCGCCCCTAGATCATTAGGAGAAAATATCTACAATAACAGCAAATCGCCTCTGACGGAAGAAATATAAGAATGTTCGTTCATTCATGATGAAAACAGAATGAAGTTCGTAATTTTTCGACTTCATTCATTATCTAATTATAGAAAATCGAATTAATGGATGATTGAAAAATACCAATAGTATCTATTCAATTCAATTTTTTTTATCTCGTTTTCGAATAAAAAAACAAACGAGATAATATTTTCACTTTGTCATGTGTCCATGTGTAAACATCGAGCATTATTTTGTTTTTAAACACAAATAAAAGATTCCTTTTTGTGTTGATAGGTATTTGGGCTAACTATCTATCTGTCCGTAAAGGTTTAGGATGAGCTTTGCAACCCCGTAATCTGATTTCTAGGGGTTTTCTGGTTCTTGAGTACACATTGACATTTGCTGCTAATATTCATTCTTTCAAAAGTTGTTAACTGATCTTTCTATTTGAAAGTGCAATACTCTGTCAGAACATAAAGTCTCATTTTTTAATCTCTTTCTTTAAAATATGCCACCTAGAGGTAAAACAACCCAACAACCCAAGCCTCTGGATAAGTTAAGATAGAGTAACAATACTGCGTGATTACTCACCAATTCAATATAAATTATCAACTCTGCGCACCATTAAGTAAAATTGGAAAAAAAATGGAAGCTGCGATGAAAAGACTAAAATCAGGAATTTACCAATGAGCAGCTTACCATTGTACGTACATCCAGCAGCGATAGTGAAGAATTAGACACAGATCCTGATAAACCTGTTATCGTAGCTATAGCCATTTCAGAAGTTTCTGTTCAAGGCTCAGAGTTTAAGTTAAAAAATCATCGATCATGATCCCCCATCATCGAAAGGAGTCTAAATTTGAAGAGTTTTGAGTAACGTTTTTCATAATATAGGGAACTCCAGAAGAAACTGACCAAGGATGCAAAGCACTGAATCATCTTTTCACCTCTCAAAAGGAGAAACGAGGTAACGCAATGGAGCCTGATTCTAATGAACTGCTAAATTTGTAAATATGCAAATGAGAATATGAAATATAATATGCAATTAATTGCTTAATTTTTGCGTTTAATTATTCTTTTGTTGCGAAATAAGTTTATAGAATGTAGTTTTAGGTCCCTATCCTGATATTTTTTACAAACTTAATACCTCGAGTACGGGTATTTTCAAGGAGTGTTCCCCGTAACCATACGAAAGGTATGATTGTAATAGCTCGAGGCTAAGTCTGCGACTGGTCTAGAGGCTTTTTTTTCTTGTGTTTCTTTAGGAATATAATTTTTTTCTAGTGGCTCTTTACTAAGTTTGGATTTGCAACTCCTGCTCTAGACTTATACAAAGACTGTATATTTGTACAGGGAAATGATTTGAATTGAAGGTTTTGTCAGGGGCAAAAATCGTTTCATACTAGACGAAAATATGCTTTTAGTTTATGAACAGTATTTACTGATCTATTGCAATGCGTTTTTTAAGTATACAACATTTATTTGATAAGCAAGAATATATGAAATATATTTAATTTACTCGTGAAAGTCCATTTGCACCTATTTGATTAAATCATTCACGTTTTCAATCCTGCCTAGGGCTGGTAATAGTTTAGGTTATTTTTTCAGCTATTTGTTTCAACTTCGTATAGATATATTAATTATTTAAACATTTAAAATCTGTATAAAATTGTCGTGATACATATATTAAAGCAAAAATAACTGAAGTCTGCTACAGCAATTATAATACGTACGATTTCTATACTAATAGAATAGCAAATACTAAATAAAATAGCAAAGATATGCAAATGGATCCATCATTTTAACTTAAAATTAAAAGTAGCAGTATAGCAATTGGTAGTTCTGGACCAATGTTAAAAATATAGGGAATCCCATGTCAACCTATGGGAGTGTTTCGGCATATGAAATTTAAAGTATTGTTTTGAGTCAAAATTAGTTGGAGAATTTGATTTGAAATCTGCAGAGAAAAAGGCCGGTAGAGAGAGAACAAATGTATGTTGGAGCGTAGTCTATTATTAAAGTATCGGGATTCCTATATACAATAACAAGGTGAAGAACATTTCTTTTCACTTTATTTATCTCTACCGAAGTAATTTAAAACATTTCTCGAATTAGTTTATAATTCTAATCTCCCACACTTTAACGACATTTTACATTTCACGTATTCTGTACGAACACATTTCACACGACATACGACATACATATTTCTGTACAAAGGCGACTTTAAACATTTCCCAATTTTTTACTTTAAAAAACTTGTTTCCAACCAACTTCTTCCTCAAGACATTTCCTCCCCACCCTCACTAATCTCTAATCCATTTTACGTTAACATTCATTTGATAAGCAAGATATATGAAATATATAGAAGTAGTAAAAAATAACATTTTACTACTTCTGCTGAATTCGTTCGCATTTTTTTAGTTCCAACACACTTTTTTCGCTCTCTCACCCCAGCTCACTTTTCACCATGTTTCATTTACTGTTTAAAACATTTCTCAAATCAACCAACACACATTTTTTCACTTGCCCCCTACAACTCAATTTTTAACATTTTACTGTTGAATTAATTCTTAGAATTTTACACCAAAAAACACATTTATTTCATTTACATCATCCATTTCTTTCACACATATTCTGTCGGAACAAATATTTTTAAGAAATTAGTACAAATATTATCTCCCTAAAACTCTCTTCTTAGTTAACATGAGATTCCCTATACTTTAACATTGGACAGAATTCTGAAAGAAGTTTATACCATTTTGAAAGAAGTCGTGAAAAACATTACTTTTAGTTTGCAAAAATATTTTAGTGAATTTTATCTTAAATTTGCTCTAATACGTATTCTCTCTTTTGAACACCGTTTTTTCTCTTCAGGTTCCACATCAAAATCTTGAACCAATATTTCCTTAAAACAAATTAGTTTAAATCATATCACCCGAAATTTCTCCCATTGGTTAACATGGAATTCTCCATACTTTAACTTTGTTCGAGAACCCAGTACTATACTACAATTCTCAAATGGTGGTAAAGCGTGAATGATAACTGGAAAGATTTTGAGACTGGCAGTTCACGATGTGACAGTTCTCATAAATCATGTCGATGACCTACCAATCACCTGTCAACCAATGATCTGTGAGAACTGTCGAAGCATTAACTATCCAGCCTTTGTCGTTTGCGATATAAAACTGTTTCAAATTAGTTTATAATTTGATGCATAAAAGATACTTACCGCAGAGTGCTAAACTTTTTCCCTAGAATCCCCATAACTGGAATGTAGAAAAGGAGGAATATCATTCCAATAAGACCAGCATAATGTAAATAGTGCCACAAAATAATACTGATTATTACAGTTTGAATAGGGCCAACAGCAAGGTACGCTATCGCTCTAAAAAGCTGAAACATAAGAAAAAGAAATATCGGTAAAATGAGATGAACTTGAAAAAGCATTCATGGGTATCAATAACTAGATCTTGCAGTACTTCAAGTGCTTTTGGTACTTGAAGTAAAAGCTTTTAATCAATATTACCTCTTAAGACCCAAATTTTTGTTTACAGAACAAAAAAAAAAATGTTTCCATAATAAATTCAGGTACTTTTGGTACTTGTGTTGCACACTGATTGGCATCATTTTGCAACTGGAGTGCTATGTATGATTCCCAGGCCAAGATCATATAGATTTTTGTCCTCCCTATTACCGGTCACCATTTTCATAGTTGATTGAGTCACGCAATCCTCCAAAAATAGCTGCACGACACGATTGTCAATAAGTATGGAAATGCAAACTTATTATTCTATCCAAGCGAAAATCACGAAAGAACAGAAAAAAACATAAACGGACATCGATATTAGTGGAAAATGAAGTGGAGATATTGAAGAGGAAAAGAATAGAGCAACACAATATTGCCAGATGCGGGATGCTAAATTTAGATAATCACAAAGTTAATACAATGGCCATGTAAATCCAATTGACAGCCCAAGTGTAATCAGTGGTTTATGGCCATTGAAATGAGCCCCATTGCAGCATGGGCCATGACTAGGAGAAGCAGCCCTCTGCACATATCTCCCTTTCACGATTGGGCAAGGGAAGTACATAAACAGGCGCATGTGCATGGGAAAAACCATGAACTCATCCGCTTGATATATCCCTCGCCAGAGTGAACAAGGGAAGGAGATCGAGATAATCACAGTGAGAGTGAAGTGACAGTTTTGGTGTTCGTTTGCAGTTTCGAGCGTCGAGAGTAGCGACCTAGCCGTCGAGGAGCCTGAAACTGTTATTTAAGATACAAACAAGAATTCCTTTCCTAAGAAGCATTTGGACACATCAAAGATAAACGTACATTCAGTATCTTTGAACTGTAAAGTCCTTGCTAAGGAAGCAGATATCACTCTTTTGATGAACTTTGGAAACAAAATCACTTTAGCCAACTACAGGGCCTGCCTCGGACTTGGCTTCTTGCTCCCCCAGATGTGCTTTCTCTGACCTCCAACTCCTCCATCTTCCAGTTTGAATGATTATATAAGCTTAACTGACTTATAAACTGCTATATAAGCTTAAAGACTCTAATATAGCCTTAACTGGCATAGTGGTTGTGGAGCTAGCTACTATTCCAGCAAGGCGAACTTTGTGTGTTGTGTTAGTTCTAACTGAAGCAGTGGTCAGCAGTGACTTCGGTCTTAGTAGGACATGTACTTGTATGAGGAGCCTGTAAAATCTAGGAGTAGCTTCTAGGATTCTTCTCTGTCCTAAATGTTGAAAAATCAAAAGAAATAAACTGCTGTAGCAACGCCGCAGTTTTGGCGAGTCATCAGCATTTCCCCTGTGCAGTGAGTGACTGCCTGTTGACACTAATTAGCGTGAAGACTACGGATGAGAAGAATTGTTCCGTTCACACTCCCTTGTTTGTGGGAATATTTAGAATTGTCTGATAGTCAGATATTAGCGCATTAACCTCAAGGCCAGCCGATTTCCAAAACAGAACACATTCACAATTATAGTGTCATTCCGAGGATTTATTTTGATTCATTTCTAGTGCACCGTAGAAGGAGTTGGATGTGTCTTCCATAGTGATTCAAAGCATATGGTAGTGAAGAATCGGTAGGCACCATTTTCTCTCTAATGTCTTGATCTCCGTAGTTCGTTAGAAAATAGTATATTTAAAGTAGGATAATTAAGTTAGCATAGTTAAGTATTGTTTTAGCGTAGGAGTGAATTTTTGCATTATTTCTTTCCTCTGTATAGGTTGGTTGTCACATCAATCGTCTATATGATGACAACTGTCATTTTTTTAGTTGAGAATTCACAGAAATTACATATTGATGGATATTTACATGTGAAATAATGAATATGTAGAAATACCTGTCGAACAACGAGCACTCTGGCTCCTAAAAATGTTATCCAACAATTGTAAAGAGCAGCAGATCCCACTCCTCTATAAGAGCATTTCTCGGCTCATGAAGGATTATTGGAGAGGGTTGACGACTTGCAACTCCCTTCCCAAAGTATCCCATGAGTGTTCAATGAGATTTAAGTGTAGGGACCTCGCTGGCCAATCCATTCTCTGGATATCTTCCTCTCAAGATATTCCTCCACTATCTCATCTCTACGTGAATGAACATTATCATCCATAGTAAATGAATTCTTACCCAATGGCACCTCTAAAAAGTCTCGCATAAGGTTCTAAGATTTCGTCTCTATATTTTAGGTCAGTTAGAGTCTTATATATATATTTTAGGTCTTAGAGTCTTCTGAGATGACATGCAGGTCAGTGCGGCCATTGATAGTGATACGTCACCAGACCAACAAACCACTCCCACCAAAACGGTCACTTTCTACAATATCAGAGGGTGATAACGTGTTCCACGCTCTCTCCACATGCATTGGCGTTGAGTATCAGTATTTACGCTATATCGTGATTTATCCGAAAAGAGAACCTGTCTCATTGATCATTGGTCCAATTGAGGCGCTATCTGCTCCATTCCATTCGTGCCTTCTGATGATCTGAGATTAGTGGTATGCACACTACAGGTCTTCTAGCATATAACTCGCTTTCATGAAGTTGTCGAGACATAGTTACTCTGGATACTGTCCTTTATGTAACAGCTGACAGCTCCGATGTAAGCTGGACGCTGATATGATTTTGTTGCGCCTTGCAGTTAGGAACAGAAAACGATCATCATGAACTGTTGTGGCTCTTTCTGACCTAAGGCAGCGTGGAGGTTTAGTAGAGTTGTTGGGCTGTTTTACCTCTGAGCGGCACTTTTTTGAACACAATGGGCTAAATGGCCAGGTCACAAGGACCCCGAAGGCTCAGAGAAGGTTGGGGGAGGGGACCCACTGGAACAGCTGTTGGGAGACAGATGGTAGCTTCCAGTCAAGGCCATCCAGCGTGTTCTTTAACGTGTACAGGGTATGGCTCTCCCGTACACGGGGCCACGGCTTAACGTTCCATCCGACGGACGGCGGCCTTTCCAAGCCCATCGGTGTCCCCCAATGACCGTGGGCAGGGCGGGGAATTTTGCGGAGATAAATCTCAACGCTGACCCAGCTGGTACTCGAACCTGGGAACTACAGATTACGAGCCTGGCGCGCTACCGACTGAGCCACCCCCGCCCCTACGTGAATGAGCATTATCATCCATAGTAACTGAATTCTTACCCAATGGTACCTTTAAAAAGTCTCGCATAAGGTTCTAAGATTTCGTCTCTATATTTTAGGGCAGTTAGAGTCTTCTGAGATGACATGCAGGTCAGTGCGGCCATTGATAGTGATACGTCACCAGACCAACAAACCACTCCCACCAAAACGGTCACTTTCTACAATATCAGAGGGTGATAACGTGTTCCACGCTCTCTCCACATGCATTGGCGTTGAGTATCAGTATTTACGCTATATCGTGATTTATCCGAAAAGAGAACCTGTCTCATTGATCATTGGTCCAATTGAGGCGCTACCTGCTCCATTCCATTCGTGCCTTCTGATGATCTGAGATTAGTGGTATGCACACTACAGGTCTTCTAGCATATAACTCGCTTTCATGAAGTTGTCGAGACATAGTTACTCTGGATACTGTCTATGTAACAGCTGTGACAGCTCCGATGTAAGCTGGACGCTGATATGATTTTGTTGCTCCTCTGCCCTACTCTGTCTCGTTCTTTTGGAGCAAGTTCGATTGTCTTGTCTTGAAAATATCTCGAGAGTCCGGAAATTAAATTTTCTGACACATTCATGATTCATCCGTCCGATGGCTCTCCAGCTCATACTGCCATCCAAATAGTTCCTCCTTTGCATTTAAACAAAACTATAATCAGAAATGCTCGATAAAGCCGCTCTTAATCAGAAATGAGAAGCAACTTTTAATAAGAAATGAGCCACTCCTAAGAGACATTTAAACATTGACAAATATTAGAATCATCTTAATAAACGTATAAAAAAAGCCTTTATTGCATTAAATGGTTTTAAATAATATTCATTTAAGTTTTAATTAACTGCTGAGGTAAACTTTTATCACTGGCATTGTTAAATATTCAAACTTTCATAACTCTAAATACTAAACGAATAACGTTAGAAATCGAGATTTACTTTGATTTAATTTGAGATTTTTATCTTCAGTCACATTTTTCTTTGCATAAAAAGTTAGTCTATAAGTTATAGAGTGCCAAATTTGGCTTTTCGCTTTCATGGCATCTGAATTCTCTTTTTTTTTATGCATGGTGATTCCCACTGTTTTTCATGTCGGAGCACACCTAAGTACTAGATTTACATCATCGTGCGCCAGGCTCGTAATCTGTAGTTTTGAATTTAACTGTGTTTGTGCCAGGATTCAGATTTATTTCGCTAACTCCCACCCTGCCCTCGGTGAGAAAGGGGACCCAATTGTCTTTGAAAGGCCCACCATCCATCGGATGATACGCTAAGCTGTGACTCCTTGTGCAAAGTGCATAACCCTGTGTACGTTAAAGAACATGTTAGATGGCTATAACGGGGGGGGGGGGGCTACCATCTGTCTCCTAACAGCTGTTCAGTAGGTCCCCTTCCCCAACCTTCTCTGAGCCTTCGGGATCCTTGTGACCTAGCCATATAGCATGTTATGTGGACAAACCCAACCAATCATGTCAATGGGTTCGGTAAAACAACCGGAACCCATTGACACGATAGGACCTGTGGTACAGTTAACACATCTTTGGGTTTCACCCGAATTTCCGTGTTTGAGTATGTTATCTACGGGCTCCTAGGCTCGTCAATGTGAATTTTCAGGGTATTATATAGAGTTGGCATCTATTCAGTTTTCACCCAAGGTATCCGGGTTTGAAAAGTCATCCCCAGGTTCCTGGTTGAATTAATAATTCTCTATGTCGGTTATGGCTTACTGGATACAAGGCTGGATTTAGGAGGGGGGCAAGAGGAGCATCCCCATTTCACAATGCTCGTAAGGGTAATAGAGGTCCTCCCCCTTTTACATTTTTCAGGCTTGATTTCGTTTCTTAGCCTCCCTCCCCCCATCCCTCGATTTTTTTCTAGATCCGAGCGTGACTGGTCTGAAGGTATATAAATTACATTTCCCTCCCTAATTTTTTGTTTAAATTGGAAGGATACTAATATAATTAGTGGATAAAATCCTCCCTATTCCTGCAAATAAAACGTACATTGAGAGAATTTCCCCCACAATAGGCAAGCACGGTTTATTCCATTAGCCACTATACGACTCCCAACCGTAGTGCAATGGTACGGGGTGGCATCGTTCTGTGTCTGCCATGCGGCGCACTAACGGCGAGACGTTACATTGATTACATCATTATTCTTGCGGCACAACCTTTCTTACCACCAACTCTCGACTAATTCTGCAGTAGGACAACGCCCTCACACACTGCACGTGCAACGACGGACAGTCACCAAGGTGTGGGCATTCTCCCATGGCCGCCATACTCCCCGAATTTCTCGCAATTGAGCATGTATGGGACATGGTCGCTGCCTTCGTCAGTTCCCTTCGGCGGCGAACCTGGTACAGTTGCGTGCTCAATTGGATGCTGTTTGTAACGCCATAACCTCAGGACACCATTACCCATTTGATTGATGAAATGCCGAGACATTTACAGGCTTTTATAACCGCCGAGGTGGCCCTATTCATATCTCGATATGTGAATGAATGTGCAATAAACTCACATACTATTTTTTGATCATTTGCACATCTACCCTCAGAGCTTCCGTCCTTTCAGTTTCGGGCATATGCATCACTTCCTCTCTCAATTTTGCGATTTCCACTTTGAGCAATGTAATAATACTGCAGACAGAATGCGTTTGGTATTTTTAAATATCATCCAATATTTGGTAAACAATTAGAAGTTAAATTTTCTTACCATAGGAAATCTCATGACATCATTTGACAGCAGGTTAACCATTTGACCAACAGTTGTTTTCTCTAGACCTGCATGGCTGACTTTAAGAGACTGCAATGTAAACATTTCCCAGAAATTAATTTATTTCCTACTTCATTACAAACATGTGAAAACTCTTTGATGAGAAATGTAAAACTTAAAATATATACGATTGTTGTGGATAACTGTGAAAATAAGTTACAACAAAGTTTGCAAAAATTGTCATTTATGCAACATAGATGTATGAGAGCCGTCCCGTGGCCGAGGGGTTAGCACGCTTGGCTACTGATCTAAGGGACCTGGGTTCGAGCCCCGGATTTAGGCTATGGATGTGTGTGTCGTTTTTCTGCTGAGGTCCTGCCATCCTCTCAGATCTCCTACTGTGGCATATAAACTGACAGGCTCCTGTCAGACCTCTGTGGCAAGCAGCTGCTTGAGGGGGTATTTATTTATTTTTTTTTAGATGTATGAGGATAGTAATGGCGCCCTCCATATACGTCCTCGGATCTTGAAAGAATTTGTAATACACACTTGTACTGTTCTTCATCTTAACTAAGAGAGGCGATTAGTGACTCGCCAGATTCGTAATCTGATGTTCCTAGGTTCGAATTTAACTGTATCTTCTTTAATATTTTCTCCGATAACCCCCGATTAACCCTAATGGATTAGGAAATGTTACTTTCCGTCGGATATGACGGGACATGAAACTATGTCCTCATATACAAGAAAGCTGTACACTTTGGACGTTAAACAACACTGGATGATATTGCAGTGACTTTTCCAACTTTTTTTTACTGCTTGGGGCCTTGGGACCTGAACTTCTAACCAATGGTGTGCAAAAGAGTGTTTGGTCAGAGGTAAAACACTCAACCCTTTTTAATTTAAGTATAAGAGTAGTTCAAATGAAAAGTATATAAGTTCTATATTTGGGTAAATGGACTGAGTGATCTTTCTGCCCACACAAAGGGAAATGGGCATATATAGAAAGAACGCATCAAATCAGAATTAGTAACAAGTATTGGCTTAGAAGTGATAGATTCCAGACCCTTCTTTTGCATAAGCTCATAAGATAATAAAATTTAAATATGCATTTTTGTATTTTTCTTTTTTAGGTGTTCTGTACCCGTGATCGTGAAATAATTTACAGTTAAATGCTGTGAAATAATTTACTGTAAATGCAAATCGTGAATGCTGAAGTCATTACGATAATTAAGAGTTATTGTTTTCTGTAATATTCAATACGAATAATTTACATGCCAGATCGAAGAAAGTGTGCGATTTAGAAAAATATATATGGAATTTTGCCACCGCCCATTGATAGATGGAGCTACGAAAGTTTTGATTTGCAATGTATTCGACAGAGAAAGATCCTAGAAACCACTCTTAGTTTGTACAGGCCTTCTCATACAAGGACATGCCCACTAAGGCGTTGCCTCAGTTACAGTTGTGGTCAATTAGCACAACACAAATACTTCATGCTGGAACAGTAGCTAGCTCCTTAATCACTACCCCAAATAAATCTTGATTGTTTATCAAGTATGAATAAAAATCGGCACATGACATGATTTAAAGTGTACTGAATAAGTATTGTGCTTTTATTCTGATTGTATTGTTATTCGATTAGTTGGTACTTGAAGCAAGCCCAATAAAATGAGATCTTTTATATCCAAATTTAAAACATACACTTCTTTGTCTTCCTTTTAGAACACTGGTATATATCTACACTGAAGTGCCATTGAATTTGGGATAGCAACCTAGTAATGTGTTGGACCCCCTCTGACCCTGATAACGGTCGCCACATGACGAGGCAAGGACTCCACAAGCTTGCGCAAATGTTCCACAGGTATGGCGACCCATCCTCCGGAGCTGTCCACAATTCTCTCAAGGTCGTCGCTGATGGAACACAGGTCCGAACACTGCTCCCAAAGATTTTCGATGGGATTTAAATCTGGGCTTCTAGGTGGCCAATTCATTATTTTAAAGTCAGCAGAATGCTCCTGCAACCATTCAGTAGCCAACCTGGACCTGTGAGATGGATAGTTGCCTTGCTGGTAGACGCCATCTCCATCGGGATGCATGATGACCATAAATGGGTGTAAATGGTCAGCCATAAGTTCTATATAGTGGGATGCATTGAGAGTCGCCGGTACATGTATCAAAGGTCCAACAGACGTCCAACTGAAGACACTCCAGGCCATCACTGAGCCACCACTAGCTTGTACTGTTCCGACCTGACATGCCGGATCCATGGCTTCATGGGGTTGGCGCCATACCCTCAATCTCCCATCGGCGTGATGAAGTTTAAATCGTGATTCATCACTTCAGGCTATTCGTTGCCAATTTTCGAAGGTCCAGTTTCGATGTTCTCTAGCCCAGGCAAGGCATTGAGCCCAGTGTCGTGCCGTTAGAAGTGGGACTCTCGTAGGTTGGTGGCTCCCAAAGCCGAGACGATGAAGTGAGTGTTGCACTGACTTCCTAGATGGAACCTGCATTCAGATGGGAGGTGATTTCAGATAATATCTGGCCCCTGTCGGTCCGTATGATGTAGGTCAGACGATGAAACCCATGGTCATTCAATGCCGGTTGTCCTTTGCAGTTTGTCCGGATGCTTGTTTTTTTTTTTGCTGGCATTTTCATATTCGCAGAACTCCCTTGAAACTGTCGTACAAGAAAATCCAAGTTCGTTAAAAATTTCGGAGATCGAGTGTCCCATCCGTCAGGTACCTATGATCTGTCCTCTGTCAAATGCATCTAAATCCCGCGCCTTTCCTTTCCCAATAACGCTTCTCATGACGAATGCTTGGGGAAACCAAAGCTGACAGCTATATATGACCAGAGTTTCAGCCACGCATGCGCGCAAATGTGGTACTTGCGGTACTGAATTTGGATAACGTCTCCTATCCCTAATTCAGTGTCATTTCAGTGTACAGTAGCCATACCCAAATGTAGTTTTCCTTTGTGGAATATCTGAAGCTCATCCATGTACGGTCACGGCGCCAGAATCGAATTAAAGAGATCGCAATATCTATGAATCGCCTTAAAACGAATTTGCGTTATTTGTGGACAACCTACTTGAGGAGAATTTGTTTGATCAAGAACTCTTTCTCAAAGGTTGGGTTGTTTTACCTGTGAGCGGCACTTTTGTTCACATAGCTAAATGGTAAAGTCTCAAGGACCCTAATGGCTCAAAGTTGGGCAGGGAAAGATGACCCACAGTACAGCTTTTAGAAACAGATGAAAGCTTCCAGTCAGCAATCTAGCGTGCTCTTTAATGTGCCCTAGGCATGGCTTTCTTGGACACGAGGCCATGGTTTAAAGTCCTATCCGACGGGCGGCGGCTTTTTTAAGCCCATAGGCTGGAGGTTAAGCGGAGATAAATCTCAACTCTGCCACAGTTGGTATTCGAACATAGAAAATGAGGATTATTATCACTGTCAAATAAAAAATAATTCGGTGTACAATGTTTGTCCCGCCAAACTTTATTCCTCCCTCCCTCCTCGAAAAAAGAGAGGTATTAAAGACTCCTGTAAGATAAGATCTAAGATCCCCAAATTCAAATATATTTACAACCCCTGAAAAAAGGAGAAAGATTTCTCCTATAAGATAAAAGCTAAGATCCGCAAATTCAAATGCATTTTCAAAAGTATTGTCTATACAACATTTTACATGAAAAATCCCACTAACCCGGATCAGCAGGAATATACAGGGGTTTACCAAAATAATGGAAACACCACGATGCGCCGTATGCATATCACAGGGACGACGTCACCCGAGATGTGAGGTATATAGAGGGGAAAAATACGATGTCAGCTATCATGTAGCAAGTGCCACAGGCGCAGGTGAAACGGCTGTTGTGGTGTAATTGTCGACAATGTCAGATCTCAATGACCTCCAAAAAGGCACCATCATTTGTTCGCGTCTTGCAGGAGCTTCAGTAACCAGAACGGCGGAAATAATACATTTACATTAAATAAAGTCAATTCCTGGATGCTCCGCAATACATCGACTGCACTACATCTATAGGGAGAATGCCTGAAAACACCACTACCTACGCCAGGGCAAGATAGTGCAACAAGGACACAGGTCATCCACGGCTACCTATGGCGAGCAATCCTATAGAAGGAAGGCTCATCCATTGGTCAAAACCTAAATTAATCTGTTCCCCGGTTAGCCACAAAGATGGTATATAGAACCAAATTGACTCGGCTCCCGAGGTGGAGACTCTTAGTCTGGCTTTTCCATCGATAAGCCCGTCGACTGGGATCCCACTCCCAGTCGCGAGCCTTCAACTTTGTCCTCTCCATTGTGAGCGGGCCGAAGCCCCCAGTGAACAGTCGTCCGACCCACAATATCACTGAGACCTCTCGATGAGCCTACTGGACCAGTTTTCCCAAAACCAGTCCGCAGAACCCTCAAGTACGGCCCCTCAACTGGGGCTGCAACCCTGAGCTTCTCAGGGGACAAGTCAATAAGCCCACTGGACCGGCCCTCCCAAAACCAGTCCACAGATCCTTAACAGGCCCCCTCCACCAGTGGTTACAAGATCTCATAAACCCCGGAGAATCAGCGATCTGAACCCAACTTCTCAGAGACACCATTCAGCCCCTCACCACGTCAAGTTAGTCCGCTATCGGGGGGGGGGGGAGGCGGTGGAAATACTAGGTGTAACACTATGTGATGTCCCCTGTATTCAGATACTGTCCGACTGTGACAGATGGGATGTCCCTTATTGGGATCTTGGTTGACTGAGCCAGAATGTCGTGACCTCTAGTTCAGATCCTGTCAGACTGTGACAGATGTGATGACCCGTCCACATAGGAGAGAGGGACGATGTAATTGCTTCTTAATTCACTTCAGTGAAAATTACAGGTTCGTGGGTTTTTAGACCAGTGCAACTGTATGCCTCAACTTTGCTGTGTTGAATGAAGAATAACAATGGTCCATCAATTACTGCACGAGAGTTATATAGGGATGACACAATTTATTTGTACAGCTACGTGCTGGGAATGAACTCCACTCCGTGGGCTTTTGCTGCTTTACACTGTGGTTCCTTCTGAATCCACAAAATACTATCAAATTCACCGTTCAACTCCGTGAGCCTTTGCTGCTGCAAATATTACTATAATAAGGTGGAGAATTGCACACTCTGCAATTTCTCACTTTACAGACCTCAAACTCGACGAAAGGATAACCACCTTTGCCTACACTGTGGCTCCTCCTGAACCAGAAAAATAAAAGACAAGATTCTCCAAGAATCTAGATTCCCTCTTGGAATCGCACCCTGACTTCAAGGGTTAATTTGAGAAAGACGGTGTCCTTTTGACGCGTGTCCACGCGACCTCTTCACTTGACAGCTAACGCAGAGACCGATACTTCCAACTCCTTCCCCAAGCCTCATGCGCAGACTTCACGCCGCAGGCTAGCGAGTCATATGCGGCATAACAATGGTCCATCAATTGCTGCACTGCTGGCATTCGTCACCACTTTAAACCCGAAAAACAACAACAGTGAGTCATCCCAGCACAAACATTTCCAAGAACACATCAAAATATATACAACAATATAATATAGCAAAAATGTACAATATATAAATAAATATAAAATTCGAGGGACATGACACATTAGGAATTGTATCGATGATTATGACTACCTATCAAAAAGGACAGGGCTTTGCCTCCAAACATGAAAATTATGGACGCCATACGAAGTTGTCAGACAGGGGTAGGCGAACGTTGGCACGGATTGTTCAACGGAAACACAAGACCACGGCGTCGCAAATACTTTAGCAGCAGAGTTCAATATCAATCGGAATGATTCCGTTTCCGTCATAACATTTGTCGGAATTCCATTATTTTGATAAACCCTTGTATACGGTTTTGACAGATATGATCTACATTGCATCAATATCATGACGTAAAATGAAGGAGGAAAAAAAGAATAAATAAAAAGAAGTACAAGTTTATTTTATATACGTAATGGTATTATGTTTTGCCATCTCAACACTTTTTTTCTCTCCTTCCAAACGCAGCCCCCCCCCCAAAAAAAAAAAAAACGGGGGAGTCCATTTTTGGTTCTAATCAATGTTCTAATATACTCAGTTTTAATGTGACGGAAGTGTGATTAGCTTTCGCCCTTTTTGGAGTGGTACGAAATTGAAATGAAGTGTAGACCTCGGCCGCTCTACTTTCTTGCCAATAGCTTACAGACATCCTTGCCTCACTGTCTATATAGGTAGCCTAAAGAATTTTAGAGAAATAATAAAAATTTCTTACCTTTTTATAAATACTGGTACAACAGGCAATCCTCAGCTTCATTCCAAGCAGTGTGACCTGAAGACTGTACGAACAACTTGTAAATATGCTTAGAATTGATAGAGAACACAAACCGAAGCAGCAAAGGTAAAGATCTCGTGACGATAATAACTGTATCTTTGCAAAATGTTGTATGATGTACCCAAGCAGTACAGGCTGAAAAACGTTAATGAAGCATTCCTGAAAATTAATGATAAACACATTGAGAATTGTTTTGTCTTCAAATTGAATCCATTATTAATTTACTTTATTCATGCAATATTAGCAAGACACCTGCCTATATAATATTTGAAAAAATAAAAGAAGTGAAATAAGTTGCACGAAATGTTTCACCTCTGAGTGGCACTTTCCTGCACACAATAACTAACCGGACAGGTCATAAGAATCCCAAAGTGCTCAAAATTGCATATGGGAAGAGGACCCACTGAATAGCTGTTAGGCGATAGATGGAAACCTCCCGTCAAGGTCATCCAGTGTGTTATTTAACGTGCGCAGGGTATGGCTACCTGGGGCGTGGGCGTCTCAACTGGTAGCAAACCAGGCTCGTAATCTGCAATTCCCAGGTTCGAATCCCTCCTGGGCCAGTGTTGAGATCTATCTCTACAAAACCCCCCAGCCTACCCTTGGTAGAGACACCGATGGGCTTGGTAGAGACATCGATGGCTTGGTAGGAGACACCGATGGGCTTGGAAATGCGGCCGTCCTTCTGGTGGAACGTAAATAATGGCCCTTGTGCGGAGTGCCATAACCTGTGCATGTTACCTGTGCATAACCTTGTGCGGAGTGCCATAACCTCTGGATGGCCTTGACAGGAGTCTACCATCTGTCTCCTAACAGCTATCCAGTGGGTCCCCTCCCCCCAATCTTCTCTGAACCTTCGGGGTTATTATGGCTTAGCCATTTAGCCCATTGTGTGCAAAATAGTTCTATTCAGAGATAAAAACAACCGAAAGGTATGGCTACCATGCTCACGGAACACGATTTAACGTCCCATCCGAAGGACGACAGCCTCTCAATCCCATCAAGGTCACAACTAATCTGTCTTTAATAGAAATGTGACACGGTTAAATAACAGTTAAGCAACCATTTCGTGAGCTGTCAGTGGCACCGGGATGATAGTTTCAAGACACTGTGTACAGGAGACTACATAACGAGATCTATATGCAAGAACTACATAACAATAATATATATAATATGATAACTACATAAACGAGGTCTATATGCAAAAAGACCAATAGTTTGTGTACTCCATCATCTACTTTAACAGAAGAGCTTATTTACGTGGTGCAGGCATCACCTCGATGTCCAGGCAAGTAGGCAGGTATATTCTTCTCAGATGAGCCAAAATTCAATTTGAACAGCGATTTACGACTTGGATTCATCTGAAGAGAACAAATAAATAGCCATATCCTCTGTGACACAGAGAAAGGAACTATTAGTAGCAATAGTTATTTATTATTTATTATGATAACTGATCGTAGAACGCTTCAGATCTTTTAAGTAGACACTCTGATTGCTCAGCGATGCAGAAACTATATTCTTGCGCCCTATGTAAGTCTTAGTGTTTAAGGATGATAATTCACATCCCCATAGAGCTCATATGGTTGATGATTTCTTTGAAAGTAAAGATATTCAAAAGACGGCGTGTCTAGTCAGATGAATCCAATTGTGCATGTATTTGATGCTTTAGATAAAGGAATGGCAGGACTCCATCCCCCTTCACATCGATTCATGAGCTCCGATTTACTCTTATGAAGAAATGGGCTTTATTTCCAGGAAATCTCGACAGCTGTCAGGGGTGATCATGCGCAGATATCTTGGAAATGCCGCCGTCCATCGGATGGGACGGTAAGCCTTTGTCCCTTGTGTAGAAGAGCTATATCCTTTGCACGTTGAAGAATAGGTTGGATGGCCTTGATAGAAGGTTCCATCTAGCTCTTAATCGCTGTCCAGTAGATCCCCTTCCCCAACCTTGTCCTAGCCTTTGGGGTCTTTGTGATATGGACATTTAGTCCATTACTGGAAAAAGGTGTGGCTCAGTATTAAAACAATCTAACCTGGGCTGGAACATAAGTTATCTCGAGCTGCCAGCTAGATCACACTGACTTAAGGTACAAATAAATGCTAATTTTCCTGGTCAAATGCTTTATTACTCGAAAAACTGAACATATTTTGCTTTAACAATCAAAGAAAATGTTATTTACTGTTCACTAAAATATCCAATATATTAATTTTCCATATTTTTAATAGATGGAACAGAGTCTCACGTTAATATACATTATATTCATTACAGATAACAGAAAAAGTTCCAAGTTTTCATAAAAATACTATTTTACTTTGAAATGGAAAACTCGTTAAAAGTTTTAAATGAACGAAAATTCTTACCTGGAATAATGCGATTAGTCCTATAAGAGCATAAGATACACCGAATTCACGTACGACGGCTTTGATATAGCTTGGCTTTTGTCCATCTTTCTCCTTTTTTAATTCCTTTTCCCATTCACTTAAAAAAAAGTAGCAATTATTAAAAATGCACCTGAAAAAAAAACTTATTTACTAGAATATAATCTCAAAACATGGTTTTCATAAATACTCAATTATTGACAACAATTCATGGCATTGGAAGAGCGGAGTTTGACTCAATCAGTGGAGCTGTCAGTTTTAATGCTCCCACCTTCGAGTTCGGCTTTGCCTGAGTTAAATTTTCACCACTAATACCCATCCTGCCTTCGGTCGATAAAGTGAAAAAGATGTTCTTGAAGGGCACCAACTGTCTGATGCGACGGTAAGCCGTAAACTCATTGGGCAGGAGAGCTATACTCTATATGCCTTAAAAAACATGGATTTATTGATTAAGGTTTTGATTGCAGGCTTCCGTCTGTCTCTTAAGATGTCCAGTGGATCACTTCCCAAACCTTCTCTGATCCCTTGAGATTTCTTGCCACGCCTTTTAGCTAATTGTGTGCAAAAAAGCAGAGGCTAGTATTTAGGCCTATCGTTTAATTCTATGTCATATACGATAATCTACTAAAATAAGGTTCAGGATATTAGAAATGAGGAATTTGTATAGTAGAGATCCGGCAAACTTTTTAGCTGAAGGGCTACATAGGAAACTAAAATGGAAGGGCGGGCCCCAAATAAATATATCATCAATAACATTAATATAATCAGCGCAAAAAAGTGAAACGTATCCAAAAATGTTTTTGAAAATTTAATTATATTAATGAGAAATCGTTTGGTCGAAGTTGGACTTGTTCTCTATACATTCTTTTTCTCTTTTACAAGGCTATTTTTCATCAATGTTCGCGGACCGTATAAAAAGAAGTGGCAAACCGCGAGCCAGCCTGGCATAGCATCTTGTTTACCGACCGTATTAAAAAATTCAAATTTATATAAAAATTTGATTTATTTTTTATGTAATGCAAAACAAATGAAAACTGCTCCGTCACCTTCCACTTCGCATATTTCTCGGGCCTCATCTGTCGCTTTAAATCCTTTTTCCCAGTAATGACGTAAAGTTGCAAGAAAAGTGTTACCGTATCTATTCTGCATGGCGAAAACAAAAACCACACAGACTTATGAATAACCCTAGTAATAACGAGTGTAAAGAATCCGTCGAAAAAAAAAGAAAACTCTAAACAAAGATATAAAAATGTCAAATTGTATTAAAATATTAAAATTGCCTGTATAACGAAAAAAATCAAAGACTGACTGTAAAATGACTGATAGGATAAAAAGCTGCGCAGTGTGAGGGGCTAAGACGGTAAATGGTGAGAGCTAAAATAAATGGAATGTTCGTCTTTAAAAGCGCGACAAACGATTAAAATATGACAAATAGTTAAAATGGTGTCATAAAACATGCACATATGTTGGTCGTCCTCCCCAAGTGAAAAAAAAGAATGTGTTAAAAGACCATGACCTATGCGGAGCCGAGCAGGTACTTCGTGAAAATATTTAAGATTGGCAACATAGTTTTCTTATATGTGTAAATACGCAGATTTTAATCTTCACGTGTTAAAAATTTAGTTCGAGAATAAAAAAAAATTCTTCAAAATGCAAATTTACCGCTGCAGACTGTCAGTGACTTGCTGTGAAGAATAGACTTGTGGGCATTCGTAAAGATCATTATGATTCAGAATTCCTTTGCTTCCTGTAATGAGCAGTGATTTCAGCCACCTATATCAGAGGAAAAGAAAGGTATTTTTACAAAGGTGAGAGTTATAAAGGGCAACAATTTACAAATGCTGTCAGAAAGGATTTAGATGATTTGAATAGGACAATCAATGGTTGAGTCCGAGCATCTGGTGATTTTTGCGGTATAAGGAAATGCATGTCGCTAATCATTTTATGACAGAATTAAAATGTTAATGAATTTGAAACGAAATATATCAGAAATACTAGTACAAACTGGAAATTTCGTGGGTAAAATCATTATAAACGCAAAGTACTATTTATTTATTTAAGATAAAAAATAGTAAAAGAATAATCAAAAGCCGCATGGTGCTTATTTTTAATTATTAAAGACTTGAGTAATAGGATAAAATTATAATCAATATTATTTTATGATTTTACTTATTTTTTCACACTTACAAGAAATATTTTAAATTGTTCTGATTCCGAACTCATCTTTAATATATATCATTGCTGATACAGGTTTAGGTAGTGGTATTATAACTTGATTCCACTACATCAACTGCATTTTTTATGACATCGTCATAACGTTACAGTTTAACTTATGACTTTACTGAGTTTAAGCTGCTTAAAATGTAGTCATTTGTTAAAAATTAAGCTTCGAGAATCCGAAGTTAGAAGCGAATAAGCTTAGTTTTCCTATCTTATCCATGTATATATCATAAGACAGCAGTGGCACAGAGTAGTAACCGATTGCGGACTTGTTACAAAATGTAAGTTAATTTTGCTTTCATCATTGACAGGGTTAAGCAATCCGTAGCTCACGAGCACGTGAGGTTTGCGAAGACGTTAAAATTCTCGCCGATACATCCTTTATTAGGGCTCGAGAGCACCATCATAACACTAAATTTCATTTGCTGTTACCGACAGCGCTATATTTGGCGCTAAAAGGCTTTTGAAAAGAATATTTCTTACAAGTACAAAAAAAACCCAATATCTTTTAGTGTATTTTTTATTCGAAAAACTTAATTTATATTTCACATTTCTCTAACGATGTTTGAAAATATGTAAAACATTGCGGTATCCCAGCTGGTAACTGCTGAAACTAAATTTAATTGCCATAATACAACTTTTTTTTTTTAGGTGGGTTGGCGAAAATATATGGTCAGTCAATAAAGCTCGCCCAGTCTGACCTTCGATTCCTTGCAGCTTACGAAGTTTATCATTTTTTGATGCCTTGTTGCTCTCCTGTTTAAAAAGTTGCAGACTAGTGCTTCTAAATTACTCGAAATTTTGGCACCCGGCTACTCGTATATTTAATGGAAATAACCAAGTTTTAAAAAATATTAATTGAAATATATTTATTTAATTTTTATTGGTACAAGAGTTACTCAATGATTCAAAAAGTGGAATTTCAAGCAAATGAGAACTTTTAAAGGGCAGATTTTAACGCGATTTCATTATGAGAATTTCAGCTACAGCAGAAACAAGCTCAGAAGCAGTGGAAACCAACTTAACAGTCCAGAATGTTTAATGCATTTCCTACAGTCCGTCGCTACGTTTCCAGTATTTGTTTCCAATAATTTGAACTCTTTTTTATCTGTGTTTAAATATAGAGGTGCTTTGGCGTGATGAATGATGCAATGCAATTCTGCAGTTTCAAGTACTCATTTTCTTCATATTCATGGTTGCAGACATCATAAAACTTATTGAATCCTGAATATCGCTTACATAAGACTGATTGCGTAGAACCGTGATTCCGTAGATAATTCCAGGTTTCGTGGAATAAGCGAAAATCTCGTTAGATTATGTATACACTTCATAATGTCAAACACCAATAAGTAAAATAAACTCCTTGTCTCTTCGTTGATAGATTTGAGTTTTCAGTGACTTTTGGAATTCCGACGCGTCCCAATTGTCCCCTACGTTTTCGATTGGATTAAAAATCAGGCGATTGCTAGGCCAGGGAAGTTGATAAAAGTTTTTTTCATCTTTCTCAAATCACTCCTGTACGATCGAAAGCGATGAAATGTATTATCATCCTGGAATTTGCTATCTCCACTGAGGTAAAAATGATGCATCATCGGCAATACCTGATTATCTAAGATGCTTCGATACTTCTGGGAAGTGATGCCACCCTGCATAGAAACAAGAGGATCCAATCCTTGCCAAGAAAATGCTCCCCACATCATAACACTGCCTCCAGAACCTTGAACAATAAGAACGACACGTGATGAGTCCATTGCTTCAAGGAGTTGTCGCCACACTCTACGTCGGCAATTTGTTGAAAACAATGTATAACGTGATTCGACAGATGTTCTAACAAATCAGAGCTGCTGCAGTACTACAGAGGACTACCATATGATACGTTTCCAGTCCTCCACTGACCAGGTTCGCAGATTAATATACCATTCGAGTCTTCGAATCTTGTTGTTTCGCAAATGAAAGGCTTTCGTATCATAATACAATTCCCAAATTTCAAAGCTTTCAATTTAATGTGCATAGTTCTCACGGGTTTCGAAGTTTTGCTAGCAATCATCTCTCTCTGCTGATGAACTGTAACAGCTCTGATTTGTTAGAACATCTGTCCAACAAACGCCTGTTCCTGTCAGAGCCCTTTTCCTCCCTCATATGCCACGATTAACGAACGTCTTATGAGACCTCTGCCATTCTTCATACACTTGAGATATTGTGCACATCACCGCTGCGCTCCATCACCTTCATTGTGTATGCTCCAACGATGAGCCTCCTTTCGAAGTCAGATCAGCCTTTTTACCCATGGCGCACTTGACTTTACTTTCCACCATGCTTTACTGTTTTTATAGTACTTCGTAGTGACGCAGAATACTAACGTCAGTAAGAAATTTCTCATGCAATAACATGTTTAAAGGTACTTCGCGCACGATGCAAAGTTCTGATAATTTGATCAATGTATCAGTGGGTATAGGGGTTTATCAAAATAATGGAAACACCGACGGCGACTGGAGTACCCGCAATGCGCCGTATGCATATCACAGGAACGACTTCACCCACTATGTGAGGTATATAAAGGGGAGAGTAAGATGTCGGCTATCACATAGCAGTGCCACAGGCGCAGGTGAAATAGCAGTTCTGGTGTAATTGTCGACAATGTCAGATCTCATCCATTGGTGCACGTCTTGCAGGAGCTTCAGTAACCAGAACGGCGGAAATAATAGGTGTATGACGAAGAAATTGTATCGAAGATTATGACTACCTATCAAAAAGGACAGGGCGTTGCCTCCAAACATGAAAATTATGGACGCCATACGAAGTTGTCAGACAGGGATAGGCGAACGTTGGCACGGATTGTACAACGGAAACACAAGACCACGGCGTCGCAAATACTTTAGCAGCAGAGTTCAATATCAATAGGAATGATTCCGTTTCCATCATAACAATTTGTCGGAACTTCATCGTGCCGGTATTTATGGCCGTCTGCAATCCACAAACCTCTGATTACCAACATCAATGCAACAAAACGTGTAAGATGGTACAAAGCATATAAAAACTGGGATGCTAAAGATCTGGTCTGATGAATCGTGCTACACATTATTTCCCACCACTGGTAAAGTGTACTTCTGGTGAAATCCTGCAGAAGTGTACCACCCCGACTGTTTGGTTCCGACTGTGAAGCATGGAGATGGATCCCTGATGATGTGGGGCGCCATATCATGGCATTCCAAAGGGCTATTTATTTTTCTGCAGAGTCGTGTCGCACCCGTAACGTACGAATCCATTCTCGGGGACCACTTACACCCAATGTTGCGGGCATTGTTCCCTAATGACCGTCCTTGGTTTCAAGCGCATAATGCACCCAGAAAAAATAATTGCGTAAAATGAAAAAAACACGCAAAAACTTTATTCTGATTATATTTTTTCTCTATCATGTATCCCCTACTACTGCTTTGTTTATCGTTTATTTTTAGTACAAATTTTAAAATTTTTATTTTGCGAAACGTGTCAAGTTGTGATGATGGATGAGGATGAGGTACAGCAGCTACCCTGGCCACCTCAATCTCCAGACCTCAATATTATTAAACATTTGTGGGAATATCTTGAGCGCAAGGTCAGATCACACTTTCCACCTCCAGCATCACTGGCACAGTTGGGCCATATTTTACAAAAAGAATGGACCCACGTTCTATTGCCGTATGTGCATGACTTGTATAAGTCTCATGTCGACTTGCGTCTGTTCTGAACGCCCGAGCTGGGTCTATAGCTTATTAATAGAATGTTCTCCACAAACCGTACGTGTTTTCATTATTTTGATAAATCCCTGTATTTAATAGTACAATAATACAACAATGCAAATACACACACATATATGTATATCCATTTCGGCAAGTACAATGAGGCATTCATTCATCTATATTTCATTTTAATGCAAAAAGAAATTTTTAAAGAATTTACAAAACTCATCAAAATCTTAAAGGAAGAAAAAATTATTGTGTAAAATGAAAAAAATCCACACAAAAACTTTATTCTGATTATAAATATTCCTCTATCATGTAACCCTACTACTGCTTTGTTTATCATTTATTTTTAGTACAAATTTAAAATTTTTTATTTCCATAACGCATGTTACAACAATTGTTAGTATAACCTTACTCTACTGTACGGGGACGGGGGGGGGGACTCAGTCGGTAGTGCGTCAGGCTCGTAATCTATAGTTCCCAGGTTCGAGTCCCAGCTGGGTGAACGTTGAGATTTATCTCCGCAAAATTCCCCGCCCTGTCCACGGTCAGTAGGGAAGTTGGAAAGGACGCCGTCCGTCGGATGGGACGTTAAGCCGTGGCCCCGTGTGCGGGGAGCCATACCCTGTGCACGTTAAAGAACACACTGGATGGCCTTGACGGGAGGCTACTATCTGTCTCTCAACAGCTGTTCTAGTGGGTCCCCTCCCCCAACCTTCTCTGAGTCTTCGGGGTTCATGTGACCTGGCCATTTAGCCCATGGTGTGCAAAAAAGTGTCGCTCAGAGGTAAAACAACCCAACTCTACTGTACGTGTTCGAGCCTAGTTATACATGCGGTGAATATACGCATACACACTATGGTACACTTTTGCGATTTTATGACTCAACCTAGAACTGGTAATTTGAACTAGGGAGTGAAAACAAAATAAAGACATTAAAATTTTTTTTATAAGAATGAAAATGGAAATAATAATTTTTTATTTCGTTTAGGACTGAAAAGGATATGAATAATTTTGCTGCCAGTTTTAAACCGTTACCAAGAAATGAATTATTTAGTTCTTAAGCTAAAAAAAATAGTATCGTTTTCTTGCTTTTCCCTGGACCTTTGATTCAAAGCCATATAATCAGAAGCTCGTGGAAGTTGCCAACAAATACATTAGTTACGTTTAGTATGTTCTTAAACGTCTTAATCATGAAAACATTTGAAGGGGGAAGGGGGGAGAGTGGCTCAGTAGGTAGCTCGCCAGGCTCGTAAATCTGCAGTTCCCAGTTCGAGTCCCGCTTGGGCCAACGTTGAGATTTATCTCCGTAAAACTCGATATGCCTTCGTTCAATAGGAGACACTGATGGGATTGGGAAGGCTGCCGTCCGTCGGATTGGACTTTAAGCAGTGGTCCGTGTGCGGTAGAGCCATACCTTGTGCACGTTTCAGAACAATCTGGATGGCCTTGACAGGAGGCTATCATTTGTCTCCCAACAGCTCTCCAATGGGTCCCCTCAACATTCTCTGAACCCTCAGGGTCCTTATAACCTGGCCATTTAGCCCGTTGTGTGAAGAAAGTGCCACTCAGAGGTAAAACAATCCACTCAATCCCAAACATTTCGATAGAAATATCATTAAAGCTGAATCTCCTGTATCCGCGGAAGATGAAAAACTTTTAAAGCAACGAGACAAAGACAGAAATATTTCCGATAATTTCAAAGATTCAAATAACATTATTTTATTATTAAATGCTTGTTATGAAGAACTTCGTTAAAATCATAAGTCTTTCATTTAAAATAGACGGAAAAAGAACATTCTATGAAGGACCTTTGCAACGTTGCAAGAAATATTATTTCGCTTCGACTGACACAAGTGAGTGTTAAACAAGTATTTTTTTTTTACTAAAATTTGTATAAAGTTCCGAGAAAACAAACTTTGATGAAAAACTAGAGGAATATGTTTTATTATTCAGATTAAACAATTAGTTATATAAAGTGTTTATATTCTAACATCTACCTTGTCGTCCAGTGTCCGAGTGATTAGCATGCTTGGCTACTGATCAAAGGGTCCTGGGTTCGAGTCCCGCGTAAGGCATGGATGTTTGCATTTGTGTTCTGCAGGAGCCTTTCATTCCTATAGACCGTCTACTATGGCATATGAACTGGCAGGCTCATATCAGACCTTTATGGCAAGCAGCTGCTTGAAGGGGTATTTATATTTAACCTCTTCCTTTTATGTATTTATATACAAGTTATACGTAAAAACATTATTTGCATATTAAAATACATTACTTATATTTAGATTTGGGTTGTTTGGGTTGTTTTACCTCTGAGCGGCACTATTTTGCACACCATGGGCTAAATGGCCAGGTCACATGGACCCCGAAGGCTCAGACAAGGTTGGGGGAGGGGACCCAGTGGAACAGCTGTTGGGAAACAGATGGTAGCCTCCCGTCAAGGCCATCCAGCGTGTTCTTTAACGTGCACAGGGTATGACTCTCCCGCACACGGGCCACGGCTTAACGTCCCATCCGACGGACGGCGGCCTTTCCAAGCCCATCGGTGTCCCCTACTGACCGTGGGCAGGGCAGGGAATTTTGCGGAGACTTACTTATATTTAGAAACGTATTAATTTATGCATTGTTTATATAATAAATTTGAGGTATACCATTTAAATAACTTTTTCACAATCTTGTGAATAAAAGTTGCATATATATATACCTATGCTTTTCGATTAGAAAATAAAATCGGTTTTAACTGTTTTTTATTTTTTTCTGTTCACGTAAACGAAATATTTCGTTTTCGTTCTTAATAAAAACGAACGAAATAATTTTCGTTTTTAGTTTCTGATTAGAACATTGCAGATCCTAAGGCAGTAGATAAACCCAGACATTAATCTTGGATTAATCATTTAAAAAGCTTGGTGTGTGAAATGAAACTGCCGAAACACACTAGAAGTGCAGCAACAGTTTTGACATTGTCGATCTATTAGAATCACTCCAAGAATCGGGGCGGGGGTGGCTCAGTCGGTAGCGCGCCAGGCTCGTAATCTGTAGTTCCCAGGTTCGAGTCCCAGCTGGGTCAGCGTTGAGATTTATCTCCGCAACAACTCCCCGCCCTGCCCACGGTCAGTAGGGGACACCGATGGGCTTGGAAAGACCGCCATCCGTCGGATGGGACGTTAAGCCGTGGCCCGTGTGCGGGAGAGTCATACCCTGTGCACGTTAAAGAACACGCTGGATGGCCTTGACGGGAGGCTACCATCTGTTTCCCAACAGCTGTTCCACTGGGTCCCCTCCCCCAACCTTGTCTGAGCCTTCGGGGTCCATGTGACCTGGCCATTTAGCCCATGGTGTGCAAAATAGTGCCGCTCAGAGGTAAAACAACCCAACAACACTCCAAGAATCTTTGATGTTTTCAAGGATCATTATTACGATGAGTCGAGATCTCCATACAATTGTTTGAATCCACTTCAAACAATTGTTATAACCTAACTTATATGCCATAACTTCCAAATAAAGCTTTCGCAAACGTTTTGTTACAAATTAAAATGGATGAGCACTGAGCGTAAATTCAAGTAGAAATATGGCAATGAAAACTGCAATACAATGCAATTTATTGCAAAAGCATGAATGAAATTATTTATGAACAAACTAAGTCAACCAGCACGAAACTCTATAATAATACAAAGATAAACTTTCAGAAGAATCCATTATTTCAATTCTATTCACATCCAAATCACAAAACAAGGTTAATATCATTCAATAACAATAAAATCATGTTGGTAAACAAATATTCAATCTAACGAGAATATCCTTACCAATTCATAAACAAACTAAATAACTACACACTAAATGGCTTCCTTCTTAGATTTTAGTCCTCAAGTACTCCAAAACTGCGTCTAAGTGTACTGGTTTCTCAGAACCAATTCTTTTCAGATGTTGATCACCATGCACAAGACGACGAATTCTTCTTTTCCTTTACTAGCTTACCAACACGATCCACACCAATATACTAAACCAGTGCTGTCCAACTTCTCTGAGACCGCGGGCCATTTTTCCTTTCGCCAATATTTCGCGGGCCATATTTTCTTTTACCAATATTTCGCCGGCCAAAAAAAAGAATAGGACAGGATAGGTAATTTAAAAGTCAGTTCATTCACTCACCTCAAAAAATTATTTTATTTATACGAAAAATAAGTAATAAAAAACCAATATAAATTTTCTAAACCACATCAAATATTTAATAAATTTAATGGGAGCATTGTGGCCGTAGTTGTTGGGCAATAAGAATAGAATGAGTAAGTTGAAATAATGCAATAATAATTGCAAATAGAATGAGTAAGTTGAAATAATGCAATAATAATTGCAAATAGAATGAGTAAGTTGAAAAAATGCAATAATAATTGCAAAAGAATGAGTAAGTTGAAATAATGCAATAATAATTGCAAATAGAATGAGTGAGTTGAAGATTGCATATCAAGTAAAGTAATATAAGTTTACAAAAATTATAATGTGAATTATAGATATTTATTTAAAATTTCAAGTAAAAACTTGATTTTGTTCGAGGGCCACAAAAATCCTTGTGCGGACCGCTAGTTGGATAGCGCTGTACTAAACTCCTTCCGCGCAGTGGTGTCACCCGAATTTATTAACAACCGGTTTCCATACCGAGGGTTTGTTATACACTGGTACCACATTCTGGGGGGGGGGGGGGGGGGGGGGGAACGTGAATCCTCCTCTTGGAAAAACGTTTTTAAATATTACATTTGAGATTGCATGATAAGTAAGTATCAATATATTATAACTAACTTTAAATACAAAAGTTGTATCTCAAATAAAGCGTCACACAGAATGCAGGACCTATCTAAAATTATTAAAAACTAACCCTTACCTGGATAAACCTGCAATTAGTGGCAGTGATTATGTAAATAAATAAATATAACTGTAGGTAAGAGCAATATATTTTATTTTTCATGCAACTGTAGGATACATATGAAAAACGTAACATACATAAGTGGTTAAAGCAAACTCCAAATTTTAATAAAATAAACGTAAAATAAAATCGCCACACCATATACTTTTTTGAAAGACGTTAAACTTTCATCTGTAACGTATCACTCCTCCTATTCCATAGTCTATGGCACCCAAGTTTCTTCTTTTTCAAACACGGATGCCACATGGTGATGTAAGTACCAATTATTATGGTCCAGGGTTAAGATACTCGTACTTAAAATTCTTGGAAACAATTCGTTTATTTTTTATGAAGTGTCATAAATCTTTTTGAGAAATTTGGGAAGTTGTTTTAATGTTTATTTATTTTGTCAGAATGATGCGCGCAGAATTCTGTATAGTGTGCGGCAACATTTCATGAGCAGCGCAGTTTCCGGAAATCGGCTGGGTGACACCACTTCTTCCGCGCACTCACCATATAAAATGCTTCTTCACTTTTTACACCCATCACGTAAATATACTGAAACTAATTATGCCTTCTTTCGGATATCCACAACTCCAACGTAACATTTCTATCTTTCCTATTTTTCAGATCGATTCCGTATTCCAATTCGTTGGTTACATAATTCTCACGCAGAAGCATATGATACGTTTATCATAAATTCACTGTAGCACGTTCATCTGTCGTAACAATATAAAAAAAAAACCCTCAAGCAGCTGCTTGTCACAGAAGCCTGTCAGTTTATACGTCATAATAGAAGGTCTGAGAGAGGATGGCGGGTCCTCATGCTTTATTGTGGGCTCGAATCCAGGTTCCTCTGATCAGTAACCAAGCGCGCTAACCACTCGGCCACGGGACGGTATATATATATATATTTATAAAATTTCGTTTCGTCTTCTTTGTGATCCTACAGTGTAGTCAATGACACTTATATTGCACCCTGTATATATTAATGTTATTTTGTGAATAACTTGGAACTGAGAAAAAGTTTATGATTTAATAAAGACGTCGAAGCACACTTTAAACAAATTCGATATGTAATGAAATTCTCTTGTACAAGATTGCATGATTGTAAATTGCACAAGGAGTTAAACACTCAATTCATAAATTTATAAATACGTAATAAATATGTATAAATGCTATATTTAATATCCTAGACATACGCTATTATTAGCCTTGCAGAAACTTTGCAAAATTATTCGTAGATCATTTATTTGATGAATAAAGGTGGTATAGTTAAAAAAAAAAGAATCCTGCAGTTTAATGGAGTAAAAAAACTGAAATGCAAAATTTTCTTCAAAATTACTCATTTTAAATCTAGAATTCTCTTACTTTAACAAATAACCACCTTACTGACTGTTTAACACAGTAAAATCGCCATTTAAAGGATCAAAATAGATTAAGCAACCAGATATCTTTTAATAACCATTCCTATCGCTCTTTCGTTTAGAAATAACATACGTAAATACAGAACAGAAACTTTCAATAAAAATATTAATAACGTACCAGAAAAATACTCGGGAGAAAAAGTTAGCCTTTTCCCATGGGTTAGGTTTTTTTACTGCTTCAAACACCATTGTGGAATTTCCTAGATTAAGACAGAAATTTTATACATAAAATACAGAATCAGAAACTTACTGTACTTGCTATTTAGCCACTGCTTTGATAGAGAAGACTGCATTTCATGTCGTCTAGGAATCTTGGTAGATGTGTCACGTTGTTTATTCAGTCGGTCAGCTGTTTCCGAACCGTCACATTGGGCAGATAAAAATATGCTTGTGAAGCTTCATATATTTATTTCGTTGAAGAAGTTACAGATGGCATTTTCTATTTGCTACTAAGAATATTTCATTCACATATATAGATAGTGATTTTGTCATCACGAATGATCTTTAAAAAAATAAATTGTCTTGAGCCGGATGGGATGCGACCTCATGATCTCCTGATGACATATCAGGTGCTCCCACCGCTGAGCTACTGGTCGCTGATCAACATCTCTGTTGATGGATTTAAAATTTTATATCATGAGTAAGTAATTAAAAAAATTAAGAACAAGTCATGGTGTTGCCAATGTGTTTACTAATGTCGCGACATTGTAATAACTGAAACTGGTAGTTTTTCAAAGCACACTTTGCATTAACATTTCGAGCTTGATGAACGAGATGTACATACAATAAAACAATTCCAAAAATCGGCTGAATTAGAAAATACCATTCAGTGCGGCAAGATGAGTGTCTTGTTGGAAATGAGTCATGAATTTTCCCTTATGAAAGCTGATGGTAAGCTCAATGGCATTTGTTTATGTTATTCTATTTCTGAGCTGCAGCTTAGTACACAAAATGGCTAAAAGGCCAGGTCATAAGGACCGAAATGTTCAGAGAAGGTTGAGGAATCACTGAATTCACTGGACGGTTATTAGGAACAGAAGCCTTTTATCAAGGCCATTTTGCGTGTTCTTTAACGTATACTGGTTATGGCTCTCCTGCATACTGGAACATGACTTATCGTCTCATCCAATGGAAGAGAGTCTTTCCAAGCCCATCAGTATCCCCTTTCTCACCAAGAGCAGAACGAAAGTTAGTAAAGAAAAATATCAATCCAGACATAATTGGGACTCCACTTGGGAACAGCAGATACGAACCTGACAGACTACCAACTGAGCCAATCTTTGTCCTTCAATGGCAATAAAGGGAATGTAGTGGAAAGAAAATACATACTTTAACAGTTGTTCAAAAGGAGTGCAATGGATATCCCTGCCAGTGCTCAAGGATCAGACTCTTCCCATTGGTGTCAGTACTGTACCACAGTCCTCTGTGGTACAGTACTGAACTTCAAAACTTCAAAAAGTATTGAAGTGACCCATGAGAAGAAAGGGGGACAATAACTGAGAGATAAAATCATAGTCAGTCTGGAAGATGGCATTACTAGGAGGAAGATACATTACTAGGATAGTAGACAGCTAATGAAAATGCCACAAAATGCCGAATAGTAACGGCTTTTAGGATGAGGGTGATAGGTACAGATTGAAATGCAGAAAGGTTGCTCATGAGAATGGAAACGCCCATGTGAGCTGGATCATCTCCCTCCCTATTCCAAACAAATGAATGAGAAATACCAGAATGTGGAATCATCAAATGTTTCAAGCACATGCAGTTGTGCTAGTATGCCCAAAATAGGACCTTGATGTTGCTCAGATTTCTATCAAGTATATTCTCTATGAGAATTACCATCTTTGTCACCTCTTGACTTGTTGATCATCAAGCCTACATCTCTTTGACCTTAAACGCTAAGTAGTTTGTTCACATTATACGAATCCCCCTTTGCACAGTGCTTTCCTCCCTATGACGTCACAGGCCATGCCCGCTATGACGTAACAGGCCACGCCATCTTCCACACCTTCCCCTATGACGTAACATTACGTAACATGACATAATCATTACATAATCATTACGTAACCGGCCACGCCTCCTTATTAATAATCCCCCTTTTCACCCCTCAGTGGCGCCATCTGTTGACAGTGAGAAGTACTATTTTCCCAAAAACCCTTTATTTTCACTCTAATTTCTCGTTTTCGGACCCCCCGGTCGACCTACCTATATTTTAAGCCCTCCCCCTTATTAAAAACCTCCTGGCGCCATCTGTTGACAGTGAGAAGTACTATTTTCCCAAAAACCCCTTTATTATAAGTCTAATTTCTCGTTTTTGGACCCCACGGTCGACCTACCTATATTTTAAGCCCTCCCCCTTATGAAAAACCCGCTGGTTGACCATTTAAACACCATACCTATATTTTAAGGCCCCCTCCTTCACTCAGCTGATGCAAGTCTCAGAATAATTGCATGGAACGATTGACCGGTCTCAGAATAATTGTACAGAAAGGAATGATACAAAATTCCTTAGTAATTAAACACTCATCAAAATTCCCTTACCTCTATTAAAACTCATCCTACAGTTGAAACTCATTTTACTCTTACTGTTTCCATAGAAAATACCATAGGGTGAAATTAATAATGGTTTAAATTATTGGTAGGGATGACATGTTAAATCTGCTTTTAGAACACACGTCTGCAGTGGAAAATTTTTCAAACTCCGTTAATCAACTCCCTAGTAATTAAACACTCGTCAAAATATTCCTCACCTTTATTAAAATCACTCCACGGTCGAAATAAAAACCAGTTTTCTGTAGATGTGTTTCACCGAAAAAAAAAAATCGGCCCTCGCTGTGTGGATTCCAGGACGCACGGGACTATGCCGTGTACTTGCTGTGGGCTTAGATGCGTGTCAAACGGGTCAGACATTTCAGATATTAACCTAGCATTCTTTATAACTAGCTTTTTCTATGTATTTCTTACACCAAAACCTGATAGTCCTTTCACATTAATATACGTATTTTTATAACCTACGTATTTTAAGTCCGTTTCAGTAACACTTATTTCTTCTAACTCTGTGACTGTCGCTTACTAGATCTATTCACAGTAACTGTTTTTAAAAGACTGCCCTGCAGAAAATGCCGATGGGGAAAAAATCTGATTTTATTCGTCGTGATGAAAAATATTGAGGAATGATAGGATCGACCTAATAGACTCCGTGTTCGGATCCTCACCCCGGACAGCGTTTCACTGACAGATTGTTAAGTCCTACGAAAATAAAAAATTCCAAACGGGGAATCAAATTGACGAATGAATCTGTGCTGCTCCCACATTAGGCGCGCTGTCTTACATCGTGAAAACTCGCTGGCGTTCTTTATCGTGGATTTCGGACTCGATATTTTCCCAAGTCCGGATACGGTTCTCTGCACAACCCTTTATGATAGGTTTCAATGCACCGCATGTAGACTTTTGAAATTATGCGCCCTAAACGTTCAAGAGTTGAGCGTATTAGTCTCCAACGGGGTGATGCCATCAGATATCTGTGCTTCCGCTTCAGGGCGTCTTGGAAAGTGGTTTTACGTTTGTGTCAATTCATTACTCTCCGTAAGTATATCCATTACGCAACATGGTTTGAAAATACTTATTACCGGTGTATCCTCAGTACATGATGCATTGGAAATAACGCTACTCGAAGAAAAATCAGCTATGGGAGTAATCATTAATCTACAAACGCTCCCACAGTTTGTGAAAATCGTCGAACGTTAGGACGCTAAGGAAATTCACATTGCGCCGTCAGTTACAAGCTTTACAAAGTCAGTTGTTTTCATTGGGTGAATTCTGTAAAGACTACGCGGAATATTGTTATAGAAAGTAAGCCATGCTAAAAATAGAATTCATACGTTTCCGCTTGGGAAAAAAAAATTTTAGTTCCAACAAGAATGCGCGTTAATAGGGGACAAGAGTCAAATACACTAACCTACTATAAAAAATAATACATAAGTCTCAATCGAACGTACCCTTCTCATCATACCTAAGCTAATCCACCTAACTAAAAAAGTACAAACCTCACCAATGAGCTTTGAATACTTATTAATGTTCAGTCACACCGGTGAAAACGAATTTTTCCCTTGTGGTGAAAAGCGCCGCTGATATACCTTTCACGCAAAAGACTTAATGATCGCGAACGGTTCAATCAGCGAAGGATTCACACAAGTGCAGCAGCCCCCGCAACCACGAGACGGAACAGTGAATTGTGCGCTTAATAGTCAGCCCGAATAAGACATTTTCACAAACGCAGGCACATCTCGAGAATTCACAGTCGGTCCTCCCGGTAATAAAATGTCACGGGTCAACTCAAGTGCTGACCTATGGAAAGCTGATAACCGAAACACGACTAATTTCTTGTGAGAACCGCTCAGTGCTTTATCTTCCTCGAGGGTGCCCTAATGAGAAAGTTAAATAATGACATAACGAAATGCAGCAATTCAAAATAAGGGATTCTTCTACCGATTCACGTGAACTGATGAAATACACATCACGGCAACAAGCAGGCCAGCTGGTGACGTACAAAGGTCACGGGCCACTCGCCCACGCCACTAGCTCTGACCTATGGAAAGCTGATAAGTCGATGCGAAAGATATGTTGCTCATACTTTACTCGTGCCTTCATCTTCCTCAAAGATCTTTTGAACAAAGTGAAATAATTACTGTTAATGCCACGCTATCAGAACTCCGTGTGGGCTAGCTTCGGGTCTTATCGCATCCCACCCAAGCGTACGTATTTTTATAGCCCACGTATTTTAAGTCCGTTTTAATCAATACTTATTTCTTTCAACTCACTCCCTCGTGACTATTACTAGAAGAAGGGCTACCTCACAGTAGCAGCAAATGCAAAATCTGATTTTATTCGTCGTGATGAAAATTATTGAAGGTAATAGGGTCGACCTAAAAGATCCGTGTTCGGATCCTCACCCCTGATGGCTTTTAATAAAAGTCCTACGAAATAGAAAAACTCCCCCCCCCGTTACCCGACGTTGTTTAAAAATACTTATTATGGCTGTGTCCTCAGTACACGATGCAAACTCTTTCCCAGGAAGTAACGCTATTCGATGTATCCCCCCGGTTACATGCTTTTACAGGGTAAAGCCTGTGTAGCAGAATGTTAAAAAATATAGTTCATACGTTTCCGTAAAACTTAAGTTCCAACATGCGTTAAAGGAATATGGTTCGACTCACTTTGAGAGGAGCAGTCGCTCGGACCAAAAGCCTGATGGGTCTCCTGCCGAATGCTACACTTTATCAGAACACCGTGTGGGGTACCTTCTAGAAAAGGGAAAATTTTTAATGTCATAAGAAATGTGTGATGTATAATCCGTAGAAAAAATGCGAAATCTTTAACATCCGCGCTTCAAATTTTCATTTATTTTTTCCATTCGCAATAATACACAGTTTCCGTGGAGCACTGGTGACTTCGACGCAAACGGTGATCCACACTAAAAAACAAATCCCATAGACAATGAAGAACTAAAAAATTCATTAAAACAGTGAATGGACTTATGTAATGTACAGAGATTGACAGCAGTAACATAGACAGGGACCCATCGCTCACTATCATAGCCCTCGAGAAATTATCAAAGATGAATAGGGTTCTGGTCACACAATCTTCTGAACTAATTCTGGACGGATCACAAGGACTTTTTCTCACATTCGTTAATCAAAGTGTCTACGCATCAGACTTGTCATTACCCCGACAAACTATCCATAGACTGAGTAAGCATTTAGAATGAAAAATTCAGTTTGCTTCAGTGTCACAGCTTTAATTTTCAGATGCACTCCACAGATTAGTAAAACACTCATTAGGTATGCATTTCCGTTCACAAGACAGTTCATCACTGATTCATCTTCCCTTTCTAATAAATCATACGCCCAAAGTAGATAATTATATTACGAAAATAAAATCGATTTTAAGTGATTTCGTATTCGTAATTTATTAATGCTAAAGAATCACAACCATCATCATATTATATCTGCTTACGACGAAAATCTCACAATGGTCTATCCAATACTTTACCATAGCCGTTACAGTCACAAGTTACGAAAGTCAGCATCTGGCCCCATAGACCAGGGACAGGTGAATAGCGACCTGTGAGTCGCATTCGACCCGCTAAGAGTTTTTTGTGGCCCGCCAAGACAGAAAAATCAGTCTTGAAACGAGATTTCCTCCCCGTGCGCAACCGAAGATTCGTCTCATATTTTCCATTAGGACGGCCACGTCAATATGCATACGAAGTGTATGAAAACAATTGCCCACTCCGGCCATAGACAGTAGGTTAGTTACTTCTAACAAAGTCAAGGTTTGAGATCCATAGTAAGACACGAATGTTACCGAACACCTATGTCGTGTGAATGCTAACTGTTAAGACAGATAGTTGCATATTTTTTTTAAAAAAATACATCGAATGCACTCTTACATGCACGAAGCTTCCATTTTCTAATGTGTGAGAGGAAAGCGTGAACAGTCAATGCTGGCTGCATGAAATACGATTCGAACGGAAGACAATCTGAATAGGTGCTTTTGTTTGTAAATTAAAAAATCTGAAAAACTCACTGGAAAACAACAATATTTCCGTACATATTCAGTAGTGCATATTCAGAGGCGCCCACCAGTTCGTCATACACTTCGTTTAGTAATATAGGAAAGTGTAGCATGTAGGAATCTTCAACTCCTGCCTCTTCCACAAAACGTTTAGCGATATCGCTTAAATGAATGTTTCTCACTGCTTCGGCGAAATGGGTATCAACTGATTCATGGCAACACACGAATGGCGAAGCTGACTTGGATGATCTACTTCACACCCAATACAGTTCGTACGTAGAATCCGAAAAATTTCTTTTCTGAAGAGTGTATTTAATGTTTTTCTGAAACTTAGCTTTGCTCTCTGATCGTGCAGTTCAGCATTAGACAGTCTTGGAGTATAGTCTGTAGATAATTCGACATCCCTTACGACATTAGAAAATTTATTGAACATCAGAGCCAACAAGTTGCAGGTTATGGAGCTGTGAGAATCTTTTAACCACGTCCATTGTTTGATGGTAAGATGTACCGTCGTCACACACAATACCTTTTTCAATGATCACCCCTTTTTTACTCTTGAACACCACCAGACCGTTCAGTTCATACTCGAAGGGAAACGTATAAGTGAGTGTAGAAGCCAGTCCATACCACTGTTCGTCGGATAATATAACCGAAGGTCTAAACGGAATGTCACTGCATTTCTGAAGAAAACATATGTGGACTTCGGAAACGTTCTTACAAATCTTCACCAACAAGTCAGAGCCTAGTGGGTAGTCTCCATTAGCAAACTGCTCCGTGGAGAGATCACTTTCGGGGTGAACACAAGCCATCGTTAACACTTCAGTACAGCAAAACTATAACATCAATTAACTTATACCTAAAACTCTTGATGCCATCTGACAATAGCCTCCCATTGGTCGAGATCTAATTTGTAGTGATATTAAAAACACAATTGTAGAAGAATAATTTCTGTTCTATATCTGATGGGTCGTCCTTGTAATTTCTTAGTGTATGAATAAAAGATTTTTTCCTGCAATGCTATTTCATTGTTCTACTTAACAGAATCGAGAAAGAATCTGAAAAACTGTATACAAGCGTGCATCTTTAGTAAACTTATCTGTTTAGTGACTTTTCGATGAGATTTCCTAATAGAGCTATAATGCCGATCTGACGAGGTTTGTAAATTATTAGCTTCCTCTGTAGCGAGCAAGTGTCCGTAAGACAATATGTTTATTCTTGCATACGGTAACATATACACATACAGACACACCGAGAGAGACTTGAAGACGTATACACACATCAGATTCCGCGAAACAAACATGAAAACCTACTCACACACACACACTCACCCGCACACAGAAACACATTCACGCACACACTCACCCGCACACAGAAACATATTCACGCACACACTCACCCGCACACAGAAACATACGCACGCACACACTCACAAACATGAAAGCATACAATTACAGAGACGAAACAAGTATGTGAGAAAAAACTTAGTCCATCGCACGGATATGTGCATACACTTAGAAAGACATCTGTTGAATAATACCATACACCCCACAAGAATATACTTTGCATAAGATCAGAGAAACATTCTCCTACATATTCATAGACAGACTGTTTGAATCAGACAGTCAACATCGTTGTCCCTAGATGGCGTTGGTGAAAAGCTCAAAAACAGATAATCTTTTTTTAAACTGATACATGCTTCATCTTACTTCGAAAGTTCTATCTTTTGTGCTCATAAGAATAGAGATATGAAGAGACACAAGAAGGAGACACACTTCAGTGAGTTCACACTGATGTTTTTAAATATTCTTCACAACTGAACGCCTAATGCACATACAGCTAAAATGTAATATTCACATACTCACACGAAAAGTGTACGTTGTTGAAATGTAATATTCGTGTGCTTACACAGAAGGGTGAATGTTGCTGACTTGTGTCTTCACTAGCTATGAACGCTGTTGTAAGAAATTGTAACATGAATATCCTAATACTTAAGAAATGAACGGTTAAACCATTGTTACCAGCTTTCTTGTCGCCTTTTAAGCTGGCATCGGGCGCCCTCTGTTACGAACGCTTGCGTTTTCTTCTAATGTGAGAATGCAGGTAGTGTGCTTTCCTATCGCTTCTCTTTCACAGTCTTACTTCTGCAATATTGTTTGTCGTGATTTGAAGTATCCTGTTCTGCTCTACAGCTGATACGATTACAAAAGAACTTTAAATGTTGCATGTACTAATTCTGGATTACATATGTGGGCCGCTACCGGTCCAACCCATGACAGCGGTCGAGCAAGCTCAAAGCACTCCGTTGAACTACAAAAATAAGATTAATACCGGTTCGGGGGACTCTTAGAATCGCGAGGTATTATGCTTATGGTATGTACAGGAGTAATGGCCCATAGACAGTGTTATTTCCAAACAGGATACATATAAAAAAAACACGTGTGCTAACCACTTTCGCACTGTACCACTTGTTCTAAGAATTCCACACTAGTATAGAAATAGAGAAAAATAACTAAACAGACATCTCAGTGTTATATTGTAGCGAAACTTGTGTTTGTAGCTAGCCACCATCACACACACACACTTATGCGCTTATTGAAACGTAGTAGGTGGGCCAGGAACTCTGAAAAGAGCGTGTGAAAGCACCTTGAACTAACCGCGAGAGAGCTTACGTTACGTTTTATCGGTGGTTGAAGTTAGTGAACGCCGAACTAGGGCTCGATTCAGGAACCTAATTTTTCACGTAAATATTGTTGTTTTCCAGTGAGTTTTTCAGATTTTTTAATTTACAAACAAAAGCACCTATTCAGATTGTCTTCCGTTCGAATCGTATTTCATGCAGCCAGCATTGACTGTTCACGCTTTCCTCTCACACATTAGAAAATGGAAGCTTCGTGCATGTAAGAGTGCATTCGATGTATTTTTTTTAAAAAAATATGCAACTATCTGTCTTAACAGTTAGCATTCACACGACATAGGTGTTCGGTAACATTCGTGTCTTACTATGGATCTCAAACCTTGACTTTGTTAGAAGTAACTAACCTACTGTCTATGGCCGGAGTGGGCAATTGTTTTCATACACTTCGTATGCATATTGACGTGGCCGTCCTAATGGAAAATATGAGACGAATCTTCGGTTGCGCACGGGGAGGAAATCTCGTTTCAAGACTGATTTTTCTGTCTTGGCGGGCCACAAAAAACTCTTAGCGGGTCGAATGCGACCCACGGGTCGCTATTCACCCGTCCCTGGTCTATGGGGCCAGATGCTGACTTTCGTAACTTGTGACTGTATCGGCTATGGTAAAGTATTGGATAGACCATTGTGAGATTTTCGTCGTAAGCAGATATAATCTGATGATGGTTGTGATTCTTTAGCATTAATAAATTACGAATACGAAATCGCTTAAAATCGGTTTTATTTTCGTAATATAATTATCTACTTTGGGCGTATGATTTATTAGAAAGGGAAGATGAATCAGTGATGAACTGTCTTGTGAACGGAAATGCATACCTAATGAGTGTTTTACGAATCTGTGGAGTGCATCTGAAAATTAAAGCTGTGACACTGAAGCAAACTGAATTTTTCATTCTAAATGCTTACTCAGTCTATGGATAGTTTGTCGGGGTAATGACAAGTCTGATGCGTAGACACTTTGATTAACGAATGTGAGAAAAAGTCCTTGTGATCCGTCCAGAATTAGTTCAGAAGATTGTGTGACCAGAACCCTATTCATCTTTGATAATTTCTCGAGCGCTATGATAGTGAGCGATGGGTCCCTGTCTATGTTACTGCTGTCAATCTCTGTACATTACATAAGTCCATTCACTGTTTTAATGACTTTTTTAGTTCTTCATTGTCTATGGGATTTGTTTTTTAGTGTGGATCACCCTTTGCGTCGAAGTCACCAGTGCTCCACAGAAACTGTGTATTATTGCGAATGGAAAAAATAAAGGTTGAAACTTAACCCCCCGAATGTCGTATGAAATTTGAAGTACGGATGTTAAAGATTTCGTATTTTTTCCACAGATTATACGTCACACATTTCTTATGACATTAAAAATTTTCCCTTTTCTAGAAGGTACCCCACACGGTGTTCTGATAAAGTGTAGCATTCGGCAGGAGACCCATCAGGCTTTTGGTCCGAGCGACTGCTCCTCTCAAAGTGAGTCGAACCATACTCCTTTAACGCATGTTGGAACTTAAGTTTTACGGAAACGTATGAACTCTACTTTTAACATTCTGCCACACAGGCTTTACCCTGTAAAAGCATGTAACCGGGGGGATACATCGAAATACTGAGGACACAGCCATAATAAGTATTTTTAAACAACGTCGCGTAAGGGGGGGAGTTTTTTATTTCGTAGGATTTTTGTTAAAAGCCATCCGGGGTGAGGATCCGAACACGGATCTTTTAGGTCGACCCTATTACCTTCAATATTTTTCATCACGAAGAATAAAATCAGATTTTTTATTTGCTGCTACTGTGAGGTAGCCCTTATTCTAGTAATAGTCACGAGGGAGTGAGTTGAAAGAAATAAGTATTTATTAAAACGGACTTAAAATACGTGGGCTATAAAAAATACGTACGCTTGGGTGGGATGCGATAAGACCCGAAGCTAGTCCACACGGAGTTCTGATAGCGTGGCATTAACAGTAATTATTTCACTTTGTTCAAAAGATCTTTGAGGAAGATGAAGACACGAGTAAAGTATGAGTAACATATCTTTCGCATCGACTTATCAGCTTTCCATAGGTCAGAGCTAGTGGCGTGGGCGAGTGGCCCGTGACCTTTGTACGTCACCAGCTGGCCTGCTTGTGGCCGTGATGTGTATTTCATCAGTTCACGTGAATCGGTAGAAGAATCCCTTATTTTGAATTGCTGCATTTCGTTATGTCATTATTTAACTTTCTCATTAGCTCACCCTCGAGGAAGATAAAGCACTGAGCGGTTCTCACAAGAAATTAGTCGTGTTTCGGTTATCAGCTTTCCATAGGTCAGCACTTGAGTTGACCCGTGACATTTTATCACCAGGAGGACCGACTGTGAATTCTCGAGATGTGCCTGCGTTTGTGAAAAGGTCTTATTCGGGCTGACTATTAAGCGCACAATTCACCGTTCCGTCTCGTGGTTGCGGGGGCTGCTGCACTTGTGTGAATCCTTCGCTGATCGAACCGTTCGCGATCATTAAGTCTTTTGCGTGAAAGGTATATCAGCGGCGCTTTTCACCACAAGGGAAAAATTCGTTTTCACCGGTGTGACTGAACATTAATAAGTATTCAAAGCTCATTGGTGAGGTTTGCACTTTTTTGGTTAGGTGGATTAGCTCAGGTATGATGAGAAGGGTACGTTCGATTGAGACTTATGTATTATTTTTTATAGTAGGTTAGTGTATTTGACTCTTGTCCCCTATTAACGCGCATTCTTGTTGGAACTAAAAATTTTTTTTCCCAAGCGAAACGTATGAATTCTATTTTTAGCATGGCTTACTTTCTATAACAATGTTCCGCGTAGTCTTTACAGAATTCACCCCAATGAAAACAATTGACTTTGTAAAGCTTGTAACTGACGACGCAATGCGAATTTCCTTAGCGTCCTAACATTCGAAGATTTTTACAAACTGTGGAAGCGTTTGTAGATTAATGATTACTCCCATAGCTGATTTTTCTTCGAGTAGCGTTACTTCCAATGCATCATGTACTGAGGATACACCGGTAATAAGTATTTTCAAACCATGTTGCGTAATGGATATACTTACAGAGAGTAATGAATTGACACAAACGTAAAACCACTTTCCAAGACGCCCTGAAGCGGAAGCACAGATATCTGATGGCATCACCCCGTTGGAGACTAATAAGCTCAACTCTTGAACGTTTAGGGCGCATAATTTCAAAAGTCTACATGCGGTGCATTGAAACCTATCATAAAGGGTTGTGCAGAGAACCGTATCCGGACTTGGGAAAATATCGAGTCCGAAATCCACGATAAAGAACGCCAGCGAGTTTTCACGATGTAAGACAGCGCGCCTAATGTGGGAGCAGCACAGATTCATTTGTCAATTTGATTCCCCGTTTGGAATTTTTTATTTTCGTAGGACTTAACAATCTGTCAGTGAAACGCTGTCCGGGGTGAGGATCCGAACACGGAGTCTATTAGGTCGATCCTATCACTCCTCAATATTTTTCATCACAACGAATAAAATCAAATTTTTTCCCCATCGGCATTTTCTGCGGGACAGTCTTTTAAAAACAGTTACTGTGGATAGATCTAGTAAGCGACAGTCACGGAGTTAGAAGAAATAAGTGTTACTGAAACGGACTTAAAATACGTAGGTTATAAAAATACGTATATTAATGTGAAAGGACTATCAGGTTTTGGTGTAAGAAATACATAGAAAAAGCTAGTTATAAAGAATGCTAGGTTAATATCTGAAATGTCTGACCCGTTCGACACGCATCTAAGCCCACAGCAAGTACACGGCATAGTCCCGTGCGTCCTGGAATCCACACAGCGAGGGACGATTTTTTTTTTCGGTGAAACACATCTACAGAAAACTGGTTTTTATTTCGACCGTGGAGTGATTTTAATAAAGGTGAGGAATATTTTGACGAGTGTTTAATTACTAGGGAGTTGATTAACGGAGTTTGAAAAATTTTCCACTGCAGACGTGTGTTCTAAAAGCAGATTTAACATGTCATCCCTACGAATAATTTAAACCATTATTAATTTCAGCCTATGGTATTTTCTATGGAAACAGTAAGAGTAAAATGAGTTTCAACTGTAGGATGATTTTTAATAGAGGTAAGGGAATTTTTATGAGTGTTTAATTACTAAGGAATTTTGTATAATTCCTTTCTGTACAATTATTCTGAGACCGGTCAATCATTCCATGCAATTATTCTGAGACTTGCGTCAGCCGAGTGAAGCAGGGGGCCTTAAAATATAGGTATGGTGTTTAAATGGTCAACCAGCGGGTTTTTCATAAGGGGGAGGGCTTAAAATATAGGTAGGTCGACCGTGGGGTCCGAAAGCGAGAAATTAGAGTGAAAATAAAGGGTTTTTGGGAAAATAGTACTTCTCACTGTCAACAGATGGCGCCACTGAGGGGTGAAAAGGGGGATTGTTAATTATTAATAGGGGGCGTGGCCGGTTACGTAATGATTATGTAATGATTACGTCATGTTACGTCATGTTACGTCATAGGGGGAGGGGGTGGAAGAGGGCGTGGCCTGTTACGTCATAGGGGGAAAGCACTGTGCAATATAATGTTCTGTTCGTATAATGTGAACAAACTACTACGCTACACCAGATCCAAAATTTCTTAATTTTTCTAAGGTCTACTACCCGAATTACCTCTAGGCCCAAATTTTCACCATTTGGATCTACATATATATGTATAAATTATATGTCCCTGCGGCTTTGTCCAAAGAAAGTTTACTTCTAAATATTCAATGAAGTGAAATATGTTGTTAAATTGTTAAGTTTTAACCACATTATAATTATTTCGCTGTTTTTGATATGTCTTGAGCTGTGTTAGCGTATATTTTTGTACCTTCCTCTCAATAGAATAAAATAAATATTATATGGATAGACGTCTATGGCAAGCAGCTACTTGAGGGGTAAATTTTTCATTTTGTAGAGTTAAGAAACGCTTGCTGTTGTCAAATTGCAATGTATGAATATTTTTTTACACATGCTGCAGAACATATTTATTCTAATATCAAAAATGTATTTTTATTAAAAAAGGTTTCGTTACAACTCAAATAGGAATCGTGAGAGGCAGAGTCAATCTAATCAAAACATGAAGTGTTACTATCACTAATAACATATAAATAACAGAAAAAAATTTATTTCAGTAACATTAAAAACAGAGTAATTTGCCTTCAGATTATTGATACATTTCTGTACATAATCCGGTGCCTTGGATTAACAAAATGAAATATTTTGACGAATTTCATCCGCACGTATTTTCAGATGGCGTCAGATATTACTTCTGTGTTTTTTCGTCTCTCAGTTCATATTTTAATAAAACTACATCTCTCAGTTGTTGAGCATTGGCTAAACCAGTTATCTGCACCATATGGGAAAGCATACTGTTGGGATTCTTTAGTAATTCAAAGGGAGTATCAAATTCTGTAACTCGTCCTTCATCCAAAACCTTAAAGAAAGAGGAAAAGATCGCATATTAAAAATTTCTCTAAAAGAACTTACTAAATGACAAGGGAAATTAATAAGTGTTACTCCATATCTAAAGACAATTTTACATTTAAACGAATCCATTATAATTACAGGGGCTCGAAAGGTCGGGGTAGCCCCCGACCTTTCGAGCCCCTCACTTCTCTAAGGGCCTCAACTTTTTCAAGGGGTAGTTTCCCCCTGGAAAAGTTGATCGAAAAAATAATATATGTTTAATAATATCAGGTATACGAAATATTAATGTTTCTTACTTAACAAAATATAATCTTAATTTTTTTTTTACGTTTTCTTTAGTTTTTGGAAGCATATAATTAATTTTTATTTATTGGTATAGAAAATCAGCTTTATAAAGTCTTTTCAATAATAAGTTTCCCTTTTTTCGTTTTATTTCCAGGCATCCTTAGTTGTATTATGATATAATATATACTTGATTGCTATATTCACAGCTGTGCTCGTTAATGAACGGTATGAGCTGAATATTTCTATCTTGAAACATTCAATTTTTTTCTTACCCCACTCGGAAACACTTTGCTCCCTCCCGTGGAAAATTTTTTTTACAGACGCCCATGGCTAAACTTCGTTTAAACGACACTCGTAAATTTCGACGTTCGGTTTGTGACATATAAGTTCGTTATAACACATGAAATAAATGCGAGCCATCGAATTCGTTTAAGAACATCTCAATAGACAAATCAAATGTCACAAGACGTGTCTAAAATTTATCAGAATCAATTATGTGAATCCGAGAAGTAAACTCGCTAATTATGAAACAGAAACGTTTACGTACCTTCTCAATGAACTTGAATGACATGTAAAAAAAAGCTACGAGGCCCCATGTACGATATAATATTTTAATAAATAAATAGTAAGTGAACGAGTTACTGAAAACTTCTTACATTTATCTTCAAAGTAAGTGTGAACTTCAGGAACTTGATGATACTCTAGTAAACACTCACTTCAGAAAGAAATGCTAAGAATCCTATTATGACGTAAGAAACGATAGCTTGCTTCACGACGTGCAAGCAGATGTTAATATTGTTTAATAAAAGTCCTCAACACCTTCTGTAGATTTCTAAAAATATATAAATATGTAAAGAGAGAATATAAAAATGATGCATTTTTACTCGAAAAATAACTAGAGAAAATAAAATTTGTTGTGGACTTTTTTTTTTCATGTAATGTTAGTTAAAACATGGGAATTTATTGGACATTATAATTCGCTAAACTAAGTTTCCGAGGGAATTCAATGGTCTAGCAAGTAAGAGTAAAACTTCACGCATTGATATAGATCTCCAAAATATTTCTTTGGTAGCATTTACCAATAAGTTTTTTAGAAATTATGGAATTTCGAGTTTAGTCTTCCTTTGGCATAAAATAAATGTACGGATACTTTTGGCATGCAATTTATGTGAAAAAGGTCTGCTTATGTGTTTATTGATAATTTGACTAAGGAAACTAGAACCCTAAAAGAAACGAAGATTACCCTAAAAGTTATCTACAGTTCTCGTTGATTATATGAGATTCTAGGATTCTTTCTTTTTCTTGCTTACCATAATTCTGTCAGAATCCATTATTGTATGCAGACGGTGAGCCACTGTAAGAACTGTACAAGATTTGAAATGGTCTCGAATTGCTTTCTGGATTGTTGCATCAGTCCTGCATAAAAGAATTAATATTAAAATGGCTCCTTAAAGGACAGCGTGCAGATAGAAATAGAGAAATTTAATTACATAGAATAAATTGAACAATGAGAAATAATAAGATGTAAATTTAAAGCTGTTATCCTTTTTACATTGGAATGCAATAATGTCATCTGTCCATTGACGTTTTTATAGCAATAAATCAATATTGATTCTCAACCGTTTTCGGTTTATCTATGTTCATTATCACTCTTATAAGTAAACTAAATTTTTCACCTCACAACAATGTGAAATTTACCAATTAGTGTACTCAAAATTTTGTGTTTGCATTACTCGAGTAACAAAATACAAACCACAGTGTAAATTAAACAGTATCATTGTACAGATCCGTCTGGCGTAATTCAAAAATATTAATCTATTTATATCTCGTTTTAAAAAAAAGACAAGATAATATTTTCACTTTATCGTCTGCCTGCCCGCCTGTAGATATTCAATTTTTTTGTTCATAAAGATAAATTAAAAATTCTTTTTGGTTTTACTTTCTGAATCTCTCAAAAGTTTAAATTGCGCCCTCTAACGATGGAAAAGTTGAAAAAAGTAAAGTTTTTTAAGATTTTTTCTAACGATGTATTTAGGTTACAAATTAAAACGTTTTAGTGATGAATGCGAAGGTCATGAAGTTTATATTGACAACAATAAGTTGACTATAGAAAGGGTTTTTACAACCTTAGGAAGGATGAAAAAAAAACGTAACTTTTTTTAAAGAGATAATTTTGATTTAGAGGTAAATAAATAGAATTTTTGGGTCGGATAGGTTTGTGTATTTTTTGTTTGAATATTACGATTCACAGTTTCCGAATCTCTTAAAAGTTTAAATTTCGCCCTCTAACGGTGAGAAAAGTTGAAAAATTCAAATTTTTACGGGATGGGAAACTGAATTGTTTTAAGAGATAATTGGAAAATTGTTTTTTAGTTGGATAGGTACTATGAAATATTTTAAATGACATTTTTCAAATAATTTACATAGTTTTAATTTATATTGTTAGAGGGCTGAAATGCTGAAAATGTGAAACTTTTAACGAATATTGCAAGTGATCGGTTTATAGTAGAAATTTGAAATTTCGATGACAGAGTGTCAACAATATGTCAGACAGTAACCAAGTGCCCATTTTTCTCAGAGATGTGTGAAAAAAGCAACTTTTTTATTTTAAGGAATAAGACAGAAATTTTTGTTGTATAAATACAAATAAAATACTGCTAGCTGCATTTTTCAAATAATTCACTGATTCAAATTAAATCTTTTAAAGAGTGCAAAAGTTGGTAAATGAGAAAACTTACTTCTCTTTCTAAATGCAATTCCCATATTCGCCAGAGACAATATGTGTTCTTCAAATTTAGCTTGTTTTCATAAAAAAGCACGAGTATTTCATAGTTTCACTTTGTCTTCTGTACGTCTGTAGATATCCAATTTGTTTGATTTTACTGGTAAATTAAGAATTATTTTTGGGCTCGATAAGTATTGATGAAGTTTTGCCATTCTCATTTCCAAATACCTTCAGTAGCACCCTCTAAAGTTGGTAAATGCCAAAACTTTAAACGAATGTTGCAAACGATCTACATATTTATGTTTACAAATCTGTAATTTTGGGTATAAAGGTATAAGTGTGTGAAAACTTAGGTATCAAGAGAATTACATTTTGAGAAACGATTTGCCATCTTACTCGTAGAGGTAGATAGGAGAGTTGGACTTTGTTTATTTACCTTTGAGCCACATTTTTTTTCACACAATGGGCTAAACGACCAGGTCACAAGAACGCCAAGGCCTCAGCGAAGGTTGGTGGGAGGGAACCCACTGGACAGCTGTTAGGCCATCCGAATATCCTTTAGCGTGCACGGGGTATGACTCTTCCGCATACTGAACCAACGGCTTAAGTCCAATCCAATGAACAGCGGCATTTCCAAACCCATCGGTTCCCCTACTGACCAAGGGCAGGGCGGGAAGTTTTGCAGATGGGAGAACGCAATGTTTTTTTAAGAGCTAGATGAAAAAAAACTTTTTCTTTTGTTTTATAGATACAGTGAACCCCGCTTAACGAAGTCATTGGATAACGAATTTTCGCTTAACGAATTGCTTCCCATAAGTCTATTGACTCGCATAATGAATTTTTTTTCGCATAACGAATTGCTTATGAAGTCAAGCGGTCACCAATTTCGGCCATTCAGGACGTTTCTAAGAAGAGTAAGCAGTCCTCACCCTATTGGCGACGCCCATTTATGGGTGTTCGAAGTACGATTGTCTTTTTGCACTGTTTGCTGCGTTTTTGATTGTGCATAGAATTCTTTTGCACACTTTGCCCTTATATTCAAGTTTTTTTTAAATTAATAGTGAATTAATAGTGATCGTAATGGTTCCTAAAGTATGAATTGCTAGAGGATAAGAAGAATAGGAAAGGCGTTAACCTTAAGATAAGCAACATGTCATTTAAAAGTCTGAAAAGGGACAAAACGAGTGTGCTTGGTAAGATTATAAATAACTTGTTACAGTCAAACATTTCCACCATCCTGCTAAATAAGGGCAAAGTAAAAGCTAGCAAATTGTTTGATGCCTTTATTGTAATATTTTTATGTTTCATTTATTGATTGTTTTACTAGTGTCTATTAATCTTAACTATTTCACCATATTCTTATGATGTTTTTTTTTTGTCAAGAATCAGTATTTAAATTTTATAAACTATGTTTTAAGGTCAAAACCGTTAACTTGCGATAGTCTTGGAACGAATTATTTCTTTAACATGGATTTCCCAAATTCATATAACGAATGTTTTGGTGGAACGAATTAAATTCATTATGCGATGGTCCACTGTACTAATAAAATATTAACCCATTGTATTTCCCCAATCCTCCGGCAGTTCGAGTTTCTAGTGTTAAAATATTCAAAAGTTTGAAAATGAAAAACTTCAATTCCATTTGAAAACCGCATCTCATATTCTCCAGAGGCGATTCTTGTAGTTTAAATTTCGGTTTAATTACTCAAATTTTTGCATCATCTCTACACAACTAGTCCATTTTAGACTGAATCACTGTTTTAGCGAAATGAGACCAAAAATATCACACACAGATTTCTATCTGAATACAGCACTTTTTTTTTGGCATAAAAATTTCATGTCTTATAAACTAAAGCTGTTATGAAATTCCGAGTACAGCAGATTACTAATCTTTCCAGCTGTTATGGAGTTTTCTACGTAACGCAGATTGTTAACGTTCGCAGTTAGTATGGAATTTCGTGAAAGTGTGGGAAGATTGACTTCCACAGCTTCCATGTTACTCCGTACGAGAAGGCTCTGTTAACATCAGCAGGTGCTGTGTAAATAGATTGGCGCAGGATGACCACATTCTTAAACAGAAGGCAACAAATATCTCAGCTCTATCCAGGCAAGTTCAAAGTTATTGGGTTGTTTTACCCCTGAACAGCGTTTTTTTTTTTTGCACACAATAAACTAAATAGCCAGATCCCGAGGGGCTCAGAGAAAGTTGCGGAAGAGGATCCACTGGACAGCTGTTAGGAGACAGATGTAAGTTTTCCATGAAAGACATCCAATGCGTTCTTTAAAGTGCACATGGTATTCTCGCCGGGCCATTGCTTAACTACCCATCCGACAAACGAAGTCCTTTCGAAGTTTGTTGATGTCTCTTTTTTGACCGAGGGCAAAGATTTATGATCAGTATTACTAACTTGGATAGCTACCGACAAAGCTGATCCTTACCCTCGAAGCTCAAGGAACACAACAGAAGAATTCGCGAGCAAATAGTAGCCAAAGACGACATTAACAAATATATTTGTGCATATTAATATCAGCTTGACTAGAATGGCTAAACAAATGTGAATAAAAATTCTCTTCAATGCAGTGCTATTTTCAGTTTTTCTTCGAAGCTTAAAGACTACGCGGCACCTGGTTTCAAATTCATCCTTCAATCACCAAAGAAGCCCAAGGCTATGGGAGATTCACCAAATTGTGGAAATTTGTTCTCTGATACGTCTTTTTGGAGAACAACTGTTTCGTTTGACCACCATGACTCAGATATCATAAGGTACTGTTTCGCATTATCTACTTACTTCATTACTTACGTTCATTATCAGTGCTATCTTTACGTCAGACTTTTAATCATACTCTACAACTCTATTTGTTAATATGCAAAATGAAATTGCAAAAAATGTGTCACCTGAATATGTATCATAAGAAAGGGAATTTTGTAATTATTACGTGGTAAGTTAATTAAATCTATCAGTTAGTACATCTAGAATATTGTTCAAATAGTATCTAAAGGTAAATACTTGGAATCGACGTTTGCAGTTGCTTCATCCAATACCAAAATACGATTTTTGGACAGAATAGCTCTGGCTAAACATAAGAGTTGTTTTTGTCCCACACTGAGAATACTACCTCCTCCGGTGATTTGAGTATTCAGGCCTCCAGGAAGACATTCAATAACTTTTTTCATATCAGCCTAAAAAAAATATAGTGATATAAATAAATTATTCATAGTTAGAAATTAAATGTTTTTTAACCGGGGTAAATTTTTTGAAAAAAAATGGGGAAAAAAATTTTTAAATTGGGCTTTTTCAATTTGATGATTTGATTCTAAAAATTATAAAAGAGAAATAAAGAGGGGAGAAAAAAGACAAATACTTCTGATTTTTTTTCTCCCAAAACGTATAGCTGCAAGGAATCAACAAATGGAAACAGAACATAAAAATAAACAGGAAATTTTGTTTTGAAACTGAAACGTGCGTTCAAAATAAATTTTTGACGATATGAACTTGGAAATAAATATTGCCCTAAGAATTAGGGATAAAAATCGCGTTTGATTTGAGCTGTATTAACTTTGTGTATTTTCATTTGCACAATAATTCCACGGCTCAGGTCAAAATAACTCCCTCCCCCTCTCACCCAACCTCGTTGAGGAGGAGGTAAAAAGTCCAACTGCATGGAGTTTAGGGATGGATAGAAGCATCTCTCTGAAGTCCATCTGCAGTTTATCTATCGAGCTCATTGAAGATCAAGTTCAGCTTCGAAGACAGTGTTTTTCATCCAATGCTCGTGGTAAAAATTAAAAGTCGACGCCTATGATCGAGACCAACAACTTACTGAATTGGGACTGAACCTGAAACTCATGTTGTGAAGCAGAAGAAAGGAATAATTCATTAGCATCTTGTTATATTCCACCAAAAAATATATAATTCCTTACATAATCAGATAAAAAAAAAAGTGAAAAATGGGTAACACTTTGAGGAGAAAAAAATGCTGTCTCGGTAACTGAGTGGTTAGCGTGCTTGGCTACTGATCAAAGGAACCTGGGTTCGAGCCTCAGATAAAGCTCAGATATGCTTGTGTAGTCTATCTGCTGAGGTCTCATCTTCCTCACAGACATTCAACTATAGTATATAACTTACAGACTCTTGTCAGACTTCTGTGGCAAGCAGCTGCTTGAGGAAGTATTTAATTGTTAATTATATTGAACATGCTATTAATATAATTTCATAGTTGATCATTGACAGAGATGAATTCTTTGTAAATAATATTAATATCTCATTTGTCTTCATGTTTTGAGAAGTAATATTAGAATTGCATATGACAGTCTTTTCTATTTACTAACAAACACTTGTAACATAAACATGAAACTTTACCATTTGTAGAGCTTGCCAAATATTGTAATCACTATGTCTTTCAAGAGGATCAAGGTTGGTTCTCAGTGTTCCAGAAATAAGCATAGGATCCTAAATAAAAAACACATTAAGTAGAATAGTTTAGTTTAAGCATTATTATTTATATTTTTAATTAAATAATAATGCTAACTGTTACAATGCAAACAGTATATGCTAAATTGGGTTGGATTGTTTTACTTATGAGAGGCATATTTCTTCACACTTTGGGTTAAATGAACAGGTTGGGTTGCTTTACTTCTGAGCGGGATTTTTTGCAAAACAATGGGCTAAATGGCCAGGTCACAAGGATCCCAACAGCACAGCAATGGCTGGGGGAAGGAAACCCAGTGGACAGCTGTTGGGAGACAGATAGGTAGCCTCCCATCAAAGCTATCCAGTTTTTTCTTTAACATGCAGGGTTTTACTCTCCGCATACGGAGCCACGGTTTAACGTCCCATCCGACGCATTGCGGTCTTCCCAAGCCCATTGGTGTTCCTACTGACCGATGGCAGAATGAGGAGTTTTGCGGAGATAAATCTCAACGCTGGCCAAGCTGAAACTCGAACCTAAGAATTGCAGATTACGAGCCTGACAGGCAATCGACTGATCCGCCACTGCTCCCAAATGAGCTAGTCAGGACTCTAAAGGATCAGACGCGATTCATCGGTAGTATTAACAGATAGAACACACTGGTTCTTAATAGGAGATTTCCTTCTAAGTTGTATCGAGTATGATTCGCCTGCCCACAGGGTAACTGCTGAATATCATATCTGGCGGACGGCAGCAGCTTGACATATCCAATGGCTGCCCTTCTAAACTCATCTGTATCCCATATCTTAGAAAGGACAGAATGGGTTAACAGAGAAAATCTGAATACCAACACAGTTAAAACTCTAATCATCATATTGCGAACCTGGTGCATTTCTCAATGAACCTCCCCTCAATCTTTTTACAGGACGTGATGAAATTATTATTATTATTAACGAATTGTGTTGTGAACGAACGTCAGTAAATAGCCACCAGATTATTATATTCCTTTTGTATTTCACTCTATAAGCAATAGAAAACGCAAATTTAGTAACAAGTTATAAATATTTTGGGAAGATAAATTAATCACGTGCTGTTTCAGATAAAGTTGCGGGATTTCTCGCTTTCTACGTAGTGGGTCTAAAACAGTACTTATACGTAGGAGTCATAAATGCACCTTCTAGGGTACTAAAGATAGGCGTTTATCTTCTGTATGTCTCTAATGTTTCCTGAGAAAATAGTCAATTTCCAATTCCGATTAATCATCTAATTTATAAAATTTATATGGCTAGATCCATAGTAAATACACAGATTACCTGTAGAAATAGACTTCAACAACTGTTTAAAATTTCTGAAAAAAATTATCGCTGACGCGGCGGGAATCAAACCCGCAACTCTCTAGATATATGCCAGAGCGTTCCTGTAATAGCGCTCTGGCATGTATCTGGAGAGTTGCGGATTCGATTCCCGCCGCGTCAGCGATAATTTTTTTCGGAGGTTTTTAACAATATAGGGCTAGCTTTTCAAATTAAATTGAATTTGAGCTCGTGAATTAAGCGATTCACGGTAGAGTTAACTATCTAGGATTAGGTTTGGTTACCTCTGAGCGGCATTTTTTTTTGCACACAATTTGCTAGATGGCTAGGTCGCAAGGACCCTGAAGGCTCAGAAATGACTGGGGGAAAGAGACCCACTGGATAGCTGCTAGGAAACAATAGCCTCCCGTCAAGGCCATCCAGCGTGTTCTTTAATATGCACAGGATATAGCTCTCTCCCTCACACGGAACCACGGCTTTACGTTCCATCCGACGGACGGCGGTCTTTCTAAGCCCATCAGTGTCCCCTATTACGAGAGCAGAGCGGGAAATTTTGCGGAGATAAATCTTAATGCTGGCCCAGCTTGGACTCGAACTGGGAATTGCAAATTACTAGCTTGGTCCGCTACCAAATGAGCCATCCCTGCCCCTATTATCTAAGGTGATTTGTTATTTGCAAATATAAAAATCATTTATATCTAAATGCTTTTATAACTGGGACTCAAGAATTTCTTCAATTGATAAAATGAAGCATAATTTAAATTGAAAGAAGTACTGTAGTAGACAGGCGTCTTCTCGAAATGTCTGGGCTGGGTTGTTTTTCAACTAACCGTGTGTTAGAGTGTGCAGAAGGGTACCTATCTCTATCTTGTCAGAATGTTGAACTACCTTGGTGGACGATGAACACAAAACTCAGGTGTACTATGGATATGTACACTCTATTTACACAATTTTACACTTTATATTATACATACAAACAGCCCCTGTTTGTTACCCTGTTATTATACATACAAACTGCCCACCTGGTACAGCCACTCGCTAAGCACAGGCTACAAGAATCCTCAGCGGTCCCACCGCTAGATGACAGAACAAAAGGCTTAATCAAGCCTCATGCCAGTCCTGTTCTCCCAACTATCCTCCAGGTTCGAACGAACCGCTAGATGTGATCACTTGATGTTTCTTCGGGGGACGTTAATCTCTCGGCCAATGGGACCTGAACACGGTCCTTGTGCCATGTCGACTCTTGTTCCCACGTAAGAAGGCCTTAGGCTTTAACCAAGCACACATATCGCTTTTCTTCACCCAGCTCCACAAACTGGATCCGCTGCTGGCGCTCTTGCTAGGCAGAAAGGGCCATGCCGCGAAAATGGCGATTCTGGCTCTCATTTTCCGCCCTAGCTGACCGAACCCCTACAAGCAATAAACGAAGTTTTTACGTATTTTCCCCTCACTATCAAAAAACCTATAAAAAAAAGTTGTAAATGCATTATTTTAAAACTAGTTTAAACTCATGCCAAAAGTTTAGCACGAAACTTATGTCCTTTGATAACTGTTCCCATTAATACGTTCCTTCACAGCTTTCAATCATTAACTTTGGAAGATGTTGCACCTATGTTAAATAAACAAGTGTAAAGTAAAAATTCATTGTACATATATCGGAAAAATTACACATATTGTTTGTAATCTTTGTAGTGAGTAAGTTGTTATTGATTTCTCTATTAATTTCCTTTAGTGGCACAGACAAACCATGTGGTTTTTGGGTTCACTCATATTTTTCTATGTTATAAATTGTATATGATGATGTAATAAAATTGATTGACTACTCCCATTCACAAAGCAGGTGACGGCAGCTTCCCCACAAATTTCGGACACTTTTCGAGAGATCACTCCCGCCCCACGGCAGCTACGAACCCGATCCGTTAACCCAACAGGGCTGCCTAAGGGGAACCACCCCACCAAATTTGGTGTCGATCGCTCAAATACCCTCTGAACCACCGGGAAACAGAATTTCTGCCACCGCAGACGTCAAACCTGCCCGTCTGCCTGCCCAGAAACTACGGCTGTCGTATAATACGTTGATATTTGTATATTACAAATTATTTTCTAAGCAAATATAACTTTCAAAACAAAAAATAAATATTTCAACCAACTTGAGGAATTATGGAAATTTTCTTTCTAAGATCATGAAGACCAATTTCTTTAGTGTCAACACCATCAATTTGCACGACACCATCAGGTTCTGTCATCCTGAAGAGAACATTGATTATTGAGCTCTTGCCAGCACCAGTTCGTCCTACAATTCCGATCTGAAAAGAATTTATATCTGTATATAATTAGGATGTCTTTCATCACGTCACTGAAGCGATAATAATATGACTCACAAACTAATCTTGGCTCTGAGAATTTGTATCTGCTTGTCTAACTTTTTAGTTAAAAGCTGGCGATGTTATTTAAACACTGACTTCCTTTAAAAACTAATAATGCATGTGGATCAGGTTTTACGAAAAATATTCAAAATAAAACAAACCTTTTCTCTTGGATGGATGGTAAACGTTAAGTTCTTAAGTACCGGAGAAGCATCATGCGAATACTTTAAAAAGACATCTTTAAAAGATACCGCTCCTTCTGTTGGCCATTCCTTTGCAGGTGATTTTTCAGGCTCGCTTTCCAATGCTGCCTCAGGTTTTAAGCTGCTGTATTCTAACAGTCTCTCCACTGATGTCATCTAAAAGTAAAAGAAATAAACTTTTTTTATTGTTTTGGTATACTGTTTTTGTTAATGTCAAATGTAAAAAAAACTTGAGAGAAAGAAAAAATTTCAGAAAAAAAAAATTACCATGCACTGAAATTCAACTGTTTGACGTACTCCCCATTGAAAATAATTGCATAATTGAAGAGAAGAGGTAATAGCTAATCCAGCTTTACTTGCATGCGAGTCATCTGTAGAGAGAAAAACGAAAAAGTTTGTTAAAATCCAAACCAAAACAAAGAGAAAAGCTTCAAGTCTATAGAGAATAATTGTCTTATTTTAAAAACTGCTTTGTAAAGAACCATTACATTTTGTAACTGGTAACCATTTACATTTTACACTGGGTAGAATACTCAACACCAATGGAGTGGGTAAGGAGAATTTCGTCAGATTTTATTTTCTAAGTGTATAATTCCAAGAGTAGGGGTCTAAAACAATAAAATTTAGCTTTTTGTGTTGGTATTAAATGCATATATAGTATTTAAATACTAAAAGAAGAGGGGTGGGAATGATTCAGTCGGTAGCCCGCCAGGCTCGTAATCTACAGCTCCCAGGTCAGAGTCCCAGCTGGATCATCGTTGAGATTTATCTACGCAAAACTTTGCGCCATGCCGACGGTTAGTAGGGGACACCGATGGGCTTGGAAAGGCCGTCATCCGTCGGAGGTTAAGCGGTGGGCCCCGTATGCGGGAGAATCATACCCTATGCACATTAGAGAACACGCTGGGCGGCCTTGATGGAAAGCTACCATCTGTCTCCCAACAGCTATTCCAGTGATTCCCCAACCTTCTCTGATCCTTCGGGGGTTCGTGTGACTTCGCCATTTAGCCCATTGTGTGCAAAAAATGCCGCTCAGAGGTAAAGCAATCCAACTAAAATAACTATGTTATGCTTATTATTGCTTGAAAGCGGTCCGCCATATATTGGGAAGTAACGGATTTTGCTCCCAATATTATTTGACACGTAACGAGAGAGAATTTCATGTTATTGGAGTAAATAGCCAATTCAATGCTATGCAACTCTTAAAAAATCTTTTAATGACGAAATATAATTCAAGACAAATTCAAGATCTACAACAAATTTTACTGAATCCTGATTATCAGAAATGTTCCTTTATTATCATTTAATGAGCAGCGCCGTAACAAAGAAGAGGCGATTTAGATGCCTCAGGTACTAAACTAAAAAGAGAGCACGAACGAACCCAGATAATTTTTTAACGAAAAACTTAATTATTAATTTTTTGCTTTTTTAATTTAATTATTTAAAATTTGCTTTTTGTAACTTTTCAAGATATCTCTAAATACGTTAGAAGTATTACAAAGTTATTCCTAATTAAATATGTATAAACACTGCCCTCCATTGAAATTTCCCCACCAGGAACGAAAACCGGAGAAAGTTGAAAAGTTGCATTCATGACAACATATATGTACCTATGTCACTGATTTGCATATGACGCCGATGGGGCCCAAGAATACGATAGTAGTTGAGCAGTTGCGCCAGTGACATGGGTTTTGCTGGGTGCTATAAAAAAGTGTGTTACCAACTGCTAGCAAAGAGAAGTGTGTGGGGCCATGCCTGTATGACGCCAAATTTTTCAGAGTCCATGAGGTGCTCGTACATTACGTGCACCTCACTGACTTTGAAAGGAGCTGATTATTGGAATGGCAGAAGCTGGATTATCCAATCGATAAATTACGAGACATGGCTCGTGAAGCACAAACTTGTGGACATCGTTTGTACCAATGGATAACAGAAGGTTTCGTAACACAGCAACCAGGTTCAGGCGCCCGTAGGAGAACGTCAGAGTGGACAGACCGTCTGATCCGGTGACAAACTCTATGTGATGGAATTGTGACGGTACGGCATTCTACTGTACCGTCAGAGTACTAGAATTACTAGCGCCATAACGCTATCCTTGCCTGTTCCCGTGTCTGCCAGCACAATCCGATGGCGACTGTGAGACATTTGCCTGTATGCGTGCCATCCCTTGACTTGCCTTCCTCTGATTCCCTCTCATCGTTGTGCCTCGAGAGAAGTTCTTGTGATTGAAGTGTTTTCGTGTCGGCTTCAGTGACGAATTCCGTTTTCGTTTAGGTGCCGATGGCTGTGTGAGTGTGTGGTGATAGACGTAATATATCGTGTATCCGGGAGGACCATATGAGACCAACAGTGGCATGGTGTGTGTGTGTGTGTGTGGGGGGGGGGGATTAGTTACAACACCTCTGGCAGTCTGATGGTGATGAGTATGTTAAAACTATACTACAACCTGTTCTGCTGCCATATCTATGTACCATATCTAATACCATTTTCCAACTGGATAATGCACGTCATGTACTGCCCAGTTCTCCTTGCAGTGCCTCTGAAATATGGTTCTCCCTCCTTCGCCGCGCATTCCCTGGATTTGTAACCCATCAAACGCATATGGTATAGAATGAGGTGTTACGTTACATGCAGCTCTTGACTACTTATGACTGTTTCCGAACTGACAGCAAGGGTGCATGAAGCAGAGCTGTATATTACGCAGGATCACTTTCGCCACTGGTTTGACTCACTTCCGAAAGGTCTTACCTTGTGTATTGCGACTCAGAGCAGCATAATGCTTAATGATGTATGTGATGATTCTCTGCTCTGATCCTGTTAGACTGAGCCAGAATGTGATGGACTGTGCCTGATGTCGTGGCCGCCGGACGATGATGAATTTGTCCTTTATATATCTTCACCCTTACTTCGGTGAAATGACAGGTTTGTGTGTTGTTACACCCATACCAACGTATGCCTCAGACTTGCTGCGTCAAGTGATGTATAAAAATATGTCCAACAAATCACTCACGAAAGTTGTATAGGGACGACGCAGTTTATTTACACTTATATACAATCACATGCTGGACATGCTCTCAATTCTGTTGGCCTTTGCTGCTGCAAACAATTACTCAATGAGGTGGAGAACCACACACTTTACGGATTCTCGCTTTACCAACCTCAACTCGGCGAAAGGATAATTAACCTTTGCCTACAATGTTACAGAATCCGCAGAACTGTATCAGATTCACCAAGAATCTTGATTCTTAGTTAGAATCGAACCCTCTCCTTAAGGGTTTCTTTTATGATAAAGAGCGGCGTCCCCTTGACGTGCATCAAATGTCCTTCCAGTTTGACAGCAATGCTTAGACTCTTGTTCCCTTATTTTTTGGCTCGCCTCTCTCACTGACACTCGAGCCCCAGGCTAGTTGTAAAAGGACTTTTCGGACATCGACAACCCTCGCAGGCAGCCAGCTCAGAACCGAAAACAGCATCTTATGAGTCACATCCCCACAATAGCATTTCCAAGAACACACTTAATACATAAAAATATTTACAATGACAATAATACAATAAAAATGCAACAATACATAAAAATAAATAAATTAGAGGGACATGATAATTGTACCTCTCGTTTTGCTATTAAATATTGGTAGAACTGTCCGCCTGTGTAATCATTGCTTCTTCATACACTGCTCAAAATGGAAATCACAACACCAAAAAGGAATAGAAGTAGAGAGATATAAAGCACGGGAGCAATCGGCCATCAGAGATATGCAAATGATCAAAGTTTCGCAGCGAATGGATGCTTAACGCCCAGCTGAGTTGTGGATAAACATCAGACCCCCATGAGCTCATATCATAGCATGACCGGCAGTGAGTTTGGAGTGCATGCTGTGAAAACATTTGGAACATGCCTCGGAGACACGGGCGGGGCCCTTAAGCACAATTGATATCTTCTGAGAAAAAGTGAATCATCGATACGTGAGAGCTCGGATTGAGACTTCGAACGATCGCCACACACATGGGCCGAAAATGAGCAGAGTGCAATGGTGCATCTCACACAACATTGTGTAGCACAAAATGACATGAAAGACAGGTATGAGACCAGCACACTGCACCACAAGAAATGAAGATCGCATGCTCCATAGGAGGGCCATTTGCGATCCATTCAGCACAGCGAATGCACTGCAGAGTGATTTGCGAACCGTTATGGGTACCATGGTCTCCACACAAACAACATTTGAACCGCTATGGGTACCATGGTCTCCACACAAACAACATTTGAACCGCTATGGGTACCATGGTCTCCACACAAAACAACATTTGCATGACGCAGGAATGAGGAGATGTCCAGTCCAGCATCTACTGTTGCAGCAACATCACCGTTACACTGTCTTCAACGGTGTCGATCGAGGCAACATAGGAATACGGAATGCAAGAAATTGTTCACAGACAAGTCCCGATTCTATTTTGACATGCCAAATGGAAGTTTTTTCACATTTTTGCCATCACTCCGAACCTTATTTGACCTTGAATGTGACACTTGATCTGAAAATTCCTCTTATTTATGAATTCTACTGCCTGAAATAGCCCTACTCACGAAAGTTTAGCTCTCCAGTACTCGTATATCGAAATTTTACCTTTAACCTCGACAACCCTCTGAATTCGAAATTTCGTAACGTTTCCGACAGCTACAACCAGAAATATCACCAGACACAAATTTTCACGTTTCTAGCACTTGTTGATCAAGGTTTGACCTCTACGTGATCTTTATTTGACCTTGAAGAACACGTTGGAGGCCAAATTTCGAAAGAAAAAAAGATCCGAATTATGCCCAGGTAGAAATTTTTAGAACTTTACCATTTCTGCATCCCCTTTCCCCTGTCAGTCATCAGCCATCAATCACTCACAATCGTCTATATATATACATTATATATATATACATTATATATATACACCGAAGATCCAAAACATTATGACCAACTGCCTAATATGATGTTGGTCCTCCAAAGCAACTCTTACCCAGTGAGACATGGACGCTATAAGATATCTAAAGGTGTCTTGTGGTACCTGGTACCAACAACGTTACCAGCAAATCCTTTAACTTTTGTAAATTACATGGTTGAGCCACCGCAGATCAGATATGCTGTTCCAACACAAACCACAGATGCTCCATTGGATTGACGTCTGGGAAATTTGGAGGCCAGGGCAATACCTGAAAGTCTTACTCTGTGAACCATTGTCGAAAATTCCGGACAGTGTGGCATGGCACATTATCCTGTTGAAAGAAGGCACTACTGTAGGGGAATACCATTGCCATGAAAGCATGAACCTGGTCTGCAATGATGTTTAGGTAGGTGGTAGACGTCATAGTTTCCTGCACATGAATGACTGGACACAAGGATTTTCAGTGCAACATTACCCAAAGCATTACACTTCCTCCATCGGTTTGTTTTCATCCTACAGTACATCCTGGTACCAACACTTCCCCAGCTAAATGATGCACACGTACCCAGCCATCCACATGGTGCAACAGTAGACAAGATTCATCGGACCAGACAACCTTCTTCCAATCATTTAGCTGGGGAATTGAACGATGCAAGTTTACGAGTCCAACATTAGAGCCATTAGTCTCCCAGTTTTGATGCTCGCCTGTCCAATATAGGTGCTTTCAATGGTGAACCGAGGTTAATATGGGCACTCGAAGTGTCCTGTGGCTACGCAGCCCCATTTTCAGCAGGGTTCGATGTACTGTGTGTTGTGACACATTAATCCCGTCACCAGCATTCAGATTACGGGCAAGTTGCGTCACATTATCCCTTCTATTGACTCATACCATACGGATAGCCTTCACTTACCTCTAGCATAGATGAGCTGTGGTCAGCCCACACCTTTCTGGCGGTTCGTGGTTTTTCCCTCCTCAGACCACTTCTCGAAGGTACTAACCATGGCTGACTGTGAGCACCCCACAAGCCTTGCCGTCTCGGAAATGCTCTGACCCAGTCGTCTAATCATTACAATTTGGCCTCTGTCAAACTCACCCAAGTCCGCTGCCTTTCCCATCTGAAGAACAAGAATAACACTGATTAACAGAGCTCAGTATCAGGTGTTATTTATACCGTTTCATGACCTTCACACGCACCGTCGTTTACCTGCAGTTGCTTCGATTTGCATAAAGATGCGCTGGTCATAATGTTTTGGCTCTTCGGTGTACATTAGATGATTACCTATGGTACTCGATAAGTTATAAAGGATAAGCTGACACATTAAAGCACTTACAATGTTCTCAATTGTAAAAGATCGCCAAAATGGACTTGACATAGTGTGACATGACGTCCGGTCATCCTATGCTATAACCATTTTCCATAGGATGACCATGGAGTTATCTTCAGAATTGAGAGATGTAAGTTTACGAGTTCAACATTGATTTATTTGTTCATTAATAGATTTTTCTAAGTCTACATTGAAGCTGATTTAGTTCAGTCTTTACCCTGTTTACCTACCTAAATAACTGCGAATATGCTCCACACAATGTGGAAGAAAACTCAGTTTGTTGTGATGCATGACAACTGATTTCCAGAGCCTATATCGGGAATTTGTAAACTTGATGCATTTCTCTTAATTGTCATGTCAGTTGCTTTCGTCTCTTTGACAGATAAAATTTTTCTAAATGTTTAAAATTATAAAGTTATCCTGTATAATTACAATCTTTACTTTTACGATAACATTATATGTTTAAATAGTATTCAATCCAACGAAATAAATGTGCAACAAAAATGAGAAAAAATGCTGTTCTTACCATCGGACATTAGAGCCATTGCCAATACAACAGAACTGATGAAAATCGCAGAAAGGCAATACAAGACAGCTGAAAACCATTGCATGATGAAGTAGAGTACAAAACAGATAGCTGTATGAGAATCTTGATAATGATGGAACCTTTCCTCGAATGCATTTTGTACTTTGAAGGCTCTAATGGATGTCAGACCATGAAGAGTGGTGCTGAGATGAGAAAACATGGGACTCTTGCCTGAAATTATTAAGCAGCTTTCATTAGGATGTGCAATATTTATCGATGATTGCATTTGTAACATTAAATTCAGGTTTTAGTACAAAATATAGACCAAGAAAGCTAAAACGTTTGTCGCCTGGAATCCAAAGAATCCAAACATAATAAACACTAAAAAAATATACCTCTTGAAGCAGCTGTTTGCTACAGAACCTGTCTGTTTTATACATCATAGTAGGTCTGTGAGTTTATACGACATAGAAGCAGGTCTGCGGGACAACAGCAGAAAAACAACAAAAACAGCCATGCTTTCCCTGTCCAAAATTATATGTGTGGTTACAAGAGAAAAACTCGCTTAATGTTAAAGATTTATATACGCAGATATTGCGTTAGTAAAATATCTCCAAATGCTCACTATCAACTTTCGCTCGGCTGTTCTAACAACGTCATTCGTCAGCGGCTATATCATTGGCTGTTGCTTGAGGTCGCTTGCATACCACGCGCTGGCCACAACCGCACGGCAGTGCGGTATCTGCACCCACTGCCCTTTATGCGTATGGACCTGATGATAAGGGGGCCGAGGCCCCCTTTACAAATAGGTCCAGCTTAGAAAGAAGGATGTATAAGAAGAAGAAGGCCGTGCGGTAGCAAGCGGAGAGGAAGTGACGCCTAACTGCCGACTCCAGAAGATGCGCAGTCTTCGAAAACTCGTCCTTGCAGAGCGGCAAGTGTGAAGGATCCCTTAGAAGTAGCTTCTAGGATTCTTCTCTGTCCTGTGTTGCAAATGAAAAAAATAAATGAATTTTTTTAGTATTAATGCGGTTAATGCATGTTTGTTGTATTGTTTCTATATTCTCTTGCGAAGCCATTTCTGTATCCCAAATAATTGTAGTTAATTGTCTATTAAATCTTCGTCTACACCTGATGTTTGATATCTATATTAACGTCAACATACATGACATTTTACATGTGTTAATTTCTGGTTAATAAAGTTTTAAGTTATTATTGAATACATGTGCATCTGTGCCAGGTAAAAGATTCGTATAAGTCTATAATATGTATGTAGTAATTTGGGTCATTGATATATATATATAAGTGTAAAAGCTGGATCTAGGGGGGGGGGGGAGTATTGACAAATGTGGTTAATCTTTATAGTGTTTTTGTTAATGTAAGTTCATGAACTACCGATTTCTTAAAAATGAATTTTTTCTCTTGGATGTAGTTAACTCCCCATTCGTTATACCTCTGTAATTAACTAATTAACGTCCTTTACATTACGGTGTTAATATTTGACATGATCTCAGGCCCGAATCTGGAAAAAAAATAGTTGGGGAGGGGGACCAAGTGGCACAATCGAGTCGGAAAAACGTAAAAGGGGCAACAGACTGGATTTTCATTGTAGTGTAACATTTTCCCCTCTGTGTTAGAAGTTTAAAAAGTTTCTCGAAAAATGAGTGAAATATGCACACGTTTAATAGTTTTTTTTTTTGCCTCAATTACCCTTATTAGCATTTTTAAAGGGAGGGACCATGGATAATACCCCTCCCCCTAGATCCGACGCGGCAATTGTTACTGATATTTTATTATTTAGAATTCAGTGCAAAGATCTCGAATAACGACTGCAGGTGAACACTGTTCATGACCTAAGTAATAATTATGAACATCAGATTGCGAGTCTGACGCGCTACCGATTGAGTCAACCCTCTCGTCTTCCATAAAATGAAACAAATTCAGATTAATATTTTATAGTCTAGCTCAGTGTTTCCCAGCTGGGTTCTTTTACCTCTGAGCCGCACTTTTTTGCACACAATGGGCTAAATGGCCAGCTCACAATTACCTAAGGGCTGAGAGAAGGTTAGGGAAGGAGATCCACTGGACAGCTGTTAGGAGACAAATGGTAGCATCCCGTTAAGACCATCCAGCGTGTTCTTTAACGTGCATAAAGTTTGGTTCTCCCGCACTCGGGGCCACAGCTTAACGAACCATCTGATGGACGGCGGCCTTCCCAAGCCCATTGGTCTCCCTTACTGACCGAGGGCAGTGCGAGGAGTTTTGAGAAGAACCTGGGAACTACAGATTATGAGCCTGACGCGCTATCGACTGAGCCACCCCGTTCCACCAGTATTTCCCAAACGAGGTTCAGCGTAGTCTGGTGAAAACTGAAATCTTAGAAATTTTCTAAAAACTGTAATAAAAACAAGTTTTTTTTTTTTCATATGTTGGTTGGTATTCCTTAGGACTTGACAATATCGTTCAATGGTTCCGCCACTGTTAAAAGGTTGCAAAACGCTGGTCTAGATTATAGACTGTTATTGAACTGCTATATTTACAATTGCATTTATCTACTTACAAATTCCTTCGTAGCGTTTTATATCTCTAGCTGTTGGGAGATAAAATTTCCACACGAGGAAGAATAACAAGAGAAGGACCAACGTCGATGAGAGAAGCCAAACTTCCACTGTAGCTACTATCATGACAATTCCCACTGCACTGAAGTATTGCTGGAAAAAAAATACAGCTTGCAAGAAGAAATAATAATAATAATTTATTTCATGCAGGAGGTTACAGTAAAGCCAAGGTACTGGTAATTTTGAATATTAATTTAAACGTTTAAGTGGCTTGATCATCCTTTATCCATAAGTCGTAGTCAATGAAATATATGTGCACAAGATTTCGATTGCAATATATGCTTTAGATATACAGTTTGAAATCACAAGTCAGACTAATAAAAATTATTACTGAAATCCAACGCCGATATGAAAGTGTTTTTCAACATACTTTTGATAAAGCCATAAATACTAATACATTAAAAATAGCGTAAAAACAACTAAAGACACAAGAAATTGTTTCTTCCAAATTCTTTTCAAATATATTATTGAATCTTCTAAAGTCTTTTACCGTCCTAAAATATGGACACGGTTAAGTTCTGTGTCCTATTTACCGCATGAGAGCACCACTGGTTGCCATTACTCCCAGTCACATGTCCTAGACAACTATTGTCCAAGATCCTTAATGCCTTTAACTGAATATAATCGATTTAAGAATATTCAAGTTAGATCAATTTAATTATGACTTTGGCGAAGGCAGAATCGGTTCAAGATATTTGCCACTCTAACCACGTTTGCTTTTACCACCTCTTTGGGTTACTGGTAGTTTTCGAACTTTCTGTTACTGGTACTTTTCGAACCTTGTCTCCCCCTCTACGTAACGCTTTGTCGACCCTCTTTTTTCCATCACCCCCTCCCGTCAGTAAATAATAGCTTGTTTTGTAAGAAAGCGGTCGAGAATCAGCATTGCAAGAGAGCATTACTGTAGTAGTAGTAGTTAACCACTTTATACCTAATTTCACATAATATCCGAGTAAAATGTAATTTATATTAGCAATTAAATTAATTGTATTTATGATTAAATTGTTATTTTGCATTTGTTATTAAATGAAATTTGTATTTGTAAAAGAAAATTATTTGACTTTCATTTTGATTATATCTTAAATAATTTTTTGCCAAAAAAATTAAATATTAAGAAAAAAAGTGCATAATTATGCAAAATACGTCTCAAGAGTTACATAGGGTGCATTTCATGATATATAATTTTGTCTTTCTGTCTGCCTGTTCGACATCTCAGATGGTCAGAGCTAGGACCACAAACTTCGACTACTGCTTCATCTCACCGTAACTTAGTGTACTGAAATTGCTGCTAAATGACTGTCCCTTGATAAATATGCACAGCGATAACGTACTCTCCATTCATAACTTTCAACTTTGCATTCATAAAGTAGGCGATAGCAGCGTATCCCGAGATTTTGGACACTTACAGCTATAAACCCCAAGCACCAAGATATAAGTAGGACCACCGCACCATATTCGGGACTGATCAGTCGAGTACCTGCGAAAATAGGGGGAGCCAAAAACTTCTGCCATCAGCGTCACCCAAACGTAAACCAGTGTCAGCGCACCCATTCCAAATACTCCACAAAGGTTGATACTCTGAGTCAGGGATGTACCAGGATTCAGTTTCTGGGGGTTGGAAACGTTTGGGTGCTATTGCGACCCATGATTCCAGGACAGCCATCTATGTATTAAGTGCCGAGAGTTGCCGATGGTGGATTTTGGGTTCGAATGCATTACTCTACTTCGCCCCATAGATGCTCAATAGGGTTCAAATTCAAAGAATGAGAGCCATTCGAGGGTTGTGAACTTAATGGAATGGTCCTCCAACCAGTCCTTCGCCAAACGGGAGCGATGAGATGAGGCATTGTTTTGATGAGATGAGGCATTATTGTGGGAAATGAATAGCCATCAACGGCAGCAATGCATTCGAGCCCAAAATCCACCATCGGCAACTGTCGGTGCTTAATACAGTAGGTAGGTGATCGATGCTTAATAAGTAGGTGGTCGGTGAATATAGCCTTGTGCTGGCGCTTCATAGGTAAGTAGGATGTCGGTGAGTATGTCAACATAGCCTTGTGCTGCGGTTGTGGTCTTGGTAGATACAAGTGACCCACTTAAACACGCCTAAGAATATTATACCGCCTCCACCTGCCTGTAATATCCGGACTTGAGAGTTGGGGTCCATAGCCTCGTGTAGTCTATGCCACACGCAACCTCCCTTTGATGAGTTGTAGTTGGAATCCCGATTTTTCGGGCGTTTACGTTTCTTCCAGTCTTCCACGGTCCATTGGCAATGTTTCTTCATTCATTGCAGCCTCATAGCCTGGAGATAGTACAAAGGTATCGACTGCTTTAATCCATCACGCCATCGTATGTTGAATGGTCCTTGCACAAACCCTCATAGCTCTCTCATCGTTGAACGCCGACGTTATCATCTGCACTATCATCCTCTGTTCCAACATTATGATACGAGAGAGGCATTAACAGCCCATTTCACTTGTATTGCATAAACAGCCCGTTTATGGTCTCATTTTCCCTAGCAGCTTCAGGTTTTGATGTAGTCCTCATAGACACGTTGACTGTCGCACGCAGAAATCCCAGACATTCTGTAGTTAAGGATATGGACTATCCCATCTTCCTTGCACCGACTATCTGCCCGCAATTGAACTCGCTCAGGTCGCTGTGTTTACCCCTCATAATAGTCACAGGTAAGCTTTACGCAGGTAGGTATCTGACCTATTTATAGCCCACAAAGGGTTTCGGCTGGCAGCATTATTGTGACGGAGTAAGGCACGTTTGTGGATGGGTGCGGTGTGTATAATAAATTGTGCTTTCAGTATATAATCTCATAATCCTTCCCTCCTTGGTATTACACTTTTTCGGTAAGAAGCAAGGCCGATCTAGGGGGATAAGTCCCCCCCGCTCTCCCTTTAAGAATGCTACTAACGATAATAGTAGCAAAAATTAGTAAAATATGTATATTTCATGGACTTTTCAGGAAAATTTTAAAAGACAACTAAAACTGCTGTTTACTGGAATGAAAATAAGTCTCTTGTTTCCCACCCTATTTTTTTTCTTGATCTGGGCCTGGTAAGTAGTGAACGAAGGTTAAGAATAGAGTGATTTGTTATGTTAAACGTGGAGAGCTACCAAAATATGTTATCACATAAAATTCGTTTTCTCTCGCATTTTTTAATATTGATCAAAGAAAGGAAATTTTCTATTATATTAGAAAAGTTAATAAAATACACGTTAAAATGCAAAGCTTGACTTTATTATTACTAAAAAAAATACTAAACATAAAATGATCTTTTTCTGGATCTACCGCAGAGCTTTCCAAAACCTTTTTTTTTTATTGCGACACCCTGTGGGACACTGATAATATTTCACATCCCTGAAACCTTTAATTGGTAACAAAAAATATGTGAGAAAGAGGGAAATTTTAAAATTTTAGAGAAAAAAAATCAATGCATTATTAAATTTGGCGACACCCACTTTGGAAACACTGATCTGTAGATATGTGTGTTACTCCGGACATTAAAAGTTTCATATTAAATATATTATACTTACAAGTAATGCATCAAATCCACACTGCGGAATGTTTTCGTCCATGCTACCCATATCGTTTGAGAATCGGTTCAGAATTCTTCCTAATATTTACCACAGAAGAGAAAAAAAAATGAAAGGATAATGCATTATTTTTACGTAATAATATAGAAAAAATTAATTTTACCTTAAAAAATTCCCACAATAACAAAACAAACACCGTATAAAATATCTCCTTTTGTATTTTCACAGACATCATTAGGTTTATTTGAAGCCTATCTTCGCTGTTGTGCTAATACTGGGTATAGGCGAAAAATTATCTTCAGTCAAGAGGGATCCGAACCCAGGATACAGAAATAAATCTTATAAATTTCTTCTACGTATGTGGTCAGTGTCATCGTTAGCCCTTTCTGAAAGGATTAATTAAACTTTTCCTTAAAAGTAGCCGAAAGCCCTTCTAATTAAAAAGAGTGGTTTTTGGCATGAGCCAGAAATTTACGTTCTTGAAATTCAAAGAGATAAATAATCGCAAGACTGTCCTTTAATAGTCTTGCATTTATCAAGTACCATTCTATTTACGCGGCTTTACTCAAGTCCTTACAAAACTAAAATCTGTAATAAATGACATTCACAATATTATAAGCTTTCTGTATCTTCTCAATAGTCTGCTGATTACACTTCTCAGGCACCATTAACTGAGGTAGGCCATCTACCATGATAATTTGAGGCAAAGGTTTGATGATTTAAATGGAGATAAATTGAAGATCTTATTCAAATCTCTCTAAATATCGATTTTCAACAGTATTCCTTTTATATCTAAAGAGTTATTGAAATCTGCTGTTGTACTCGTCCTAAATATTTCAAAATTAACAACTAAAAGAAACATTACCTCAACTCAGAAAAATTTATAAATATTTTACAAAGTGATTTGTTGTAAGCATTATTATTTGTTTTAGTTAAATTCTGAAGTAAATTGTTTTACCAGCTAACTGACATTAAACGATTCAGCGTCAGTATAACCCTTAAACGAATATTGTTGAAAATCGAGATTTATAAATATTTTGGTGAGATCTTCAATTTATCTCAAATGACATTTTCTTAAAAAAACTATGTATATTATTTTCTTTAGGGACCTTAAAATATGGTTATTCATTTAAATAATAAAGATTTGAATTTTTACCTCTGAGCGGCAATTAGGGTCATTTAGACCAGTGTTTCTCTCAACGTGGGCCACGTGGAATATTTTTTCCGACCAATAGCGGCTATGAGGGCGGCTGGGCATAGAGGTAAATGAAGAAGCTAAGAAAGGATCGCCATGATAAAATAGAGTTTGAGAAACACTTATTTAGACCATTGTGTGCAAACAACCCCAAAGGATCAGAGAGGTTTGGAGGAAGGGCACCCACTTAGCAGCTGTTAGGAGATAGAAGGAAGCCTCCCATCAAGCCATCCAGTGGGTTCTTTAATTTGCACATAGTATGGATATCATGCACACGAAATCACGGCTTTACGTTTCGTCTGACGGACGGCGGCCTTTTCAAGCCCATCGGTGTTCTCTTTCTGACCGAAGGAAGAACGGGAGTTAATGTATATTAATCCAAACGAAACTGTTGCGACTCGACCTGGGAACTGCAAATTAGGAGCCTGACACGCTATCAACTGAGCCAACCTCTACTCCAAACATGTAAGCGTCCGAACACTGTAATGCGCGGGGGTGTCTCAGTCGGTAGCGCGCCAGGCTCGTAATCTGTAGTTTCCAGGTTCGAGTCCAAGTTGTGCCAGCGTTGAGAATTATCTCCGCAAAACTCCCCGCTCTGCCCACGGTCAGAAGGGACCGCCGTCCGTCTTATGATACGTTGATCCGTGGTTCCGTGTGCGATAGATAGCCATACCCTGTGCACGTTAAAGAACACGCTGGATGGCCTTGACGGGAGGTTACCATCTTTCTCCCAGTGGGTCCCCTTCCTTGTGACCTGGCCATTAGTGCCGCTCAGAGATAAAACAACCCAATCAAATACTGTGATACAGTGTATTACTTAATAATGTAAAAGAAAAGAAAAAAAAATTAGGATTTGTAAAGTTTTAAGGTGCATAAATCGATACTTACCAATAGGATTTTTCCCAAAGAATGCAACGGGGGCTCTAAGGACGCAATAAACCATTTTGTTGTGAAGATTGATCGAAGCTTTCAGACACATAACGAAGAAAGTTGATGATCGGATTATACTAAACAGAAAAATAACCAATACGAGTGCAGAATATACGTGCAAATTGTAGTTTGAGGAGGGAGCATCAGATCGTAGAGTATAATTTGCAGTCCACCTAAAGCAGTCTACCTTAATGTCGCCTAGATTCTCTTCGAAGATAATATCTTGTGTAAGATCAGTTCCTGAATTCGATATCCAGGTCTTGCTGAATATTTTTTCTTCCAGTTTCAACCAACATTTTTCAATGTTGTATCTAAGTTGTTCTTCGTTAGTCCTAGGAAGTAAAAATCATGAAATACTCAGCAGATATACATAATGCACAGAGCGTCCGAAAAATAATGATAAAGTTTCGAGAATCAATATATAGGAAGGTAATATATATATATTTAAGAAAGTAATATTTTAATTGAAAGCGTACCTGAAATAGTTTTGAACATAATTAGTGAATTTCCACATATTCCTCGTTTGTTTACGTGCATATGTTCAAACGGTATTCCATTTCTTGTCATATACCACTGCAGCATATCTCTTGTTACTTGCTCAGTTTTTTCTCTTATTTTGGCTTTCAAACGTTTCTGGTTTTGAATTTTGTCCACGCCAACATAATTCTTTACAAAGCCCCCAAGAGAAAAAAGCAAGAGGTGTCAAAACAGGGCTGCTTGGTAGCATAGAATTGGATCACCCTTGCCAATTCAATTGTCAGAAAATGTTTTACTAACAACTTCTTTAACATCTCTTGAGAAATGTGGCGGTGAGCCGGAGGGGGCATGTGCGGCTCAGTCGGTAGAGCGCCAGGCTCGTAATCTGCAGTTCCCAGGTTCGAGGCCCAGTTAGGTCAGCGTTCAGATTTAACTCCGCAAAACTCCCTGCCCACGGTCAGTAGGGGACACCGATGGGCTTGGAAAGGCCGCAGTCCGTCAGATGGAACGTTAAGCTGTCGCTTCGTGTGCGGGAGAGCTACACCCTGCGCACGTTAAAGAACTCGCTGTAACACGGGAGGCTACCATCTGTCTCCCAACAGCTGTTTCACTGAGTCCCCTCCCCCAACCTTCCCTGAGCCTTCGGGACCTTGTGACCTGGCTATTTAGCCCATGGTGTGCAAAAAAGTGCCGATAAGAGATAAAACAACTCAACCCAAGCGGTGAGTCGTTTTGTCTGGTAACCTCACGTGAATCTGTTTAAGTGGGAGAATGTAGAGGTACAACATTCAATGTGTATTTGCCTTTTATGTATTTAGGAACAGTGCTTCCTGAAACACCACCATTTTTTGTCGGACACCCTGTATTGAAAAATACAGTCGGATTCTTGAAATTTATGAATAATAATTGGCTATAGCACATTTAGCGACGGATTAAAGGCGTTGGGTTGTTTTACCTCTGAGCGGCACTTTTTTGCACACAATGGGCTAAATGGCCAGGTCACATGGACCCCGAAGGCTCAGACCCACTGGAACAGCTATTGGGAGACAGATGGTAGCCTCCCGTCAAGGCCATCCAGCGTGTTCTTTAACGTGCACAGGGTATGGCTCTCCCGCACACGGCGCCACGGCTTAACGTCCCATCCGACGGACGGCGGCCTTTTCAAGCCCATCGGTGTCCCCTACTGACCGTGGGCAGGGCGGGGAAATTTTGCGGAGATAAATCTCAACGCTGACCCAGCTGGGACTCGAACCTGGGAACTACAGATTACGAGCCTGGCGCGCTACCGACTGAGCCACCCCCGCCCCCGGATTAAAGGCGTGCGTGCGAACTTGGATTAAGGGGGAACTAGGATGTTTCTGATCACTTAAATATTCTCTGTCATGCATCTAAATCAGCCCATCCAACAGCGGCTCATGCAAAAGAACTTGCCGTTCGTGAAACAATAATAAATGTACTGAATCTGGCTCATTTTTTCGTCAAACATTTTTAGGTATATAACCAAACGATTTTGCCAATTCATAATACTCATTAAAATTTTAATTTTTGCATTTTAATCAAGCTATTTCTTGATTTTTTTAAAAAATATAGTTTTGTTTTTCTGATTCATTACTCATTAAATATTATGTTGTAATTTTCTTTTATTTGCTTTGTTTTTAGAATTTTTGCTGTGGCCCTTTAAGACCCTCTTCTTTATCCCAGTGCTCTTCCTTAAGTTTGGGTTGGACGAGCCTAATCTAGTGGCTTTTTTAAAGATTGGCTTATTTACTTCTGAGCAGTACTTTTTGCATTCCATCATTCCTGCATAAGGGATATAGGTACTTGCAAAGGTACTAATTAAATATAACTATTTGTAGTTTTCAAATTTCTGGAAATTAAAGCACTTTTCTTTAGCATTGTAAACGAGCATTCCATATTCACCAAAAGTATTGAAACTTCCTATAGAAATTACAGAATATTAGTGCAATTCAAAATTACTACTGCTGTTAGCATTATTAATATGTCGCTCTTAGTAAATCTTTCTGGGACGAAGCCGATTTAGGTTGGGTTGTTTTTTTACCTCTGAGCGGCACTTTTTGCACACAATGGGCTAAATGGCCAGGTCACAAGCACCCCGATGGCTCAGAGAAGGTTGGGGGAGGGGACTCACTGGAACAGCTGTTGGGAGACAGATGGTTAACCTCCCGTCAAGGCCATCCAACATGTTCTTTAACGTGCACAGAGTATGGCTCTCCCGCATACGAGGCCACGGCTTAACGTCCCATCCGACGGATGGCGGATGGGAAACCTTTCCAAGCCCATCGGTGCCCCCTACTGACCGTGGGCAGGGCGGGGAATTATTGCGGAGATAAATCTCAACGCTCACCCAGCAGGGACCCGAACCTGGGAACTGCAGATTACGAGCCTGGCGCGCTACCGACCGAGCCACCCCACCCCACGAAGCCGATTAAGACATACGATACTGTAAACGTAGAATCGTCACGTTCAAAAATTAAAGCAAATGCTTGTTTCTTTCGCGCCAAGCTCGTAATCTGCAGTTCCCAAATGTTGAGGTTTATCTATGCTAATATCCACCCTGCCAGGCATATATATCATACTGGATGCCCTTAATGGAGGCTATCCTAATAGCCTTTCGGTGGACCCCCTAGCCCAGTTTCTCTGAGCCCTGGGGCAGGGGTGGCTCAGTCGGTAGCGCGCCAGGGTCGTAATCTGTAGTTCCCAGGTTCGAGTCCCAGCTGGGTCAACGTTGAGATTTATCTCCGCAAAATTCCCCGCCCTGCCCACGGTCAGTAGGGGACACCGATGGGCTTGAAAAGGCCGCCGTCCGTCTAATGGGACGTTAAGCCGTGGCCCCGTGTGAGGGAGAGCCATACTCTTTGCACGTTAAAGAACACGCTGGATGGCCTTGACGGGTGACTACAATCTGTCCTCCAACAGCTGTTCCATTGGGTCCCCTTCACCTAACTTTCTTTGAGCCTTCGGGGTCCTTGTGACCTGGCCATTTAGCGCATTGTGTGCAAAAAAGTGCCGCTCAGAGGTAAAACAAACCAACCCTCTGAGCCCTTGGAATCCTTGTAACCTGACCAATTTACGCATTTTGTTAAAAAAACCCACCCAATTTCAAAAGTTGCAGCATGAATATGCTGCTTGCAAAATCATTTTAATTTTTTTGCCATTTTCTAAATTTATGGCCCTCTGGTAGCGGAAATTTAAACTATTGGGAAAATAGCAAAATGCGAATACTTTATTACTGTTAATTCAACCTAAAAAATAATGTTTTTTTTTTTCGAGCTGTAAATTCTTAGAGTCAACTAAAACAGAAAAACATAAATACTATTATATCCTTTTCAGCGGAAGTAAAATCCTGGTTGCAATTAAAAAGATATCTTTTTAAATCAAACTGTTCACAAAAATTATATTTTTCGGATTCGAGAATATTTAAAAACGTTTTCGGAAATCGTAAATAGTGAATGTGTTAACACTAACAAGGTTTGCAAATAATTTCTTACCAAATAGATAGCCAGTAGTCGCTACCATAGTATGATATCTCAGCACTAAAGAGTGAAATGGTGAAAATGATTACTAATAATAAACTTCCTGAGGCAATAATATATTCTCTGTAAATTTTAAATTTCACTGATCCAGAAGCTTTAAATTCTTCTTCTTGTTTAGGGACCTCAGCAACATTTTTGGGATCTTCTTTCTAGATTTAAATGTGCAGTGTCATTCCAATAATCCAATAAAACATAAAACATCACAAAACACTCATCAAAAATAGTTCAACAAGGAAACCAACGTATTACAAAATTAAAATTGAATTATATAATACTTACGAAATAATAAGCTAAAAAATTTTGTTTTGCCGTGAGTGGGATTCGAACCCATGTCTCCTGAAAACACGCCAGTTATGCCAACCACACATTTTCAGGAGACGTGGGTTCGAATCCCACTCATGGCAAAACCAATTTTTTTCAGCTTATTACTTCATGAGTTTCATGTCTACAGGACACATCCTGTGATTCTTTACTACTAAATGCTAATACTTTTTTTCTATTTTATCCTGAAACTGCTTATTAGTTGAGAGAGAGAGAAATCAATATAGCAGATTATTTTGCCTCTGAGTGGAACTTTAATGCACAAAATGGGCTAAATGGCCAGGTCACAAGGGCTAGAAGAAGTGGATTTACTGGACAGTTGGAAGTCTCCCGTCAAGGCCGTCCAGCGTGTTCTTTAACGTGCATAAGTGACAATAGCTTAACATTCTATCCGACGGATAGTGACTTTTCAAATTTTGCAAGCCCTTCGGTGTCTCCATTCTGACCGAGGGCAGGGTGAGGGTTAACGGAGATAAATGTCAACGCTGGACCAGATGGGACTCGAACTTGGGAACTACAGATTACCAGCCTGGTTCGCTATCTCCTGAACATCTTCTTCTCTCTTTCAGGTCGTTCTTTCATTGGGGCACTACCATGTTTAAACTAATTAGGGACGGCAGTTTTTATGCATCATGCATAAATGCTTGCTAGATAGGGTCGGGTGGTGCAGTCGGTAGTGCGTTAAGCTCGAAATCTGCAGTTCCCGGTTCGAATCTCAGCTGTGCCAACGTTGAGATTTATCTCCGCAAAACTCCCCGCCCTGCCTGCGGTCAGTAAGACACCGATGAGCTTGGAAAGGTCGCCATCCGTTGGATGGGATGTTAAGCCGTGGCTCCATGTGCGGGAGAGCCATACCCTGTGTACGTTAAAGAACACGCTGGATGGCTTTGATGTGAGGCTACCATCTGTCTCCCAACAGCTGTTCCAGTGGGTCCCCTCCCCCAACCTTCTCTGAGCCCTCGGGGTACTTACGATCTAGCCATTCAGCCCATGGTGTGTAAAAAGTGCCGCTCAGAAATAAAACAACCCAACTCTTGCCAAATATTACTCATAACCAGCACTTTATAAGACACTACACACAAAAATCCTGACTAATTCAAAACTCTTCGCATAGTCAAAACTCAAGAATTTTTAAATGCGGACAATGCTAGGTATCCGGAACAAAAAATGTGTACCGTTGCAAAAGTAACACAATTCACTGTTTAATGGAGCTACTAACATACAGTTTGCGGTAAAAGAAAAACACAAAGAACCAGAGAAACTCACCAAGTTTCAGTGAACTTGAATAAATTTCCACATGAGCACCGTTAGTAGTATGACAGATGTCTAATCAGTACTCCCTCCCCCCTCCCTCTCATTTTTTCAAGCATCTGCAGAGTGATTATTGCACAAGCAGCCGTGATCCTGTGACTTACAACATCCTGTGACGCTATCCGTTACAGGAGTTTGGTTGACAGTACTTTTAATGTATTCCCAAAGAAAGAAATCAAGAGGGGTTAAATCCGCGGATCTAAAAGACCATTCTACGGGACCTCCCCATCCAATCCAACATTGAAGGAACTGAGCATCCACATATTCCATTTTCGAAAAACAACTGCCGCATCGACTGGCGTTCAGGATAGTGGTGCCACATTTCTACCAATAAAACTTGCCGAATTGTCTTTTATCGAAAATGCATGTTTGTCGCTGCATTAAACAGTGAATTGCGATACTTTTTTATTGGTAGATATTGAACCGGACACCCTGTACAAAGAAAGTAAAAAAAAGTTTATAATTACCTTAAGCGATATATTTTCAGCAAGTGATACAGTAGGCGAATTTCGTCCAGCTAAAATGGCAGATTTTTCAGCCGTAGAGGCACTCTTCGGTATAGATGAAACGGAAACAAATTCTTGCTTTTCTTCTTTTTCCATAAAAATGCCAAAGTCAATGCCAAAATTAACGAGCTCTTGATGGGTTCCTATGGAAACACATTTGCCCTGCATAAAAATTAAATATCTGCACTTATTAATGGCATTTATAGTATACGATATAATAATGAAATCTAAAATTATAATGGAAAACACATCGCATAATATACACAAAATTATTTAACTTGGTCATTTAGCCCATTGTGTGCAAAAACAGTGCCGCTCAAAGGTAAAGCAACCCAACCGTCGTTAGTCGCGAATATTCGAGGGATGGGACAGCGAATGGCACTGAGCTACTATAAAACATTTCCCACAACTCGTATTTTTACACTCACAATTCGGGTTCATCAGCTGAAGTTCTTAAGTTCGAATTCCCACATTTCCTGCGTTGAAATTTCTCCGCTGATCTTTGCGCTGCTACGATGATAAAAGGGTCACCAGTGAGTTTGGGAAGGCGCTCACCCGTTGCATGTGATGTTAAACCATAGTCTCCTCCTTTTCTATAACATTTTATACGTGGAAAAAAAACAATAATTCTGCATCTTATGTGTTGAATTGAATGTAAACTAGTAACGGCAATTTCTCAAATTCTTACACTCATCCTTTACAAAATTTGAAAATGAACCTACATCAGGGCCCGCTTAATGTTTCATGGACTCTAAGCACAGCATGATTACTGGGGGTGGGGGCAGGATGCCCGATGAAACATTATTCTCACTTCCAAATGTAATTGTTTCTCTTTGTCCTGTGATATCACACAGTTCTCTACACTTTTACACTATCTTGAGATTATTCTAAACTAAATCAGTATGAACAGGTTTTAGAATTTAGTGAGGGCTGATCTAAGGGACCTGGGTTCGAGCCCCGGAATTAGGCATGGATGTGTGTGTCGTTTTTCTGCTGAGGTCCTGCCATCCTCTCAGATCTCCTACTGTGGCATATAAACTGACAGGCTCCTGTCAGACCTCTGTGGCAAGCAGCTGCTTGAGGGAGTATTTATTTTTTTTTATTTATTGTAGTTGGGAAAAACAAAAGGCAAAAACTGAAGAAAAAGCTAAACATACCCAATTACACTGATCCAAACGTTTTTCTGAGACAATAATTGATGAAAAAAATTATAAAGGCTCAATGTTGTTTGATAACACCTGCAAAATGATCCAAAAATAATCTGAAGGCATAGTAATGAAGTTATACACTATCGTTAAGTTTTTAAGCTCCGGAGCAGACATAATTTAAGTAAAAATGATCTATTGAGTTTGAGAGGGCTCTAGGAATAAGAGGCCTGAACTAGATGTAAAATAAAACTACCTTTTGATTAGTAGACTCATACACAACTTAACTATCTTTGTGTCAAAGCAATGCTGAAATTACATTTTAAATGAAATTTAATAATCAACTAACATATCAATTTTGACCAACATTCTTCAAAAGATTAATTTTTAAACGCATAGCCAAAATTACAACTGATGGGTATAAAAATGTTTCGACGTTATTTTGATGTTAAAAATGCCTCTTAGGAAGTAAATTTTGACAAGATAAAAATTTATTCCTACCTCCTTAAGAACAAGTATTTGTGAAGTGTTTTCTAAGAACTGTGTCTGATGGGTTACCAATATCCTGATTTTGCCTTTGAGATAACCATTGATACACCTAGAATAGAATTAGAATTAATCATAAAGTAATATAGCATATATCAATAATAGAAAATTAAACGACGCCTATAAAATTAAAATAATCACACCAACAGGTTATCAGGGATAAACAGCAATTAATCACAATTAAATTAATCATTTCTACTATCGTTAAAAATATTTAAATCAAAATTAAGTAGAAACTGTACAATTTATAATTGAAACAATATACAATTATGTACAATTATGTTTATGTTTGAAATGGCAATTTTATGCAATTACAATTATTGTACAATTATGTTTACAATTTATTTTTTAAAATGGCAATTTATGTTTGCCATTTTAAAAAATTTATGTTTATACAATTATAAAATACAATTTATTGTTTGTTTGAAATGCATTTTATGTTTGAAATGGCAATTTATAAAGTATTGAATATAAAATTTCATATTTACAACTCAAAAATTTTAATAATTTGGAAAATAATATTTAATATCGTAAAATATATTTGCACCTACTCTTCAAAGAGGCATTTGGCAACGGATGCATCAACAGCACTCAGAGGATCATCCATTATGAAGATATCTGCATCGAAATATACAGCTCTAGGGCAAATAAAATAATAATGATGTAAATGAAGTGATAACCGTTAAATAGTTAAATACTGTATTTATGTCTACGACGTCAATCCAAGTTTCACACAGTTACGTTGAAATAAATGCTTTCTAAGAAATTGGCGACGCGTCTAGCCCGGTCTAAGTTAACAGACCTTTCTAGGTTTAATATCAAGTTGCCTCTTGCTACGAAGGGCATTCAAAAAGTTCTTGCCATACATCTGCAGAACAAAAACCATTGCACTTACTTCGACAAAACTTTTACTGTCCTTCAAAGTCCTACAAAGTACAGTAGTTTTTTTTTGGAAACAACCAAAAATCGCATGGTGCAAGATCGGATGAATATGTAGGATGGGATAGCTGTTTGATATTTTCCTGCAACAGATAGATCTAACTTACCGTGTTTTGTGAACACTGGCTGGTCATAAAGAAGGAGAACCCTTGACACGCCAGTTGTTGGACGCTGCTCCTTCATCTCCTTAACTATTTTGGGCAAAACAATGCTGTAGTATTGGCCATTTATATTCATATTTTCAGATAAGGTGTCCATGGCTACACTTCTTGGGAATCGAAAAAACTGCGAACATCCTCTTCCTTGAACTAAAATCTTGTCAGAGGATTTGGGGATGCGGTACATCTTCCACAACTCAAACATAGTTGTCAATCTTTCTGGGAGTTGTATAATGATAAGATGGCCGAGTGGTCTAAAGCGCCAGGTTTAATCTCTGGTCCTTGTTTGAGGGCGGGTGTTCGAACCCCACTTCTGACAGAGTTTTTTAAGCCGTCCCATGGCCGAGTGGTTAGCGCGCTTGGCTACTGACCTAAGGGACCTGGGTTCGAGCCCCGGCTAAGGCATGGATGTATGTGTCGTTTTTCTGCTGAGGTCCTGTCATCCTCTCAGATCTTCTATTGTGGCATATAAACTGACAAGCTCCTGTCAGACCTCTGTGGCAAGCAGCTGCTTGAGGGGGTATTTATTTATTTTTTAACACCACGTCTCATCACCTGTGACAATATCTATTAACCGTTTGGGGCTACTAGGTTTAAATATTGCCAGCATCTCCTTGCACGAGTTGCTCTAACCCTTTTTTGATGTTCTATCAGTTTGTGGAGTATCCATTTGGCACAGATCTTTCGAAACTTTAAATCTTGATAAATAATTGTTCCCACAATGCTAATCGATACACCGACATCTAAATTTATTACCTGAACGGTGATGTGTGGATTTGCGCATCCATCCCATAACATTGTCGTATGAACAGACATGATCCCCATATACTTGTGATAAATCGGCATGAATTTTTTTCGTGTCGTCCCGAAGCTGCATCCTTGTGAAAACGTAAAATATTTCCCCGTCTTTAATAGACTCCATAACAACAAACGCACAGATTTCTCACACCAAACTTTACGCGCGCGCTTTAAAGCGAAGAGAGAAATGATGATACGGCCTTTGTTTTCAGCACGTAATGACAAGTTTAGATAAACTTTCAAACAAGACGTAGCTCGTTAACTTCGGAGGAGCGAATGCAAATCTACAGACACGTCTCAGAACTTTTTGAACGTCCTCCGTATAAGTGGGAGTTTCTTTCCTGAAAATCACCGAGTATAATCAGAGATTTATACTATAAAAATAAAGGTTGCGCTCTGAAACGTGTAAGATATCAACCTTTCAACATAATATTAATCATTAATACACCTACTTTATATTATTATGACGCATATTATGACATATAAAACACATCTAAAAAGTAAAAACTTTTAAACAATATTTTGAATTCAAAATTAATATACTAAATTTTTTTTCATATGCCATTCATACAGGATCGGATCTAGGGGGAAGCATGACCCTCCCCCCTCTTTGAGAATGCTAGTAAGGGTAATGGAAGCAAAATATATTAAACATATGCATATTTCGTTCATTTTCAAGAAAATTGTTAAAGACCTCTGAAACGGAGTTGGGTTGTTTTATCTCTGAGCGGCATTTTTTGCACACAGTGGGCTAAATGACAATCACAAGAACCTCCCGTCAAGACCATGCAGCATGTTCTTTAACGTGAATAGGGTATGGATCTCCCACATACAGGGGCCACAGCTTAACGTCCTATCCGACGGACGGAGGCCTTTACAAGCCTATCGGTGTTCCCTACTAACCGAGGACAGGTAGTTTTGCAGAGATAAATCTCAACGTTGGCCCAGGTGGGACTCAGAAATTGGGAACTGCAGATTACGAATCTGGCGCGCTATCTCCCCACCCCAAAATTATAAATATCCATGCCTTATCTGGTCTCTGAAACGGGGGAAGGGAATGTAATACTGCAATAGAAATCTCCACCTTTCATTTGGGTTACTTGCTCCTAAGGTCGAAACCAGAGGGGGAGGGTAAGGGGGCTATGCCTCTCCCCACTTTGAGAATGCTAGCAAGTGTAGTGGAGGGCAAAAATTATTATTAAAGTTGTGCATATTTCACTCATTTTCTATGATTTTTTTTTTAAAAAACCTATAAAAAGAAGGGGAAAATGTTACACTGCAATGAAAATCCAATCTCTTACACCCCCCCCCCCCCACCTTCATTTTTTTAGATCTAGGCCTGTGCAAAGCATTTTATAATAAGCGTGAAGAAGAATCGATGATTGGTTGTATGAAGTTTAGAGCTATCTGTAACATAAAGTGTAATGTTTTTGAAAATGTTCGAAAAATGTTTTCATTCTTTTGTTTCATAATAATATTACTCTGTAATGACATTTGATCGAATAAATTATTATTATTATTACTATAAACCCACTTTGATTCATGGGTTGGAGAGTAGATGTGGCGTTGAGTGGGAGAAACATAATGTGAATAATTTCATTGAGATTAGCTATATTTGATAAATGATCAGGATCATTATTCAAAACAATGAAGATTTTGAAGGGAATCTTCCACTTTTCAGAATAATCCTTTGTATTAAACATAGTGAAAAATATTCTCTTAAAATCACAGAAGTTATTCAGCCCTTATTGGTATAACTCCAATAAAACGAAGGTAATGAAAGGGCGGTCAACTGTACTGCAAAATATATGATAACGAAATTAATAACATTAACCATTTAATTGTAAATGTTTACTGGCGAAACCCTGAGTCTTTGAATGGGTTACAAATTACAGTAGTTTAACGGTCCTCACAAATTGCAAATATTTGTTATGTAGATCTGCTAAACCTGATATCACTGATTTTGTATTAATCTCTTGGATTGATTAGAGGTTTTCAGTTTTCATATTTATTTCTTTTCCATGTCTAGTTAAGCTGAATGTAATGCTCTTTTTTCTGTAACTGTATTATTTTGAAAACTAAAGTGATGAAAATTGGTCAACCAGATGGAGTAGCATATTATACAGAGAGAGCTGGCGTTGGTTTGGTCATGTTGCCTTTATGCTTAGCTATAGATTAGCGAATAAGGTTATGAACAGGTGTCAAAAGTCCTCGGGAAAAGGGGGAGACCTAGGATGCGGTGGGTAGACAATGTGAAACAGGACCTTGGAAGAATTCGCCTACAGTGGCCTAATGCAGCAGCTGTAGTTCAGGACGAGACATGTCTGAAGAATAAAATTACACAGTGTCCTAAGATTTCCGTAGCCCATGGCTGTTTGAGGATTCTATATGTATGTAACATATAACTGCTGAGTAATTCTATATGTAATGTGTTATTGTAACTTGTGCATTTGCTGTTTTCCCTCCCGATAGATGGAATTTTGTACTGTGTATTTTGCCGTTGCTCAAAATGTTCGTGTGTGATTTGCTGTTGTTGGCAATGTGTGATTTTGGCATCGCCAACAACACCAAACCACAGTATTTCGATGTTACTCGCGATATCTGTTTTCTAATGTTTTTCGCAATAAGTGATTGTTGCTCGCAATAAGTGATGCCCTCTAGCGTAAGAGCACTTTGATATTTTTTCACTCGAATGCATTTCGATGTTGCTCGCGATGTGCTTGATTATATTCTGCTTTAGATGCTGCCCGCCTGGATCAGCGTTGAAATTTATCTACGTAAAACTCCTTCCCTGTTCTCTGTCACTAGGGGACAGCGGTGAGCTTGGAAAGGCCGGCAGCGTCGGATAGGATGTTAGTGGATGGATGTGTGATGGAATCTGTCTCTCGCACACAGAACCATGGTTTTGTGTGCGAGAGACAGCCATACTCTGTGCTTGTTAAAGATCACCCTGGATGACCTTGATAAGAGGCTGCCATAGTTTCCAAGCTGTTCAGTGATTCCTCGTTCCCCAACCTTCTCTAAGCCATTGAGGTATCTGGCCCATTGCGTGGAAAAACTGCCGCCCAGAGCATTTAGCCCATTGCGTGGAAAAAACTGCCGCCCAGAGCATTTAGCCCATTGCGTGCAAAAAAACTGCCGTTCAGAGCGTTTAGCCCATTGCGAGCAAAAAACTGGTCATAGCATTTAGCCCATTGCGTGCAACAAAAACTGCCGCCCACAGCATTTAGTCCATTGTGTGCAAAAAAAACTGCCGCTCAGAGCATTTAGCCCATGCGTATAAAAAACTGACACTCAGAACATTTAGCCCATTGCGTGCAAAAACTGCCGCTCAGAGATAAAACAACCCAATCCACCATTACCTTTCGTGGCATTTTCATGGAGGATTTCATTTAATGGTCCGGTTTTGAAGTGCGCCACCCCTGAATCCGACCCTGCTTCCATCTGTCTTGTAATAGCTATGCAGCGGATCACTTTTCCCTATCCAGCTCTGAGCACTTGTAAAACAAATCTAGAGAAAATTATTTCGCTCGTAATTCAATAGAAAAAAAAATACCTGGCTAGATTAATTCGAGCTTTTTGTCCTCCACTTAGACGTACACCTCTTTCACCAACTAGCGTGTTGTCACCATAAGGTAGCAGCTCAATGTCCTGCAAAGTACCAATATTTATCTATTAATGATCATAGTATATCAATCATAATGCAAAACAATTCCCAGAAAGTCATGCATATTACGAAAGTTTGAAATGAATATTATCTAGTTCAAAAGTTTTTAAAATAAATGGGAAAGTAATTTTAGCTAATGTTCTCTGTAATGCTGAATAAATCCTTTTGACCCTATTATTAAGACATTATTTATGATCAACAAACAGTAGTAATTATCAAAGAGGAAAAAAGTCTTTGCACCGAATTTAAATACAGCTTATTAGTATTAAACTGCTCCTAAACCTGGGCAACTAGAAAAGTATTTTTACTGCTTAAATGCACCTTTAAAGAAAAATAAAATATGCTTACAAATGAAAATCAATGACAATCGCAATATTTTACCTATAATTTTTACACATAAATATGCATTTACCTACAACAGAACGCGATTTAGAACCACGAATCTCCCCTCCCCCCGGTTTTGAATCTTGAAAGATTGGAATTTTGCATTGAATGTTTTTTGTCTCCTCCCTCCCACCCTGAGGCGGGATGGCTCAGTCGGCTATGCACCAGGCGTTATCTGTAGATCCCCCCCCCCAAATTTCCACCACTGTTAATGATGTTATACTTTGACCAACTATATATGGCTTTGCGAACCAACGTTATATTCGTTATGACTAATAGGTTATAAATTACTTTACCTTTTCCAAAGCACACACATTCAGAACTCTCTTATATTTCTCTTCATCAAAATCGCTTCCAAAAAGAATATTTTCTTTAACGCTGTCTCCAAATACCCATGGTTCCTGGGATGCATATGCTATTTTTCCGTTGACGTTGATGTCTCCTGAATAAATTGGTATCTCTCCCAATATGGACATTAATAGTGATGTCTAGAGTAAGAAATATAAACATACATAATAGTTTACAAAATGGGAAATTTAAAATGATAACTGCATAATAGAATATTTCTAATGAAACAAATAATTAAGTCACATTGTCCAATTACCTTGAGTTAGGAAAACACCAGAAAGAAAAGTTAGAGCAATAAGACATGTACTTGAAAGCAAAACACTTCACTCTGAATTGGGGCATAATCGGTAGCGAGCCAGACTCGTAAACTGCAGTTCCCAGATTCGAATTCCACCTGGGCCAGTTTTAAGATTTATCTCAGGAAAATTCTCCGCCCTACTCTCGGTCAATAGGGGACACCAATGGGCTTGGAAAGGCACCAATAGGGGACACCAATGGGCTTGGAAAGGCACCAATAGGGGACACCAATGGGCTTGGAAAGGCCGCCGTCTATTTAAGCCATGGTCTCGTGCCTACTCTCGGTCAATAGGGGACACCAATGGGCTTGGAAGGACACCAATAGGGGACACCAATGGGCTTGGAAAGGCCGCCGGCCTCGTGTGCACGAGAGCCATACCCTGTGCACGTTAAAGAACACGCTGGATGGCCTTGACGGGAGGCTACCATCTAACAGCTGTCCAGTCCTAACAGTTGTCCAGTAGTCCCCTTCCAACAACCTTCTCTGAGCTCTTGGGGGTCCTTGTGACTTGGTTATTCATCCCAATGTGTGCAAAAAAAGTGCCACTCAGAGGTAAAACAACCCAACCCTGATTTTTTTTGTTACCATTTTATGTCTGTTAATAAAAATAACGCAGACCTTATTTTATCTCTCTATCTATTTATTTTTACTTGTCCGTTTGCTGCTTTTTTATTATTCGAAACAGTTGTCTCGTCACATCTAATGAAAAGTGAAAAAATGTTTTCGCAACCAAAATATACGAGAAATCAATCAATCGCCGTCTCTTGATCTCATAATCGGACAGCATTCCATCTGCTTTTCGCTTACTGCAAAAACGATGAACATTTCGAGAAAAATGTAGCTTTAGAATCTTGTTACTCATACATTAGTCCTAAAATTCTAATACTTTTTGAATTAACATTTCAAATGATGGCTACAATATATTTTATATGTAAATTTGATCTTCAAATTAATTTATACAATTAAGTTACGACAATTTAATCTTCATCATTCCTTTGTGACAGTTGTCTGGTTTCAAGAAAACAGTCTCTTAGGACCCATCAATGCAAAAAGAAAACATTTGTTTATATCCGGTTTGTTGTATCCGGACCGTAGATCTCGGGAAAAACCCCAAATTTGACCTCCAATGTGTCCTTTAACGTCAAATAGAGCTCCGGTAGAGGTGAAACCTTGATCTACCAGTGCTAGAAACGTAAAAATTTGTGTCCGGAGATGTTTTGGGCTGTAAATGTAGGAAACGTTACGAAATTTCGGAATCGGACGGTCCTTCGAGGTCAAAGGTCAAATTTAGACTTCTCGGTGCTAGAGAGCTGAAAATTAATTCCTGGGGGTATTTTGAGTGTGTTTCTCAGAAATTGTACAAAATTTTGGATACGAATGAAAAATATAAAACAAAAAAATATATATATATATAAAACTTCAAGGTCAAAGGTCAAATCCCGATATACCTGTGCTGGAGAGCTAAAAACTGGTGAATAGGGCTATTTCCGGAGGTAAAACTCAGAAATGAGAGGTACCGATCCGCTACCGAATTCAAGGTCAATAGGAGTCGGAAGAACGGGCTAGAAATCAAGAGGTGCGGAAGACACTGTTGAAATTTTATAGATGAATACGCTTAATATTTAGTGTATCGAACAGTACGGTTATTGTGACATGAGTAAAGTATAGAACCTCAAGTTCATATAAGTTTGGGGGAAGAGGACCAACTGGACAGCTGTGAGGTGCTTTGTTTACTTTGATGGGTCCTTTGACCCATCAAAGCAAAAAAAAAAAGCAGTGAAGCGAACAATTTAAAAACTAAATCAATTCACCGTGAGTTAATTTATTATTTTCCTAGCCACAGATTCTTTTAGAAGCAAAATTCTTATGGGAAAATGGTTCTTGATGCATATTTAATAACGTTATAAATATAAAATTTACCTTTCCACATCCTACAGGTCCGACAACTGCAAGAAGTTCTCCAGATTTTACTTTCACTGTAATATTGTGCAGTGTCGTTGTCAACATCTATAAAAGATTCATATTTTATTTAATAAATTTATGATCTCAAGTAAAATCGACTTGTCATTACTTTCTTTAAGACTGTACACTACAAGTTTCGGGGAATGGAAAATAGTGAAACAAGCTATAGTAATCTATTGGTAATTTAAAGGATAGTTAGTGTCCGTGTCCGAGTGGTTACTGATCTAAGGGACCTGAGTTCGAGCCCCGGGTAAGGCATGGATGTATGTATCATTTTTCTGCTGAGGTCCTGCCATCCTCACAGACCTTTTACTATGGCAAATAAACTGACAGACTCCTGTCAGACCTCTGTGGCAAGCAGCTGTTTGAGGGGTAAATATATTATTAAAGGTAAAGTGTAGGGGGAGGTTTTTGGTGCAATCGTTGGATCGCCAGGTTTGTAGTCTGAACTTACCATGTTAGAGATCCAGTTGTGTTAGTGTTGAGATTTATCTTTGCTAACTCCTATCCAGAGATAAGAAAGGGGACACAGATGGTCTCTCGGATGAAACTTTAGGCCGTGGCCGTTGGTGTGCAAGAAGGCACACAGGCCCACGGCCTAAAGTGTTACACGTTAAAGAACATGCTGTGTGGTTAACACACACATGTGCACGTTAAACAAACGTTTTGTGTTGTTAACCTGTGCACTTTAAAGAACATGCTGGATGGCCTTGAATGGTAGGCAGCTGTCTCTTAACAGCTATCCAGTGTATCACCTTTCGCAATTTCTTTGAGTTATTGGAGTCCTTAATACTTATTTGATCCATGCCATAAAGTAAGTGCTTTTGCACTTAAAGAGCTCTATTTATACCGTTATTCCTTAATGTTATTACCATAATTACCCTGTACACCTTAAATAACACGCTGGATGGCTTTGAGGAAGGCTTCCTTCTGTCTCCTAACAGCTGTCCACTTGTGGCCTGGACTTTAGCCCTTTGAGTGCAAAAAGTGCAGCTCAGACATTAAACAGCCCAATCCATGATCAACGATTTCCCATTAAAGATACCTGGTTAATCGTGTCACTAAACCGTTCAACTTACTGTTCATATATACAGGGTGTCTCAAAAATATAGGTACAAACTTTTAGGGGAGGTAGATAATATCTAAAGGAATGAGAATTGCCTAGAAACCCATAACCGGAAACGTCACCGTAAGTCAATAGGCGGCGCTTTTCATTAGTGCGCTAGAGGGGAAATTTCGGATTTCCTCATTCGAGCGGTAGTCGGCTTACGAAGAGCATGCAAAGGTATTCGAACAGGGAGCTGGCAGACATACACTTAGTGTATGGAATAGCTGAGGGCAACGGATGAGCCGCTCAATGAATGTATCAAGAACGCTTCCCACACAGACATGTACCGGGCCACAATTTGTTTGCACGTGCCTCATCAAAATTTTCTTTCATTATGGTCATAAGAGCAGGCCAATCATGACGCGTACTCCCACCACGTACTCCCACCATGAAGAAAGTGTGTTGAGACTAATCCTAGTACCTAGCACACGTGCCGTTGCCTCCTAAGCCTTAGCAGTGTACATCGTTTGCACGTACAGAGTTCCTTCAGCATCCTACTTTCATCTGCAAAGGATTCAGTTACTTCTTCTCGCAGATCATCCTGCACCGTGCGTTTTACGCATGGTATCTCCAAGAAAGACACGTGGTCATCTACAAGCACTCCCCAGCCATGTTATTTACTGATGAGCCTGTTTTACTCGATGCTATTCCACTCAGAACTCTACCATTTGTGGCTTCAACTAGACCCAATAACTATGTGCGCACCCATGCGACACAACATCGTTTCGCAGAAAATGTGTGGGCAGGTTTGGTCGGCGACTGCTTAGTCGGGCCATACCTTTTACCATCCCGCATGAACTACGCGAAGTATCTGCTCTTTCTGGAACAGGTTCTACCAGGCTTACTTGCCCATGTTCCAGCAAATGTGAGACGCAATATGTGTTTCAACATGATGGGGCGCCTCCCCATTGTGGAAGGTGTGTTTGTGCGCATTTGAACATGTCTTTTGGGCAACGATGGATTGGGTGTGCTGGACCAGTTGCCTGGCCCCCACACTCACCTGATTTAACGAGCGTTGATTTCTTTCTGTGGGGGGCCCTCAAAGCTACCGTGTATGAATCGCCTGTGGAGTCTGACATGGATCTCGTGGCAAGGTTCGACTGCGCTGCTGCTACTATCAAAGAAACTCCAGGTGTGTTCGACCGTGTCCGGCAATCAATGCTCCGTCGGTGTCACGCATGCATCGCGTCTCATGGTGGAAACTTCGAGCATCTGCTGTAACATTATGAAATGTATCATCTAGTACGCCATTTGTAATAATTATGTCCAATAAATATTTTCCAATTAATCACTGTCTTGTGTCCTTTCAGATCTTGTACGTCACTTTCCCATGAAGTTTCCGGTTATGGGTTCCTATGCAATTCTCATTCCTTTAGGTGTTATCTACCTCCTCTAAAATTTGTACCTATATTTTGGAGACACCCTGTACATATAAGCATGTCTAAGTTTTTTGGCACTGTTAGACAACATTAAAATAAAAAACTTTCAAACTTAAAAGAATGATCATGTTTTTTCTGAATTTTTCGATTTCTTAAAACAATATTACCAGTTTAAAATTAATTAATAATAATTGAGTTACGTGCGCGCTTGGCTACTGATCTAAGAGACCTGGGTTCGAGCCCCGGGTAAGGCATGGATGTTTGTGTTGTCTTTCTACTGAGGTCCCGCCATCCTCGCAGACTTTCTACTGTGGCGTATAAACTGACAAGCTCCTGTCAGATCTCTGTGGCAAGCAGCTGCTTGAGGGGCTATTTTTTTTACTTAGGTCATTTTAACTCTGAGAGTCACAATTGTACATAACGGGTTAAATGGCCAGATCACAAGGATCCCAAATATCTGAGAACGTTGTGGGGAAGGGAACTCACCGGACATTTGTTAGGAGATAGATTGAAGCCTCCCGTCAAGGCCATCCAGCGTGTTAACGTGCACAGGGTTTGGCTGTCCTGAACAAAAAGCCAAGACATAACATCTCATCCGACAGACGACAGTCTTTCCAATCCCATCCATTAATGGGACCAACAAGCATCTCCTTTTCTACCGAAACGTTTAAGAAATAACTAACTCCTTCTTTGATTGAAAAAAAAAACACTTAGACATTGGGAACTTCTACATATTACTCCTAACAAACATCAGCAATAATAACAGAATCTATAAATTGAAATAATGATATTTTAACTTACCTTATCCCAAGCTGCAAAAACTTTATGTAAATATACCTCACGCACCTTTGACTTTGGGTAATAAGAAACTTTTGATATGGATTCTTGCTCTTCCAGAAGTAGAAATCTCTAGATGATCGCCATCAAAGCGAAAAGAAACGAAATTAAAATAAATAATAATTATAATAATCGCAAAAGAAATCGTCTTAACATTTTTATAATTAAATCTGATACAATGGGAATTTCTTCGCTTGTTTACGTCGGTGTTTTTCCCAAGTGTTCAGTTGTAATAAACGTTTATTTTCGTAAGTTTTTATCAGGAACTAACGTCTCTGTTGTATCCAGGATCACTGTGGATCTTGGGTCTGCCTGTGTGCCAAATGGGAAAGAGTTGGTTCAGTCGGTAACCCGTCACGCTTATAATCTATCGTTCCCAGGTTCGAGTCCTACCTGTGCCATTGCTGAGATTTATTTTCTCTAACACTCGGTGAGAAAGGGGACGCCAATGGACTTGGAAGAGACCGCCGTCTCTGGGGAAAGTTAAGCTGTGGCCCCATGTGCAGGAGATTCGCACCTTGTGCACTTTAAAGAACACCCTGGACAGTCTTTACGGGTCCCCTTCTTCTATTCAGCTTTGAGTTTTTAAGATCCTTCTGATCTGCCCAAAAAAAAAGTGCCGCTCAGAGATAAAAATAACCCAAGCTATGCACAAAACTAAACGTGTCACTCTTTTTATAATCATCATCATCATCATCCTCAAGCAGCCATGGGCTACGGAGGTCCAACCAGACCGTGCAATTTAGTTCTCCAAGCAAGTCTATATGGGATTAGGCAAAAGAAGTGCATTTGGTATGAGTATGGCGGTGTTTTGGCTGACTCTCAAACTGGAGTAACTTAGAACAGTAATCATCGTTTTCTAACTTACATCAGTCGTTTCTAACACTTTGCTGAAATTTGAATTCGTCAAATTCTTTGATGTTCTATAATTTGCCCAATTAGTAGATATTCCTAGCAAAATATCGGTCTTCTTGCTAGGATATATGATCTTCTTGCTAGGATATATGGTCTTCTTGCTAGGATATATGATCTTCTTGCTAGGATATATGGTCTTCTTGCTAGGATATATGATCTTCTTGCTAGGATATATGATCTTCTTGCTAGGATATATGATCTTCTTGCTAGGATATATGGTCTTCTTGCTAGGATATATGATCTTCTTGCTAGGATAAATGATCTTCTTGCTAGGATATATGGTCTTCTTGCTAGCATATATGAATATTCTTGCTACGATTCATGGTCTTGCTAGGATATATGGTCTTCTTTGCATTGATGGTTTGTTGCCATGGTCATTAAAGGTGCCCTCATGGTCATTAAAGGTGCCCTCTATCTCCCACTTATAGATTGAATTCTTGAATCCACCGCTGCTCTTAGTTAAAACAGTCTAACCTATTATTTCAAGTCTATCTAGCGATCAATCACCATTACTGAAATGGATGCTTCAGAGAGACACAACACAAGAACGTTTAACAATTCTGTAGATTACAAGTATCTCACCATTCTTGTATGAGAGAGCTTTTATGTAGATGGGTACTTTTTCACTTGGTCAGTGGTGACTCCGTCAGAAGGGAACACCGATAGGCTTGGGAAGACCATGGGCTGTCTGATGGGACGTTCAGCCATGGTGCGCGGGAGCGTTAATTACCCTGTTATACCTTAATGTTTTTACACCATAATTACACTGCACACCTTAAATAACATTCTGGATAGCTTTGAAGGAGGCTTCCTTCTGTCTCCTAACAGCTGTCCAGTTGGTCCCCTTCCCCCAAACTTATATGAACTTGGAGGTTCTACACTTTACTCATGTCACAATAACCGTACTGCCCGATATACTAAATATTACGCGTATTCATATGTAAAATTTCAACGGTGCCTACCGCACCTCTTGATTTCTAGCCCGTTCTTCCGACCCCTATTTGACCTTGAATTCGGTATCGGATCGGTACTCGAAATTGGTACCTCTCATTTCTGAGTTTTACCTCTGGAAATAGATATATAGCAGTGGGGAACAAGATTGTCATCACGATCATTTTTAGCTCTCGAGCACAGATATATCGGGATTTGACCTTTGACTAAAATTTACTTAATCCAAAATTTTGTACAATTTCTGAGATATACACTCAAAATACCCCAAGGAATTAATTTTTAGCTCTTTAGCACCGAGAGATCTAATTTGACCTTTGACCTCGAAGGACCGTTCGATTCCGAAATTTCGTAACTTTTCCTACATTTACAGCCCAAAACATCTCCAGACACCAAATTTTACGTTTCTAGCACTGGTAGATCAATGTTTCACTTCTATCGGATCTCTATTTGACGTTTAAAGGACACGTCGGAGGTCAAATTTCGGATTTTTCCCGAGATCTACGGTCCGGATTTTCCCTAGTGCAAATTTTCGGAGCTCTACTATTTCTGCTTCGTAGTGAGAATTAGCTTTGATCCTCTGTCGGTCAGCCACAATTAGATGTACACAATTTTAAGATTTTTTAAAGACGTTGTACTTTACAAGGAGGAAAAGAAACCGCATTATAGCGAATCCGCTTTAAACGATTCTGCGTTAAAAGGGGGTTACTTGTACACCAGCTTTAGAGAAACCACACTTACATTTACATAAATACGAAACAACATAAGTAATATTCAAAAAAAGCAATTCACCTCTATTCTTTTACATTTACATAATACAACCTACATTTACATAAATACGAAACAACATGAGTAATATTCAAAAAAAAGCAATTCACCTCTATTCTTTTTAAGGATATCATTGATTCTGCTCCTTGATACATAGCAGTGGGGAACAAGATTGTCATCACGAGCTTCAGGTTATTGAAAAGCGCCACACTGACGAAAACTTTTTCTGGTGTCAGGTTCCCCTTTATGACGAGCACGTACACCATGAAGGAAAGTAACAAAATCACTTTTGACGACACAATGAAGAAAGCGGAATTTATGCATCTAAGAATGATTTTATATTTCATGTGTTCGGTTTCTCTCCTAGTGTAAAGAGAAATCATCTCGCATTAAGAAAATAATTCTACACATAACACTTGAAAAAGGGGGAAGAAGGCACTTCCCTACACAAAGTACAGAGATAACCTAGAAGCTATATTAGGCTTGTCGTGGTTTCTCATACAATATGCAAACACAAGGATAAGCCCAGCTTCTCTTAGTAGTCAAGTACGCTAACCACTAGACCAAGATGGGCTAGAGTAGTAGAATATAAATACCAAGAATCACAGTACAAATACTGAGGTTGATTACATCACATTGCGCTATTTTCAGAGGCCCGTAGAATGTTACACACCTTTACGTCACTATCGATCGTGCTGGATCTGTTGTCATTTTGTGCAACACACTTTTGCCCTACATTGTATCTTCCATTGTAGTAGGCTTCTGCCAAACACGTACCTAGGATTATTATTTCTTTTTGGGGGGAATGGAGGGAGGGGTGGAGCCTGAGAATAAAACATTATTACAATATTCCACTGGATACGAAAAGTTAACATTATATTCTATATGGAATAAAATTTTATACTTGTTTTTTAATATCGCACATGTATATTATGGAGGCTAAAATAAAATTGTTCAAACACAGCTGTTTTGGGTTTCAAAGCATGTAGATAAGTTTGAGATTTCGTATAAGACGACCGGATTTTGTGGGGGGAACCCCATCCCCTCCCCTGCTTACGTCCCTGGCTCCTGCGAAGCACTCTCTTATCAAACCGGTCCAATTCTTTTTTACACTTTCCATAATCCTTCAACAGTCAGCGATCGAATTTCACCCAGAGCCCGTTTCAAGAGTCCAAAGGTCCATGTGTGAAGCATCAGGTGATTTCACTGAAATGTTCTCGAATTACCATTCGAGATTACCCTGTCATCCCATGAAGATATGTGCACGTAGATGCTAAGTATGACTCGAAGCTTTGTCGTGTGCAACCATACCGTGTTGACGTCCGTACCATAACAAGGCTGGTATTAGGATGCTGGGATGCAATAAGGATGTTTGTCTGATAGTAGAGGGAGTTCATTTTGGCATTCTTTACCACCCTACGGATTTGCAACTTCCCGTTATAGCTGTATCCAGCAATGACCATAAAACCTTTGGCAAACTTTTCGTCAGTCTCTGTAATATATAAATTGCTTGGTCTATTGGTCACTAATACATTGACGAAGACTTGTTTCAGTTGTCTAGGTAGACGTATCCCTCGTCCAATGTTGACACTTTTTTCCACTTGTCGCCTGCCAGATGATGGCTCATACAGTCGCTCAAAGAAGTATCCGAACACTATGGTTGATTAAAGAAATCAGGAAAAATATCTGGCAACGTTTTTTTTAGAAATTGGTGAACTGGCAACCGTCGCGTCACGTGACACAACGGTTGCCAGATCACTAACTTTTAAAAAAATCGTTGCCAGATATTTTTTCTGATTTTTTTAATCAACCGTACTGTTCGGATACTTTTTTGAGCGGCTGTACAACTTGCGCCAATTAATTCGCCGTTCATGGCGAGGCAGCAACTAGTGGACACAGGACTTACACGTGCACTGTAAGCGAAGATTGTCTCGGAAAATATTGTGGACAGTCGACCGCGACACTTTCGTGGCTTTGGCAATTGGTATCAGGGTCAAAGTTTTGCCATTGACCATTGTGAGGGCGTTCTTGATAATATCGGGTGTATGGCTGGGCGCCCTACACTTTTTTGCCGTACCTGCAACTGCCTCTGGGGTTCCGTCTTCTATGCACTGCCTTACCAAATAGAAGCCCTTTCGAGAAATGCTAAATTCTCTAACTTTGAACGTCTTTGTAATTTTTTTGACTCGGAATGCAGTGTGTGGAAAGAGCAAAGATGTACCATTTCCAAATCCTGTCAGTCGTCAGTGGCATATTGCATGGTTCGTGCTCACAAAATACTCAGTACGCCTATAAACTATTGAGCCACAGACATTGTTGCCACAATTTATTCATCGTGGGCTGAGTGAAGTACATTTGCATATGAAATCAATGCCATGTAAGGTAATCAACCTCAGTATTAATATTTACGGCCAAGGTAAATAATGTATATATAAAGTATCTAGTAAACATCATATACATACAGGAAAGGGACAGAAAAATAGAAACACCAAGGTTTGCCGAAAGCCTTCGGTTTATGTTAAACAGTGGCGTCTACAGGCCACTTACCAAAGGCAATGAAACATGCAAATGACATCTCATCATGCTTAGAATCATATCTTTAAATGCCAACCCGGCGTATTTTAGTACCATGTCGTCAAGAGATAACCTTAGCGATTTCCAAAGGGTCATGATTGTTCGAACGCGTTTGTCAGGAGCTTTGGTCACTAAGACAGCTGAATTCGTAAAACATTTCGCGAGGAACGGTTTCCAAGGTCATGTCTCCATGGAAATCTGAAGGAAAGGCATCGTCTGCAAAAGGCAACATGAGGCAAAAGTGCATACTACAGTTCGACCGTTAGTGCGATGCGCAAAGCGATCAGTTGTGCATGGATTTCAAGCAAGGATGCGAGAGGCCAATTTCGTCGAAAACAGTACGTCTAGAGCTCCACAGAGCTGGATATCATGATCGAGATACACTTGACAAGCCACTCATCACATCTCTCATCGCACATCATCGTGTCCAGTGAGGCAAAGAGCACAAAGCAGTGGAGGAATATGATGTGGTATGAAGAATAATCCTGCACTTTGTTTCCGACAAATGGACGCATGCACGTGTGGCGCCAACCGAAAGACGCTTACAATTCTGATTGCTTGTTTCCTCCTGTTAAGGGATTTTGACGGTTCTGTAATGGTGTAAGGTGCTTTCTCGTGGCATGGTTTGGAGGCACTCATTCCTTTAGAAGGCAAAATTAATGCCAATCGCTATTTGACAGTCGTCAGTGATCATCTTCATCCAATGGTACAGCATTTCTTTCATGAAGGGAAAGAGAGCTCTCTTTCAGGATGACAATATTTTTATATCTGCAGAGCACATGGGATCACTCAGTGGTTTGAGGAATATGAGACTGAACTTTTTCTCATAGAGTTGTACTTGACTCACGTGGCGGTCCAACACCATATTAGTGATTTTACGTTGCTGTTGAGTTGTTTTATCTGTGAGCAGCACTTTTTGCACACAATGGACTAAATGGACAGTCTACAAGGACCCTAAGGGTTCAGAATAGATTAGGAAAGGGGATCCACTGAACAGCTGATAGGAGACCGAAATCTCCTTGACACGAGTCAAGGCCATCCAGTATGTTCCTTAACGTGCAATATATGACTCTCCTGCACACAGAGCAAAGGCTTTAAGTCCCACCCAACGGACGGCGGCCTTTTCAAGCCGATAGATGTCCCCTTTCTCACCGAGAGCATGGCGCGAATTTAAGGGAAATAGGGAGGAGGGAATAATGATATTCTCTGATTTACAAAAGCTCTGAAAACTACACTAAGGAGGACTAATTCGGGTCATAAATCTAGAAAAAGATCAGAGGTTAGGTCCTCGATCCCATTGATATGTTCTAGAAATGTGAAAATTATTGTCTAAGGACATTTTTTGCACACATGTAAAAAAAGTGACGGAACGAAGTTTATTCAGGATTTCAAATCAAATAGAGGTCACATTCAAATTGGGATTACATCAAGTCAATCGGGTTGGTTTACCTCTGAGCGGCCTTTTTTGCACACAATGCGCTAAATGGCCAGGTCACAAGGACTCCGAAGGCTCAAAGAAAGTAAGGTGAAGGGAACCCACTGGAACAGCTGTTGGAGGACAGATTGTAGCCTCCCGTCAAGGCCATTCAGCGTGTTCTTTAACGTGCATAGAGTATGACTCTCTCTCACACGGGGCCACGGCTTAACGTCCCATCCGACGACCGGGACCTTTTCCCCATTGACATAAGGCAGGGAGTTTTGCGGAGATAAATCTCAACGCTGGCCCTGCTGGGACTCGAACCTGGGAACTACAGAATATGAGTTGGCGCGCTACCGACTGAGCTATCTCCGCCCCACTTCAAGTCACTATTTTAAATCTGAGGAACGATAAGAGCTTAACAATGTTTTTAGCGGATTTTTTTCCCTAAGAATTTCATCATTTATTTCAATAAGAGGAAAACAATAGCCTTCTCTAACGCTGATAAAAATTGCGAAATGCCAAAAGTTTAAATGAATATTGCAAACGAACTATTTATGCTAGAAATTTGATGGCACATTGTGACAGTCAAGAGGTTTATATTGCAACAATGGTTTGTCCTCTTACTCCAAAGGATGGTGGGAAAATGCAGAAAAATGATTTCTTTTTATGTTGTGTAGGTACTATTAAAATATTACTATGTACATTTTATCATTAATCCACTTTCGAATTTCTGCTCTTAGAGAGCGTAGACAGAGAATTAAAAAAAAAAATCATTCTCTTTGAAAATGAGCATCCCATATTTTTTTTCGCAAGAGGCTATTTTCTTATTCTTTTAATCTGAATGAAAATATTATTCTGAGCACCATCTTTTTCCCATTTACGGAAATTTTTTCCACCTAGTTGTCACCAGCTTTACCAAACAATTCTATAAGTGTTCTGAGCAAGTTTACCAAACAAGAATCCTATTTTCTGAACATAGAATTTTAAAATACAGAAAATTTTCGTCGTATATTTAAGATATTGCACCATTCAATGAATAATGCAATCGTCGTATAATATAATAATATATATAATATAATAGCTCATATTACAAAAGCAAAATCTAGTAATTTAACTTTGCATCGTTTCGTACTTAAAAAAAAGAGCTATTAATTTAACTTTGCGTCGTTTCGTATTTAAAAAAAAAAAGACTAATTTAGCTTTGCCTTGTTTCATATTTAAAAGAGCTACTAATTTAACTTTTCATCGTTTCGTATTTAAAAAAATAGCTACTAATTTAACCTGCGTCGTTTCATATTTAAAAAAGAGATACTAATTTAACTTTGCATCGTTTCGTATTTGAAAAAAGAGCTATTAATATAACTTTGCGTCGTTTCGTATTTAAAAAAGTTACTAATTTAACTTTGCATCGTTTCGTATTTTTTATTTTATTTTTTTAAAAGAGCTACTAATTTAACTTTGCGTCGTTTTATATTTAAAAAAAGCTACTAATTTAACTTTGCATCGTTTCGTATTAAAAAAAGAGCTACTAATTTAACTTTGCGTCATTTTATATTTAAAAAAATTACTAATTTAACTTTGCGTCGTTTCATATTTAAAAATTTACCAATTTAACTTTGCGTCCTTTCGTATTTAAAAAAGAGCTACTAATTTAACTTTGCGTCGTTTCATATTTAAATAAAGAGCTACTAATTTAACTTTGCCGTCTGTTTGTAGATATTTTACTTTTTGTTTAAAGATAAATGAAAAATTCTTTTTGTGTTGGATAGGTATTTATTAAATATTACAATTCGAATTTTTCAAATCACCCAAAGGCTTCAATAGCGTCCCCTAGCTGTGGAAATTTTTGGAAAAGGTCCATCCGCCGAATATTATAAACGATATTTATGCTAGAAATTTTAAATTTTATTGGTGGAATGTGAGGGTCGAGAGATTTTCACTGACAGCAACGAGTAACCTCAAGGTAAGGTAGGTAAACGTAACCTTTTCGTTTTGAGAGGTAAATGGAAGATTTTTTTTTTTTTTTCGATTTGTAACAGATAATAAAATATTACTATTTGCATTTTCCAAATCATCCATTATTTCTAATTTCGAAAAAGTCAGAAAATAAAAAACTTCTTGTCTTTTAAAACGATCATCTTATATTCACCAAATGCAATATAATATTTTCTGGTTGATTTATTACATGTTACTAACAGTTCCCTGTCTTGGTACATGACACATATCGTAATATACAGCTTCCTAAAATTTATCCTCCCAGGAAGTATCCTATTCTTCCTAAAGGAAGTGGTAACTCTGAATGTAGGAGAATTTAAATTTTAACGTTTTGTACTGAAGGAAAGTTTAGACAATAATAATAAACTTACTTTCGCACATATTTTACAAATTCTCCAAATGAATACTCCCAAGCATACATTTTAATGACTTGAATCGCTGATATGATGTCATTCATTAGTCGTATCCGTTCATCCGTAAAAGCAGCTATTTTCGAACTGAAACAAAAAAAAAACCATTTATTCAAGGGTTTCAAACTCAAATAATATAGGGAAACAATCACTTTTCAATACAGGGCTGGTCGCATTTTATTATAGGCAATGATATGGGGACCAAATTAGTTAATTATCAATTTATAGCGGAACGCATTTTATTTTAAGCAAATAATACGCAAAACATAATTATTTGCATTGTTATTTTATTATTTAATATTATATACTTTTAATACCGAAACTTAAATCTAAATTTAATTTTAAAAAGCAAATAATACGCAAAACATAATTACTTGCATTGTTGTTTTATTATTTAATATTACATACTTTTAATACCGAAACTTAAATCTAAATTTAATTTTCCCTTTTGCATTACTGTCCCGTGGCCGAGTGGTTAGCATGCTTGTCTACTAATCAAAGTGACCTGGGTTCGAATCCCAGATATGGAATGGTTGTTTTTCTGCTAAGGTCTCCCCGTCCTCACAGACCTTCTACTATGACGTATAAATTTTCAGGCCTGCGTCATAAATTGACAGGCTGCCTTTCAGTACTGAAGAGAGGCTTGTCAGGCCTCTGTGGTAAGCAGCTGCTTGATGGGGGGGGGGGTATTTATTTTTACATCTTTGGCCTGAAGACGACCATATATCTCTGTACTCGCATGATATCATCGCAGTCTAGACAAGCTAGTAAGTCATAATTAGCTACCGTGATTATGCTAAAACGTATTGCTTGTGGTCCGCACAAAATGACTTCGGGGGGCCTTCATGCGGTCCATGAAATTTGCACTGGAATTTTTCACTTTACTTTCGCAAAAATGAGCCACTCCAGTTTACGAGAAGGATTTCAGGAATTCTTTGAGAGGTTTTTATTGGAGAAAAATATGTAGCACTTATCATTTCTATATTTAATGATTTTTTTTACCAATTCACTTTTGAGCAAGTGAAAAAAAACTTTTCTTTCTGCAGAATTATGTCATCCTATAAGAGGAAGACTTACCTTGGTTCTAAGTTAACTTGGCAGACACAATCATTTAAAAACGAGTAAAAGTATATTGGAGCTACTTAGATATTTAAGAGTAAAAATCTCGAACTAAAAGAAAGCTCAAAGTTGGGTCTCGACCGCATAAATGAAGCATAATTTTCCGATAGCAAATAAAGCAAATGGTAGGTAGGGATAGGGAAAAACGCTGTCTCAAAAGTCATACATATATATAACATAATTGCGGCCGTCCCGTGGCCGAGTGGTTAGCACGCTTGCCTACTGATACTAAGGGACCTGGGTTCGAGCCACGGGTATGTGTCGTTTTTCTGCTGAGGTCCTAACATCCTTACAGAGCTTCTACTATGGTGTATAAACTGACAGGCTCCTGTCAGACCTCTGTGGAAAGGATCTGCTTGAGGAGGTATTTATTTATATATAATTGCACTTTGAAACTTATTTAACTAAGCAGAAAAAATAATTTTACCAAAGAATATAGCAGCTAGACCAGTTTCCTCTATTGACCCAAAAAAAGGAATTATTTTCTTTCCAAATACCTTTAGAACTTAATGGATGGGAAAACACTTACCGTAGGATGCTAAACATTTTTCCTAAAATGCCTTGAAGGGGAACGTAGAAAAGAAGAACCAACACTCCAGCAATGGAAGCGTAACTTAAGTGGTGCCACAAAATTACACTGATAATTACAGTTTGAATAGGACCAACAGCAAGGTAAATCAACGTCGAAAAAACCTGAAATCCATACAAATAAAATGAGCGCAAATGATAAGGTATTAAAAAAAAAAACTTTCATATCTATCACCAATTTTGAAAATCTAAGCTTTGCTCTGCATTTATTTTTTCTTTAAATTTTAAAAGATAAAATCAAATTTATCTAATTTACCACTAGATGTTGTGAATCTTCGGAAATGCAGGAGAAATAACAGATAAAATGTTATGAAAACCGACATCGGTTAAATTAAATAATATTTCGGGCTTAAAAATCCAGAATACTTTGATCTGGACATTGCCGGCTACGATAATTGATAGGCCATAGAATGTGATTTTCAAGAAATCCACCCATAAAAGTAGCTGCTATCCCAAAAGTTAAATTTAATTTCATATAAATAAATGTATATTATTTTTCTGTTCAGTTTCCCAAAATGTATGGGGTTTTTTTTTATGAATGGAAGAAAGTGCCTCCCTGCAGAAGGACGGAGATCATCTGGAATCTGTATTGAGCTTGTCCTCGTTTCCCACACTGCATACAAATAAATGCATACGTGGACTTGCCTGCTAGTTTAGTAGTAAGGTACACTAACCACTAGACCGGGAATTTGCAAAATATAACACAAAAAAAGATTTTAGAAATTACTCCTGTCTTGTTTACTCGTACAAAGACATGTCCAACTAAGACCAAAGTCAGTTGGTCTGATCACTGCTTCAGAGCCAATTAAGATTTAGGGTATTATTTACTATATTAAAAATTGACGTTTCGTTTCTTGTAATGGTAGTAGGTCTGTTAATAGTACCTCGGTAGGTATACACTGGGAGGAGAACTGTATACCAATCCCCTGTGAGGATGCACAGAATCGGCTAGGTCTAGCACCTACTAAAGTCCGATCCTACCTTCTCGTGGTGGAGATCGTTAATACCCTTCAAAAGAAATCCTCTCTTGTGGAAGGGCAGGAAGTCGAGGCTACCAGATCAGTGTGGCCTATTGATCTGAATTACTATGACGACTTTTTCTATTTTTCTACCTTGCTGAGGAGTGGTCAACCACACAGGGTCCTGGTGCTGACCATGTACACTAACCGGACTGGAATAAGGCACTGAACTTGATTACGGATCATGAATTTGTTGCATTTGGGGGGGGGAGGGGGCTTCTGTTGAACGAAAATACTCCACTGTGTTTTCTATTCATTTATGGGTTGAGAGCCCTAAGTGAATAGATTCACGGGATATGTTTTATCAACTGGTGGATAATCCTGATCAGAGGCATCGCAGGTATCGGCTTCTACGGCCATCAAACTTACTTTGGAGAAAGTTCTACCACTGTAGATGTAGATCAGACTTTAGTAGTGGGAGGAACAATTCTTTGTCCCATGAATGCGATTAGGGGGCTGTTTTATATTGTTGGTATTCCCTCTCTCAATAAACATAGTTTCTTTAATCATCTCACTAATCACTTTCTCTCCACAGGTCTTGGAATGTGAAGACTCTGCACAGAGATTATTCTCTTGATGTCCTCATATAAGAATTCTAGCGTTATAACCTAGATATTCTGGGCTTGCCAGAGATCAGATCGACAAAATAAATATCACATACTTAAAAATAAATTAAAATTTATCTTTTTTCAGGGAGGGAAGATACAAAGCATCTTTAAGGTGTTGGTTTGCTTCTCAGAAGTCGAGCTAGTGATGCTCTTTTGGATACGACTGCATTAATGAAAAATTCTTACTGCTAAATTTCAAACTAAGATTAAAGACTTGAATGTTATCTGTTATCACGCGCTTAATGAGGACACCGATGAGGATGAGAAATATAGGTTTCTATAGATAACTTTAGGATATTTTGAATTTTGTCAAAAAATGAGATATTACACTTGTACTAGGAGACTTCAACCTTTGGGGTGGGGTGACAGATCCCTTTGGTATTGGTAGCTCACTGGCAATGGGTAATGTCTTCTACAGGTAAGTAAATTGTTTGAGAATAACTAACACTACAAACACATAAACTTTTATAAATACATACGGGCTCCTGTGAATCGTGCTATGAATCGTGCTACACATAACAATGTGTAGCACGATTCATCAGACCAGATGACACGTTGCCAGTCATTAGCATTCCAGTTTTTATGTTGATGACCACCAGATGGGTTGCATAAAAAATATTACATATTATATAGTTATTAATCAACAGCAAATGGGCTAATTCTGTTACAAACACCAGTCATATAATGGAGCCGAAATTGGATCTGACCATTACCTGGTCAAAAGTGTCTTACAACTGAAGCTTAAGAAATGTTAAGGTTAAGAAAATTACCTTTGACATGAAGCTCTGAAAGATCCAGATGTAGCCAAAGCTTACCATGATAAGCTACTTAGTTATTAGGACAATCATGGTTTACTTACTACTGTAGTTGAGGAGGAATGGGGTCATTTTAAACAGGCTTTTCTTGAAACAGTACTCTTTTGAGAAAAATAAGCAGAGGAAACAAAAGTTGAGTGATAAGTCACTAAAGCTATTTTTGAAAGAAGGTACTGCATGAATTGCCTTAATCAACACCCTACTAGTTCTAAGAGTGGCATTACAGAGAGTTTCATAAATGTCTAAACGATTAGTTGAAGGTTGATAAGAATATTTGCCTTGATAGTTTGTCTCGCAAAGCATAGGAATCAACTAGACAGCTAAACAGCAGAGATTAAGATTTTGTGATTAATGTTATTAATTAATGTTTTGTGTGGGAAAAATAGACAGAATACAGGATTGAGAGATAAAAATAGTAAGATTATTGAAGGTGAGGATTGTCATGGATAGGTGGGCTGAGCATTTCAGTGATATTCTAAATAATGTGGTTAGTTCTATTAGTTTGTAATGATGATAGATGCATTACTGACTTTAATATTGGCTTTATACCACAATATGAAGGTATTCTGGTTATCTATAAACTTAAACTACAAAAATTTCTAAGAAATGAAGTAGATGAAATTTCCGCTGAAATACTTAGAGCTAGAAATGTTTCTGTTGTCACAGTGCTGACTAAAATTTTAAATATCTTTTATGCTAAAGATTTTTTCCTAAGCATTTTACTACAGCTATTATTATCTCTATTTTTTAAAAAGATGTTCGCAGTTCTTGTGAAAATTATTGAAGAATCAGTCTATTTATGTTCCAGGTAAAGTTCTTTGCATGATTGTGCTTATTATAATTAAAAAACTGGTTGATGGACAATTGCGTGATGAGCAGCGTGGATTCATAAGTGGTAGGAGATATATTGACCAGATTTTTGCTTGAAAATTCTTCAAAAATGTTTAGAGTTTCATAAGCCTGTGGTTACTAGTTTACAGAGTTCAAAAAGGCTTTTGACTCCGTTGATCGATATTATTTATGGTTGATCGTTAGATCACATGGAATACCTGACAAGTTAATTAACATAATGAGAGCTCTCTATATACAGGGATTTGTCAAAATAATGAAAACACGTACTGTTTGTGGAGAACATTTTATTAATAAGCTGTAGGCCCACTTCAGAACAGACGCAAATCGACGTGGAATAGATTTATATAAGCCATGCACATACGGTAAATCGAATGTGAGAACATTCTTTTTGTAAAATATGGCCAAACTGTACCAGTGACGCTGGAGGTGGAAAGTGTGATCTTACCTTGCGCTCCAGATATTCCTACAAATGTTCAATAATATTTAGGTTTGGAGATTGAGATGGCCAGGGTAGCTGATGTACCTCATCCTCATGCTGTACAAACTACAACTTGACACGTTTCGTGCAATACACGGGTGCATTATCCACTTGAAACCAGGGACGGTCATTAGGGAACAATGCCCGCAACATTGGGTGCAGGTGGTCCCCGAGAATGGATTCACACATTGCGGATGTGACACGACCCTGCAGAATAACTAATGGCCCTAAGGAATGCCAAGATATGGCATCCCCACAGCATCAGGGATCCACCTCCATGCTTCACAGTTGGAACCAAACAGTCGGGGTGGTAAGCTTCTGCAGGTTTTCGCCAGACATACACTCTACCAGTGATGAGGAAACAATGTGTAGCACGATTCATCAGACCAGATGACACGTTGCCAGTCTTTAGCATTCCAGTTTTTATGTGCTTTGCACCACCTTACACGTTTCGTTGCATTGATGTTGATAATCAGAGGTTGTGGATTGCAGCACGGCCATAAGTTCCCGACGAACTGTTATGACGGAAATGGGATCATTTCGACTGGTGTTCAATTCTGCTGCTATTTGTGGTGCTGTGGTCCTGTGCTTCCGTTGTACAATCCGTGCCAACGTTCGTCTATCCCTATCTGACAACTTCGTGTGGCGTACATAATTTTCACGTTTGGAGACAACGCCCTGGCCTTTTTGATAGGTAGTCATGATGTTCGATACAGTTCCTGGTGTTAACACTACTATTTCTGCCGTTCTGGTTACTAAAGCTCCTGCAAGATGCGCACCAATGATCATGTCTTTTTGGAGGTCACTGAAATCTGACATTGTGGACAATTACACCACCACAGCTGTTTCACCTGTGCCTATGGACTGCTATGTGATAGCCGACATATTTTTCCTCTTTATATACTTCACGTCGTGGGTGACGTCGTCCCTGTGATATGCATACAGCGCATTGCGTGTACTCCAGTCGCTGTCGGTGTTTCCATTATTTTGATAAACACCTGTATAACACTGAGTCATGTGTGAGAGTTGGTAAGACTTGTAGCAATTGGTTTAGCATTGCTTCTTGTGTTCAACAAGGGTGCATTTTGTCTCCTTTTATCTTTGGTTATTGATTATGTTCTGCGGAATTCTCCGCAAGAGGAAGATTTTGGGCTTAAATGGTCTGGAGATATGAAAATTTCTAATTTAAATTATGTTGATGATTTTGCCCTTTTGGCAAATGATACTGATGAGATGAACTCAGTAGGAAACACTCTAGGCTCGTAATCTCTAATTCCCTGTTCGAGTCCCGCCTGTGCCAGCGTTGAAATTTATTTCCGCTAAACCCTCAACGTGTCCTCAGTCAAAAAAGAGGGATTCGATGGGCTTAGAAAGGCTGCCGTTCGTCTGATTGGGCGTAAAGCCGTGGCCCCATTTGCGGAAGAGCCGTACTCTGTGCAAGTTAAAGAACAGACTAGATGGACTTGACGGAAGATTACCATCTGTCTCCTAACGACTGTCCAATGGGTCCTCTTCCCTCAACCTTCTCTGAGTCATAGGGATCCTTGTGATTCGGCCATTAAGTCCACTGTGTGCAAAAAAAAAGGTAAACACTTAAAGGAAACTTAAAAAAAAAGAGGTAAAACATGCAAGAAACACAGCAAGGGTAAACACATCAGAGGTAGGAAAGATCATCAGAGATAGCAAGGAAACACATCAGAGGTAACAGCAAGAAACGAATAAAGTTGACATTTTCCAGCTTATCGGCCTGTAATGATAGAAATTAAAATCATTATAAGATTTGGATTGGATTGTTTTACCTCTGAGCGGCACTTTTTTGCACACCATAGGCTAAATGGCCAGGTCACAAGGAGCTTAATGCCCGAAGGCTCAGAGAAGGTTGGGGAGGGGACCCACTGGAACAGTTGTTGGGAGACAGATGGTAGCCTCCCGTCAAAGTCATCCAGCGTGTTGTTTAACGTGCACAGGGTATGACTCTTCCACACACTGGGCCACGGCTTAACATCCCATCCGGCGGACGGCGGTCTTTCCAAGCCCATCGGTGTCCCTTACCGACCGTGGGCAGGGCGTGGAGTTTTGCGGAGATAAATCTCAACGCTGACCCAGCTGGGACTCGAACTTGGGAACTGCAGATTACGAGTCTGGCGTGCTACCGACTGAGCCACCCCAGCCCCTATACGATTCGGAAAATGTGAATCAAAGTATTTTAATAATACCTATCAATCGGAAAACACATTTTATTTTATATTGTAAAAAAAGAAATTTTCCCACCAACTCTTGGGAGTAGGTGACAAATGTTTGCTGCCAATTAATGTAACTAAATTCGTTGACACCTACACTCTACCACCCACATTTTAAATCAATATTATTGTTTTGCTATCATTTGAAAGCCTCTTATGGTGAATATTCAAACTATTGGATGATTCAGAAAATACGAAACGGTATATTTATTACTATTTATCCAATCCAAATTGTTATCATTTTTAATTTTTATTAAAAAACGCTGAGTGTTTAAAGAAGTCAAAATGAAAACAAGTGATTACAGTGAAAGCGTAAAACGCAATTACAATCTTAGACAAGATATATTGGATAATATTAATGCATTATATTACTAAAAGTAATTATATTGTAATTATATTACATATATTTCCTAACTTTGAAAATAAGCTTTTTATTGAAAAATGTCACTAGAGATAAATTGAAGATCTCACTCAAATTTTTAAATTTCGATTTTCAACAATATTCGCTTAATATTTAAAGAATTATTAAAGCTGAAACATTTAATAGCAGGCACCACTGTCACACGCTTCCGGACCATTTTGGGTGGGGTGGCTCAGTTGGTTGTGTGTCAGGCTCTTAATCTGTAGTTCCGAAGTTCGAGTTCCACATGGGCGAGCGTTTAGATTAATTTCCGTAAACATTTTCCACTCGGTCAGTAGGGGAACACCGATGGGCTTGGAGAGACGGACGTTTAACCCATTTCTTCCCAGTGTTGCGTACACCCAAACTTGGGAAGAAATGGAATATTGACTTTCTCCCATACTTAAACGTCCGTCCACGTTAAAGAACACCTGGCTGCCTTAACAGGAGGTTACAATCTGTCTCATAACAGCTGTCCAATGGGTGCCCTCCCCCCCCACCCCAAACCTTCTCTGAGTCCTTGAGGTCCTTGTAACCTGGCCAAAAAAGTTCCGCTCAGAGGTAAAACAACCCAATCCTGAACATTTCCCCCCCAAAACTGATAGGAACTGAAAACAAATCGTTATACAGGGTGAATCTGAAAAAGTGGGCAAAACTTTACGGGGTGGTAGAACGCAGCTAAACGAGCAATATTCGTCATAGAAAGTATGGGCGGAACGCAAACGGCGAGCCGCTAGGTGGCGTTGGAAATGGTATAAAAGGGTCGGTCCTCGCACCCAACGGCATTTCTACCGTGGATTGCCGAGAGGATGGCTGGTTATACTAACCACGAAATGGCGGATATGCACTTTGTGTACGGTGCGGCGGACGGAAATGCAAGTGAGGCACAGAGACGTTACTGCGACTGGTTTCCGATGAGATGCACTCCAGATCGGAAAACATTCGAGCGTTTGCATCGACGGCTGTGTGAAATGGGATCCTTCGCCACGGTCAAGCAAGACGCAGGTCGTGAAAGGAGTGTCAGGACGCCGCAACTTGCAGAGGACATTCTGCGTAGGGTGGAAGAGCGACCGGGATGTAGCACGCTAGCGGTTTCCCGTGCAGTACATGCGTCCCAAATGTCGGTTTGCCGTGTGCTACAGGAGGAAGGAATGCACCCCTATCGTGCGCAGAAGGTACAAGCGTTGTCACCGGCGGACTATCAGCCACGTGTCGATTTCGCACGTTGGTACCTCCAGCAGAATGCCGCGCAGCCGGATTTTGGTGCACATGTTCTGTTTACGGACGAGTGCACTTTCACCCATGAGGGCGTTTTGAATACCCACAATTCACACACGTGGGCATCTACGAACCCGCATGCCACACGTCCTCATTCGTTCCAGCAGCGGTTCTCCGTAAATGTTTGGGCAGGGATCCTCCATGACCATTTGGTTGACCCATACCTCCTGCCACACCGTCTGGACGGCAAATCGTATAACACATTCCTACGAGAGGTGTTGCCGGAGCTGCTGCGTCCGATTCCAACCCCCCAGCAGGTCGAGAATGTGGTTCCAGCACGACGGTGCGCCTGCACACTTCAGCTTAGATGTGCGGAACACTTTACATGCAACATTCCCAGGGCGATGGATTGGTCGAGGTGGTCCCATAGCTTGGCCACCAAGATCGCCGGATCTCTCGTGTTTGGACTTTTTCCTGTGGGGCCATATGAAAAGCCTAATCTACGAGTGCCCCATTGAAACCGATATGGATCTAGTCGCCAGGATCGCCGTTGTTGCCGGCGATATTCGGGAAATGCCTGGTGTCTTCGCAAATGTGCGTCGGTTCCTATCCCGCAGGTGTGAAGCCTGCATTACAGCTGGCGGCAGCTCTTTTGAGCAATTTCTTTTTTCATGTACCTCAATTACATTCCTGTTAATAAAACGTTTTCTGAAGTATCTCCTCTCCTTCTTGTGTTCATTCTTTAAATGTGACAGTGGAAAACTACCTTTTAACTTCTCACCGCTTGGGGGGTGGCTCAGTCGGTAGCGCGCCAGGCTCGTAATCTGTAGTTCCCAGGTTCGAGTCCCAACTGGGTCAGCATTGAGATTTATCTCCGCAAAACTCCCCGCCCTGCCCACGGTCAGTAGGGGATACCGATGGGCTTGGAAAAGCCACCGTCCGTCGGATGGGACGTTAAGCCGTGGCCCCGTGTGCGGGAGAGCCATACCCTGTGCACGTTAAAGAACACGCTGGATGGCCTTGACGGGAGGCTACCATCTGTCTCCCAAAAGCTGCTCCAGTGGGTCCCCTCCCCCAACCTTCTCTGAGCCTTCGGGGTCCTTGTGGCCTGGCCATTTAGCCCATAGTGTGCAAAAAAGTTCCGCTCAGAGGTAAAACAATCCAATCCAATCTCACCGCTTGCGTTCCGACCATACATTCTATGACGAATATTGCTCGTATAGCTGTGTTCTACCACCCCGTAAAGTTTTGCCCACTTTTTCAGATTCACCCTGTATAAACTTCAAAATTTACCTTTTAATATAGTGAATGATTTGTTATAGCAGTTAGGCATTTATCATTTTGAAGTAAATTTTCGTGAGTAGCAAAAGTTACAGTTAAATACTTCAGCCTCCATAATTCTTTGAATATTGCGAAAAGTAGTATTTAGAGAGATTTGAGTGATATCTTCAATTTATCTTCAGTACCATTTCGTCATAAAAAACGTAATTTCAAAGTTAGAGAGGTTTAAATGTGGCTTTCCATTCACATAGCATGAGAGTGCCCGCCAACTCTGTAGTGTATATCATTATTTGGAAAATGGGCAGCATTACAAGTTTCATTGAAATTAAAGCGACATTACCTCATGAAAATGCATGACGTCATTTGACAGCATGTTAACCATTTGACCAACAGTTGTTTTTCCCAGACCTGCATGACTGATTTTGAGTGCCTGTAAAATAAATATTTTAAGCAATTATTTACTTTTTGAAATTCCTGACAAACGTTCTCGTAAAAGAACACATAAAAATGTATCTAAAATATAAAACTCGAGATCGTTATTGCCAAATTAAATGAAGTAAACTTTAAAAAAAGTTAAGTACTGAACATGGAAGTCTACAAGCATGGGTGAAATCTCATCCTTTCTAAAATACATCGGATCCCTAAAGAAACTGAAGTAAAACTGCAAAGTATATGCGTATAATCTTGAATTCCCAAGAACATGCTACTCCCTTCGGCAAATTGGTAAAATAGGTAAATTGACGTCCCGATTATTTGGGGGGCTCAGTCTGTAGCGCGCCAGACTCGTAATCTTTAGTTTCCAGGTTCGAATCCCAGCTGGGTCAGCGTTGAGATTTATCTCCGCAAAACTCCCCGCCCTTCCCACGGTCAGTAGGGGACACCGATGGGCTTGGAAAGACCACCGTCCGTCGGATGGGACGTTAAGCCGTGACCCCGTGTGAGGGAGAGCCATAACCTGTGCACGTTAAAGAACACACTGGATGGCCTTGACCAGAGACTAAGATCTGTCTCCCAACAGCTGTTCCATTGGGTCCTCTCTCCAACCTTCTCTGAGCCTTCGGGGTCCTTGTGACCTGGCCATTTAGCCCATGGTGTGCAAAAAAGTGCCGCTCAGAGGTAAAACAACCCAACCCAAAATCCTGACTATTTGGATTCTCTGTTGCTAATGTTTTACGGAGTCGTAATCCCTAAATTTGTATAAAGTCAATATACACTGCTTTAACTGTAATCCTAAATAGTATGCATGTCAATATACACTATTTTGAAATTTGAAGGAAATTTGTAGAAAAAAAGTTTCAAAACCAATATCTCAAAAAAAGATCAGTATGTAAGAAAGCTTATGGTTCTGCATTCGTGTTGAATTAATATTGAAAGTGAGGGTCCAAAAAATAATAATGGGATTTCGAGAACCAATATGTAGAAAAATAATATACATATTAGAGAAAGTAATATTTTAATTGAAAGTGTACATGAAACAGTTTTGAATTAGTGAATTTCCACATATGCACCGTACGTGACTTTGTCTATGTCCAATCGGTACTCCACTTTTTTGCCATATATGTTGCAGCAAATCTCTTGTTACTTGCTCCATTACTTCTCTTAATTTGGCTTTCAAATCATTCCGGTATCCAATTTTGTCCAATGTAAATATAATTCTTCCCCAAGCCACAGACACGAAAAAAACAAGGCAGGGTTCCAAGTATCCAGTTTTTGGCGCGTTTGTCCTACCGAAAATTTTTGATTCGACGAAATGTCAGGCTTTCCTGATTAACGTAAAAAAAAATGAAAACAGATTTAGCAGCTTTTCATTGTAAAGCACCATTCTGTTCAGTTATTTATAGTGCAAATATATTATAATCATTTCAACATTAATTAATAAATCATTAGTTACGAAAATCAGTATTGCTATGATAACATAATTTCCAAAATGTTCGGTATGCATCACTATCTGCTGTCTACTCGCAAATTATGATGTGAATGCGTGGCAACACTGTGTAGGCTGTAGTCTACCTGCATTGACTGACTGTTTATACCTAACGCACTAGCATGAAGTATTATTTTATAAGAACAAATAGTATACTATTATATTAATAATATGTGCATGAAAATTTGGTGAAGGACTTTACAAAATGTAACGTAAACATATTAAATTGTCCCCGACAGCTGTTTTTAAAATGATCTACAGCAAAAGAGACGCCTCTAAATGAATGTGTAAATATAATTCGGAATGGAAAACACAATTTTCTTGGATTGACAATTACCCGGATGGATTCGGTTTCGGATTGTCAATATCTGGTTTTGAAGTTCACTTCATCTGGAAACTCTAATTAAAGGATATCAAATCAGGGCTCTTTGGTGGCCATATAATTGGACCACTCCTGACAATTCTTATGCCAGGAGATGTTGCAACGATACTGCACGGATGATTCTGCTAATGTATGAATAATAGCACCTCGTGTCCTCTGGTGACTACTCTTGAAACTGTTTGAGTGGAATGAAAACTGTTTGAATGTACTGGTACAGCATTCATTGTGATGCCTTTTGTGTATTTATGTGGACAGTGCTTCCGGAGTCGCCATCATTATTTGTCAGACACTCTGTTTTACAAAAGGTGCATCATCCTATCCCTGAAAATGTAACAATGGTGCCAAAAGTGATATTCGAGTTGGGACACAAACTGAGGACATCTCTCACGACAATACATACCTCACAGTGGTGGCACATAACTGTGCCAGAGGTTATCGAGAATGTAAGTAAGTATGAGGTGCCATTCAAATATAACGGTCACTGGCAGTTTATGGTGGATCCGGGAAAAGAAATTATGAGATGCAACAAAGCTTCCTAAAGCATCACAAGTATGCTGTATGGTAGGGGTTCTCAACGTGGGGTACGCGGTAAAAATTTTTTGGGGTACGCCGTGACAGCTCAAAAGTCGCTAGATATATGTTATATATATATATGTTTTATTTTATTCCCATTGTTATACTATAACTATAATTTTATCTATCTATACAAGGGGTAAGCCAGTTACATACATATTTTCAGGGGTACGTGAAGCAGAAAAGGTTGAGAACCACTGCTGTATGGGATTGAGGTTGAAAGAATATGCTGGCTATCCCATACAGCTGATGGTAGCTCCAGGTAGTGGTCGATCAACGAGCTCTGAGTGTGAGGACGGTATTATCCTTCTGCAAAATGAAATTGTTTCCTGTTGCATCTGAGTAAATTGCACATATTTATCAGAATTATATGCTACTTTATGCATGCACTATGAAAATGAAGTAGCCTTTCAAATTTTACACCGCAATATAACACTTATTTTAAGTGTCTTGCTTTCACTCCGCAAAGAGACTTTTCAATGATTTAAATGACTGAAATGTCCTAGTTTCTGATTTCCGAAGTCCGATTGCTTTAAAAACGATTATTGTGACTATTTCGTTTGCCAATTTAGCTATGGACGTCAATGTTGCATATTCTAAAAAATTTAAAATTCATTTGTTTTTCTTTTCATAATGTTAGTTCAATCCATCTTTGAACTCTGATTGAATATTATTTCCACTCTTAATGGCAGAAGGGTTAGTCCAGCAGGTAGCGCGCCTTACTCGTAATCTGCAGTTCCCAGGAGTCCCAATTGTGAAAGTGTTGAGATTTATCTTCACTACACCCCACCATGCCCTTGGTTAGAAAGCGGACAATGATGGGCTTGGGAAGACAGCCGTCCGTCGGATGAGACGTTAAGCTTTGACGCCATGTTCAAGAGAGCCATACTCTGTGCACGTTAAAGAATACGCTGGGTGGCCTTGAAGGGATTTGGGTTGTTTTAGTTCTGAGCGGCACTTTTTTGCCACAATGGACTAAATGGCCAGGTCACAAGGGCTCAGAGAAGGTAGGGGGGGGGGAGGGCCCACCGGACAGGTGTTAGGAGAAAGACAATCAATGTTTTCTTTAACGTATACATGGTATGGCTCTCCAGTACACGGTGCCGCGGCTTAACGTCCCATCCGACGGATGGTGTCAAGCCCATAAGGTGTCCCCAACTGACCGAGGGCAGAGGCTGGTAGGTTTGTGGACATAAATCTTAATGCTGGCCCAGGTAGGATTCGAACGCTTTAAGCTTTGCGGGTTACCTGTAACGATAAAATTTACTTGTACTATGATAATAAAAAAACCCCTGGAAATTGCAGATTAGGAGCGCTCCCGACTGAGCCACCCACCTTGAAGAGAGATTTCCAAATGTATCTTAACAGTTATCCAGTAGGTCCCTTGCTCCAACTTTGCCTGACGCCTTGGGTTCCTTTGATCTGGTCATATACCCATTGTTAAAAAAAAGTACCACAAAGGGGTAAAAAAAATCCAAAATTGAAGATAAACTGCTGTAATATGGTGTTTGAGGTATGTCTCAGATATGATGTCAAAGCCAACATTTTACCGAATAGATTAATTGATGGTTTCCTTCCGTTTTCAGTCTTTACATTTTGGAGGATGACGAAAACGCAAATTTGAATTTGATTCATTTGCTACAAGAGGAAAACGGATTTATCTCCGTTACGAAAAATTGGATAACTAGATTATGTTTTCGCGAAATTTAAATGTTTAGCCAAGAAAATATAAGATTTTTTTACCTTTTATAATTCGGTCTAAAATATTTGTCATGATGATTTCAAACCTATATTTTTTTGTTTTTTTTTTTTGCTATCTGAAACGCTTTTAGAGATATAATTGCCGGAACATAATAAACTATAAATTGTAATATCGTATGGCATACATATCAACTGATAAAAACATGAATTTCGTGAAATATTTAATTTTATTCATATTTTAATCATTCTGCGGCAGTTGCTATACATGCTAATAAGAATATAAACATTTCAAAACCAATATTTGATAGGCTGGCCATGATGCTATTATGCAGAGTTGTCAATAAAACAAATGTAACACTATGGTTAGAAGAAAATAGTAAAATCTTAACTCACTATCTTCTACGATTAAGGTTCGGAGATTATCCAGTCCATTCTTTTAATGGCGCTGCTATATACTAACTATTTCTGAAGTCTACGCACTGTGTCAAAGAGCTTTATACTCCCGAAATGTCTAATTTTCATCCTTAAAAAAAAGCCTGGTTGTTGGCAAAAATTTCGTTTTTCCTATTTTTTTTCTAAACATTATTTCAATAACTCTTTGTTATACACATTAGATTGAATTGAATTATTTATTGCCATCATGTTACAGATATGCAATTAATTTTTTTACCACCAATATTATTAAAACAAGAGTTAATACAACTTAGAGAGTCAAGTTGATAACAGTTTTTTGAATATTCCAATATTTCACACAATAAAATTCGACAACAAACTGAAACTCCACGAGAATTAAAACTCGTTTGCGGAGGTAAAATAAAATTTAAAACATCAATTTTTGGAAAAAAACCATCATGCATTTAGTTTCACAATTTCCTTAAAAGGTACAGAATTTATTATCAATAACCCATCTGTGAATATATGAATAAAGTTTAAATATTTATCATTTATATAAACTTCAGCCAATGTTTTCAAAATAATTGTATCAATTAATTTTTTTGATTCAGTTCCAGGTATATTAATATTTAAAATTGGAAATATTGCGTTCCAGCAAGGAATTTGTATAATATAGTCTCCACTTAGGTTATTATTTATGATAGTTATTAGTTTATTTTTGTTTGTTGATGAGTTTATGGAAATATCTGGATAATTTTCTTTAATTTTATCAATTATAGGATGGTTTTTGTTTCTAACTATTATTCTGTATAATAAATTCTCTAATAAATATTTCTTTTTTATGTGTATGGGAGGTAATGCAGTTTCAGCATAGACATTCAAGCCATGTGAGTTCTGAGGAAGTCCCAAACAGAATTTTAAAATTTTTATTTGGATTTGCTCCAATGATTTTAATTTAGTTTTAGAAATATTATTTATTAATTCTATGGCATATAAAAATTTTGGAAAAATGATAAAATTATAAATTAATAGTAAATTTTTAGTTGAGCATCTCCATTTTGTACTTCCAAGATATCTTAAAAAATTGAAAAGTTTGTTTGCTTTGAAAAGTTTTTTTTTTTTATCTTTTGCTGTGTTAATATATTGTAAAATTTTAATTTTGAATCCAGGTGTATACTAGAAATTTGAAACTACCAGAGATATTTAAAATATTATTATTTATTGTAATGAGAAATCTTCAGGTAATTTTTTATTTCTATGGAAGTAGGATACTACTGTTTTATTTATAGCTATTTTCAAATTCCATTTAACACAGTATTTAATAAATTTATTAAGTTTTGCAATCTATTTTGTAAAATATATGGATTTTTATTGTAAGACCAGAAGATGATGTCATCTGCATAAATTCCAAAAAATATATCATTGGTAATAAAATCTTGTAAATCATTTAAATATAGGTTAAATAATAATGGGGACAATATATCTCCTTGAGCCAGGCCATTTTTAAATTGATATGAAGAGGAGGTATTGTTTCCAATTTTAACTTTAAATTTTCTATTCTTGATGAAGTTTAAGAGAAAACTATAGAGATTTCCACAAAATTTTAATTTTTTTAATTTATGTAGTAAACCATTATGTGACACAGAGTCAAAGGCTTTCTCAAGATCAATTATCATAACAGTCATAAATAATTTATTTTTAATAGCATATTCAGCTATTATATTTAATAGCATATTCAGCTATTATATTTAATAGCATATTCAGAGATTATATTTAAAACTAAATCTTTAGTAGATCTTCCTGGTCGAAAGCCAAAAGTGTTTTTATTAAGAATATTATTTTTTTCAAAATACCAGACTAATCGATTAAAAATCATTGTTTCAAACAACTTTAAAGCGTTGGAACTAAGACATATTGGCCGATAAAAATTTAATTCATCAGAACGTTTATTTGATTTTTTATAAACACCAAGAAAATTTCATACCAAGATTCAGGGTAGTTTTTATAATGCCAAAATTTATTAAATTCATCTAATAAAACTTTTAACCATTTATATGGAAGATTTTTGAGTAGTCTATTAGAAATGCCATCAGGGCCAGGTGTAGTTTTTGTTTTCAATGATTTAATAGAAAATTTAAGTTCAAAAAATTTAAAAGGAGCATTTAAAAATTCTGTAGATTTACAATGAAAGGTCTGATGAAATATATTAGAACTATTATATAATTTATCAATTTTATTATTTGGCTTATAGTGTAAGTCAATAAAATATTTAGCAATTGTTTCTGTGGTTTCTTGTATATCTTCATTATTTTTTAATGCTAGAGAATGTAAAGGATTTGTAGGTGCTATTTCATTATATAGTTTCTTATATATTCTCCATAAATTTGTAGTTGATGTTAAAGGTGATAGTTTTTCAGTTAATAGTCTCCAATTCTGTTTTAAAATATTTTTAATTTTTCTTGAAATGGCATTTTCTAATCTTTTATAATTTTCACATGCAGTGAATGTTTTCTTATTGTTCATATTTCTTTCGGCCTTACGCCGAATTGCTATTAGTTTATTTATAAATATTGTATGGATATTGTTTTTTGGAATTTTTTTATAAACTATTTGTGTATTTATTTTACTATGATTTTTTTTAATTTATCCATGATTGTAATGTAATCAGAGTTATTATTATCTATTTCTAGATCATTTAATTCCTTATTAAAATTATTCCAGTTTGTAATTGTAACATATGGTTTTGATTTATTATGATTTATAATTTTAATGAATATAGGATAATGGTCACTACCATAACTATCTGAGGAAATGTCCAATTCTAAGTCTTTATTAATTTTGTTTGTATATAGTGTTAGGTCAATTATAGAGTTTATTTGATTTTTATTTATTCTAGTGGCATAATTGTTATTTAAAATAATTAATTTACTGATTTCTATGAATTTTAATAAATGAATACTTTTATAGTCATTTTTGTATGAGTTCCAGGCATTATTGTGAGAGTTAAAATCCCCACATACTATTAATTCTCCTACTAAATTATCTATTAATTTTAAATATTGGTTAGTATTGAATAAAATGCCATGGTTGTAAATATTCACTATATTCAGTATGTTATTATTAATATTTGTTTGAATTATTAAGCACTCTAATTTATCATTAAGTATAGGTACATCAATTTTTCGTTGAGGAATATTTTTGTTAACATATGTTGCAATACCTTTAGAATTTAAACTATTTTTCTGTACATATGAGATAAAATTATTAAATATAGGAATATTATTAGTTGTAACTTCTTGAAAACACATACATGACTTGAATATTTTTAGTATTAATTAAGTGTTTAATTATATGCTTTTTATTATCTAATCCTCTGCTATTCCATTGACATATTATAATATTTTGCTTCATGAACCATTGTTTAATACAGTTATTAATAAATCTTTAATCAAGTTTGCCTCTGGGCAACTTGGTAACAAAAAATCAAAGTTTAATCAGCAGTTCAATAATTTGACTTTTAGCGTGATGAGACATTGAATGCTGTGCATGAAATTCAATTTCTGTTGTCGTCCTTTTGTTTTCTTTCATAATTATCATGAGTGTTCATTTGTCTAATTTCAGGAGTTTTAGTTGATTTACTTCCTGTGATATGCTTTTTAACAGTTTTTGCATAGTCAATATTCTTGTTCCATTTTGCGCGAAATCATCGTTTCAGATTCATTAGAAGTTGACGGAAGCGAGGGAAAGTCTTCTCGGTAGTCCGCAACGTTTTTATAATAACCGCTCTCTTCCAGGTCCGCATGAATGGTAGTTTGAATCCTATATATATTATTTATCTATACTACTATTTGAACAAGCTTTTGTTCTATGACATGGTCATACGTCCCATTATTTCCTATGCTTCCCCTATTTGGGCGAACACTACTGCAACCAATATACACAAGATTCAGGTCTTGCAGAACAAGATCTTGAGATGTGCGGTCGATGCCCCTTGGTTTGTAACGAACAGACAAATCCATAAAGATCTGGCATCGACCATATTTACTCTTATATCAAGTTTTTATCACGTGGTTTCTTTGAAGCTGTTCAAAGCAATCCACATGGAATTATTTCTTGCTTATTCGACTACAATCATGACGTCATGAATAGTTACAAGAGGCCTAAAATGATGGCTTTCAGCAAAGATAGTCATCCATTTTAGGTCTCTTGTGCATCCTTACTGTTTTTACTGTTGATCTTTATTGTCCTTCGGGACCCACCATTGCTGGTTTATTTTACTATGTTGTGTTTACATTGATGCCAACTAGCCACATATTCAGATGGAAGAGGTTATGGATACCCATGTACCTGGTACTCTGAAAATGAATAACCGATCTACGATCTACGATTTATTTGAATATTTCTGGCTTTACAAGCCAATATTCGAACAGGACACCCAGCGAAAGTTGCTGGGTGATCGCCAGCACAATTTGGGCAATGAAAAGATTTAGAAGTACACTGTTTATGGCTATGTCTTCCTCCACACTTTTTACATGTGATTTTCCCATTACAGGTATATATTAGATGCCCAAACTTATAACATCTTAGGCAGAGATGTGGAGGTAAATTATAGTTCTTACCCGATGTCTTGTGAAGCCCAGAAAAACATGTGTAGGCAGTTCTGTACCTTCGAAGTCTAGCACGATCTTGTGTGTTGGACTGCAGTTTATGTCACCCTTGGAATCAGGAGATTTATCATAATGTAGCATTCTTCTCATGCTAATAACATTTTGATTGGACAATATTTCTAAGATATAGTCATCTTCATAATATGTAGGAACTCCTATAATAGTCCTTAAAACAGATTGTTTGAATTCTGGAAATTCAATAATGACTTTTTTATTGAGAATTTCCTTAATATTCAAACTTTTTTCTTGTTGTTCAATGTTTTTTGGAAATACCAGGAGTCGTCCCGAGGAGATAAATTTACCCCCTATATGATCATTAAATAATTTGTAGAAATATGAGGATACTTTTGGTATTTCAAGTTTACTTATATCATAATCTAGACCTGTGATTACAAGTGAAAGGTCATCTTTTGAGTTTATCGATCTTTCTATGATATCTGGGAATCTAATATTTTCTGAATCTATTTTTGTAATGACTGTGTAATTTCTTTCTTTATTAGATACTTGTTCTGTTTTACCTTTATTATCCATTAACATGATTTTGGAATCTTTACATTGATCATTAATATTGTCGTTTACCTGTAGTTCTTGAAGAATAATTTTATCCTGTGTTGTAGTAGGTTCACAATTATTTTCAACTGATTTAGTTGGTGAAATGTCCGAGTCCAACGATAATTTTAAGTCTTCAGAAAGAATGTTGTAATCCTTATTTAAGGGAATTTCTTTGTCTTTATCTGTGCTTGTCACATCTTGGTATTTATTTCTTTTCACCTTTATCTTCATTGAAGACGCGACGATTTCTTTTTCCGGTTTCCACCGTTTACCATGTTATATTCAAAACAAAAAAAATTGCATTCTTCTCGAATTCTTTAATTGTAGTGGATTATTCTATGCACAGATCACACTTAAAATTAATCTTAAATCTTTTAAATATATCACTAAAAATGCACAACTATCAGCTTCGAGCGCGCACAATTCAAAAATCACAACCGCCACTCTTGGTGGCTAACGGCCAATCTGTTTTCGTCATCATTTCATTTTAATTGTCCATTGGATATACCATTAAACTTTTGATATTTGCACAGGAGGGTTTATTATATCTTGCTCAAGTTAAAGATCATGCTGGATGGATTTCACAGAGGTCACCATTTGAAATGTCCCAGTCCAACGATAATTTTAAGTCTTCAGAAAGAATGTTGTAATCCTTATTTAAGAATGTCCTTCAAAAGAAAAATCTTTCAAAAGAATGTTGTAAATTCAAATCCTTCAAAAGAATGTTGTAATCCTTATATCTAACAGCTGTCTAGTTCTCTCTCCTTTGCTTTTTTGAACCCAAATGAAATTTGAAAGGCCGCCGTCCATCCGATTCCGTGCTCCAGAGTGCAATAGAGCCATACCCTGCTCAAGTTAAAGGATATGCTGGATGGCCTTAATGGGAGACTTCCATCTATTTCCTAACAGCATCCCAGTGGGTCCCCCTTTTCTATTCAGCTCTTGAGGCAGGGCCGAACTTTGACCTTTGGAGGCACTAAGTTATTTAAATTTAAGTTGCCCCCAAAAATTCGAAAATCCAAATACTTATATAGTTATTCCGATTGAGGGGAACATTAGAAAATAAACACGAAATTGATGTGGTGAAAAACTTTATTCCAGTATTGGTAAGTAAAGATCAACAGTGTTTGCACAATAGATTAAATATTAAAAGCGTTTTCGCAACGCAGTAAAATTTGTAATACATTTCTTTGAGGCTCTAAGCTGTAGCTTAGTTAGCTTATCGTAAGCCCGGCCCCGTCTTGAGGCCTTTATTAATCTATCTATTTAGCTCATTATTCATATTCAAATTTATTTCAACAATATAGTACAATTCTTAATATACTTAAACACTGCAACCTCGTAAGAAAAAAGTGTTTGAGATTGCAAAATTATACAAAATTTTCGAAACAAAAATGACTGACAACATAGGATTATGGGCAAAATAGTGCTCGGTAAAAGTAAAACAACCTGCCTCAAATCGTTCCTGTCTCTATCCAGAAAAACAGAAATCTCTGCTCTTCCTAAAGCTTTGCAGATAGAAAAAGTTGTTGTTTTTACACACCATGGTCTAAATGATCAGGTCAGAAAGATCACAGGCTTAGAGAAGTTGGGGGAAGGGGGCCTATGGACAGCTTTTAGGAGATAGGTTATATTAGGAGATAGGAGGCTACTGCCTCCCATCCAGGACATCCAGAGTGTTCTTTAACGTACACATGGAATGCCTCTGATGCACGCGGAATAACGGCTTATATTTCCGTCCGACTGACGGCGACCTTTCATAAAAACATCAATTCTCCTCTCTGACCAAAGCAAGGTGAGAATATAGCTAAGATAAATCTCAACGCTGACCTAAAAAGGACTCGAACCTGCGAACTACAGATCCCTAGCCTAGCGTACTATCTTCTTAGCCTCTCTCTCTAAACGGTACTTTTTCGCGGCACAATAGCCAGTTCGCAAGGACCCCAAGTTGTCAGAGAAAATTAAGGAGGGTAATCAACTTGACAGCTGTTAGGAGACAGATTGAAGCCTCCCGTCAAGTCCATCCGAGCGTGTTCTTTAACGCACACAGGGTGCAACTCTCCTCAACACTCGGCCACGACTAAACGTCCCATCCAATCTTATTACGGATTTTGACAAGCCCATCTGTGCACTCCTTTCTTCCCTAGAGTACAATAGGGTAACGGAGGATATTTGTAATGCTGACACAATTGGGATTCGCACCTGGGTATTACGAGACTGGCGCTCTATAGACTAGGAAGGTAAAGTAATGGGAAAACTCGCATTGCGTCTTCAAGGGTGTCTTTTAAAGTTGAAGAATTATGGTCGCAGATATACTTACCTTTTTATAAATAAGACTGCAGCAAGCGATCCTTAATTTCATTCCCATCAGTTTAGTATTAAGGTAGTAAGAAATCGATGTGAACATGTTCAGAAATGATAAGAAACACAAAGCAAAACAGCAAAGATATAGATCCTTTGGCGACATTATTTGCATTTTTGCAAAATGTTGCACAGTATATCCAAGTACTATGGGCTGAAAAACATTACTGAAGCATTCCTGAAAGTAAAGGAAAAATAAAATCAGATTTTTTTTTTTACTGAATTATAGAAGTTTATTTAGTTTTTATAATAGTAGTGATACTTTTTATGGTGGTTTTTTTTAAGGGAAGGAGGTATTCTTATCTATACAATACGATATTAAGGTCCAATTAAATCATATCTCCACAAAACTCCCCCCCCCACTGCCCTCGGTCAGTAGGGGATACCGATGGGCTTAGAAAGACAGCCGTCCATTAGATTGTCCCATGTGCGGAAGAGTCATACCCTGTGCACGTTGAAGAACACACTGAATGACCTTGACGTGACCACCTGTCTTCTAACAACTGTGCAGCTAAGACTGTCCAGCTAACAACTGTCCGAGGACTCGGAGAAGGTTGGAGGGATAGGACATTCCTGCAACCTTCTCTGAGTCCTCGGGGTCCTTGTGACCTGGACATTTAGCCCATTGTGTGCAAAAGAAGTGCCACTCAGAGGTAAAACAACCCAACCGAATTAAAGTTATTTATTCATTAGGTGGACATAAGAAAGTGCAATAATCAATTTCTCATTTTTAGGAAAGAACAGGTTAATATAGAAGCTATAGCTTAGATTGGTCGTCTGTTTTTTGACAAATAAATTGAAAAATATATGTAATATCTCAAGCAGCTGTTTGCCACAGAGGTCCAAGTTCGAATCCCAGCTGGGTCAGAGTTGAAATTTATCTCCGCAAAACTCACCGCCCTGACCACGGTCAGTAGGGGACACCGATGGGCTTAGAAAGGGCGCCGACCGTCGGATGAGACGTTAAGCCGTGGTCCCGTGTGTGGGAGAGCCATACCCTGTGCACGTTAAAGAACACACTGGATGGTCTTGACGAGAGACATCTGTCTGCCAACAGCTATTCCAGTGGTTCCATTCCCCCAACTTTCGCTGAACCTTCGGAGTCCTTGTGACCTGTCCCATGGTGTGCAAAAAAGTGCCACTCAGAGGTAAAACAACCCAACCCAAGCCACAGAGATCTGACATGAGCCTATCAGGTATACGCCATAGTAGAAGGTCTGACCTGCTGAACCAGCCCCTGCCACAAAATTCCAGTCATTTGCAGTAGGCATTGAAGAACCAGGATCGCATGTAGGGTGGGGGGAGGGCAAGTATAATTTCTTATCCCTCCCTTAGAATTCTGATAACCAAAAGGAGACTAGAAACATATTAAAAAAATATATCAACATTACCATTATTTTTTAAGAAATTGTTGAAAGAGCACTAAAACGTAGCGAAAATACTATAGCAGAATACCAGAACCGTATTCCTGTTCGATCTTATCCCTTCCTCCCCCTTTATTTTTTCTCTAGATCCGGGCATAGCTGGAACGAATCCAGTTTTACCGAATGAATGGCTTGTCCCAAAGCAGACATACATATTTCTGGGTCAGTAATTGACTATTGCTAATCTTATGAAATCTTATGCATTCAGCGAAATTGCGAATCCCATTTACTCGTCAGTGGAATCCATCATTCAAAAACATTAATCAACCCTTTTTTTTTACGAATCTTGCTGTTGTTTTTCGCTCGTCGTTTATCGGTTTATCAATTTATGTGTTTCTCACAACGGTTGCTCCATCCATCATGTCTTCCCAACACTTTGACTAATCGTAACGCGTTGTTTGTTCAGTAATAACATGTGACTCAGGGAGTAGCTATTAAAAATTTACCCTTCGTGCTTTCTTCCCCTCTAAAAAAAGGGAGAATCTTTGCTCCATTATATTTTACGGATGCGAGGGCCAAGAGTTAAGAGTTATATCTCAAATTAAAGTTTGTGACGTCTACATCGGGGCTATCTGAAATCAGGCACCTTCTTTCTCCCTGCAAAAAAGGGGAGGGAATATTAACTCGGTTCGGAAATAGGTATTTTTTTAGTAACAAAAGTATAAATGGAGGAATATAATTTAGATTACTAATCACACCGATGGTAAAATCACTCATTAAATTCGTATTCACTGCAAAGAAAAACAGTGCGTCATTTTATCTACTCAATAGGATTGCCGGCTCTCTATCTTACTTTGAAATGAATACAAATTCAATATCGGTATGATTTAGTTCTTTTTACTTTTAATGATGTTCCCCCCAACTCATAATCTGCACTTCCTAGGTACGAGTCCCACCTGGGAAGCCGTTCGTCGGATGGAATGTAAAGCCGTGGCCCGTATATATACGGAGCGTATATAGGGTATATAAGTCAAAAACCCGGGTGGCGTTGATGGGAGTCTACCATCTGACTCCTAACAGCTGTTCATTGGGTCCCCTCCCCCCAACCTTCTCTGAGCCTTTGGGGTCCTTGTGACTTGGCCATTTAGCTCATTGTGTGCAAACAAATTTCACTTAGAGGTCAAAAACCCAAATAACCCTAAATGACAATACTTACTTGGAATAACACGATCAGTCCGTTAAGAGCATAAGACCAGCCATAAACATGCAAAACAGTTTTTATTAGGCTTGGTTTTCGCCCTTCTTTCCTCTTTGCTATTTCTTCTTTCCATTTCCTAAAAAATATGACTACGTTTAATTATACGTTTAGTAAAAAATCAAAAATAAAATTAAGTTTCAATTCAAAATTAAAATGAAAAGTAAAACAAATCAAAAATTATGTTTATTGTATTAACTTAACCCTTTCAGCCCTGAATTTTTAATACGAAAAATAAATTCTTTTTTATCATCAATAATTGAATGTAAGACATACAAGGACTCCCCTACTAAGTTTGAGCGGGTTTCCGCCATAGGTTTAGAAACTAGGAAATCGTGGCAAATGCCACCATCAGGTCTTAGAGATAAAAATGAAAGCATATTTTTTATTCATTTTAAATAATATTTTTATACAAAGATCTTATCAAATTATTTCGTGTGAAAATTTTTCAAACAATTTTTAGATTTTGATTTTAGATCGGTACTTACCAAACATGGTGTTCAGGTTATTAGCATTCATCTTGAATAGCGGAACAATACGGATCACTCAGATATGTAAACACTCACTTCTTGTTGAACCATGTCATGAAATGTGATTCACATACTTTGTAGATTTCACCTCTACTTATATCTTTTATGGTGAAACTAGATACTCAGCCAGTAGCTAGAACTCTTTATATATTAAGGTGGCAAATGCCACCGGCAGGGCCGAAAGGGTTAATACTTTACAATAAAATAACTTATTTCCCCTAGTGTTATCTTTTTTTATATAATCTTATGCACTCAACGATGATCTGCAAAGAAGGCAAGAGCTCAGGTAATGAATCTAAAATAAGCTCTTATGACGAATTAACTAAGTGTTAATACTGTGAACAATTGTTTTAACCAAACTCTTTTTTCATTCTTCAAATGTTTCTACCAATTGTTTATTATCGTAAAACATCCTAGCCTGCCAAGTAGGGCCGAGTGGTTTGTTTGCTTGAACACAAACCTGGGTTCGAGCCTCGGGTGAGTCATGGATTTTTTTTTCATATAATGTCTTTGTATTGAGTTCTCGCCTCAATACGCAAAATAGCCAGGTCACAAGGATTCCAGGTCATAGCCAGGTCACAGAGGGCTCAGAGAAGGTTAGAAAACAGATGGTAGCCTCCCTTCAAGGGCACCCAGCGTGTTCTTTAACGTGCAGAGGGTATGACTATCCTGTACACAGAGCCACGGTTTAGCGTTCCATCCGACGGACCATACCCATAGGTGTAAGGTATAATACCAATAAGTTTAGTAAGACTTAAACACGAGACAATTAAACTTTGAATTATCCCTCAAGCAGCTGCGTGGTACAGACAGGGCGGTATCGAGGGGAGAGTGGGGAATAATGTATATTACGAATATTTTCCAAGAAATTTGTAAAAGACAATTGAAACGATGGGGAAACATTTATACCAGAATGGTGTTCCGGTTCATTTTAACCAGATCTGCCCCACACATACACCTACCTTATTTTTTCTAGATCTGAGCCTTGGTACAGATGTCTGATAGAAGTTCATCATTATATAAGCCATAGAGAAGATTGCGAGGAAGACGTGACCTCAGCAGAAAGGCATAATAACAAAACATCCATGCCTTATCCATAGCTGAAACTCAGGTGTTTTCTTGGATAAATGAGATATTTCTTTGAATATATTGAATAGGAAATAAACAGACAACTGTTGAATACTGCGATTTGGGTTGGGTTGTTTTACCTCTGAGCGGCACATTTTTTCACACCATGGACTAAATGACCAGGTCACAAGGACCTCGAAGGCTCAGAGAAGGTTGGGGGAGGGGACACACTGGAACAGCTTTTGGGAGACAGATGGTAGCCTCCCGTCAAAGCCATCTAGTGTGTTCTTTAACGTACGCAGGGTATGCGTCTCCCACACGGGCCACGGCTTAACGTCCCATCCGATGGACAAATACTGCGAGCATCAAGGTAGTAAAGTATAGAGGGTGTTTCCAAAAGGTCTAGTCATACTTTGGGAACGTGCTCTACTGCGCATAGTGATGAAAAATTTTCTTTTGAACATTGGGCCAGAAACGCTTCCCTTCCGAGTTATAGGACATTTTGAGAGCTAAAGTAAGAAAGTCTGTTAAAAGGTACGATGCTAAGTAAATTTGCATCATTTGCGTGTCCGGCGGCATAGTAGATGTATGCAGATGCTGGCCAACATCCCACTACTCCTGGATGATCACAATCTTACGCATCCAGCCGTTTGATTGGTAGAGGTGGACCAACTTCATGGCCTGCAAGCTCTCCCGATTTGAATCCACTGGATTTCTCCTTATGAAGACAAGTCAAGGCTGATGTTTTACGCTATCACGGTTCTTAACATACAAGCTCTCTGCGAACAGATCGTGGGTGCTTGCCAGAGAATTCGGAACACTCTGGGATATTTCGAACCTATTCAACAGTAGATGAGAAGACATTGCGAAGCGTGTATTGCTGCACAGGGAGGTCATTTCGAGCACTTGCTCTATTGTAGACTTGCATATTGTTTTCATTGATCATTTGAAGTGTGCTGTAATAACTGGATTAAAAACTAATTAGCATCACACTCTTTCTTACTCTCTTCATCACACTCTTTCTTTCTCATGATATGTTATAACTCGGAAGGGAAGCGTTTCAGATCCAATATTTCTAGGAACTTTTTTTTTCATCACTTCGCAGTAGAACATATTCCCAAAGTTTGATTAGACCTTTTGGAAACACTCTGTATTCTTCAAGCTATTGAAGCTTGAAGAATACAGAGAATAGTGTAAAATCCAATGAGTTCACACAGATAAATAGAATGATTTGTGCCTGAAGTGAGGGATAAAAAAGAAGGACATTGACTATAAAAAAATTAAGAGGTTAACGTTGATCAATTGAGTATACAGAGCTAGTTTTATCTGTTCTGCAGAAAAAGGTTATTACTTTATGTACCATAGTATTTAGTTTGTTTATAAGTAATTTCATTCATGCTTTTGTAATAAATTGCATTGTTTTGTAATTTGTATTGTAAAATGTACTTACTTATACCCATGCTCAGTGCTCATCCGTTTTAAATTATAACAATATGAAAACAATTGTTCGGTTGTATATCCAGTGCCGAAAGTAATTAGTTATGTATCAGATGAAAGTTTGTGACGTGTAATATAGATATTTTTCTTTCCCCCCTAAAAACGGGAAATATGAAAATCGTTCTTCTAGTATATCTTCCGAACTCGAGGACCTACAGTTACGAGTAGTTGCCAAATGAAAGCTCATATAATGACCGTCGTAAACTATTTAGAAATTTCCCCCCACCATTCTTCCCCACCCTGATAAAGTTACCCACCATTCTCTCCCACCCTGATAAAAAGTGGAAGGCTGATTTTCGCGGGATTAGACTTTAACCAGTCATATCTCGAAATAAAACTTGTGACGTCTCCACAAACACAACACCAAAAGTGGGCAAAAATGTGGTCGATGTTTATCAGTCTATATATCAAATGAAAGTTTCTGAAGATAGGTGTTTTTAGTGGCGAAGAAAAAATATAAAAACTTCCTCTCTTCCTATATGCGCCCTAAAAAGTAGAAAATAAACCTAAAGCGTATCGATGGTGCAATCAGGTTCTGAGTTCGTATTCTCTTCACAGTAAGATAGAAAGCCGATCTACCTACTGGACAAGATTGCCGGCGCCCTGTCTTCCTTTGAAGTGAATACGAACTCAGTGACTGATTGCACCATCGATATGCTTTAGGTTTATTTTCTACTTTTTAGGACGCATATAGGAGGAGAGGGAGTTTTTAATTTTTTTAAATTTATTTATGTTTCATAAAGAGCTTATTTAAGAAACTACTGAATCTGAGTATATAAAAGAATACGTTTATTTCTGAGGATTTATGATTTTAAAATTGAGATTGAAAATACAATAAATAGGTATTCATAAAAATATATATATTTACCATTGCAGTGTATCAGTAGTAAGTTTCGAGGAATATGCTTGTGGGCATTCATACATATCATTAAGACTGAGCTTTCCTTTACTCCCTTTTAAAAGAAGAGGTCTAAGCCACCTATGAATAGAAAAGAGATTTTACAATTAACTAATTGCAAATAAAAATTGAAATAAATGGAAAAGTACCAAAAAACTTAATAGTACTATGACGGAAATTGACGAACAAATAGTATTAATGACAATAGTGCCAGATAATATATTTTTCAATAGTTGTCCTATATTTTCCTCGAAAAATGATGATCACCGTACTCTTAACCGACTTTTCAGCTTCACAGATGTTCATAACTGATCAAACAACCAGAGAACTCGTAAAAAAAGCATTTTTCTCTCTTGTTTGAAAGCGATGTATTCGTTGGTATGTTTAAAAAACTCTACAAAGTAATATTAATCACTTACCAAAAGATTATCCTAGAGAAGAAGTTGGCTTTCTCCCATGGGCTACGGTTCAGAATTCTTCCAAACTCCATTATTTCACATCGAAAGTTGATTCCTTAACTACTTGTTCTTGGATAATCCAAACATCGCTTGTTTAACGACTGCAGTAATGTCTGAGATGCTTCACTTCTGCTGTCTGGGCTGTCCTCAGTAGATGTGTCGCTTTGTTTACACAGAAAGCCAGCTGTTTCTGAGCTACTACTTGAATCTGGGGGGGGGGGGGGGTCGTAGAATATAACTGAAACTGGAGGAACATGCCACTGAAAATATTAAGGAATGCCGAGGGACCTCCGAGTTCAAAAGTCAAAATAAAAATAATTTAAGTAATTAATAACTTGGTAGCGCTCAGGCTCGTCATCTATAGTTCGAGTCTCACCTGTGCCAACTTTGAGATTTATCTCCGCTAAACCACCATCCTGCCTTCGGTCAGAAAGGGGTCACCGATGGGGATGGAAAAGCCGCCGTCCGTTGGATGCGACGTAAATACGTGGTCCCGTGTGCAGAAGAGCCATACCACGACTCATAGGCTGCGACATTTCACTTTTACCACGGGGAAAGAATAGTTATATCCTGGGCCAAATCTAGGGAGCAAGTGGCCATGTCCCGCTTACTTTTTTCGGGTCAGTTGCGTCATTTGACTTTCTCCCCCATTAATATTTTTTCCTAGATCCGAGCCTGGTTATATCCAAATATTTATATCACTTTTTGCAAAATCTGATGCAGAAATTAGGACTGTGATGAGAAAAAAATCAGACAAAATATTTAACTAAATCTTTCATGTTCGAAATTATACCTTCCAAGTTATTAATAATGTACATTTTAAAATATAGGCAGTATTTGCCCCTTTAAAATGTTTCAAATGCTTATAGTTTTTAACGTAACAAATGTGTCACCTTTTTCTAGTTGTTTCAGAAATATGTTTAATCTGCTTTTCCCCGGCGCTTTACACTGCATTAACTGAATACACGTGAACCGGTAAAGTGAACCTCTGACACTACCTCAGTGCACGGTGGTCTTTTCGTACGGGTGATTGTGATCTTTCCTGTGTATAACTGACCAAGTGATAGAAAGACGTAGACACAATACGTTTAGTGATAGAAAGACGTAGACACAATAAGTTTAGTGATAGAAAGACGTAGACAAAACGTTTAGTGATAGAAAGACGTAGACACAATACGTTTAGTGATAGAAAGACGTAGACACAATACGTTTAGTGATAGAAAGACGTAGACACAATACGTTTAGTGATAGAAAGACGTAGACACAATACGTTTAGTGATAGAAAGACGTAGACACAATACGTTTAGTGATAGAAAGACGTAGACACAATACGTTTAGTGATAGAAAGACGTAGACACAATACGTTTAGTGATAGAAAGACGTAGACACAATACGTTTAGTGATAGAAAGACGTAGACGGTGGTCGTTGACAGCCTCAACTAAAAACAAAAATCGTACTTCGATGTAAAAATTATCGTCTTTAACAGTTCGCTATTGAACTCGTGTCGATTTGTTTTTTCTTTTGCACGATACAAGATTCAAAATATAATTTGCGTTTTTTAAATTATAAAATGACACAGTCACCCTGTGCAGTCCGCGTCTATGCCCTGAATTTCCTGAACACAATTAAATTGCTCTCCTGCACACGATAAATATACCCTGGTTTTCCTACACACAATAACCATACACTGGTTCTCCTGCACAAGGTTACGTTGCTCTCCTGCACACGACAGCTATAACCTGGCTCTCTTGTACACGACAGCCATACTCTGGTTCTCCTGCACAAGCAAAAGCTCTGCTCTCCTGCAAATGACAGTTATAACCTGGCTCCCACTAAGCCGAAGCTTCAGCGGGAATGTATATGGTTTTGATTGATATGATCTAGATTCCATCAATATCATTACATAAAATGAAGGAGGAAAAAAAATGGAAAAAATAAAACCAATAAAATGATAAATGATTCCGAATAAAACATTACTTTTCCATCAACCACTGAAATATTTTTTCTTTAACATCACAAATTTTACTTAAGTTAACAATTTCTCTAGGAAGCAAGTTAAATAGGTAGGGAATTTGATATTCTTTGGAATTTCTTTCGTAATTATTATAAAATTTTCCTCATGAAAGTCATACCCTGCCTCTCCTGTACTATGTTACAGTTAATGAATAGCGAAACGTTTGTCATTGCCATCCACAGCATTTTTTTATGCATACAAAATTCGCAGAATGTGGCTCTCCTGCACAAGGGATCACTGCTTAATATCCCATCCGATGAACGATGTCCTTCCTAAATACTTCGGTGTCCTCTCCGTGAGGCTTGGAAAGGCCGCCGTCCGTCGGATGGGACGTTAAGCCGTGGCCCCGTATGCGGGAGAGCTATACCTTGTGCACGTTAAAGAACACGCTGGATGGCCTTGACGGGAGGCTACCATCTGTCTCCCAACAGCTGTTCCAGTGGGTCCCCTCACCCAACCTTCTCTGAGCCTTCGGGGTCCATGTGACCTGGCTATTTAGCCCATGGTAAAACACCAAACACCCGCTCAGAGGTAAAACAACCCAACCCAATTCCATGAGGCCAAATAAAAATATGTACTTTTTACACACTTCAGTGCTGGGATTGGCTTAGCCGGCATCGCGCTGGCTCGTAATCTGACGTACTCTGGATGGAGTCTCAATTGCGCATGTTTAGATTTTCTCCGCTAATCCTTGATGGGCTTTGAAAGGATATCATTTGCTGGTGGAGACATTTAGTCATGATTCGTGTGCGGAAGAGGCATCCCTCTGTGCACGTTAAATAACACGCTGGATGGCTTTGACGGGAGGCTTCCATCTGTCTCTTAACAACTGTCCAGTGAGTCCCCTTCCGCCAACCTATCGTGAAACTTTGGACCCTTGTGACCTGGCCATTTAAATATTGTATGCAGGGCTGGTCCGATACGTGGGGCTGCGAAGCGACCGCCTCAGGGTGTCATTTTCACCTTCAAAATGAATACCGTTAAAATTTCTGTTTCGTTATTAACAATGTTATAAAGAACAGTGCAGTAGCTCAGTAATTTTTTTTTTGTTAATCATAAAATTCAACATGACACGTTGTATCTTTTTGTGTTGTGATGCCATCTTACATCTATTTCGCAAGAAAAACTCATAAAAGTTGTCGTTTTGCAAAAGTGCTTGCGACTTTAAGTACTAAATGACAACACGCAGAAGCACTCGTCATCAGGGTTTGACCCCACCAATGTTTGTTTCTGTAATATATACTAAAGTATTAAATCACTGAATTAGAATGAATAATAAATATCATAATTTACATGAATATTTGTGTGTTTTTTTAATTATCTTGACAGTTTTATTTCCATTCGATACGAATTCTTCTTTGCGTCGCCTGAATTATAAGTGCAAATGAACGCGGGATATTACCAGGCAAGCTTCAAGTGTACTCATAAATTTACATCATTTGCCATGCTGGTGTCAATCATTTGCCACTCCGCTTACAACAGTTTGCGAGTTACGGCGTGGTCTATCAAATGTAAAGCTGCCCACAACAATGCTTAGACAGGTTTCGCAAGCCACGGCCCGCTGGCATAAAGGCGGCCCCTACCTCCTTTTGTGCGACCTGCCAGCTTCTGATGACAAATATATTTAATTTGTATAAGAGAATAAGAGAAAAAAAGAACGTATAGAGGACAAGAAGTCCATCTTCGGCGAAGCAAATATAAAGTTATATTGTTTACGTTTCACTTTAGTTTTTTTGCGTTGTTTATATAATTCTATAAAATGTTAATTAAATATTTATTTGGCAGCCGCCATTTCATTTCAGCTTTCTCTGCGACCTTTCAGCTAAACCGTTTGCCCAGGCTTGGCTTAGATAGATCATATCACTAATTGCAACTTTACCTCTAGATGATTATTGGGAATCAGCAGTTTTAAGCGTATAGTGTAGGCTCCTTTTAGATACGTAATATTTTATTATGTAGTAAAAATATATGTAGTCGAACATAATTATATTACCAGCTCAGCTAACATTAGTGAGAGCATTATTATGCAGTAAGATATTTTAAGTTCTTTTAATGGCAACATTGCAGTGTGAAGAAGTTACCACAAATATGGCTTTCTAACAAGAGCTGTCTAAAGCAGCGCTGTCCAACTAGCGGCCGCGAGCCGCATAAGGCCCGCACAAGGATTTTTGTGGCCCGCGAACAAAATCAAGTTTTTGCTTGAAATTTTGAATAAATATCTAAAAACCACTTTATAATTTTTTATCAACTTATATTACTTTACTTGATATGCAATCTTCAACATACTCATTCTATTTGCAATTATTATTGCATTATTTCAACTTTCTCATTCTATTCTTATTGCCCAACAACTATGGCCACAATGCTCCCATTAAATTTATTAAATATTTGTTAAGGTTTAGAAAATTTATATTGGTTTATTATTATTTATTATTTTTCGTATAAATAAAATAATTTTTTGAGGTGACATGAACTGACTTTCCAATTACCTATCCTGTCCTATTCTTTTTTTGGCCCGCGAAATATTGGCGAAAGAAAAAATGGCGCGCGAAATATTGACGAAAGAAAAAATTGCCCGCGGTCTTAGAGAAGTTGGACAGCACTAGTCTAAAGCAATATCTACTTTAATAACGAAGAGACGGTATAATGTGTAGTTTAAAAGAATAACATTTTTAGTGTTTGGAAAATTATGCGTTAAGATTTAGGTAACATCTAGCAATAAAACCATCTTGTTGGCTGTTATTTATACGTGAATGGCGCCATTCAGGTGAATGGCGGAATTTGATGGAAATGTCGTTCGAATAGCAGTTTTACTTGCTGTCGATGAGAATTCAATATGATCTACTAAATAACTATCTAATCGGAATTTCTACGAGTCTGATAAAAATTATAAACTGAATTTGCCATTACAGAAATAAACGCTGAATTCTAAAATAAGTAATAGATCTTTGGACTGAAAAGTTACTAACAAGTCAAAGTCTTCATATATTTTGGTAATGTAGTGTATATAAAATATTATGTTTAAAAGAACATTTTTATTTTGCTATGGAAAATATTTTTTCTTATTCAGACAAAAGCATTCAATCAAGCTAAATGCCATACTATACTATATTGAAAAACGTTTCAGGACACTTCCATGTGAATGGAAAGCCACTTTCAAAGCTCCCTAACATTGAAAATAAACCTTTTACACAAAAAAACTGTTATTGGCAATAAATTGTAGAAGTCACTCAAATCTCTCTAAATATATTTCCCGCAATATTCGTTTATTATTTAAAGAATGAATGGAAGCTAAAGCATTTTTCTTCAACTTTAACACTTGTGAAAAAAATATTTCAATAGATAAAACACAACTCTGTAACAATTTCTTCACTAACATATATTAAATATTTGAAGTTTGCAATACGATTTTTTAAGATTTCATCAATTTGGAGGCAATGTGACAGTGACAATTTTCAACAATCTTCGATCAATATTTAAAGAGTCATTGAAGCGGAACCATTTAACAGCAGACGACACTTGTCATATTGCCTGAAAAATAGATGAAATCTTAAAAAAATCGTCATACAAACTTCAGATATTTAATTTATGTTAGTGAACAAATTGTTACAAGAGTTGTGTTTTTTCTATTGAAGTATTTTTTCACAAATGTCAAAAATTGAAGATAAATGCTTCAGCTTCCATTACTTAACAAGAGCTTGCTTGAGTAAGTTAAATGTTATCAACAAGAGTTTGTGAGTTAAAAAGGCGTGTGAATGTGATCAGTATTGGGCAGAGATAGACTTGCTTGAGTTGTTAATTTGCTTGAGTTGTTATTGTTGCTTCAGAGGAGCAATGCGCGCAGTTGAAGTAATATTAAACAATATTCATTAAATATTAAGCGAATATTGCGGAAATATATTTAGAGAGATTTAAGTGACATCTACAATTTATCGCCAATAACAGTTTTTTCATAAAAGGTTTGTTTTCAGTATTAGGGAGCTTTGAAGGTGGCTTTTTATTCACATAACATGGAAATGTCCGGGCACTTTTTTCAACATAATGTATTTTCTCAGTAATTGCAGCAGATTTAAAATGCATTATAATATAAATCGTAGAGAATATAGTGGTAAATCGATAAACGCTTTCACGGCATCATTATTAACACATAGGAATGGATAACGTTTTTTGCCGGTTAGATTTATTTGCACAAGTTTTGCAATGTTCTATTTACATGAGGCCGAGCGCTTTCGACTGTTCTCAGCAGTCATCATCAGGGCGGCGTACAGTTCCTTGTATAGGCGGATTGTTGATGACAAGTTAGGTTAAGCGAAAATGATAACCTTTTTTCTTGCAGACATTTTCGCTGACGAGAGGAAGTTTCAGCATGTTAGTGAAGTATAAGTCACTAGGTAGCAGCAGTTCGGTGCATTGCCGGTATCACTATCACGTAGATGTAATCCCTTCTCAGTAGTGAGAGTGCAGAGCAGTGAACCTTTTTCCACGTGCTGATCACAAGCTTCAGAGGAGAAATTCTGAGTAGTTGAAGTGTCGAATTAGTCTTGTGAAGCGGGGAGAAGAGGTTCGGTCGGTTCGCCATTGTTAGAGGGGGGGGGAGTTTTAATTCGAATTGGGGTAAATAGGCGTATTTCAGATAGGTAAACGTGGATAAATAAGCTCTTTTATGGGTTATCATTAGTTTTGGAATTGTAACAGGATTCTTTATCGCACTAGAATCCGTTAACTAGATTTAAATTGTATGGATCTGTGTCCTGTTTGTGAGTTTCTGTAGGCGTATGAATGTGATCAGTATTGAGCAGAGATAGACTTGCTTGAGTAAGTCAATGTTGCTAATGGTATTCTATAAATTTATGTTCGTTGTCTGTAATAATAAGGACATTTATTCGTTAAAACTGTTTATTCACAAAATTGTTAAATAAAACTTAATGATTGGATTATCTAGTCTTGGTTGTTTTCTTAGCTGCGGATAGTGTCTTGTTCATGGATTTGCATCTTTTGGATCAATTGCCTGACGATTCCGAAATAACCTATAGCAAAGAAATAATGTTCTTTAATCGTTATAGACAACAAATATAAATTTACAAACTATAATATGCAGTTTTATACAGATCATATCTATGTGCTTACACCAATTTGAATCCTAATCATCAGTGTTTGTATTGGATTTCTTTAAATTTCAGCATTATATTTAAAACTCGTTTATTTTCAGAATAATGAAAATGGTTTTGACCAAAAAAAAAGATGGTAGGAACATCAGTTATCTGCATGGGGACTCGTCCAGATTTTCTCACCTTCTTATTTCACTGGCCAAGTATCAGTCAGTAGCAGATTTCCAGTTGAAAATCTATAGTTTCCTAAACAAGTGTAAAAGCGGTTTTAAATTCGAACCGGTTTTGTTACATGTAGAGACTTAAATTTGTAACCCTTCACAGAATGCTCGGTAGAAAACTGTGAAAAAATTGGGAGCAATTACAATAATTTGATAATTTTACGTAATGTGAAATTTCGATAAAATAGGTATCAGAAATTATGTAATAAATTAATATACAGTACTGTGCAAATTAGTTGGGACAATAGGAAAATGCAGTAACAAAGACACGACTAAAATATTTATCTGTTTAATAGTGTAGTTAATAGTGAATGTGACCTCCCCCCTTAGCTTTAATTACTTCTTCCACCCTCTCAACCATTGATGCCATTAGCTTTCCACACATCTCCTTCACTTCAGGGTCGTGGTACCACACTTTCATGACACTTTCTATCATTTTGGTTTTCGTCGTGCAATCCATCTTAGATATGCGCCCTTTAATAATGGCCCACAAATTTTCAATGGGGTTTAGATCGGGTGAATTTCCTGGCCACTCCAATACCTTCAAATGTTGCTGGGTAAAGAAGCTCTTAGCAAGCTTAGAATTGTGGCATGGAGCCAGATCCTGTTGAAATACCCCATCGCCGTTAGGAAACAGCTTCTGCAGTGTTGGGATCATTTTCGGCTCCAGAACATCTCTGAACTTTATGCTGTCCATCATTCTTTCAATGGGTGAAGCTTTTGTGGCCCGGAAGCTGTGAAACATCCCCAAAACATGACCTTGGGTGGGTGTTTGGGGGATTGCTGGATGTGGCCGGATCGAAGAGGTTCTCCAGGTTTCGCTTGTCCCATCTAATTCGCACAGTACTGTATTATGAATGTGCTAAATAAAAAATGTTGCCTCGTCTTCTGCACATAAACAAATATTTACAGAAGAACTCATAGTAGTAACCACATTGTATATGAAAACATTTATCAGTTAGTAGTTGGGATTCGAACTTGGAAACATCAGATTGCTCGCCTCGTGCTCTACCGGCTGAGCGGTCATCGCCCTTGGATAGTTGATTTCACTCTATATACTGTTTATATATATATGTACGGCCTCATCTATTTAGAAGATCACGAGCCGAGCCGTCAGTGTATAGCAAGCAAAGAAAGCATGTGTTCTGATTTGCAAAGGTCACCCCACACACGTACATATTTGCTTTTCGGCTCCCCTATATGACCGATTCTTAACAGAACTAGCCCATTTGCTGTTAATTAATATATAATCAATCATATTCGTATGCAGCCCATATGGTGGAATCCATGTGTACTTATGTATGACACGGTGTTTGTAATTTAGTTATTCTCAAACCATTAAGTTTACTTATCTGTAGGCAGACCCGGATCTAGAAAAAAATCATGGGGGGCGGGGCATAAACACATCGAGAGGAAAAAATATAGAAGGGGAGGGGCTTTTATATAAAAAGACTTGATTTCCAATGCAGTGTATCATTTCCTCCAACGTTTTACGGATTTTAAAAAAATTACTTGAAAAATGCATGAAGTATAAAACTTAATAATTTTTTTGCCTCTTTTACCATTACTCGCATTCTGAAAGAGAGGGATGGCCTCCTTCCCCCCCCTCCCTCCTCCCTAGATCCGGTCCTGACTATAGGAGACGCTGCCATTACCATTGCAGCTATCAATATCAAAGGGACCTATAACCCCTCCGCAAAGGTCATAGTCCGTACCAACTTTAGCTTTGAAATTGCCTAGAACAAGAGTAATATTTCCTTTCTCGACAGATTTCAATATATCCTGAAGTTATCCGTAAAACCTACCTTCCTCATCCTCATCGGCATCCTCAGTTGGGGCATGACAAAAAATAGGATTCACGTTTTTAATTCTTATTTGAAATTTAGCTGGTAGAAATCTTTCATTTAATGCACTTATATCCTAGAAGAGCATATCACGCTTGTCTGCTGAGAAGCAAACCTACGCCTTGAAAATGCTTTCTATCTATCTTCCCTGAAAAGAAATTTAAGATTATTTTTAACTATCTGACCTTTATATGTTCATCTGGTCTGTTTCAAGCCGATAATATCTAAGTTATAACGGTGGAATTATTGCGTGAGGACATCAAGAAAATAATTTCTGTGCAGAGTCTTCACATTCCAAGAACCAGTGGAAAGAAAATGGCTAATGGGATGATTAAAGAAACTATATTTATTGAGAGAGGAAGTGCCGACAACATTAAACAGCAGTCATGGGGTAGGTACCTGTTCTCTCCACTATTAAAGGTTGAAGCCATCTACAGTGATAGGACTTCCAATGTAGGTTTGACGATGCCCGTAGAAACAAGGGTTCAGCTACCTGTGATGGCCTCTGATCAGGATTATCCACCAGCTGATGAAAGGTATCTTGTGAATATAATTCACTTGGCGCTATCGACACACAAACAAACAGAAAACACAGCGGAATATTTTCCCATCAGTTAGCTCACCAGTGCAGCAAATTCAGGATTCATAATCAAATTCAGAGCCATTATTCCATTCAGATTGGGACCACAACCATTCAGACCACAACTTTTTAAAGAGCTAACGGAAAATTATTTTTGCATTTTCTAGCTACTGATGAAATATTACTATTTGCATTTGCCGAATTCATTAGTTCTAATCAGGGCCTGTCCGAGACATTTTGCCGCCCAATAAAATAAATTATCCCTCGAGCAGCTGCTTGCTGTAGATGTCTGACAGGAGACTGTCGGTTAAATCAACACCACCTATAACGGAAAACCAGTGGACCAAGCAATGACGTCACCATAAGTAGTTCTAAGCTCGCTCTTCACCAAACATTTTTTTCCTCATTCTGTTCACAGCACATATTTTTTTTAAATCTTATTTCAATTTTTAGTATTATTGAGTATTATTTGCACTTTTATATTCATAATATGGAAGAATACGATATGAATATTTCTAGCAAGTAACTGAAACTGTAGCTTTTATGGGGATTTCTTTTCCTGAAAAATATTGGAAACAGCTTTGAAATAGATTTTTAATGAAAATAAAAAGCATCGTTTTGTGCAGCCGCTAAAGCATGTGATAACCACAAATTTTAGCATAATATCTTTTCATTCGGAGTAAATGTTTCTAAAAAAATTACTAAACTTCTTAATCATGCATCTTTTAAACAATGTGAAAAATTTTAAAAATAGAGCATATACATATATATCTTTTCACATTTATATTATATAATAATACGTTGCAAAAAAGGCAATTTTTATATAGAACGTTATAAGCAAGGTTAACAATGCGCAAACTTTTGTTAGATTGGTATTTAAATCTTTATTAATATAACTCTATTAATATTAAGATATTTCTTTCTCATCATTATAAAGAATCATAAAAGAATTTTAAAAAACGTTTTACTTACTGTGGAATAATATAATGCACTCTACACATCAAAGTTACCTTAGAAATATCTGCTGATAAATTATATCTATATGTAAGTAAATAGTGAGTTTTTTTCATGTTCAAAAACAATGTGAAACAACATTTCAAACTCAGTGATAAATATGATATTATCAGAAGAGAAACGTATGTATTTGTGAGAACTGTTTAATAGACACTTAATACAATATTCCCAGGTTGCTGCGTTTGCAATTTTGCTATACCACATTTTCTGGACAAACTGGCTAATCAAATAATTATAAAATTATGTATCACATTTTTCAAGCTAATTCCAAGAAAAACGATAATGCTTATCTTAACACATGAAAAAAAACGAAAAGGTTTTTCAGTTGGGTATTAATCAACTCATTATTAAAAAATAATTATTAATATTATCGTTAATCTTTCTGTGAAATATAAACACTAAGAATGCAATAAAGAAAAGGATAAAATATTGCAACTTCATTCCATTATCGAAAAGTCGGTGGAAATAATCTAGAATTATCTTCAGATAATAATACACTCTTAACTACCATTCAAAATCAGAATTGTAATTTTTTGGATGGGTTGTGCATAACTTTTTTTGCCAGAATTGTATGGCTTACAATTTTGATATAAGCGAGTTCCAGGGATTGTGACATGAATACAGTGTAAACTTAAAGAAGAATATAGTGTCATGCTTAATTTTTTAATGCAATTTTCCACCCGAATATGGTGGGAGTTTTGACCACAAATTGTTGGTAAACTAGCAATTACCACATTATGGTAGGAGGTATAACATCTCGTTTACCAATTCTCGTTGCTTCTGAAAATAACTGATAGCGAAATTTCTGTTTCTTCACAGATGGTTGCGGCCATTGCTTATTATAGGAAACAGAGCAAATCTGAGTCTTAATGATTATGTCTGTCCAGAAATATGATATATTCATGAAACTAACTACCGACATTTTGTAAAGGTAAACAGATTAATATTTAAAGTATTTTTCGTTTTCATTTTAACCTTTAACTACGCACGTGAGGTAGGAGACACCTTAATGAAACTAAATTACTTTTGAAAACTACTTTTGTTCGTGATAACGATTTGCTGTCAACATATTAATGGCAACATTAGGAGATGATCAACATTGGTTTTAGGATTTCATCCACCACTTATGGGTAGCTGTCGTCATAGTAATATTTGTGGCTGCGAGACCCAATGTGTGTGCTTATGTTAAGGATTTTTAATAGGCTCAATAGTTTTATTCTCGTGACTTTTTACATGTAAACATAATTTTAAGTATTAATTTTCAATAGTTCTGAACGTATGTTTTATTTATAAAAAGCCATCTTTTCCTTTCTGCTTCAATTCAGTATTTGCCCCTCCCTGTAATAATAATACAACAAAAATATGCAAAAAAAAAATGAAGCGGGGATGGCAAGAAACATAGTCAAGCCGAAAAAATATAAAACGGCAAGAGATTGAATTTACAGTGCAGTAAAACATTTCCCCCTCCGTTTTACAGATCATTACAAAATTTCTCGAAAAAGGCATGAAATATAAGTAAGTTTAATAAAATTTTGCCTCTATTACTAACATTCTGAAACGGTTATGGCCCCCTTGGAGTCCCCTTTGATCGTATATATGTATGAGGAAAAATACATATATACAAACCCTCTGTCTTCGTATATATGTATTTTTCCTCTCCGTTCTAATGGTATTTTAAAAAACTATTCGTGAAAAATATGTCTAATATATAGGTTTACTGATTTATTTTGATTCCGTTTCGATTATAAAGTTATAGTTTTTATTTTAAACTGAATTACTAGTAGTAAACTATTACTTGAACTGTTGTCTTTTTTGGTTATATTAATTTACAATTTCATTTTATTATATATATTATTTTATTTAACAATGAATAGAAAAAGATGATATGATAATAAAATATGAAAAGCAAAAATGACTTACGAAAAAAAAAGTATGGGAACAGCTGGTATTGAACCGGAGCCCTTAGAGTTGAAAGTTAAAAGTTTAAAGTAATCATGCCGATTAAATGCTGTGTTAAAATATGTTAGTCCTAATAACATGTGGGTCCACCTATCGCCCTCACAAAAGCAGCAACATGTCTTGGCATGGGACTCTACCAGGTGTCGGAAATGTTCTGATGGTAGTGCTGCCCATGATTCCAGGTCAATCGTCCATAAAGTGCCGAGAGTTACCGGTGGTGGGTTCCGGACTCGAATGCATTGCTGCACTTCATCCCACAGATGTCAATAGGGTTCAAATCCAGAGAGTGAGAGGACCATTGAAGGTTGTAAACTCACTGGGATGATACTACAACCAGTACTTTGCCAAAAGGGAACGATGAGAAGTGGCATTGTCTTGTTGAAAGAAGGCATCCTGCTGTGGAAAATAGATAGCCCATGAGCAAATCAGCGAGTACGTCAACATAGCCCTGTACGGTGATATTGTCCTCAATAGGTCCAAGGGTCCCCAAGGTAGCACACTTAAACATGGTTTCTATATTAGGCTTAACCTAATTTCTCATACAACATATAAACATTTACACGAGAACATGCCCCGCTGGTCTTAGTAGTCAGGTACGCTAACCACTAGACCAGGTAGGGTCTTTAGGTATGCAAACCACTAGACCAGGTAAGGTCTTTAGGTATGCTAACCACTAGGTAGCGAGACCAGGTAGAGTCTTTAGGTACGTAACCATCAGATATGCTAACCACTAGACTAGGTAGCAAGACCAGGTAGAGTCTTTAGGTACGTAACCATCCGATATGCTAACCACTAGACCAGGTAGTTTTGCAGTTAGAACCTCGATTCTTTGACCAAGCCACAAGGTCGATCCATTAGTGATCTTCCTTCACCCACTGCAACCTTAGTCCTATGACGTGCCATTAACAAGGGTACTACTGCAGGTGGCGACTGCCATAGCCCAGTCGTGCCATCGTACATCGAATGGTCTTTGCACAAACCTTCATAGCTTCCCCGTCGTTGAATGCTGATATTGTCATCTGCACTGTGACCCTTCTTTCTGACATTATGATACGGGTGATGCAGCGCTCGCCTCGAACATCAATGACCGGGTTACGTATACATTTTTCCAGGTGGCTGCAGGTTTGGCCGTTTTGATGTAGTCCTGGTACACGTGCGATGGTCACTCATGGAAATCCCAGACGTTCTGCAGTTGTGGATTTGTAGTACCCCATCTTTTTAATACCGACCATCTGTCCACGATCATTCTCGCTCAGGTCGCTGTATTTATCCATCATAACTATCTCAAGTATGCTATACATCAGATAGGTATCTGGCCAATTTATATCCCGGAAGGGATTTGGCTGGCCGTAGTACTGTAACGGATTAGGGCAGGTTTGTGGATGGGAGCTCTGTGTATAATCAATTGTGCTTTCAGTGTATTAAATTGTTCCTTTTAAATTGTTCATGCACAAATATCCTTCCTTAGCAAAATGAAAAGTTGGCAACCTGGTTCAAATTCAGTTCAAACACATCTTGACAGCACATGTGAGGGCATGTTGAGCATGACACAATCGAATGAAGATTTTCGTTAAAGTAACAAGATCTCCGATTATTGGTTTCATTGGTTAAATCAGCTAATCAAATATCATGGGCCACTTCAAAATGTGAACCACCTCCTGTAGTTCATTGCTATGCATTTCATTGCATACGCATTTGTGTCAACGCTACAATAGATAACGTTATGATTCCTGGGCAGTAGTCGTATTGATGAAATTCGTGTTTATTAACTAAGGCAGACAACGTAGAACTGATTCACAAAGTAATTGCTGTGATTGTCAACACAACACGGCTAATAATGAATGCAGAACGAATATAAAAATATGTTGATTTCGATATGACAAATAATGATACTATATTTGAAATTCGTTTATTTTTTGGGGGGCGATAATTTTTAGTGGGGCAGTGCCCCAGGTGGCCTACTGGACGAGTCTGGACAAGGGGCTGCGGTTGATTATGAAGTAATTTCCACCTGATATCATCGGAAGAATAGGGATCATTTCGTGTCAAAATTTTAGTTGCTAAAGCAGAGGTAAATCTAGTGGCTGCTCGTGAGTTGTTTTTAATTAGCCAGTATATTTTTGTATACAGAGAAACCAACTAGGCAGGGGCGGTGATGGCTCGCATGGTAGTGCGCTACGTCGGCAGTTTTCTCTGCTAACTTCGAGTCTGTCCTCGGTGACTAAAGGAACATCGATTGGTTTGGAGAATAACCTATTTATATAAACGTGTAATAAAATTTTCGTATATATATATTGTGACTTATGTCGGGCATGAATTTAGTTTCGGAGGGGAGTCCAAGAATATAGTTTCTAGGGGTTTCGAAATTTTGTTTAGGGGAGGGCTCGGCATTTAGCCTTTGGGGTAGGCGGTTGATTTCGAGAATTTAGTTTAGGGAGGTCTGAAAATAAGACCTAAGTAGGGGTTTCCCAATTATTAAAATATTCCACCGGGCAGAAAAGATTAGTGATATTTTGTGTGGAATAAAATTTTATAGTTGATTTATAAATCTATTTTTAGTGTCGGACATATACTACTTTAGTGTCGAACATAATATGTATCATATACTATGGCGCTAACTGCAGAAAGTGTTGTACATGCACTATGGTGCTAAATTATACAAAGAAAAAGGTTTTGAAAAATTAAGTTGAAAAAAATTAGTTGTCCTGACTGAGATTCGAACCCAGGTCTCCCAGAAGCATACTGGGCGTGGTCTAGCGGTTAAGACGCCCGGCATGATTCTGTGAGACCTGGGTTCGAATCCCAGTCAGGAAAACCAATTTTTTTCAACTTAAGTTTTCCTTGTCTACAGGACTTTTCCTGTGATAATTTATTATTGAAAGGTTTTCGAGATTTCGCCAAAGACGACTTTTCGGCGGTTCGTGGTTTTTCCCTCCTCGGACCACTTTTTTTTTCGGGAGGGGCAGGGAAATAACATAAGCCAGAAAATTAAGACCCCGCCCCCCTCGGTACGTTCCTGGCTTGTTATACGAGTTTCTTTATGTTAAGATACGGAAGGAATTGCATTACAATTTTTTCACTTGGCATATATCCATATATATATATATGCAGGGCCGCCGAGAGAATTTATGGGCCCCTATGTAATATTATGCTCGGGGCCCCCCCTTGAAAACTTTTTATCTTTACAAATCATTAATAGCAATTATTCTGGACACAATGATAACATTCAGAGGAAAAAAAGCCTGTTGCGCGGTCAGGCATGCAAAAACATAGGCCTACACAGTTTGTGTCACATAAAACTTTTTAGCACTTATTTTAGGGAACATATTTTGCAAAGCTCACAGCAAGATTTAGGATTTTTGAGTAAGTTTAATATAGGCTACATAACATATCATGGAGAAAAACTATGCAATTCTGTGAGTCTTCATTTTTAATTGTCAGTACTGAAAAATAGGCAACAGTGTTTGTTAAACTTCACATTAGCATAATAGCAGATTCAACACTAAATATAATATAACCCATTATTCCCAAAAAGTTGCAACTTCTAACTTATACAGTAGATAATGTCAACAAACAACTCTCTTTGCCTTCGTTGATGCAAAATCGTCAATTATGTCATCATAATTTAAAGACCTAGCAAGATCGCTCTCAGCAAACCAAGGTTACTCAGTCTTTCTTGACACATTGTTGATCTGAATACATTTTTTATTTCCTTCATTTTGCTGAAGGATCTTTCAGCATCAGCAACTGTCACAGGAATTGTACAGAATATTCTAATGGCTATACAAATATTTGGAAATAAACTGTCCAGTTTCAATTCTTTCAGACTGTTTAAGAGCTCCAGTGGTTTCAATGGGCCTGTCCCTAAATTAGAAGAATGTATTGAATTTAGATATTTCAGCTCATCACTGATTTCTCTATTAATGTCTTCATAATATTGTTCATGCAAAGTAACACCCATATTTTCAATGTCACGTTCTTCAATGTCTGGATATAGCCATAAGCACTTAAATCTATCATTTAAACTTTCCGCCAAAGTGAAACGATTAGTAAGTCCACAAACAACAGAATCAATTACCCTATAAAACACATTTACTCTAAACTCCCATTCTTCATTAGTTTCCCCCTCATTCCCTAGAAACTCTGGAACATCTTCATTTATTTCGTCCAAGAAAGTTTTCCTTCTTTTCACTCTCGTCTTCGGAAGTTCTGTCTCTGCAGGAAGATCACTTGCTAATGAGGTGGCCACTACTTTTGCTTCATTTAATAAGTTCTCCCATTTATCACGGAGTTGTTTCAGTTCCTGGATCAGATCGCGAATATTATCAATCTCTACATCAAGAGTTGCATCACGAGCTTGTAGAACCTTGTTGCGAATGTCAATTGCCGAAAGAATTTTGAACCAGATTGTTGCCATCAAAGTGCACTTAAATGATTCAAGGTATACTTTTATTCCCATCAATTCCGTTTTACCCTCAGCTGAGAGATTAAAATTTTTGCATTGATTTAATGCATGTTTGATGAGTGATGGGTGTTTGGAAAATGGTTTAACACTGTCAACACGAGCAGACCATCTTGTTTTTGATAGGCTATGCAAGGAATAACCTATTGTATTCTCTAGTATCTCCCATCTCTGAGGGCTCTTTAAAAAGAAGTTATACATTTTTTGAACCATACCAAAAAACGTAATAGCATCTTCACAGCATTCAGCAACGTTCACACCACACAAATTTAGACTATGTGCACTACAGTAAGAAAATATGGCAAACGGATTTAGCGCACTTATAATGGCTTGCGCGCCATTGTATGCACCAGCCATATTCGCTCCATTGTCATATCCCTGCCCCCCCTGCAATCTTTTAAAGGGATCTTATGCTTCTCTAACTCTTCAATGAGTACATTTGCAATTTCTTGTCCAGTTTTCTTATAGCACTTTACAAAACTTATGAACTTCTCCATTATTTTAAATGAAGAATCACCGTCTAGAACGTATCTTAAAATTAATGTCATTTGCTCATTATGAGATATATCTGGAGTAGCATCAGCTAGTATTGAAAAACACTTTGATTTTTCTCTTTCTAAGAGTACAGCTTGAAGAACCTTGTTGCTGCAAGCCTTAATGAACTCGTTTTGAGAATCCGCTGAAAGGAAGTGAGCTTGAAGTCTCTTCCCTTCTTGTTGTGACTCTTGAACTTTAGTCACATGTTCTCTCAACAGCGGATCATATTGAGCGAGCAACTCAATAATCTCGAGGAAGTTACCATTATCCGATGACCCTATTTTGCTGGAAGAACCTCTAAATGCGAGACCCCTCTCACCAAGAAATAATGTAACAGACAGAATCCTGTGAAATAAATCCCTCCAATATTTCACTTTAGAGGCAATTTCAGAGTTCATTTGAGAATAAATATCAGTTCCATGACGAAGTCTTCTTTCCAATCCTCTCCATTCAATATAGAAGTTTTTGTGATTAGCACTCATTTCATGAACTGGCAATTTGTTATATAGTTTACGCCCAAGAATAATCTTTTTTCCAGCCTTCATCACTAACTAAAACGGATTTGTGGGATTCAGGGTTGCGACCAAATAATCTGCAAGGAAAACAGTATAACGACTGATTTGTTTCACTCCACACTAACCTAACCTCTAGGAACATATTCTCCATTCTTGAGTTTTGAAAATAAAACTGTTTTCGGAAAGGCTCTTGTTCCGTCACTTGGAAGGTTATTAGGCATAGAAAGGGGACCTTTTCGAACTATACCTTCAATTACACTTACACTTGGGCTGCCACATTTTAATTTTCCAAGCTCACACGATACTTGCCATGACCCAGAGTTCGGAACTGGAGCGGGTAAGTTCGCTTCACTTTCATACTTTATAGAACGCGCATCATTTTCACTGCTGTTTGGTTGTTTCGTTTCAATACTGCTGTCGTCATAATTTTTTAGAAAAATACCAGAACCATCATCATTCCCCTCTGAACTTGAAATTTCTTTATTTTTGAGAGCGGGAACAGACGAGCTTGAGATTGGGATTAGTTCATTTTTTGCACCTTCAGTGTCCACATTCACTTTTACACCGACTTCAAACAAAGTTCTACTCCCTTTCTTAATAACTTCCCATTTTTTATTTCTCTCCTTTCGCTTCTCAACTCCTGACTTATGCTTATACTTGTCCATTGTTCAGTTAGACTATAGCACCAATGAATATATCGTTTTACTAAACAAATGACAACGAAATGGTGAAACAAATGTGCCGACAAGAGACTTTTAAACTGTTATTATTTGTAACACTGACACACAGACCACAGACGATGTTACTGGAACTCGAAACATGAACAATGTAAGATACCTGATCGCACGGGTTGGGTTTGGGAGAGTCCAACTGTTGCTACTGCTGCAGGGGTGGGGTGGTTAACAGGGAAAATACAAGCAAATGCTGTAAGTTAACGCGGACAAAAGAAGATGTTAAGAAATGGTTCGTTCAACTACTATTAATGAGATAATATGTCATAATCCAACTAGTGTTTCTGTTTAAAAGCATATTATAACAAATAATGTTCTTATGGAATTTTATAGGATCGATATATAGCCTAACAAAGAATAATTTTTGTAAGAAAAAGTAAAGAGTCACTTAATCTGACGGGCCCTTATTGCTGACGGGCCCCTATGCATTAGTCCCCCTTGCCCCCCCCCCTGTCGGCGGCCCTGTATATATGTGATTTATCCATTTATGATATTATTTAATTTCTCATACCAATTGTATCCGAATTTCGTGTTAGGAAAAATTACCAAAATAGTGTATTGCTCCCAAATTTTTCACACAGCTTTCCACTGTGCATTTCGTGTTGCGTTGAAAAATTCAAGTCTCGACCAATAACATAACCAGTTCGAATTTAAAACCATTTTTATTTTTACCCTTGCATAGTTGCAGTAGGGGGGGGGGGGAGATTCACAGGACCTTATTGAACTTCAACGGGAAATTTTTTGTTAATATTATATGAGACTAGTGAATGTCTGCACAAGAGAGGTACTTAACGTGGTTAACTTGGACTGGCCCTCCTGTGTAGTTATTTGCTTTTTCTACCAACTCGTTTTTTGTTGAAATAATTTTCATTCGAAAATAAATCTGTTTTAAATATAATTGGAGATTTTAAGAAATCAAGTACAAACATTGCTGCTCCTTGGGATTTGAGTTGATGCAAGAGCATGAATTTGATTCATACAGGATTGTTTAGTTTTACATTTGGTTGAGTAGGAAATGGTGTGGGACGTGGTAGAACGGCGTCTTACTAGATCCGAAAATTAAAATAAAACTTGCTGTAGATAAAACTAAAGAAGAAAAAAAACTATATGCTAACCTCCGTTTTGACCTGCTACTTTAAGGGTTATTTCGTGAATTTGTTTTGGGAGGGGGGGGGTCAAAGAATCGATTGTATTTTGCCGTACTCTAGTTCAAAAAACCCATTTCCGGTCCTGGCTATTACGAAAGTAGATCTGTAAATTTACATTGGTTGTCTATAATGACTTAAAGAGCATTTATTCGTTGCTATAATATATTCCAAAAAATCGTTAATGTCCTAAAGATTGATTTGTTCTCGGTAGTTTAAAGTGTGGAACGGAGCTACCTTACGACATCATCATAATAGAATAATCCAGTCAGAGACATCTAGTCCAAATGACTCGAATTCACGAACAACACACTTTCTTTCTGCAGTTAAGAAAGCAACCGAGACTAAATAATTTAATCACTATTTAACGTTATTAACGATTTTCTGAAATAAACTTTTAATATGTTCCTATCATTACAGACAACAAACACAAATTTACAGAATACCATCAAAACATTATACCCCAAAGAACTGCATCAGTGCCTGATACTATATCATATCCATGCGCCTACATTATCTCCAAAACAGCACGCATATTCGTTGACTAAGCATCAATTTACGATATTCTACCGCGATAATGAATCTAGCCTGTTTGAATTCATACACATGAATAAAATTAATTTCCTTAAAGATTGAAAACTATAACCAAGAGTATAAGTTAAGGTTATGGTTTCGATTTGTAACATATGAGAGAGATTTCACTTTTTCAGCCAATGAGAGTGGTTTTAATTTTTTTTTTATTTTCCTTAATTTAATTGTGTCATATACACTGAAGAGCCAAAACATTATGACTAAAGGTTCTTTATGCAACTCGAAGCAATTGCAAATAAACGACGGCGCGTGTGAAGGTCGTGAAACGTATAAATAACAGCTGATGCTGAGCTTTTTTTTTATTACACATCTCAAGATGAATCTTCCCACGTTCTGACCCAGATCTGAACATGGACTCATTCAGAAACCTTTTCTAATCTAAATTTTAATTTAAATTGGTGAAAAAAATTTTTTTTCGTTATTTGTTTTAATTTCGTTTTTACGCATATATATTTTCTTTTCTTCACTTTCTTTGTAGTTTTTCCAATTTTTTAATGTCTTTTAAGAAAGCTATTACAAGTTTTTAGCACCCTGCATTATCAGATTTTTTTTCAGGTTCTAAAACATTTTTGAATGATTTTTCTGTGATTTTATATTTTTTTAGGTTTTTAAAGTATATATTTCTTTCTTGGTTATATTTAATACAATGAAATAAAATATGTTCTATATTTTCATAGGCATTGCAGTTATCACACATTGGATTATCAATTTTTTTCATCTTGTAAAGAGTTGTTTTTGTAAGGACTAAATTTGCTTTTATCTTTAATATTAAGTTTATTTATTTCTTTTGTAGTCCATAATTATTAAATTTCTGAATTAAACTTGATATTTTATATCTGTGTGTGTTTTTTGCATGTATATCATACCATTTTTGTGTGTCCTTAAAGATTAAAATTTTATTTTGTTTTGTGAAAATTGACATCAGGAATGGTGTTTCCATAGTTTTGGTTTATGTTTTTAGCTGATTTTGCCATTCATCTGCTTTCTCATTATATATGAGTCCTACATGTGCAGGTACCCATTGTATGTTTAAAATGTTGTTTTGTGAAATATGTTGTTTGGTTAGCAGTAGAATGTCATTTAGAAAGATTTTAAAATTACTTTTCATAGGATCATGGTATATGATGTCCATTGAAGTTTTACTGTCTGTAAAGATGACTATTTTATTATTATGAAATTTTAAAGCCCAATTAATAGCTAACACTATAGCTGTTAGTTCAGCAATTATAACTGGATTTTGGGATTGGAATTTAAACATGTTTTCAAATTTTTCCGTTGGACAATGAAATGCACCTGATAGAGTTTGTTTGTTTTTGCTTAATGAGTCGTCTGTGTAAATGTGTATATAATTTTTGTATTTAGTATTTATAATACATTCTGATAAGGATTTTAATGATTTAGTGTCAAAATGTTTTTTTTTAAATCTATTCCAGGGATTGATGCTGAGCTCTGTTAATCAGTGTTATTCAGATGGGAAAGGCAGCGGACTTACGTGAGTTTGACAAAGGCCAAATTGTAATGGCCAGACGACTGTGTCAGAGCATTTCCGAGACGGAAGGCTTTTGGAGTGCTCACTGTCAGCCGTAGTTAGTACCTTCAAAAAGTGGTCCGAGGAGGGAAAAACCATGAACTGCCGGCAAGGTGTGGGCCGACCACGGCTCATCGATGCTAGAGGCGAGCGAAGTCTATCCCGTATGTTACCAGCCAACAGAAGGGATACTGTGGCGCAACTCTCCGCAATTTGAATGCTGATGACGGGAGTAATGTGTCACAAGACACACAGTTCATCGAAACTTGCTGAAAATGGGACTGCGTAGCCGCAGTCTGCTCCAAGTGCCCATGCTAAACTTGGTTCACTGTCGAAAAAGCCAATCAAAACAACCTTAAATGATTGGAAGAAGTTCGTCTGGCCCGATGAATCTCGTTTCCTATCGCATCATGTGGACAGCCGGATACATGTGCGTTGTTTACCTGGGGAATTGTTGGCACAAGGATGCGCTGTGACGAAAACAAGCCAGTGGAGGAAATGTAATGCTTTGGGCAATGTTCTGCTGGGAAACCCTGGGTCCAGTCGTTCATGAGCAAGAAACTATACGGGGTATACCACCTACCTAAACAGACCAGGTACATCCTTTCATGATAACGGTATATCCCTCTAGGAGTGCCTTCTTTCAGCAGGAAAAGCGCCATGCTACACTCCCGGATTGTTCGAGAATGGTTCGCGGAACATGAGGAAGACTTACAGATATTGCCCTGGCCTCCAAATTCCCAGACATCAATCCAATCGAGCATCTGTGGTTTGTGTTGCAACGGCATATCTGATCTGCGGCGGCTCAATCACGTAACTTACAAGAAAAGTTAAAGAATCTGCTGGTAACATGTTGGTGCTAGATGCCACAAGACACCTTTAGAAATCTTGTAGCGTCCATGCCTCGCCGGGAAAGAACTGTTTTGGCGGCACGTGGAGGACCAACATCATATTAGGTAGGTGGTCAGAATGTTTTTTCTCTTCGGTGTATATAATTAAGCATATTTTTACTGCGTACTAAAAGATTACTTTCCCGAAGGGACTGGTAATAGTTCCTCATCCTATCATATATTAATAACTGCTGAGTTTCCAACAATCACCTATGTTGAGGCTGTAATCAGTGATATGATCTCTACGTATTCTGACTATCATGGGTCCGCTTCACAGCTGCCCTACCTTAGTTTTAACTTGCACACTGTTGTAGGCGGTGCGACAAATGATTGTCACTAGTGTGGTAAATGATGGAAATTTCTGGGTATACTTAAAACTTGCCCCGTAGTGTCTTGTGCTTATAATTAAAGCGACGTGATAGTTTCGAGTCTTCCCTAAATGCTAATTAAAATGAAATAAAACGAAGATATTTTTGAAAATATATATCCATGTAAAATATTATTTGTATTCTTTATTCCAATTCAGAGTTTAATGTTTTAGTATATACAGTATATATACATTACAGAAATGTTGGGGAGGCCTCGCCCCTAACGACGAGCCGCCCTTGGTTAAATCTAAACCCGCACTTGAACTATAATAAAAGAATACGAGACTATGACGCCTATAACCGATAACAAGAGGTTGCGGTTGATCGTGAAGTAATCTCCACCTGATATCATCGGAGGAATAGAGACAATTCCGTTGATGAATACCTGCAACAGATGAAAATCTGCTTCTTTGATATTTGGATTCTGAAACAAGAATCGAGTGAGGTAGAGAGATAAGGATTGGGAATGGTTTGAGATTCCATCTGCTCCGATGCACATGGAGGAGAAAGAGATGAGAGTAAAGATAGCCATGGGAATGTAGAAGAAGTATTCTGCCACATCTGCACTCTTCAGAGTAGCCAGGATCACATTGTACATCACCAATAAAAAAACCATCACGGTGTAGGAACTCCAGACGGATACAACGCTCTTGAAAAGACGATTCACCTGCAACAGAGATTGAACAGAAGATATCAGAATATATATTTTGTTTTTAGAGATGAATTAAAATTAATTTTGGGTAGATATTAATGCAACATGAGGATTTGTTTTCTCCCGAAAGGTTTGATTTCCACCGTTAGTGTAAACTAAATATCAAAAACGGCAAAAATTTTAACTACTCTTACATTCTGCCATATTCATGCTAGGAATTCGAAATTTGGTTGTGTATAGTAGGAGTTCTCAACATGGGTTACACCGTGAGAACTCAAAAGTCGCTAGATCTAATAACATTACTATTTCAGTGATTACTCAGTAAAATGTTTATAATTTTATAAGATTTGTTAAATTGTTTATGTCATTTTTGTGTTTATCGATATATGTAATTTATGAATACAAAATTTAATATGTATATATAATATATACGTTTTATTTTATTCCCATTGTTATACTATAACTATAATTTTATCCATCTACACAAGGGGTACGCCAGTTACATACACATTTCCAGGGAGTACGTGAAGCATAAAAGTTTGAGAACCAGTAGTATATAGCATTGAGTTAAATATTGAGAAATCAAAAGGTGCCTTCGGTACCTAAAGGTTAATTGCAAATATTATTATGGATTAATCATAGGACTAATAAATTATTAAATAATTGATATTGACAGAGGAAAGATGCGTTACAAGGCATAAGAACACCTGATAATCAATGTAAATGAATGAAATCACAGTAAATTTATTTGCTTTCATTGTGTGATATAGATTTCCAATATTTACTCATCCTCATCCTCAAGCAGCCATGGGCTACGGAGGTCCAACCAGACCACGCAGTTTAATTCTCCAAGCATATCTGTCCTGAGCTACATCTGCTGCATCCGGCCACTGCACACCAATTCTAACAAGGCCCTGTTTTTACATTGTACTTTGACATTGTACATATTTACTAGTTATGTAATAATGGGAACTCTTTCTGAAATCAAATGAAAAAACAATCTGCAATTCATATTTGGTTGCAAGCAGAGAGTTAATGCAAAATGATAGTTTAAATATCAGAATTATATAATTTGAAAGTAAAATGCAGTAAGCGTAGTGACTTAATGATCAATAGTATGACTTAATGATCAATCAAATAATTAAATTTAAAATTTTAAAATAAGTTCACGAAAAAATAATGCACAAATAAAGTTGAGTTGATATTACAATAGTTTAGTCGATGTGAATAAACTTTTAAGATTTTCAATTCAAAGAGATTAATACTAAAATGAAATGGAACAATTGGATTGCAGTTAGCACAGGGAATTCATTCTGGAATCAGTCTGGAAAAAGTTTAGTTTTAAACTTTAAATCAAACTAAGTTGGCAGTAGATAATGCATACTGAATAGAAATTTGAAGGAAATTCATAGTTTAAACATATCAGACATAATGATAAATATGAAAGTTAATAAACATTACGTTTAATACATATACGACAAGAACACTTATGTCAGATGGAATGTAAATGGTTGAAATTTTTAAGTTATGTGAAATTTTAAATTACGATTATAGTTATGTTAAAAGTAAAGTATTTTTTGTTTATAAATATTATGTTAAAAGTAAAGTTTTCTACTGGGATGAGATACGGGCAATCTACATCTCCCCAATAAATAAAGCATTTGTATATATCAATATCTAATATATAAAGAAGAAAGTTTGTTTGTATGTCGGCTTTTGCACTCGTCCCCAAGAACAGCAAGAGACACCAAACTTTGCATGAACGTCTTCACCCAGGGGAAGAGTATAGGATATGTGCGAACCCCCTGGGGTCAGACAAAAATGGGGTGGGCGGGTTTAGATTTCTAGAAATCACCATAGTCTTTGACATTCACGCTTAAAAGCTGGTCTTTCTCATAGCAGTTATTCATTAGCATTTTAAGCTATTTCTTTTTAAGCATTTTTAACATTAGAGGTTATTCAAAATCACTTGGAGAGTGTCATCTACTACAATTTAGAGAGTTTCAGACCTTCCTAAAGAGGAAGAGAAAAGTTATACCGAAGGGATGGGGACAAATCGATGGTAATGAGTTTTATGCCAAATAAAAGCTTACGAAGTGGGGAGTGCCATCTACTATATACTGTATGCTTTAAAGAGCTTCAGATCCGAGCAATGCGGATAAATCTGCTAGTTAAGAATAATTTCAAAAGTGATCTGACGTTTGTTTTTTATGATAGAACCTTACTCCCATCTTCTCTCCCACCTGAGAGAATTCCGAGATTTACCATTGAAGCTTCCTATCTGAAATCAACAAGACAAACACGAATAAATATTACCTGTTCCACACAGACACAAATACTGAAGTATTGATTCCCAAGATGTCGTAAGTCGATAACTCCTCCATCGGTCGCCGTCAATATTAATTGTTTGCAATCTTTCTTGTATGCAGACATTTCCATTGAAAGTACAAAACACAAAAGAGTGAAATAAGACATGAAAAATACAACGGGAACAGATACGAGAATGCATTCTGTTACCCAGTCTAGAATTAAACCCAACATTGCAATTTTAAAGACTGGACCTTGTTCTGCTACCTGAATCCCAAACAAATATCTGTCATAACATTCCTGAACATCGGAAGTCACTATAGACCATATCATCAGTCCTACCAATAGAATACACTGCAACCAACACATGGCAGTTAAAATGAGACCGATTCTGTACAATTTCTTCATACTTTTCATACAAGAGGTAATCATGAAGTTTCGCTTTTCAATTATATCCTGCAGGAGAACGAAATTGGCTTTGAAATGACGATAAGAGATGAAGGACGTTAGACATGAAGCTGATTCTAGAAGGCTGATGAAAAAGTTTAAACTCTCTTTGTTCTGAAACATCGTAGCGATCGTGTTCATCCAAGTGAGAAATGACCTAACATGGACCAAACCATAAATAAAGCGGAACCAAAATCGGTTTGCAACAGAAACATCGTTTGCCGAAGCAGCAGACCCCAAAATCCGCAGAGATATCGTGAGAGGTGCAAAAATAGTTCTTAATTTGGAATTATTCATTTTCTGTTGTTGAAGAGCAACAGTCTTCCGATTTCTTCCATATAACTGCCAAGCATTTCTTCGTGTTTCTTGCATGATCAAAAATGGAATTGGTTTCTTGATGTCGCTCATAACAGTCTGGGTAATCTTGATATATAGACTCTATGTAGTTCTGAAAAAAGAAAAAAATACCGATATAATGAAGTAAACAAAACTTTGAAGGCTTTACTTTTTATCAGTTTACTAGAATGTAAATTGTTAAGATAATTTTAAAATTATGAATTGTACTTCTTAACCTTCGAAATAGCATTTTTCAAGAGTTTCTAGGTTGTAGAAGAAACGTTTTTCAGCTGGAGAGGAGAGCTGAGTTTGGCTCAATCGTAGAAAGCCATGCTCGTAATCTGTAGTTCCCACGTTCGAGTCCAAACTGCGCCAACTTTGAGATTATATCCTCAAACAGCCTCCCCTCCTGCCTTCAGTGAGACAGCAGACAATAATGAGTTTGGAAAGGCCCATTTCCTCCGTTGGGACTCTAAGCCGTGGCCCAGTGTGTGTGAAAGCCCTGCTCTAAGAACGTTCAAGAACACACTGGATGTTCTCTACAAAACTCTCTTTACAGTACTTGCCTAAGGGGATTTACTTGCTTAGTAAATCCCCTTTTTCTGATCTATTGTGGTTTTTGCGACCTGGTAACTTTAGCCCATGGTGTGAAAAAATATGCCGCTCAGAGGTAAAACAAAGTTATTTTTCTGCTCAAATATATTTTAAAAATCTGTCATCAGACATGTAGCTATTTTGGAATTTAACTCTCAAGTCATTATTAATTGTGTCAAGTACTACGCTGTTTTCCATAAATTAAGAAAGAACTCTTGTATTGTGTCAATGGGAAATTAAGTTCAAAGCTCTATAACCTCTAAATTAATTTTTTTGCGAAAGTTATTGTAGAATAAAATAAGCATTTTTGAAAAATGTGACTGAAGATAAAGCTCTAAATCAAATATTTAAATATCTGGATTTTCCAAAATATTCCTTTGATATTTAATGAGTTATGGAAGTTTGAATATTTAAAAACAGCAATGCCAGTCTTATAAAATTTGTGCAAAACTGAAGAATAGTACAAAAATTCTTTACACAAACTTATACAAAACTGATGAATAGTGAAAGAATTCCTTACACAAACTTATGCAAAACTGAAGAATAGTGCAAGAATTATTTACACAAACTTATACAAAACTGAAGAAGAGTGCGAAAAATCTTTGCACAAACGTATGCAAAACTGATGAATAGTGAAAGAATTCCTTATACAAACGTGTATGCAAAACTGAAGAATGATACAAGAATTCTTTAAACAAACATACAAAACCAATGAATAGTAAAAGAATTCCTTACACAAACTTATGCAAAACTAAAGAATAGTGAAAGAATTCTTTATACAAAACTGATAAAGAGTTCGAGAAATCTTTACACAAACGTATGCAAAACCGATGAATAGTGAAAGAATTCCTTACACAAACTTCTGAAATATACATTTATTTTTATTAAACACTTTCATACAACACTTATTCCAGGCCGAGATCTAGGAAAAATTTCGGGGGAGGGGCAACAATATCAATCGAGCCGGAGAAGTGTGAAAGGGGAGGAGGGCAAGAGACCGGATTTTCATTGCAGCATTTCCCCCCCCCCCTCTGTTGCACAGTCCTTTAAAAATTTCTTTAAAAAATGCTTAAAATATAATTTTTAATAATTTTTGTCTCTATTATCCTTACTAGCATTCTGAAGGAGGAACATGACCTCCTTTCCTCCCACCCAAATCCTGCTCTTCTTATTTTCAAGCTGTATGGAGCTTCGACGTTAACTTACCATTTAAAATAACAGGGTTGTTCCTAAATTTGGGAAACCAGTGTAGCACTGAATTCTGAGGAACTATTTTTACTTTTAACTTGTCATGTTTTACCATTTGGGCTCTCTTTTTTAAATATTTAAATTAGGCCATACCAAAAGTTCAAAGTTATATTTTGATTTCCGCAGAATATTGTGATAAAATACACTGGGCAACACACAAAAAGGCTTTGAAATGAAAATAACCAATCTTTACTAATTTCAAAATGATGAACACGAAAATGACAATAAAATATTTCGATTGGCTCTTGTTTAGGAGAGACAGAGATGGCCATTATAGACAACTCAGTCCGCATTGAGTACATAGGTAACCATTTCGCAATGCTGTATTTTAAACTCCAGATTGCAACATATTGCGTTATATTGCATCATTGTCTGATGCAATGTAATCTCAGCTTTACGATCGCGGACAAAGATGATGCAATCGTTAGTTGTAAACGACGTCTCGTAGGGTGAGCAAGTCTTTTGAGCGACTCCCATTTACCCCTGAGTCATAAGTACAACACAAGTGATCCTTGCAGTTTTAATCCAGCAGTAGTAATGCCTCATAACTGTATTAATAGTGCAAATATGTTTTGTTACATTTGCTGGAAAGTGACGTTTGCAAGCCAGAAAAGGGCCATCACTCCAATAGTGAAAGCAGCGTATGAGTTTAATTTTGGATGAAAAATCATGGACCAACAAGGCAAGGCCTGGGCCCTACACGTATGCTGCAGTATGTGTGCAAGAAATCTTCCGAAGTGGCTGAAAGGCAAAAAAGTGTTGATGCCGTTTGCTGTTCCTATGGTTTGGAGAGAGTGAAGCATCACGCAAATGACTGCTACTTCTGCATGGTTCCACCTGTTTCTGGAGGAAAAAGAAGTGGACAATAGCGTACCCGAATATACAATCTGCTCTCCGACCAGTTCCTTACAGCGAAGGCCTTCCCGTTCCCGAACTTCCAAGAGAATTTTCCATCAATTCAAACGATAAAGAGGGAGGAGAACCGACGTCAGGTTCTACAAAGTCTTTTGCGTCTAATGATGAACCAAAGCTAAATTACATGGATCAAAACTTAAACAATGTAATCTTCTCAAGGAAAATGTCCGAGTGACTTCATTTTGAACTCTTCATGAGCAGTTTGCACCTTACTTCAGAAAGGAAGATGACCTTGTGTTCTGCTCCGATGTAGATGGTCTGATGAATGCCCTCGGAACCAAACATGACCCTCAAGAATGGCGACTATTCATAGACTCCTCGAAATTGAGCCTCAAGGCGATGTTGCTGCATAATGGAAATCGACTTCCATCCATTCCGGTCGAACACGTTGTCTATGTGAAAGAAACCTACTACAACCTAAAACAGCTGTTAAACTGTCTTCAATACAGCAAGTATGACTGGCATCTCTGTTGTGACTTGAAGGTAGTAGCTCAATTGATGGATCTGCAGTTGGGATATACGAAATACTGCTGTTATGTGAATGGGACAGCCGAGCAAATTCTTTGCACTACGTGAAGAGAAACTGGCCTTAGCCGAAATCTCTGAAGGTCGGAGAGAAGAATGTGGATACCCAGCGCTAGCAGAAACGCACAAAATCATGCTACCGTCTCTACACATCAAACTCGGTATGATGAAAAACTTCGTAAAAGCCATGGATCGGATTGCATCAGCTTTCAAGTAGTTGGCTGGCAAAATCCCTCAACTCAACTTTCAGCGAAGCGAAAATTAAAGAGGGAATTTTTGTGTGTCCTCATTCTGAGAACCTGCTTCAGGGTGACAAGAAAAAGGCTTAGGACGCCTTTCGTCTGGTGTCGACTAAATTCCTCGAGAATGTCAGGGCAGACAACTACAAGAAACTGGTTGAGGACATGTTGTCTCTGTATCACAAACTTGGCTGCAATACGTCCTTAAAGATCCTGGCAACTGCGGCACGGTTGATGATGAGCACGGTGAACGTTTCACCAGGGCATTGCAACGATAGAGAAATTATACCAGGGAAACTGGCCCACTTCAATGTTAGCTGACTACTGTTGGTCGCTCCCCAGAGATAATCCTGAGCAGCTGGCAAACGACAGGCAAAGCGACGTCAGAAGTAGAAGCGGAGTTTTACCGATACATGTCATATGTACGTATTACTCTATTATATAAAAAACTATTGCGGATTTCTCAGAAATCGTAATCAATTTTGCATTTTAATTGTCATATTCGTGTTCAGCACCTTGAAATCTTTAAGAAATGGCTGATTTTGTCTCAGAGGCATGACTTTTACGAAAATTTATTGCTCAGATATATCAATAAATTTTTGTATTAAAAGTTGTTGTTTTTTAATATTAAAATAAACATCAGTTATTTTATACCAGTTTAGCACTTTAAGCAGTTTAAATGGAAAACATCTATCTCTATGGCAAGTCAGTGCTCATTCTGGTGCTCAGTAGGTAGCGGCCAGTATCGAATTCTAATATTCCCAGTTTCGAGTCCCATCTGGGAGTGAGTAGAAAGTTTTCTCCGTTAACCCCCGTTCTGCTTTAGGTGAGAAAGAGAACTCCATTGGACTTGGAAAGGCCACCGTTCGTGGAATGAGACGTTAAGCTAAAGCCTCATGTGCAAGAGAGCCATATCCTGTTCACGTTAAAGATCCGTTATATGGTCTGATGGGGTCCTTGTGATCTGCCCATTGTGTGCAGAAAAAGTGCCACTCAGAGGTAAAACAATCCAAGAAGATAACGTTGGAGTGGTCCACTATAGCCATCAGAAATGATTTTAGCCAGGAGCAACTTAAGCCAAGTCAGGAATAATTCACTGGAGAGGTAGCAGCTACTCTACTCCAATCAAGGAATTTGTTTAAAGTGTTATTTTTGCTTGAAAGAAGTAGTCCAGAATTATTCAAGCTTCTCCCTGTGGTTATACTATTACACGCTTTTGCACGCATATTAATATATTTTTGTACACATCATATGCATTTCTGACCTGAGAAATCTAATGGGAGTGTAATGGAAGGTAAAATCAGTGGAAGAATAGTAATACATAAAACAGTATAAAATGTGAACTTACATAGATGCAACAGAGACGTTCAGGAACAGTTTTAGGTTTAAATTCAAATAACATCACTTATTATTACATTTTGTTATTTAAATTTGATTCTCTTACAAGTGACGATTCTTCTGGATAACCCTTTTTAGCGAACACTTTGAGCAGGAGATCTGCATTGCTCAAACAAGCAGTTGAGCAACCACACGTATCTGATGAACAGATTCAAGGGAAAGAAACATCAAAGCTCGCAAAAAACAACAGCACGTCATAAAAGGAATCTCAATGATTTATGCATCGTTTAAATGAACAAACAGTTCTTAACAAAGGGTAGACTGCGCATGAGCTGCCAATCTGGTAAAAAAAAGTCGCAGTGGTATCTCTTACAACAAACAAACGCTAAAGACTATTTTGTATCGAAAGTATTTGTTGTTATGAAATCTGAACATAGCTAAAGCTCTTCATATAACTCTCTTGCTTATCGACCTCTCTATTCGACATTAAAAACGTAAGACTTTTCCATCATGTGTTTTCCGTTTAATAAGTCGTTAAGAAATACTCCCAAGTATAAAAAAAGATCAATTCAAGAACAAATAATAGGAAAATAATGAAACGATATAATAACCGACTTCGTTTTAACTATCTGTGCAATTACTCTCTGCTGTATTATTGTCATAATAAAAATGACATTTTATTCTAATGAGCCATTTTGGTATTTTACGTTTGCAGATTTCTTTCCCATTTGTTTCCTAATAAATTTCGAATAATTGCCAGAACCCATTTTATTTTCGAAAAAGTCTCATGTGTCCAAAAGTTAAGCCTACTTGAGAAAATCGATAAAATGAAAAATAAAAGACAATAGAATGACGTCGGTGGTAGAATGCATATGGATGATGATTACTTTTTCGAAAATAAAAAGGATTCTGGCAGTTATTCGAAATTTATTAGGAAACAAATGAAAAAACAAACCTACAAATGTAAAATACCGAAAAGGCTCATTAGAATAAAATGTCATTTTTATTATGGCAATAACACAGCAGAGAGTAATTGCACAGATAGTTAAAACGAAGTCGGTTATTATATCGTTTCATTATTTTCCTATTATTTGTTCTTGAATTGATCTTTTTTTCTTTATACATGGGAGTACTTCTTAACGACTTATTAAACATAAAACACATGACGGAAAGGTCTTACGTTTCTAACGACGAATAGAGAGATCGATAAGCAACAGAGTTATATGAAGAGCTTTAGCTATGTTCAGATTTCATAACAACAAATATTTTCGATACAAAATAGTCTTTAGCGTTTGTTTGTTGTAAAAGATATCCCTGCGAGTTATTTTTCTTTTGCCAGATTTACAGCTCATGCGCAGTCTGCCCTTTATTAGGAACTGTTTGTTCATTTAAACGATGCATAAATTATTGAGATTCCTTTTATGACGTGCTGTTGTTTTTGGGAGCTTCGATGTTTCTTTCGCTTGAATCTGTTTATCAGATACGTGTGGTTGCTCAACTGCTTGTTTGAGCAATGCAGATCTCCTGCTCAAAGTGCTCGCTAAAAAGAGTTATTCAGAAGAATCGTCACTTGTAAGAGAATCAAATTTAAATAACAAAGTGCAATAATAAATCATACGTTATTAGAATTTGAACCTAAAACTTTTCTATTGCATCTATGAACGTCTCTATTGCATCTATGTAAGTTCACATTTTATGCTGTTTTATGTATTAATATTCTTACACTGACTTTACTTTTTGGTTACACTTGATTGGATATCTTACACTAGAAATATATGAGTATGTGAATAAAAATTACATCTGTATGTGTACATAGGCGTGTAATCACAGGACTATCTTTAGGAATTCTGGACGACTTCTTTCAAGCAAAAGGAACCTTTTTTTTTCCAAAATAGGAAGATTCACTTTATCCTGCATGTTTATGTCAGTTATACAGCTCAATTGTTTTTTTCGTCCATATTCCATCTGCACTCTGTAGCCCATGTCATTCCATCGTCTCGTATTTTTCATTTTTTTTATTTTGACAATAACGCTTAACTTTTCGACTCCATTGAACGTTTTCACTCCTTAAAAGTTTTAGTTCGAGCTAATCGATGATGGGTGAGAATGGAAATAATGGTATTTTATAGTAATTATACAACATAAAAAGTATTTGTCCTTTATTCCTAAAATTTAAAATGTTGGTTTTCTCACACTCCTCTGAGAAAAGGGGCAGATTATTGTTGTCAGAGGAATATTTCTTGACACTCTACCACCAAAAAATTCAAAAATTCAGAAAAAAATTTAAAATTTCTTCCACAAACAGATCACTTGCAATATTCGTTAAAAGTTTCGCCGTTTCTGAATTTAGTGATCTATAACGATATAAATTAAAACTACTTATTTTAGGATTATTTTTAGGATTTAATAAATGCGAAATATAATATTTCATTAGTACCAATCCAACTCTAAAAGTTTTCCAGTTTATCTCTTAAAACATTTCTCAAACACCCTGGCATAAGAGGTCAACTCGTAGTTGCCAATGAAAACTTCATGACCTCCCCATTCCACGCCCATGGGGCGGGGGTGGCTCAGTCGGTAGCGCGCCAGGCTCGTAATCTGTAGTTCCCAGGTTCGAGTCCCAGCTGGGTCAGCGTTGAGATTTATCTCCGCAAAACTCCCCGCCCTGCCCACGGTCAGTAGGGGACACCGATGGGCTTGGAAAGGCCGCCGTCCGTCGGATGGGACGTTAAGCCGTGGCCCCGTGTGCGGGAGAGCCATACCCTGTGCACGTTAAAGAACACGCTGGATGGCCTTGACGGGAGGCTACCATCTGTCTCCCAACAGCTGTTCCAGTGGGTCCCCTCCCCCAACCTTCTATGAGCCTTCGGGGTCCATGTGACTTGGCCATTTAGTCCATGGTGTGCAAAAAAGTGCCGCTCAGAGGTAAAACAACCCAACCCATTCCACGACCAAAATTTTAAATTTCTGTAGCATAAATACATAGTTTAATATATATATATTTAATTTAGAAATTTTAAAAATTTTCTACCGCTATAAGGCACAGTTATAGCCTTAGAGAGATTCGGACAGTACAAATCGTAATATTTATTCAATACCTATGCAACACAAAGAAATTTTAGTTTATCTCTAAAACCAAAATAGTTCGGTATCTAAAGACGACAAAGTGAACATATTATCTGTTGGGTTTTTTTTTGAAACGAGATAAAGAACTCCATGTGTGGCAATAACCATAGATGTCGCTTTTTCATATTCATTTGTCCTGTGAAAACTCCTTTTTCTCAGAGGGACAGACACAGAAATTAGGAATCGACTTCTGATGATGAATAGCAATATCTTTCACGAAATGGCTACACGAAGTGCCTTTTAACAAGCAGTTCAATGTCAACAACTGACCAATGAAACAAACACTAAAAGGTTGTAAGAGATCATGCTTTTGTTTTTACGATCAGTTGCTGCGCATGCACAGTTTTATGTGCAGCCTTTACGCAATACCTACTTTGCTAAAAAGGGTTTGCCCATTTCGAAAAGTTGGTTGGTTGGTTGTTTTACCTCTGAGCGGCACTTTTTTGCACACAATCGGCTAAATGGCCAGGTCACAAGGACCCCGAAGGCTCAGAGAAGGTTGTGGGAGGGGACCCACTGGAATAGCTGTTAGGAGACAGATGGTAGCCTCCCGTAACAACGTGCACAGGTTATGACTTCCGCACACGGGGCCACGGTTTAACGTCCCATCCGACGGACGGTGGTCTTTCTAAGCACATCGGTGTCCCCTACTAACCGTGGGCAGGGCGGGGAGTTTTGCGGAGATAAATATCAACGCTGACCCAGCTGGGACTCGAACCTGGGTAACTGTAGAATACGAGCCGTGATGTTTCTTTCTTTCAGTTGATACGTTTATCAATTAACTGACGCTACTTGAATGCTTGTTAGAGCAAAACACATCAATTTCTTCTAGTGCATGCGTTGCTCCTTTAGCAGTGTCCAGGAACATCGGTTTTCTAAAATAAGTTAAAACAAAGAAGAGAAGACTGATTTTGATTTCCTTTCTCAACACTTATTTATCCAGTGATTTTTTTTATTATCTATTGGCCTAGTCAGACCTCGGCAAACTAAGGCCACTGATGATACATAAATTAAATTTGTAAAAGAGAAAATGAACGTATAGTAAACAAGAAGTCCAATTTCGGCGAAGCGAATTATCATTAAAATGATTAATTTTAATAAAAATATATTGTTTGTGTTTCATTTTTGATATTTTTTCTTCTGTTGTTTATGCATAGGTTTTTGATTATATATGTATATTTTTTTTTTCGGCGGCTTGTTCCCCCATTTCAGTTTCTTACGCAGCCCTTCATCTAAAACGTTTTCCAAGGCCTGAACTACTAAAATTTATGGATAAGAATATCCAATATATATAGTAGATGGTTGTTGTGAGTTGGTGATTGATTGACTCACTGACTGATTGATAGGGAATCATGCTAATTCAAACTATGAAGCAGAAATGGTAGAAGTCTGAAAAATTGCACCTAGCGGCAATCTGGGTGGTAGATCTCGAGGAAAATTCGAAATTTGTCCTCTGATGTGTCCTCAAGGTCAAATAGGGGTCATGTGAAGGTCATACCTTGAGTGCTATAAACGTGAAAATTGGTGTCTTGAGGCGTTTCGGTTTGTAGGTGTCAGAAATTTTACGAAATTTCGGATCCGGTGGGTCCTTCAAGGTCAAAGGTCAAATTTAGATCTATTGGTGCTAGAGAACTAAAAAGCATTGATGCCTGTGGGTATTTTGAGTCGTAGATCTCAGAAATTTTGTCAAATTTTGGATGCGGTTGGTCCTTCGAGGTGAAAGATCAAATTTTGATATACCAGTGCTAAAGAGTGAATTCATGAATAGGGCTACAGAATACAAGCAGGAAAAATAGGTGGAATTTTAAGATCCGATATCGCATTTATCAGAAATAATATAAGGGATATAGGAATACAATATAATAATAATGTATGTATAATAAAATAATAATAATAAATAATAATAATAATAAATATATAATGTATAATAAATAATGTATAATAACAAGGGGCACGACGATAAATATTTTTACACAACCTTGTAATTTAAAGAGGATTTCGAAATGTTCCAAAATGTCAAATATAAAATATACCCGAAATATGCTACAATATGTATGTAAAGTCATTGAATGCCATGACCACATGTAAATGAAAGCTTCGCGCATGCGCAGATTCATAACACTTTATCTAGAAACGAGCATTTGGCGTTTGACTAGTATTCTGTTCGCTGAAAGTGTCTCTGTTCATTGAAAGGTGAAAAAATAAACCAGGCTATATGTATACACTGTAATGTCATTTTATTAAGTAGCCAAATGATTTCGATTTAACTAAAAAAAATAGCACAGTGTAAAATGATAACAATAATTAAACAAATTACAATTTTGCTAAATTGCACTTGTTCTATGTTATTCTGGTTCAGCTTCAATTTCTTATAGATAAATTTCTGTTCTTCAGAAGTTTTTTTAGAGTTTATAATGTAGACAGAAAATATAACTAAATTTCCTTCTAAATATTCTTGCATTTATGATCCTAGAATTAGATCTGAATTTTGCTTGGCCGATAACTTTTCAATTTCTGTCTTAAATTCCTTCAGAATACATCACTTTGCAAAAACTTATAAGAGCAGTTTAACAACGATTCACCTTTCAAGGAGGAATTGTGGTGTTTGTAAATTTTGTATCGCAAATACTTATATTAAATATCAAGTTACTGAAGTAGAAGAAAATCTAAACACGCACTTAAACTGTAATGAAAAAACACGACACCAGCAGTGGTGTAGACAACTTCTAACAAATGAAAGGAGACACTTTTGGAGAATGTGATCCTGAGGAGCGAACGCTCCTCCTGCCTTCCTCTAACTAGGTCATGAGACACTAAGATATTTACAACTGATAAGAGTCTGTGATTGATCCTGAAGTAATCTGCACAGGATATCATAGGATGCATAGAATTCATTTCCTCTAAAATGATGAATTTCTGAAGTAGAGGTAAATATAAGCGCACACTTGAACAATAATAAAAGAATACGACATTATGATGCTTATAACTGATAACAATATGCTGCGGGTGATCGTAAAGTAATTTACACCTGATATCATCGAAGACATAGAGGTAATTCCATGTCAAATATTGAGTTACTGAAGAAGAGGAAAATCTAAATTCGCACTTGAAATAGAATAAGAATATACGATATTATGATGACTATGATTGATAGCGTGAGGATATGGTTGATCGTGAAGTAATCTCCACATGATATCATAGGATGCGTAGAAGTCATTCCATCAAAAATGTTGAGTTACAGAAGCAGAGGTGAATCTAATGCCGAACTTGACCTATAATAAAAGAATACAAGAACATGATGCCTATCATTGATAACAAAAAGTTGCGGTTGATCGTGAAGTAATCTCCACCTGGTATTATTGGAGCCGTAGAAGTCATTCCGTGTCAAATATTAAACTTCTGAAGTAGAATTAAATCTAAATTCGCACTTGAACTATAATAAAAGAATACTATACTATCATACTTATAACTGATAACAAGAGGTTGCGGTTGATAGTGAAGTAATCACCTGATATCATTGGAGGTATAGAAATAATTCCATTGATGAATATCTGCAACAGATGAAAATCTGTTTCTTTTATGTTTGGATTCTGAAACAAGAATCGAGTGAGGTAGAGAGATAAGGATTGGGAATGGTTTGAGATTCCATCTGCTGCGATGCACATGGAGGAGAAAGAGATGAGAGTAAAGATAGCCATGGGTATGTAGAAGATGTATTCTGCCACATCTGCACTCTTCAGAGTAGCCAGGATCACATTGTACATTACCAATAAGACAATCATCACGGTGTAGGAACTCCAGACGGTTACAACGCTCTTGAATAGACGATTCACCTGCAACATATTAAACATAAGAATCAGCAGAGCCTGAGAAAGGTGAGATGGGGCCCAGGCCAATCACAAGTGCAGCCCTTACCCCACTCCACAAGCCTTATATATATATATATGAATATACATATTTAATAAATAATACTTTAAAATGCCAGATTTTGCTATCATTTATTACAATATGTATTAAATTTTGTAATAAAAACTATTTAAAGCAGTGCTGTCCAATTTCTCTAAGGCCGCGGGCCATTTTTCCTTTCGCCATTATTTCACGGGCCATTTTTTCTTTCGTCAATATTTCGCGGGCCAAAGAAAAATAATAGGACAGGACAGGTCATTGGAAAGTCAGTTCATGTCACCTCAAAAAATTATTTTGTTTATTCGAAATATAATAAGTAATAATAATTCAATATAAATTTTCTAAACCTTATCAAATGTTTAATAAATTTAATGGGAGCATTGTGGCCGTAGTTGTTGGGCAATAAGAATAGAATGAGAAAGTTGAAATAATGCAATAATAATTGCAAATAGAATGAGTAAGTTGAAGATTGCATATCAAGTAATATAAGTTGACAAAAAATTATAAGGTGGATTATAGATATTTATTTAAAATTTCAAGTAAAAACTTGATTTTTGTTCGCCGGCCACAAAACTCCTTGTGCGGGCCACTAGTTGGACAGCGCTGATTTAGAATGTTATAAAATTTATACAGTTTTTCCATTTTTTGGCGTATAATTCGAGATAGATTCTAGACTCCCTAGAACAAGGACCAGGGACAAATGGCTCTTCTGCCCCTCCCTTTTATCTGGGCCTGAGAATCGGAATATATATTTTGTTTTTAGAAATGAATCAAAAATTCTTTTTGGGAAGTAATGAAACATTAGGATTCACATTTTCGGAATCTCTCAATAGTTTCAATTTTCAGCGTAAGTGGGTGCTAAGTTTGGAAAATGATTCAACTTTACACGAGTATTGTAAAACGATCTGTTCCACCTACAAATTTGATATTGTAATGGTAGAGTATGATGTGGTCAAGTGATATTAGTCCCCTCACTCCCAGGTGGTCAGGGAAAAAAGCAACTTTTTTTGTTTGAAAAGATAAAAAAATTTATTGCGATACATATTAATAAAGTAACTATGCTTTTGTTTATTTTACATACTGTTTTTTATTTTTTTTAATTTTCCTTTTCGAAATTAATAGATTCAAATAATTATTCAAACTGTTCTATTCTGTATCCTGCAGACAAACTACCTAGGAGGCAACAATTAGCAGCTTTTCGTAAGAGTTAATTAATACACAATATGTGGCAGCACAACAACTCTTCAAGGGCACGGAGTAATGTGTGCACGTTGACACCATAAAGAAAGGAATAACAGGAGACGCCCTGACGAGTTTATCCAATGCAACCTGTGAAGCCGCGACGGCCATCTTGAAGCATCCAAGAGAGGAGCCGTTTGCTTGTTTCTTTGGGTGCTTCAATATACACAGTCGTATCAGAATAATATGACCACCTACCATACATATACTATGGTAAGTGGTCATATTATTCTGATACGATCGTGTATGCCCGCGATCTTTGTGCGCGGTCTTCCTTCATGCATATTTACGAATAAAATGATTTTAGTATGAGTAAAAATAAATTTCTTATTATTGTTCTGATATTTCATCAAGTTTTAACAATAATACGAATAATTAGTGAAAACTCGTTCCCTTTTCGTTCCCTTTCGCTCTCTCTGTTAGTGTATCTAAATACAACATATGACGGCAGTTTGAAAAAATTGAAATATTATATTTGCAACTTTCTAGGAAATAGTCATAATACTGAAGCAGAGACATGCGATACGTTAGTGTGTTGGGCGAGTCTCATGTGGTACATAGACAGCCACAGAAATGACTCAAGCATATGGAGGACAATGCTTCGTTGCTCAGAGCTTGGGTCTCTTCCACGGAATCTCTCCTGTCTGAAGAGTTTGTGACACTTGAAAATATTTCATATATAATTCCACTTTTCGTACATAATTCTGCTGCAAGTAAACCTGAGAAATTAAAAAGAAAATTCATACTTTTACATTCAATCCCTTTTCCTAACCTAGCTGGTAATTCCCTGCAATTTTCTATAATTTTGCAATTGGCTAGAAACGTAGATCCAGATTGTTGCAAACCCGCGACCCACTGCAAAAAAAAACTAGTGGTTTATAAAACAAGTAATCAATATACTAAATCTGCTTCATTTCTTCCAGTATTTTTACCGAAATTTTTAAGTGCATAACTAACTGATTTGGGCAATTCATAGCACTCACATCAAAAATGTATTTTTTTTTTTGTTTTTTAATCAAGATATTTTCTCGATTCCTTAAAAATACAGTATTTATTCCCAATTCATTACTCATTAGAAGTATATGATTTCGTTTTTAAGTACAAAACTTTTCCTGCAACTCTTTAAGAATGTATTTTTTTTCCTATGGTTCTTCATTCAAATTTGGCTGGACAGGCCTGATCTAAACGACACTTCCCCAGTTAAAATAGATAAATGAGGGAAAGAGGTTAAGTACAAAAGTGTTCAAATTTTTTAGTGTTTTAAAAATTACTCTGAAAGTGAGGATTTTTTCCATCTTTTTAATGAATATTCAGAAGCAATTTAATCCCTAGAATTAAATAATAGTAATGTAGTATTTAGTGTGCTTCTCTGCTTCATGATAAGTCATTTGTATAAAATCATGGATGTCTCTTTTCCAGTATTGTCTTTCTACTGAGATCTCACTTTCCTCATAGATCTTTTCGACGCGTATTATTAGTGCCCCCCCCCCCTTCATTTCAGGAGTGCCTGGCGCCCTATTTCAGCAAGATGAGGCCAGGTCACACACAGCTAACATCACATGAGAAAAATGGGTCGGGGTGGCTCAGTCGGTAGCGCGCCAGGCTCGTTATCTGTAGTTCCCAGGTTCGAGTCCCAGCTGGGTCAGCGTTGAGATTTATCTCCGCAAAATTACCCGCCCTGCCCACGGTCAGTAGGGGACACCGATGGGCTTGGAAAGACCGCCGTCCGTCGGATGGAACGTTAAGCAGTGGCCCCATGTGCGGGAGAGCCATACCCTGTGCACGTAAAGAACACGCTGGATGGCTTTCACGGGAGGTTGCCATCTGTCTCCCAACAGTTGTTCCAGTGGGTCCCCTCCCCCAACCTTCTCTGAGTCTTCGGGGTCCATGTGACCTGGCCATTTAGCCCATGGTGTGCAAAAAAGTGCCGCTCAGAGGTAAAACAACCCAACCCAACTCACACGAAAATGACTACGACTTGTTGACACTCTTCCGTGGCCAGCCATGTCCCCGGATTTAAAAACTCCTTAACAATCGTCGAATATGTTTGGGACTGCAGTGGGTTATCTGCAGACTCATCCAAAACCGGAGCAGATTGCAGCGGCCATGGGAGAATCTGCAACAGGCATGGTGGGCCATTCCTCACAACCTATCGATGCCTGTACGACTCCATGCCATGACATATAGCTGAGTGTGTAGTGAACCATGGGGATATTACAATGTACTGACATGTAATATGTGTGAAATAATTTTGTGCCTTTGCTCTGTAACTATAGTCATGTCTTTAGTCGTCTGCCAACCTGTCTTGTATGCGATTTTTATCTGACTCAAACCAGTTCTTCTAGTTGGTGCAATTTCAATGTCACAGAGTATATTTTAAAAGTAAAGATATATGTAACAACATTGTTCCTTTACAGAATTCACGTTGAGTTATTTTATCTCTGAGCGGCACTTTTTGCACACAATGGACAGGTCACACTTTCCTCATATCCTCACCGAGAAGGTGGGGATCCAGTTGGCAGTTGTTAGGGCACATATGGACTTCTCCCATGAAGGCCATCCTGCAAGTTCTTTAACGTACTCCGGGTATGGCTCTCCGGCACAGGTGTAACAGGCTTAACATCTCCATCAACGGACGGCAGTCTTACCAAGCTCATCGGTATCCCCTACTAACCGAGGGCAGGGTGGGATTTTGAAGAGATAAATCTGAACATTGTCCCAAGTGGGACTCGAACCTAGTAACCTCAGATTACCAGCCTGGAGCGCTATCGACTGAGCCACCTCTGCCCTACAGAATTCACGCTAATAAAGACGTAATAGAAATTTAAATTTTCAAAGGCCAAAATTTCACATTTGCGGATCTATGGGGTAGGGATAGGGGGAGTGGAGCAGTGGGGATCATTCTCCACTCCTCCACTCCCCCCCCCAAAAAAAAAAAATAAAGAAAGAAAGATATCTCTATGTGTCAATATTAAGAATGATTTAAAATTTTATTTCAAGGCCTCATTTTGTGACAAACCGTTAATACCATTGCCCCATAGCCATTAAAGTTTCCTACCAGCAATCAATATGATAAACACGAATAAATATTACCTGTTCCACACAGACACAAATACTGAAGTATTGATTTCCAAGATGTCGTAAGTCGATAGCTCCTCCATCGGTCGCCTTCAATATTAATTGTTTGCAATCTTTCTTGTATGCAGACATTTCCATTGAAAGTACAAAACACAAAAGAGTAAAATAAGACATGAAAAATACAAGGGGAACAGATACGAGAATGCATTCTGTTACCCAGTCTAGGATTAATCCCAACATTGCAATTTTAAAGACTGGACCTTGTTCTGCTACCTGAATCCCAAACAAATATCTGTCATAACATTCCTGAACATCGGAAGTCACTAGAGACCATATCATCAGTCCTACCAATAGAATACACTGCAACCAACACATGGCAGTTAAAATGAGACCGATTCTGTACAATTTCTTCATACTTGTCATACAAGAGGTAACCATGAAGTTTCGCTTTTCAATTATATCCTGCAGGAGAACGAAATTGGCTTTGAAATGACGATAAGAGATGAAGGACGTTAGACATGAAGCTGATTCTAGAAGGCTGATGAAAAAGTTTAAACTCTCTTTGTTCTGAAACATCGTAGCGATCGTATTCATCCAAGTGAGAAATGACCTAACATGGACCAAACCATAAATAAAGCGGAACCAAAATCGGTTTGCAACAGAAACATCGTTTGCCGAAGCAGCAGACCCCAAAATCCGCAGAGATATCGTGAGAGGTGCAAAAATAGTTCTTAATTTGGAATTATTCATTTTCTGTTGTTGAAGAGCAACAGTCTTCCGATTGTTTCCGTTGAGCTGCCAGGCGTTTTTTCGAATCTGTCGCCTTATCAAATACGGAATGGGTTTCCTGATTTCGCTCGTAACTGATCGTTTCGTCTTCATATATAGATCGACTGCAACTCTGAAAAAAGAAAGAAAATAAAGGTTTAATGTAGTAAACAAAACTGAGAATTTTCAGTTTTTTTATCTGTTTAATAGAAAGAGATTACTGGGTTAATTCTAAAATTAAAAGTGTACTGATTTTAACAATTTGAGACGCGAAATGTTGTTCATAGAAGAAAAAAGGCTTCCATTTAAATGTGCTTTATTTATATACCAAAGGAACAAGAATAAACAAAATTAATTTTTTTAACATCACATCGCTGAAATCCAGCAAATACACCATAATGTAGGAACAGTCCCAAAAGTTGCAAAAAATTCTGAAATCTCAGAAAGAAGGAACTTATATACACTTTCTCATGATAAACACATTAAATGAATGACATCTATGAAATGTAATGAAACAGTTATCTTCAATGCTATTGTATGTAGTTTCTGTTATATCCATAGATGTCTGAAGATTCAGTCCATTCCTGTGTACTAAAATCTAGGGAGGTGGGAAAGGGGGCTTTTGAGAATGCTAGTAAGGATAACGGAGGCCGAAAATGATTTAACTTGTGCAGACGAGTATTGCACGCATTTTTGGTGACATTTTTTAAAAAACCCTAAAACGAAGGGGGAAAATTTACACTGTAATTTACGCTGTCCCGAAGGGGGAAAGTTTACACTGCAACACTACTGGCGCTTCTTCTTGGGTTTAAAAAATCTTAAAGTAATGTGCATTGTAATGTACACAGCAGGGGTTAATTTCCAGAACAGCATTTCTCAAGCTTTAGTAGATTATAACAAAATGGAATTCTGAGAATTTCTAAATTTGTGATGCGAATTTGGCTTCCAAGGTTGTATAATTTCAATCTATCGGATCTTTCGATTTATGATCTGCGAATGAGAAAAATTGTGCCTAGTGATAATTCATCATAATAAACACATGTAATAAATGACTACTGTTAAATGTAACAAAACAATCCTTATTGTGTGTCAGGCAAGTTATTCTATGTAGTTTTCATTATATCCATTAAGGACACAAAATTCCAGTCAATTCCTGCATACTACTATTGATCTACACTTTACAAGATCACAGGTATCTATCTCTTCCTGTGTATAAAACAATTCTAAAAAGTAAAGTCATTGTAATGTATACCAGGCCTGAAGGGGTTAAACAAAAAAATTCCGGATTTTCCTACCTTGCAGGAGAAGGGAGCGGTTGGGTTGCTTTACCTCTCAGCGGCACATTTTTGCACACAATGGGCTAAAGGCCAGATCACAAGGACCATGAAAGCTCAGAGAAGATTGCAGGAGGGGACCCACTAGACAGGATATAGATGGAAGCCTTCCGTCAAGGCTATCCAGCGTGTTCTTTAACCTCTCCTCTTTGGGGATTTGGGTTGTTTTCCTGTGAGCGGCACTTTTTTGCACACCATGGGCTAAATGGCCAGGTCACAAGGACCCCGAAGGCCAAAGAAGGTTGGGGGAGGGGACCCACTGGAACAGCTGTTGGGAGACAGATGGTAGCCTCCCGTCAAGGCCATCCAACGTGTTCTTTAACGTGCACAAGGTATGGCTCTCCCACACACGGGGCCACGCCTTAATGTCCCATCCGACGGACGGCGGCCTTTACTGACCTTGGACAGGGAGGGGAGTTTTGCGAAGATAAGCCTCAACTCTGACCCAGGTGGGATTCGAACCTGGGAATTGCAGATTACGAGCCTGGCGCGCTACCGGCTGAGCCACCCCCGCCCCCTCCCTTCCTTTCAAATAATTATAGGTAATAGTAGCAAAGGGCCCCAAAGCAAGTGGGCCCTTTTGCTACTATTACCTATAATTATGTTAAATAAAATTAAACATGTTGTTTGAGCTTGTGCAAAAATTTTAAATGGTAACAAAATATTCTACTCAAAGAAAGATGATATATAATCAGTGCTTTTAATTATTTACTCATTAATATATTTTTTTTATTTCTAATAACATGAGGGGTGTCAAAATTTTTGAAGTACCCCTGGCACCTTAACAGCTTAATCCGGCCCTAAAAAAAGCGCAGTTCAGAGGTAAAAAAATTCCAAAGATCTAAATAAATTTATCAGGAAAGAAAAATAACTAGAAAAATAATAATATGAAAATCATCACAAAATACGAACTTACTTGAATGAATGCGACAGAGATATTCCGATAATATTTTAGGTTGAAATTCTAATAATTTATTATCCCGAACAGTGGATTGAATACAGGACATTACAGGTTCAGCGGAAGACACATATTGGCTAATGCAAACAACAAGCAAAAATTATCAAAGAGCGCAATTCTTAACAAAAGACAGACTTTGCGTAGAAGTCTGCATAGCAGACACTCTGCATGCACTGCCATCTGATGGTTTGAAGGATTCACAGTGATACATTGAACGTGGGTATGGCTAACGCACTTCTTGTGACTATCTTCTTATCGATTGCGCTATTTGTCATTCGAAATCTAAGCCTTTTCCTGTATACGCCCATCTAAAAAAAGAATCAATCCCAGAACAAATAAGAGGAAAATTACGAAAAGGAATATTTGAACTTTTTTTTCCAACTACTTTCTTCTTTGTTATTGGCAGAGCAAAATTAAGTTTTATTCTAATGAACCTTTGGACATTTTACGTTTGAAGGTTTGTTTCCGTTCTTGCTCTCTAATAAATTCGTATTTTTATTTTTCATTTGGTGTTTACTTTTCTCTATTTTTTGCACTTTATTCTAATTGAATAAAGGACGTACGTATTTATTTGAAAAAATCAACTTTTCGTCACGTAATGGTAGCAACAATCGACCCAGTAATAGTCAATAGCACACGAAACTTCATAAATAACTACATTTGAAATTCAATGTATACTTTTTTTTAAATTTATTTATTCATTCAAACGATTACAAATAAATAGATCTCCGCAAAACTACAGCTGATCCATTTCTGGAGGGGCTTGGCCGTGGCCGAGTGGTTAGAGCGCTTGGCTACTGATCTACGGGACCTGGGTTCGAGCCCCGGGTAAGGCATAGATGTTCGTGCTGTTTTCTGCTGAGGTCCTGCCATCCTCTCAGATCTTCTACTGTGGCATATAAACTGACAGGCTCCTGTCAGACCTCTGTGGCAAGCAGCTGCTTGAGGGGGTGTTTATTTTTTTTTATTTTGGCATATACGGAGCTAATGAGGGGGGGGGTTGACATCTTAAGTCTGATTTCAGAGGATTTCCTTAGAAAATATACGTTATTAAAGCGCACCACAAGAGGGTTATAAATCCCACCTCCTTGGATACGCCACTGGACCTGAGTGCTGTCAATACCCAAGAGACCGATTGCTGTAGCAATTATTCCAAAGACCACAGAGGCGGGGATTGGCAATTTAAGTCTCGATTGTGCTGCGTTAAGAATTTTCTCCGTTAACCCATTCTGCCCTCGCTGAGAAAGGAGACACCAAAGGGCTTGGAAAGACTGCCACCCGTCGTTGGGTCGTTACCGTCGTGGCACCGGGACCACGTCGTTGGGTCCTCCACCGTCGTGGCACCGTGTGTATGAGAGCCATGCTCTTTGCCCGTTAAAAATGCACGCTAGATGGCTTTAATTGGAAAATATCATCTAACAGCTGTCCAATGAGTCCCCTACCCCAATTTCATCTAACAGCTGTCCAATGAGTCCCCTACCCCAATTTCATCTAACAGCTGTCCAATGAGTCCCCTACCCCAATTTCATCTAACAGCTGTCCAATGAGTCCCTTACCCCAATTTCATCTAACAGCTGTCCAATGAGTCCCCTACCCCAATTTCATCTAACAGCTGTCCAATGAGTCCCCTGCCCCAATTTCATCTAACAGCTGTCCAATGAGTCCACTACTCCAATTTCATCTAACAGCTGTCCAATGAGTCCCCTACCCCAATTTCATCTAACAGTTGTCCAATGAGTCCCTTACCCCAATTTCATCTAACAGCTGTCCAATGAGTCCCCTACCCCAATTTCATCTAACAGCTGTCCAATGAGTCCCCTACCCCAATTTTCTGTGCGGCTTTGGCCGAGTGGTTAGCGCGCTTGGCTACTGATCTAAGGGACCTGGGTTCGAGCCCCGGATAAGGCATGATCATAAGTTTGTGTCGTTTTTCTGCTGAGGTCCTGCCATCCTCACAGACCTTCTGCTGTGGCATATAAACTGACAGGCTCCTGTCAGACCTCTGTGGCAAGCAGCTGCTTGAGGGGGTATTTATTTATTTTTTTATTGGAGTCATTGTGGTCTGGCCATTGTGTGGGGGAAGTGCCGCTTATAGAGGGGTTTGGACAAATTGTTAAAATTATTTCTTGGGGGGAGGGGATTACAAATTCAAATTTTTAAGTTAGAAAGGTGCTGTCAATCCATTCATTAACATATGCAGTTAAGAATAAGGCAATCATGAATGTAACACACCATAATAAAAAAACTAAGGATGCCTAGAAAACAAACAAAATATATGGAAAGTTATTATTGAAAATGCATGCAACTTTTTTTTTCGTATTAATAAACATAAATAAATTATATAGTCCGAAAACAAAGGAAAATAAGGGGGGGGGGGGATCACAACTCTCCAATTAATTCTTTTTATGTTCGAGTCCCAGATAAGGTATGGGTTTGTTTTCTTGTGTTGTTATTCTGCTGAGGTCTCACCTTCCTCGTAGCTCTATATGGCATATTAAACTGACAGGCACCTATCAGACTTCTGTGGAAAGCAGCTGCTTGAGGGTTATTTATTATTATTTTATCTAAAGTGTAAACATGATTCAAGGTTTCTTACATATATCGAATAAGTCGTTAATAATTGAGAAATATATATTAAATCGTATCTTCTTCATAGAAACATTCTCTGTAAAGCAGTGCTTGAAAAACTTCGTCATGTGCGCTGCGATCAGAGACAGATTTCGACGGTGTTGGCAAGTGGGCCATCCTTCTTCCCCCCCCCCCCCCCCTGAGAATGCTAGTAATGGCAAAACAAAAAATAATTAAACTCGTGCATATTTCTTTCAAAGACCTCTAAAATGGAGGAAAAAATTTAATGGAATTCCAGTCTCTTAATCTCTTTACTTTTTTCTGCATTCGGACCGGGCTACGACTATCATTTACTCTTGGTAAACTGAAAATAAAAACTTAATGTCCACGCGGACGGGCAGCCGGGTAGCGCACCAGGCTCTAATCTACAGCTCCCAGATTCGAATCTCACCATTGCCAATCTGTGGGGGACCCACAGGATAGTTGTTAGATGCCATGCAATAAACTTTCTCTCAGCACTCGGGGTCCTTGTGACCTGCCCATTTAGCCTACTGTACGCAAAAGAGTTCCGCTCAGAAGTAAAACAAACCGCGAGGACTCGTGGATTTTTTTTTTTCTTTTCTTTTTTTTCTCTTTTTTTAAGAATTTATTTGCATTCTTCTTTTTTCCCTACTTTCCTTTTATCGAAAGTAATAAAACTACAAACATAACGGGAGATAAAACCATAAACTAGAAAATCAGAAATTTTCTAACACCCACCTCAAGCATGCGCAAAACAGTTCTCTTTCTCGAAAACTAGTGGGTGCGACCAGTGCCGGATTTCTGCCTAGGCCTACAAGGTCCCGGCCTAGGGGCCCAGCCAGCCTAGGGGCCCCCGTGGCGGAATCTTTACATAAGCTCAAAAGCCTGGCTTGCCTTATCAAAAAGCTTTATCGAAAATAATATTATAATAAATATTTTTACTACATTTTGCCAAAACAGGGCGCTCATAATATAACTTACAGCCCTACACGCAACAAAGCTAGAATTAGGCCTCTTCGTTTCCCCTCTCTCTCGCCTGCAGTATCCACGCTTAGCATTGCCAGGTCACGCGCAGGACTGTATACCACATAGACTGTATTATTCTGATGTTTATTAAAGTCATTAAAGTCGATTAAAAATTATATGTTCTGTACTAGTGCATTTAATTTGCTAAATTTCCAAAATAGCTTCGAGATGGTGGGGGGGGGCCCAAATGTCAAGTGCCTAGGGGCCCTGGGTCTCTAAGTCCGGGCCAGGGTGCGACCAATCGATAGATTCACCCCTCAAGAAAGGGGGAGATACTCGTTTTTCTCATTGAAAATGGGGCTTTGGTTATGTTTCCACTGAAGTTAGTCCGTACTTGCATAGCACACAAGAACCGAACATAATCATGGAAAGAAATTTGGAATATTGGATAACTTTTACCAATTCCGGCTGTGAATGCCTGGCGTGATGTTAGAATAGGAACTCGTCGTATTGATGGACATAAGAGTTATTGTGATGTTAAGGAGGATATTTAAGAACTTTAAATCAAACAGTGGAGAAATATATACCTTTGTAGTCTTTTTTGTTTAGATATATCGGGCTGAAAAGGGTAAAACCGGGGGGGGGGGGATTTTCCATCGCAGCGTATCAGAGGTTTTAAAAAATTTAATGAAAAATGCACGAAATATGCAGAAGTTTAATAATTTTTGGGCTTCGTTATCTTTAATAACATTCTCAAAGAGGATATTTCAAGTATATGCGTCCTTCTACTTTCTGTCTGCTTTCTTCAGGATACTAACTGCTTTCCTTTACTGCCGATTGAATCTTGCGAAGAGAAATCAATCGGTTTGATTTCCTCACTAACAGTTTTGATCTGAAATCCGAATGGAAGTGAATATTTGATACCTTGGTTAAGGATTTATCCTTTGCCTTTATGCTAAGCGACAGTATTTCTGATCTCCCCAAGGGGGGGGGGGGGCATCAGAAATACTGTCGGTAGCGCGGCAGACTCGTAACCTGTAGTTCCCAGGTTCGAGTCCCAGCTGGGTCAGCGTTGAGAATCCCGCCCCGCAAAACTCCCCGCCCTGCCCACGATCAGCAGGGGACACCGATGGGCTTGGAAAGGCCGCCGTCCGTCGTATACGACGTTAAGCCGTGGCTCCGTGTGTGGGAGAGCCATATCCTGTGCACGTTGAAGAACACACTGGATGGCCTTGACGGGAGGCTACCATCTGTCTCCCAACAGCTGTTCCAGTGAGTCCCCTCCCCCCAACCTTCTCTGAGCCTTCGGGGTCCATGTGACCTGGCCATTTAGCTCATGGTGTGCAAAAAAGTGCCGCTCAGAGGTAAAACAATCCAACCCAACTCTGATCTCTCGGTATTTCCACTTGGTATGTCTCTAGAAAGCGAGCTCATCTTCCAACGTAGGTAAGAAAGCGATTTGTAGGGCAAGTATTTGAAAGGGAGGCCATTTACAAGCTCAGTAGCAGCAAAAACTCTGGAGATATGCTAAACCTCGGCAAAAACAATTTTTTCGCCACATGCACACTTGACCACACCTTTGCTGCATTCATTCATTATTACACACTGCCCTACCAAATATTAGAGAATTTCCATGTTATATTAATGGCAATCTAACTTTGAAGCTCTATAACTTTTAAAATGTGCATTTAATGAAAAACTGTGACTGAAAATAAATTAAAGATCATAATCAAACCTATTTAAATCTCTATTTTCAACAACATGCTAAAATATTTTACAATACATAAACTTGTTTTATAAAAAATCATCCATGTTCTCTAATGGTAAAATAATCGGTATGAAAATTTCTAAAATGTATACGCATTTTATTAAGAGTTTGAAATGCACTACAGGAAATAAAAAATTCAACACTTGCAAGAAGTTATGCAAATGTGACGAGATTTAGGGAGGCTGTAGTATATGGAAATGATTGCAAATGATTAGGTTTGCAAGACAATCGAAATGATTGGACGCGAGCTGACGTCACAAGTGCGGATCAGTCAAACACAGATAAAGGCAACCAAAGCTCCCCGGTTGGCAAAACGTTGTGGAAATCGTTCTAAACCGCTAAAGATGCTCTTATGCAGACGTCGACAGTCGTTCCAACAGTTAATAGACTTTGAGCATGGAAGAATCATCGGCCTTAGAGAAACTGGTTTGTTTGTACAGAGATGTGTCCAATCTTGTTGGCCGCAATCCCAGCACCATTGTACACATACGGCGCCAGTGGGTTCAAGAAGGATCCAGCACACGCTGACAAAGATCAGGAAGAGATCGTATGACCACGGAACGACAGGACCGTCATTTGCGACTTATGGCATTGCGTGACAGACTCGCGACTACAATGAAATTGCAACCCTTTACAACAGGTAATAACTGGCAACAGGTAATACATCGAATACCTACCAGGCAGACCGTAAACAGGCTTTTGCAGTTTTCATTGCTGATGCAACCTTTACAACAGGTAAGGGTTGCAGTTTTCATTGCGAGCCGGCACTGCGTTTGTGCCTCGCATCTGCCCACATGCAAGCACGTATTCAGTGGTGTCGCCTCAGATAGAACTGGAACGGAAAAGAGTCCAGTACCGTGGTGTTTAGTGACAAATCTCGTTTTTGTCTTGGTCAGCACGATGGTAGACAACGAGTTCGCCATCATCCATGGGAAATGAACCCACCCAGTGCGTGCGACATCGTCACACAGCTCCAGCACCTGGTGTCTTGGTGTGGGATGCCATTAGTCGGACATCTCGGTCAGAACTGGTCATCATAAGGGGATTTCTAACTGCCCAATGATATGTTATTAACATTTTGCAGCCAGTGGCTGTCCCATTTGTTCATCAGCACGGACCTTTTACAGCAAGATAACGCCCGTCCCCACACAGTCCGCATTAGTCTGCAGTATCTACACGAGCAAAACGTTCAGATAAGAGGTGCGCCAACCACTGTCTCTGAAATGGAACAGCGACTTCGCTCTATTTGGCATTCTATCCCTCAGAAGGACATTATAGGGCTGTACGATAGCCTTCCCCGCCGTGTTCATGAATGCATTGCTGCGCGGGGCGGTTCAACATCATCTAATTATACGACTTTAACGGTAGGTGAAGCGGCAATTTTCCATTTTTTTTTTTGATAACGTAATTAATCCGACGTCTCAGTGTATGCTAACAGCTGCCTGCCTTTCGATAAAATGGCATTAATCCTTCCAGGTGTTGCAATTTTTTTTCCTGTAGTGAATTCTTATAAAGAATTCATATTTTGAATAAAAACTTAAATTTTTACTTAAATTTTAGTTAATTTCTGAAGGTGAATTGTTGTGACAGATTACTGTTGTGAAATAGGCATTTGATTTTCATTTTTTTTTTACTGTACGTTATAAGCATTTCTATTTTGGCTTTTCTCTACTTTAAGGTCGGTTTCAACCCTCTGAAAAACCAATTTCCTCTATTCCATAAAACAAATTACGGAAATAGATCATAAATATATAAGTGTGCAGTTTAGTGTATTGAACACCAAAATTGGATTATTTTACCTCTGAGCAGTACTTTTGTGCACACATTACACTGTCGGTCTCCTGTGGCAATGTCTGTTAACTGTTTTGGGCCACTAGGTTCAAACATCACCAACATCTCCTTGCCCGACAGGATTCTAACACATTTTGGCTGTTCTGTCAGTTTTTGAGATAGCCATTTGGCACAGATCTTTTCGAACTTTAAATGTTGATGAATAATTGTATTCACACTGTCAATCGATACACTGACATCTAACCTTATTACTTGAATGGTGATGTGCGTTTTCGTTAATGAGTTCACGAACAACAGCGATGGTTCTCTCGTTTACGGCTTCTTTCGGTCTTCCTGCACGAGGTACAGGTCTTCGAAGCTCTACAGTCCTTTGAATTTGCGCATCCATTTCGTAACAGTGTCATTTGAATAGGCATGAACCCCATATACTTCTGATAAATCGGCATGACTTTTTTTCACGTCGTCCCCAAGCTGCATCCTTCTGAAAATTGTAAATCTTTTTCCGTCTTTAATAGGCTCGATAGCAACAACGATTAGATTTCGCATAACGAACTTGACGCTCCACCTGCGAAGAGAGAAACGACGATACGACCTTTGTTTTTATACGTAATGAAAAGATTGGACAAGCTTTCAAACAAGACGTAGCTCGTTAACTTCGGAGGAAGGAGTGCAAATTTACAGACACGTGTCAAGAACTTTTTGAACAGCCTCCTTAAGATTTCATTTGAGACCTTATCAAGTAGGTACAGCTAGGAACTGCAGGTGAATAATAAGAGCTGAAACTTTGAAATTCGATAAATAACTTCCTCTTAAAACAAAAATGAGTATAAGGGTACATCCTCCAGGGTTGGATTGTTTTACCTCTGAGCGGCACTTTTTTTTACAGCATGGGCTAAATGGCCAGGTCACATGGACCCCGAAGACTCAGAGAAGGTTGGGGGAGGGGACCCACTGGAACAGCTGTTGGGAGACAGATGGTAGCCTCCCGTCAAGGCCATTCAGCGTGTTGCAGATGAATAATAAGAGCTGAAACTTTGAAATTCGATAAATAACTTCCTCTTAATACTAAAATGAATATAAGGGTACATCCTCGAGGGAAAAACAAAATGGGAGAAAGCTTCTGTTAAACGGTAAAAATACTAAGACCTCCAAATCTGAGATACCCTTTTCATTATACCTTAAATCAATGTATGTTTAGATTAGGCCCGTACAACCGAAAATCAGTGAAGAACCACTCTTAAGAAAAACTACTCTTAAAAGCCTCCTATCAAAAGGTTCGTATCAAAATTTCTCTAATTAAAAGCGAAAGCGTACATTTCTAATGAATAATAAATTGGAAGATAAACTATTTTTAAGGAATCAAGAAAATGCTTTGATTAAGAAACAAACATATAACTTTTTAATAAGTACTATACTGGCAACATTATTTAGTTATGAATCTAAGCAATATTTGGTCAAAACACCTGCAAGAAATGAGCCCGAGTCAGTATATTGATGATTTGTTTTTTGAACCACAAATTCTTTTGCAGTGAGCTAATGGTTGGACAGGCCTCATTTAGAGTCCCCAACTTCTTTTCCCCCCTTCCCTCTCTCAAAATAATTTTATCTGCACGATATTCGAGTTTCCGATCCTACAGAGTTCGATTGTTAGTGCTGTGTCACTTAAAGAAATTTGTTACACAACAACCGAGATTTGTCGAGTTTTATTCCACCATTCAATTTAATGACAAAGTATTCAAATGTGAAATGAAAGCAGCGTCGTCCGAACTAGTTACTTTAATAAAAGGCTAACACAAATTAAACGGATAGTAAGTTATTGATGAAAGCGAACGCATTACGTCCGAAAATTAGGTCACAAATAACAATAGATTTTGTTCTCATTGGAACTCGGTATTTAAGCTGTTAACATTTATTCTTGTTGAAAAAAAAATGCATACTGCAGAAACATAGTTGTGGGCATCACGAAAAACAGCTCACAAAACTTAGGTTGTTTTACCTCTGAGTGAACACCTTTTTTTTGCACACTATGGGCAAGAATCCCCCAGAGTTGGGTTGTTTTACCTCTGAGCGGCACTGTTTTGCAGAAAATGGGCTAAATGATCAGGTCACAAGAATCCCGAAGGCTCAGAGAAGTTTGGAGGAAGGACCCACTGGAACAGATGTTGCGAGACAGATGGTAGCCTTCCGTCAAGGCCATCCAGCGTATTCTTTAATGTGCATAGGATATGGCTCTCCCGCACACGAGGCCACGGCTTAATGTCCCATCCGACGGACGGCGGCCTTTCCAAGCCCATCGGTGTCCCCTACTGACCGTGGGCAGGGCGTTCTTCGGAGATAAATCTCAACGCTGACCTAGCTGGGGCTCGAACCTGGGAACTGCAGTTTACGAGGTTGGCGCGCTACCCACTGAGCTACCCCCAGACCCATGGAAATGAATAAAATATGAAGAAGTGTTCCATGATGAATCAGTAGCATAGTTGGGATGCGAACACTGAACACCTAGAAGAATTTTAATACAATCTTCTGGTAAAATTACAAAAAAATTGGAAATGTTCTTTTCGTCCGCATGGTTTTGCACTTTCAAGCACCTTAATGGCTTAAACTATTTCCTTTGAGGTCGTGGCCAAATAATTACTCCCATTTCTTTTTGTCCTGTGACGACTTCTACAAGGGAGTCATCATCATCATCATCATCTTCCTCAAGCAGCCATGGGCTACGGAGGTCCAACCAGACCGTGCAATTTAGTTCCCCAAGCATGTCTGTCCTGAGCTACATCTACTGCATCTGGCCACTGCACACCAATTCTAACAAGGTCCTGTTTGACATTGTCTGCCCACCGCATCATAGGTCTCCCCTTCTTTCTGAGGTCTTTAGGCACACTGTTCATAACCCTATTCGCCAATCTATAATTATCCATACGGGCAACATGGCCAAACCAGCGGAGTCTCTCTCTGCACAATATGCTGCTTAAAGAAGGTTGCAGACTCCTTTGCCTAACCTCATCATTAGTTACAAAGTTAAACCACCTAATACCCAAGATACTGCGTAAGCATCTAGAATCAAAAACATCTAGTTTCCTGTTATCATGTTTACAAAGTGTCCAAGTTTCACTACCATAACTAACCCTAGAAAGAACCAAACTATTATACAGTCTAATTTTAGTCTTTAGGTGTATACGCCAAACTACGTTGGTTAGGTGTATACGCCATTCTAGGTTTCTATTTCTCCACACTCTCCATAGATTCTTAAAAGTCCCGGCAGCAATCCATATTCACCTGTTAAGCTCATGCCGCATATCACCATTATCTGTTACATAGCTCCCAAGATAATTAAACTGTGACACCTGCTCAAGACTGCAACCATTTAGATTAACTGAATCACAGCCTGCCTGAACAATTTTCATCACTTTTGTTTTTTCTCTGTTTATAACCAAACCTACTCTACTACCAGTTTCATCAACAGCCCGAATGAAAGAGTTCATCTCATCAACATCATTTGCCAAAAGGGCTAAATCATCAGCATAATCTAAATCAGAAATTTTCGTATCTCCAGCCCATTTAAGGCCAAAATCTTTCCCTTGCAATGAATTTCGCATAACGTAATCAATAGCCAAACTAAAGAGGAAAGGGAACAAAATGCACCCTTGTCGAACACCAGAAGAATCTGAATCTAAACCAATTGCTACGAGACTTACCAACTCTCACACACGACTCAGTGTTATTATAGAGAGCTTTCATTATGTTAACTAACTTGTCAGGTATACCATATGATCTCACAATCAACCACAAATTATGACGATCAACAGAGTCGAAAGCCTTTTTGAAATCAACAAAGCTAGCAACCAAAGGTTTCTGAAACTTTAAACATTTCTCAAGAATCTGTCTAAGTGAAAATATCTGATCCACACATCCCCTACCACTTCTGAATCCACATTGCTCATAACGCAATTGCCTGTGAACCAGATTCTTAATTCTATTAAGCACAATCATGGAAGGAACTTTACCTGGAATAGAGAGTAGGCTGATACCCCTATAGTTATCACAGAATTGCGATCACCTTTTTTGAAAATAGGGATAACAATAGCTCTGGTAAAATCCTTAGGAACCATGCCTTTATCATAAAAGATATTCAGAATTTCAGTCATCCAAGTGGTAATTGAAACATACCCAGCTCTAAGTATTTCTGTAGTAATTTCATCTACCCCTGGGGATTTATGAAGTTTAAGTTTAGAAACAGCCAAAATAACTTCAAATTGTGTTATAGGGCCAACATTAAAGCCGCCAATGCATCTATCATCATTGCAAACAATGGGAGTAGAACTAAGCACATTGTTTAGAACATCACTGAAATGCTCAACCCACCTAGCCATGACAGAATCCTCACCTTCTATAACTTTACCTTGTTTATCCTTCAATCCCTGTATACCTGTCCGTTTTCTACCACACAAAACATTAACTATCTGGTACAGCTCTCTGCTGTTGTGCTGCCTAACTGCTTCCTCGGCTTTGTCAGCCAAACCATCAAGCCAAAAGTTCTTATCAGGAACTAACTGATCTTTTACACATTTATTAAGTTCTCTGTAATGCTTTCTATTAGGACTAGTAGGGTATTGATTAAGGACATTCCTGCAGTTCTTTCTTTCCGAAATAAGCTCAAGTGCCTTATCACTCAGATAATTCTGTCTCTTCTGCTCCTTTTTTCCTAAAAGAGTACTGTTAGTGTCCAAAAATGCCTGTTTAAAATGATCCCATTCTTCCTCAACTTCAGTAGTAAGCATACCATGACTGTCATAATGACTAAGTAACCTATCATGGTAAGCTTTGACTATAACTGGGTCTTTCAGAGCTTCAGTATTAAAAGTAAATTTTTTAACCCTAGCACAACACTTTTTAAGTTAAATTGCAAGATACTTTTAACAAGAGTCGAATTTCAGCTCCCCTATATGATCTGGTATTCCTAACAGAACTAGCCCATTTGCTGTTAATTAATATATAATCAATCATATTCTTATGCAGCCCATCGGGTGAAACCCATGTTTACTTACGTATATCGCGGTGTTTGTGATAAGTGTTAGTTATTCTGAATCCATTGAGTTTACTCACCTGTAGGAGACGTTGCCCATTGCCATTGCAGCTACCAATACCAAAAGGGCCTATTACTCCTCCCCAAAGGTCAGAGTCAATACCAACTTTGTCATTGAAGTCACCTAGAACAAGGCTAATATCTCCCTTCTTGACCGAACTCAAAATATCCTGAAGATGTTCGTAAAACCTATCCTTCTCATCCTCATCCTCAGTGGGGGCATAACAGCAGATAACATTCAAGTCTTTAACGCTTGTCTGAAATTTTGCTGTAAGAAACCTTTTATTAATGCACTCATATCCTAGAAGAGCATCACTAGCGTGTCTGCTGAGAAGCAGACCCACGCCTTGGTGATGCTTATTGTCGTCCCTCCCTGAAAAGAGAAATTTAAGATTATTTTTAAGAATCTGACCTTTATCTGTCCATCTGGTCTCTTGCAAGCCGAGAATATCTAAATTATAATGGTGGAATTCTTGTGTGAGGACATCAAGAGAAAAAGCTCTGTGCAAAGTCCTCACATTCCAACTACCTATGGAGAGAAAATTGTTAGTGGAATGTTTAAAGAAACTATGTTTATTGAGAGAGAGAATGCCGACAATATCAAACAGCCCCCTAATCGCAGACATGGGGCAAAGACCCGTTCCCCCACCACTAAAGGCTGAAGCCATCTACACTGGAAGACTTCCTCCAATGTAGAATTTGACGATGTCAATAGAAGCGAAGAGTTCAGGTGCCTGCGATGACTTCTGCTCAGGATTATCCACCAGCTGATAAACATATCCTGTGAATCTATTCACTTGGGGCTGTCAACCCACAAACAAACAGAAAACACAGCGGAAGATTTTCCCTCCACAGAAGCCCACCAGTGCAGCAAAATCAGGATCCATAATCAAGCTCAGAGCCATATATCTGTCCAGTAGGTTTATATGATCAGCACCAGGACCCTGTGTGGTTGACCACTCCTCAGCAGGGTTTCAAAAAAAGAAAAGTAGCCATAGTTGTCCAGATCAGTAGGCCACACTAATCTGGCAGCCCTCCCCTTCCGTTCACTTCCACAAGAGAGTATCTCTTTTGAAAGGTACTAACGGTCTGCACCACGAGAAGGCGGGGTCGGACATTAGGTGCTAGGCCTGGCCGGTTCTATGCATCATCGTCACAGGGGATTGGTGCATAGCTCTCCTTCCAGTGACTACCTAACTACCATTTACACACAGAATAAAAGATACAGACTTTTGATGATGAATAGGTGATCGATAACGGAATGGTTACAAGAAGTACCTTTGAGAGTGCAGTGCAATGTCAACAACTCTTTCCAATAAAAGGGCCGTTCATTTCTAATATTGTGAAAGATTACGGTTTTTCTTTTTAAAGATCAATTGCTGCGCGTGCACAGTTTCATGCGAAGCCATTTACGCAATATCTACTTTGCTGAAAAGGGTTTGTCCATGGCGAAAAGAATCCATAAATCGTTAAGATTCGTTCTGTGAAGTGATATTTTATAGTTCAGCGATGTTTATCTTTCAATGGTATGTTTATCAATTGTCTGACGCCACTTGAATACTTGTTAGAGCAAAACAGATCAGTTTCTTCTGCTGCATGCGTTACTCTTTTAGCAGTGTCCAGGGACATCGGTTTTCTAAAATAAACAAATTAAAACAAGGAAGCAGAAGACGGATTTTGATCTCCTTTGTCTATACTCTGTAAGTTAATACTTTTCGTCCCTTTTCTATTGCTGTTATTAGTATGGTAATTTTAGTTTTCTATTGGCCTTGTTAAATTCATGATTGCGAAAATGTACGAGGATATACAAATATGTACAGTAAAATGTCGGTGTAACGAAAGCCGGAATAATGAAATATTCAGTAAAACGAAATTATTTTCCGTCCCCTGCGAATTTACGACGTTTTAAATTTAAAAAGAAATTTGGAAAAAGAAAATCCTTAAGCAATATGGTGTGCAATTTTTGATCATTACTGGGTTTGATTTATAGCATTTAAACTCTAATTCATAGTAAGTTTTTTCGTACATACTGGAAATTCACATGTACTGGAAATGTGAAACTCGAAGCAGTGTGGATTGGACTTGTGGAAGGATGGAACTGGATACCAGAAATGCGTTACTCAACATTCGGCTTCCGTGACGTTGTAACCAGTTGTATATATATACAACTGGTTACAACGATATTTAAATATACCCTCTTTCGTCTTATTAACACCATTCACTTTAGTTGAGCTAAATGGAAAAAAATATATTATCCAATTTTCTCGCGATTAAGATAAAATTGTTTATAGGGCGCAGTTCCTGAACGCCCTGGAAAAATTAAGCCTCAAGCAGCTGCTTATCACAGAGGTCGAAATGGAGCTTATCAGAAAAATGCGCTGTAGAGGAAGTGAAGGTCTTTGCAGAAAGACAACGAAACCATGACTTATTTGGGATTCGAACCTAGGTCTCTTTGATGAGTAGCTTCGTGCGCCAATCTCTCGGCTATCCTTGCTTGTTTGAAATTTCAGAAATAGCACGAAATTACAAAACTATTAAAAAATTCTAGATGGGGGGGGGGGGGATGTTTTAAAAGGGTTACGCTTCGGAATATAAAAAAACACTAGTTTCCAGGATTTTTTATTTTCTCTCTGGTGCCTTTCTGATAACGTCTGCGACAAGTGTGTTCACCTAGAATTTTGTCCCTTAACCCCCGCCCTGCCCTCGTGGAGTAGCAATGGGCTTGAAAAGGCCGCCGTCAGTCGGATAAGACGTTAAGCCGTGCACAGGAGAGCCTTGCCAGTGCACGCTAAAGAACTCCCTGGATGGCCTGGAAGAGAGGCTTCCATCTGTCTCCTAACAGTTGCGCAGTGGGTCACTTTTCTCCAAACTTCTCTGATCCCTAAGGGACCTTGTGACTTGGCTATTTAGCTCATTGTGTAGAGAAAAAGTGCCTCTCAGAAGTGAAACAACACAGCCCATTGGACGTCGAATCCATATTCACCAGGGGCAGCTCGTAACTAAATGTTTTGGTGGGGCACTTTGATTGCTACAAGTGGGGCCCAGTTTTTGGGAGAAAAAAATTGGTGAGATGACTGATATTGATTTGAACGGAACAGGATTGAAAAGACGTTTCGTAATGCATATATTCTTTTTGATTTCAGCTGTTCCCAAAACTCGCTATTTAACAAAAAATTTGGGAAAAAAACTCGAAAAAGTGTTCTTTCCCTTTCTACTTCATTTCAGCATTTTTCCCTTCCACTTTAATAATTACCTATATATATATATGTGTGTCTATTTCTCCTCTTCGTTCTAGTGGTATTTTTAAAAAAATTCTTCGTGAAAATTATGTAAAATATATATAGGTTTACTTTTTTTTACCCCGATATAAATTTATATTTATTATCTAAGGGACCTGGGTTCGAGCCCCGGATTTAGGCATGGATGTGTGTGTCGTTTTTCTGCTGAGGTCCTGCCATTCTCACAGATCTTCAATTATGGCATATAAACTGACAGGCTCCTGTCAGACCTCTGTGGCAAGCAGCTGCTTGAGGGGGTATTTATTTATTTTTGTTTATTTTAAACTGAATCACCAGCAATAAATAATCACTTGAACAGTTGTAGTTTTTTGGTTATGTTTAATTTACAATATTAAATTATTGCCGCGTGGTTAGCGTGCTTGGCCCACCTTTCTTCGATCCCCAGGTAAGGCATGGGGGTTAGTGTTGTTTGTCTGCTGAGATCTCGCCATCCTCACAGACCTTCTACTATAGCATATTAAACTGACAGGCTCCTGTCAGACCTCTGTGACAAGCAGCTGCTTGAGGGTGTATTTATATATATTTTTTTTATCTTTTATACACATATATTTTTTAATTACATACATTATAGTGACCTGGATCTGCAGTTCATTGCTGTTCTATTTCAGCGCATGGGCATTTGTCTCATTGCTATAACAGATATAATGTTAAGATTCCGTCCGGACTGTGTCCTTAATGTTAAAATTCGTATTGACGATACGAAAGCAGCCGATGTAGTCCTGAATCCCCAAAGTAAATGCTGTGATTGTCTACATAATACGTCCTAATGATTACGAAACGGATATAAAAAAATGTTGCTTTAGTTATGAAAAATAATGGATACTAAATTTGAAATTCTTTTATTATTTTTTGGGATTATTTTAGATGGAATAGTATCCTACTCGACCTAATGGCCCCGTATTCGTCTGAATGAAAACTAAAATGGCTGAAATTTTAATCCATAAAAAGCGTTACAGACCAAGTGATAAAACTGGCATTTTTTTATCAGGCAATTTTCATAATTTTTTCACCGAGTAAACTTCAGTGGAGTGAAAACATCAATACATTGCTTCTTTCATCATTCGAGATAGAAAAATCTAAAGTTTTCTGTTTCGACTGCAAATGCTTTTTTTTTTCAATCTTACCTCAGTTTTGTCTACATAATAAAATCAATTTTTTGTCTAATGCAGTGGTTCTCAACCTTTTATGCTTCCCAGGTTCGAGTCCCAGTTGGGTCAGCGTTGAGATTTATCTACGCAAAATTCCCCGCCCACGGTCAGTAGGGGACACCGATGGGCTTGTAAAGGACGCCGTCCGTCGGATGGGACGTTAAGCTGTGGCTCCGTGTGTGCGAGAGCCATGCCCTGCACATGTTAAAGAACACTCTGGATGGCCTTGATGTTACCATCTGTCTCCCAACAGCTGTTCCAGTGGGTCCCCTCCCCCAACCTTTTCTGACCCTTCGCGGTCTTTGTGACCTGGCCATTTAGCCCATGATGTGCAAAAAAAGTGCCGCTCAGAAGTAAAACAACACAACAATCCAACCCTTTTATGCTTCACGTACCCCTCTGGAAATGTGTATTTAACTGGCGTACCCCTTATATAGATAAATTAAACTATAGTTATAGTATAATAATGCCAACTTAGCGACTTTGTTACTAGATCTAGCGACCTTTGAGCTCTCACGGCGTACCCGAAAAAATTTTACCTCGTACCCAACGTTGAGAACTCCCTGCCCTAACGTATAAATTTTTCTGGAAATTAATATAAATGCAATTCTTAATTTCAGATTCAGCTGAACAATTTACATGTATTTAAATGATAAATGCAAAGTTTCACGGTGTTTACTTCATTAGAACTTTATTTTCTTTTTTCTTTTCAGAACTACATTCCATATATCAAGATTTCTCGTTTGTTATGAGCGAAATCAAGAAGCCAGTCCTGTTTTTCGATCATGCAAGAGACTCGAATAAATGCGTGGCAGATCTGTAGGGATAATCTCAAGAATATATCTCTTCAAAAACGGGAAATGGATCACATCAAACTAAGAACTATATTTGCACCTCTCAGAATATCTCTGCGTATTTTGGGGTCTGCTGCTTCGGCAAACGAAGTTTCTTTTGCGAAACGATTTTGGTTTCGTTTTATTTATGGTTTGGTTCACGTCAGAGCACTTGTCACCTTCTTGAACACAATTGCTTCGATATTTCAGAAAAAGGAGTCTTTCAACTTTTTTATCAGACTTCTAGAATCTGCTTCAGGTCTAACGTCATTAATCTCTTATCGTCATTTCAACACTAATTTCGTTCTTCTGCAGGATATACTTGAAAGTCAAAACTTCATGATTACTTCTCGTACGAAAAGCATGAAAAAATTACACAGAATCAGTCTCATTTTAGTTGCTATGTGTTGGTTGCAGTGTATTCTCTTGGTAGGACTGATGTTATGGTCCATAACAACTACAGATATTCACAAATATTATGAGAGATATTTGTTTGGGATTCCAGTATCAAACCAAGGTCCAGTCTTTAAAATTTCAATGTTGGGATTAATCCTAGAATGGGTAACAGAATGCATTCTCGTATCTGTTCCCCTTGTATTTTTCATGTCTTATTTCACTCTTTTGTGTTTTGTACTTTCAATGGAAATGTCTGCATACAAGAAAGATTGCAAACAATTAATATTGAAGGCGATCGATGGAGGAGCTATCGACTTACGACATCTTGGAAATCAATACTTCAGCATTTGTGTCTGTGTGGAACAGGTAATATTTATTCGTGTTTGTCTTATGGATGTCAAATAGATCATGAAATTGCATGCCTTAAAAATCGTTTACGTATTCGTGCATTTATATTACATTATTAGCGTGAAATCCATAAAATAAACAAACATTGATGATTTATCTAAACAATGCAACATTGAAAGTGCAACATGCACTATGAAGTTAAATTACTCCTAAAGCAGCCCTTCGCCACAGAAGTATGAAAGGAGCATATTTAGTATAACACGCCATAGAAAAGTTTTGTGAGGAGGGCGAGATTTCAGCAGGACAATCCAGAAAAGCAACTTTCATGCCTTCTGTGGGGCTTTGCTCAGTAAACATGAGAAGAGATTAAAGTTAGAGATAGATATGTGCAAAACACTGGCTTTTATTCAATAAGCAGTATGACCAACTCCAGTAGGAATATAGGCATCCAGACAATGAAGCATAGTTGATCAGAACGTTAATCATCCCCTGAGGATTGTTTGTCCACGCAGCATCAACCTATGCTTGTATCTTCTGCTGTAACGTGCGAGTGGGAGTCTCCCTGAGGAGTTATTCTTCAGTATCATTCCAGAATTGATTCATTGAGTCGGTGACAAATCCAGCAGTCCCGAGAGGCCATGGCAGGGTGTCCACTGTCTACAGTATGTGAGTAGACATTATCCTGCTGCAGTATTCTGCCTGGAACGTTCTGGAGGAATGATAGGAGTAGAAGACGCAGAAGATCGACGTACTCTAGGGGAATTTCCTTCCCGGAATGTGTACCAGGGGGTGGGGAGTGTCTACCGTATATGATGCAATTCCATATCTATATACTGCCTCTGCTCCGAGATGTCATCAGGAGATGAAGACTTCTGCAAGATTTTGCTGTGCACATTCCAGGAGTGTATCATACCATCATTCCATCCATGGGACTATCAAGGAACAGCAGGAACCTCCATTCATAACTCCAATGAGCTCTGGAGTCCAGCTTTCCAGTTCAAATGTCCTGTGCTGAGGCGAGGAAAGTATCTAGGATTTAGTTTGTGGGGAGGGAGGGGGGGGGGGTCTGAGAATAAGACTTGAGTAGAGTTTCCCATTTATTGAAATATTCCACCTAACGGGAAAGGTTCAAATATTATGATGTATGGAATGATTTTTTATAGTTTTTTTAAATCTACTTTTAGTGCCGGACATAAATTATGGGGCTAAAATAAAATTATACAAAGACAACAGTTTTGTATTTTCAAGTAGGTAGACAAGCTTGAGATTTCATATAAGATGACCGAATTTTCGGGAGAAGGGTCAATACGACTCTGCAGCTTCCAGTAGCTTTCGCCTCTCATATCAAAATCTGATGTTTATTTGTAAAATGTCACATGACCACCAATTGCAGATCTGGATAAAATAGAAGCTTGTAATTTATATTTACACACTCCGAAATAGTAGCAATAAATGGAACCCTCAAAATCGGTGTAAAGGGATATAATAAGACATGATTTCATTTGAAGCAAGAGTTCATTGGAATAGAAATGCACGTACAGTCGCTCAAAAAAATATCCGAACACTATGGTTGATTACAGAATTCAGAAAAAATATCTGTACTGTACACGAAGGTTGCCAGATCACTAATTTCTAAAAAACTCGTTGCCAGATATTTTTTCTGAATTCTGTAATCAACCATAATGTTCGGATATTTTTTAGAGCGACTGTACGTATAACTCATGAATAAGAGAGCTGAAAAAATGTAATTTTGCCGCGAGTGTTATATGAACCTGCGACCTCCTGACAACATGTCAGGTGCTCTGACCGCTGAGCTATCTATCGATGTTAACTCAATAGCTGAAAAATGAATTAGGGGTGATAGCTTACATCGTAATCACCTGGCATGAACAACTGGTGTGTTATCAAGCGGTTGTGGGTTCATATTACACTCACGGCGAAAGTCAATTTTTTTCAGATATCTTATTCACGAAAACCATGTTAACCTTTTAATGCCAGGGTTGACTCAGTCGGTAGTCCATCAGACTCGTAATCTGTAGTCTCAAGTCCCACCTGTTGCAGCATTGAGATTACTTTCCACTTCACCCCGACCCTGCCCTCGGTCAGAAAGTGGGCAGCGATGGATTTCGAAAGATTCCTTCCTTTGGATGGGATGTTAAGCTGGGGCGCCATATGCATCAAAGCCATACCCTGTTCACGTTAAAGAACACACTGGATGGCCATCACAGAAGGCCTAACATCTGTCTCCTAACATCTATCTTGTGGATATCCTTCCCCCAACCTCCTCCGAGCCCTTGTGACCTGGATATTTAGTCTGTTGTGTGCAAAAAAAATGCCATTCAGAGGTAAAACAACCCAACTAAATACATGTTTACAGGATATTTTCTATGTTTTTTTACTGTTGAATCTTGCTCTGCATATTTTTGACAATAAAATGTGATGTAACCGTCATGATTGGCTGTACATATAACTGCATATCATATATAAATTCAGTGGCGTACCGAAGAAGGGCTGTTGAGGTTATAACTTAACCCTCCTCTGGCCTCTTCTGGGCTTGAATAACGGATACTTTCTAAGAAAGTCCCAGAAAATTAGGGACTCAAGACATAGCTACCCCTAATTCAAAATTTTTGAGTATACCACTGCCTACATCAGATATTATACTGCATGATAGCTCACTCCGCTTCTTCTAATTGGTCCTACGTGGGGATAAAAGTGGGCAGGTTGCAGAAGGGCTTGTACAAGGTGTCCTAGCATGTCACAAACCTTTTGGATCACTGACAAATCCGGAGGAACAGATAGTTAGGTGCTGGTGTTAACATTACGTTGATACTATTTGGAATGTGTGGCTGGGTAATGTCCCGCTGAACCATGGCTTTCCTACATAGCTCCATTTCTTGTAGTTCAGTGGAGGAGGGGGGGGGGGGGGTAAGGAAACAATGTCAAATGTCTATTGTAACTCATCGCTCGCCATGGGAACTTAGAATTTTCCATTCAACCTATCATTGTTTACGTTAAATTACAATTGTACAAGTTAAATTTAACCCTTTTTAATGAACTGGGGTCTCAAAGAGCCTTTTGCTTTCCTTTTTTAAAAAATAATTTTCGAATTCCGCAGTGAAATTGGGGTCTGAAAGTTGCTCATTGATGAATTTCGAAATTTTGCAATGATTAAAATCTGATTTAAACAAATTGAGGTAAAAATATAAAAAATAAATCTGCGCATTTTTCCGCACCAAATTCATTGAAATAGGTTAAATTGAAAGATTTTTTTCCCTTAATCTTCATTTTCTCTTCATACATACCGACTAATCGTTGAATTAAAACCACCCTACCCAATGTTACATCAACGGGACGCTAACTTCTAAAATGAGCGTTTGATGGGTGTGACTAAAGATCTCAATCAATTCTACTAAACATCGATTTTTCAAAAATATTCCTTCAGTATTTAGAGAGTTACGGAAGCGTGAGCATTTGACAATAGCAATGCGACCAAACAATTTACCTTTGAAGTTGATTCAAACTGAAATAAGAAGTGTTATTTCAAACCATTTCATAAATAACTACATATTGTTACGACAGAAGGAATCTGGCAACCGAAAGCAAAAAGTTTCAGCCAACGAATAAGAACTTTGGGAGAATTTGGAGAAGAAGAGTGGAGCGTTAACGGTCGTTGTGTTGTAACGGTCGGAGTTCGAAAATGGACGGTGAGCTGTTCTGAGACAGTGCGCGTAAGTATCAAGAGTAACTTGATGTGTTGTGTATACGCGGAAGGATAAAAGTGGGATCTTTTATCGTTAAGTATCAAGAAGTAACTTGATGTGTTGTGTATACGCGGAAGTATAAAAGTGGGAACTTTTATGGCTAACTTCGAATGTCTACACGGACTGTCTTTTTGTTCGGCTAGTGTGTGAAAAGTTATTAGCACAGGACGAGAATTGGTTTACGAGTGAAGATCTTCGGGTGACCTGGTAAATCAAGTAAAAGGTAGTATTTAGTAAAATACACAGAGCTGATGTGTGCTCATGCAGGAAGATTGATGACTTGTGCATGTTAATAGTTGATTTGTTAATAAGATACTTCATCCATATTTCCTTTGTAACAATTTACCTTGTATTGAATTTGGTTTTGAAATATAGCTTTTAATACTCACGCTCAGTGGCTATCCATTTTTGTAATCCGCAACAATATTTTAAAAATGTGCGTAAATAATTCCTTCGGTATTCGTATATTTTTCGATAAATTTCTTTTAACACATTGCTGCTCTGAAACATTTCAACTTCTATTCCGGCTTAAATGCTGAAAGAATATTGTTGAAAATCGAGATTTAGATTGGAATGAGATCTTTAAATTATCCTCGCCCACATTTTCTCATAAAACGCTTATTTTAAAAGTTAAAGAGCTTCGAGGTTAACGTCCCTTTGATGTAACATGGAATGTTGTAGTCATAATTCAAAGATCGCTGTGTATATCAGTTTGTTAACGATTTGTTTTAAACGTTTTTAAACTTTCAGAATTCCGCGATTTTATTCTTCGTGCAATAAAAACAATAAAATGCAAATAAACTTTTGTTCTGATATCTTCTGTTCAATCTCTGTTGCAGGTGAATCGTCTATTCAAGAGCGTTGTATCCGTCTGGAGTTCTTACACCGTGATGGTTTTTTTATTGGTGATGTACAATGTGATCCTGGCTACTCTGAAGAGTGCAGATGTGTCAGAATACATCTTCTACATACCCATGGCTATCTTTACTCTCATCTCTTTTTCATCCATGTGCATCGCAGCAGATGGAATCTCAAACCATTCTCAATCCTTATCTCTCTACCTCACTCGATTCTTGTTTCAGAATCCAAATATCAAAGAAGCAGATTTTCATCTGTTGCAGGTATTCATCAACGGAATTGTCTCTATTCCTCCGATGATATCAGGTGGAGATTACTTCACGATCAACCGCAACCTCTTGTTATCGGTTATAGGCGTCATAGTCTCGTATTCTTTTATTATAGTTCTAGTGCGGGTTTAGATTTAACTCTACTTTAGTAAAACAATATCTTTTACCCCATATATACAGCAAGGATGTACCCAGAACCCGGACCACCCGAAAGTCCTGTAGTCTTACACTAAATCTAAAATTTGTCTATAATAATAAATAATAAATACCCCCTCAAGCAGCTGCTTGCCACAGAGGTCTGACAGGAGCCTGTCAGTTTATATGCCATAGTAGGAGATCTGAGAGGATGGCAGGACCTCAGCAGAAAAACGACACACACATCCATGTCTAATCCGGGGCTCGAACCCAGAGTCCCTTAGATCAGTAGCCAAGCGTGCTAACCACTCGGCCACGGGATGCTTTGAAATCCAAAACAGTTGTCTTTGTATAATTTTTAGTCCTATATTTTATGTCCGACACTAAAAATAGATAATATATATATATGAAATCTCATTCCATATAGAATGCTATTTTAACCTTTTCTGTTCGGTGGAATATTTCAGCTATTGGAAAACACTAAAGTCTTATTCTCAGAACAGTTCTCTCGAAGCTAAATTCTTGGAGCCTCCCCGAAATTGAAATCTTTAAATTCCAACTCCCCTTCTCCCAAATTAAATCCTGGGTACGCGCCTGATGTACAGTATATATAAAATGTGCCGAAAGGAAGAAATATTCTAAAGCTTTCTACCAAAGACTAACAGTTAAACTGTTATCTAAAATTTGTTACAAGGTTACTTGAAACGTCACAAGTTATAAGAACTATCTTCGAAGATTAGAAGTGTGCTCCCAACATCTGCACTAGAAGCTTACTGATAGTCCCCGCAATCCCCGCGAAGCGGTGAGCCCCACAATTAGGGTATCCACTTCAAAAAGAAAGTACCAAATTTATGGTGAAACTTGATATACAACTCTTTAAAGAGACAGTCGGAATTTCTTTCTAAACTTCGAACGAATAATGACAGACCGTGAACAATCAGTTTCGTTTTCCCTATTAGAAATTCCCCTCCTTGCTCCTTATTGGCCAGAACTCATTGTCTCAAAGTCTGACCTTTGCTATGAACTTCGTTAACATAAGGCAATGACAGTCGTGTGTGACGTCATTTTTTTCCATCCGGTTTGCGATTTCTCGCGATAAGTCCAACCTACCCAAAGTCAAAACTAAACTTCTAATATTACCACTATTTTTTCTCCATTCCTTTGTTGTTCTTTCTTATGTCATTTTTAGCATACTCAATAATATATTTTTAATCCATACTTATATAAAATATTATATAATCCATATTTATTTAAATATCATTGCGTATCATAAAAAAAGTACCTCTGAGAGATACTTTTTTTGCACACAATGGGCGAAATGGCCAGATCAAGGAGACCACAAGGGCTCAGAGAAGTTTGGGAAAGGCGATCGATTGCACAGTTGTTAGGAGACAGATGGAAGCCTCTCATCAAATGTTCTTACCTGCACAAGGTATGGCTCTCCTGCACATGATGCCATGGATGAATATACAAGCCTAATAATTCTCTCTTTGAGACTGAAACTGAGAGCAGGGTAGAATTCAGTAGAGAAAATTCTCATTGCTGGCCTAGTTGGGACTCAAACCTGGAACAACAGATTACAAGCTGATTAAACTGCGTGGGGAAGTCATCTATCGCAGTTGTCTAGTTCAAACGATTTCGTGATTCTTCAGCAAAACTCTGAATACTCATCAACAATATGACTCTTGCTAACTCTAACATCAACAATTACACCATCACCATCCTATGTAATACTGCCAATGTCAATTATTGTGGATTGGTAATTACTTCATAACATTGAAGACTGGCATAAAATCGTCTACTTAACATCAAGTATCTTACCGTAAGAGTGCCTATTTTATCACTTAGAATTTTTGCTGAAAAAAGTAGCATCTTTAGCATCTACCATTACAGAGAAATTTAAACTTCTGGAGTTTTCTTTAATGTAAAATCATCCATGATAGTCTTAATGACTTACGAGTTCAAAATTCAAGTCATTATTCATTGCCACGAATAATGACTTGAAAATCTTGTACTAAAGAGTGGATGCAGAATTGATCCATGCCATCAAAATCAGGGGCGGATTTAGAAAATGTCTGTGGGGGAGGGGGCGAGTAGGTTTCTTTTCGAATAAAGAGCTCTGCTGGAGACAAAAATGGATTTCGCAACTTAAGTGAGTTTTTCAGTCAAAAGGCTTAGTAATTTTATAAATTAATTTTCTTTTGGACCCAAAAGCAATTTAGTAAAATAAGAGTACACCCATTCCTCGATTTACATGGTAGATAGTTTCCGGGACATCACCATATAAATCGGAAACGTACAGATGGAGACTAACTTATGGACAAAATGGGGATTGGTTCCGAAAAAAATCCGTGTTATGAATAAAACGTACATTGAAAGTATATTTATAGATATTTATCTTAAATATATCTCATTATCAATATCACATCTGATTTTGTTATGAACAGAAAAAAATGAGTCATTATATTTACCTATATCATTCCTGTCAGATATATATTATTAAAGATGCAAGAACTGGAAATAACCATCGTAACCGATGCACGGTCAACTGAAGTCGAACACTTTCATGTACTTCAGGCTTTAGTTCACTATAATGTTCCACCACAGCTAACACCATCTACAATTTTGCAATTTGCCATTCTTTCTGTTGTACAGTCGCTCAAAATGGTATCCGAACATTACGGTTGATTACAGAATTCAGAAAAAATATCTGGCAACGATTTTTTTTAGAAATTAGTGATCTGGCAACCTTCGTGTCACGTGATTACAGAATTCAGGAAAAATATCTGGAGCGTGTATAGCAACTGTACACGCTCCAGTTACCGTTCACAGCAAACTGGAGCGTGTGCAGTTACTGCACACGCTCAATATTTCCGTGAGTGAGCCCACACGATCTAGTATCAAAATAATATGACCACCTACAGTCACTCAAAAAAGTATCCGAATACTAGGCGATTTTTTTTTAGAAATTAGTGATCTGGCAACCTTCGTGTCACGTGACACGAAGGATGCCAGATCACTAATTTCTAAAAAAAAATCGTTGCCAGATATTTTTTCTGAATTCTATAATCAACCGTAGTGTTCGGATACTTTTTTGAGCGACTGTACCTCACCCATGTATTACCGTTGGACACTTCAATTTCTTTAGCTGCGCTCGCATCAAAAGAGGTGGTAGAAGGGCAATCACTCTTCCCTTAAACAAAGGAAAGGTGGTGCATGCTGTGACATTGAAGGGATTTGAGATTGGCGCCATTAACAAGCAGAGAAATGCTGTCTAGGAAATCTTTCTCTTCCAACTGTAGGTGACATATCTGGGAGCCATTGCTGACCAGTGGAATTTACCATTGCCGTCGGGTGCACACAACTCGCATGACCCCAAGGGTGTGATGTTCTGTCACTCAGATCCTGTCCGACTGAGCCAAAATGTGATGTTCTGTACTCTCGGATTCTGTCCGACTGAGCCAAATGTGATGTCCTCCCTTTTTCGATTAGGCTGCGCCAGAATGTGATGCCCTCGCCCGATCCTGTGGGACTGCGCTAGATGTGATTTCCTTCTCCGTATTTGGAATGTGATGGGGCTAGGCCGAATGTCGTGGCCGCCGGAAGACAATGAAATTATTACTTAATTATCTTCACCCTCACTTCGGTGAAATGAGAGGTTCGCGGGTTTTTAGGCCAGTAGCGCCGTATGCCTGTTGAACGAAGAATAAAAAAAATACTTCAATTAACTGCACGAGAGTTGTATAGGGATGACACAATTTATTAACACTATATACAATTACGTGATGGGAATGCGCTCAACTCCGTAGGCCCTTTGCTGCTGCAAACATTAACAATGATGTGTAGAACCGCACACTCTGCAAGTTCTCACTTTACAGACCTCCAACTCGGCAAAAGGATAATTAACCTTTGTCTACAATATGGTTCACTCTGAATCCACAAGACTGTAATCAGATTCACCAAGAACCTTGATTCCCCTTGAATACACAAGACTGTAATCAGATTCACCAAGAATCTTGATTCCCCTTGAATCCACAAGACTGTAATCAGATTCACCAAGAATCTTGATTCCCCTTGAATCCACAAGACTGTAATCAGATTCACCAAGAATCTTGATTCCCCTTGAATCCACAAGACTGTAATCAGATTCACCAAGAATCTTGATTTCCCTTGAATCCACAAGACTGTAATCAGATTCACCAAGAATCTTGATTACCCTTGAATCCACAAGACTAATCAGATTCACCAAGAATCTTGGTTCCCCTTGAATCCACAAGACTGTAATCAGATTCACCAAGAACCTTGATTCCCCTTGAATCCACAAGACTGAAATCAGATTCACCAAGAATCTTGATTCCCCTTGAATCCACAAGACTAATCAGATTCACCAAGAATCTTGATTCCCCTTGAATCCACAAGACTGTAATCAGATTCACCAAGAATCTTGATTCCCCTTGAATCCACAAGACTGTAATCAGATTCACCAAGAATCATGATTCCCCTTGAATCCACAAGACTGTAATGAGATTCACCAAGAATCTTGATTCCCCTTGAATCCACAAGACTGTAATCAGATTCACCAAGAATCTTGATTCCCCTTGAATCCACAAGACTGTAATCAGATTCACCAAGAATCTTGATTTCCCTTGAATCCACAAGACTGTAATCAGATTCACCAAGAATCTTGATTCCCCTTGAAATCACACCTAGATAACAAGACTGTAATCAAGTGTTACTTCGAGTAAGGGGCGGCGTCCTGATGCATATCGAAACGACCTTTCACTCGACAGCCACACACCAAAACTGTTGTTTCAATATCTCGCTCTAGCCTCCTGCACCGACTGCACGCCCCAGGCTAATCATATACGGCCATAAAAGACTTCTGGAACTGATCTCAATGCAAGCAGCCAGCTTTATACCCGAAAACAACATCACACCCCACCAGCACTTCAAGAACACACTCAATACATAAAAATCTCTACAAAAACAAAAACAACAAAATACACTAATCATCATCATCATCAAGCAGCCATGGGCTATGGAGGTCCAACCAGACCGTGCAGTTTAATGAGCTAATGGCAGACCATAAGAAAGGGGCGGCAGATATCCAACTTCACACCGGGTGACAAAATAGTACTTTGGAGCCTGGTAGGTCAACAATAAGTGTCCACCATTGGCACCACAGAACTTCCATCCACAGTGCAGCATGAAATTTCTACAACCTCTTCACCTCTCATATGACCAAATCCACCCGATCTGATAACGTAACTCGGGTGGGTTTGGTCATATGAGGGGTGAAGAGGTTGTAGAAATTTGAATTTTGCTAAAAAGCGATTTGATAGAGGACGCGATTTTAGCGGCATTTCACAGTCCAACCGACTTAAATCAATAATCTGGATTGCTGATGAAAATAGAGATGGACCCAGTGATTCTAACACCCTCAGTATCTCAATGACCAAATGAAAAGCTGTTAAAAAGGATCTCATTAGGATATAACATTAAACAACAAATTGAAACTTTTTTATATAACATTGGTCAAATAGGATGTTTTTTACATTTTTTTTTAATTTTAGGGTGCTGAATTCAATATGGCTGTAAAAAAACTGCAGCACGTAGTTTTTATTTTTAAATTACGGATTGATGTATTTCAAATTTCAATGAATACGCATATCGCGGAAATCAAAATAAATTGCAACTTAAAACTCATTAATTAATTACGTTATTAGTGTAAAAAAATTAGAAGCATCATAGTTATAGGCCACTGAATATAAAGTAACAAATGAAATAATATTGAAACGCAAAATAAGGAAACATAGGTAAGGATATTTTATACATAAAAAAAAAGTTAATTTTTGTCTTTTATGTGCTGAGATATCTTCCTTCTGCAAGAACCAGCAGTAGTCACCCATCATTGCTGGGTCCCACCTGCCTTGGTATCTCTCTTCCATGATGAGGATATCCTGGTGAAATCTTTCCCCTTGCTCATCGCTGACAGCTCCTAAGTTCTTGGGAAAGAAGTCGAGATGCGAGTGCAAGAAATGGATATTCAAAGACATTTGGAAGCCAAGGTTTTCATAGTTTTTGAGATCTTGAATGAGCTGATGGTAGTTTCCCATTTTGATTCTCCAGAAATCCCTGGACCACAGACGTGAAGTATTTCCACGCAGTGATCTCCTTCATATTGTTTTTCTTCGAAGACAATATCATTCAGTAGCTTCCTGATTTGAGGAACAACAAAGATCCCTTCTTTGAGCGGCATCACTTAGTTTTGGAAAATTTTCCTTCAAGCACAAGAACCCTTTACCAAGCCTTTCAAAGTTTTTCATAAGCCCCAGTTTGATGTATAGTGGTGAGAGCAGAACATCAGAGGGGTCAACCAGAGGCTTATACCTAACATTACTCTTTCCAGGAATAAAAACCCTGTTTGATGTGTAGTGGTGGGAATAGAGCATCAGAGGGGTCAACCAGAGGCTTATACTGCACATTACTCTTTCCAGGAATAAAAACATCTCTTTTAGACCACTTTTTTGTAGATTCCTTTCTGGCCCTACTGTCCCACAAACAAATAAAACAGCAAATTTTTTGAAGCCCGAGCAAGAGAGATATGACTTTTAGAGAGTACCACATATTATTCCCACAGCGTGTCAGTGGAATTGAATGTTTTTGGTTTCTTTATGCAAAAGACAGCTTTTAAGCTGAATTTTACCGAATCTATAAATAGACACCATTCCTTAGAGTCGTGAGTTGTTCCAATTACTTCCATCAGCCCTGAAATATCTGTGCAGAAACACAAACCATCTTGCATCTCGTAATAAGCAGATAACACCAAATTTCTCTTTCTGAACAGAGAAACTCTGGTACCATTGGCCAGAAGATTCACCCTTGAAGTCTTGAACCTAAAACTCAGCTTTGTTTGGAAAGTCCTAGGTCTCGAACAAGATCATTTAGTTCATTTTGCTGAATCAGATGAGGCTCGTCTAACTTTTTAGGAGTGTATGTAGGATCAGGATCTGTATGTGCCTCAAAGTCTTCCTCTGATGAATGTGAATCCATCTCCTCCCATTTGGTTGGAGGTATTGGTATAGGAAGATCTTCTCCACGAGAATCTTCCTTATGGCTGAAGGCACATTTGGATATTGTATTTTGCTTTTGTTCTTTTTTTGAAAAGCCCGACAGTTTAAACAAAAATAACAATCATGCAAGTGACTAGTTGGCTCACATCAAACCATTGGAACTGCAAAGGGCATGGATTTTATCTTACATTTCAACCATTCACTCCGGCCAACAAAGCACGAAATGCAGCACACATGTGGAGGCCATGTTTTGTCCTGATCTCCAACATGATATCCAAAATACAAGTTATAGGCTTTCTTCATAATCTTGTCAAATTCCTAGGTTTTTAAAATATAGTTTCCACACACACAAAACTTATCTGGCACATTAACACATCCGCAACGCGGCCTTTGTGCCATTTAAACGGCAAAATTCACTCTTCGACGTACGGCACGTGTTCCTCCTACAATGAAAACAAGAATGGCGGTCTGAGGTTAGGTTACTGTTTATGTTTTCTCCCACTTGGCAGTGTTGCCAGCCACAAAAAGTAAAATATCTAGTATCTACCCAGTTGCCTGGAGGTGTTGTATAGGGAGATCTTAATATGAGTCAAAATGACAAATAACATAAAAGTGACGTGCTAGCTATTTTTTAAGGCCAGATCTGAAATCAGCACCTGAAAAATAGTAAGGCAGCTACAATTGTTCATGTTATAAAAACCTAGTAAACCAGTGTAACCCATTACTACAGTTAATAGTCATTTCTGGACTACAAAATCTTCATTACGTCTCTAAATGGCCTCCTACAGGCTTCAAATTTATTACCGCCCCTGGATGGACCATTTCATAATCTTTCGATGGAATGGAATTCTTGCTGAGTGACAATATGCATGAATTGATTATGAACAATATGAACCAATATGTTGACCATATAAAGAAGGCCCACTCAATTTGCAACTCTTAAAACACACACACAAAATATACTGAATCCGGCTCATTTCTTCAAATTATTTTACTAAACATATTTAGATGATTTTTTAACTAATGATTTTTCCCGATTCCTACTAATTAAAAATGCTAAACTAAATGATTTTTCCCGAATTCCTACTAATTAAAAATGCATATTTTTGTTTCTAATCAAGATATTACCTTAAAAGTAGGTGGGGTTTTTTTACCCCCATTTCCTTTGAAATGTATGTTTTCATCTTTAAATTGAAAATTTGCCCTGCTGCAATTTCAGAATATAGTTAATTTTTTTTAGTGACTTTTCAATAAGTTTGTGGTGGACAGTCGTGATCTAAAGAGAAAATAAATACGAATCGAAATTGGAATCCTATCGATAATATTAATATGGTAATTCATTAGCATTCTTTATGAGCATTTCAAAACTTTAAAAGATTTTGTTCCGATAATCCCATTTTGAGAAATCAAATGACCAAAAGCATCATGCCTCTTGACCTTTTTTTGATGATCCTACCCCCGAGTATATACATAACGCATTCAATTGATTCGTAAATGTGAATATTTTGCTCATTCTTCTTCGGGCTCATTCTGATCAGTGGCGGATCCAGGGGGTTGGGGGTGATCGCGCCCCCATCATTTGGATCCGCCACTGATGAGAATGGTACATATATTTTTTTAAGTTATCAGTAAATGTTTTTAGAACAATGTAATTGTCAATATTAGGTTATTTTGATTAGATTACAAGCCTAGCATGTTATCAGTTATGTCTTAGAATGGTAGATTGTAAATCTAGAGAAGAAATTTTTTCCTACCAAGCTATTTACATTTAGTTTATTTAAAATTATAGTTTGCAAAACTGTGGAATTAATAGCCTAAGACTTGTAATTTGTAGACTACTGGTTTACTTGAAATCTTAATTAAAGGTGGGGAATAGTAGTATTGATGAGAAGAGGAAATATAGATGTAGGGCTGCTAGATAGTATAGGTGCATAAAAGATACGAATGTAAAAGTATAGGTTTAAGATAAATGATGAAATTAAGATTAGTCTAATTGTTGATGAGTCGATTGATAGGTAGAATGTATAGATCAGTGGTTCTCAACCTTTTATGCTTCACGTGCCCCCTGGAAATGTGTAACTGCCAACGTAGCGACTTTGTTACTAGATCTAGCAACTTTTGAGCTCTCACGGCGTACCCCAAAAATTTTTAACGCGTACCCCACGTTGAGAACCCCTGGTATAGATCATTGTGGTAGAAACCGAAATAGAGGTAGCTACACTAAGGATAAATAAATAGATAAGCAAAAAAGAATTTATTAGGAAGAAAACAATAGAAGCAGATAAAATAACAGATTCATATAAAAGACTCATAATATTATGTTACCTCTAAGAGTTCTGAGTATATAACCAAGGTGGAATACTGAGGAATAGGAATCAACTTGTATCTGGGGTGAGTCAACCTCACCGCAGTTTAAGTGGATTTGCTCAAGGTTCAAGATAATTATTCTAAAAACGAATTTGAGAAATTATTTCAAAATAAGGAGACTCATTAATAAATATTGTGAATTAAAAGTTTTGGAATCGTGAGTTTCCTCCATTATTGTAAAACGGCCTGCCTGTTACTTCAGCAATTTGAAAACGTTAAATATCCTTGACCTACGCCAGAGTAAATATTATTTTAAAAAATGAAAAAATTAATTGCGATTGCACGATTACTTTATAAGATACAGAATTGAACATAAATCAAAGCCAATGTAAAAAAAAATTGAAATGACGTAATTGCATTTAACTTCGTAACTTTTTGATGGATTCGAACAGTTTAATAAAATTCTCTATGAAATAATCTATTAACAGGGGTGTCACAAAATATCAGACTGAAACCAAGGGGTGTCTGCACAAAATATGTTCACAGGACTTATCGCATTATAAAGATAGATAAGGAAATTCAAAAACAACTTCTAAACAATTTATTTTCACTTAAACCATGAATACATTTTTACTTTCAGTCTCAATGATGGGAATGTGTTGGTCATATCTCTGGTCCACTAACAAAACTCGGATGCTGTATTATTCTCTGGAAACAGTTCTTTGCAAATGAAAAACAACAGTGATGAAATTAAATATTAAAGGATTATAAATACAATGGCCACTCTGAAATATATTTCTACATCCGAATAATACATAAAGTCTCAAATATTGCATATTGGTATACATACATATATATAAAAATTACAATGTATCAATGTGTAACAGAGCTGTTTGTTTTTTCTACTTAATATCTATTTTTTCATTCATTAATTCCTTACAGCAAATTGCAATGTACAGCACAATACAAACCAATCGAGTCCAAACACTATCCCAACTATTCTGTTACTCAATTAAAAAGACCTTCTTGCTCAGAAATTAATTAAAAATAATTTAAAATTCTCTGTCGTTGAGCAATAAAATTTTAGAGTTTATCCTTCAAACTATTTGCATGTTAAAAGTTCTTAGGAGAAGACTCGGAAGCTTTTCGGAGCAAGGACAGCGCTCCGCCTTCAGCGAAGTGATGCTATGTAGTCACTTCACTGAAGACGGAGCGCTGTCCTTTCTCCGAAAAGCTTCCGAGTCTTCTCCTAAGAACTTTTAACATGCAAATAGTTTGAAGGATAAACTCTAAAATTTTATTGCTCAACGACAGAGAATTTTAAATTATTTTTAATTCTGTTACTGAACTGAAAACATGCATATTTAATAACAAAATTCATTTCATGAAATATGATTGGGAGCTTTCAATGAGTTTCTACTGATAAAATCTAGCTCTAATTTATGTACACTTTTATCATATATACATTTCATTCTTGAACACTTAATAGAAACTTCTACAGTTTATATATTTCAAAAACAATTTTTTCTTAATACATTTACTCTAAACTTATGACTAGATGGCAAAAAACATTATTTTAATGCTTTAATATTTCCTTGAACACTATTTTCACTACCCACTAGAGTATACCACAAAATTCTTGACTATATAAAATAGTTCAAAGGAATTTGACACTTACTGCTCTGCATAATGCTTAGAATATTTATAAAATTCAGCTTAAAACTCTTACTCATCATGCTTAATGTTTTTCTACCTTAATATATTATTAGAAAAGTTCCATCTTTTAACATACATTTGGAAGTAATTTGTACCATTCAAGAAATTAAATACCCACATAAAAATATATCAATAGTTATCCATGCTTTATAAGCCACTTTGGACAATTTCATATAAAAAAAAATACATATTTCAAACTCTGCACTCTTTTAGAATACAATAATGTACTTTACTATAAAAATAGATTAAAAAGTTTTTTCTTATTGATTAATATTGTGACATTATCTTTTACAACAGGGGTGGGCAAATAGCGGCCCGCTAAGAGTTTTTTGTGGCCCGCCAAGACAGTCAGAAAAATCCGCCTTGAACCGAGATTTCCTTCCCGTGCGCGACCGAAGATTCGTCTCATATTATCCACTAGGATGGCCACGTCAATATGCATGCGCAGTGTAGATACAAAAACAATTGCCCACCCCTGTTTTACAATATAAATAAGTCATCTTTAGCCTACTGTGTTCGAAAAAACATTTTTCAATATGAAATGGATTTTAGTTCAGGAAATTTCCTTGACTGAAAAAATTAATAACACTTTCCAGTTTGCTACTGTGAAAACAAACATATAAAACCTGATGGTGAATGGGCTTGGAAAGGACATCATCTGTCAGATGGGATGCTAAGCCATGGCCTTGTGCACATTAAAGAACATGCTGGGTGGCTTTGACAGGAGCTACCATCTGTCTCCTAACACTAATCAGTGGGTCCCCCCTCCCCCAATCTTCTCTGAGCCCTCGGGGTCCTTGTGACCTGACCATTTAACCCATTCTATGCAAAAAAAAGTGCTGCTCAGAGATAAAATAACCCTAATGGTGGAAACTTTATCCTGGAGTCATTATTTAAAATATTCCATACAGGAAACTTAAATATATTCCATAAGGTTACTCATAAGCCAAAATGATTGTGATCATTTATGCTATATTTTGATGTTTAAATTATTTTTAGGTCAAAGTCAATAGAATTCTCCATATGGTGGGAAGGAAGTAAAAACATGTTCCTGAATTCAACTCTTAAGCTCCTTAATTACAAGTGCATAAAAAGTTTATGCTTTACTAAAATTCTTTTATTTCCAGAGTTTCAAAATAGAAATGTTAAGCTAAGAGATCACACAGAAGGGCAAGAAACAAAAAGGTTAAAAAGTCAAAGAAAAATAATAATTCATTTTGCCACAGTGTGTACTTAAGGTTTATGCAATGAAACTGTTGACCAGTAACACCAAAAATATGTTCTTTGATATGAATGTCATTCCCTGAAAATATAAAATGGATCTTGAAAATGTAATCAAAGGCAACTGTTATTAGTTTCATCCAAAGATGAATATATTTTGCAATAAAATTTATATTGAATTTTAAGTTTGGGTTATTTTACCACTTAGCAGCACTTTTTTTTGCACATAACAGGCTAAATAGTCGGGTCACAAGGACCCAGAGAAGGTTGTGGGAAGGGGATCACTGGACAGACTTTAGGAAACAGATGATACCCTCCCATCAAGTTCTTTAACGTGCACAGGGTATGGCTCTCCCACATATAGGGCCACAGCTTTACATCCCATTCAACAGACAGCAACCTTTTCAAGTTCGTTGGCATCCTAACCAAGAGCACGGTGGGTGCTTTGTGGCAATAAATCTCAATGTGCCCAGGTGGGAGTCGAACCTGGGAGCTGCAAATTACAAACCTGGTACACTATGATTATATATTATAATATTATTATATTGACTAAGCCACCTCTGCCAAAAATTATAAGGCAGGAAGAAAGCTGCTGCAAAACGTTTGAAGTACAGAACAATTTAAAACGAAATTTTGCAAGAGCAAACAAAAAATATTGGAGGATTAACAGGAGGAGCCTTGGTGGTGGAGTGGTATAGCATTGGTCCATGGCAATGTGGCAACTACCAATATTAGAGTCCTAGTTTGATGGGTAAGTCATTTGCTCTGTCATAAACTGCAGATAAGCTGCCAGCTTTGAATATCTGATTGCATATGATGCACATACAGGGGATATCTTTGAATCATGCATCATTAAAACCAATATAACTAGAAGTTCATAAATTAGCCCATATCTTTGCAGTGGTACTTGCTCAAAGTTCGAATGAATGTTATTGTGAATACACAGGTGGATTTATCGACTCTTTATGAAACAGAAATAAATTACTCTTCAAGCAGCACACTTGTCATTGAAGTCATGCTATACTATGAATATAATTCACCGTTAAAAAGATCGTAGCCTCAGTGGAAGATATACATGCCTTAATAAAAATCCAATTCATTTTTACTCTGCAACCAAGCATACTAATCACTCAGCCTTAGATCGATGCTAATGGCTCAAAGCTTCACACACACGCACACACTGTATTTAATATCATTGTGATTAGAATATTGATATTAATTAGATAGGTAAACAAATAGGTATGAATGCATATCCACAAATATGGTCCTGCTCTACTGAAAACAGACATGCTCATTAGATTTTTGGAATTAATACTTGATGTATAATGAAAAAAATACTGAATACAAAATAATGAAAATATAGAATGAAAAATATTTGGCATTCTACAATAGAACTATTTAGGGTTCTGAAAATAAAGAAGGCTAAATAATGAATTTCAATTATGCAAAGCTGCACAATGAATCAGGACAAACAGGTCAGTTCTGCAACTGCTCCATTCACAGCACCTTAAAAGTTTCTATGAAACATATTTAAATTCTGTAACAAGATTAAATTATATACATTTTTATGTAAAAATTGCTGACACCCAATATTTCAATTTAAAATTCTGTATAAATGAAAACAGACGATTTTACATATTTTCTCTGACTCTTAATATGCTTTACAAGCAGGAAAAGTTTCAAGTCAAAACATTTTGATGTTTCAGATTACATCAAAACTAAATGGTGCAAATTCTTGGATATAATACATTAGTATTTTATTCTAATTCAAGATTTTTAACTAATTCAAGTTTTATCAACTAATTTGGTATTCTAAAATATTAATAACACACTTTGCAGCAAAAAAGACTTTCATTCTATTTTTACATGATGCATTAGCGTAACAAAATTTACTTCCATATTTCCCAATTTAAAAGATTTTAGTATATTAAAAGAAATAAGAAAGCCATTCACATCAGCTCAAAATGACTCCTCATTTCTTCATAGATGCTAACTTTCGAAGATTGCTTCATCTTAAGGAAGGATGGCACACACATTCTACAACAAAAAATGGATGAAAAGGTTAAAATTAAATAAAAGATATTTATGGTCACCATAATGATACCTCAAAATAAAGGCATATTTTACGGTTATCATCAAGGGCAAGTAGTTAAAATGAATTAAACATTTCTGCAAAAATTCTGCACTATATATAAAAAATATTATATTTGTATATTTATGGATGTATGTGTCGTTTTTCTGCTGAGGTCCTGCCATCCTCTCAGACCTTCTATATGGCATATAAACTGACAGGCTCCTGTCAGACCTCTGTGGCAAGCAGCTGCTTGAGGGGGTATTTATTTTTATTTATATTTAGCCAAAAAATGTTTATTGCAGTTGAGTCAGTATCCTTAATATGATAGTAAATTCTAATATATTTTTTAATTTAAAACTGAAATGGTCAAATTGGATTATCTACAATAAATATTACTCTTTTTTCGCCTCAGGGATAAGTATGAGAAGCCAATAAAAGTTTTAGAAGCCAGAAAACTACAAGTTATATCATTGCATCTTAGTTCAATTAAATTTTTATGCATGATTTTTACATTTTAAAACTGTATCAAACAAGATTAAAATATGCAAATGAGAAATAAACCACCAATGACTTTATGTGCAACTTCATACAAATAATTGTGCAATCTAAACAATGAGTTTGCAATAAAAAATGCAATTTTAACTAAAAAAATTTTCAAGTAGCGACCACGAATGCACTTGACTGTCTTAAAACACTGCAAAATTTATTTCATATATGTTGCAGTGAATTTCCATTTTTCTACCATAACTTTAACTAGAACCTATATTTTAAAGTTTTTTTTTTTTTACCCAATTTTTTAATCATATAAGTCTTGGCAGTGCAAATGTTTAAGTAACTTACATCAAATGCTATAACTGTGTCATTTCCATGTCTTCATATGTACCATTAGCATCCGATTTATCTTCATATCCATCATTTGCATTTGGTACAACAAGGCTCACTTCATTTGTGTACACTGGACTGTGGTTTGAAATTACATTGTTCATAACAACTACTCCTTCTCCCTTGCCACCAAAAACGCTTTCTTGTGGTGGTTCAGAGTCATTTCTAATGGACTTCGACTCGTTTACATGAGCTTGTCTGGCCACATCTCTTAGCTGTTGAGCCATGGCTGGTCCTGTCATTTGCACCATGTGTGAGAACAAGCTGTTGTGATTTTGCAAAAGTGCAAAAGGTTCATCAAATTCTTTAATTCTTCCAGCATCTAAGACCTAGAGGAAACAGGTAGATGAGAATGCCACAAATATAATGAGTTTCAGCACTTGAAAACATTTTACAGAAAAAAAAAGGAATATTTGTTAATATAATTATGTTACTTTAGTCCTGACCATAGAACCTGGCTACTATTACAACAGGTATATCATTGGGTATTGTGTGTGCGTTGTGTTCCTAACTAATATAGTAATGAGAACCTGATTCAGATGATATTCCTTACAAATTTATAGTACAAAACTTTGGAAAAATATTTAGTCTAGATATGAATACAATCATCAACATAATAAAAATAATAATACAACTGAGAAGAAATAAAATAGAATTCGTATAACCAAAATTAAAAATATTGTCTTTAAATTTTGTGCAAGGGGTTTAAATAATTTTTAAATTAAAATTTAATTGAAAATTTAATAAAATGTTAGATTTTATAGTTAAGTTGCTTAACACATCTATGAAATGTTCAAGCAATGGCCATCTTCTCATTGTTTCTGAAGAAAAGTACTCAAAATGGAGATTCAACACATTTGTCTAGGAGTAGCACAAGAATCCCTTACAATGACAAAATAAGGGAAAATATTATCTTTTGTAAAAACAAAGAATACAAAATCCTTAAATTACCATTAATAATCAGTTAACAGCCATTAAAAATATCCAAACAGTAGCAATAATCAGCAGTATTTGATTTTCCAAAATAAATGTTTTTTTATTATTATTACCTGAGATGAAAACTCCAGGTCTTGTTTTCTCTGAATTAATGTTTAATATAAACCTCGGTATATTTATAAAAAAAAAAATTTCTATTTAACCAATCACATGTATTTCGTTAAAAAAAAGAACCTTCATTATGGAGATAGAATTTTCGAAGATCCAAATCCACAGTTGAGTCTGTTCTTTGTCCCTATGCACTGAACTTTTGCAACATCTGTTCACTTGGTCTGTAAATGGTAGCTAGGTAGTCACTGGAAGGAGAGCTATGCACCAATCCCCTGTGATGATGTATAGAACAGGCCAGGCCTAGCACCTAATGTCCGACCCCACCTTCTCATGGTGCAGACCGTTAGTACCTTTCAAAAGAGATACTCTCTTATGGAAGTGAATGGAAGGGGATTGCTGCCAGATTAGTGTGACCTACTGATCTGGACAACTCTGGCAACTTTTCTTTTTTTTCTACCCTGCTGAGGAGTCGTCAACCACACAGGGTCCTTGTGCTGACCATATAAACCCACTGGACAGATATATGGCTCTGAGCTTGATCCTGAATTTGTTGCACTGTTGGGCTTCTCTGGAGGGAAAATCTTCCGCTATGTTTTCTGTTTGTTTGTTGGTTGACAGCCCCAAGTGAATAGATTCACAGGATATGTTTATCAGCTGGTGGATAATCCTGAGCAGAGGTCATTGCAGGCACCTGAACTCTTTGCTTCTATTGACATCGTCAAATTCTACATTGGAGGAAGTCTTCCAGTGTAGATGGCTTAAGCCTTTAGTTGTGGGGGAACGGGTCTTTGCCCCATGTCTGCGATTAAGGGGCTGTTTGATATTGTCGGCATTCCCTCTCTCAATAAACATAGTTTCTTTAAACATCCCACTAACCATTTTCTCTACATAGGTAGTTGGAATATGAGGACTCTGCACAGAGCTTTTTCTCTTGATGTCCTCACACAAGAATTCCACCATTATAATTTAGATATTCTCGGCTTGCAAGAGACCAGATGGACAGATAAAGGTCAGATTCTTAAAAATAATCTTAAATTTCTCTTTTCAGGGAGGGACGACAATAAGCATCACCAAGGTGTGGGTCTGCTTCTCAGCAGACATGCTAGTGATGCTCTTCTAGGATATGAGTGCATTAATGAAAGGTTTCTTACAGCAAAATTTCAGACAAGCGTTAAAGACTTGAATGTTATCTGCTGTTATGCCCCCACTGAGGATGCCGATGAGTATGAGAAGGATAGGTTTTATAGACAACTTCAGGATATTTTGAGTTCGGTCAAGAAGGGAGATATTAGCCTTGTTCTAGGTAACTTCAATGACAAAGTTGGTATTGACTCTGACCTTTGGGGAGGAGTAATAGGCCCTTTTGGTATTGGTAGCTGCAATGGCAATGGGCAATGTCTCCTACAGGTGAGTAAACTCAATGGATTCAGAATAACTAACACATATTACAAACACCGCGACATACATAAGTACACATGGGTTTCACCTGATGGGCTGCATAAGAATGTGATTGATTACATATTAATTAACAGCAAATGGGCTAGTTGTTAGGAATACCAGGGCATATAGGGGAGCTGAAATTGGATCTGACCATTACCTTGTTAAAAGTGTCTTGCAATTTAACTTAAAAAGTGTTGTGCTAGGGTTAAAAAATTTACTTTTAATACTGAAGCTCTAAAAGACCCAGTTATAGCCAAAGCTTACCATGATAGGTTACTTAGTCATTATGACAGTCATGGTTTGCTTACTACTGAAGTTAAGGAAGAATGGAACCATTTAAAACAGGACTTTTTGGAAACTAACAGTACTCTTTTAGGAAAAAAGGAGCAGAGGAGGCAGAATTATTTGAGTGATAAGGTACTTGAACTTATTTCAGAAAGAAAGAACTGTAGGAATGTCTTTAATCAATACCTTACTAGTCCTAATAGAAAGCATTACAGAGACCTTAATAAACTGGTAAAGGATCAGTTAGCTGCTGATAAGAATCTTTGGATTGATGGTTTGGCTGACAAAGCCGAGGAAGCGGTTAGACAGCACAACAGCAGAGAGCTGTACCAGATAGTTAATGTTTTGTGTGGTAGAAAACGAACAGGTATACAAGGATTGAAGGATAAACAAGGTAAGGTTATAGAAGGTGAGGATTCTGTCATGGCTAGGTGGGCTGAGAATTTCAGTGATGTTCTAAACAATGTGGTTAGTTCTACCCCATTGTTTGTAATGATGATAGATGCATTGGCAGCTTTAATGTTGGCCCTATAACACAATCTGAAGTTATTTTGACTGTTTCTAAACTTAAACTTCATAAATCCCCAGGGGTAGATGAAATTACTACCAAAATGCTTAGAGCTGGGAATGTTTTGGTTACCACTTAGATGACTGAAATTCTGAATATCTTTTATGATAAAGGCATGGTTCCTAAGGATTTTACCAGAGCTATTGTTATCCCTATTTTCAAAAAAGGTGATCACAGTTCTTGTGATAACTCTAGGGGTATCAGCCTACTCTCTGTTCCAGGGAAAGTTCTTTCCATGATTGTACTTAATAGAATTCAGAATCTGGTTGACAGGCAATTGTGTGATGAGCAATGCAGATTCAGAAGTGGTAGGGGATGAGAAGATCAGATGTGTTCACTTAGGCAGATTCTTGAGAAATGTTTAGAGTTTCAGAAACCTTTGGTTGCTAGCTTTGTTGATTTCAAAAAGGCTTTCGACTCTGTTGATCGTCATAATTTGTGGTTGATTGTGAGATCATATGGTATACCAGACAAGTTAGTTAACATAATAAAAACTCTCTATAATAACACTGAGTCGTATGTGAGAGTTGGTAAGGCTTGTAGTAACTGGTTTAGCATTACTTCTAGTGTTCGACAAGGGTGCATTTTGTCTCCTTTTCTCTTTAGTTTGGTTGTTGATTATGTTATGCAAAATTCACTTCAAGGGAAAGATTTTAACCTTAAATGGGGTGGAGATAGGAAAATTTCTGATTTAGATTATGCTGATGATTTAGCCCTTTTGGGAAATGATGTTGATGAGATGAACTCTTTCATTCGAGCTGTTGAAGAGACTGGTAGTTGAGTAGGTTTGGTTATAAACAGAGAGAAAAATAAAGTGATGAAAATTGGTCAGGCAGACTGTGATTCAGTTAATTTGAATGGTTGCAATCTTGAACAGGTGTCACAGTTTAATTATCTTGGGAGCTATGTAACTGATAATGGTGATGTGCGGCATGAGATTAACAGACAAATAGGGATTGCTGCCGGGACTTTTAAGAATCTATGGAGAGTGTGGAGAAATAGGCGTATACACCTAAAGACTAAAATTAGACTGTATAATAGTTTGGTTCTTTCTAGGGTTAGTTATGGTAGTGAAACTTGGACACTTTGTAAACAAGGTAACAGGAAACTAAATGCTTTTGATTCTAGATGCTTACACAGTATCTTGGGCATTAGGTAGTTTAACTTTGTAACTAATGATGAGGTTAGACAAAGGAGTCGGCAATCTCCTTTAAGCAGCATATTGTGCAGAGACTCTGTTGGTTTGGCCATGTTGCCCATATGGATAATTATAGATTGGCAAATAGGGTTATGAACAGTGTGCCTAAAGGCTTCAGAAAGAGGGGGAGACCAAGGATGCGGTGGGCAGACAATGTCAAACAGGACCTTATTAGAATTGGTGTGCAGTGGTCAGATGCAGCAGATGTTGCTCAGGACAGACTAGCTTGGAGAACTAATTTGGACTGTCTGGTTGGACCTCTGTAACCCATGGATGCTTGATGATGATGATGTTCACTTAACTCACCATGTTAGAAACTTTCACCAAAAATCATTACTCTGCACCGATCTCATAAATATCTGAATTCTGTGTAGCAATGAAGCTAATTTTACCTGTGAAAATTATTGATTTACCAAAGGAATGAAGGTAGAATAAGAATCAGAATGTGTAAACAATCCCAGTGACTGAATAGTTCACTTGGCTTCTTCAGGCTCCCCCAAGATGGTTCAGGGTGAAACTAGTTACAACAAAGGAAGTTTTTTAACTTCCTTTATTGAAATATTTGTAAATATCTCATTTAGAAAGTTTTATTGAAGTTTAGATGTTTAAATGTTGATAAAATCAAGGAGGAAACTTGAGTATCATGCCTGAATAGCAATTCACATTAATATTTGTCAACATCATATTGTTCTAAGTAGTGAAAGCAGTGATTACTCATGAAACTTCTAAAATTCTACCATGTAGTGTGTGTGAAATAAATGTGATCATAATGCAACTACCTTCACAAGCAAGCAGTAGTGACAACAATAAAAAATCAAGTTTTGCAGTAAAGAAAAGACTGGTATACAAAGCAATAATAACATTGAACTGTTCCCAAACTGTGAAACAAGTTCAATACTGGCACAGGAGAAGACATCATCACCCTGAACTGAGAATGCAACATCTGAGCCAGCTATCATCATTACATTGAACAGTAATATCAGTCAAATTTAAGAGACTTTGGTACTCTCTTCCACACTTTAACAAAACTTCAGAAAAATATTTAGTCTAGATATGAATAAAAACATCAATAAGTTTTAATTGTTGAAAATTAAAAATCATTAAGCACATTGCATTGTAGCAATGAAAAGAAAGTAGCGAAATTGCTAATTTAGGCCTTTCTCAGGTTAAACCTTCTATTGTAAATATAGCAAAAATTGTGAAAAATAAAACCCAACTTCATGAATATAGAATTACTGTTGCATAACTTCACTTGCATATTTTTATTTTGTCAGAGCCTATTATGAATTAATTGGATACTGGTGCATGGAAAATTTTTAAAAATTGGCCTTCTAATAAAAAATAATCCATAATTAATACCTGTAAATTTTATTTACTGATGTGAATACTCTAATTTTTAGTTATCCCAAAGCCGTCTCAAGAAAACCAATGAGGAATAACTCATAACTGACTTCCTGAACACAGACATTTCAGTAAGATTAAACAGGTGAAAACAGAATTATTGTGTGGCATGGTAAGCCTACACAAGATTTAATGTATTGATGGAAATAGGAAAAATTGAGAAGATGAATTTTCTCTTAATAGTTTAAAAGAAGATTCATCTACTCCACTTTTCTGTTTAGGAGTGGGAAGAATGTTGCAGAATTCAACTATAAAGGAATGCCCACAGTTTATTTCAAAATGAGACAGAGCAAAAATAAATAAAATTTAAAAACTGAAAATAAAGAAATAGATAAAATTGATGAACTTTCAAAGTAAAAAAAGGATGCCCAAAGGAGATATCCTGAAATTTCATTTACTAAGGTTATCTCATGAAACTAAAATCGCAGGCAAGTGGTCAGATCTTATAACTACTCATTACATTTGATTCTTAATAATGCTTTTGAAGTCCTACCAGTTATAGCAGTTAGCGCACCTCACTACTAAGCTATCAAGAATTGTCTTTGTAAAAACATTTATTTGTTGTAATGCCAGAGAAGCTTCTGGGTTATCTCTGTTCATTGTTGCACAGCATTTGCTTCTTTTCAAACATTAATTACAAAAATGCAATTTATAACATCATTAACTTACCAACACTCTGTCAGAATCCATTATGGTATGCAATCGATGTGCTATTGTAAGAACTGTACAGTCTCGAAACTGATTTCGAATTGTTTGCTGTATTAAAGAATCAGTCCTGAGGAAAAAAAAGAAAACTTAAAATGTCTTCTGAAACAGAAAGCACTAGAAAACTATAATTTCAATATAGAATTAGCTTTCAAAAACATTCAAATAACAATAACGTAAAAATGCTTTCTCACACTTACATTTCAATAAAACTTACAGAACATTTTGATATTTGATTTCTTTTTTCATTTGCCACCATTGATACTTTTCATAATAAATTATGCAGATCTACTTTATAAAGTTTCCCAACCCCTTTGTTCAGGTCGAAACATAAAACATGACTTACTGCATTATGACACCTGTTTATTTCTTATATTTTGCTCCTATAACAGTAAATGGTTTACAAGTTCAAGTTAATATTAAAACTTCGTGAAATTAGCCTCCAATAAGGGGTTCCCTACACCTTTATTGCTGAATGAAATTAATTCAAAAAGGCAAAAGTAAAGAATCTTAATAAGGAGAATACCATTTAAAGTGAAAGGATTTTAACTCAGGAATTTATATATATACGAAAGATAAGAATAAAAGATTGTAAAAAGTGTTTATTGGTAATTTAATTTTCATGCATTATAAAAGAAAAAAAATCTTAAATTACGCAGAAATTCAGAATATTTTACAAAGTAATATTGAATTTGAAGTGCCACAATCCTTCAATACACTGCACGTTTTCTTTGTCTATCATTTGTTTTAACATGGGTTGAGTACAATAGACTGATACCAAGTTTACACTATTACCAGCCTCATTGACAACTCTACTAATGGAACTCATCATGTGAACATAATTTGCCAATGTGGCCAACAAATCAGCTTAATAAGTCAGATACATTCAGATCTCTAAAATTATCTAAAACCCCAGTGAAATTATTTCCACAAAACAACTTATTACCAAGTGAAGGGGAAATAGTGATAAAACACAGCCTTATAACCAATTTAAAAACATATCTCAGCATTATTATAAGGAGCTTATTAATTTATTAATTTTTCAGGTATTACCAAGACCTCACAATCAACCAGAATGTAATACAGCAATTATACAGCTTTCAAACAAAACATTTCTTAATAATCTTCCTTAACAATAAAAAAAAAGCGATCTACACATCTTCTACTACTTCTGAACCTACACTGGAAGTTGTGTGTTAATTGTATGTAAAAACTATTAGGCACACTTATGCAAAGTCCTAGGGACAAAAAGAAAACATTGAAGATATTGAAAGGAGAAATTTTAAGTCCTTCTGTTAATAAAAACCACATTATAAAATAAATTTCAAATATTGTATCTCCAAAATTAAGATACTGAAAGAAGAAATTGTATATGAAGCATTTACTACTTGCTATAGGTACACCAATCGACATGAAAATGTTTAACCTGATCTATGTTAATTTGAACCAATATAATTTTGACATGGAATAAACCACCATCCCATCTGCTTTAATTATCAAAAGAGATTAAAAAAAACATATAATTCACATTATCTCTCCATTATAACTCTATCACTAACATTCAAGACCATAAATGCACTAGTAAAAAACAAACTATGCATATTGCTATATGGTTTGAAAATAATATAATTTAGTCACATACTTAGGATCAACATTTGCAGTTGCTTCATCCAAGACCAGAACACGATTTCTACGAAGAATTGCTCTTGCCAAACAAAGAAGTTGTCTTTGACCCACACTGAAATTGCTGCCACCTTCTGCAACCACAGTATCCAGTCCTCCAGAAAGATCTTCAATTGATTCTTTTAGATAAGCCTATGGAAAGGAAAAATACGTAAATTTTAATGGTTTAAGAATGTAACAAATAATGTATACTAGGTTATAGAATAGTTTTTTTTTTTTTTCAGAGTATATACAGGGTGATTCAAAACTTATCGTTCAAATTTCGTGGGGGAGGTAGGGAATACGTCAGGAAACCGATTTCACATAGGAAAGTATGTCCGCAAACGTTATCTACATGAACAAAATGGACAAGTAAAGTGAACACAAGGAAACAGTACAGTTAAGTGGTAACGAATGTGACTTTTATTCCAACAAGGTGAAGTACAGGTTCACAGTAAGTGCTCAAAATTGCGATCATTTACACGGACACAGGATTCACAGCACCGTTGCATTGACCACCAAACATTTTCAAAAACGCCTGGCATATCACGGACAATGCCTGCGGCGGCCACTATTCGTGCAACAAGGTCCATTTCACTGTCGACGTGGGTCTCGTACACATGGTCTTTCATGGGCCCCACAAAAAGAAATCCATGGGCGATAAATCAGGTGACCTGGGTGGCCAAGCGATCGGTCCACCTCTACCGATCCATCGAGCTCCGAATGTTTGGTTCAGGTAATCACGCGCAACAATTGTGCTATGGGCTGGAGCCCCGTCATGTTGATACCACATATCTTGGCGGATATGCGCAGGAACAGCGCCCAGAAAAGTCAGTAACACTGTCTCGAGAAATATTAGGTATTTCCGGCCGTCCAGACGGGGCGGTAGCAAGTAAGGTCCCAACAAACAGTCACCAATGATTCCAGCCCACACATTTACGGCAAAACGATGTCGCGCAGCATGACTTCTCGTACCATGCGGGTTGTCGTAAGTCCACACATGTGAATTGTGTGTATTGAACACACCTTCACGAGTGAATGAAGCTTCATCTGTAAAAAGGACAGAAGCTGGAAAACTGGGGTCCACGGCACCTTTCTGCATGAACCATTGTGCAAATTCCACACGCTTCGGATAATCGTCAGGATGCAGTAACTGCACCCTTTGCAGATGGTAAGGATGCACACGTTCCTCATGCAGTATCTGCCACACTGCTGACTGAGAGACCCCAAGCTGCTGAGCAATAGCTCGTGTGCTGGTATTCGGATTATCTTCGATGGACTGTAGGACTTGTTCTGCGATGTTGACAGTCCGCGTCAGTAGTCTTCTCCCCGTATCCTGTACGTTGCTGCGCAGTGAACCACGTCCGCGCAGATTGCGATGCACACGTGCAAACATTTGATGCTGCAGTATTCTTCTGTTGGGGTATCGGTCTTCGTAAACTTGCCTAGCTTGGCGGCCGCTTTCGCCAGCTGCCCCATATGCGAGATGCATATCCGCTAGCTCTCGATGCGTAAAACGATTCATCTTATCACTAGTAAGTCAGCTCGTACACTGATGACAGCGGGAGTGGTCGGGCGAGCTGTACACTGGTTGGGTACACACAGTGCCCTCTACATATGCATGCGTACATTTGTGGACATTCTTTCCTATGTAAAATCGGTTTCCTGACATATTCCCTACCTCCCCACGAAATTTGAACGATAAGTTTAGAATCACCCTGTATATAGAGAGAGAGTGTGTGTGTGTGTTGGAAAAACATAGCACCTGAATACTCAGACAAATTAAGGAAAAAAAATTATACTTAGATTGGTACCATCTACCATCAGCAAGAAAATTGCCTGAAAAGATATGTGATGTTACTTTGTTTTTGCATTCAGATACAATAAATAGGCAAAAAATAACTGAACTGAAAATTTCTTATTATTTATTATGTAATTTAAATGAGATGTGTAAAAGTACAAGTCAGTAACACTTTCCTTAACCCTTCCAGTGCCCATGTCATCTGTATACATTTGGAGAATCTGAATTGAGAGGCCAAGGACGTATGCATAGTTTTTTGTACAACAAAAAAAATCTTTTTTTTTTTAAATAAAAATTGCCGTTGTAATTTTTTTTATATATATAACTTATAAAAATACATAATTCAGGCTTCAAAAATAATATTTTGTTTTTTAATTTGATGCATATTTTATTAAACTACAATATAAATAATTTTATAAAGCCATCTGATTGCCATTTCTTAGGAGCACTAAACGGTATTGCTGATTTGCTTGCTAACGTTCCTATTTGCTGAAGCAACCTTCTGATTTAAGCTCACAAGTTTTATTTGAACTATTATCAACAAAGTTTTCCTTAAATTTTCGAAAATCTCAAAATTAACAAAAAAAAACTCCTACTTAAAATGGTAGATTTTGGAAGTAATTACAAAGAATGTACTGCCAATTTTTTTTCTGTTTCACACTTTTTTCCGTCATAAACCTATTTTAGTATTCACAAAATTAGTTTTATCATTTTTTCCAGCATTCTATCCATTTTTCCACTTTTAAAATCGAAACTGGAAGTAAACACATCCTTCTTAGAAATTCTGGTTGCAGCTGCATTTAATTAGTTATGCTTCACTGAGGCAAACAAGAGACAGATGGCTGGCACATGTTATCTCTATTCTGTGTACTATAAGTGACTCCCATAGTGTTTGTGTCCAGCATATTGGATACCCTTTATAAAGTTAGCATTTACTTTCTTATATTTAAACCTTAGTTTTTATTTCAGTAGATTTATTTTTGTAAATTTGTGATCTTTCGGTCGATCAATAGGTATAGATTTTTCATAGTTATGCTACATCATACGGCCGGCCTACAACTGTTGCTGTGGATATTTTAACATTGCATTAGGCTATATGTTAATTTTTATTTTATTATTTATTACTTTTCCAGTAAAACTTTTATCTGGTATCATTTTCTAAAAATAAATGAGGTCTTGGATATGGAAGCAAATTCCTTTCTGTAGATTTATTTCCATTACTTACGATCTTTCAATCAGCTGATTTACTGATCTTTCTGATTTATGCTACATTGGAGGCTGATTTAAAAGTTGTTACCGATATTTTATTTAACATCCCATTAGGTTATATGTAATTTTTCTTTTATTATTTCTTGTTCCTTTAGTAAAATAAACTTTGAGCTTTGTACCATTTTCTGAAAATGAATGTCTTGGATATTGAAGCAAAATAGACTTCCTTGCTACGGAAATCAGCCATCATGGGAGGGCAATTTCAGGAAGGCATCCCCTCTGCTACTCTCACTGTGAAATTTCACTCCTTCCCCCCTCTAGAAAAATATAATTTTTTTAAAATTACGGGTTTTTATGTTTATATTGAATGATTTTAAAGGCACCCCCCCCCCCTCACAGTACCTTGGCTGTGCCATACAGACAATATAACGCTGTTTTTTTTTTTGGCTTTGGTGCACAAACCTTTCTGCACTTAATCAAGATCACCAAACTTCAACACCCAAAGAAAAAATTCACAATGCTTAGCAAAAAAAACAGCCAAGGAAGTTTTTTTCTATTTCATAACCAGTTCAGAAAATTCCATGAATGTGAGAAATCCACGTCACTTTGCATAACACTGGCCATGTTTAAAATATACGATACTGAAAAGAATCATTAAAAGAAATAAAAATCATATTTCAGGTTGAATATTATATTATTCAGGAGGAAATTTCCTTTCGATAAATATATAATTTAGCTATTTTTATTCAGCGGGTTTTCCAAAATGAAGCCTTAATTGTAAAGTGCGATTTTTTTTTCACCATATCACATTGAAAAAGGCTTATTAAAATCAATATGCTTGTAAATTTATCTATATTATTTATTTTCATAAAATTCGTAATTAAATTCTATTTAATTTGGTATATAACATGACCTATTTCTATTGATTGGTTATTTTTTTTAATTCTAAAGTTGACTTGTTTATCTGACTCATCACAATTGGCTAAAAGCCTCGAATTTTTCTAATAGTATGGTACTGAGAAAAAAATTACAAAACAAGAAAAATATTTACTTGAAACCAAAAAAACTTTTTCGTTATTCAGAAATAAATAGCCTTTCTATTCATATGCATTATAATCATTTCTGTCTATTAGTGTTTTTTAAATAAACTTGTGTTGACAGATGCATTTTTTACTACATGACTCTAAAAAGGTCCTATTAAAATAAAACCCATCATCTTTTTTTGTTAAATATTTTATTTTCAGAAAATCTAGAATTAAATGCTGATTAATTTGGCATATAACATGTCATAATTCCTTTCATTAGTTATTTGGCAAAAAAAGTTTTAAAGTTAATTTTTTTTGGCTGAGCAAGGGAGAAAATTGCTTGGCCTCTGGTGGAAACCAATTTTTCAGGCTGAACACTGGAAGGGTTAAAAAGTATCCCTCAATTCAGGGACATACCGAAGTGTAGGGGTGGGGGGGACCAGGGGCTCCAGACACTCCAAAAATCCGGTCATTTAATATCTCAAACTTGTCTACCTACTTTGAAATCAAAAACAGCTGTCTTCATATAATTTTATTTTAGTCCATATTTTATGTTCAACACTAAAAATAGATTAAAAATAACAACTATAAAATCTTATTCCTTATAGAATATCATTTTGACCTTCCCTGTTTGGTAGAATATTGTAGTAAGTGGGAAACCCTACTCATCTTATTTTCAGACACTCCCCTCCTCCAAAAAACTAAATTAAACCCTCCCCAAAACTGAATTCTCAGACTCCCAAAAATTAAATTCTCTAACCCCCCCCCCCTCCCCCAACTAAATATTGGGTATGTCCCCACCTCAAATGGCTGCTTGCCACAGAGATCTGACAAAATTTTGTCAATTTAGTACACCATAGAGAAGATAGATTAAGTTAACTCTATAAACACTGTAGGTTGTGGAGTAATCACAAGTTACTGCGACAAACAATCAGCTCACTGACACTAATGTAGTAATTTATGGTTGTTTTAGATCAGTGCAGTGAAGTTTAGATTAAATAGTTATGCCTGCATTTTCTTTGCTCTTCAGAGGTAGCTTCATCGGTTGTTCAAGGAGGACAATTCCGGGTTGTGTGCTATTCTCGGTAGCTGATATTTTCAAAGGTCCGGTATTGTTGCTTCTCACTTGGTGACATATCTTAAGCATGGTGGTGTTGCACTTTACTGCCCCTGTGGTATAAGCCACTGGTGTCATTCTAAATTTGAACTTCTATTAGTGCACTGAGCCAGTTGCCTATATGAGATGTTGGTAACCAGGCATTACGACACATTTCATGCCATCCGCTTCAGCACATCGTCAGGCTGGCACTGTCCTGGCAATGTCACCAAGGTCAAGTGTGGACCAGGTGTGTCCCTCCACTGAATTAAAAGACCAGTGCCATGAAAAGCTGATATGCCATGAAAAAGGGATGAATCGGAAGTGCTCTCTGAGCTGTGCTGTGCTGTGCCTGTGCATTCGAGGATTTATAAGATCAGTCCGGAATATCGGTATAATATAGTAGAACATTGTAGATATGTTTCATAAGTTCCAGAATATAAATTACTAAGTATCAGGTGAACTTTATCTGTCAAAAGCAGTATTTATAAATAGTAACCTCACATGGAAATTGCATGTAAAAAGTATAGTAAAAAGCTTGAATATTAGGCTTTCAAGAACATACTTTATTTGATGCTTTTGAATTTGTCCAAGTAAAAAGTAATATACGATTTTTGGAAACATCTTATTTGGAGCAAGTACTCTTTCATGAGTGCCCATTCTGAATTGAATTTGAGACCCATTCAAAATCTTCAAATTATGCATTGAAGCGCATACTTAAAAAATGAAAGTTTGATAGTATTCAGAATTATTATAGTTCATTACAAATTTCACAAGTCCTAAATTATTTAGTAGCCCCTTGTTAACATGTATTGTCAATGACTGGGAACTGATAACAGCTGGTAAGTTTATAATTACAATACAATAACAAATGTGTCAAAAACAAATACAAAATCATTTAAATCCTATTTTTCTAATTTTTTTATGCCACTCTATAATTTTAGGATGGGTCTGGACCCCTGAAGCACTCTCTCTGGCTGTATGCCTCATACTATGTCTGTCACATGCCAACATAATTTACATGTGAAAAATCACGGAGATTAAATGCAGCATTTTCTTTAACATCTTTCTGTTTGAGAAATTCAGCTAATGGCTTGTGCTGTTCTATTATACATTTTATTATATGTGCCTAAGTTTTAGTTACGATTGAGCTATTATTCTTCCACCTATTTATTGCATCTGAATGCAAGGTAAAGTATAAGTATACTGGTGGCTCAAGGGATAAACTGATAGATGCAGTACCCCCCCCCCCCCCCTTCCCCTGCTAAAAAACGAGTTGGAGAGAAAATCATAGTAGTTCAGAAAAAACATAGTAAACATTGCAGTTGAGACATATTGTAAAACAGCACTGGTGCACCTTTATTGGATTTTCATGCCCTTGAAATCCATTACTTGTAATAAATTATTCCACACAATAATTACCATTACTTATAATAAAGCAGCTCCAGTAATGGTGAAGTAATTATCATTATTTCGCCATTACTAGCTACAGCAAATGTCTACTTTTGCACTTCTCACCAACACAAAAAAAATTAAGTACATGGTTTCACATGTTTGAAGTTTTAAAACTACTTTGTAATTAACCTATACATACAAAGGGTATCAATAATTTATATGTGAATATAAAAATTTTGCAATTCGTCACACCCTCGAGGTTTTTCTTAGAATTGGGCTGCAGCGTGAATTTCAAAACTGATACAGAGGTTACTGTGAAATTCTCTTTATGTACTATTAGCTAGTGAGTGAGCTTAGCACATCCAAGTCCACAGAGGAAATGAAATGAAAGAAACAACTAAACATGAACTCAATTGACTGTAAACTTTAAGAAAGATTTTAAAAAATATGAAAAAGTTGTAATTGACATTATTAGCTGAAGAATAATCATCAGTTAACAGAATTATATATTAACACTATTTATCAATTCTTCACAAGCAAAAAAATTGTTTAGCATATACAAAATGAAGCATTAAAATAGAACATTTTTTGTTAAAACAGACAGTGAAGGGTATCATAGCTCACAAATACAGCAGCTTCAATGTACATAGAAGATCCAGAGCTGGTCTTAAGAAAAAGAGCTTTCCCATACTGGCTAACAAATTTGCAATTCGATCTTATAGTGCTACTAGAAACAGTAGAGATGAAATTAATTCACTGGTTATATTTCCATAAAAATCTACATTTAGCAGAAATATGAAATTAAAATGCTATAAAAAGAGTTTACTCTTAAAACCTTGTGTAATTTTGATCCCATTCTGAATATTTTTACATTATTTTGAAACAGTTTATTTTACCTCATCCAAAGATTGCCATAATTCCTTGTCACTATGCTCGTGGAATGGATCAAGGTTTCTTCTTACAGGTCCAGTAAACAGAACAGGGTCCTGAATAAAAAAAAATACATTATTAGTTAATATTTATACTGCTTAACTACTTCTACAAAGAACAAATATCAAAACATCGGGGGGAAAAACCTGAGACTACCAAAATACATAGTTAATCCATAATTTTAAAGCATTTCTAAAAATATTTTCTACTAAAATGTATCATATTTATATAATGACAGCAGTGCATTAACATTTAATCCTAATGCTTCACAAAACTATTAATTTCTTAAAGTGGTAGGTAGCATGAGGAATAAATTGTACCTAGGGTGATCCACAAATTATGCAATTCCATTTTAACCAAAATCTCCCCTTTATGTAATGTAACACTTTTCTTCTTCTAAGGATAGAATCTTTTTTGTACAATAATAAGATAATAAGTGGGTGTTATGGCAGTAGTAATTGAATTTCAGCAAGAGTGGGAACAGAACCCTTGACCTCCTGAAAACAGTCGCATGTTCTTCTTACTGAGCTATCCAAAGTTTATTTCAACTGCAATTAAAGTTCAACCATAAACTTGATTCCACAACTAGCAGATGCTTGAGGCTCCATCAGTTGGATGGGAATAGAACAGAGAACAATTGTCTATAGAAAGATTTTATATTTTATAGTCAAATATTTATATTTATCAGGAATAAACTTTACATTAGTGACTCAAAAAAAAATATCCCGTTACCTTAAAACAATTGAGTTAGCTGAAAATATCGAGTTTTGGCAGAAGAGGGAACTGAACCCATGACCTCCTGAAAACATGTCAGGTGCTTTACCTATTGAGCTATCCCAAGCTAGTTCAACTAAGGGACAACTATAACTTTTGATTCTGTGATTGGCAAGTGCTCAATTGCACCATTTGTTTATACCAGCTATCATGAATAGTTTATAATTAATTACGAACAAAACAGAGAGCAATGTTTACAAAAAGATTATATTTTTATAATCAAATACAGACACAGCATTATCAGCCTTAGTAATTCAGAGGGAATGTTTTATCATCTTATAACAATGAAACAGTTAGCTGAAAAATATGAGCTTCAGTGGGAGTGGGAACTGAACATGTCTCACTCTTCCATTTTATAGTTCCCTGTTAACTGGAGTTGAACTAGGCTTAGGAGAGCTCAAAAGGAAGAGCATCTGGCATGTTTTCATAAGGTCATGGATTTAGTTCTCACTCCTGCCAAAACTTAATTTTTTTCAGCTGACTCCTCTGAATTTATTATGGCAGTAGTAGTTAATTATAAATGATAATAAATTAGCTGTTTTTGTCTCAGAAATGAAAACAAATTACTACTCGTAATAAATATAGCATTTTAGAGTTATATAATACCACCTCCAATCCTCCCCTTCAAACAAATATATTGCAAAGTAACAAAATCATTAACACTTCCTTTCGGGGCCAGGGGGTGGCTCAGTCAGTTGAGCGCCAGGCTCGTAATCTGCAGTTCCCAGGTTCGAGTCTCAGCTCGGTCAGCATTGGGATTTATCTCTACAAAACTCCCTGCCTTGCCCACAGTCAGTAGACAACACCAATGGGATTGGAAAGGCCACCATCCATCTGATGAAACATTAAATCATGGCCCATATGAGAGAAAGACATACCCTGTGCACATTAAAGATCATGCTGGATGGCCTTGATGGGAGGCTACCATCTGTCTCCCAACTGTTCCAGTGGGTCCCCTCCCCCAACCTTCTCCGAGTCTTCAGGCTCCTTGTGACCTGACCATTTAGCCCATTGTGTGCACAAAAGGGATGCCCAGAGGTAAAACAACCCAACCTTTTCATTGCTGGACACTTTCAGAATGCTAGTAAGGGTAACAGAGGCAAAAAAAATTTAAAATTATGCATTTTTTCATGCATTTTTCAAAAACTATTTTTATTAAAGACCCCTGAAATAGTGGGAGAAATGTTGTATTGCAATGGAATTCCAGTCACTTAGCCCCACATTTTACTTTGTTTCTGGCTCAATCAAGTTTCTTGCCCCTCCCTCCCCCCTTTTTTTTTCTAGATCTGGGCCTGCTACCTTTTGATGTGTTTCATAATTTACAGATGATTCCTTAGATAGACATTATTCTTCAAACCTGGCTTACATTGATAAGAGAATTGCATAAAATCAAGGAGTAGGTTTTATACTGGGAATGACAAATATACTAAGACAAAAATTATTTTATCTACATGAAACTATTAGTCTACTTATAGGTACTAAAAGATCTACTTGTAACGTTCAGACCAATAAGTAAAAAATCATAAATCATAACATTATGATAATAAAATTTTATTTTTTAAATAAAATCTAAACACTGGTAATAGTATATATCAACAAACCTGTGGAATTATTGAAATTTTTTTTCGAAGATCATGAAGCCCAAGTTCTTTGGTAGCTATACCATCTATTCGCAGAATACCATCAGGCTCTGTCATCCTAAAAAGGGTGGCAATCATAGAGCTTTTTCCTGCACCAGTTCGTCCAACAATTCCTATCTGCAAATTATTTGAAAATAGCTTTTATGATACTAATAATCACAAAATACAACTTTGGTTATAAATTTAGCACTAACAATAATTGCTACATCTTTGAAAATAAAAAAAGGTAAAATCCAATAGTGCTTTAAGAAGTTAAGGTAATATTTACATATAGGATTGCATCAGAAAATCTGGATGATGCAATTCCTTCTAATCATAAAAAAACATTTCATCAGTTTAATGTTTTGAAATCATTATAAAAGAAATTCCAAAAATAGAATGGTATCAGTTTAAAAAGCGATTTAAGTTGATATTTTAATTTCTGAACAATTGAATCAAGAAGAAAGCAACTGAAAGTGTCATCTTGCAAAATGAGTTCACAATAATAGCTATTATAATAACTCAACATTTTTTTTTATTTCTTTTTGCAAAATTAATTCTTTTGCCATATATATTGGATACACAAATCAATAGGTTATTTAAAAGTCTACTTTCAACTTCGATTTGCAAATTGTAAGAGTTAATTCAAAAATTGGTGCTCAAAATGGAAAGATATCTCAAAAAGAAAATATGGAAATATCATGAAATGTGGTGTGGACAAGTATTTTTAGTGCTTCTTCAGTCCTAAATAAATAGTCAAATGACAAAAATCACTCTGTGAAATTGCCCCTATCTTGAGCAATAGTGGTTCCTTCCAAAGCTCGGTTTACATATTTGGTTATTACAGACAATTTATATATTCATGACACACATAGCAAATGTGATAAAAAGGATACAAAGGCTGACAGATAGATGCTAGTGAAGACATATGATTGTGGTCAGCATTTGGCACATCAATCAGATCAAAATGGACAATGTTAATGTCCATTTTGCATAGGGAGAGCAAGTAGTTTGACTCTGTGAGGCCAAATGGCCAACTCATCACTCAAATGTGATCTAGCATCACATTTGTTGTGATGGGAGAACAGTTGGCTGGTGATGAAAATAATGTTTGTGAGATAGAACCTATACTCAATCTGGTAGGGTCTGGTGTAATCAGATGAAAAAAGAAAAGGAAGAAAATATAATCCCCAGACAGGATCACGCAGAGCCAACTACAACAGAGCTTCAATGCCATCTTTGAAATTAATCGCACTATCCATCATGTCACTTGCCACTTATCATCATTGATGATTGCAATTGCAATGGTGGCTGACTAGAGCTGTATGGAAGGATGGCTGTCATCATGTCATCATTAGTGATTTTAGTTTTCAGTTAAATTTAAAAAGTTGTAGAAAATGGTATATATATATATACCCAATTCTGTTTTTACATGGTAGATAGGTTCCTGAAAAAACCGTCTAAAAAAATACAGTGCATATGAAAAAATAGAAGATTGGTTCCAGACGTGAAAACCCATTACAAATAATAAGTTGTTTTCAAACAAATCATATCAAAATCTTTAATTAAATACTTATTTGATTTTTATTAATTCAAACACATTTTTATTTTATAAACTTATAATTATATGTACATATATAAAGTAAATTATCCTTCATAAAGAAAATAATGTCACTAATTCAAGAATACAAAAGTGTAAAAAAATAGTATGCTTATTAACTAGATTTTATTCTTGTCATTTTCTGACAACAGATGCATTCGTTTGCGTAAGACTGGAATTAAATCACTTTCATTGCTTAAAACATTTTCGCCATTATGTTCATACTCCACTGGTGAAATGCTCTCTGTAACATGAGGAATCAAATTATCACTTGTTTCCAGTGATTCTGAAGTTTGATTAGTTTTGACAGTGAACTATATAATCAATCATTGAGATCCTGCTTTGACTAGATCTTTGTATAATTCTTAATAATGCACCATACATGACTTCAGTTCATGTTTAAACTACTCAGCTCATTCAGCAATGTAAATCATGTATAAGAAAATGACTTTCCAATTTACTAGCCATTTTAAGCCCTTCTTTAATTAAACCTGCAGTGAGTGGATTCCTCTTCATCACCATCACTTTTTTTCTTTTCATCAGAAGTCTCAAGGACAATTTCTATTATTTCATCTTTTCTTAAGAGCTTCGTCAACCAGCAATTCATCAATATCTGCAAACGATAAATCATTGAATCTTTCTCCACCAACTGCATGTGCTAAAGTGATGATATTAGGATATTCAGTCGTATTTCGGGCTACAGGATCTTTGCTTTTTACACATTCTGGCCATGCGTTTCCTGCATTTAAAGTTAGTTTTAATTTAATTCTGATAATGTCAGTCCAGATGTCTGATACAATCTAAAATAGAAAATTTCTTCCACACATTAATAACTGTTATTGTTTTATCCTTATCTAGTTGATCCAAAATGTATTGGAATGTTTGTCTTATGTAGTAAGTTTTAAATGTGGCAATTACACCCTGGTCTAGTGATTGTATTAAGGATGTTGTATTAGGCAGCAGAAAACAAAATTGTACATTTGGGTGTTCCAAAACAAGATGGCCAGGCACATTGTCTATAATCAATAGAACTTTAAATTCAAGCTTTTTTTCCTTCAAATAGTGTTTAACTTCTTGAACAAAACATTTATGGAACCATTCATTAAAAATTTCTTTTTTAACCCAGGCTTTTTTGTTTGCCATCCAATCGTGTAAAAAGAGAATTGGAATTTTTTTCTAAACTGTGTTAAATCAAAATCGTGTAAAAAAAAATACATGTAAAAACACAATTGGGTGTATATATGTGTTTAGGTTCTAGCTAAGCCAACTACATCATTATTAGTATTTGGACAGCTTTAATGCTACCTTTGAAATTAATCACACTAACCATTGTGCTACTTGCCATAATGCAACAGTAAATGTAATAGCAGTATAGTAGTTCATAATACTAAGAATTTCCTGAAAGATGCACTCTAAAAAAATCATTAAATGTATAAAATGAACTGTTTGGTGTAAAAGTTATTTATAATTAAAGTCATTTAGAATTGCTATTACTGTTAAGTGTTTCAGAAGTTATTAATGATGTGTTTATTTTATTCTCAAACTTTAGTGTCTTCTACAGTTAAACCACAAACCTTTTCTTTTGGGTAAATAGTACATGTCAAGTTCTTAAGTACTGGTGGATCATCAGGAAAGTACTGTAAAGTGACATCTTCAAATGATATAGTACCATCTGCTGGCCATTCAGGTGGGGGCTTCTTGTCAGGTTTACTTTCTAAATCTGCTTCAGATTCCAAATTACTGTATTCAATTACTCGCTCCACTGATGTCATCTAAAGAAAAAAGGCCACAAAATGCACAAATAAAAAATAATGCTATGAAATGTATTAAATATGATTTCAAAAAAACTTTAAGAATACTGTTAATTCCAAAATGCATTAATAACATTATCATCAGCATCATCAGCATCCTCAATAAGCCATGGGCTACAGAGGTCCAACCAGATTGTGCCATTTAGTTCTTCAAACATGTCTATTCTGAGCTACATATGCTGCATCTGGCCACTGTAGCCCAATTCTAACAAGGTTCTGTTTGACATTGTCTACCCACTGCATCCTAGTTCTCCCCCTCTTTCTGCAGCCTTTAGGCAAACTGTTCATTACCTTATTCACTAATCTATATTTATGAATATGGGAAACATGGTCAAATCAACAGAGTCTCTCTCTGCACAATATGCTGCTCAAAGGAAGTGCTGACTCCTTTCCCTAACCTCATCATTACTTACAAAGTCAAACTACCTAATGCCCAAGATACTGTATAAGCATCTAGAATCAAAAGCATCAAGTTTCCTGTTATCTTGTTTGCAAAGGGTCCAAGTTTCACTACTGTAACTATCTCTAGAAAGAATCAAACTATTATAGTCTAATTTTAGTCTTTAGGTGTATATGCCTATTTCTCCACACTCTCCATAGATTCTTAAAAGTTCCAGCAGCAATCCCTATTTGTTTGTTTATCTCATGCCACACATCACCAGTATCTGTTACATAATTCCCAAGATAATTAAACTGAGACACCTGCTCAAGATTGCAACCATTCAGATTAACTGACCTATAGCCTGCCTTGACCTATTTTCGTTTTCTCTCCGTTTATCACCAAACCAATTCTACTACCAGTCCCACCAACAGCTCCAATAAGAGAACTCATCATCATTTGCCAAAAGGGCCAAATCATCAAAAAAATCTAAATCAGAAATTTTCAGATCTTTACACTATTAAATCTTTCCCTTGCAGAGAATTTCGCTAACATAATTAATAACCAAACTAAAGAGAAAAGGAGACAAAATGCACCGTTGTCAAACATCAGAAGCAATACTAAACTAATTGCTACAAGCTTTACCATCTCTCAAAAAATGGCTCAGTGTTACTATAAAGAGCTTTCATTATGTTAACTAACTCGTTGATTGGGGGTTTTATGGCTCAAGAGCAGCTAAGGCTATATTGCATCAGCTAAGGCTATATTGCACTTTCAACCCACAACAAAAGTTAAAATAAACACAAAAACGGTAAAGAATGACATAGAAACAAAACAGTACAAGAAAGAGGAGCATAAAAATGAGGAATAAAAAGAACCAACAAGTATATAAATCAACAATAACAATGGGTGTATAAGGACACATTGAAAATCAGAAACAAGAGTAAAATCTAGGAAACAATATAAAAATATCACCCTAACTTTGAAAATAAGCTTTATACAAAAAATGACACTAGAAATTGAAGATCTCACTCAAATCTCTTTAAGTATCTATTTTCTGCAATATGGTTGCATGAAAATGTCTGGATCCTTTTTTTTTTTGCGGGGGGGGGGGAGGTAGTGTATAAAGTAGGTTATTCATTTACTAAAATATAAGCATGCAAGTCACAAAAGGTCCTATGGCAGAGCTATGATGCAACTCATTCATCTATTCAGATCAGTGGTCTCAAAACATTTTGGATTCAGGGGTTACTTAGCCTACCCAAAACTCACAGAATGACCCCTTCCTTCCCATATCTTGATGAACATTTCAAAGATGTTCTGAACAATGGGGTTATTTCTCCTATTGTTTTTAATGAAAGAGTATCACGAGCAAGATGTATCACTAGCTTTAATGTTAGTCTTTGTTTTTCTGTAAGCTGTTCCTTCTGCTACAGCACAGCTATTGAAATTTTAAGTAATTTTATTGAAGTAAAGATCTTGGTTCTGTTATTGAATCAAAAGTGTTACTTATGCATTGTCTTGGTTACCATTACACCTGCATATTATCACTGCAACCTCCCACCACATATTTTAAAATGGATTATAGAATTCAAAAATGTTTAAATAGTTCAAATATTATCATTTCAGTTTGAAAAATGTGCAAGTAGTCTATGCTTCAGTAGCATGTGATTGTGCTGTGCATTCTTTATAATTCAATGTGGGAGAATGGCCAAGATGACATAGCATATAAAGGATATAAAAACTCAGACATAGATACTTTGAACTGCAACTTTTGAACTCTTAAATAGATATTTCTGCAATTTTGATTGATTTGCAATATACAGGAAAGAGAAGAATCCTAGAAGCTACTCCTAGCTTTTACAGGCCTTCTCATATAAAGACATGTCCTACTAAGACCAAAGTCACTGCTGACCACTGCTTCAATTAGAGCTAACACAACACACAAAGTTTGCCTTGCTGGAAAGTAGCTAGCTCCCTAACCACTATGCCAGTTAAGGTTGTTACATTAATTAACATAGGGACTTCCTTTCTCAGTATAAAACAACCTGATTCATGAGTATACTTATGCACCCTGAATCCCACATTATAATAAGTGCTCACTGTGTCAAAGAAAACTACAAGACAAACTAAAATATTCATACTTGGCTTTCAACTTCAGCAGACTGACGCACTCCCCACTGGAAACTACCACTGAGCTGTAATGCAGAAGCAATAGCTAGTCCAGCTTTGCTCGCAGCTGATTCATCTATGGGGCAAAAAAGTAAAAACTTTTTAAGTTAAAAACAGAAAAGTACTTATATAGTCTTTCATATACATTATCAATATGCTGCTTTTATTTAATGGTCTTAAGTTTTATATTGATGCAAAGAAGAAAAATGTTTAATTTATGAACTGTTAAGTGGTAAATTAACTCTTATTGCATATAGCATTAATTAAAAACAACTTTATAATTCAAACTTATCCACTCCTACAATATTTGTTACATAAAATTTATTTTACATATTTCTATTAAAATCATGTATAAAACTCTTTCAGATAATTGTTTAAGCAGTCTCAACCTTAGAATTACTGCCCAAAATTTACAGTTCATTCCACGAGTTTACTAGCTTCAAGATTTTCTCTATCCATTTGCTGCAATAATGCAAACTGGAGACAACAATCATATAAGTAACTCAGGAATAGTAATTTTACCACCTGAAACCTTCAAGGGATTAAGATTAATATGATGACATTTTTAAGCATGTTGGCTGATTCTTTGGAATTTTATGATGCATTATTTTTCCAAGTCTCACAAGCTTGGCTTACTAAAGCTATTTAAAATAATTGGAATGCATTATTAGTTTCATATTGCTGTCAAACATTATGATTCTGAAGCCATTCAGTGATCCAAGAGTTTATACACTTGACAAGCATTTAGAGTACCCTGCAAATTTACATTGTGGATATAATGCAAATTAATTACCTCCTTCTGAAGAATGAATGAAACGGCAGCTGTATGGAAAATTTAGGCCTATTAAGCCCCCTATTCCCATTCAAAGGTAAAAACAGGTGCAATGTCTTGGCTAAAGGCCAACTCTTGAAAAATGATGTAAAAGTAAAAAAAATTGATGCAACATAATGCATTCATCATGCAATGTAGTGCAGGCACCATACAATGTAATGCACACACAATGGTAGTGAAGGAGCACAAGTGCAGAGAGTGGTCCAAGGGAGTTTCTTAGCACATAGACAGAAGTTTAGAATTTTGGAAGGGTATTTGTTTAGAAAAACTAACCAACATGTCATACAGTGGCAAGGGACAAAGCAAAGGTACATAGGCAGAACACATTAAAGCAAGGAAGTTACAAATCATTCTATAAGTATGTCACAAATAAGGTCTAGTGCATTACCAATATTAGTTTCCAGGTCCCCTGGCCTTTTTTCTGTTGAAATATTTTCTGTACATGGATTTTATTTTTCCTGATTTATCTATTGCAATCAACATTGTCGTGCAGTATTTTTCATACTTTTTCCATCTGAACCGAGGTTCCCTGGGTGGGTTTTCACAAAAGTGAATGAGAAAATCCTCCAGGCAATCATCAAATGAGACAATTTTAATTTAATAACTTGTGTAGTTTTTCTGCTGAGGGCCTGCCATCCTCTCAGACCTTCTACTATGGCATATAAACTGACAGGCTCCTGTCAGACCTCTGTGGCAAGCAGCTGCTTGAGGGGGTATTTATTTTGCCGTCCCATGGCCAAGTGGTTAGCGTGCCTGGCTACTGATCTAAGGGACCTGGGTTCGAGCCCCGGATCAAGGCATGGTTGTATGTGTTGTTTTTCTGCTGAGGTCCTGCCATCCTCTCAGATCTTCTACTTTGGCATATAAACTGACAGGCTCCTGTCAGACCTCTGTGGCAAGCAGCTGCTTGAGGGGGTATTTATTATTTTTTTTATTTAATTATTTATTAGGAATTCTTCTCCTATGAGCTTATTGGGTGTGCACCCAATAATTTATTCATATACAATCTCACCTTCAGCTCCAGGATTAATGCTCCACTCATTGTCACTGATTCTTCATCCAGCACAATTTGGAGCTCACCAGATGAGCAATCAAGTGTGGTCAAAACATTTTTATCTTCTGTGTTATCCCTATTTTTCTTTATCAGCTTTTTTGGCATTTTCCAGAATTTCCTGATTTGTTTCATGTTGTAGCTTAGCAACCTCATTGAGTGCTTCTTGAATAACTTCAGCAAACAAAGTTTTTCCCCTTTCATTTTTTTTTCATCAATTGGGTACTTAGCTGCAAAGTGACCTTGTCTTTTACATTGTTTCAGACATGTAAGCCATTTTTTCAAAAGCCATAAATTTTTGTTTGAACCACAATTTGAACAGTATCACTATTTCTTCAGCTTCAGTCTTGCAACCTTTTTCCTTAGCTATGTCATTCATTTTCAGCTCTTCTTTTTGAATTTTGGATTTTCATTTAAGAATTTTAATCAATAAATAATATCCACAGAGTTACCTGTTGACTTTAACATCAATAAATCAATAAATGCTTTTGTGAAAAAAAGTTTCACCAATAGACATGAGTTCGAATTCTGAACATCAGGGAAACTTTTTTCCATGAAAACCTTTATTTGTTTAAGAGTGCAATGAATTTGCAACTTACCACCATTTATCAGTTACTTTACATTCATTTTACCTTTATCACTCATTTAAATAATGTTCACTATATCCTGTAAGCTTAAAACATTTCTTCTTTTATAAAACATTAAAGAGTTTTATTGATTTCTAACAGCCCTTGTACATATACAGTTTGCAAGATGCTTCAGTTGAAAAGAGAGGCTATGCAATCATTTTCTGAGAGTCTCCCAAGTTAATACTTCTTATGGAAAATATCAAGAATGATTCTATCCATGATTCCGCCCCCCATCCATATTTCACAACCTCCCATTGTCATTAACATCATGTATTGTGCTGACCAGGGAGTGCTAGACCTTGCATACCAATTTGGATGAAAATAAATAAATTAAAAAAAATAAATACTCCCCTCAAGCAGCTGCTTGCCACAGAGATCTGACAGGAGCCTGTCAGTTTATATGCCATAGTAGAAGGTCTTTGAGGATGGCAGGACCTCAGCAGAAAAATAATACACACATCCATGCCTTATCTGGGGCTCGAACCCAGGTTGGGTTGTTTTACCTCTGAGCGGCACTTTTTTGCACACCATGGGCTAAATGGCCAGGTCACATGGACCCCGAAGGCTCAGAGGTTGGGGGAGGGGACCAACTGGAACAGCTGTTGGGAGACAGATGGTAGCCTCCCATCAAGGCCATCCAGCGTGTTCTTTAACGTGCACAGGGTATGGCTCTCCCGTTAACGGGGCCACGGCTTGACGTCCCATCCGACGGACAGCGGCCTTTCCAAGCCCATCGGTGTCCCCTACTGACCGTGGACAGGGCGGGGAATTTTTGCAGAGATAAATCTCAATGCTGACCCAGCTGGGACTCGAACCTGGGAACTACAGATTACGAGCCTGGCACGCTACCGACCCCCATCCCCCGCCCCCTCAAACCCAGGTTCCTTTGATCAATAGCCAAGAGCACTAACCACTTGGCCACAGAATGGCACTCAGATGAAAGGATGCAACTTTTATTATTTCAGAAAGAAGTTTCTTAAAATGAAAGCTAATAAATTTTAACTTACAATTACCAGTTAATCAAAACCTGGTTGTTGATCCCTTTCTTCCCCCCCCCCAAAAAAATAAACTATCAAAACCTATTAATATTAATCAGTGTTGCAAAAAAAAAAAAGCCAAGAAAAAGAATCATTCAATCAAAAAAAGTTTCAAGTAAAATAACATATTTTCATTTTTGAAAAACAACTGCAAATAAAATATTGTCAAAAAAAGTTTAGTTTCATTTTATAGGTATAGCAGAGTAATGTTTACAGAAAGGTCAGAATTTATTATTATGAGGGTCCTCCTAAAATTTATCTGCTTTAAGCCCTGTGAAATATTGGAAAAAACCCTGATTCCAGCCTTCCCAAGTATTTTATCTTTAACAAAATTCATCAGCTATCCCTATTGAACTTTTCTTTCATATTCATTTTCAGAAACATTTCTTCAACTACTGATATAAATTTCACTATAACAAATGTGTTAGGATTACAGAGCATGCTACACCAATTGTGTATCTTACTTTGGTCCCCTCATCTCTGATGGATTAGATTACTTGCATCTTAAAGTTATGCAGACTTTTAAGAGAAGTTTCAATTCAACTTGTACACACTAAGTAATTACCACTTTTGAGTCAATTCAAATTTTTAGAGGAAAAATTGTCTTGAGCCAAGTGGATACAAACCCACAACCTCCTGATAACATGTTAATTCAATATATATACTTTTTATATTTATTATATGAAGTTTATTCAATTTTAATCAACTGTATACTTGTAATATATACTTTCCATCTATATGGCATTTATCTGCCACTTGTGGCTAGATTGCCTGAACAGTGCCTAATGTGACTTAATGGAATATGTACTGTAAGTAGAAAATGTTCATATCATCAATTAGAGGAGATCTTGACTGGCAGCTAGTAGCTCAGTGGCCCAGGGCACCTGACATGTTATCAGGAGGTCATGGGTTCGTATCTCACCCAGCTCAAGACAATTTTTCCTCTAAAAATTTGAATCAACTTAAAAGTGGTAATTACTTAGTGTATACCAAAAAGGCGAGTTTATTCAATATTTAATTCAACTTGTTTCTTTAGTAATACAATTATTTTGACTATCATTTAATATGGGGACAAAACTATCATAATGGGGGAAAATTAAGCAAAATGTCCTTACCATCAGAAAGTGCTACCATAGCTATGGTAACAGAGCTGATGTACACCACACAGAGCCAGTCAAGAACTATCCCAAACCATCGAGTTACAGCAATAAACATGAACCAAGTAGAGGTGTGCTTATCTTGGAAATGATCAAATGAAATTTCGAATGATCTTTGAACTTTAAAAGCTCTAATAGTTGTCAAGCCATAAAGTGATGTGCTGAGATGGGAAAACACTGGACTCCTAGCTAAATATAATAAATATTTCACTTAAAAAGTATATACAGTTTATTCACACAAAATTCATATAATAAAGTTTTATGTTTCATATTCTAGTATTAAGCAAAATATATTAAGGTACTCATGAACAGAAGTAAAAAAATCCTGGAAACTTCCTCACTCAAGCAACTAAATATTTTGTACTGACAACTAGAAAATCATTGTATTATGATGATTCCTGCAAAAAATGAATTTCAAAAACTACATGCCTAGCTACGAAATTTTTTCAACAGGCTTCTACAATTTTTAGATTTTTTTCCATCCCTGTTTTTAAAATTAAAAAATAAATACTACATAAGGTAAGGCCCTTTAGTACATGGCTGAGTCATGACAAAATGTCATAACTGTGGGAGCTATCATTCCCAATCAAGAACTTCATAGTCCATGAATGTTTAGAATAAGACTTCTTCATAAATCTGATTCTAAACATTCATGGACTATGAATATTTTAATGTTAAAAAATAAGATTAAATGAAGTACCTAGCAAAATTTTTATTCAAGAATTTACAATAATGGTTAAAAATGATTGCCTTTGACACCATCATTAACGTGTATTGAGGTATTTATTGTTGTATTATCTGTGAATTGTGCATATGACTCACAAAAGTTCTTATGTTTCCTTTTATGCAACAGAAATGCATCCCCACAGATAAAAATATAGAAGGTTTAGCTCTGGAGTCCTGAGTGACCAATTTCATGCAGCACTACAACCAATCTATCAATAAGAAAAGTGATCATCAAGATGTATTTTTTGCATGGCTAAAATACAGAGGAGTTTCATTATGTTGGAGGTATATATACACATTGTGCTGCCAAAGGTACACTGTACACTAGTAGAGGCACTTTTTCTTGCAGAATCATAGTAAAGTGTCATCTGTAAAATGATCTTTGAAGAATAGTAATCAGCTGATTGCAGAGAATACCACACAATACACTGAACTGATCTGGAAAATTACTTCATCTCTGACCTCATGTGATTGTAAGTGTTGTTGACACTGTCGCAGGTAGACTGAGACACATCACATAACAAGATGTATCAATACAACTGTTGATTAGTAGAGTCAATAACAAAATCCCAGCTGTTGGGAAAAATCCCCAGGTTTGAGGTGCTGAATGCACTGTATGTGGTATGGATATATGCCTTCTTAATTTAACATTCTATCATCAGGGGTGCACAAATGTTTATGGCTTTGCACTGGATAGAAAAATATTACATTTGCTGTGGTCCAATAGTTGGGAAGGGGAAACAATAAAAAGAGCAAAAAAAATTAACTTTGTTTATTACATTTACTTGTTATATGTATAGATACCAAACAATGAGAAAAAATTAGATATTACAATAAAGTATATTAGTTTTATGTCGAACATGACATTGGCTTGTCTAAACAGTATGTGAAGGATGGGACTGGATCCTAGAAATTAGCTGCTGAACATTCAGCTTCAGTGATAGTGTAGTTAGTTGTATGAGGTTGCCCAAACTTCTCTTTGGTCATATTAAAATACCATTCACTTTAGTAAAGATGGGAAAAAATGTTCTATAGTTTTAAATTTTTCATATGAGCCATATCAAATTGTTAAAAGTACCAGAGTTCGTGAACACCTGTTCTATATACTCTAGTTTGAGAAAAACACATGGAAATCTTTCAGCATTACACCAGACTCTGCATACCCTCTGAACAGCATTTTCTTGTTTAGCCACATCTTGTTGTACTGTATGCTCAGAAGAAATAGAATGCTAGGAAACAAGATCCCATTTCTAACATTTGTAATTTAGCAACTTCTGGGAAATGTAGTAAAACACTCATTGATCTTGAATTCTTCAAGTTGGAAAATGTCCAAATAGTTGGGAGGGGGGAACAATAAAAAGAGCAAAAAAAAATTAACTTTGTTTATTACATTTACTTGTTAAATGTATAGATACCAAACAATGAGAACAAATTAGATATTACTATAAAGTTTATTAGTTTAATGTTGAACATGACACTGGCTTGTCTAAGTAGTATGTGAAGGATGGGACTGGATCCTAGAAATTAGCTGCTGAACATTCAGCTTCAGTGATAGTGTAGTTAGTTGTATGAGGTTACCCAAACTTGTCTTTGGTCATATTAAAATACCATTCACTTTAGTAAAGATGGGAAAAAATGTTCTATAGTTTTAAATTTTTCATATGAGCCATATCAAATTGTTAAAAGTACCAGAGTTCGTGAACACCTGTTCTATATACTCTAGTTTGAGAAAAACACATGGAAATCTTTCAGCATTACACCAGACTCTGCATACCCTCTGAACAGCATTTTCTTGTTTAGCCACATCTTGTTGTACTGTATGCTCAGAAGAAATAGAATGCTAGGAAACAAGATCCCATTTCTAACATTTGTAATTTAGCAACTTCTGGGAAATGTAGTGAAACACTCATTGATCTTGAATTCTTCAAGTTGGAAAATGTCCAAATAGTTGGGAGGGGGGAACAATAAAAAGAGCAAAAAAAAATTAACTTTGTTTATTACATTTACTTGTTAAATGTATAGATACCAAACAATGAGAACAAATTAGATATTACTATAAAGTTTATTAGTTTAATGTTGAACATGACACTGGCTTGTCTAAGTAGTATGTGAAGGATGGGACTGGATCCTAGAAATTAGCTGCTGAACATTCAGCTTCAGTGATAGTGTAGTTAGTTGTATGAGGTTACCCAAACTTGTCTTTGGTCATATTAAAATACCATTCACTTTAGTAAAGATGGGAAAAAATGTTCTATAGTTTTAAATTTTTCATATGAGCCATATCAAATTGTTAAAAGTACCAGAGTTCGTGAACACCTGTTCTATATACTCTAGTTTGAGAAAAACACATGGAAATCTTTCAGCATTACACCAGACTCTGCATACCCTCTGAACAGCATTTTCTTGTTTAGCCACATCTTGTTGTACTGTATGCTCAGAAGAAATAGAATGCTAGGAAACAAGATCCCATTTCTAACATTTGTAATTTAGCAACTTCTGGGAAATGTAGTGAAACACTCATTGATCTTGAATTCTTCAAGTTGGAAAATGTCCAAATAGTTGGGAGGGGGGAACAATAAAAAGAGCAAAAAAAAATTAACTTTGTTTATTACATTTACTTGTTAAATGTATAGATACCAAACAATGAGAACAAATTAGATATTACTACAAAGTTTATTAGTTTAATGTTGAACATGACACTGGCTTGTCTAAGTAGTATGTGAAGGATGGGACTGGATCCTAGAAATTAGCTGCTGAACATTCAGCTTCAGTGATAGTGTAGTTAGTTGTATGATGTTACCCAAACTTCTCTTTGGTCATATTAAAATACCATTCACTTTAGTAAAGATGGGAAAAAATGTTCTATAGTTTAAAATTTTTCATATGAGCCATATCAAATTGTTAAAAGTACCAGAGTTCGTGAACACCTGTTCTATATACTCTAGTTTGAGAAAAACACATGGAAATCTTTCACGCATTAACACCAGACTCTGCATACCCTCTGAACAGCATTTTCTTGTTTAGCCACATCTTGTTGTACTTGGATGCTCAGAAGAAATAGAAAGCTAGGGAACAAGATCCCATTTCTAACATTTGCAATTTAGCAACTTCTGGGAAATGTCATAAAACACTCATTGATCTTGAATTCTTCAAGTTGGAAAATGTCATCATTATTCAGTTGTTAATCAAATGTTGTCAATTATTCAGCACCAACAGCAATAGTATTTCCATTGCAAAATCCATAAGCAGACAACATATTAGCATTTTCAGCATTTGAAAACAGAGCAGGCATACTGAATACACAAAACATCAATTGCACACTATGAGACACAATGATCCACTGTGTAATTAGGTTTGGTTAGAATTTTTTTTCAGTTTGGTTCATGGATGTGAATATTTGAATTTCAAACATCCATGTTTCCCAGGGTTGGATTGGGGGGGGGGAGAGGTTTTTGCTTTTATACTGTGCTCCAGATAAAGAATGGAGAAGTAAATCTGAAAATCAAAGAAAGTGATCAACTAATGAAAAAGGTAACACCCACATGAGTTTTTGAAAGAACAACGTATGTAACTCTGCCACAGTAAATAGCTCCCCACCTTAGGCAAGAAATAATTACTTTTTCAAATGCATTCATACATTATTAATATGTAAAGGAGTCAGCAACCCCCTTTGAACAGCATATTGCACAGAGAGAGACTCCATTGGTTTGGCCATGTTGCCCATATGCATAACTGTAGATTAGTGAATAGGGTTATGAACAGTGTGCTAAAGGCCTCAGAAAGAGGGGAAGACCTAGGATGCAGTGGGCAGACAATGTCAAATAGGGCCTTGTTAGAATTGGTCAACAGTGGCCAGATGCAGCAGATGTAGCTCAGGACAGACATGTTTGGAGAACAAAACTGCACAATCTGGTTGGAATTCTGTGGCCCATGGCTATTTGAGGATGATGAAGATTATGATGATATTCTATGGTATGTTAATCTCGGAATATTGTAAAGTTATCAATGAAACATAATTTATTTACACTGGTATATTAGCAACTAGAAAAACTGCCCGGTGTTGCTCAAGTTATTGTTGACATCAGCTTGTGCTCTCATAGCTCATAATTTCACAAATTATCAAAAATGTTATTTCTGTTTCGACAGATTTTAGTACCCTGTAATTCCTGAGATGCTTGATCGAATGGTCTCATATTTCATATATGAGTAACCCTTTGTGACCCCATATTGGGTGAAAAAAATTCAGTTCCTATCTTCAATGGAATGCCTTAATATAATAATATCTTTGGGAATGTGAGGGATCTGGCAATGGTTGGTGGCTTTCTCGATTAGAATTTGCGAATGAGCAGAAGCCATGAATGGAGAATGGAGAATGGAGTAGAAAGACATTTTATCCAAAACAAGGGTTTCTAACCACCTATTCAACCTATTGAGTTTATATTTCGCACTGCATATTCTCATGCTATTCTTAATCTTCTGCCAAGATTCCAGGTTCCTAGCCTCTTTATGTGAAGAGTTTTAGTGACTACAGACATGTTTTATTATTATAGATGTAAAACACTTGCCATAAAAGCTCCTTAATGAGTTGAGGATTGATACCTTTTTGAAGCATCACATCTTGCCTTTCATTGACTTTTGTGGTTAAGTATAATAAGCCACAACTGGACAAAAAACTCTTTGATGGAGACTTTTTGCTCCATTCTTTATATATAACAGAGTATAATCTTGCATTATTTTAAATACAATTAACATAATTTTGAACTGGTGCAAAATTTTAAATTGGCAATAACAGTATTGTACTCAAAGAATGTGGCAATTTTATTTATTTACTCATTTAATTGTTTTTTTTTTCACTTATATGCATAGGTACAATAATTCATTTCTGAATTATTTGAATCTTATTATTCTGAATTGCATTTCTGATGACATGAGGGGTGCTCCAAATAATTCATTTCTGAATTATCTGAATCTTATCATTCTGAATTGCATTTTTGATGACATGAGGGGTGCTCCCAAAATCTTTCTGAGCCCCGCAATTGCTTAGAAACTTTCTTGATAGTTTCTGATTTTTTCTGATAGTTCTTTTATGAATTGGACAACATTCATATTAAATTTTGACTCAGAATGGCATTAGCTATAAGCTCCTATAGTTATGAGATTTTGTCATGTCTCACCCTGTACTTTATAAATACACTTCAAAAGGAAAAAAGTTTTAATTATTTAGTTCCTTCACATGCAGAACACATTTTAGCTGAATAGCTTAGTGAACAATTTTCTACATTTATGATGTATCATGACAGAAAATATTACAATACTGTTTATTATATTTATGTATACAGTAAAATCTCATTTATCTCTAAGAGTTGAAGGGGATTCTAAAAAACTATATTTTGAATTATGCATTGTTTTTATAAATACTAAAATTTCTGTTTCTGCTGCTAGGGTTCAACTTTCAATTTTAAACATAATGAATTTGGACTTATTTGTGTTCAAGTTAACAGGATTTTACTGCACCTCCACAACAAATTTGAGAGAGAGACATATTTATGCAAATGCAAACTTAACCTTGTTTTGGAATATAGGCAGCAACTTCATGAGGAATCCACCTTCCACCCCACAAGTTCTTTTAAATATGTAAGTGAATATAGTTCAGAATAACTGTTCCTTCAATCTTATAAAAATTCATACCGCAAAATTTTGAAAAGCTACAATATAATTCAGTGCAACTAATTTTGAAAAAAAAAGGATGTACCCAACACTTTGAATACTAGAGTATACTATAAAGAAGTAGCAAACCCATTCATCAAAGAAGTGCAATTACACATGAAAGAAATCTCAATCATGCTATACTTGTCAATTGTTCTATTTAATAAGTTATATAGGTTTAATAGGTTAGGAAGGATATTAGAAAATCTACACCATTATAGGAAAGTCTACTGTACTACTACTATATGATTTTCCATTGTAAGAAGGTCTACTGAATGTGTTATATGAGGCAGAAATGTCCCAGTTGCTAGATGCTACAGATAGATTCAGTAAGATAACATTTCATAATTAGGGGGAAATTATATCTGATATCCATTAACAACATCAAGCATGCACTTCACAAATCCATGAATCCATACTCTGAAGAGACTAAAATGCTGTAGGAAGAGGTTCAATGATTTACAAGAAGAGGAATTTCATTCAAGAAAAACTGACCATAGAGAACTTAATAGAGCTAACACATTGGGAATAGGTAGAAGAAGAACAAGATAAAAAAAAGTATGGAACTCTCTAATATGACTGTAAAAATATCTCTCTCCACAACTCTGATGAGTACTGCACTTAATATCTTATATTAATGTGGTGAAAGTACTCATATACACTCTGTTGTATGCAGTGTTTCTTAATACAGAAGTGAAAAAAAAATGAAACTCTGAGAAATGTCTATAAAGCATCTTTTTTTTAACATTTAAAACATTGTTTTCCAAGAACGCATCCTTAAATCAAGGACCTATTTTATCTGGTTGCCACTGTCCATGTTAGGAATCAGGATCCCCCTTACAAGAGCTAACATATTTACTTTAAAAATATAGATTATAAAAATATACCTAAAGATCACCTTATTTAACCTTTTCAGCCTTTGGCCCAAATTAAAAGATATATAATACAAACATTTCACTTAATTACAATCAAGAGTGTATTTTATAGATTACCAAATTTATTATTATCATCAAGATCTGATCATGTGATCAATTTTTTAAAAAAGAGTAAAGCTGCAGAAAGAATCTAGTTACATCAATATTATTAATTTTAATATAACTTTTCTCATTTTTTTACATTTACTTTTTTCTCATTTACTAAAGTTTATTTTCAAACAAGATAACAGCATTAAATATTAACATTCAGTATCAAAATAAAATTAATCCATGTATTTTAATTACAATGCTTTTTCATAAAGTTGGAAAAGTAATATTAATTTTAAATATTTCAACAATAACTGAAGAAATGTTGCAATAATATATACAATAAATGTAGCTTTTAGAAAGATTCTTATTACTTACTAATCCCTTCATATCTTTTTATATCTCGTGCTGTTGGAAGGTAAAATTTCCTCAGGAAGATAAAAATGACAGTGAGGGCTAAAGTAGGTGCTATAAGAATTGGTTGCACAATGGCTACGATAGTGAGAATTCCCAACAAGTTGAAAAATATCTTTAAAATAAAAATTTAAGTTGAACACAAATAAATTTGAATGAAGAAAAATTATTTAGTTACTACAAAGCAATGTTTAGCAAAATTCTTGCATCATAAAGCAATAAAAACATAAATATACATATAAAAAAATTGGCAATATTGACATTGTGTCAAGGAGTCCTACATTCATGGCACTTTCAAGTTTCAAATGAGGTTTTTATGAAGATAAAGATCTTAATTATATTTCCCTAAATCTTGATCTTCAATACTACATTATTCAGTATTTAGCTGTGAAAATGATAAAATTCACAACAATATATATCATAAAAAATGCAAAGTTTAGTAATTTTTATACTGTTTTTAAAAGAAGAAAGGTTCAAAAGTATGTCACAATTTGTAAATTTTCATAATATTTGAAGAAAATGTTTAGAATGATTGCCATTGTTATTAAGCTTTGCCGTTCCCAGAACAGTCTAAATGAGTATCATTTAAAATCAAGATTTTCATGACTAACAACTTTTTACCTTATTTCATGTCACATTTTTTAAAACTTATTCTTTAGTTATTTTTAAAATTTCTTTAATGGAAAAAACCGTGGACAGCATGAAATGTGTAGCAATGCATAGTCATGGGAGTTTAGTATAATCAACCAGCTCACAAACAGAAGCACAAAGTAAGTGATGCCAGAGCAACCACCACCAATACAGCAGAGTGCCTGTTAATAACAATGTGTCACAATAGAAACCTTGGTCACTAATGAGTGAAAAGAATCAACACCAGACTTTTCTTCATTGTACAACTTAAGAGGCTGTCCCAAGAAGAGCACATCAATTACATCAACACAGGTAGGGCTAATTGAACTTGAACTTCATCCGATAAACAATTATCAGTAAGTTTTTCACAATGAGTTGATTGTTTTTTCCAAATATCACGTGACTAGTGCAACACCTACAGTGTTTATACATCAATTTTAATTTAATTCTGCATACTATGTTTTTACCTTCGATTCAAAAAAATTATTTATTGTAAAATGTAAACTGCATTTAATTGAATATGAATGTCAAATATAGAAATATCAATTACTGGACTTACTGATGTAAAAAATATTTTTAACGAAAGCATATCTCTCATCATCATCCTCAAGCAGCCATGGGCTACGGAGGTCCAACCAGACGGTGCAATTTAGTTCTCCAAGCAAGTCTGTCCTGAGCTACATCTGCTGCATCCGGCCACTGCACATCAATTCTAACAAGGTCCTGTTTGACATTGTCTGCCCACCGCATCCTAGGTCTCCCCCTCCTTCTGAGGCCTCTAGGCACACTGTTCATAACCCTATTCGCCAATCTATAATTATCCATACGGGCAACATGGCCAAACCAGCAGAGTCTCTCTCTGCACAATATGCTGCTTAAAGGAGGTTGCAGACTTCTTTGCCTAACCTCATCATTAGTTACAAAGTTAAACCACCTAATATCCAAGATACTGCGTAAGCATCTAGAATCAAAAGCATCTAGTTTCCTGTTATCTTGTTTACACAGCGTCCAAGTTTCACTACCATAACTAACCCTAGAAAGAACCAAACTATTATACAGTCTAATTTTAGTCTTTAGGTGTATATGCCTATTTCTCCACAATCTCCATAGATTCTTAAAAGTCCCGGCAGCAATCCCTATTTGTCTGTTAATCTCATGCCGCACATCACCAGTATCTGTTACATAGCTCCCAAGATAATTAAACTGTGACACCTGTTCAAGATTGCAACCATTCAGATTAACTGAATCACAGTCTGCCTGACCAATTTTCATCACTTTATTTTTCTCTCTGTTTATAACCAAACCTACTCTACTACCAGTCTCATCAACAGCTCAAATGAAAGAGTTCATCTCATCAACATCATTTGCCAAAAGGGCTAAATCATCAGCATAATCTAAATCAGAAATTTTCGCATCTCCAGTCCATTTAAGGCCAAAATCTTTCCCTTGAAGTGAATTTCGCATAACATAATCAACAACCAAACTAAAGTGAAAAGGAGATAAAATGCACCCTTGTCGAACACCAGACGTAATGCTAAACCAATTGCTACAAGCCTTACCAACTCTCACACATGACTCAGTGTTATTATAGAGAGCTTTCATTATGTTAACTAACTTGTCTAGTATACCATATGATCTCACAGTCAACCACAAATTATAACGATCAACAGAGTCGAAAGCCTTTTTGAAATCAACAAAGCTAGCAACCAAAGGTTTCTGAAATTCTAAACATTTCTCAATAATCTGCCTAAGTGAAAATATCTAATCTACACAACCCCTACCACTTCTGAATCCACATTGCTCATCACGCAATTGCCTGTCAACCAGATTCTTAATTCTATTAAGCACAATCATGGAAAGAACTTTACCTGGAACAGAGAGTGGGCTGATACCCCTATAGTTATCACAAGAACTGCGATCAACTTTTTTGAAAATATGGATAATAATAGCTTTGGTAAAATCTTTAGGAACCATGCCTTTATCATAAAAGTTATTCAAAATTTCAGTCATCCAAGTGGTAACCAAAACATTACCAGCTCTGAGCATTTCTGTAGCAATTTCATCTACCCTTGGGGATTTATGAAGTTTAAGTATAGAAATAGCCAAAATAACTTCAGATTGTGTTATAGGGCCAACATTAAAGCTGCCAATGCATCCATCATCATTACAAACAATGGGAGTAGAACTAACCACATTGTTTAGAACATCACTGAAATGTTCAGCCCACCTAGCCATGACAGAATCCTCCCCTTCTATAACCTTACCTTGTTTATCCTGCAATCCTTGTATACCTGTCCGTTTTCTACCACATAAAACATTAACTATCTGGTACAGGTCTCTGCTGTTGTGCTGCCTAACTGCTTCCTCAGCTTTGTCAGCCAAGCCATCAAGCCAAAGATTCTTATCAGTAGCTAACTGATCCTTTACATGTTTATTAAGCTCTCTGTAATCCTTTCTATTAGGACTAGTAGGGTACTGATTAAGGACATTCCTGCAGTTCCTTCTTTCTGAAATAAGCTCAAGTGCCTTATCACTTAAATAATTCTGCCTCCTCTGCTCCTTTTTTCCTAAAAGAGTACTGTTAGTTTCCAAAAATGCCTGTTGGCCCCATTCTTCCTCAACTTCAGTATTAAGCAAACCATGACTGTCATAATGACTAAGTAACCTATCATGGTAATCTAGACCCAAATAAATTAAAATTATTTTGCATATCTTTTGTTACTAAAATAGATATATGCATATAAATACTTTGTTTTTTAATAATCATTTAATAAAAATAATTTAAATGGGTTACTTCATAACAAAACATATTTAAATTTATGGCACATGTAGGAATTTGCACAGTTGTAGTTTAAATTTCATACTGCAGTTCAAAGTGTTCAGTGTTAAGTTTATAAGTCGAAACTAAGGGTTCCATACTAGTGCTTTCTACCAAAAGAGTCACAGACTTTGCACACCCTTTCAAATAGGAAAACAAAGTTTTTGTTATTCTATTCTTTTTTAAGCATTATAGCCCAATTAAATTTGAACTGCACAATCAGCTGACATCTGCTATAGGTTATTAATTCACTATTTTCTTCATGATTTACAACTGGCTTCTACAAAATCCCACGATATGGCTTACCTCTTAGTCAACTGATAGTGTTACTAAGCTTGCATTATTTATTAGAGTCTTTCCTCGAAGTCATTTTAGTAACTATGTAAGCTAACTGTACTTTAACAGTATTGAGGAGAAACATTAGTTTGATAATTGAAATATTTTCTTGCTGAATTAAAAAGATGAGCAAGAAAATATCCAATTATCATTCAAAGGTTTTAATATATATTTTAGAATAGATAGCATGCAACCAAATTAAGTGCCATTTTAAGTCCCATAAGTGCCACAAAATTTTCTTTGCTTTAAAATTCTAAATTACTATTGCTTTTAAGCTGAAATTGAAGTACAGACTTTTACAGGTTAACTATCATAGTACTATCAAACTCTTCCAGTTATAAATACAGTAGCATTAGATCTCTTTGCAGTAGCATACCTAAGGAGGAGAAGTTTATAAGATTACAACCCCCCCCCCACCTCCATTCTGAGAGCTAGAATAATATATATTTTATAAGGCAATACCCAAAAACCAGACTCAAGCATATCAAACCTCCCTCACCACTGCCAACACCATTATTTTTTTTGACAGTGATGCACAAAGAATAGTGAAATCCACTTCATTATTTCCAACAGTATATGAATGAAGAACTTAAAATATTTTAATCTATTAAAAACAAGTTAAAATTGCAGAACAAACAACATCAGAATCTCTACACTATGACAAAGAAATCAGCATGCAGAACTTGCTGGGACATACATAGTTGGAGTGTGGGGAGCTATGATTGGAGAGTAAATTACAATTGGTTACGAAGAAACCTTGTAGTAGAAAGCAGTAGTTAAGCAAAACAGTAGTGATGATAGATGACATTGTTAAATATAAATATGTTGTATGACATTTTGTAATTTATTATTTAGAAGCTTCTATAGGGCTCAGATAATATCCTACTGAGTGCAGCTCTATATCTTACATAAAAAATTGAAATCATGCTTTGAAACAAGTAGGGAAAACTATTTCATACAGAAATTCTAATTTTCCAATTTATATTCATTATGAAATAACATGTGATGTTTGATATTGACAATTACACTAGCTAATTTACTTATACTGCTTGAACTCAATTAAACTCTCTAAAATATGTAGCAAATGACACTGCCCAAGAATTATTAAAAATTTTCGATTGAATATTTTCCGTCATTTGAAATTGTATTGATTGAAATTTAGCTGAAATTTTCTTCCTTTTTTTTGGGGGGGGGGATTAAGGTAGCCCTTGATAATCCTCACATCAGAAGCTTTCATTTAAGATATAATTCATATAATCCACAACTGTTCACACATATTTTTCTTTTTAGGGAATGGCTTGTTTTTTTTTTTTTTTTCAGAGGGAGAAAGATGACATGTGGGGGGTCAACCCCTTATGTTACTTAAGTTAGAAAAAAAAAAGGAAGTTCTAATACCAAATTTGGTGGTCCTAGCTCTCAGAAGAAATTATTCTCGCTTTTTTTTTATAGGGGGAGGGAAGTTGACTCAACTCTTTATGTTGATTTAAATTAGGGCTGTACATCTGAAAACCCTTGAATGTCCTTCCATTGAATATATGGGGAGATGTTTCCCATTATTAGTAGAATATGCCAACATTCTTGGAAAGTAGACAGCTACTTTCAAAGAATTTTAGATCTTATTTGTCAAATTCGTACTTGTAGACTGTGCTTCAGAAATCCAATCATAGCAAAAAGGATGTATATGTTTAAGATACATATCTCATTTTCTATAATGTGGATTGCAGTTAAGTGTCGAGGTGCACTGAATTTGGTGATGCAAGGTATTACTATAAAGGAGTTTTTCGCCTTTTTTGGGGGAGGAGAAAGTTTTTGGAAAAATGGAACAGACAAAACTCCTTTTTCTTATGAATCATCATGCAAAATTTGGTTACGATACCTTAAGAGGTCTCCAAATGCATAGCAAACAGATAACTTTCAAATATATATATATATAAGATCTATTGTAATAATCTTGTTCGTGCTTGCGTTGCAAACAAAATTAAAGCCACGTGGTAAAGAAACAATTCATTAATTTTTTAAACACTACAGCTAGTACCTCAGTAATGTTACAAATAAAGGTAAACCAGTTTTGTTATTTATAACTTCATTTTAGTCTTGAAATAGTAGTTATGTTTAAACAGACAGAATGTATGCAACTTTAAAAAATAATAAAACGATTTTGTTACACTTATAAAATCAATAGAAAACAATATTTCTAAAACTCTCTGTCTTCAAATTTATTAAGAAAAACAAATTTAATAGTTCAAAATGATACAGATTAGTAGAGAGATATTAATAAGCACAAACATACCTCTGTACAATCAGATGCAGTAGGAGGAAGTACATCATCAATCATTCCCATATCACGAGACAAGCGATTTAAAATGTTGCCTGTGTTAATGCCATAATTGTTAGTTATCCACAGTGGTTAGTTTATAACAAATGTTAGTAAATGCTCATACATTAACCATATACCATAAGCTTTAAATAAGCATGCATTAATTATAAAACACCAATTATAAAATGTTAATGGCAGAACATAGAAAGTTAAAAAAAAATTGCTTCAAATATCATACAGCAAAATTACATTAATATTGTTAGCCATATTTTTAATGTTTGTTTCTTTACCTCACACAGTAATAATAAAACCACACAAATTTTAAAAACTCAGCTACATCTAAAAATCTAAATATACTGATTTTAGAGCAATTTTACATATGGTAAGCAGTTTAAAAAACAGTTTTAATAAACTAGATTAAATTTAAATTAAGTTATTACATGCTGATGTAAAGAACATATTATGTTGAAGAAGGTTTCAAAGCTTGTAAAATCTGTCAAACTGGTAAATGAGAGAACATTTTTGAAACAAAAGAGAAAAATTACCGAAATGGACCCAGTGAAGCAATTAGATTAGAATCTAATAGCAATCCTGAGGGGGGGGGGGATTGTAAATGATTCCATCTAAAGAGCAAAATTTAAATATTTGACACACTGCAAGTTGGAATTAATAGCAAAACATTATGATTTGCAATCCAATCCTCAATTTGCTGGATTTTTCTAATCAGTCACATAGTAAAAGTAGGAGTAAGTAGATTTCTACAAATCTGCTATTGATTATTTCAATTAAGCAAAAAGTAAAAACTTCAATTTTTTCTAGAACATAGCGTTTTTAACTTGAAATTATCAAAGGCTATATTGTGTATTAAATGTAAAAATCTTGACATATCTCTTTTATCCTCACATTTGCAACACTGAAATTGAAAACAAGAGAAATATTAAAATAAAATTTTGCTGTATAATAAATGAAATTTGTTAGAAAAGGAGATTGAAAAGTTTTGCCATCATGAAGTTTTATGCTTTGCAACTGAACTCATTTACACCACCAATTTAACTGGCTTAAAAACGATGATAAATTTTGAAATGTTCGGCAGTTACAATTAAAAAAATACTACAATCTTCTTTCTCATGTGCATAAACTTCATGCTTATGAAATACATAACTAGATAATAAGCTTTAAAAACTTAAGAGTCGAACTTGAAACTGCTCTACAGTATATAAGCCAAGAATATTAGCTTATTGGAACTTCTTTAAATACATGTATCCTGGAAATTCAACAATGTTTAAAATGTATATACTACCCACTTTCTTCAAAACTTGATATATTAATATCTTAACTGAAGAAAAATATTAGAATCTGAATGCTAATGTGAACAGAGAATGAAAGATTTTGCTTCTGACATAAACTTGAGCAACTCAATGACAAGTACTTAAATGATAGCAGTGGCTTTGAAATTAACTATATGTAGTTATTTCAACATAGAATTGTGAAGTGCTTTTATACTGAGGTATGCTAAATATGACATTTTGTCTACAATAATGTTATTGGTACCTGATCAGTTTGTAATCACCATATTAATAAAAAGTGAAGCTAATTTATGTTCAAGTCTATCTTGACTGGTAGGCAACAGCCTAAGGATAGAAGATTTTATAAGCAGCAAATAAAATACTATTTATATATTTAGGAAAAAATAGTTTTAAGTTTATAAATAAACTGTTTTTCATTAATAAAATTTTTGCGTAAATTCCTATTTGAGATATTTTTAATGGGTAATAAATCTAATTTGGTTGTGGTGTAGTTCACTTTTTCAGTTAGCACTACACCATGTTAAATAAATTTGATAAAACTCTATAACACTGTATATGAAATATAAATGAAACATAGCAGAAGTAAGGCAGTATAATCCAACAGTATCAATAACAGTGGCATATCAAGATATATGGTAATAAGAATTTACCAGATGGATGCCAAAATGACATGTAAGGCATATTTGTCTATATTTCAGTACAAAGGTATCTCCTTGACACAGAATGAACATTTCTATATCTCTATGGAATGAAATTCTTTAAGAGAGATGATAACAACATTTGGGATTTGCAGGTAAAGGTAAATGCCATGAAAGGCAATATGTTACGTTTTGATGTTTTTATAGTTCTATGATTAATTTCAAGTGCACAAATAATGCTAACCAAAAAGGTCAGTAGATCTGAGTGCACAGAACTGTTTTAAGTTGGGGTCTACTTTACCTGACCAAATTATCTTACCTTACCAAGGTCTGCTTACCTGACCTATTACCTTACGTTACCCAATTCCTGATTTGTGCTACCAATTTGTACAGGACTAGATTAGTGTTAACCACTGGAACAGATAATGTATTACAATATATTTTATATTTTCTTTTTATGCTGAAATTAATGTTATTGTAGCATTTGAAGATAGTTAGAGAAAATAAATTCTATGCATTATCATTTTGCTGCTATATGTATTTGCTCTGCTATGGTCCTAGCAGAGCTATGGACCATAGCAGTGATGGAAACTTAACAATGAATATATTTAAACAACTTAGCAGAGCAGATACATCAAGCAGCAAAATGGTAATGCATAAAAATCTCTTTTCACTAACTATCTTAAAATACTACAATAAGCATTAATTTCAGTATAAAAAGAAAATATAAAAATATTGTAATACATTATCTGATGTCTGCATAAGCTTCAATGACTAGTCACTAATCTAGCTATGTAAAAATTGGTAGTGCAAATCATGAATTGGGAAGGTAAGGTACAGTAGACCACTGGGTCAGTTCTATTATATATTCTACTATATAAGGAGAGCCGTCCCATGGCCGAGTGGTTAGCGCGCTTGGCTACTGATCTAAGGGACCTGGGTTCGAGCCCCGGGTAAGGCATGGATGTATGTGTTGTTTTTCTGCTGAGGTCCTGCCATCCTCTCAGATCTTCTACTATGGCATATAAACTGACAGGCTCCTGTCAGACCTCTGTGGCAAGCAGCTGCTTGAGGGGGTATTTATTATTTATTTATTTTTTATTTATATAAGGAGTCAACTGACCTTTTTAATTAGCACTATTTGTGCACTTTAAATTAATCACAGAACTGTAAAAACCTCAAAACATAACATCTTGCCTTGCATAGCACTTATCTTTACCTGAAAATCCCAAACATAGTTATCGCTTCTCTTAAAGAATTTCATTCTATAGAGATATAGAAATGTTCATTTTATGTCAAGGTAATACCTCTATAACTGAAATATAGACAAATACATCTTATATGCCATTTTGGCATCCATCTTGCAAATTCTTATTACCATATATCTTGATATGCCACTGTTAACCAATACTGTTGGATATACTGCCTTACTTCTACTAATTTATTTATATATCACACACAGTGTTATAGAGTTTTATTAAATTTATGATGTGATTTTACTGAGATTTTATTATATTGCATGTTAAATACTGTAAAAAAAGCGTCACTATTATAACTTATATTCAACATTGGGTTGGATTTTTTTACCTCTGAGTGGCACTTTTTGGTACACAATTTGCTTTGTATTCGATAATCTTATATTATGAACTTCTGATGCTTACTTAATAATGAACATATCTGAACATATACTTTATTATAGTTTCAGACAACCTATAATTATATAGTCTCATACAATGTAAAATTATCAAGTTTTGAAATATTTACAGTAACTCATAATGAAGTGTTATTCATCTAAATATTAATTACACAAATTTCTTTAATCAGTTTAAATTATAGCATAATTACTTTTTACATCTGATACTGGATGCTATAGAAATTTTGTTTAAATAAGTATGATTAAGAGTTTAACTTTTCTGAGAAAACATGGGTTACTGATTCATGACAACATTAAATTGCCAAAGAGATTGATCAGAAGACTTTTGTGTTAAAATCCCTGTCTATTTATTACCTAACATGAATTATTTTCATATAAATGAGTAAAAACTTTATGATGGCAATTTGAAAGATATTATTATAAGAAAGATTTCTATAAAGAGAACCTCCACCACCAAGTTTTCCATGCAGCCTTTTTCTTATTGTGCTACAATGCCACCACCACAGAAATACTTACAGTTATCGTATCAAGGCCTGCCATTGGCATTGTTTCATCAACGATACCTGCATCCTTTGAAAATCGATTCAGAACCCTTCCTAATGTATATCAATTCACAAATATGAAAATTTTGCAAACATATTTTCTCATGTGAATACAAGAATTGTGTCCTTTCAAATGCATTTCAATACATAAAAATTTCTGAAGGTAGAAAATAATTGCATATGAACAAATAATCATACTAAAACAAATTAAAATGATTTTTAAAAAATACATTAAATAACAGTAGTTAACACTTTTCATTCTTCTCTTGAACTGAGTGGGGCTGATCTATTACTTAATCCACTTTTTTCACAACTGACTTAGTGATGTTAAAATTATTATCATTTGTGGAAACAACTAAGCATCTTGCCAAAATAACTATTGAAGTGACAAAGGGAATCGACTTTTTTGTTCATTTATTTTTTGTGTGCTATATTATAAGACACGACAAGTCCTGAGCTTGTCAGTGCCTTTTTTTTTCCAAGAATTCACTCAAGGTTTTTCATATTAAAATGCAAAAATGAGTAGTTAGCATGCTATATTATTCCATACATAAGACATTAATGCGAACTGTATAAGTTTTAAATCTTTTCTTGAAACTGTTCCACATAAAATAAAAATATTGTAATGCAAAGTTTTTGTACTTAATAGAAGACTGAAAGGGAAGTTCACAAATACCTGAGCCCAAACATAATTATGAACTGTAATCTATCATAAGTTTAATAGAATAAAAGAAAGTGTGAACACTTATTTATATGCAGAATAAAAAAATGTACCAATATACATTAGAATTGTTTACTGTTACACAATGTGACTCAAGAAATTACAAAAAGCATTTAAAAACACATTTAAAAAACTCAGGCTTACATAATAATTTATTCCATGCAGGGGGTTACAGCAAAGCCAAGGTACAGTATTTTTTAATATTAATTTAAATGTTCAAGTGGCTGATCAAATTTAGTTTTAAAAAATGACCTGCAAAAAAATTTGTTACATTTAAATGTAGATAAAAATGTTTTCTGGTGTAAATCATTTATTTTCAAAAAGACATGCAATGTGCTTGTTCTAGATACTGCCTGTATAAATATCAGTTTTACCTTAAAGCTGCTAAATAGCAAGATATGATGAAACTGGTAAATAACTGTTTATCTATATCATGGTGTTCTACCAAATTTTACTCAAGAAACTGTCCCTCACATGGGGAATGAGCCTTCATATAAGCAAATTATGAAAAGTAATAGTTATAATACACAATGTGTAAAATAAATCATTGTTTTGAAGTTACAGGTATAAGAAGTACATCTCTATAATCAACAATATTCCAGTAGCCGAGTAGTACACTTGGCTGTAGAGTAAGGGCACCTAGGTTTGAGCCTTGGATAACATACAGATGTTTCTTTTCAGGTGTCTTTCTGCTGAAGTCTTATCTTCAACACATATCTTCTCTATGCCATATTATATTGAATGATTCCTGTCAAACCTCATGACAAGTAACAGCTTGAAGAGTAATATTTTAAAATCAACTACATCACTCATTAGTTCAGCATCACCAATGACAAACACTTGGCTTTAATAATTTTGTTTTCCCTGTTAGAGCTCATGGAATTTTTTCAATAGCACCATAGTTTAACACAGATTTTTTTTTTTAATATGGATCTCCAGCTACTGTGGGGAAATCAAAAACCCCCAACCAACCAACCAACCATGAACAAAATTTCGTATTCCATGGTAGAATAAATTCATAATAATTAAGTCTTACTACAAGAAAGAAAATTCTTAGAAGTAGAAAGGAATGTGATATGAAAACCAAAAACCATTCTTACATTGGTGCATACAGTAAACAGTTACCATATCTTTGTTGTAATTTTATTTCTCTACAAGAATTAACTTACTTACTAGAATTCTAGTAAGTTTAGATGATGCTGGAGGGTGTCACAGGCAAACAAAATCCATGTATCTATTCAAAATAAATTTATTGATAAGTATATATCATGCAAGATAAACAAGAAAATGTTTTTCTTTTGCCAACTATTCATTGACTAGATTTATCGAATCTTAATTTCTTAAACAGATTACATGAAGTGTCTATTGTTTAACTTATTCAATTATATGTTTTTCCTTAAATTTAGTAGTATTTATTATATAGGGTTGGGTTGTTCTACCTCTGAACAGCACTTTTTTTTTGCATATAATAGGCTAAATGACCAGGTTACAAAAACCCCAAGGACTGAGGAGGTTGAGGAAAGGGGACCCACTGGACAGTTGCTAACAGACAAATGATAGTCTCCCATCAAGGCAATCCAGCATTTTCTTTAAGGTGCACAGGGTGTGGCTCTCCCACACACGAGGCCACTGCTTAAAGTCCCATCCGATAGAAAGCAGCCTTTCCAAGCCCATTGGTGTCCTTTGGGGTTCCAGAGTTATGATGTCTGGAGGTACTCAGTGTGCCAGTGGTCCATTCTTGGTACACCCTTACTACAGCACCTCGCGAACAGCCCACAAAGTCTGCTGTTTCCGAGATGCTTCCACCCTTGGCACAGTAGTCGATGTTATCCACTATGGCTCATCTGTCCTGGCCAGCTGCTTATATCTCCATGTGGTCGACCTTGTCATGCACTCTGACACGCCTGGGTGGGTACACTGTGATTCCGTGGGTGGTCATATTATTCTGATACAACTAAGTATATCAAGACCTTCTTTATACTGCATATAGGATATATATAATGTAAGACTACATAAACATTTAAAGAAGTTGTTTTCTTTATTATATGTTAACAAAAATATTCTCAAGCTAATATTACCTTAATTTGAAGGAAAAGAAATATAAGTAACTTTATATGAAACATACTTTTGTTTTATATCAAGAATTTAGAAATTTATGAACACTAAATATTTTGTTTACCACTAATTTAAGACTAACTTTTCACCGATTATGTTAAGCACGAACCATTGGTGCGTAATTTAAGACTTTAACTTTTCACCGATGGTGGAAAAAAGATGAGTCGGCATTAGTTCAATCGGTAAGAATACTCTGGCATGTTTCTGGAGAGATGTGGGTTCAAGTCCTGTATGTTGGCGAAATTTTTTCTACAAAATATTAATTGATATATTGATGTTAAAATGTCACTCAGGTAGCACTGTGATTGTCACCTATGTTTATGAACACTGTCCACCTCTTCAAAGCACGTTTTGTATATTTACAATTCAAAATATATTGGCACTATGCTCCGAAATATGTTTTGAAAAATTAAAATAGTGCTAGAAAAAGTATAATTTATTTTAATCTTTGGAATAATTAAATTTTGCTTTGAAGAAATGTTGAATTGAATAATTTGTTTTAAAAAAAAGTCTCAGTATCTATGATTAATACCAAATACTCTACAATTCAAATCTATATTTTCAAAGCTTTTCTTCATTTAAATGGTTAGAACAGTTTAAAAAAAAGAGAATTATAACTTACCAACAGGGTTGCTGTCAAAAAAGGCAATAGGTGCTCTCAAGACACAACGAAACATTTTGTTGTGCAGCCTTATAGATGCTCTCATGCACATTGTAAAAAAAGATGTTGTTCTTATCAATGAAAGTGCAAAGACACACCATACTAATATAGTATAGATTATTAAATTTTGTTTCAAATCCATATCAAATGTTTTTATTGTGTAGTTAGCTGTTCTTATAAGGCAGTCGTTGGTAGTTGTGAATTCAAAATCTGAAATAGTATTATCTGTAGTGGAATTCCATAGACTCAGGTTTTTTCCAATCCAACACATTTCAATGTTGTGCTTCAATTGTTCTTCATTGGTCCTTATAAAATTTAAATAAGCATTAGTAAAACTGAATTAAAAAAAGAAACATTAACAATTTTTAAATTATGATGTAGTATGGAGGGAGAGGGAGTATTATTACATTATTATTTACACAAAGAAAGCATAGTATTTAATAATAGTAAAATTAAATTGAAGTTTTTAATTCTCTATGACACTGTTAAATGTTTTTTAACACTTCAACACATGGACTATGCTATCTAGTATCAAAAGTTATTAAGGAAAGATTTACATACTGTATCACAGAGGATGGGTAGTAATGGAAACTTCCAGGATGCTTTCCATACCAAAAGTATCCCGGAAGTTCCTGTTACTACCCATCCTCTGCGGTACGGTATGTAAATCTCTCCTTAACTATTGATACTTAATAGCATAGTCCATGTGTTGAAATGGTTAAAAACATTTAATGGTGTCATAGAGAATTAAAAACTTCAATTTAATTTTAATTACTGCACTGTGTACCTCTACTCAATGCACTGTGTATCTGTATTACAGGCACTGTGTACCTCTACTAATTTTTGTAATAATAGTAATATAAAATGCTTTTTTACTTTGGGGGGGAGGAGAAAACAACACTGAAAAATTAATATAACTACCAAAAATATTTCATTAAGATAGATTAAGATAGCTGTTATTAGTTAAGCAGGGTTTCTTCATAGAGACTCCACAAACACAACTGTCAATACCACAACCTCTGATTTGAAATTTAATCTGAACTGCTTCAAAAACACTGCACCATCAAGGATCTTTTCATTTTTGGTTTGAAAGTCAATTGTTCAACACTTTAATTATAACAATGCTAATTTTGCTCTCATATAATAATAATATCACGAAACTTTATACTTATCAGATTTTTTGAACACCTGATATAGCTATTTCTTTATAAAATCATATATTTCCATAATTTGAGAAAAAAAAATTTATTTATCATTAAGTTCTGGTGCAATGCATTGATATATATTTAATGAGAATGTTAATGTAAATGGTAGCTAGGTGTAAACTGGAAGGAGAGCTGTGTACCAATCCCTAGTGATGATGCACAGAACCAGCCAGGTCTAGCACCTAATGTCCGACCCTGCCTTCTCGTGGTGCAGGCTGTTAGTACCTTTCAAAAGAGATATTCTCTTTTGGAAGGGAACGGGAGGGGAGGGCTGCCAGTTCAGTATGGCCTGCTGATCTGGTCATCTATGGCCACTTTTTTCTTTTTTTCAACCCTGCTGAGGAGTGGTCAACTTCACAGGGTCCTGGTGCTGACCATTTATACCTACCAGACTGGACTTGTTTATGGATTTGAGTTTGATTATGGATCCTGGGCTTGCTGCACTGGTGGGCCTCTGTTGAGGGAGAGTCTGCCGCTGTGTTTTCTGCTTGCTTCTGGGTTGCCAGTTCTAAGTGAACAGAGGCATGGGATACCTTATATCAGCTGGTGGATAATCCTAATCAGAGGCCATCGCAGGTACCTGAACCTTACTTTGCTAGTTGGGCATCGTCAAGCCTAAACTGGAGTAATGCGTCTCAGGCAGGCCATGTGGCTCTTGAAAAAGTCCACTTGAAAAGGTGGTGCCTGAAGTTCCTACCAGCATCGGTGACTTCAGCCTTTAGCGGAGGAGGAACGGGTCTTTGCCCCATGCCTGCGATCAGGGGGCTGTTTGATATTGTTGGCCCTACCAATCTCAATAAACCTAATTTCTTTAAAAATCCTACTAATCATTTTCTCTCTGCAGGAACGTGGAACGTGAGGACATTATATAGAGATTATTCTCTTGATGTCCTCATGCAGGAATTCCAGCGCTATAACCTAGATATTCTAGGCTTGCAAGAGACCAGATGGACAGGTAAAGATGAGATACTTAAAAATAACTTTAAATTTCTCTTTACAGGGAGGGAGGATGGAAAGCATCACCAAGGCGTGGGTCTGCTGCTCAGCAGACATGCTAGTGATGCTCTTCTAGGATATGAGTGCATTAATGAAAGGTTTCTTACAGCAAAATTTCAAATAATAATTTCAAAATTCTTAATATCCCCAATTACTGTTGTGGCTTTAAAAAGCCACAACAGTAATTGGGGATATTAAGTCATAACTCCTTGGAAAAGAGAGCTATATCCTCTGCACATTAAAAAACATTTGGATGGCTTTAATGTTGGTGGCTTCATTGTGTATCATTCCATCATTCAGCAAACTTTTTGATAGATCTGAAGTCTTCTATTCCATACAACATGAATATTTTAGTTGATGAACTGTGATCTTGTAATATACTTGGAATATAGACATCACAATTACAAACACGAATCTTGTAAGGTCCCCTTAAGTAAGGGTACACAAATCATTTCTGATTAAATTTTTAAACCTCTCTCATTAGCAAAGCCATCATGCAACTGGCACTGAGCTAAAACTCCTGAATAGGTCATAGCGACTTGCCCTTGGAAGTGGAGAGATTGGCCAAGAGGTTGGAGTTTGTGTATTCATAACTTATAGCATCCGTATTCAAACTGGCTCTTAGAAGGAAATCTTCGAGCTTGGGCTCAAAACACCTTGGGATTGGGTTTAGTCATAAATTAGTTTTCAATTTCTGCAATTGTGAAAAAGTAGGTAAAAATAAAACTATCTTTTGATTATAATTTTACCCTTTTAATCGGTCTTTAGTAATTAAAAGCTAACAGATTTACCCAGTGTTGACCAGGTTCTGAAATAAATATACTCATTCTTATTAATTCAAAATATAGTCATTATATTTTGCTTCCAGATTATTTAAAGCACTAAACAAGTGCACTGTTACTATTGTAATGAATAATGAGCATATCTGCATTGCTTATACTCAGCAATTGGAGAACAGCAGAGTGAAACATAATTGGGAGCTTATTTCGCCTCTCTATTGAAAAATCACAATGTAGGTGACTTTTCCTGTCAAAATCACAGTGTAGCCAAGACAAACTACCCCAACCATTGCCATATCCCTGGCAATCACAAAAAAGTTAATCCCATCCCCACATATGGCATATAGGGGAAGCCAGCATACTAAATATGCACCAACTGGTGAAGTAACTGGGGAGTTACTTGATGCCATAATCTGTCAATGAAAGTTTCTCAATAATTTGCATGTTTAAATTACTGCACATACTGACATCGGCATGCTGTAGATGAACAAATACACATATATTGGTGTCCATGCCAATATGCCTATTATATATCACCTAAATCCTGCCTAAAGGGGGTAGGGTTGGTTCAGTTGCTAGCTGTGGGCACAATATAACCAAATCTAACTGCTACTGCATGTTGAATTATTCAAGGTATACAATATTAACTTCTGAAATGAAATCACAAATAAAAAAAATCATGCTTTTTGAAGCAACAAAAACATCTTTGCCACGCACATATGTACATAGCATTCTGAAGCAAGTCTCTGGACTGAATTACCCTGAGAACTGGGTGGCTGCAATACTATGAATGCTATGCATGAGGTAAATGAGATAGCTGGAATTTATGCTATGATATTGAAAAAACTGTGAATGGAAAATAAGCACAGACTGTGTTACATAAGTTTGATTCTCTCTAAAGTTTGTTATAGTAGTTCATTCTTGGACCTTTTCAACTGACCAAGTAGAATTAATCAAACGTTATTAATAGAAAGCTACATTTGTAGTTCTGTAACTTAAAAACAGCTTTTTATGGGAAATACCATACAGATAAAGATTTTAAACAATCTCCCTAATTCCTGACTTTCAACAATATTCTTTCAGTATTTAAAAAACTATGGAGCAGAAACATTAAATACAGCATTGTGAGTGATAAAAATTTAGCAGAAAAGTTAATAAAAAAATAAACGATTTAATAAAATTTGTATATAAAAGTGAATTTTTAATTTGCATAATGATTTAAGCTTTTGCTAATTTTGTTGAAAAGTTCTTATGTTATTTTTTTTTATGTTGTTTGCCATTGTTTAATATTTCAACTTCCATCAGTTTTAAGTATTAAATAAATAATGCTAAGAATCGTGATATACACAAATTTAATTACAATCTTTATTCCTAAAGGCATTTTTCTTTTAATATACTATCTTCAAAATTAAAGCTTTGAATGTGACTTTCCACTGACATATGTATTATCCATTAATGGATAATGCATTGCTTTGCCTTAACTGGCAAAATGGTTAGGGAGCTAGCAACAGTTTCTGCAAGGCAAATTTCGTGTGTGGTGTTAGCTCTAACTTAGGCAGTGGCCAGCAGTGACTTCAGTCTTAGTAGGGCATATCCTTATATGAGAAAGCCTGTAAATGCTAGGAATACCTTCTAGAATTTTTCTCTGTCTTATATGTCCAAACAAAAAGGAATAAAAAATTAGCAGTGCATGAAGCTAGATGCTTTTGATGCAGTGCTTATGCAGTATTTTGAGTAATAGCGATTTCATTACTTAATGAGATAAGATGAAGCAGTCATCTAACCATTTTTAAGCATCATATGCAGGGATTTTTTTTTACACATTGTTTAAGTCATGTTCTCAGATGTAGAATTACAAACTAATGAACACTATGTCTAAAGGTTGAAGGAAAGAGCAGACTTAGGTGATTGGACAATATCAAAGAGGATGTCATTTAATTGGGCTGCAGTGACCAAATGAATTAACTGGCTTTCAAATAGATATGTTTGGAGAACTAAATATACAGTATGGATCAGGCAATATCCAGTATTCTTTTCAGGAGGGGAGGGGGGTGGGTGCTGAACCAAAGATTTTTCTTTAAACAGCCTTGAAGAAAAACATTGCATTGCCACATACAATATCGTGATCATTATATTTGTGTGTGGGAGCTCACATTTATGCATTAAAAAGCAGCGTATGTAGAAAAGACTTGTTATCTTTTAACCACAACAGGTGGTTTGCCTTGTTGGAAACAATGCTATCTGTGCTGGTGGCACAGGAAACCAAAAAGTGACTAATTATTTCATCATTTGCTGATTAGTGTCTTATATCATGTTTATTCTAGTTGCCAATTAAAAATAAAGGGTAGACCATGGCCCATTAACTGTTTTAAGTAATGTTTAATTTTTTCAGTAATTATTTTAGTATCATTTAATTCAATTTCATTTAACATGGCATTTCTCCCAAACCCCTGAACTGCACCTGTGAAATAGTTTTATTATTTTATAAATTTTAGCTTTCAAAGATTTAAGAAGGGTGTTATAGTACTCCCCTGAATATGCAGTGACTAATTATTTCATCGCTTGTTGATTATTCATATCAGTAAGTTGTACCATAGTTATTGTACATACTTATTATCCATAGTAAGGAATTCTGTTACTTATAAATGTTTCAAGACAGAAACAAATATTCAAAAGTGTCCACACCTACAATAAAGTTGTGAGAGCTATTAAAAAGATTCATACCATGCAGAATGATAAAAATTAACTGAATGAAGTGGCATCCACAGAAATATCTTGGGGTGGGAGGAGAAGGGTCAAAAATCTTTCAAAGAGTGCAATTGTTATTTTTTAGAATTGCTGTGGTTTCTTTAGATGCATTTAATCATATCTAGTGTCATTTTTATTACTATTATGAAAATATTTATATATGTAAATTATATTAATACATATATTTTATACAAAATTATGTGTTACACAAAGCAATTATATAGCAATAGCAAAATATAGCTTTAAAAAATCACATTTTCAGGATGAGTTGGGTTGGGTTGTTTTACCTCTGAGCGGCACTTTTTTGCACACCATGGGCTAAATGGCCAGGTCACATGGACCCCGAAGGCTCAGAGAAGGTTGGGGGAGGGGACCCACTGGAACAGCTGTTGGGAGACAGATGGTAACCTCCCGTCAAGGCCATCCAGCGTGTTCTTTAACGTGTACAGGGTATGGCTCTCCCACACACGGGGCCATGGCTTAACGTCCCATCCGACGGACGGCGGCCTTTCCAAGCCCATCGGTGTCCCCTACTGACCGTGGGCAGGGCGGGGAATTCCAGGATGAGCAAATGCCCCATTGCCCCTCCTGGAGACACCCATGTTTTAATATGAATTTTATGAGAAATTCAAAACAGAAAACTGGTTACAAATTGAATGATTAGTTAGGAAGAGCAAAAACTGAATACTGGAATGAGTACTAAACAACTTGAATTTAAAAAGTAAAAAGCAAAATCAAATCACAGGTAATTCAATATTGGTCAAGATATCTGTAATATGCAAAGGTTTGAATTCAGTAATAAAAGATTCCTTTGTAATATATTTACACTAAAAAAGAGGAATTACAAATGAGTCCATTGTTGGATTTCAATGAAAATAGTTTTTCCTGTAAATAGTTTTGCATTTTTCCATTTTGAGCATTTAAGGATTTTAAGTAAGGTTGCTGCTTTAGCACCCTCCCCCTCTCCCTCAGAACATGTACTTGATATGTTTGGTATGGATGGACTTATTAGTTTATGATTGCATGAGGATTATTCACTTCAATTCAAATTTATTTCACACTTTTGATACCTTAAAAACATGTAATTTAAAACTTATAATAACAAAAGGAATAAATGTTTTTCTTTTCCAAAGTAAATAGACAATTTTGAAAGTGTAAAATTCAAAACTCCACATGAGCCAAAGCTCGTTTGTGGGGATATTAGATTAAGAAAACATAAAATATTGGTAAACCAACACTACCAACTTATTTAACACTGACATATAATAAACTCATTAACATTATGACTCAAAATGTGTATTAGACACTATAATTATATAAGTAATGATTAAATACAATCACATATTTTTGTTTTTATTTAATTTTGCTTCATATTTATATTGCATTATTTTGTATTGCACTACAAAAAACAAGAAAATTAATTTCATAGCTTTGAAAGTTTGTACTGTTTTGTTTCCAACATCAAAATTGTCATAAACTAATCACAATTAATTTGGCTGTTATAATTAAAGCTCTACTTATGTTTTCATTATTTATATAAAAATTTATTTTATTAATTCACTGTTTATATTACAGATTTAATTAATTCACTGTCTTATTTTAAAAAAATAGTATATTCTTACCATTTTGTTAACCAATAGTCACTACCATTGAACAAAGCTTGTGTAGCAAAATAAGTTATGACCAAAACAATCTTCAGGAACACACCTGCTCCAGCACTGATATATTCTTGGTAAATCTTGAGCTTTACTGCTCCAGTAGTTTTCATTTCTTCAGCTTGCTTAGGCATTTTGTCAATGACTTTTTCACCTTCTATCTGAATTTGGATAATTTCAGTTGCATTTTTCAGTTATCTAGCAAATTTAGCATTTAATATTTTCAATTACTGCTTACTTTTGAAAACATAATATTACTTTAATAACTGATACTTGGAATTACACTGCCAGATAATTAAGAATAGATCCATATTGCATCAATAAGGGAGTCAGATTCAGAGTTCAGTAACTTGTTAAATATGCTTTTTATAGTAAAATGTGACTGAAGATAAATTAAATATCTCAATCAGAGCTATCTAAATCTAGATTTTCAACAAAATTTGAGGGGCGGGAGTGGCTCAGTCGGTAGCATGCCAGGCTCATAATCTTCAGTTCCCAGGTTCGAGTTCCAGCTGGGTCAGCATTGAGATTCATCTCCGCAAAACTCCCCGCCCTGCCCACGGTCAGTAGGGGACACCAATGGACTTGGAAAGGCTGCTGTCCATCGGATGGGACATTAAGCCATGGCCCCGTGTGTGGGAGAGCCATACCCTGTGCACGTTAAAGAACACGCTGGACGGCCTTGACGGTAGGCTACCATCTCTCTTAACAGCTGTTCCAGTGGGTCCCCTCTCCCAAACTTCTCTGAGCCTTCGGGATCTTTGTGACCTGGCCATTTAGCCCATGGTGTACAAAAAAAGTGCCGCTCAGAGGTAAAACAACCCAACTCAACAAAATTTGTTCAGTAATTAAAACGTTTTGGAAACAAACATTTAACAACTTAGCTTATTGTGCAAAAATCACTCAAAACTACTGAAAACTGAAATATTTATTACACAAATTGCTAAAAAAATACTATGAATGTTGGTTAAGTTTAATAAAATGGCTATTACTTTCATTCTTCCACATTTAAATTAACTTTTCAGATCAATTATTTTAATCAGGCCAAGATCTAGGGGGGGAAATTGAAGGAGGAGGGTGCAAGAAACAATTGAGCTGGAAAAAAGTAAGGAAGGGGAGGGGGAGCAAAGAGACTAGATTTCCAATGCAGAATAACATTTTTCCCTCCATTTAAAAAAACAAAACAGGTTTTTAAAAATTTCTTGAAAAATGCATTAAATATAAATAAGTTTAGTAATATCTTGCTTCCATTACCACCTTTACTAGCATTCTGAGAGAAGGGTTGTTGCTGTTAAATATCCCAGCTTCCATAATTATTTAAATACTGTACATATATTGTTCAGATATCAAAAATTTGATTGATTTGATTGGGATCCTTACTTTTAGTTATTTTTCCCATAAAAAAGTTTTTAAGGAGTTACTCAGCTCTGAATAAGACTCCTTATTGATTGCAGCATGGGTTTGTTCCAAATAAAGTGGACACCAAACGTATATATCCCAGAAACTATCACAGGTGTAGAACAACAGTGCTCAAAATTATTAATGAATTATTATAATGAATGTGTCACATCACGATTCTAAAAATGTAACATGGCTGTTCATCGAGGTACAAAAAAATTAAATTTTTTGTTCAAATTAAAAAAAAAGATTTAGATTTTTAGACTAAGAGAAATATAGAGATTTTTAAACTAAGGGAACTAATAGAAAACATTTTAAAGATTTTTTTTTTATTTGAACCAAAAAAGTTTGCTTTATACAAAAAGAATTTATATATTGTTTTCAGAATATAGAAAGTACAGAGTGTCTACATGAAACCTTTACTATGGCTTTTGATAACTTTAGAACAGAATCATGCAGGAATATAATTCTTTTGTGAATAAAATGGTAGCTCATAAAGTTTTGTTTTCCATGTAAATGCAACACACTAATGCCTTGTGTGTTTTTTCTGTTACCAGTTTGAATCACAGATATCCAAAATGACCACAGCACAGGAAAAAGTCCAATATGTAGCATGGTTCATTGAAACAAATTCAGACATCCAACTGTAGTGAAAATTTTTAACTAAATATATAAAAACACTAATATCATATCCATCAATTCAAAAATGGTACAAATCATTTATGGGGACAGATAGTGTGTTAAGGAAAGCAGACTGAGCATGCTGCAGCGAGTCTTGAAACAGTTAAATGGGTGAAACAATCATTTCAAAACTCCCCAAAAATCTGTGTGGAAATGCTAAAGACAGCCATTTTACAAAAGAGTCTTCACCTGTATCCACCACAAGGTGCAGTTAGTGCAGGTTTTGCACCCAGACAACTGCACTATATTTTTGTCTAGATTTTGCTGTGGACATCATGGAGCATATCAGTACAGACGAAACAATCTTGCAACATGTTTTGTTTTCTGATGAGACATCATCCCATACAGATGAATTAGTTAACCATCATAATGTTCGAATTTGGGACACTGAATGATCACATGAGCATAGACAGGTGCAACATGACAGTCCAAAAGTTAATGTTGTCATGTCCTCACAAATGAATGTTGTCATGGCCTCACAAATGACAAGGTAGTCAGACCATTTTCCTTTACAGTCCATGGTCAAGCAAGACAATTACGACATGCTGCAGAACTATGCAGTTCCCCAATTGGATGAATTGCAGACAAATGTTTTAGTCCACCACATGCAGTTCCATCACACTGGTGATGATGTGTGTAACTTACTCAATAAGATTTTTTTTCCAGGCCACTGGTTAGGACATGAATGGAAGTCCCATTCCATGGGGGCGGGGGTGGCTCAGTCGGTAGCGCGCCAGGCTCGTAATCTGTAGTTCCCAGGTTCGAGTCCCAGCTGGGTCAGCGTTGAGATATATCTCCGCAAAATTTCCCCGCCCTGCCCACGGTCAGTAGGGGACACCGATGGGCTTGAAAAGGCCGCCGTCCGTCGGATGGGATGTTAAGCCGTGGCCCCGTGTGCGGGAGAGCCATACCCTGTGCACGTTAAAGAACACGCTGGATGGCCTTGACGGGAGGCTACCATCTGTCTCCCAACAGCTGTTCCAGTGGGTCCCCTCCCCCAACCTTCTCTGAGCCTTCGGGGTCCATGTGACCTGGCCATTTAGCCCATGGTGTGCAAAAAAGTGCCGCTCAGAGGTAAAACAACCCACAACAACCCATTCCATGGCCACTTTACTCACCAGACATGACCCCATTGAATTTTTTCTTGTTGGGTATATCAGGTACCAATTGGCAATGTGGCTGCCCTTCAGCAGTGAATTATAGATGCTGTGAACTATACATAGAGAGCAGATATGGTACATTGTACATGATAGGAAATTGAATATTGACTTGATGTGTTACATATAACAAAAGAAGCATGTGCCAAAGTACTCTAAAAATTTATAAATTGCCATTGTATTTAAAAAATATAATTATATGGTTATCCCATTCCATTACAACATTATAAAAATTCAAAACTGTAAAGGTTTCATGTGGACACCGGTATGTATAGCTGCAGGTCGGCAAACAGGATTACGAACAGTGTGCCTAAAGGCTTCAGGAAAAGGGGGAGACCTAGGATGCGATGGACAGACAATGCCAAACAGGATCTCGTTAGAATTGGCCTAGAATGGCCAAAAGCACATCTGGAAAGGAAAATTATAGTCAGGTAGAGCCTCCGTAGCCTGTGTGGGCATGTGTGCATATATGTGCATGTGTTTTTTCCTGAAAAAAGTGGCATATGCCTTCTTAACACATAAGTACATTTGACTGTCACTTTGTTATCATGTTGGAAATGTTTTTTTTTTTTTTTCAAAGTGCTTCTTAAATGGTCTGAACAGGTGGAACACTAGGTACAGGGTATAGACTGTATGTAGATTGTGTTGAAGTTGATATACTGCCACATGTAGCTCATCAGTCAACATGAATGTCCGCTTATAAAGTTCATGCATAATTCAAACATATTTAATGCATCTACAATGTTCAAGCCATAGACTTCTTACAGTTGGAAATGGATAGTCAAATGCCTCCATGCTTTATACGCAGACAAATCTCCTCGTGAGACCAAATTTCAATATAGATTGCCACTTTTGACTGATGCTGTCCTATACTAAGTAGCTTTTCAATGCCCATTATTCTGCAATGCAATAGAGGGCTTCAAATGTCCTGTATACAAAAGATTCAAGATGTGGTTGCATTCCCATTACATAAAAATTTTCCTGCCATGCAGTATCGGATGTTATATTGAACAGCCTTCATACAAGAACATTCTGATAAAAGAAGGCAGCTTGAATTATTAACATAGTTACAGAGGTTTAAAAATAATAAGAACAGTCTACTTTTAATTTGAAGTTAAATATAGTTTTAACTGCTTCCTGCAAAAATTAAACAACGTACTCAATAGTTGCACATTGATGTTTAAAGGTGATGTTTTCATTATTGCAGAAAAGTAGAAAAAAATGGTACAAGTCTAATAAGAGAATTGTTAAATACTACATAAAATATTGGCTCATAATTATACTTTATTTAAATATTACTCATATTTCATAATATAAATAATGCACACAGTATCATAAAGTTTTATTAATTATTGCACCCTGAGTTTAACTTTTTATCATTTGACTTGTATTTGGCAAACCAATTTGGCCTTTCAAAAGGCCAATGAATTAAAAAGGCAATGATTATATTTTGGAATAAAACTAAGTTAAGCATTGTACTGTAATAAATAATCTCTATTGTTGTTAGTATTTATTGCTCCATGTACATACATATGCATCATGTATATTATAAGGGATAAATGTCCAGTTCTCAGGGATTCTAAAACTTAGAGCAAAGTCCATAACAATGCTACTAACTTTTGCTTCTAAAAAAAAATTATAAATTACTAGTTATGGCACATTAGCCTTCTGAATAAAACTTTTCAAAACGAAGCTTAATTGGACATTATCACGAGTTCTCTACTGCATCATATAAAAATATATACTTTAGTCTTCATAAAACAAAAAGATATGCAATACTCAGATTTGAAATTTCCTGAACATACACTACCAAGAACATCATCAGGCATGTACTGCATAGTCACTACTTCATCTATGAGAACATTATCATAGGTTAATGTCACATGCAACATTCACAAGTGCAAGAAAGAATTAAAAATTATCTTCAATTAAGCATTCCTGAAAACAGAAGTGGTCTTGCAATTGTTGATACACTTAACAGTAAATGTCAGTGCCAGATTATTGTTCATGTGCAATAACAATGTGTTAATTACAGCTACTTATATTTTTTAAACTATGATTTGATTGCTAGTTTGTGAAAATTGAAATAATAACCTTACCTCTACTGAAAGTTCATCATCTACAGATGATGCAACAGATAAAGTTGATTCATATAGTGGAATAGGTGTAGAACCATCTGTTATAACTTCCTCTGCAACTGAGGGACAACTTGCTGAAGAAGCTATAGAAGCTAATCTATGTCGACGCTCTTCTTCATAATCTTCCATAAGAGATCCTAAGTCGATTCCAGAATTAACAAGTTGCTGATATGATCCTAAGGCTAAACATTTACCCTGGATAAAAGTAAAATACTCTGGGAAAAATCTTAAAATATTTCATGCACTGTACAGTTTAAAACATTAAGAAATAAATTATAATATAGCTCATATTTACTGCTTATATATATATTCACGCATTCAGTCTTTAATTAAATGCTTTTGGTTTAGCAGTACCTTCTGTTAAATCACTTTGAGTGATTTTTTTCAGTTGTGAAGCTACAAATTATTTACCATAGTGTCATACCCAGAAACTTCCAATGAGAGTGAGGGTTAAAATCCCCTCCTCTCTAGGTTTGAGTTAATCTAAAAAGACATCTAAAAATTTAGTTGGCCCACTACAGCCTTCTATTACTTGAAGATTTTTATAGCTATATATATATGCAAAAATGGCACTTATCATAAAGCTTATTTTTATTATCTGCATACTGATGGTGGCTTGGTTGTTCAACTCCTAATAATAGATGACACCACTGGTGAATCAACAAGAATGTTTATACGTCACACTTTATTGAAGAAATAGTCAGTTCCTCAGTGGTCTAGCAGTTATGATGCCCAGCATGCTTCTGGGAGACCTGGGTTCGAATCCCAGTCAGGACAACCATTTTTTTCAACTTATTATTTCAAATTAACTACATATATATTATATAAGGACTTCTAATATATCTATCTAATTCCAATAATGCTGAAAAGTTTAGGCTCATTGAGACTTGTCATATAAGGATTCTACACTCTACTCTTTTTACATATTTAAAGATTTTTGTAGATCCCCAAACCAGAGTAATTTGTCATACATTTTTTTACAAATCAAAAGAAGAGCTTATAAAATGCAATTATATAATCATAAAAAGCTTTAATATTTATGTTCTCTAAAATTAAATGAATTAAAATTTAAATATTTTTTGTTAATATGAGGAATGGTGCTTCAATGACAAAAGTGTTGAAACATTTGGTCCAGAGGTTAAAATAACCACAGAACTAAAAATATAACTAAATTAAAAATAAAAAAAAAAACTATGTGGGACTTAAAATATAGAAAATAAACTTAAACATATCGATGGTGCCATCAGTCCCTGAATTCATATATTCACTTCAAAGGAAGATAGGGTGCTGACAATCTTGTTGCAATTAAGTCAGTGCCCTATTTTCCTTTGAAGTGAAACGAATTCTGTTGATTGCACCATTGATATGTTTAAAGTTTATTTCCTACTTTTTTAGGTCTATACAAAATAACTGGAATTTTTCAATTTTTAAATTTATTTAAATTTTTTTGTTGCTAAAAATACTTACCTTCATAAATTTTCATTTGATATATGACTCATAAACATCAACCACATTTTTCCTCCCCCTTTGTTTGGAATAGTATTTGTAGTAGCCCATGATACTGGAGACCTCATGAGCTATAATTTGAGATATAACTTGTTAAGGTAGAACCCTATGAAACTTCCATCCCTTTTCAGGGAAAGGGAGAATGGAGGGGTTCAAAGTAATCAAAAGAAGATCTTAATATGAACTTTCATTTGACATCTAATTCATAACTGTAGACCCTCGCATTTGGAAGGTATAGTAGAAGAATGGCTTTCACATTTAACTTTTTTTGGGGGGAAAGAAAGCAAGGGGGATGAATCGCGATAACCCCTAATACTCTCCATGTCACAAGTTTTCATTTGACATACAACTGGTTACATTCAGCCCCCATGTTTGAAAGATAGTAGAATAATCCTTCACATATTTTTCCCTTTTTTGGGGGGAGGAAGCATGAAGACAAATTTTTATAACCTATGACACTCTCCATGTCACAAGCTTGTCACAAGGGGGGGGGGGGAGAAATCATGGCAAGTAAACATTTTATAGCCTATGGCACTCTCAGCATCACAAGCTTTCATTTGACACATAAATCATTAAATTTGTCCATCACATTCGAAAGATATGGTGGATCAACAGACAAATGGCAAATGAAAAACAATAGAAAGATAGGTAAAGAGAGAGTGTGTTACATTTTATGCATCTAAATTAGAAAACAAATAATTAAAATACCACATAACTGAGAACACAACTTTTCTTGTGATATACATATTTTTAAAAAACTGACTAGACAAAACAATTTAAAAGACAAAACTTTACACATTTTAATCTTCCCTTTTTTTTCTTCAACAATCACTGCCTCATACTAATATACAGTTAATTATAATGTGATAAAATTTAGTGCACTATTCCACATTCAATCTGTTTCATATTAAGTCTTCAAATTCACATCACTGTGATAAAATCACATTCACATAAGCATATGTGGTGTAAAAGAAAACGGCTTTGTTAAATAGCAAATTCAAACTTTACCCCTAAACTGAAATCTATGATATTACAAGTGAACATTAGTTTCAATGGCATATCATAGGTCAACTCTATTAGGCTGTTTTGGTGTTTCCATGACAAATTCATTCTTTGCTCTGAGATTTAATTTTAAATTTTGTACACTGGATTAAAAAAGATTTGCAGACTCCAGGTTGAAAAATGCTGTTTTATGATTAAAAAAGGATCCATTACATTTTATACTTACATTATCAGCTATACAGAAAAATGTTATATGTAATTAGCACCAATGATGGTCTGAAATAGAACTTTCTCATGCATAAAGTCTCTAGAGGGTAGAAAAAGACAATTCCCATTTGCAACATTTAAGACAAAGGATCCTAAAAGTTACTCCTAGCTTTCACAGGCCATCTCACACAAGGTCATTCCCCACTAAGACCGAAGTCAGGTTTAAGTGGAAATTTTTTTAAACCAAATGATATTTTGCTTTTAATATATTTAATCCTCCCAACCTCAAAAGAAAATGTTCCATTCAAGACACAATAGTAAATAACCAGGAACATCCATATGATCATTTTTCATAAAATAGAAAGAAGGACAAATACCACTTTTGCTTATTACTCCAGGAATCCATGCTCTGCTCTGTATCAATGCTATCAGAAAAAAAACTTATTCTACAATAATTTAATAATCTATGCATACCTCTTTAAGAACAAGAATCTGTGAAGCCCCTTTTAAAAATTGTATCTGATGAGTTGCTAATATCCTGACTTTGTCTTTAAGATAGCCATTTATACACCTATATTAGAAAACAAATGTTAAAAATCACTATATAACTGAAAACACAACATGCTTTTTGTGAAATACATATTTTAAAAAACTGGCTAAGCAAAAAAATTTAAAAGACAAAAGTTGACACATTTTAATCTTCCTTTTTTTCTTCAAATAGAACTGTCATGTACTAATATGCATGTTAGTTATAATATGATAAAAATAAGCCCATTTTATTTGATAACCCAAATGTGAAACAATTTTATAGAATACTAATCACTAGATAGCAATGATTACTTTTCAAAAAGATGTTTGGAAACAGCAGCATCTACAGCACTCAGAGGATCATCCAAAAGAAAAATATCCGCATCAAAATACATAGCCCTGAAAGAAAAAAAAAGTTATGTTTTATCTGAAAAACTTATTTAAGGTACAATAATAAACTTTCATAAGCAGTTAAAAAACTAACTCATTTTTGAAAATGATCTAAAAAAGCATTATACCTATAAATGAATCATTACAGAGATTTTTGATTATTGAACAATTTTCTCTTCATAGGCATACACAGTCATATCAGAATAATATGACCACCTACCATAGGCATATGTAAGTAGGTGGTCATATTATTCTGATAAGACTGTGTACATACATATATACATACAAAATCCTCATGCAGCCATGGGCTATGGAGGTCCAAACAAACTGTGTAATTTTTCTCTCCAAATGTGTCTGCTCTGAGCTATTGCTGCTGCTGAATTTGGCCACTCTAGGCCATTTCTAGCAAGGTCCTGTTTGGCATTGTCAGCGCATCACTTCCTAAGTCTCCCCCTTTTCCTGAAACCCTTAGGCACACTGTTCATAATCCTGTTTGCTATCTGCAGCTATGCATATGGGCAACATGGCCAAACCAATGCAGTCTCTCTCTACACAATACGCTGCACAAAAGAGGTTGATAACTCTTTCTTCTAACCTCATCATTACTTACAAAGTCAAACCACCTAATGCCCAAGATACTGCATAAGCATCTACAATCAAAGGCATCAAGTTTCTTGTTATCCTGCTTACAAAGAGTCCATGTTTTGCTATCATAACTAACCTTAGAAAGAACCAAACTATTATACAGCCTAATTTTAGTCTTTAGGTGTATACGCCTATTTTTCTACACTCTCCATAGATTCTTAAAAGTCCCAGCGGCAGTCTCTATTCTTTTATTTATTTCATGCTGCACATCACCAGTATCTGTTACATAGCTTCCAAGATAATTAAACTGAGACACTTTAATAGTACAACCATTCAAAGCAACTGAAGCACCATCTGCCTGACCAATTTTCATCACCTTAGTTTTTTCTGTTTATCACCAAACCTTCTCTATTACCAGTCTCATCAACAGCCCTAATGAAAGAGTTCATCTCATCAACATCATTTATCAAAAGGGCTAAATCACCAACATAATCTAAATCAGAAATTTTGAAATCTCTAGACCATTTAAGGCCAAAATCTTTCCCTTGGAAAGAATTTTGCATAACATAATCAATAACCAAGCGAAACAGAAAAAGAGACAAAATGCATCCTTGTCTCCTTTTCTATATCTCCAATAGCAATGCTAAACCAATCACTGAAAGACATACCAACTCTCACACACAACTCAGTGTTATTATAAAGAGCTTTCATTACACTAACTTATCAGGTATTCCATATGATCTAACAATCAACCACAAATTATGTTGATCAACAGAGTCAAAAGTCTCTCATTTAAAGCATTTTTCAAAAAACTGTTAGACTTTAAAATGGTCTGTGTATGAGGGGGGGGGGGGGCAAACTGCAAAGTAAAGTAACATACTTCAATATAATTTCAGTATTAATTCAATATTAATTCAATATTAATTCATTTCTTCAATATAATTCATTTTATATAATTCATTCCCATTGGTCTACTGGATAATAAAAAATATAAAAACTAGGAAAATAACAAGTATTCAATTTTCGAATTCAAAGTAAATTTATTTTAAAACCCCATTATTTACTTACTATTTAAGTTATTTTCATGAATTGTTTTTTTTTTTCAATTCCAATTAAATACAAGTTATTATATTTTCCTTTTTTGTTAAAGTAGTTTTTAAGGTAAAAATAAATTTTATACCATTTAAGAGAAATTATCTCAAATTGATAATGAAAAAAAAATAAGTTTTTTAAAATTTTTCCCTGCTACTGATATGATAAACAAAATAACAAATATCATTATTTGAAATGTAATCAACACTGTGAAAGATTAAATTAATATATTAAACAGTTAGAAATCTATAGCCTTTTAAAATATGAAAGAAGTAGAGATGTAAACTTCTTAAAAATGTGCCTTGAAGATAATTTAAATGTGCCACATACAACTGTGAATCTTTAGCACTATAAAATAGCTGCTCTACTGTATGTATGAACACGAAATTTGGTGAGGTTTTACTTAAAAATATGGACTTTTTTTAAAAAGATTTTGATGAAATTTCACAGTACCCTTTAGGCACCCATATAACAAACTTGTTCACTATTCTAAGGTATTAAACATTAATTAATAGATTCTGAAAAAAATTCATTGCCGACACAGCGGGAATCGAACCCGCATCTCTCCAGATTCATGCCAGAGCGCACTATCATTGCACCACACGTTGGACAATGAAATTTTTTACCTTTATATTTAAATATATAATAATTTATATATTATATATTTAAAAGGTCTTACTCTGAAAAATATAGGTCTTACTCTGATATAATTATATAATTATATCAGAGTAATATATTTTTTATAAGGTCTTACTCTGAAAAATTTCATTGTCCAACGCATGGTGCAATGGTAGTGCGCTCTGGAATGAATATGGAGAGATGCGGGTTCGATTACTGCCATGTCGGTGATGAATTTTTTTTTCAGAATCTATTAATTAATGTTTGATGTCTTGTCTATCTTAACAGGGAATACTATGCATTCACTATGGATTGAATTTTAATTCTAAGGTATGTTGGTAGTTTTCAGTTTTCCCTATCAGTTGTATCCCTATTTGACAGTTTTTCAAAAGATTTACAATGGGAAATTTAAGATAACAAAAATATTTTCTAGACATTTAATAACAAATTTTTACAACTTTTGTAAATTAAATTTCATTAATTCAGGAACATTTAAAATTTTATAAAATATTTTGAGTAAACAAATCATAATATACCTTGCAAGATTTACTCTAGCTTTTTGTCCTCCACTTAAACTCACTCCTCTTTCACCAACAGGTGTGCGATCACCATATGGAAACAGTTCAATATCCTAAGGAAAAACTTTGAGTTTATATTTTAATGCACTTTTCATTAATTTTGTACCAACATTTATAAACAATGAATATTTGGCACCAAATACTGCTTGATATTCCACTAAATACTGAATATTTGGAACCAAATACTGCTTGATATTTGTTACTGAATGTCATTTAATATTCTGCTTAATACTAAATATTGAGCATAACAACTTTATATTTGCCATAATATTATATCAATATTTTATAATTTTTATTTAGAACAACTATTTTAATAACCATATATAAAGTACTTTGTTAAGAAACTGAAGCAACAACATTACAGTGAAGTCATCCTTAAATTAATAATTGTATGCTTCAAGCCCCTACTTCATGCTTATCATAAATAAAACTCCATTCCTGACGAGTTTAGAGCGGGCAAACATTTCATTTTGAACTATACATTCACAACTACCATTTTAGCGTTTTTATATAACTGAATGAGAAGTTACTACAATTTGTTTATAGCCAAAGATAAAACACATAAATATTATCATATGCAAAACAATTAGATTTCTATTCAATATTTTTACACTTTAGTCCTCTCTGTGCCCAAAATAATTGTATTTTCCTATGTATAATCCACATTTCACAAAAAGAATTTTCAGAAATTTTTCCACAATGCTATATCATCATATTACGTTTAAATGATTTTGTTTTTAAAATACTGTGTTTTTAAATTATAGGAGAAACCAGGACACATTACATAAAGTTTCTACATTATTTCTGACGTTTTGTAGGGAAGTACTTGCTTCCCTTTTTAAAAATTAAAAACAAACCTACAATAGTAAAGTTCGTAAGTCCAAAAACAGGAAATTTAAATTATACTTTAAAAAGCATGAAAATATTTATATTGAAATAAATAAAGTTCATACAATAACCAGGAGGTGGGAATTTATATTCAAAATTTTATTATCGGTATTAATAAAAACTCCTCCGTCAGCCCTAACTGGTCTAGTGGTTAGTGTACCTGATTACTTTATTATACATTTTTATCAGAAAAATAAAATGAACATCCACTCATCATCTTTAACTGTATCAATGGCTTTTCTGCCTTCTCTGAATTTGCTTGTCACTTGTTTAATAGAAAATGGTATCACACAAGAATAAAAAGACTGTAATTCAGTTATTTTATATTCTTAGCTTCAATATTTTTTGCCAAAAGTAAAAATGGCTACCTCTTTTACAAATATCATCCCTCACTAATTGCAGACTTGTTATAGATAAAAATCTCTTTTTGCCTTTTATCATTTTGCTTTATGTTTGCATAGTGAAATAGAAAAGCACTTGTGAATTCCAATAAGCCTGTAGCTTTGAGGACTTGTTGCTAAGTACATAAGATGGCACCATTGTCAGTGTTAAAGTCAAAACATATCTTCTGAATCTTAATTCTATCTTTGTAAGTGCCTTCAAATGAAGACATTAATCGTAATGCTTTATCTACGATTCAATAACAGTTTCATTTAATTAATTGCCAAGGGTTAATTAAAATTCAGCACTAGGCATTGGAAACATGAATCACAAAAACAATAAATCAGGACTCCAGTGATTGTTATTGAAAGGTTCAAAGATAAACTTTTGTTGATCACGATTTTTAGCATTGTACTTAATGTTTCCATGTTACTATGTAAGCTATTTTTTGTTCACTTGTATTATTTGCCTTTGTTTTATATGAAATACGACCAAAAATATTTTACATTAAATTATAATATATAATAAAATACTATGGTTAATTGGTTTAATATCATAGGGCAGAATATTCAGCTCCTTCAAATGAATATTAAGTCATATACCAAATATTCAATATTAAACCAAATAACTACTGAACATTCAAATGCAATATTATATGTTTAAAAAAGAAGTGTTTTATGGATATGACAGATGTTTTAAATTCAGTGATGTAAAATGATTCAAAACTTAATATGTTAATACAACAAAATATTGACTTTAATATTACCAGAAGCCAATATTTTGTTATATTAATATATCAAGTTTTCAATCATATTAGGTCACTGAATTTAAAACACTTCGCTCTTTTAAATAAGCATATTATTCCTCTGACATGCTAATTAAACTTTACATTATTTTTAAAAAATGGCTTAACTTTTTTACTGAAAAATGCCACTGCAGATTATGAAAAAAACCTATGAATATGATTTAATTATTAATGTCAAGTTTCACTTCAACGAAGTTTTCAAACAATGACTGTTTGGACCTGCATGCTACTAAAAATAAACCACATAAAAAAGACAATGACTGCAGACATTCTCAATTTTAAATTATTGAGTAAGACTATTTTTGTTTCTTTTCAAACTATCAATGTTACAAAATGAATGGAAATGTCCAAGTAATGTTCTTATTTTCAAAGGTTAAAAAAAATTCCTTCCTTAAATCCTTAAAAAAATATTCGTTTTATAATATAAAATATATTTTATATTATAAAAAGGTTTCAAAATATAACAATAATTCAAGCTATTGAAAGAAAAACAATTTAGTCTAATCACTGCAAACCTAAATTATATGTGCAAAAAAGTTGAAAAAATATATTTTTAGTTTTTAGTTAAGGAAAGAAAAAGTTTCAATATGAGAAGGATTAGGTAAGATGACACTGAAGGTGAAAGTGAAAATTATACATTCAATGGAAAGAACTGATGAAGTTGAAGGAAAAATGAAAATGTGAAAAACAGTCATAGAAATCGTATTTGTCATTTAATTAGCATGTTTGAAATAATGAATGCTGATAAAAAAAAGAATATTTCATATAATAATAATGTATGAAATATTTCAGAACGCTATTTTAATTATCAAATATTTTAGATATATCACTATAAGATTACATATAAGTAATAAGTATAAAAACATATTTTACCTTGTCTAAGGCACAAACATTAAGAACTTTTTTATATCTTTCTTCATCAAAATTACTTCCAAAGATGACATTTTGCTTAACACTGCCACCAAAAACCCATGGTTCCTGTGAAGCATATCCAATTTTTCCCCTGACTTTCACTTCCCCAGAAAAAATGGGAATTTCCCCTAATACGGACATTAGCAGTGAAGTCTAAATAAAATGAATTTGTGTATTACATTTAATTCACAAATAAATTTAATAAATTCTTAAAAAGCATTTTTATACAAACTTTTTTATTCAAACTTAACATCAAAAACGATGCTTATGGCTTTTTCCAAAGCATCTAATGATATACAAAAGAAAAGCCACATAAAAAACAAAACAAAAGGAGAGCCACAGAAATTATTATTTTAAAATTATATTTATAAATAATAAAAAATACAACTATATAGTACTCCTACTCACCAAAGCAGAATATGTTTAATCTCTGCTCATTGAAGACTTTGATTGAGTCTTCATTTTTGCAGTTAATAGTTTGAAATCTGGCTGGTAGGATGTCAAAGCTGTTCTGAGAAGCACAGTGAGGTGGATGTTAGTGAGGATAACACGATGTTTTGACTAGACAAATTTCATTACAGAGAAGAGAGATTCACAGCAGTAAGTTGTCCCAAAAACAGAGTAGTCAGAAGCCAGTTTCCGAAGATTGGGATACTTTGCTTCTGGGATTTGTTTCCAAAAGTCAGTTACTAGTTATGTTCCACTACTGCTGCAAGCACATAACTTGTGTGTACTGCATGAAGAGTGATGACACAGAGTCCAGTTGCATTATCTGTACTTGTTTAAAACAAGTTTCGGTTATGTTTCTGTTTTCTTCGTAATCTATTGAAAACGGCAATTTCAATGGTATACCTCTGAATTTTATACCTTTCGGGTCTACGGGAAGCCTACCATTTCTTCTCCTGGATCTCAATGGGTTAATATAAATTTTTAGAAAAATTGGCAATGAAACCCAATATTGTCTCAGGAGCCGCAGTTAGCCCCAACTTTGTTCTATAGCTTACTTTTACTGATATTATTCTGAAGTAAATAAAATATTCTATCTAAGTGATCTTGCATTATTGTTCCTTTGTTGTGATTCTGCTATCACTTCTTTACAAATCTACAGACAACAAAGTTTATATTTCACTCACATTGAAACTAAAATCATGTCCATGTTCAAAATAACATAAATGCAAAACACCAAACCTAAAACCTGCTGCAGTAAATAAGATAGCACTTATAAAGAGAACCTTGTCATGGGAGTTGTATTGGCTATGAAACTTGCATGCTACAATTCACAGTTAAATTTTGAGTTTAATGAGTATACAATAAAACATCAAACCAATCCTAACTAGATACATCATTCACTTTGCAAAATTTCTATTAAGACTCCATATAAAAAATATTCTCCATTTGTTATTTTCCCATGTTCTTTTTCGATTTTATTAATTTTTTTGGAGGGAGGGGGAATGGTTAATGGTCCTTCCAAAATCAAATTTAACTGTAAATATTAATATCTTAGTCAATTATAAACCTAAACAGTGACTGCAAATGGAAAAGTTTGTATTGATCAATTATGCAGAAAACATTACAAAAATTACTGAGAAACATATTTTTACTTGGCAAGTTTCTGAAGAATAGCAACTAAAATTAAGCTATTGAAAAGAAGCACTTTGAAACATTGTAATATATATAGATATATGAAAGATAATCAATAACTCATTGTATACGCTTTTGTTTTAATGCAGATCTGTGAATCTGAAGAGTGCAGATCCAGAAGAAGTTGACACTCATTATATGCAGGAGTTGCATTTCTGCAATTGCTTATATTGAAAATGCTAAAACAAGTATTTTATAACATGCAATACTTTGTAATAGGTTTACCCAAAACTTTCAAACTTTCAGACTATTATTAGAACTGCTTTTCATACATTCATGTTAGGGGGGTGGAAGCAAAGCAAACTACATATTCATTAAAAATATTTTATTTAAAAATTTGAACACTTCAATAAAAATTACAGAGCAGAAAATTTTAAAATAATAAACTTTATATATCAATGGGCTGGATCCTTGCTTAAGGTTGGCCAAAGCCCAACCACAGATATATGAACCATGGAAAACAAAAGTATATATATTGAGAGTCAACTGCATGTTTTTTTTTAAGAAATTAATGTCTATCAAAACAAAAAATGAACTTATGCTAATACAATATAAACACACGAAAGCAGTTTCTTACTTAGTATTCATATATCACTATTTCCCGTAATTGCAAAACTGAGAAGAGTGTTAAAAGAGTGCTTTCTATTGTTCACTTTCTTGTATCTGTAGTTTTCCAGACACAAGGTACTTTAAAAGTATCAAGATACACTTGAAATAATGAGATGAAAAAACTGGTTTCTGACTGAGATTCAAACTCAAGTCTCCCAGATGCTTGCCAGGTCTCAAAACCACTAGCCCAATTTTTTTCAACTCATTATTTCAAGTGTTTCTTCTCTACATGATGTTTTCTTGAAATAATTTATTATTGTTATCTCGATACCTTTAAATGTACCTTGTAAATGTATATGTAACAGAAAGTTGGGTTTTTTTATCTTTGAATGGCACTTCTTTGCACATAATGGCTAAATGGTCAGGTCACAAGGACCCCCCATGGTCTCAGAGGTTGGGGAAAGCGATCCACTTAGCAGATAGATGAAAGAGATAGATGGAAGCCTCCCATCAATGCCATGTAGCATGTTCTTTAATGTGCACAGGTAATGGCTCTCCTGCACATGGGGCCACAGATTAACATCCCATCCAACAGACAGCAGCCTTTCCAAGCCCATTGTGTCCCCTTTCTCACCAAGGGCAGGGTGACCACTAGTGGAGATAAATCTCATTGTTGGTACAGTTAAGATTCGAACCTGGGAACTGTAGATTATGAGCTTGGCATGCTACAGATTCCACTCTGAACTATAATAGAGATAATTATATTTAAGAGCACTCTCTCCAGAGCACTGCTTCACCATGGTATAAACCTGCACATAAATTAATGTTAAATTTGAATCACCTTCTTTAATACATTCATGTATATAATACTTTAGAGCTATAAATGTTAACAATAACAATTTTTAATTTAATCCAAAAATAAAAATACCATCCAATGTAGCAAAATATTTGCTAAATTTGCTTTCTCTAAAACTGAAATTAAACTTAATAAATCACAACACTACAAATGAAACAAAGTGGTTTAATCTGTATTCACATACAGGGTACAACAAACAAGGGAACTTGTATCGGGAGCCCCTCATTGGAAGCTCATTACACCATGAACTTACAACACCTTGAACAAGGAAAAAAGTCCTCCATGCAAACATGCCAATTTATTGTACAAATATTAATGAATAAAGTTATTTCTACTTTAAAATGTTGTTTTAATGACATCTGAACCAAAAATATTATCTACGGTAAACTAGGACTATGGTCTCCATGAACCCCCATATGTAAAATAATGTACTGGCTACATATATTATTCATGGTTATTGATTACATTACACCAAGGTTAATTTCTCATTTACTGTGAATTCTGAATGACAGTTAGTCACAGGGTAATTGTTTGGTCGCTTGGCTTTAAAATAAAGATAGATTTGATTGAATTCACATCCAAGGCAAAACAAAACTTTTTTTTCTGCTAATTCTTTACTTATTTACTTCTTTTCTGCAAAGAAACAGTAATATGAAACTTCTTTCCAATTTTCCATTTTCTTTGTGTTCATAATTTTTTAAACACAATATTCTTTTAAAAGTATTGAGATACAAATGAAACAAAAAATTATCTACATACTGTATAATGAGTTTTGTATTTAGATGCAATTGAACAGAGTGCTGAAAAAATAGTTATACTATGGCATATAAACTGACAGGCTCCTGTTAGACCTCTGTGGCAAGCAGCTGCTTGAGGGGGTACTTATTTATTTTATTCATTATACATGCATTCCACATAATCTGTCTGTGCAGTAAATTCTATTTATTAGGCTGATATCTTGGTTTTTAAAGAAAAGAAAATTACTAATTTTCACATTGAGTGCATAATGACGTGTCAACAAAATTGCTACATTTTGTAAGATATTACCTTTCCACATCCTACAGGTCCTACAACAGCCAGAAGTTCGCCAGGATGCACTCTTAGTGTAATATTCTGCAGTGTTGCATCTTCTTCCTATGATAAAAACATGTACTCATTATTTTTAAAAAATAAAACATCATGTAACAGAATTAGGGATAATAGTTGATGAAACATGGAAGTTTCTATTATGCATTGTGCATATACTGTAAATAACAATTATGCAATAACATGAGAAAAAAATTAATTTGGAATATCAGGTTATCTTGAGAATTTCTTTATATAAAGATCAAAGAAAATGTTGATTTTTGCAAACTTGTACAATTTCAGCTATTTTTCCAATGTTACTATTTTAGTAATGAACACTGTTAATATTTTGATATTAGGCAATATTAATATTAATAAGAAAATAAAGATTTGTACAAAAGTATTAATATTTAGGATTATATTAACTCATAATTAAATTTTATTTATCAAACATTTCTATTATAGAATATCTCACTAATGAAAATTAAAAATGTTTTGCAGATATCTTTCAAATTAGCTGCTACATTTAATAAATGTATGAATTAATCAGCTAATCCACCAAGACAATCCTTCAGAAACATTCAGCTTCCTATGTAGATAATATAACTTTATTAATTATTTCGCAATATTAAATACTACAAATTTTAACTACAATTATTACAGTCTACAAGAACTGGAATAGAAGTCTGATTCTATATATTTACTAATTTAACTGCTGTAGAATAATTAATCTGTGTTGTGATATTAACAAGGACCAAAAATACTCAATGTGATTAAAATGCAAAAATTTTATGCATACTTATAAAATAAAATATTTCAAGTTTCACATTAATTGTTATGTTTAGAAGTACATATATTTATGATAATTCTCTTCTTTTATGGAAAAAAAAATATATAAGATCTCCATTAATAGATGAATACTTAAAATCTATAATGAAGATGGTTTCAAACACTTTTCCTCCAGGATAAATATGTCATATTTATATGTTGTCAAGTCTCTAGGCCAGGGTTTCAATCTCAAATCAAATAAATGCCAAATCACTTACTTCTAAATATATGGCAGGTTGCATATAATTTTAAGCAATAACAAACAAAGCATAATAACTATATTTTTGCTTTATTATTTAAATATTAATTTTAATATGAAAACATAAAAACCAAAATTTAATTTGTAATGACTTCATCTTTATCTGAATGAAACCATATTCTCTATACTAGCAAGGGATCATCATAGTCAAGTCAAACTAGTAAACCACAGTTCACCACCATGATTATGATAAAACTATCAATATAATTGCTTGTGGGTGCACAAAATGACTCCACAGGTCTCATGTGGAATGTTGGCTATGAGTCTGAGACCCCTACTCTAGGAAATTTAAATAATAGATAGGATATTTACTTAATTTGAAATTACATCAAAATATATAAATAATTAAATTTTTTGTTTTTGGAAATAATAAAAACATGGTTGAAACAGTCTCATTTCTACAAATCGCATTTTCCCCTCAGCAGAGCTGCCAATGCATGGACTGTTGCAGCAGTGATATGCATGGATTCTACTGATCAATTAATTACTTGTTCTAGCATTTGGGATATTATGTCAGATGGAAGCACTTGTACTATCTCATTCCCTTCTCCAGGAAGCCTAGGTAGTATACATACTAACTCAGAATTTAAAAAATCACAGGAGAAAATCTAATAGCAATATCAACACAAATTCATCATTGATCACAAGCTGCATGTTTAGAGTTTCTGCAATATAGGTTTTAGCTCTTTTTTCAGCATTTTAACCTCTAGCCTTTGAGAAACCCTCTGGCACTGGGTATTTAAGCATTTAAATCCATCTGGGTTCAAAATGTTAATTCCTCCAAGGCTGAGTTCTGTTTCATCTTTCAGCTACTTTATGTCATGTTTTTCTATGCCTAAAGCTTACTACCTTTTCTAATAATCATTTGGCAGCACTAATAATGGATTTTAACTCAATGCTAGAACAAGTAAGGCCACTGTTTGGCTGGGAAAAAAATACTACTGGAAACTCAAGTAAACTCAGGTATGACAATGAGAAACTTTATGTGTATACTCAGTACTAAATATGTATAGTTGGATGCAACACTGAATGGCTTAAACGAAAATTAATAATAGAATTCAGAAGCACCTGATAAGTCATCATGACATTATAGGTTCAGATCCCACCCAACTCAAGACAATTTTTCCTCTACATCTCTCTTTATCCTGTTACTTAAACAGCTTAATAGAGATTAAATACTTAGTCTCCTGACTTTTGCATAGCTGACAGCACCTCCTAATGGAAGTTGAGAAATGGTGAACAAATTTAAAACTGATGATGGGATGGTTGCTAAAAAATAGGATTTCTACTTGAAGAACTGCTTAAAGGATAACTGATATTTCAGGTGAGGAAAAGGGAAATAATGAGTGCACACAAACAACATAAACCCATAAGTAAATAACTCAGAGAAAGCATTATGGTTAACATCAGAGAAAACATTAAGCTTATTACTGATTAAAATAAAATGTGTCTTGCCATTTAGTTTGAAATGCCATATACTATACATGTATACACTGAGAGGCCAAAAGTCATGGGATACGTGCCTAATAACTGGTTGGTCCTCCTTGAGCCCTCAGCAGTGCAACCACACATCAAGGCATGGAGTCAATGAATTGCTGGTACCATTCTTCAAGGATGGCATCCCACACATCCTACAGTGTAGACCATAATTTTGTTGCATTGGATGGTGTTGGATTCATAGATCGTAAGCTTGTTTCCATTGTGTCCCACAGATGTTCCAAGGGATTCATATTGGGGACTGTGGGGGCCAATTCATGGTGATAAAGTCCATGGAGTGTTCCTCGATCCACCTCCTGGAAACCAAAGACTGGTGACACATTGCATTATCTTGTTGCAATATCCCTTCACCATCAGGGTGCTCGAAAGTCATGAAGGTGTGCAGGTGATCTGCGAGAATGTCTATGTATTTCATACCTGTCAGCGATTGCTCCAAACAGACAAGAGAGCCCAATGTAGATCATGCGAACATGCCCCACACCATCACAGAGCCGCCTCCAGCCTGAACAGTACCTTGCAGACAGGAAGGGTCCCTGGCTTCACAGGGCTACACCACACTCTAATGCACCCATCAGCATGAAACAACTGGAACCTTGATTCGTCGGACCATGCTACCCAACGCCTGTTTTATTGTCCAATTTCGATGTCTTTGGGCCCATTCCAGCCATGAGTTCTGTGATGATGTGTAAGCAATGGGACATGAGTGGGTCTTTGGCTACCAAATCTGATGGAGTGCAGGTGGCGACTGACAGTCCTTTCAGAAACGTTTTGTGTTTGGCCCATATTCAAATTGGCAGTGATTTCATGCACCGTCTGTTGGTCATTACCATTCATGACAGCCAACACAAGTTCCATTTGCCAATTGCACATGGCCATCCCGTTTGCTGATTTGTGTGTGAAAATGCCATTAATAGAATACTGATGATAAACTCTTGACACTGTAGACCTGGGAAAACCGAATTCCTGCACCATCTCCAATATTTCACAACCCATTCTTCTGGCACCGACGATCAAGCCACATTCAAAGTTAGACAACTCACGACGTGCAGCCATGCTGAATTAACAACTACTCCAAAATAAATGTTGGGTTTGTAGGCTACTGCAGCGCCATTCTGCAGTTGACATCCAATGCATCTGTTACGAGTACAGCACACTAGTTCTACTTTAACTGCTATTCCCATGACTTTTGGCTTCTCAGTGTGTATATATATACACACATATATATACTAGACATATATATATATATGACATGTGATTTCAATTTGAAACTCTTGCCTTAGAGCAAGCATGTATTTATAAGAAAAATGAAGTTTTTCCTGATTGATATATAAATCTAGGACATTCTGATTATAATGCTTTTATCCAGCATGCAATGAATCTTGTGTAATAGTCCTTGCCTTATCCCAATCAGGTCAGAACTGCCTTTATGCAGCTCTTCATTTAGAGCATCTGAAATTTTCACACAAGTATTTATAATTGAATTTCCCATGAATTTACATGTTTGGCATTTAAGTTTTCCAACAGTCCATTCATAATTGAGGCTTGTAGTGCATGTGGAACTGTCTGTTTCAGGAATTAACCATATTGCCCTAGTAACTGAGTGACCTGCTAGTTCAGCAATCAGTTGATAATTCCCAAATTTTATGTAACCAGGAAGTCCTGGGTGCATATCCTAGTCACATTAAAATGAAATTTTTCTGCTCTCTTCATCTTGGAAAACTTAAGACTTCTCTGGATAAACTTAAGAGGCAGGACGTCTTAAGTTTATCTTTTAAAGTTAAATGTTATAATACATGTGGTAGAAAAATGACTTAGAAAACGGAAATTTTATCTAATTGCAAATAAATTGTAAGTGGAGAAAGGGCAAATACATTCTTGCAATAACAAAAAAGGTTTAATGATTTTTTTCATTCTACCCCCTCCCCCAAACACACTCAAGAATTCTTAATAAGCTACATTTACTTACTTACTTTAAACTTCATTATAAGCTCACCAGACAAAAAATTAGTCAACCCTGGCTGAATGTCACCTAATAGCGCATAACGCCTCTATGCGACCGAAGAACAGCCAAAATCCTGTCTGACATGGATGTCACCAGTGTGCAGATGTAGTGCACATCAATATTTATCCACTCTTCCAGCAACAAATGCCGCAGTTTGGCCAGATGGCTGGGATGGCACTTCACTCATTGCCCCAAATATTCCACAAATTTTCTATGAGATTCAAATCTGGGGATTTGACAAGCCAGTCGAGATGTTTGAAGGCTTCAGAATGCTTGTCGTGCCAATTCGACACACTTTGAGCTCTGTGCACATGACAATTTTTTTCTTAGAAGATTGAGGTGTCCTTCTGGTGTTAACTGTGGAGATGCTGCACAAAAGACAACATGTGGTCGTCCAGTAGTTCCATATAGCCCTTCTGGTTCAAGTGTGATGTCACTGCAACCAAAGGACCCATTTCCTCGTACGTGAAACACCACTAAAACATACAAAGCCTCCTCCAGCTTGAACAGAACCTTGCACAGTCCGCATGGAAGGCTTCATACGGCTTACAATGTACCCGTCACCTCGCATCATTTGAGTACAAGCAAAAACGTGACTCATCCGACCAGATCACACACTTGTAAGAATAGACAGTCCAGTCTTTGTGGCACCACGCCCACTGTAGCAGTGCAGCCTTGTACAGAGCTGTTAACATGGATCTCTTCCATGGTACTCTGCTCCAGAAATCCATAGCATGCAGTTTCCTTTGGAGTGTTCGTTCAGAAACAGCTTGTTGCAGGCCTTCATTGACTGGAGCAATTCCTGCCTCATTACAAAGTGGTTTGTCCTAACAGTGCATGACACACTGTGGGATCCTTATTGGTGAGCACAGTCTTTCTGCCACAGTTCTGGCAATGATTAGTGGTGGACTGCGATGTATGCCACTGCTGGAAGACCCTTTGGACAGTACATTTCAACACACTGCAAAGGCAGCAACTTCTTGTACGCTATTGCCCTTTGGCTCGGCCAAATGCAATAACACCTTTTTCCCACTCATTCACATTTTTGGCGCAACCCATTTCATGGAGCGACTAACACACATGACACACAACCACTTCTTGTCACTATACAAACCCCATAGTGCATGGCACAGCTATTTGAAGGATGTGTTTATTACTGGTGTGCCCTCTGTTGCTGTTGAACAGACTTAACCCTCTTATGGTGGGAGATGACTAATTTTTTTGTCTGGTGAGCTTACTACATCTTCTCTTATCATACCTAATTTTAGTATATACCCACTTTCATAAAAGTTAGCATCCGATTCCCCTACTAACCCATAAGCATAGTCTTTGCTCAGCTGTATAACCTGCAACGTTGAGCACATTACCTCATCTTGTTCTGACAAAGCTAGCAAAGCACTATAAAAATTAAATATATATATATAATCTCTTAAATAAGTAAAAATATTTGATAAGAATCAAATTACCTTATTCCAGGTAGCAGAAACTTTATGCATCCATATTCCACATTGACTCAGTTTTGGACGAAGATTTGAAACATTTAAAAGAGAGGATTCTTCTTGCTCACCCAGCAGTAAGAATTTCTACAAAATTGTAACAATCACAGTACTTCCATAACTAGATATTTGTAGGCATAATATTACAATTTCTTTTGAATAGCTATTTAATAATCATTACAATCATACCTCTTTAACATAAAACAGTAGAAATGTTTTCTTGTGACAACAGTGTCACATAATTAGAGCAGTTTATATTAAACTTATAACTCAGTTATAAGCTAATTGGATTTAATCTTCTAGAGTACAATTAAACTTCAAGCAACCAACCAATTCACTCTTCGATTTTACTGTTCACTGCTGTAGTTTTTTTGCAAATTACAATCAATATTACTGATGTCCCAAATTTTCATCTCTTTTGAAAAAAGGTTGCTGAAAATGCCACTAGTTATCCATAAATAAGACTTATTCAGGGATCTAGCCTCTTGATGTAGTTTTGAGTTGAAGAGATCATACTACAATATGCAGAATAACATAATTCCTGTATGTTAATTTGCATTCACTACTAGTTTTTAGAAATCCATAACTGTTTTGGCCTACATTAATATTAATTATAAATTTTCTTAATAATATAAATATATTTAGCTCTTGAATCATTAGACATGTGCCCCAAGGGGACAGCCCTGTCCCCCTCCTAACTGCATGCCTATAAATATTCAAGGATAAGTAGGGCCTAATTAGAAGGGGTGGAAGTAGGAGGAAATTGTGCTCCCTCTCCTGCCCTTCACCCCCAAAATTCTAGGACAGTACAATTTAGAAGACTAAGGTTTAAGAAGAATTTTTATGTATATTTTTGTTTTTAACTGATTTTTTTAATATATGCAATTATAAACTTTGCCAGTAGTAAATAAATAATATTGCACCTATATCAACTTTTCCCCCTTGCATCACCATTTATATTTATCTTGTTCCCTATATCAGCAAAAACATTTTCTGTTTACTTGCCTGCATAATTATTAATGCTGGAAAAATTTAGACAAGACCCTATTATTAACTTTTGAGTTATTAATTGCACAAAAAATAAAGAATAAGGTTTAACCACATTTTAAAGTTGTTTTTTATAAGTCCGTTACCAATCTTCAGTAACTAGTTCACTTCAACTGTTGTTAACTTCCATGAATTATTACATTTAGTTATGCGATATGAAAAACTCTTAAGGCATTGCATTTGACAGAGCACAATGAAGTTCTTCTGTTTGCTCTTGGCATTTTCAACTTTTAAATCTTTAACAGAACTAATTTATTCTTATTTTAATATTTCAATTTTTCAACATTTGAAAACATGCTTTTGTTGTGTCCTATGAAATATTTTAGTTTTATTATCACCTAAGTAAATCGAATTCCTGAAAGTTGTTAATACCTTTGATTCGAAACTAGTCACTGAAGAGGGTGTTAATTACTGACTGAAAGGTCTATAACCTTGCAAAATAGGTATGAAACATTAGTTTCAAAATGTACTTCTAATGCAAGAGCTGAGATTGCCACAAATATTATTATATCAGTTATATAACAAGAATTTTATAATTATTATATTTAGTGATCTAATTTAGTACTACATTTGGTTTGTTTTACCTCTGAGCGGCACTTTTTTGCACACCATGGGCTAAATGGCCAGGTCACATGGACCCCGAAGGCTCAGAGAAGGTTGGGGGAGGGGACCCACTGGAACAGCTGTTGGGAGACAGATGGTAGCCCCCCGTCAAGGCCATCCAGCGTGTTCTTTAACGTGCACAGGGTATGTCTCTCCCGCACACGATGCCACGGCTTAACGTCCCATCCGACGGACGGCGGCCTTTCCAAGCCCATCAGTGTCCCCTACTGACCGTGGGCAGGGCGGTGAATTTTGCGGAGATAAATCTCAACGCTGACCCAGCTGGGACTCGAACCTGGGAACTACAGATTACGAGCATGGCGCGCTACCGACTGAGCCACCCCCGCCCCTTAATACTACATAAGTGAATATATTATATATACACAGTGTTCACCAAACATTTAAGCCACTACCTTTCACTGTTATTTATTCTATTTATACTCATTATAGAGGAAACAATTGTCTTTGGCCGGTGGGATCAGATCCATAACCTCCCGAGAAAATGTCAGGTGCTCTGATGGCTGAGATACTGGCTACTGATCAAGACTACTTTTTTTTTTAAGTCTGCATACTCCAGTATCTTGTATGTGAAGATTGTAGTTAAGGCCTAAAATTCTTGGAGCATGGTGGTCAGTGGCTCAGTAGTCAGAAAACTTGACATGTTATCAGGAGGTTGTGGGTTCAGATCCCACCCTACTCAAGGGAATTTTTCTTCTATACACAGTATGAACAGAATAAATAACAGTGATAGTGGTTTAAATATTTGACAAATGCAATGAATGTTGTGGATACATATTGAATGAGCTCTAGGTAACTAACATTTACCAGCATATAAACATGCATAATGCATGAAAATGTGTAATATTTGGCTCAAAAATTATTAATGCTGCTAAATGCAAAAACCCTACTGGATTATTATATGTGTGTGTGTGTGTGTGTGTATGTGGAGGGTCTTGACCCTACTGGATTATTAATTTAGAATTATTAATGCTGGAAAAATTTAGATTATACATTTTGGTAATTTATTAATTTTGGTAAATTATTAATGCTGGAAAAATTTAGATTATACTTAGATTATACATTTTGGCTCAAAAATTAAAATGCTGCTAAAATGCAAAAATTAAATCCAGTAGGGTCACCTTGGTATGATGATATCTTATACATGAACTTACGAGAGCTCCAAGGATTAGTCTTCAACTGTAATCATAACATATACAAGAGACTGTGGTATTGAAGACATATCAAAAAAGAGGAAATCTTGATCAGCATCTGGTAGCATAGCCCTCAGAGCACCTGACAAGTTACAGTGTTCAGATCCCACCTGGCTAAAGACATTTTTCCTCTAATATTCAGTACTACATAAAAATGCACAATTCATATAAGGCAGATTGCTGGTAAAAGTTTATCAGTATCTATAGAAATTTAATACACATCTAAAATTACAATATGAAATGAAAATGAAGATTAATAAAATGTTACATGATTTTGTTAATTGGCAATTTTTCTTTTTCAGTTTTCCTTCAAATAACTGGATAAGCTCAAAATAAAGAAAAATTCTATACCTGAAGAAATAAACATGATACATTGCAATTTCATACCTCTATTCGCTTCAGAGAAATTATTGATTCAGCTCCTTGAGATATTGCATATGGGAAGAACAGAGTCATTGCTAAACGTAAATTGTTGAAAAGAGCCATGCTGACAAAAACCTTTTCAGGGGTCAATTCTCCTTTGACAGCAAGCACATATACTACAAAGGATAGAAACAAAATGATCTTTGATGATACAAAGAATAGGGCAATATTAACGCCTCTGAGGATAGCTGTATGACGAATCTTCTTAACTTCTTTCCTAGTATGAAAAACGAAAGAATTTATTTTAAATATCCATCTGTTGAGACAGGAATAGAAAATGTCATTAAAATTTTATTTATATAATTGCTGTTTCCATGATTCGATTCAGTTTAACTGGTATGATCAGAATTATATACTATTTATCAAAATTAAAGCACTGATCACAAAATTTGTGATTACTCAAACTATTAAAAATATACAGGGTAATTACAAATTCACCCTCAACTTTATATATCTATAACTACTGTGTTTGTCACACAAAAGGAAAATGACATGAAAATGAAGAGAAATATAACAAATTTACATACTCTCAATATGGGCACCAGAGATGATGTGGCAGATATCCCAGTGAAGTTCGATTTCTTCCCACACTCTATGGAGAATATCAGGAGTTACTTGGATGATCACAATACCAATACTATTCATCAGGTCATTGATGAATTGTGGTAATGTCAAATGATAAACTGCATCTTTGATGAAACTCCACAGAAAGAAATTTAGTGGGATTAAGCCAAATGAATGAGGAGGCTACTTAGGAGACCCATCATGAATGATCTAGGGATCTGGGAATTGCTGATTTTGACAGTCTCACTTGCATTAGGTAATGGCAAAGGGCAGATGCATAACCAGGTGTGTGTGTTTTTTATGTGGGGCGGGAATACCCTAACCTAGGATTTTTTTTCAATATCCTTGAAAAAAAATCTTGTCATGCAACATACAGTAGCATGAGAAAGATATTTGTATTGGCCAAAGTGTGAGTGTGTGTGTGTGTGTGGAGGGTCTGCCACCACTGCACATTAGTAACAAATAGTGTCATTAAGTGGAAGCAGTCATCAATGTTGCACATCTGTACTGTGAGGTACAGAACAGGAGAAAAAAATAGTTAAGGTACTACGTGTGTATGAGGCTGGAAATCTGAAGAGCAATTTGGTTTCTGTGGGCACAGAAGACCAAACCAGTGGAAATTCATCAATAGCTTGTGGCTGTATATGGTCGGATGTCTTGTCAGTGTAATGTGCAAGGAAATGGTGCCATGAGTTTGAAAATGGTTGTGTGGCTGTAGTGGATGAGGATCTCTGAACTTGATGATGAACAATTGTATCTCTGAGGATCACTTTCCATTGGATGATGCTATCAAAGAGGAAGTCACTTAATGACTTCAGGATGTATCCTATCAACAGGGCTTCAATAAGATAATCAACCATTACAAGTATCTCAACAAGTCTGATGACTATATGGAAAAATAATACACATATATGGGGACATTTCCTGTATATTTTCTTCAGTGCAATTACCTGCCCTCCACAAAAAATTAAATAGGTGACCTTACTTTCTGATTTGCCTTTGTATATCTGAATCACAAAATAAGAATATTCTTCAAAACTTATGATTTATGAGCTGGCATATGCCATGTGTCATCCAATTGATAACATTAGATTACAAAATCCAAAACAAAATCAGTTCTCAATTTAATTCTCATGTTACCTATTTTTACCAATAACACACTACATTACAATCCAATAACACACAACATTTATCATTAAAAACTAAATTTTAAACAGTTATTTTAAAAGCCATTATCATTATCTCTAAAACTCTCAGAGTGACATTATCCTGTATAATCATGAGATGCATCATTCTGACTAAAGTGCAATGATTCACCCATGCAATAGCCTGTGTGAATTCTGATATTGTAAATTTACATTTATCAAAGTGATAAATACAAAATTAAAATAATTTAATTGAAGCAGTTAGCTGAAAAAAATTAGTTACTGATAGTGTAGTGATCCCATGGCCGAGTGGTTAGCGAGCTTGGCTGCTGATCTAAGGGACCTGGGCTTGAGCCCCTGGGTAAGACATGGATGTATGTGTCATTTTTTCTGCTGAGGTCCTGCCATCCTCTCAGATCTTCTATGTTTTAATTGGGAGACAGGGGTTCGAGTCCACTCACAGTGAAACATTTGTTCAGCTAACTACTTTATGAGTTTCATGTGTACAGAATATCTTCTGCAAAAGAATATCTTCTGCAAAAAGGAATTAATTTAATGTAATTAATTTTTATGCATTTGATTAAAATAATTTAAAATTACATTATGAAATGTAGTAATTCAGAATAAACTGAATTAAAGATATTAACTTTGTTTACCTTCTTATCATGTCCACAAGTTTTGCAAATGGATATTCCCAAGTATACATTTTGATGACCCTCATACCAGCTAAGATCTCATTCATAAGTCGTATCCTTTCATCTGTTAAAACTGCAGTTTTCATTCTGAAAAATTCAGGGAAAGATGAAATATTGTTTTTTTTTTTCATATACAACATTCTCAAGGTGATCTACTGTTTTTTACAAGATCATGCTCATAACACAGTTTTGATGTCAAGAGAGACAAATTTTAGCTTCAGTAATAGACATTCAAAAGAATATAATCTTTGAAATTCAACATCATATTTTTTCAGGATAATTATCTTTGATATCTTTGATCCCCCACTCCTCTTTGAGAATGCTACTAAGGGTAATTGTGGCAAAAAAATTATTAAACTTATGTGCATTTTTCAAGAAATGTTTTTAAGACATCTAAAATGGAGGAGGAAATGTTGTACTGCAATGGAATTTCAGTCTATTGCTATACTGCAATGTAATTTCAATCTATTTCCCCCCTCCCTTTTACTTTTTTTTCTGCCTCAATCAAATTACTTCCCCCCCACCCCCATTTTTTTTTCTAAATCTGGGTCTTTTAAAAATAATAATTTTTGATTTAATTTTGAGTAAGCTTGACTAATTCATACAAAAATAGTATCAATGGTAAACTAAATTCTAGATATTTATAACTTTAAATACCATTCTCATAATCTCTACAACTTTAAGAATGATATCATCAGGGATATTTCACTTGATTTCATCACTCCAGTACAGAATTGTATACACTTTAGTATTCTACAATTTTATGAGCCATAAAATGTATGTGTTTTCAAGTTCTTTAGAACTCTTTTATGTTAAGAAATAAAATTATGTTTTCTTAATCATATGTAGTAAAGTTAATTTGCTAATATGGCTACAATCCAATACATTATCCTTGTTAAAATATGTAATTAAAATTTTTGTAAAATGGGTAAATTATTGTTGTAATAAAATTTGTAAAATAATCGAATGGGAATTAAAAAAATGTTTAAAAATTAAAAAAAGTTAATCGAAATAATATATGACCATATAATTTTTTTGGATTGAACAAAACTCTATGGGAATCATCCCACCCCTGTTTACAAGGCTGTTAAAAACTCCTTAAAAATACTCACTCTCACTTCAAGATACTACTTTTGTTTTATTTGCCAGAAAAACATACTACTTACAAAAATTATTGGTGCAAGGAACAAAACAACGTAGCTGATTTAACCACCACTACTGAATGGACAATAATGTTTTCTTACAGTTGTAGTTATTCACATATAAAAAAAGGTCTTAAATATTTTATTGTCATGTACATACACTACTTACCTCAGTTTAGAGAAGAGTTTTCCCATCAGTCCTTGAAACGGAATATAAAGGAACAAAACAGAGATTCCTCCTAAACAAGCATAATTTAAGTGTTTCCACAAGATGGCAATTATGATTGCTGTTTGTATCGGACCAGCAACAAGGTATGGTAGGTAGATAACAGACTAAAAAAAGATTATACATTAAACATTAGTCATTATGGAAATGATAACTACTTTTATTACCAAAATGGACTGATAAAATTTTTAAAACTACAAAGATGTGATAAATATAGCTTAATTGTATGACATTGTAATTAAAAGTAAAACATTTAAAACAATCCAACAAGTAAGACTTTATCGTCTTAGAACAGAAACAAACTTACTTGTTCTTTCCCTGCATTGCTTTGCTTACTTACATAGAAATTGCATTACTTACATAAAATATTAAGTGATGAAGACAATATTATCTATTATGTTATTGTTGTTATACTGACAATATTGGGGTAGAGGTGGCTCAGTTAGTAGCACATCAGGCTTGTAATCTGCATTTCCCAGATTCAAGTCCCAATTGTGCCAGCATTGAGATTTAAACATTAATTAATAGATTCTTAAAAAAAAAATTCATCACCGACACAGTGGGAATCGAACCCGCATCTCTCCAGAGTCATGCCAGAGAGCACTACCATTGTACCATGCGCCAGACAATGAAATTTTTCAGAATATGACCTTATAAATCTTCTTCACTGAGACGTGGCTGAGACAGTGCCATCTATACTCAAGGAGATGCAACTTTTTCAGTTGTTGCTATTGATTATCAGATGTTAATGAGAAGGTCGCTAACGCTAAGACATTAATATATAATTAAAAATCAATCCAAAGTGAATGCACAGTATTCCTCGTTAAGATAGACATCAAAATTAATTAATAGATTCTGAAAAAAATTCATTGCCGACACAGCGGGAATCGAACTTGCATCTCTCCAGATTCATGCCAGAGCACACTACCATTGTACCATGCGTGGGACAATGAATCTTAACAGGGAATACTGTGCATTCACTTTGGATTGATTTTTAATTATATATTAACGTCTTAGCATTAGCGACCTTCTCATTAACATCTGATAATCAATAGCAACAACTGAAAAAGTTGCATCTCCTCGAGTATAGATGGCGCTGTCTCAGCCACGTCTCAGTGAAGAAGATTTATAAGGTCTTATTCTGAAAAATTTCATTGTCCAATGCGTGGTACAATGGTAGCGTGCTCTGGCATGAATCTGGATAGATGCGGGTTCGATTCCCGCCGTGTCGGTGATGAATTTTTTTCAGAATCTATTAATTAATGTTTGATGTCTATCTTAACAGGGAATACTGCGCATTCACTTTGGATTGATTTTTAATCATTAAGATTTATCTCTGCTAACCCCCACTCTGCCCTCAGTGAGGAAAGGGACACCAATGGGCTTAGAAAGGGCCATTGTTCATCAGATGGTACATAAAGCTGTTACCCCATGAGCAGGAGAGCCTATCCTGTGTATGCTAAAGAACATGCTGAATGGCCTTGGTAAAGGCTACCCTTCATCTCCTATAGATGGATCATCTTCCCCAACCCTCTCTGAGTCTTGGGGCTCTTGTGACCTGGCCATATAGCCTACTGTGTGCAAAAAAAGTACTGCTCTGAGGTGAAAAAACCCAATAGACAATATTTATGTTGTTACCTAACAAAAAGTTAAGACCTGAAAGCACTGTATACATTTCAACGACATAATTTTTATGATAAATAATAAAGTAGAATTTAATATTCTTTGCCAACTTCAATTCAGTTCAAAGGAAGATATGTTATTACATCTTTGACTTAGGAATTTCAATAGGTAACTATTGTCAAAATATCCAAATGGATATGAAAGATGATTGATTACTGTACTGATTTTGGCCATACCTAATAGCTCTATATTAGAAAGTCATATTGTTTCACCTACTTTTCCTATGTGGATTTCACAATGTGTCAATATACATATATATATTTAAAAACATTCACAGCTACACTGCATTTTATATACACTGAGTGATTATTGAATTATAATTACCTCCCATGTTATGTGAGTAGAAGCTAGCTTAGAACTTCTAAAATAAGCATTTTATGGGAAAATGTGACTGAAGATAGACTTGATTGAGTTAATTTATCTAAATATCGATTTTCAATAAGATTTTCTTGTATTTAAAGAGTTATGGAAGTTAGAATATTTAACAGCAAAAGTATAAGTCTTAAGAAATTTTCAAAATAATTAAAGGATTATTTACACAAACTTTTAACTATACATCTGTTGTATTAAATGATAATTATTTTATTGTTGTATTAAATTATAATTATTTTATTGTTGTATTAAATTATAATTAATTTATTGTTGTATTAAATTATAATTAACTTCTGAGATAAATCATAATGTTTGGCAATGTTGTTGTTAAATATTCAAACTTCCATAACTCTTTAAATACAAACTATTGTTGAAAATCGAGATTTAGACTTGATTAAAAGCTTTATCTTCAGTCACATTTTCCTATAAAATGCTCATTTTAGAAGTTATAGAGCTTTGAAATTAGCTTCCACTGACATAACATGTGGTCTGATCTTCCACCTGACGTAGCATGGGGGATGGCTATAATTCAATGATCACTCAGTGTATGTGTGATCCAGAAGTTAGGATTCAGACTATAATTTAAGTAACTAGGATGAAGCCCCAGACCAAATAGGTGGCTTTTGTTTCTTGTTAAGAAGTGTATAAATTCATTGTATTCACTAAAATCAATTTAAATTAAGCTTCCATAGCTTTTTATGTAACTTTTATGCATTTTTCAATTACCTTAGAAAAATTATTTTTTAAATGAATCTTTACATATAGAAAAATAAGAGAATTATTGTTTGTTTTACAGAATTTGTAACATTATTATATCATCAATATCTATTACAATATGGTAACACTATGATGCATTGATGTAAAAGAGTGCAGACCTACCAAAATATACTAAGTAACAATGAACTTTTAGCACAAAGTAGCAGTACCTGTCATGTTTCACACCACATAGTTGTGTTGACAATCAAAGGCCATACATGGAAAAGATAGCTATCCAAGTGCTGCAGAAATTTACATGAGTGAGCAGTTGTTCATTTTATAATGGGCCAAGGCAAAGCCCCTAAAGTCATCCACAATTAATTGTTGATTGTAGATGGTGAGAAGAGTTTATCTTGCGCAGCTGTTTATAATTAGTGCAGAAAATTCAAGCTAGACCAGACAGATGCTGAGGATGCTAGACTGGGTGTTCAACTTTGATTGCAACTAGTGATGTGACACAAATGTAAACAATAGTTTGAGCATAAAGACATTTTTATGCCAATGATATAGCAGATGCTTTAGACTGGGCAACAAAATTCTCTGTGACCATCTCCAGTTTTGAAAAATGTGCATAAAATGGATTCCTAGAAAACTCACATGATGAGACTAGTTTTGGAACATGAATTTAAACAAGATTGATGCAATGGAAGCATACTAGGTCTTCTGTATGAAAAAGTTTAAAGCTCTACTGTCAGTAGGAAAGTTGATATTTACAGTCTTTTGAGAAGTGCAAGGCAATATCTTTGTGCATTTCTAAAGATTGGAAAGATCATTAATGATACATGACACAGCACCCTTTTCCACACAGTTAGAGATGCAATTTGCAAGATATAGACTAGGTGTGATGCCCCATCATTCACTTTTGCTTTACCTTAACCAGTTTTGTTTAATTTACGTTATATTTATCATTTTGGGGATTTTTATTTCCTTTTTGGCATCACAGCGCTTGTTTCCAAGAGTTAGGAGTTGCGCATGTGCAACTCCGATCTTCCGACTGTCACCCACTAAAGCGCGTGCACAAGGACACGCCCCCTCTTGCGTCATTCGTCATTTTATGTAAATGTCTTTCCCGGCGTGCAACATGACACACCCGGCTCTTATTAAAAGCACTAAGCACATAGCTTAGTTAGCAGTTAGTGCACAGTGAGTGTGCTCGTAGCACGAGTGAGTGCACGGAGATAGGAGGAGACGCAAGTGTATTGTAGCACAGTGAGTTGCTGTATCTTCTTCATTGAAGTTTTGGCGAGTTGATTATTTGGAAATAAATTTGTTTGTTATTTAAACCTTTGGAGTCTTTACAATTTTTTTCTCTTGAGCAACGCGAATTAAGATTTGATAATATTTAGATCTTAAACTTGACAATCATTTTTGGATTCTTACTCATTAACGCTCGCTGGTATTTTGAACCCTAATTTAACTTATTCTATTTTTTTGGCAATTTGTCAATTATTGCCTGGCGCCCGTCTCAGCTATCTGGAGCATAAAACTAATTGGATCAGGAAAAAGGTCCAACTTTAAAAAGTATTTTGCATTTATTTGGAGCATTAATTAGGCCAATGGTTCTCAACCTTTTACGCTTCACATATCCCCTGGAAATGTGTACATAACTGGCATACCCCTTATATAGATAGATAAAACTATAGTTATAGTATAACAATGGGAATAAAATCAAACATATATATATACATTAAATTTTGTATTCATAAATTACATATATCGATAAACCAAAAAATGACAAACAATTTAACAAATCTTATAAAATTATAAAACATTTTACTGGGTAATCAGTGAAATGTTTGCGCTTGTTTACGCTTGCACAGTTCATCAAGAGTCATTTATCAAAATGCACAAGAAACCACTGCAGTGATTGGGTGAGAAGTTGTGCATGACTCCCTACAGTCCAGACTTAACCCTGAGCAATTTACATTTGTTTGGCCTACTGAAACATCATGGTAGTAGATGCTTTACAATGGAGAGGGAACACAGCTCTCTGCCTTTAGCTACAGTGGCAACCAGACTTTTCATGAAGTGAGATACCTTAGTAAAGCAATGGAACTAGCACTTTAAGCAATTATGTACAATTAATGTTGAAAAATAAATACTACAGTTCATCCATTGTACAATTGATGTGCATTCCATAGAACTAAGTGATATACTTACTGACTTGGCCTTATATATAGAGTTGTAGACACTCGTAAAATGCTCTTGCTACAAGACTCATAGAAATGCTGTTCCTACACTATAACAGTATTGCCATTTTTTAATTTTTTTCCCAGCTTCAAATTTTCTAAATTTCATAAGTTTTTAGTAATTAAAGATTGATAATATAAGATTGATTGATAATAATTGTCTATAATCTACTTATGAAACAGGATTATGACAGAAAAATTCAATTTTCCTAAATGTTAAAATGTATAGCATTTATCACCAGAAAACAATAAAGTTTCTTAATGTGTTTTCAGATGGTAAAATATAATACTATTTTCACTCACTCAAAGGAAATCAAATTGGGCTACAATATATATTATTACCTGATCAAAACGGTTAACGTCATTTGAAAGTAAGTTAACCATTTGTCCAACTGTTGTTTTCCCCAATGAAGCATGGCTCAATTTCAGTGCCTGAAATTAAAAAAATAAAAATAATAATTTCCACAACATAAACCAGAAACTGAATAAGTAAAAGTAAATCAAAATATGTAATCAACAGCTTTTAGGAATGAATGCAAATTAATAGTTTTCAACTGAAAATTTTAATTGAGATATATCCAATAACTAAGCAGTCAAAAAATTAACAAACAAACAAAAATTAAGTCAAACTCATGACAATAGTGAGCCAGTTTTCTGTGCTTCATATTTGTTTAGTAAGATTATACGTTGCAGGTTCTCTTTGGTGTAGTGAGCTCCATATCAGAGGCTAATTTCGTTATCAGCTAACATCAATTTGAACTTCCAGGTTCTCTGATGGTAGACATATCAATGTACACTTTGTGCCATCAAACTAACATGTTTAAAACAAGCAGTTAGGGATAATTATTTCTGATGATGATATCTCTGTTTAGAAAATGAAATATCATCACCAGAAATAATTTTAATATTCAATATGCGCTAATATGGAATTAACTCTTTAATGTGTTAAGGGAAAAAATTACATCAAAGTACACTGAATAGAAAAATTTGGTTATCAATTATTAACCCTTAAAGTGTCAGGTTTCCTCAAATGCATGTAATTCTGGCCAAGACAACATTTAAAATTTTTCTGTCAAAAAGCAACTGAACTGTACATCTTTATCCATTAATGACTAAGAGATCTCAACTGGCTACTTTATTAAGAACAGTTCCAAGTTATGTTAATAGCAACTCAGCTGCAGAACTCAATAACTTCTTAAATAAGAATTTTTTTTTTAATATGACTAGAGATAGTGTAAAGATCTCAATTGAAAATATTTCAATCTTGATTTAAAACAATATTTATTTGGTATTTAGAGTTATGGAAATTGTAATATTTAAAGCAACAATACCAGTTTAAATAATTGCCCTGAAAAGTTAATAAAAACAATTTAAAATGAAAACACTAACCATTATACAAACTTTACTAATAAATGCAAGAGTATTTTAGCAGTTGGTGTAAAAATTATGCCAATTTTCACCAATGTTTCAGTTTCCACAAATCTTTAATGTGCAACTAATGAAAGCTACAAAGATTACTATATACATTTTATTACTACTCTAAATTCATTTGATTATTGGAAATGGAGATTTAGATAGATCTGATTGAGATCTTTAAATTATCTTGAATAATTTTTTTATAAAACATTATTTAAGAAGCTACTGAATTCTGTACCTGAATCCTCTTCATATCTAGCTATGTACACTATAAAAATAAAATGTATGGTAGCACACATTCCAGTAAAAAATGGAATTCAATAAAATTGCAACATATGGCTAGGTAAGAATTTAAGGATTAAAAGAAATTTTGAGTGGTTTCCATTCAAATAATTCTTTTTAACACTTCAACTATCTGTTTCAATAATTATTCAGATACCTGGAGTTCATGGAAAATAACAAATGAATCTGAATGTGTTAATATTATAGGAAAAAATTTATACATTAAAAAAAATGCAATTGGTTGAAGTGTCATTGAAACTTGTGAATAAAAGGTAAAAAAAAAAAAGCTCTTTTATAATAAAAATAACTTAAAGTTCTCTGTTATTGAGCAATAAAATTTTTTAATTAATCCTTCAAACTATTTGCACATTAAAAGTTTTTAGGAGAAAACTAGAAGCATTTCAGAGCAAGGACAGCACTTCATCTTAAGTGAAATAACACTATATTGTGACATTAGGACTGTTAAGAGCTTCTTCCCACATCGTGAAAAACCATTCCAGTGTTTGGTTGCAGGTGGGGATGGGCAAGGTCATTATTTCAATAGCCTCATGGATTATAGTTCCACAGTAAGTGGATGTATGTGCTAGCAGTGTGGTGTGCTCCCAGTCTATAGTTGCTGCATGTTGTATTGCCAGCTTGGCAGCAGCAGATGTTAGCTTGTTTTGGCTAACATCTGTTTTATGCTATGAAAACCTCTCCTGTAGAGAACGTATTGTTTTTCCGATGTAGGTGGGCATCTTCGACTCTCTTCTGTCAGATCTCTTCTGTTGTCATTTCTATATTTATTGATTAGCTTTTATATTTTGGTTGGGTGGAAGCCATGGGATTCAGCAATGGATTAGATATTTTGAATTTCTTTTTTAAACAAATGCTCATTTGTTGTTATGGTGAAGGCCCTAAGGATGAGAGAATGGAAAGCTGCAATTTTATGTGCCCAAGGGGTGCTTGAGTCTGCACTTATCTTTTGGTATATTGACGTTGTCAAGGTTCCAGTGTCATCTTTTTGGATAAAAACATCTAAATAGGGGATGCACTGCTATTTTCCTCCTCCTTCATAAAGCATATTGTAGGATAGATATTGTTAATAGAATTAATGAGGCAGTTCAATTGCTCATTGCTGCCATTCCAAATAAAAAATATATCATCAACATAGCAACACTAGAAGATGGGTAAAATTGCTGCCGAGTTAAATAATTCTGTTTCAAGGTCTTGAAGGACAATCTCAAACAGGATGACGAAAAGGGGTGAGACCATGGGGGTCCCTGAGTCCTGCCTGTAGATTTGGTTGTTGAACTGTAAATAATTCTTTTTGGTGATTAGTTCAGAGCTTTAAAAATGGTGTTGTTTTCAGGAAGGGAAAATTTTTGGACTTCAATAATTTTTGTCTGAAATAACGAAACAGCCTCAAAAATGGGAATGGATGAGAATAAGGAGATTGACAATGTCAAGTGTGACTAATTTGCTGACAGTAGGAATGGACAGATCCTTGAATCTGTTGAGAAATTCTACTGTAGATTTTATGGAAAATGGATGATCACAAATGAAGCTAGATAATATAGCCTACAATCATATTCTAAATATGATGCAATTTTCTGCCAACTCAGCAATAGACAATAACTAAATTAAAATTAAATATCATTAGCTACTTTTTTACTGCAAATATTATATTTAAACTGAGGATAGAAACCAATCTGAATTCAAATTTCGACAAATTCTTTTCTAGAAAGAATGTTGGGGATGATCTTTTGCACACTAATGGCCAAATGGGTTCTTTCTTTCTTTGTGCACTTTGCACTGGGAAAACATTCACAGTGCCTGATAGTTGGATGGCACTGCACTTCTCTTGTTTTCAGCCCAGCTCCATATCTGAAGAAAATTATCAAAAGGGACAGAGACAAATTTAGCCTCCTCCAAAATTTTGGAGCATACAATCTTTGTATTTTACCAGTTATATGTATCATATTTTTCTTTACTTTAATTTTATCTTCTTGGTAACTTTGCTGTTTTTTTTATTAAATGTTATTCCTGGATTTTATATTTTATGTATTTTTTAATGCATTTTAATGTTCTGTTGCATATAGTTTTTTTCTGTTTTTGTCTGGTTTGAAACACTGTAGCCTGAGCTGCTAGTGTGCCATGAAACAAATAACAACAAACCAAATCTAACAGATTGCCATCTATTAATTGTAAAGGTTTTTTATTTCAAAGATTTATCACTTGATTCATTTACACTGTGGGAAATTTTAGCCTTTAATTCTCACGAAAAAACAATGATTTGTTATTTAAATTGGTGTTTTCCACAAAATTTCTTATATACTAGTTAATACTGTTTGTTCTTATGTCTGTTCTTATGTCTGTTCTTATGTACTAGTTAACAATGATTTGTTATTTAAATTGGTGTTTTCCACAAAATTTCTTATGTACTAGTTAATACTTAGCCATTTTAGAATTATTTTATTCGGTTGCATTTGTGCCATCAATAAATAAAGTATTTCTATATTTTTAGGTCGAGAATTCATTATACCATCAGTGTGAAAAAGATTGGCAGCTGAAGTTATTGATTTTTTCATCTTATTGGTCTTAAAAATTATGATAACCTACATTGCTGTTGACTTCTTTGATCTAATGTATGTGACTATTTTAATGTTGAAATGTGTTTTAAGTCAAAATTTTGGTTCATAAAACCATGTCTTTTAACTTTCACAAATTTTTCACATTGTTTTGCTCTTCAAACCTCCATTTTGTTTTCTACCATATTGGGTACAAATATATATACTATTGAGATACCCATTCCCCATGTTAAGCTTTGAATCAGTGGACTTGGATCGTTGAATGGTTATTTTTCAATTCATAGACAAGCTTTATATTATATTGTGTTTTTTTAATTTGTTAAGTATGATTCATATAATAAAATATGTATGTTCTGAACAGTTTTATTTCATTGAAAAGCAAACATTTTAATATTTTCAAGAATTAAAATTTTCCCATTATTTTTAGGCAGTTTATTGAAATAGACATTTTAACAAAGGTATCCCCAGACTTGCACCATAATTGCAATCTATAGAGTGGTCACATAAATTGAAATTGCATAACTAAATTGTTTTCCTCCAATAGCAATATTATATACAGAGGTTGTGTTCCTGAAGCCATCCTGTGGCCGAGTGGTTAGCGTGCTAGGCTACTGATCAGAGGGACCTGGGTTCGAGCCCTGGGAAAGGCATGGTTTGTGTTTTCTTTCTGCTGAGGTCTCTCCATCCTCACAGAGCTATTATGGCATATAGACTGGCAGGCTGCTGTCAAACCTCTGTGGCAAGCAGCTGCTTGAGAGTTTTTTTTTTTTTTACAGAATTGCCCTGCATTTGCCGGATAATTCCGTTGTCTACTACATCTGAAAAACCATATGTTCTCTACAAGAGAGATTTTCAGAGCATAAAACAGATGTCAGTCAAAACAAGCTAATGACTGTTGATGCCAAGCTGGCAATACAGCATGCAGCAACCATAGACTGGGAGTACACCACACTCCTAGCATGTGCATCCACTTACTGTGGAACCATAGTCTGTGAGGCTATTGCAATAATGATCTCACCCATCCCCAACTACAACCAAGACACTGGAATCACCCTTCACGACATGTGGAAAGAAGCTCTTAACAGCCCATATAGTGTCACTTCACTGAAGACAGAGTGCTGTCTTTGCTGCAAAACACTTCTGAGTTTTTCCTAAAAACTTGTAACATGCAAATAGTTTGAAAGATAAACTTAAAAATTTTATTACTCAATGACAGAGAATTTTAAGTTATTTTAATTAATTTCTGAGTAAGGTCTTTTTAATTGTACTGTTATATAATTTATGTATATGTAAGTGCAAAAATACACACACACAAATATATATTACAGTAAGCAAAAGAATCATTTCAAACAAAAATAAACACTTTTTACCTTTTTATACACCAATGCACAACATGCAACTCTCAACCTCATCCCGAACCTTTGAGCACCAAAAAAATATGGATGATGCGTGAAGACAAACATAGCAGCTAAAATGCAGACACTGGCTGCATAGAGATACATCTCTCCAGGCTCTAAATAAGTCATTCTGGCAAAATGCTCCACAAGGTATCCAAGTAAAACAGGTTGAAGTACATGAATAAAACATTCCTAAGAAATAAAGAAGATATAACAAAATAAGCTTTTCTTCCCTAAATTTCATACTAGAAATAAGTAAAAAATTGACACAGCAAAAGTAGTCTGTTTAAAAAATTAATGATTGAAAATATCTATTAGATTAAAAAAAAGCTAGTAGGAAATATTTTGCATCATAAGACAAACATTGTAATAGACAAATATTAATAAAAAACAAAAACACTTATAATAAATGGTACATACTTTCAGGAGAAATAGTTGTTTTGTCCTGTAACTCATGTTTGAAAACAGAAACAGTTTCACGTTATGCCATTAAGAAGTGAAACCCCGAGCTCATTAACTCTTAAATAAGATTTTTATGGAAAAGAGGACGGAAAATATAAATATCAATCATAGCCATCTAAATTCCATTTTAAGCTAAAACGTATAGCACTTTTGTGTAATAATTATTTCAATTTTTACCAATTTTAAGTGATTTTTGCGGGAGCTAAATTAGTTTTTTCAGTTCCATAACTTTAAATACTAAATATTATTGAAAAGTGTAATTTGGACAGACTAATAGAGATTTTTTATCTCTACTTACATTTTTTCACCTGAAGCTTAATTTACTGAGCTTCGAAACTTTATTGACTTAATTGAAACCATTTTCATTCAGTAACTATTGAGTGCTTGAACAGAGGGAAGAAATTATTGATATTTGTATGCAGGTTCTCCCTCATTTCACCTCCTATTCTAGGTCAAAATTAGAACACCTATTAAAATTAAGAGTTTGAAACGTAAATCTACTAATTTTCATTTTTTAAAGTACAGTAAAACCTCCATTCCATGGGCAGCATCCCTCTGCTCAGGGCCAAAATAATTTTATGTTTTTCTTTACCGAGTCTGAATTATCTATTGCTGTTCCTCCCAAGTCTCTTCATAACCCTCAATAATAATAATAAATACTCCCTCAAGCAGCTGCTTGCCACAGAGGTCTTACAGGACTCCGTCAGTTTATACGCCATAGTAGATCTGTGAGGATGGCGGGACCTCAGCAGAAAAAACGACACGAACATCCATGCCTTACCAGGGGCTCGAGCCATAGTAAATCTGAGGATGGCGAGATCAGTAACTAAGCGTGCTAACCACTCGGACACGACACGGCAACAACCCTCAATTAGTAAGAAAAGGGAGGTATCTAGTTCCTCACCACCACAGATTAGTACTCACCACAAGCAAAAGCCAACGAAGTCACAGCAGCACAATACACCCTCAGACAGAATAAGTTTTTGCTGTGATTTTTTATTGCTATTAGAAGAATTAGTTATATGTATTAATGTTATACATAATGTTAACATTAATACATATATCTAATTCTTCTAATATGTTTAATGGTGTTCCTAATGTACTGCATTTGCGATTATCGAAACAATCTAACCGATTTATGCATGCATAAGAAATTAGAGTTGCCAATGTAAACTAGCACTTGCACATCACATTTCCCGGCAAAGAAATTCCCAGAATGCCATTCTAACTTGTTTTCCCCTCCCTTTCAGGAACTTTAGATAATAATATGAATAATAGAGAATATATTTCGGTAAACTAGTGCTGCCCTCTGGGATTAAGTGAGAACGCTACATGTTTAATTTATTTCATCCAAATGCTTCTCTTTTACAGTTAACTCGTTTTCAGAAAACAAACCTAACCAGTCTGTGGATGTTGAATTGTTTTTGTTTTAAAAGAAATTTAAAAAATTCTCTTTGTGTTGGATAGGATGAAATATTTGGCATTCGTATTTTCAGAAAAATCCCAGTAGCATTAATGGTTTACATTGGAGCAATGATTTCACCTTTGACTATCAGGAAGAGGAGGAAAAAAAAACTTTATTATTTTTTTAAGAGAGAGTTTAAGAGATAAATGAAAAATTCTTTCAGTGTTTTATAGATACTAATAAAATATTTCTCTATGTATTATCGCAGTCATCCATTAGTTAAAATTTCCAGTATTAAATGGCATTAACAGGGAAAATAAAAAATAAATTGTAATATAATAGGATAATAAATTATTGTAATATAAAAAAGTAATAATAATAAATTGTAAATAGATAAACTAGAAGAATAACATATCAACCAGAAGCGATATGTATTCTTTTAGTTTATTAAATTTCTATTTTTCTAGTCATAACGAAATTTTATCAGAACGGAACATAATCGCTAGGGCAAATTAAGTTTAAATCGGTATCTTGGTATATTAAATAATGAAAAATGAAATAAAAGTACACCAAATTTATAAAGTAAATGGCATAACCCTAGTTAAACCTCTAAGCAGAAAAGAATGAAAAAAATATTTGTGTCGGGTTATTTTACCTCTGAACGGCAAGTTTTTGAACCCAGTGGGATAAACACCTAGTCACAAGAAGATTGGAGAATGGGATCCACTGGACAACTCTTAGGAGACAGATTGAAGCCTCTCATCAAGGTCATCGAAAATGTTCTTTAATATATATAGGGTATGACTCTCTCCTGCACAAGACACCATGGATTAATGTCCCATCTGATTAACGATGAACTTTCCAAGCCCAATGGTGTCCCCTTTCCCACCGAGGGCAGAGAGGGGTTAGCAGAGAAAATTCTCATTGCAGGCCCAATTGGGATACAAACTTGAGAATATCATAATAGGAGCCCAGCGTGGTACTAACTGAGTCAATTTCCACCCAAATGAAGAAAGAGAACATATTAAAAATTGAGAACTTTCTCTTTTAACTCCCATTCTACTCTTGATGAGGAAAGAGACATAGATGGGGTTGGAAAGGTGACCCCCCTTGGAATGGGCGTTCATCGGTTGTTCCCCATGCAGAAAGGCTCATGACTCAGATTTTTGGTGGGGTACTTTGGTCAAAGAAGGTAAAATATTCTTTGCTTTGGCCCGGATGTAGGAAAAAAAATTGTGAACGTTAAAGAATACAATAAGAGGCCTTGTTGGAAGGATTTCATCTGTCTCCTAACAGCTTTCGAGAGGATACCCTATCGAAATCTGAGCTTTTAAGGTCCTTGTGATCTGTCCATTGTGTGTGCAAAAGTGCCATTCATCCCAACCTTTCTAAAACAGAGAAAAATGGCCACTTTTCTATTAATTAGTATCCAGTGGCGGTTCGCGACTTAGATATTTGGTGGTGTACTATGGCCAAATAAGATAAAATATTCTTTGCTTTGGCTATACCTGCAGGGCTCGGATGTAGGGGAAAAAAATGGGGAGATGCATGATATTGAAAAGAACCGAATAGAACTGAAAAGACGTTCCAAAATTCCTATATTCTTTTTTTTTTCAAATATTCTCGAAAAGCATTATTAACAAGAAATTTCGGGGAATGTAAGCAACAAACAGCATTCTCGAAAAGGTGCTCTTGTCCTTTCTACTCCAATTCAATATTTCGTCCCTCTAATGTAATAATTACCTATATATATGTGTGTGTGTGTATTTCTCCTCACTGTTCTAGTGGTATTTTAAAAACTATTCGTGAAAATTATGTCCTAGGTAAGGGTAATGTAATGCAAACTCCTTGGTCAGCATACTTTACTATCCGAATTCCAAGTTTCCAGCATGAATAGGTCCTTTATAATAAATAAATTACTCGGCTACCTTGAAAGTTATGAATGGAGTAGCACGTTGTCAATGGCGATGTACACAGCAAAAGTTATCAATATATATTAATGGACGACATTTCGCGCGAAACATTTTGAGTAAAAAATAATGAGATTCGAACAGGGAGCGAGTGAGCGAGCTTCGATAAAGAATACACCCTGTTGACTACATGTTGACGTCACCTCGAGCTCTTGGGGGCGGGGGGGACTCTGTCGGTAGCGCGCCAGACTCTTAATCTGTAGTTCCTAGATTCGAGTCCCAGCTGGGTCAGCATTGAGATTTATCTCCGCAAAATTCCTCGCCCTGCCCACGGTCAGTAGGGGACACCGATGGGCTTGGAAAGGCCGCCGTCCGTCGGATGGGACGTTAAGCCGTGGCCCCGTGTGCGAGAGAGCCATACCCTGGTGCACGTTAAAGAACACGCTGGATGGCCATGATGGGAGGCTACCATCTGTCTCCCAACAGCTGTTCCAGTGGGTTCCCTCCCCATGTGACCTGGCCATTTAACCCATGGTGTGCAAAAAAGTGCCGTTCAGAGGTAAAGCAACCAAACTTCGTGCACTAGCTTAAATGCTACGCAAAGTTTTAGAATAGGTTTACCTCCCCTCCCCCTACATATTTTGTTTCTTTTTCCATTCCCCAGACACTTTATCGATTGGTCACAAAAGTTCCCCCCCCCCCCCCCCCCGCGAAAAAAAAAAGTATTTCGTCCCGTGTTGGGTTAAGAAAAAAGGATTCTGGCTGTCGTGAGACGGGAATTACGACCTCAAATATCTTGGCGAGTCTAGGAAATACTTCCTAGACTCGCCAAGATAATAAATATAAAAGGTGGCACTGGCGTCTCCTCGATTATAGTTTATGTAATCTGAAGGAGAAATATGCTTCGAGCCACACTTTTGGTGGGAATTAGAAATTGAATAAATTTCATTCCAAACTTTTGACGAGGTGTAGCTAGTATCTTATTAGCAGCTATTTAACCCAGAAATTAGTTTCGTTTATCTCTAAAAACAAAAAAAGTTTAATGTCTACAGATATGCAGACAGTATAAGTGAAAACAATAGCTTTTTTTTTTTATTTTGTAAACGAGTTAAGAATTCACCCACCCACATATGCTGACACGTCACTGGATTCGAGTGAATAATGAAATTTTCAGAAAATCGTGACTGCTTAGAATAAATTACAGGTTTTGAAAACTAAAATGATGAACAAATAATAACTTACTTCGACCATTGTGAAAAGTCCATTAAGTGCATAAAGTCCTCCAAAGGTGCGAATTGTAGCTTTAATTAAGCTTGGTTTTTGTCCTTTTTTCATTTTCTTCAGTTCCTTTTCCCATTCTCTGAAAAAAAAAATGTAAACATTGTTTATGAAATTCGGTTAACTGTTTTCATTAATACTACAGAGCACGGCCGGATATAGGAGGGCATGGGCGTCCGCATGAGGATAGGGGGTGTCAGTGCCGGGGGACATTTGTCGCACCAGACAATTTGAAAATGACCTTTTTAAAGTTATAAGAAAACTGGAGGAATTACCATTACCCCCAAAAAAAAGCAATGGCGCTATTTCAAATATTCTGCCTTCCCTGAAGAAATTTCTGCGGACGCCATTATAGGGGTAGGGTGGGCTGAAGCAAGCACACCCTAGTCCCCCCCTACCCCTTTGGGTACGTTCCTAAATATAAGTTTTAATCATGGATGACTCCAAGTGTACCAAAAAAGTATTTCTCCCTTGTAAGAATTTGAATAAATATTTAATATACTTTAATCTATAAAGAAAAAAAAAACTTCAAAATTGTGTCTTTCAATATTCGCATATGTATCTAATATACATATAGATCAGTGCTGTCCAACTTCTCTGAGACCGTGGGCCATTTTTCCTTTCGCCAATATTTCGCGGGCCAAAAAAAGAATAGGACAGGATAGGTAATTGAAAAATCAGTTCATTCACTCACCTCAGAAAATCATTTTATTTATACGAAAAATAATAAGTAATAATAAACAAATATAAATTTTCTAGACCTTATCAAATATTTAATAAATTTAATGGGAGCATTGTGGCCATAGTTGTTGGGCAATAAGAATAGAATGAGTAAGTTGAAATAATGAAATAATAATTGCAAATAGAATGAGTAAGTTGAAATAATGCAATAATAATTGCAAATAGAATGAGTAAGTTGAAATAATGCAATAATAATGGCAAATAGAATGAGTAAGTTGAAATAATGCAATAATAATGGCAAATAGAATGAGTAAGTTGAAATAATGCAATAATAATTGCAAATAGAATGAGTAAGTTGAAATAATGCAATAATAATTGCAAATAGAATGAGTAAGTTGAAATAATGCAATAATAATTGCAAATAGAATGAGTAAGTTGAAATAATGCAATAATAATTGCAAATAGAATGAGTAAGTTGAAGATTGCATATCAAGAAAAGTAATATAAGTTAGCAAAAAATTATAAGGTGAATTATAGATATTTGTTTAAAATTTCAAGTAAAAACTTGATTTTGTTCGCGGGACAGCGCTGATATAGATGACTGTGAGTAATTGACTGTCAGCTGGTTGACAGGAGATCATGCTGATTACAGAAATGGTAGAGCTCTAAAAATTTTCACCTAGCGGTATTCCGGGTTCTAGATCTCGGAAAAAATTCGAAATTTGATCTCCGATGTGTTCTTTAAAGTCAAATAGAGGTCACGTAGAGATTAAACCTTGATCTACCAATGCTAAAAACGTGAAAATTGGTGTCGGGGGGAGGGGGTTGTAGGAAACGTTACGAAATTACAGAGGGTCCTTCTAGGCCAAATTTAGATCTGCCGATACCAGAGAGCTAAAAATTGCTGTGTGAGGATATTTCGAGTTGTAGATCTAAGAAATGTCAACTTTTGGATGCAGTGTGCTCTTCGAGGTCAAAGGTCAGATTTAGTTCTACCGGTGATTGGTGAATTGGGGGGGGGGGTAATTTTTTCGGGTCCCAATTTTCAGAAATGTGAAATTTCGGAGATCAAATTTCTTCGAAGTCAAAGATCAAATTTCTATATAATGTTTCTAGAGAGCTAAAAGTTGATGAATAGGGCTATTTTGCGCATTAGAACTTACATATATTAAGAATGTTCAGATCCAGTGTCGCTTTCAAGGTCAAATGAGGGTCGTAGTGTCGTTCTAGAACTCAAGAGGTGCCGAAGGCATCGACTGATTTCTAGCATTGCTATATTCTTCATTGTATTTTAATTGTGTAGTTCACACAATGGACTAAATGGCCAGGTCACAAGAACCCCTAGGGCTCAGAGGTTGGGGGAAGGAGACCAAGTGGGCAGCTATTAGGATACAGATGGATGCCTGCTGTCAAAGCTACCTAGCGTGTCTTTAATGTTCACAGAAGCTTTCTCCTGCACACAGAGCCACGACTTTACGTCCCGTCCGACTGACCACGGCTTTTCCAAGCTGATAGTTGTCCCGTTTCATGCTGAGTGGAGGTAGTTATCTTCGCTAATACCCTCCCTGCCCTCGGTCGCTGGCACAATTGAGACTTGAACCAAGGAACTGCAGATTACGAGCCTGGTGCACTACCAACTGAGCTAATTCCTGCCTCAGCTTGAAAAGGCTCCGTCCATCAGATGGAAATGTATGTCGTGGTTCCCTGTTCAGGAGAGCCATACCATTTACATGTTAACGAACACACTAGACAGTCTTGACAAGAACATTCCATCTTCCTCCTAACACCCATCCAGTTTATTCCCAACCCCATTCCCATCTTTCTTCAGATTCTCTGAGCCCTTGGGACTCTTCTAACCTGGCCATTTAGCCCAATGTGAATACAAAAATGCCGCACAGATGTAAAACAATTCGATTTACATTTCAGGTGCGTACTGAATTTCGAAAAGAAAAAATTATCCCTGAAACAGTTGCTTGCCACAGAAGTCAGACACAAACCTGTCAGTTCAATACGCTATACCGAAGATCTATGAGGAAAGCAATAACCTTAACAGAAAGCCAAGATAAAAAATAATCCCATGTCTTATCCGTGGATCGAACCTGAGTCTCTTTGATCAGAAGCTAAGTACGCTAACCACACAGCCACTGGCTGCAGGAAATACTACTTACCGCTCATGTACCCCTCGACAAGTGTCTACACTGCCATATAACATGATTCTGCAGTGAAGTGCTAACTCTTTCATTTATCCGTCACGTGGCCGAGTGGTTAGCGCGCTTAGCTACTGATCTACGGGACCTGGGTTCGAGCCCCGGAGCGCGCTTGGCTACTGATCTACGGGACCTGGGTTCGAGCCCGGGTAAGGCATGGATGTATGTGTCGTTTTTCTGCTGAGGTCCTGCCATCCTCTCAGACCTTCTACTGTGGCATATAAACTGACAGGCTCCTGTCAGACCTCTGTGACAAGCAGCTGCTTGAGGGGGTATTTATTTATTTCATGATTATCCTATTTTGGGTGAAAATTTATGCTATTAAATATTGTTGGTTATTAAAATTAACAAATTGCATACTTCTTTTCTGGTACTACATTACCTAGACAGGGGATGGGCCAACTTTTTTCACCGGGCGGCCGGATGAGGATTTTTCAGAGTGCCCTAGGCCAGAACCTTAGTTATTGCACAAAAAGCTCGAACCACCATTAAGACGGGGACAATAAGACGGGAACCACCATTAAGACAAGGGGGCCGCAAGAAAAAGGATGGTCTCTTTGCTACTAATTGAGCTTGTGCAAAATTTTAAATTCGATCTGAAGTTTGAAATTTGTCCTTAATTGCAGAAGTTAACAAAAAATGCTGAATTTAATCATGGAAATAAATTTGAATGGCGTACCTTTGCAAAACTTACTTAATTGCATCCGTTAATCATTGTCTGATGTTGAAGTAGAAACTCACGGGGGGTGGGGTCCCGGAGCAACCCCCACCCCACCCTCAAAAATCCAGTCGTCTTATGCGAAATATCAAACTTGTCTACCTACTTTGAAATCGAAACAAGTGTCATTGTATAACTTTATTTTAGCCCCATAGTATATGTCCGATACTTAAAGCATATTTACAAAAGAAATGTAAAATTTTTATCCCATATGGAATATTATTGCAATCTTTCCTTAAATATTATAATAATATTATAATAAAATTTTCCTGATATATTTTAATAATTGAGAAACTGCTGCAGCCTTAGTCTCAGACCCCCCCCCCCCCCACCCCTAAACTAAATCCAGGGTATGTGCCTGAGCCAAATGGACGAGTGGTAAGCGTTCTTAGCTGCAATGCAAAGGGGCTGGGCTGGCCTCGAGCTCTTGAAAAAAGCATGGATGTTTTCTTTCTTGTGCTTTGTGCTGAGGCCTTGCCTTCCTCATAGACCTTCTATGTGGCGTTTTAAATTGGCAGGCTTCTTGTCAGAATTCTATGGCAAGCAACTGCGTGAATATATAAGAATTTTTAAAAAATTATTAAAAACATCTGAAAAAAAGTATCGCTGATGCGGCGGGAATCGAACCCGCAACTCTATAGATACATACCAGAGCTCTCTACCGTTAAACTACGCATCAGACGTTAAAATTTCCCAAAATCTGATGTATAGTTTAACGGTAAAGCGCTATGGCATGTATCTAGAGAGTTGCGGGTTCGATTCCGCCACGTCAACAATGATTTTTTTTCATATGTTTTTAATAACTGTTGAAGTCTGTTTCTACAGGTAATCTGTTTATTTACTATGAATGAATATAAGAATTACCTAAAAATTAAATTTTAAAACCGAGGTAAAATTTGATGTTACGGAGTGTCCCATTTTAAAACATTGTGTAAATAATATTTTAATTATTTGCTAGTTTCGTATAAGTTTCTCAGGATTGGCATTTCTATTACGTATTTATTCACAGCATTTCACTAGTTACAAGGCTGTTGAAGTATCTTGATGGTAATGGGTATACAGGAAATATTGTCTTAAGCCGAGTGGGATCTGAAAGCTTGAAAGTGACATGTCATCAGGAGGATTCGGATAACACCGACTCAAGGCAATGTTTCCTCTATACCCATTATACCTATTGTACTCCCTCTATAGTCATTGCCATCATATTTCAACAGCGTAATAGTGGTTAAAAAACTTTGTAACTTTTGTGTGTTTGATAATAAATATAACACCGGCATATTGATTAGAGTAACTTGTTTTCAAAATCTTACCTTTGAAGCATATCGCTAACCCTTTCCGATGAATCGACTTTTGGGCAATCGTAGATATCTGTCACCTTCAGATTGCCTTTACTGCCCTTGAAAAATAAAGGCGTCAACCACCTGGGTGTAAAAGAAAATATATTTTTGTCAGCAAAAACCGAAGGAAGCTTCCAAGCATGTAGATTTTTTTTACATTAAAAAACATGAAAGCACCTTTTTTTACCAGATCCTCTAATCGAAGAAATAATCACAAAAACGCAATAGAATTTGCATTAAATTCAGTCATAGAGAAGAGCAACATTTAAATGCAACGTCTGAGAAGTTGGGTTGTCTATAGGAGTCATAAGGCAGAGAATACGTCTGTAAGCTTCGTGGTGCGAGCCCCGGCTACAGGGGGCGGGGGTGGCTCAGTCGGTAGCGCGCCAGGCTCGTAATCTGTAGTTCCCAGGTTCGATTCCCAGCTGGGTCAGCGTTGAGATTTATCTCCGCAAAATTTCCCCGCCCTGCCCACGGTCAGTAGGGGACACCGATGGGCTTGGAAAGACCGCCGTCCGTCGGATGGGACGTTAAGCCGTCTTGGAAAGACCGCCGTCCGTCGGATGGGACGTTAAGCCGTGGCCCCGTGTGCGGGAGAGCCATACCCTGTGCACGTTAAAGAACACACTGGATGGTCTTGACGGGAGGCTTACCATCTGTCTCCCAACAGCTGTTCCAGTGGGTCCCCACCCCCAACCTTCTCTGAGCCTTCGGGGTCCATGTGACCTGACCATTTAGCCCATGGTGTGCAAAAAAGTGCCGCTCAGAGGTAAAACAACCCAACCCAACTCCGGCTACAAGTTAAAGCTCAGAACAGCAAAATGCCTTCATCGTTGTCCACTCTGCCCTAGGTCAGTAGATTGGCTGGAACTAATGGACTGGAAAAGGCTGCCGTCCATCGAATGGGATGCTGAGCCGTGGCACCGTGTGCAGGAGAGCCATACCCTGGGCACGCTACAGAACACGCTGAATGGCGTTGACGGGAGCTTTCCATCTGTCTCCTAACAGTTGTCCAGTGGGTCTCCTGAGACATTGGGGTTCTTGTGACCTGGACATTTATCCGATTGTGCCCCCAAAAAAAAGTGCTTCTAAGAGGTAAAACAACCCAACGCCTTCATTATTGAAAAATCCGTCAGTGATAAAGGTTGAACTGCAATCGTACTCTCATTATGATTACGTTGGGTTGCTTTCCCTCTGAACGGTACTTTTGTGCACAATGGACTCAGTGATCAGGTCACAAGGACTCCAAAGGCTCAGAAAAAGTGGCGGGAAGAGGATCCACTGTACAGCTATTAGGAGACAGGTGAAAAGTCCTGTCAAAACCATCGAGCGTGTTATTTACCGTGCATAGGATGTGACTGTCCTGTATATGGAGACATGGCTTAACATGTCTTCTGATGGACGACAGATTTTCCAAGTCCAACAGTGTCTCGCCGAGGATTGAACGGGAATTAGCAGAGAAAATTCTCAAAGCGGGCCCAGTTGAGACTCGAACCTAGGAACTGCAGATAATGAGCTAATCCTCGACCTTTGCCTGAGAGGTTGGCTGTGTATATACGCTGGTGCTCAAAAGTTAAGCAACAAATTCAAAAATCGGAATATCTTGCGCTATAATTAACAATAAATAACAAAAGTCAGTTTTTTTTTTGCATAAGAAACGAGGCTGAGTTCAAATCTGTAGATGAAATTTGCATTAAACACAGTCGCGCATGTGAAACAGGTCAGTATTAAAAGCACCTCATTTTTATGTGCCGGTCAGTTCGTGTAAGAGTCTTCCCTTAAGACATCCGAGGTAGCCAACCGTTAGATAATGGCCAGAAGAAATCTTCTGAGTGGAGAAATGAGGCGGCGAGCAATCGGGAGGCTCGGGCCGGACAACGTCAGTCTGAGGTAACCAAATGATTCGTAGAGTTGTAATCGCTTTTGAAATCTATTTCAAACAATCCAAACCATCACTAGAAGACTTGTTCTGGACGTCCTAAGGTCACATCGATTAGGGACGACAGTTACCTACTCCTGTATGCAAGGCATCATAGAACCCATATAGAACACCAGCTCGCTTTCGATCTCACTGCATCCAAAGGACGGGCTGCATCTTGGCAAAGACTTCATGCTTCAAGCACGTCAATTTTATGCAAGATGACTGGTTCATCATTGTCATCTTTATGCAAGATGACCAGTTGCGTGTCCATTTGACGTCTGGCCAGCACAGAGCCCGATTGAATTGGTCTCGACAGTATTGCAACTGGACTCAATGTCAATGGGGCAGTGGTCTGTTAATCGATGAATCCCGATTTAGTCTGCAGATTGGTCTGGAGATAGCCTCGAACCAGATATTATCATCCCATTTACATGCACGAAAGAGCATCCCATTCGAAAGAGGCAATTTTGGAGCTGGTGGTGTATGGATGTGAGAGAGGCATCACTCTCAATAGCCGCACAGACTTTCGTATCTTCCCAGGAGGGACTACAACAGCTGTAAGTATTGCAACGAGATCCTTAAACCTTATGTCCGTCCATTTCTTACAGCAATGAGTCCTGATTCCATGCTAATGGACGATAATGTTCGCCCTAACAGAGCTCGCCTGTGGAGACCTTCAGAGCGAAACCATAACCGTATGGACTGGCCTTCCCAATCACCAAATTCCAATAGAACATTTGGGACGCTCTAAAATGAACATCGTCAGTGCAATCCACCTCTCACGACCCTCCAGAAGTTACTATCTGCATGCATATATGAATGGCGATTACTCCCTCAAATGCTCATTAACACCGTGATTTGCAGCATGACGAATCGGTGTGTAGTTGTGTCGCTGTCCGAGTTGATCATCACCATATTAAAGCCTGCTCTTGATTTCTTGACCTCTATTTGACTTTTAAATAATATATAATCTTCTTTCCGTCACTTTTTCTGGTATCTATGTCATAGATTATCCCTAGACACCATTTTTCAGAGATCTAGAAGGTTGTTTGGGTTGGGTTGTTTTACCTCTGAGCGGCACTTTTTTGCACACGATGGGCTAAATGGCCAGGTCACATGGACCCCGAAGGCTCAGAGAAGGTTGGGGGAGGGGACCCACTGGAACAGCTGTTGGGAGACAGATGGTAGCCTCCCGTCAAGGCCATCCAGCGTGTTCTTTAACGTGCACAAGGTGTGGCTCTCCCGCACACGGGGCCACGGCTTAACGTCCCATCCGACGGACGGCGGCCTTTCCAAGCCCATCGGTGTCCCCTACTGACCGTGGGCAGGGCGGGGAATTTTGCGGAATCTAGAAGGTACAGTCGCTCAAAAAAAAAAAAAAAAAAAAAAAAAATCCTCACTCACTCACATTCGCCTACATATAATATTTATAAAGTTTGTACTTTAATATAAAAACTCCTTCTAATGGAGGGGCGAGGATGGCTCAGCAGGTAGCGCGCCAGGCTCGTAATCTGCAGTTCCTAGGTTCAAGTCCCACCTGGCCAGCTTTGAGATTTATCTCCGCAAAATTGCCCGCCCTGCCCTCGGTCAGCAGGGGACGCCTTTGGCCTTGTAAAGGCCACCATCCGTCGAATGGGGCGTTAATCCGTGGCCCCGTGTGCGGGAATACCATACCCTGTGTGCGGGAATACCATAGAATACCATACCGTGGCCCCGTGTGCGGGAATCCCCACGGGTATTCCCTCGTGTGCGGGAATACCATAAATCCGTGGCCCCGTCTGCGGGAATACCATACCCGTGGCCCCGTGTGCGGGAATACCATACCCTGTGTACATTGAAGAACACTCTGGATGACCTTGAGGAGTTGGGTTGTTTTAACTCTGAGCGGCATTTTTTGCACACAATGGGCTAAATGTCCAGGTCACAAGGACCCTGAAGGCTCAGAGAAGGTTGGAGGAGGCTGGGACTCGAACCTGGGAACTACAGATTACGAGCCTGGCGCGCTACCGACTGAACCACCCCCGCTCCTGGCCTTGACGGGAAACTACCTCTGTCTCCTAACAACTGTCCAATGTGTTATATCCCCCAATCTTCTCTGAGCTCTCGGGATTCTTGTGACCTGACCATTTAGTCCATTGTGAGCAAAACACTGCCGCTCAGAGGTACAACAACCCAACAAAACTTTGACCTGGAAAATGTCCCTTAACATTACAGCTCTTATAACTCATTCACAATCAGCGTTGAAAGGAACCTGTTGGCAAATTTAATCCAAGCTTATTACGAATATTTACAGTGAAGATAACTTGCTTTGCAGAGCGTAATCCTGGGCAGCTGAGAAAAAGAAATTTATTACTTTCATTCAAATAAGAATGAGAGATATAAAGCATTTTTTTCCCCAATTCCAGAGGCTGAGATAAGACGCTACTCTCTTTTTCTATTGTTGTTAGATAGCTGTTGAAGAAACTGGCCTTGGTGTAATCAGGATTTAAGACAAGTTGTACACAAAACTTTCAACTGGATTTGGGATAAGAGACCAACATGACAACATAATATAGGGTAGTAAGGCGCCTACGGTTTCTGTCATAAAATGCGACCTCTAGAGAACTGTGAAGAGGGAACAAAATGTATTTTTAGTTTTCGTGATATAAATTATATTAAGAGAGGACCATTCCTTGTGAAAACAATATAAAAATTAAAATACCATTTTTAATCTCCCCATTTTTGATTTTGATGAAATTTGGTGTCTTTTTCTACTTACCAAAATATTCAGCATGAAATTTCAGTTTTTGTGATCGCTGAATTCGGTGGTGAAATGGGCGTTCAAAAACACGCGATGCTTAGCAAATTTCTGCCATCCGCCTTTTCTTTAAGGGTTTTGGTTGTAATTGAGCTCGAAAGGTGAAATGGTTTTATTTTCTAGCTTAATTTTTGGGGGTGGGGGAGGCTTCTAAAATGATGTATTTTACTTTAATATCCTGGCATTGAAATTCCTTTACGATCATTAACTTTCAAATTTTTGAACATCTCTATATCCTCTTATTATTTTTTGAAGAAAATTTTGCTCAAATTTATATTAACCAAAACATCTTCGGAAATTTTTATCTTGGAACGACCATGATTCCAATAGCTCAGTTGAACGTCCTTTTTTCCAGATGCGTTTCAACTGAATGAAGGTGATTTCTATGCTCATATTGTATAATTAAATTAACGAAATCATAAAAAATACTATTTCTATTTCGTTAAAACAATGATCTTAATTTTGCTCCCCAGAAAAAAATTAATGAGGGGAAGGGGCCCGGCGCCACCTGCTACGCCACTTAAATTGAAATGATTTTCAAACTGTGGGGGCCCAGCCAGTTTGTTTGTTTTTACCTCTGAGCGGCACTTTTTTGCACACCAGGAGCTAAAGGGTCAGATCGAAGGATCCCGAGGACTCAGAGAAAGGGACCCACTGGGACAGCTGTTGGGAGGCAGATGGTAGCCTCCCGTCAAGGCCATCCAGAGGGTTCTTTAACGTGCACAGGTATGGCTCTCCCGCTCACGGGGCCACGGCTTAACGTCCCATCCGATGGATGGCGGCCTTTCCAAGCGCATCGGTGCCCCTTCGTCGGCAAGGCGGGAATTTTGCAGAGATAAATCTCAACAACTGGCCATAGCTGGGACTCGAACGTGGGAATTGCAGATTACGAGCCTCACACGCTACCGGCTGACCCCCCCCCCCCCCCCCTACAAGTTAGGTGTACGGATTTTCTAGGAAAGTTTGAGAATTAAATTCCATTTCATTATGTTTTATCTCTGAACGCCAGTTTTTCGCGCACAATGGGCTAAATTAATGAACGCCCATTGGCCAGTCACAAATGCCAGGCGCGCTAAATGACCAGGTCATAAGGGCTCAGAGAAGGTGGGGGGGGGGGGGAAGGGACCCACTTAATAACTGTTAAGAGACAGATGGTAGCCTCCCGTCAAGGCCATTGAGCAAGTTCTTTAATAGGCACAGGATGAGGCCAGCTGCAGATGGGGACACGGGTTTACGTCCCATCTGATGGACGAGAGCTTTTGCATGCTCCTAGATGTCGCCTTTCTGACCGAAGAGAGGGTGGGGGGTTAGCAGAAATAAATCTCAACGCTGGCCCAGGTGCGACTTGAACTTGGGAATTGCAGATTACGAGCCTGGCGCCCCCTTCCGCAAAGTGTCAAAGATCGATTGCTTAATTTCGTGCATTTCTTTTCGAAACCCAACTCTTGCAGCTGTAAGATCGTTCTGTTCGATTAAAATCTTTCTCCAGTCATTTGCATCTTTTGAACGCTGCACGGTAAAGAACACGCTGGATGGTATTGGTGGGTTGTTGTTTGGGTTGTTTTACCTCTGAGCGGCACTTTTTTGCACACCATGGGCTAAATGGCCAGGTCACAAGGACCCCGAAGGCTCAGAGAAGGTTGGGGGAGGGGACCCACTGGAACAGCTGTTGGGAGACAGATGGTAGCCTCCCGTCAAGGCCATCCAGCGTGTTTTTCAACGTGCACAGGGTATGTCTCTCCAGCACACGGGACCACGGCTTAACATCCCATCCGACGGGCGGCGGCCTTTCCAAGCCCATCGGTGTCCCCTACTGACCGTGGGCAGGGCGGGGAATTTTGCGGAGATAAATCTCAACGCTGACCCAGCTGGGACTCGAACCTGGAAACTACAGATTACGAGCCTGGCGCGCTACCGACTGAGCCACCCCCGCCCCATCGATGCATGAAAAAGCTTAGTTAATTAAATACTTCATTGAAACCGATAGAGGGAAAAAGAAGAAGCGTATATGATTATAGTCCAGATATTTCTGTATTGCTACTTCATTGGGATTCTTTAATCACATCGAGGAAACATTTGCTCAAGCAAAACATTCCACCGGAATTTCATTAGTTGAGGTGTTGATAGCAAACGCTCTTATCTAGAATTGTTATCGTTATTTCTTTTATCTGTAGCAATTGCAACTGTTTCCAAATTCTCTCCATTTTTATGAGAAGCTGTCGTCTAACTGTTGGTTAATATTTTGAAGCAGCAAGGTGAAAAACAATTTCATTCTAAATATCTCTCCTTCACGATCACTTTCGAACTTCTTTCTTTAAGACTGAGTGGGCGGGGGTGGCTCAGTCGGTAGCGCGCCAGGCTCGTAATCTGTAGTTCCCAGGTTCGATTCCCAGCTGGGTCAGCGTTGAGATTTATCTCCGAAAAATTCCCCGCCCTGCCCACGGTCAATAGGGGACACCGATGGGCTTGGAAAGGCCGCCGTACGTCGGATGGGACGTTAAGCCGTGGCCCCGTGTGTGGGAGAGCCATACCCTGTGCACGTTAAAGAACACGCTGGATGGCCTTGACGGGAGGCTACCATCTGTCTCCCAACAGCTGTTCCAGTGGGTCCCCTCCCCCAACCTTCTCTGAGCCTTCGGGGTCCATGTGACCTGGCCATTTAGCCCATGGTGTGCAAAAAAGTGCCGCTCAAAGGTAAAACAACCCAACCCAACCTACCTCCTAATGCAGAGTTTTTTTGTATGAGATAGTCTCTTTTCCTGTCTCCCAATATCTATCTACTGGCTCCCCTTCCCCTTCCCCTCTCTGATACCCTGGGACATTAAAGCTCTGGACAACATAATGACTTCATCATTGAAAAATTCCCTGTCAGAGAAAAAAGGTTGAACTGCAATTGTATCATTATCCTTACTTTGAGTTGTTTCAATTTTCGGCGGCAGTTTTTCGCACACAATGAGCCACATGGCCAGGTCACAAGGACCCCTAAGGATTCATAATTGAGTAGGGAAAGGGAATCTGTTGGCCAGTGGTTAGGAGACAGACGAAAGCTTCCATTCAAGGCCATTCAGCGTGTTCTTTAACGTGCATACGGGGCCATGGCTTGACGATGGACGGCGGTCTCTCCAAAATCGTCGTCCATCAGTGTCCCCTCTTTCCAACAGAGGGCAAAATGTGAGTTGCAGAGAAATGGTCAATGCTTGGGATTCAAACCTGGGAACTTTTGATTACGAGCCTGGGGCGCTACCGTCTGGGCCACTCCCGTCCCCCTTAGCAAAAACAGCGTTTCTATGGCAACGTATAGTCCGAAGTTCAAGTTTTTCGATGGGACTAGTGAGGGGCAACTACCGCGTATTTCACGTAAAGTCTTTCTCCACTATTGATTCAGATCGACAGAGAATTGCATCAGGATGCAACGCAGACGTCATAAGAAAGGCCATGCCACAACAACACATCAAGAGAAGATAAAAACAAATTATCTTGAAAATATCGTATTTATTCGCCCTTCAACCGCGATTCTTTTATTCATGAAGATTGAATTTGACGATCCCGGTGCTTGCAGAACAATAAGGTCTTCCACACGCCAAAAAATTTCGTAATTTAGTTTCCTCTACAATTGCATCGTCCCTCCACATTTACAATTGCATCCAAAAATTCGTGTAGACGATCACTGACTGAGCAGCAGCCCATACCTGTCGCCTGTAGACGGACCGATCTCGTAATCCCATTGATAAGAAGAGAGCAGAGGTCAATATACACAATGCTATCTTTCCGATAGAGCTAATGCTTTCACGTATACGATAGGAATACAATTGTCTGATTCTGCAATCTTTGCTGTCTGTTCACTACGCATTGATCACTTTATTGACTGAGTTCTCTGAGAAGTTTCCACGAGTGCGCAAATTTTCTTCGGACAATTGAGAGTTGGAATGTTTTCTTCCATGTTGGATTGGATTATTTTACCTCTGGACGGAAATGTTTTGCACATAATGGGATAAATGGGCAGGTTACAAGGACCCCAAGGGTTCGGAGAAGTTTGGGAGAAGGGGACCTACTGGAAAATTGTTAGGAGATAGATGGTAGCATCCCATCAAGGCCATCCAGCATGTTCTTTAACACATACATGGTATGGCTTTCATGCATACGGAACCACGGCTTAATATCCCATCCGATGGATAGTGACGTTTCCAATCCCATTGGTGTCCCCTACTGAATGAGGACAGGAAGTTTTGCAGAGATAAATCTGAAAGACGGCCCAAGTGGGACTCGAACCTGGGAACTGCTGATTAAGAGCCTGACGCGATACCCACTGACCCAACCCACCCCTTTTACTTCTGTATGTTTTGCTAATTTTTAGATGATGGAAAAAGCTTTGCATAAAAACTGATTTATATATTTGACATTTGTGGCTTTAATGTTGACTATATATGGCAGAAGAAATGTTTCCTTGAGGGTAGTGACGTACCCAGAAAATTTCATTTGGGAGGGTGGTTGAGTCGGTAAGGTGGTGGGAAGAAAGGTTTTTGGATTCCCTGGAAAAATGTGAATAAATTGCCCCTAAGCAGCTGCTTCCCATAGAGATCTTACAGAAACCTGTCAATTTAATAGGCCATAGAGAATACCTGTGAGGAAGGCGAAACCTCAGCAGAAAGACAACACATTCATGCCTGGGGCTCGAACCCAGGTCCCTTTGATGAACCTCAACTTTCATGAACCCTATACACGGAAAAATAACACTCTGTATTGTCTTGAGGGGAGGTTTCCATCTGTCTCCTAACAGCTGTCCAGTGGGTCCCCTTCCCCAACCTTTTCTGAGCCCTTGGGGGTCCATGTGACCTGACTATTTAGCTCACTGTGTGCAAAAAATTGTCTCTCATAGATGAAACAACCAAACTGAAAAGCAGGCCGAAGGCATTTTGCAATATCAAGTTTAATTTTTACCGCTCTAAACGAACTTACTTTTTCGCCACCCTCAAGACACAGGTACCCCACCAAGTAACTTCATTTTATATCCCCCCCCTCCCCCAGGAAAAGGCTGTCTGCCACCTCAAATTAATATCCTTTTTCGTCATTACAGTCGATTTTACTTTTGGCCTCCTGCAGCGATCGTCCCATTTTTGTCATCTCAAACGATCTTACCTTTTTGTGACTCTGGTATTTGACATAAAATGTCAGCAAAATTATTGCTAATAGAGTTTCAAAATTACTAAACAAGCAAACCTTTTTCTGTTTCTGTGAGTGAATATCATCATTGAATTTTCAAATCAGGTTCAACATTTTCTCTAAAGCCCGCTCCACACATACACGTTTTCCTTCACAAGACGCCAGTGCTAATCCCCAACCCCACCCTGTTTGCCGTCTTAAGCGTGTGAACACTAATTAATTTGCCTCCACACGGGGGGGCGGGGGGGGCTCAGTCGGTAGCGCGCCAGGCCCGCCCTGCCCACGGTCAGTAGGGGACACCGATGGGCTTGGAAAGGCCGCCGTCCGTCGGATGGGACGTTAAGCCGTGTCCCCGTGTGCGGGAGAGCCATACCCTGTGCACGTTAAAGAACACGCTGGATGGCCTTGACGGGAGGATACCATCTGTCTCCCAACAGCTGTTCCAGTGGGTCCCCTCCCCCAACCTTCTCTGAGCATTCGGGGTCCATGTGACCTGGCCATTTAGCCCATGGTGTGCAAAAAAGTGCCGCTCAGAGGTAAAACAACCTAACCCAGCCTCCACACGGAGTCTTTCCGCAGCTCCAGCATCTCCTCACTGCGCATGCACTTCTCAAGACCTCGAGAGTTGGACAGCTGCATTTCTCATTTTATTGTCTAGGAACGAGATGCCTTTTCTATCAGTCAAAAAGCACAAGGCTCTTGCTAGGGCATTACCAATTAATGAAATACAGAAAGAAGGAACTGCAGTGAAAAAAAAAATGTGGGTAAAGAAATGGTTATGGAACAAAGAAACGTTTGGCCACATGAATTTGTTAAAAGAACTTCAGGGGAACAATCCCGATGACGGCTTGTAGCCATAAGAAAAAAAGGCAGAAAAATCGAGCCAAAAGATCCAGGGACTTTTCAGACATTGAGTATTATAAGAAAATTAATGCTATGGTACGCAGAAAACTAAAACAATCATATAGAGATAATTGGAAATTTTTTTTTCCCAACTTACTATTATGTCTCCGGGGACCAACATCTGAAAGGTATACACCAGAAACTCCTTGCGGACAAATCTCAAAAAATTCCTATGGCTGAAATCGCCCTACTTAACAACATAAATTTAAAACAAACTACTGAGCTGTTTGCTAATAATTTAAAAACTACTCAAAAATTATTTACAAATGATTTTGATATTCAGCTTCAATTAATGAATAACAAAACCACTAATCCAAAAATGGATAGACCGTTTAACATGATGGAACTCAACTCCGCAATTAAAAAAATTAACCTTAAATCAGCCCCTGGAGCTGACTCTATTTCAAATAAATTTTTCTTCCATCTTCCATACAAATGGAAGTTAAAATTATTGGATGTTCAATTATATTTGGAAACATAATTGCATTTCTCCTGAATGGAGGAAAATCATTGTATTTTTATCCTAAAATCTGGCAAGTTGCCAATATTACTCAATTCATATCGCCCAATTTCTCAACTTCTAACTCTCTCAAACTTTTTGAGAGATCAGTATATAAAAGACTTTCCTGGTATTTTGAGACAGGAAACTTTTTCCAAATTATTTCTTTGGTTTTAGGAAACATCGTTCCGCCAAAGAAAATATTTCCTTACTTTTACATAATGTTTTTAGAACTATTCAACAGAAAAAAATTCTTTTAACTATTTCTTTGGACTTAACACAAAAAATAATATTAAAAGCAAAATATATTAACTTTTTATGTAATCTGTTAAGTAATAGATTAATACAGGTTAAAGTTGGAGAATACTTCTCAGAAACCCACAAAATGACCCAAGGTCTTTCTCAGGGATCAATATTGTCCCCGATTTTATTTAAATTTTATTTACACGATATTAAAGAAATTTTTGAAAAATCAATCACATTTACCGAATATGCAGATGACATCATTTTTTGGTCATCAGGGAAAAATAATACAAGTTACAAGAAAATTTACAAAAACAGTTAAATAAACTTAGTGAATATTGTTCAACATGGAACTTGGAAATTAACATTAAAAAAAGTTTATAATTCCTTTTCATAAAAAAAGAAATTACAATCCCAAATTTAAATTATCTATTAACTCAGAAACCTAAAGTTAATAAACGCAAAAATTTTAGGTATGTATTTACATACAAAACTAAATTGGCAACATCACCTTAACAATAAACATAATTCAGGTCTACGACTATTAAATTTCATTAAACACTTTGCTTTCACAAATGAAGGCACACAGCAACAGCAATTAATAACTGTATATAAAAACCTTATAAGGCCTAATATCGAATTTGGCCTAGAATTTATTTCTGGAGCTCTTTTTTCTAAATTCAGGAAACTTAATTCTTTGCAGAATCAATGCCTGAAAATTGCCCTAGGACTTGTAAAATGCTGTCCCACAATTTCTGTAATAACAGAGACTGCTATTCCGCCATTTGAAATTAGACATAATATTTTATTAACAAAATATTTTTTTAACTACATTATGAACTTCCCACACATCCTTTTTACAAACATTTTCATAGATTACCATATGTCAAAACTTATACAATAATGAACACCTTTCCAGTCTCTATGATGAATATTTTAGTAGAACACTAAAAGGGGACATCCTCAATATAGACTGGTGTTATCCCTCACCTTTAATTATCACCGAAATCCCATCTTTGACCTCAAAAAAAATATATTTCTGCGGAAGCAACACTAATATTATTCAAATCCTATTTTGCTGAAAATTTTGAATCAACATTTAACATATGCACAGACGGGTCAGTCTAAAAGAAACAGGTTCTTGTTGCTGCTGCTTTTCTTATCCCTTCATTTAATGTGTCTAAATCTTTTAAGTTCGCTAAAAACACAACAATTATTCACGCTGAATTAACAGTTATCTGTGAATCCTTCAAATGGATTCTGAGTAATCTAACTAATCAGAATATAGTAATATTTTCTGACTCAAAAGGCGCCCTCCAGGTGCTCCAACAAGAAATATATTATTCAAATTACAACCAATTTATTTCTAATATCCTACAATTGAATTTGTCAAATATCTCCCTTAAGAATAACAAAATCAGATTACAATGGATCCCAAGTCATATTGGGATCCAAGAAAATGAAAGGGTTGATCTTTTGGTTAAAAATGCACATAACTTAAAGGACATCACTCCAATATTTAATTTTTTCCATTCTTTTAAGCAAGAACTAAATAAATTAGAATTTTCTCTTACAGAAAAACATTTCCAAGCACAGGCAATCTGCAAAAATAACTTTAGATTTCATTTATCAAACAAAATTAATTATATTGAAAAATTACCTTTCTCTCGTAAAGAAAACAAAATTATATACAGATTAAAAACAGATACAATAAATTTAAATAAACAAAAATTCCAATTAAGGCTCACAAACTCTCCAAACTGTTTTGAATGTAATCTTTCAGAAAACACAAATCATATTCTTTTGAATTGTAACTCATACTCCAAACAAAGAGAAATCCTATTCTCAGAATTGAATAAACTAGGAATAGTAGACTTAAACATGCAAAATCTCTTAAACTATTCCATTTATGAAACTAAAATCTTAATATATAAACTTATTCATAACGTTCTTATTTCTACCCCATTATGGAATAAGATTTTAAAAAAAAAACATTAAAAAAAAGAATCTAACTTTGAAAATTGTTTTAAAAAAAACTTAAAAAAAGAGTCTTGCTTTGAAAATAGACTTAAAAATTTTTAAAAGCAAGGAGTGTAACTTTGAAAATAGAATTAAAAAAAATTAAAAAAGAGTAATTTTGAAATTAGAAAAAATTGAAATTGAAAAAAATATATAAATAAAAAAAAACTATGTTTTTTTTAATTTTTTTGATTTTTTTTTTATTGAGTGATTATGCTCACTTTGCTCAAAACTCGAATTGGGAAAGCCTGAATAAGGACATCCCATGATTCTTGTAACGTAAAGAAGAAGAAGAATGCCGATGACTTTCGAAATTATTTAAGAATGAACGATGAACATTCAATATTCTGCTATAATACAGTTTGCATTCTGAGTAGGAGTGTTTCATATTTAATTGTGAATTTTAACCCTTGATTACTAACTCTGTCACAAAATTCATTAGCGCTCAATGGGAAATCTCAAATCTTCACAAAATATGTTAAATATATATATATGGTCTGTAAATGGTAACTAGGCATAAACTGAAAGGAGAGCTGTGTACCAATCCACAGCGATGATGCACAGAACCGGCCAGTTATAACACCTAATGTCCGACCCCGCCTTCTCGTGGTGCAGGCCTTTAGTACCTTTCAAAAGAGATATTCTCTTTTGGAAGGGAACGGAAGGGGAGGGCTACCAGTTCAGTATGGCTTACTGATCTGGTCATCTATGGCCACTTTTTTTCTTTCAACCCTGCTGAGGAGTGATCAACTTTACAGGGTCCTGGTGCTGATCATTTATACCTACTAGACTGGACTTGTTTATGGATTTGAGCTTGATTATGGATCCTGGACTTGCTGCACTGGTAGGCCTCTGTTGAGGGAGAATCTGCCGCTGTGTTTTCTGTTTGCTTCTGGGTTGCCAGCGCTAAGTGAACAGAGGCATGGGGTACCTTATATCAGCTGGTGGATAATCCTAATCAGAGGCCATCGCAGGCACCTGAACCTCACTTAGATAGTTGGGCATCGCCAAGCCTAAACTGGAGTAATGTGTCTCAGGCAGGCCATATGGCTCTTGAAAAAGTCCACTTGAAAAGGTGGTGCCTGAAGTTCCTACCAGCATCGGTGACTTCAGCCTTTAGCGGAGGAGAAACAGGTCTTTGCCCCATGCCTGCGATCAGGGGGCTGTTCGATATTGTTGGCCCTACCTATCTCAATAAACCTAGTTTCTTTAAAAAAGCTACAAATAATTTTCTCTCTGCAGGAACGTGGAACGTGAGGACATTACATAGAGATTATTCTATTGATGTCCTCACGAAGGAATTCCAACACTATAACCTAGATATTCTACGCTTGCAAGAGACCAGATGGACATTTAAACGTGAGAAACTTAAAAATAACTTTAAATTTCTCTTTACAGAGAGGGAAGATGAAAGCATCACCAAGGCGTGAGTCAGCTTCTCAGCAGACATGCTAATGATATTCTTCTAGGATATGAGTGCATTAATGAAAGGTTTCTTACAGCAAAATTTCAGACAAGCATTAAAGACTTGAATGTTATCTGCTGTTATGAACCCACTGAGGATGCCGATGAGGATGAGAAGGATAGGTTTTACGGACAACTTCAGGATATTTTGAATTCTGTGAAGAAAGGAGATATTACCCTTGTTCTAGGTGACTTCAATGCCAAAGTTGGTAATAACACTGACCTTTGGGGAGGAGTAAGAGGCCCTTTTGGTATTGGTAACTGGAAAGGCAATGGGCAACGTCTCCTACAGGTAAGTAAACTCAATGGTTTCAGAATAACTAACACTTATTACAAACACCGCGACATACATAAGTACACATGGGTTTCACCTGATGGGCTGCATAAGAATAAGATTGATTATATATTAATTAACGGCAAATGGGCTACTTCTGTTAGGAATACCAGGTCTTACAGGGGAGCTAAAATTGGATCTGACCATTACCTTGTTAAAAATGTCTTGGAACATAAACTTAAAAAGTGTTGTGCTAGGGTTAAAAAATTTACCTTTAATGCTGAAAGATCCTGTTATAGTTAAAGCTTACCGTGATAGGCTACTTAGTCGTTATGACAGTCATGGTTTGCTTACTACTGAAGTTGAGGAAGAATGGGACCATTTTAAACAGGCTTTTTTGGAAACTAACAGTACTCTTTTAGGAAAAAAGGAGCAGAGGAGACAGAATTATTTGAATGATAAGGCATTTGAGCTTATTTCAGAAAGAAGGAACTGCAGGAATGTTCATAATCAATACACTACTAGTCCTAATCGAAAGCATTACAGAGAGCTTAATAAACGTGTAAGAGATCAGTTAGCTACTGATAAGAATTTTTGGCTTCACTGACAAAGCCGAGGAAGCAGTTAGCACAACAGCAGAGAGCTATACCAGATAGTTAATGTTTTGTGTGGTAGAAAACGAACAGGTATACAGGGATTGAAGGATAAACAAGGTAAGGTTATAGAAGGGGAAGATTCTGTCATGGCTAGGTGGGCTGAGCATTTCAGTGATGTTCTAAACAATGTGGTTAGTTCTACTCCCATTGTTTGTAATAATGATAGATGCATTGGTGGCTTTAATGTTGGCCCTATAACACAGTCTGAAGTTATTTTGGCTATTTCTAAACTTAAACTTCATAAATCCCCACGGGTGGATGAAATTACTACGGAAATGCTTAGAGCTGGGAATGTTTCGGTTACCACTTGGATGTTAGTGGTACCAAGAATCAGTAGGGACTTGGATGACTGAAATTGTGAATATATTTTATGATAAAGGTATGGTTCGTAAGGATTTTACCAGAGCTATTATTATACCTATTTTCAAAAAAGGTGATCGCAGTTCTTGTGATAACTAAATGGGTATCAACCTACTCTCTGTTCCAGGGAAAGTTCTTTGCATGATTGTGCTTAATAGAATTAAGAATCTGGTTGACAGTCAATTGTGTGATGAGCAATGTGGATTCAGAAGTGGTAGGGGATGTGTGGATCAGATATTTTCGCTTAGGCAGATTCTTGAGAAATGTTTAGAGTTTCAGAAACCTTTGGTTGCTAGCTTTGTTGATTTCAAAAAGGCTTTCGACTCTGTTGATCGTCATAATTTGTGGTTGATTGTGAGATCATATGGTATACCTGACAAGTTAGTGAACATAATGAAAGCTCTCTATAATAACACTGAGTCGTGTGTGAGAGTTGGTAAGGCTTGTAGCAATTGGTTTAGCATTACTTCTGGTGTTCGACAAGGGTGTATTTTGTCTCATTTTCTCTTTAGTTTGGTTGTTGATTATGTTATGAGAAATTTACTTCAAGGGAAAATTTTTGGCCTTAAATGGACTGGAGATACGAAAATTTCTGATTTAGATTATGCTGATGATTTAGCCCTTTTGGCAAATGATGTTCATGAGATGAACTCTTTCATTCGAGCTGTTGATGAGACTGGTAGTAGAGTAGGTTTGGTTATAAACAGAGAGAAAACTAAAGTGATGAAAATTGGTCAGGCAGGTTGTGATTCAGTTAATCTGAATGGTTGCAGTCTTGAGCAGGTGTCACAGTTTAATTATCTTGGGAGCTATGTTACTGATACTGGTGATGTGCGGCATGAGATTAACAGACGAATAGGGATTGCTGCCGGGACTTTTAAGAATCTATGGAGAGTGTGGAGAAATAGGCGTATACACCTAAAGACTAAAATTAGACTATAATAGTTTGGTTCTTTCTAGGGTTAGTTATGGTAGTGAAACTTGGACACTTTGTAAACAAGATAACAGGAAACTAGATGCTTTTGATTCTAGATGCTTACGCAGTATTTTGGGCATTAAGTGGTTTAACTTCGTAAGTAATGATGAGGTTAGGCAAAGGAGTTTGCAACCTCCTTTAAGCAGCATATTGTGCAGAGAGAGACTCCGTTGGTTTGGCCATGTTGCCCGTATGAATAATTATAGATTGGCGAAAGGGTTATGAACAGTGTGCCTAAAGGCCTCAGAAAGAAGGGGAGTCCTAGGATGCGGTGGGCAGACAATGTCAAACAGCACCTTGTTAGAATTGGTGTGCAGTGGCCAGATGCAGCAGATGTAACTCAGGACAGACATGCTTGGAGAACTAAATTGCACAGTCTGGTTGGACCTCCGTAGCCCATGGATGCTTGATGATGATGATGATGATGAGTGACACTTAACTACATCAGAGTTCTTAAAGTATAAAAATAAAAAAATCTTAATATTTTTTTAAGAATATAAAAATTATTAGCCCAAATCAATAATTTAATTTTGCGAAAATTAACTCCCTGCATGAAATAAATTATTAATAATTAATTAATTAATTAACATTATCTAATGAGAAAAAAAAAACAACTAAAAATCAGTTGAAGTTCAGAACTTCATTTTAAAAATTGCTCTTTCCTTGCATACTATTAAATTTAGTAAATAACTCGTAATTTTTGACCAAATTTATTTATAAAACCGATAATAAAAAAGTTAATTTGTTCTTTGAAAAAAAAAACTTTTTATAGTGCAATGGTGTAAAAAAAATTTTTTGTAATCAGTATTTACTTCTGCTTGAGAGTCCGGTATATTTATTGCTGTACTCCTTTCTTTTTATCTTGCATAAGCATGGATGTTGCTTGTATTCTTCGATAAACTCAGTTATTATTTCTCTGCTGAACATTATTCCATAACATTATAACACAGGACCGTGTGACAACGAAAAGAACATACAATCTCCTCATTGCGCGGGGTGGCTCAGTCGGTAGCGCGCTAGGCTCGTAATCTGTAGTTCCCGGGTTCGAGTCCCAGCTGGGTCAGCGTTGAGACTTATCTCCGCAAAATTCCCTTCCCTGCCCACGGTCAGTAGAGGACACCGATGGGCTTAGAATGGCCGCCGTCCGTCGGATGGGACGTTAAACCGTGGCCCGTGGGCGGGAGAGCCATACCCTGTGCATGTTAAAGAACACGCTGGATGGCCTTGACGGGAGGCTACCATCTGTCTCCCAACAGCTGTTCCAGTGGGTCCCCTCCCCCAACCTTCTCTGAGCCCTCAGGGTCCATGTGACCTGGCCATTTAGCCCAAGGTGTGCAAAAAAGTGCCACTTAGAGGTAAAACAACCCAATGTTGAAGAACACGCTGGATGGCCTTGACGGGAGGCTACCATCTGTCTCCCAACAGCTGGTCCAGTGGGTCCCCTCCCCCAACCTTCTCTGGGCCTTCGTGGTCCATGTGACCTGGCCATTTAGCACATGGTGTGCAAAAAAGTGCCGCTCAGAGGTAAAAAACCCAACCCTCATTGCGCATGCGCTTATCACCAAAAGATTCCACGTGGTTCTTCAGCCGGCTTCAGCCCTCAAACACCCCTTCAAGGGCGGAGAGGGTGGAGTGCAGCTGGAATTGCAACAGACAGGGAACGCCAAATTTCCCTAAGTCGCGACGCCGATCCCAGTGTTAAGCTCATTAAAGGGGATTAGGAACGGTTGGTGTGAGCCGCTTATGGAATGACGCGTAGGAAAATGTGTACTTGTGGAGCGGGGTTATCAGTGTTTTCACTCGCGTCAGTAATGTTTCCTCATTTTTCTGCATGTCTTATCAAATATTTTTTTATCCGCCGAGAGCTTTTAAATGATTATATCCGCGCCAGGGATGCTGGAGCGAGTTCAGACACCCCAGTCGTGAGGTAAAAGCTATAAAACAATGACAGCTTTACAGAAAATTGGCTCTCAGTGAACCGCGTTATAACGAGGGATTATTGTATCAGATGGAATGGCTTTTTTCTACATTAAATAGTGGTTTTTATTAAATGTTCATCTTCTTATAAAACTTACTGTATATAATTATAGTGAAATGATTTAAAAAATTTCTGAAATTTCTTTTTTTAAAAATACCAATCTTAGTGCCTTATTAGCAGAGCCGGATTTAAACTCTATGAGGCCCTAGGCGCACATTAAATTCGAGGCCCCCTTGTTAAACATTTTGAGGCCCTAGGCGCACATTAAATTCGAGGTCCCCTTGTTAAACATTTTGAGGCCCTAGACGCACATTAAATTCGAGCAAAACTTTTTGAGGCCCTAGGCGCACACTAGTTCGAGGCCTCCTTACTAAACTTTTTGAGGCCCTAGGCACCCATTAGATTCGAGGCCCTTTAGGCTTTTTGCAATGTTTGGTGTTTGGTTCAAGCAAAATATTTAAACATTTTTAAAGAATTGTAGAAAAATAATCACAAAAATATAATTCAATCCCAGTAAACAAAAGTATAGACATTACTAAGATTCATTAAAATATTTTTGACATGAATTGCAGTTTACTACCAAATTACAATACTGAACATTTCTTGATAAGCATTTAACTAAAAACTTTTCGATCAAAAATCATCAAAGTATTTTATTGCGAGCTTTCTATTTAGCGAAACCGTCAATTAAATCATCATAGGGGCGGGGGTTGGCTCAGTCGGTAGCGCGCCAGGCTCGTAATCTGTAGTTCCCAGGTTCGAGTCCCAGCTGGGTCAGCGTTGAGATTTATCTCCGCAAAATATCCCCGCCCTGCCCACGGTCAGTAGGGGACACCGATGGGCTTGGAAAGGCCGCCGTCCGTCGGATGGGACGTTAAGCCGTGTGCGAGAGAGCCATACCCTGTGCACGTTAAAGAACACGCTGGATGGCCTTGACGGGAGGCTACCATCTGTCTCCCAACAGCTGTTCCAGTGGGTCCCCTCCCCCAACCTTCTTTGAGCCTTCGGGGTCCATGTGACCTGGCCATTTAGCCCATGGTGTGCAAAAAAGTGCCGCTCAGAGGTAAAACAATCCAATCCAAGTCATCATAATTTAAAGAATCTGTCAATTCACATTCAATAAACGCTAAAGATAAATTCCATATTTTATTTTGCGCTAGTGAATTTTGTATTTAAAAATAAGTATTTTATTTTGCAACTATAACTTGGCTGTTTTTTATATTGTTGTTTGTGAGGAGTAAGATTTTAAAAAGTTACCCAATAGAGAGTGAGGCCCCGGCATGCGCCTTATGGTAAAAACGGCCCTGCTTCTTTGTACTTATCCAACTTAAAATAGGTTTTTTAAATGATCTTTTAACTCTTTATATCCTGTGCGTACTTTAAAATCCCACAAATTGAAACCCCCATTATGTTATTTGCTATGCTTGCAGTTTGATGGGATTGCTGTGTCCCAATTCAAAAATAAAAACGTTAACTCCAACTTTCAAAGCAGATTAATAAAGACCTCTAAGGACTTATAAATCCACATGAATTTCCTGGTACTGCCAATAGACGTTTTTTTTTTTGACGTGGTTTTCTTTGGTCAGTTAACGTGCAGTGTTGATAAGTGTTTGTTTGCCAACGAGTACTTTGTTTAAACTTTGTTCTGGAAATATTTCCTCGCTCCATAAAGACGATTTAATCTCCTAGCTGTCTTGACTGGAATTGGTTGGTTGGTTGTTTGGGGTTTTATGGCGCAGGAGCAGCTAGGCTATATTGCGCCAAAGAAAAAGACATAAAGGGATGAAAGTAACTGAACCCACAACCAAAGTTAAAATTCACAGAAATAAAACACCACAATAAAGATAAATCAGTATAAATAAGAGTAATAAAAAGAATCAACAAGAGTATAAGTCAACACTAAAATGGGAGTATAGGACCCATTGACTGGAATTTAATTTCATTTACCACAATGGATAAGTCAAAGAACAACTTAAAAACGTTACTAATCGAAAAGCCAAAAACGTTAAACTGTAAATCTCATGGAAATAGAATGTTAAGTAATCTAAAATTCTAACAAATACTAAACAAATCAGAAGAAAAGAGATTAAAATCATTTAATGATTTAACAGACTTGCTTGGCTCTTCAAATATTTTTGTTAAAAAAATACTTATTAAGTAAAAAATCAGCCTGTAATGAACAAAATGTTCAAACAATTGTTCAGAATCTGATGACGATTCTACACTTTCAGAAGCTTGCTCCAATGATTCGATCCCGGAAGCTATTAACTCGGAAATGTCAGCAAACTTTGAAGTTAACAGGATTAATTATAAAAGATCTCACTACAAATTAATTGAATCCAACTGAAATAGTAGATGATAATCAACTAAGTAGTATCTTCTAGAGCAGTGATTCTCAACTTTTTATGTTTCACGTACCCCTGGAAATGTGTATGTAACTGGCATACACCTTCTATAGACAGATAAACCTATAGTTATAGTATAATAATGCCAACTTAGCGAATTTGTTACTAGATCTATCGAATTTTGAGCTCTCACGGCGTACCACAAAAAAATTTCATCGCGTACCCCACGTTGAGAACCCCTGTTCTAATGATTCCAACCTTTCAGATCTTGACTGCGAAAAAGTCTCCAACTTTTTCTACTTTGCGTATGCCAAAAGATGGCCCTGATTGTGAGTGTAACATGCCACAGAGAAGGTCTGTTAATGAGGCAAGAAAATGAACCAGGAAAGAAACATCGATGCGTTTATCCAAGAGTCGTCGGTTAAAATATTATATCTCTTACTATTGTGTCTAACATTAAAATTAACACTTGTCTAAATTTGAAGTCCTCTTTTGAACTTGGATCATAGGCAAAATGGCCCTCTGGACCTCCATCCACTTCTGAAAGGTCCTAGTCAAAATAGAGGCCTTTTATAATTCTGCATTGACGATATTGTGTTGAAGATGCTGTTTAATAGTTGCAACTTCAGAGTTAATCTCTCCAATCTTATCGACTAAATTTTCGCTATTCCAATTATTATTAATGCTAATGAAATTGCTTAATTAATTTCGAAATGTTCATCGAGCTACCAGAGTTACCCACCATATCGTTGGTTAGATTGTCTCGGCAGAAAGTGTGCAATATTTAAGAATAATCTCAAAAGATACAAGTGGTAAGATTCTTGGCCAAGTCAAACGTCGTTTTATCGGTTTGACTTGCATTTTTTCTCCCACAGATTCAACAAAAAGTATTTTTCATGTCATCTGTTGTGACTTGCAAAATTAGGGCTTTGTCTCCTCGGTCACAGACAGACGAAACGACCGAATTGATGGCCGTGTTAGGAGATACGAAGAAAGATGTGACAGGGAACAGATTTCTGTTAAGCTGCCGACATGCCACGAGACACGATGAAAGGGTGACGTGAACTTCCAGTCTGCAATACTGCGGAGTCAAGACTCAAGGTCGCTCTGCCTAGGGCTAAAGTTCAAGGGCACAGGATGGCCAATACCTCTAGGTGGTGTTGTGCTGGCTCGTCATGCTAATGTAGGCGAGTTTCCTCACGAATGTCCACACCAATATTCTCTGGATTTCTCCTCGCTTTAGGCCTCCCTTCTTTAGGCCTCCTGCTTTAGTCCAATTGGTCTAGATCCAGGCCACTGCGTCCGCAGTGGCCTGGATCTAGACCAATTGTTCTCAAGTGCAGCCTTACAAATTCTCCATAAATAAACTTATAGCATTCATTAACTTATCATGAAAGCTTTTCCATGAACCAAAGAGGTAAAAAATATGGGTGGACCTACACATTCCTTGCATAATTGTTGATGATTGACTAATTATTTTTAAAAGTGAAAATAAAAGCTTTTATGCTTTTATTTTCACTTTTTATTTACAAACATTATTTTGTAAAAACATTAGCAAAATTTATTAACAAAAAGAAAAACAATTAGCAAATTGTTTTTTTTGTTATGAGTTTAGTAGTTTTATTTTTGTTATGAGTTTAGTAGTGTGTGAGTCGTCCCGTGGCCGAGTGGTTAGCTACTGATCTAAGGGACCTGGGTTCGATTCCCGGGTAAGGCATGGACGTTTGTGATGTTTTTCTGCTGAGGTCCCGCCATCCTCTCAGATCTTCTACTATGGCGTATGGGCGGGGTGACTCAGTCGGTAGCGCGCCAGGCTCGTAATCTGTAGTTCCCAGGTTCGAGTCCCAGCTGGATCAGCGTTGAGATTTATCTCCGCAAAATTCCCCGCCCTGCCCACGGTCAGTAGGGGACACCGATGGGCTTGGAAAGGCCGCCGTCCGTCGGATGGGACGTTAAGCCGTGTGCGAGAGAGCCATACCCTATGCACGTTAAAGAACACGCTGGATGGCCTTGACGGGAGGCTACCATCTGTCTTCCAACAGCTGTTCCAGTGGGTCCCCTCCCCCAACCTTCTCTGAGCCTTCGGGGTCCATGTGACCTGGCCATTTAGCCCATGGTGTGCAAAAAAGAGCCGCTCAGAGGTAAAACAACCCAACCCAAACAACTATGGCGTATACCGACAGACTCCTGTCAAGCAGCTGCTGGAGAGAGTATTTTTTTTTCTAGTAGTGCATGCATGCTTAGAATTTTATTTAATATTTTTAAATGTGGCTACTGCATATTGGGATTAGGCAATTCTAGAGACCAGGGCATTTAAAGATTTTGCCCCTCCATGTTATCAGAAATGAAACATAAATAAATAAAAACAGCGATCTTATAACACCTTTCTTTTTGTAATGTTACCAGTTTCAAATTTTGCAAAAGTTAAAAAATATATATTTTTTTCTAATGCTAGCATATTAGCATATGCCGTATGGGGGCCATGGCCCCTATAGGAGATTTGAATTTTTTTTTTTCATTCCAATAACCAGCCATCTTTGCACTTCTGAAAGGACTTGTAGCGCGAGGCTTTCTTTTCCAGGAAGGAATCATGCACTCATTTTCGCAAAAGCCAAATGGAAAGCTGTTAAATAGGATTGGGTTGCTTTACCTTTCAGCGGCACTTTTTATAGCAAACAATAGGCTAAATGGCCAAGTCAAAAATACCTCAAGGCTTCAGAGAAAATTGGGGAAGGGACATATGGAAAGCCTTCCGTCAAGGCCATCCAGCGTGTTCTTTTTTAATATGCACAAGATATGGTTTTTTGTCCCATCCGACGGACGGTGGCCTTTCAAAGCCCACTGGTGTCTCCTGCTGACCGAGGGAAGGGGGAGAAGTTTTACGGAGATAAATCTCAACGCTGGTCAAGGTGGTACTCGAACCTGGAGACTGCAGATTACAAACCTAGCGCGTTAACTACTGAGCAACGCACTCCAAAATGGAATTCAGATTCTTCTCGGAGATAATGAAAGTGCGACTTGTGCCTGGCAGCTCCAAAATTCCGCTGACTCCGCATCACTGTTAAGTAAATTTCTCGAATTCTAAAATTCTCTTCTCTTCTCTAAAATTCCGCTGAATCCACCATAACTGTTAAGTAAAGTGCTCGAATTCCTGTCAGGAACGCTCGATTTCAGCAGAAACTTAACTGGTACTTGCGCACAAGGCACAAGTGCCTTGTGTGCAAGTACCAGTAGTACGGCGAAGTTAGGAGAAGCACAGGAACACTAATGTGGCTTCGAACTTTGAGCAATAATAGAGAGAAAAACTTCCGAGGACAATAAATAACGGACCTCCAAACAAGAATAAACAATGAAAATCCATATGAAAGCTAAATTCACAAACACCCAACGAACATAAATAGCGAAACTCGAAAAATATTAACGAAACTGGTAACAGAAATAAATAGCGAGACTTTGGTGATTTTTACCTGGGAGAAGAAACTTTTGTGTGCTCAATACTTAAATTGCCAGACCATAAAACCCCAAAGGCTCAGATCTGGGATGAGGAAAGATCAGCCACTGAATAGCTGTTAAAAGACAAATGGAGCTTCTCTTTCAAGGAATCGAATGGATGGCAACCTCATTGCATATTTATTGCCTCATCTGTATATCTTTATATATATATATAAGGATAGGGTTGGGATAATTGGAGAAAATACAACGCAAGCACGATAAAGATTCGAACTTGCCGCACTATCGGTTGATTCCACACACACACACCTCCAGAAAAATTCTCAACAAAAGCGAAACATACAAAATAAGCAAATGCCAAATTGAAAACAAAAAGCAAAATTCCTGACAAAAATTGGAAAATTTCAAAAAAGAAAAGTAACAAAGATGGCAAAAAACCCAATAAAAGGAAATAGCGAAACTCCTAAAAAAAAGTAGAGTTGGAAGGGCGCTGTCCGTCAAATGGGATGTTAACTGTGGCACCGTATGCATTTGATCTACACCCTGTGCACGCTAAGAACCATACCCTGTGCATGCTGGATGGGCTTAATGAAAAGCTTTCATCTGGCTCCTGGTCCACTGGGTCTTCTACGCCAACTTTCTCTGAACTATTCGAATCCTTGAGACCTGATCATATAGGGGCTCTAATTCATCCCACTGTACGCAAAAAAAAATGCCGCTCAGAGGCAGGGCCGTTTTAAAACTTTAGTAGGCTCTAGGAACTCTTACTTTTAGAGACCATAACATTTTAGTTATTTCTTATTTAAATTCTATTAAAATATTGAGGAAACAATTTTCGTAATTATTATTAATTTAAAAAATGCATTTTATCTTTTTAAATATGTAAAGTAGTTTGTATTATTGTAATTTGTTTTTAATGTTTACATTTCATCACATTATTTTGTAAAATTGCATTCGAAGATATTATTGGGGAATTTGCGCATAAAAATATCTCAAAGTGAACATTATTTAAGTTTTCAATTATGATTTTTAATTTCCTTAAAATAAATTGTTTAGTTTGTAATTGTTTTCTCACTTTCAGTAGGCTTAATGGCCAAGGTGACATCATGACATCATTGTACACATTAGATATCTAATTAAAAATTTATTAATTTCGATTTAGTATTTTTTTTCATGTGAAATATTTTCGTAGACCCTCAAAAGCTCGTAGGCCCTAGGCACTGTACCTATTGTATAAAATAAAAAAAATAAATACCCCCTCAAGCAGCTGCTTGCCACAGAGGTCTGACAGGTGTACCTAATGGATAAAACGGCACTGTTCAGAGGTAACCTAACAAAAAAGGGGGAAACTCCTCAGAGAAAGAAGCGAGACTTCTAGCGAAAAGAAAGAGGGACTGTCCATTAGAAAAAGGGCAAAAAACACAAAAGAAAAGTAGTGAAAATACACACAAAAATAAAACTAGCGAAATTAACATTCTGTCTACATTATCGTGTCTGGCTTAACCTGCAACATCCTACGATGCGGAGAGAGCTATTAATAGACATCTGCTCCTTGCCAAAAGGAGCTTCAAGTTGGATAAACAATTCTTCGAACAAATTTAACTCAAAACAATTTAACATTGAAAAAATTACTCCAAAAGAAATATCTTTATTTTCTTTCTTTATGAAATTTTTAATTCATGCAATAAATTAAAATAAATAAGCAGAAAAAAAACAGAACAATAAACATACCAGAAAAAAAAAAGAACAATAAACATACCAGAAAAAAAAAAGAACAATAAACATACCAGAAAAAAAGTCTGGAGACGAAATTTGCTTTTACCCAGGGGTTAGGGTTACTCGCAGTGGTTTCGAACTCCATGGTCCGACTTCTGAAATTTCCCCTTCACCCGGCGCCCTTTTTCTGAGGTTAGAGGTCGCGATTCGATCTGCAACTTGTTCAGTGAGCGACCGACCGGCTTTACTTTTTAAATGAAAGCTACCAATGGAGATTGTCTCTGCTTATACACTCCCATTGTGCAATCGGATATCTACTTTCTGATAAAAGTTGTCATCTCCTGTAATATGTGACATCGGGGGAAGGACGTGGGACAAGGCTTTTGGAAGCGATCGCTGCTCCATCTGGTGAGATAATGTTGACATCTGGTGAGATAATGTCTGGTTTGACAGATGCAACGCTCTTTTTCAGGGTTTTTCAAACTTTTTTTTGTTTTGGTCAAACATAAATTCCTCTCCCAAGATTGGGTTGGGGCCTCCCCCAACTTTCTCTGAGCCTTCGGGGTCCCCCACTGGAACAGTTGTTGGGAGACAGATGGTAGCCTCCCTCAAGGCCATCCAGCATGTTCTTTAGCGTACACAACGTATGGCTCTCCCGCACACGGGGCACAGGCAGGCCGGACTTAATGCATAAGATAATTAAGTTCAGCTTAGAACCTCACGATTATGTGTGGGCCTCAGGAAATTAAATTTGAAGCTTACTGTGTCATGAATTATTTTGTAATATTTAAATTAATCTATCCAGAAAAAGCTCATTTCAGCTGTACACATTCATCAAAAGAATAAAACTTATACTTTGCTAGACCAGAATCTAGAAAAAGTGTGTGTGTGTGTGTGCAATTGAGCCAGAAAAAAGTATAAAAAAGAGACTGAATTTCTTTTGCAGTATATTATTTTCCCCTTACTTTTAAAATCTTTAACAGTTTCGTTCAAAATAATGAAATGCACACAAGTTTAAAAATGTTTTATCTCCATTACCCTTACTAATATTCTGAAAGCAATGGTGTTTTGAGGGGATACTCTCCTCCTTCTAAATCCGGCCCTGATTTCGACTTTAGAAGTTTTGAGGCCTCTTAAACTTATCATAGCTTGAGACCTCTTAAGCTGACCATAGCGTGGGGCCTCTTAAACTTAGGGCCTCAGAAAGTCAAAGTCCGACCCTGGTCACAGGATTGATTAAAAAAAAATAAATTATAACTTTTTAATAAATGGAATTTTAATTTTGTCTTTTTTCAATGAAATTTAAAAATGGCCCACATACTGTTTGGGAATTCAATCACCAAAACTGAAATTTAACATTGGTAAGTTTGCATCTATTTCATCGTTAATAACTTTTTCTTTTTATTGAAATGTATATTGTATGCGTTCTAAATTCTGTTTATGTGTTACTATTTTCCATTTTATAATTACATCTCGTGCTCTTTATCTGTTTCCTACTAATCTGTTCTACGTTATCGCTTTTTTTATTGACGGGAGATTTTATTTTTTTTTTATTGATTACTTTCGGTTTACTGCATTGTTTTATTACGAACACTATTGTGCATAAAGTACCACGAACAATATCAATCTATGCAAAATTTCTCACTGATGAGTATTCTACGCCGCTATGAAGTCCTATAAATGCCTTTTAGGCATGGTAGACCGTTAGTACCTTTCAAAAGAGATACTCTCTTGTGGAAGTGAACGGAAGGGGAGGGCTGCCAGATTAGTGTGGCCTACTGATCTTGAAAACTATGGCTACTTTCTGCTGAGGAGTGGTCAACCACACAAGGTCCTGGTGCTGACCATATAAACCAACTGGACTGGACAGATATATGGCTCTGAGCTTGATTATGGATCCTGATTTAGCTGCACTGGTGGGCTTCTGTGGAGGGAAAATCTTCCGCTGTGTTTTCTGTTTGTTTGTGGGTTGACAGCCCCAAGTGAATAGATTCACAGGATATGTTTATCAGCTGGTGGATAATCCTGAGCAGAAGTCATCGCAGGCACCTGAACTCTTTGCTTCTATTGGCATCGTCAAATTCTACATTGGAGGAAGTCTTCCAGTGTAGATGGCTTCAGCCTTTAGTAGTGGGGGAACGGGTCTTTGCCCCATGTCTGCGATTAGGGGGCTGTTTGATATTGTCGGCATTCCCTCTCTCAATAAACAGTTTCTTTAAACATCCCACTAACCATTTTCTCTCCATAGGTAGTTGGAATGTGAGGACTCTGCACAGAGCTTTTTCTCTTGATGTCCTCACACAAGAATTCCACCATTATAATTTAGATATTCTCGGCTTGCAAGAGACCAGATGGACAGATAATGGTCAGATTCTTAAAAATAATCTTAAATTTCTCTTTTCAGGGAGGGACGACAATAAGCATCACCAAGGCGTGGGTCTGCTTCTCAGCAGACACGCTAGTGATGCTCTTCTAGGATATGAGTGCATTAATGAAAGGTTTCTTACAGCAAAATTTCAGACAAGCGTTAAAGACTTGAATGTTATCTGCTGTTATGCCCCCACTGAGGATGCCGATGAGGTTGAGAAGGATAGGTTTTATGAACAACTTCAGGATATTTTGAATTCTGTCAAGAAAGGAGATATTACCCTTGTTCTTGGTGACTTCAATGCCAAAGTTGGTACCGACTCTGACCTTTGGGGAGGAGTAATAGGCCCTTTTGGTATTGGTAGCTGCAATGGCAATGGGCAACGTCTCCTACAGGTAAGTAAACTAAATGGTTTCAGAATAACTAACACATATTACAAACACCGCGACATACATAAATACACATGGGTTTCACCTGATGGGCTGCATAAGAATATGATTGATTATATATTAATTAACAGCAAATGGGCTAGTTCTGTTAGAAATACCAGGGCATATAGGGGAGCTGAAATTGGATCTGACCATTACCTTGTTAAAAGTGTCTTGCAACTTAAACTTAAAAAGTGTTGTGCTAGGGTTAAAAAATTTACCTTTAATACTGAAGCTCTGAAAGACCCAGTTATAGCTAAAGCTTACCATGATAGGTTACTTAGTCATTATGACAGTCATGGTATGCTTACTACAGAAGTTGGGGAAGAATGGGATCATTTTAAACAGGCTTTTTTGGACACTAACAGTACTCTTTTAGGAAAAAAGGAGCAGAAGAGGCAGAATTATCTGAGTGATAAGGCACTTGAGCTTATTTCAGAAAGAAAGAACTGCAGGAATGTCCTTAATCAATACCCTACTAGTACTAATAGAAAGCATTACAGAGAGCTTAATAAACGTGTAAAAGATCAGTTAGCTGCTGATAAGAATCTTTGGCTTGATGGTTTGGCTGACAAAGCCGAGGAAGCAGTTATCTGGTACAGCAGAGAGCTGTACCAGATAGTTAATGTTTTGTGTGGTTGAAAACGGACAGGTCCGTCCCGTGGCCGAGTGGTTAGCACGCGTGGCTACTGATCTAAGGGACCTAGGTTCGAGCCCCGGATTAGGCATGGATGTGTGTGTCGTTTTTCTGCTGAGGTCCTGCCATCCTCTCAGATCTCCTACTGTGGCATATAAACTGACAGGCTCCTGTCAGACCTCTGTGGCAAGCAGCTACTTGAGGGGGTATTTATTTTTTTTTTATTTATACAGGGATTGAAGGATAAACAAGGTAAGGTTATAGAAGGTGAGGATTCTGTCATGGCTAGGTGGGCTGAGCATTTCAGTGATATTCTGAACAACGCGGTTAGTTCTATTCCCATTGTTTGCAATGATGATAGATGCATTGGTGGCTTTAATGTTGGCCCTATAACACAATCTGAAGTTATTTTGGCAGTTTCTAAACTTAAACTTCATAAATCCCCAGGGGTAGATGAAATTACTACCGAAATGCTTAGAGCTGGAAATGTTTCGGTTACCACTTGAATGACTGAAATTCTCAATATCTTTTATGATAAAGGCATGGTCCCTAAGGATTTTACCAGAGCTATTGTTATCCCTATTTTCAAAAAAGGTGATCGCAGTTCTTGTGATAACTATAGGGGTATCAGCCTACTCTCTGTTCCAGGTAAAGTTCTTTCCATGATTGTGCTTAATAGAATTAAGAATCTGGTTGACAGTCAATTGCGTGATGAGCAATGTGGATTCAGAAGTGCTAGGGGATGTGTGGATCAGATATTTTCACTTAGGCAGATTCTTGAGAAATGTTTAGAGTTTCAGAAACCTTTGGTTGCTAGCTTTGTTGATTTCAAAAAGGCTTTCGACTCTGTTGATCGTCATAATTTGTGGTTGATTGTGAAATCATATGGTATACCAGACAAGTTAGTTACCATAATGAAAGCTCTCTATAATAACACTGAGTCGCGTGTGAGAGTTGGTAAGGCTTGTAGCAATTGGTTTAGCATTACTTCTGGTGTTCGACAAGGATGCATTTTGTCTCCTTTTCTCTTTAGTTTGGTTATTGATTATGTTATGCGATATTCACTTCAAGGGAAAGATTTTGGCCTTAAATGCGCTGGAGATACGTAGGTTTCTGATTTAGATTATGCTGATGATTTAGCCCTTTTGGCAAATGATGTTGATGAGATGAACTCTTTCATTCGAGCTGTTGATGAGACTGGTAGTAGAGTAGGTTTGGTTATAAACAGAGAGAAAACTAAAGTGATGAAAATTGGTCAGGCAGGCTGTGATTCAGTTAATCTGAATGGTTGCAGTCTTGAGCAGGTGGGGGCGGGGGTGGCTCAGTCGGTAGCGCGCCAGGCTCGTAATCTGTAGTTCCCAGGTTCAAGTCCCAGCTGGGTCAGCGTTGAGATTTATCTCCGCAAATTTCCCCGCCCTGCCCACGGTCAGTAGGGGACACCGATGGGCTTGGAAAGGCCGCCGTCCGTCGGATGGGACGTTAAGCCGTGGTCCCGTGTGCGGGAGAGCCATACCCTGTGCACGTTAAAGAACACACTGGATGGCCTTGACGGGAGGCTACCATCTGTCTCCCAACAGCTGTTCCAGTGGGTCCCCTCCCCCAACCTTCTCTGAGCCTTCGGGGTCCATGTGACCTGGCCATTTAGCCCATGGTGTGCAAAAATGTGCCGCTCAGAGATAAAACAACCCAACCCAACCTTGAGCAGGTGTCACAGTTTAATTATCTTGGGAGCTATGTAACAGATAATGGTGATGTGCGGCATGAGATTAACAGACGAATAGGGATTGCTGCCGGGACTTTTAAGAATCTATGGAGAGTGTGGAGAAATAGGCGTATACACCTAAAGACTAAAATTAGGCTGTATAATAGTTTGGTTCTTTCTAGGGTTAGTTATGGTAGTGAAACTTGGACACTTTGTAAACAAGATAACAGGAAACTAGATGCTTTTGATTCCAGATGCTTACGCAGTATCTTGGGCATTAGGTGGTTCAACTTTGTAACTAATGATGAGGTTAGGCAAAGGAGTTTGTAACCTCCTTTAAGCAGCATATTGTGCAGAGAGAGACTCCGTTGGTTTGGCCATGTTGCCCGTATGAATAATTATAGATTGGCGAATAAGGTTATGAACAATGTGCCTAAAGGCCTCAGAAAGAAGGGGAGACCTAGGATGCGGTGGGCGGACAATGTCAAACAGGACCTTGTTGGAATTGGTGTGCAGTGGCCAGATGCAGTAGATGTAGCTCAGGATAGACTTGCTTGGAGAACTAAATTGCACGGTCTGGTTGGACCTCCGTAGCCCATGGCTGCTTGAGGAGGAGGAGGAGGAGGAGGAGGAGGAGGAGGATGGTGGTGGTGGTGATGGTGGTGGTGGTGGTGATGATGATGATGATGATGATGATGATGATGATGATGATGATGATGAGCAAGCAGGCCTGTATCTAGAAAAAAATAAAGCAGGAGGGGGTCAGGAACTCAATCGAGCCGTAAAAATCTGAAAAGGGGGAAATATAGTAGATTCCATTGCAGTATAACATTTTCCCTGTTTTAGAGGTATTTAAAAATTTCTCGAAAAATACGTGAAATATGTGCGCAAGTTTAATCACGTTTTGCCTCCATTCCTCTTCCTAGCATTCAAAAGGAACGGTCATGAACTCCTTGCCTCTCCCCTCCTCTAGATCCGGCCCTGGTAGAAAAAAAGAGGGTTGGGTTGTTTTACCTCTGAACGGAACTTTTTTGTACACAATGGGCTGACCAGGTCACAAGGACCCAGAAGGCTCAGAGAAAGTTGGTGGAGGGGACCCACTGGAACAGTTGTTAGGAGATAGATGGTAGTCTCCTGTCAAGGCCTTCCAGTGTGTTCTTTAACGTGCACAGGATATAGCTCTCCCGTATATTTTGACTTTTTTGAATGAAATTTAAAAATGGCTCACATACGGTTTGGGAATTCAATCTCCAAAACTGAAATTTAACATTGGTAAGTTTGCATCTATCGTAGGGAACCACAGACAGAACCTCAACATTTGAAATGTTTTAAATTTGGAGCACCATTTCTTATTCGGTTGCAAATTCATAAGAAAGGTTTGTTTGGGTTTTTTCATCTCTCGCGGGGGAGGAATCCTGACCCCCTGGACCATCCTCTTAGGTACGTCACATAAAAGTGAGATTTTCATCTTTAAACAAACAATTTGCTATCTTCCGAGCCAAAGAATTAGCCAAGCCATTAGCCAAACCGTCTTCCTAGATGATATGGATTCCCTTTAGCCATCTTATCAAATGGTATTCAGGTACCATAGGTATGTTAAAGAAAAATAACCTTTTAAATTTTTTAATAATCTTTTAATAAAGCAATTTTTCACAAATTGCTTAAGAATAAAACTATCGACGTTTTTATTACATCATGTCAGTATACAAATTATGAAAACAGGAAAAATGTTATCCATCACAATTGGCCTGAAATGCATTATAACGAAATATGCATTATTTTTATATGATTTATAATAACCGAAATGGAAACTAAAATCTCAGCGATAGTTTGAGATCCACCATCAGCAATTACATCATTCTCCTCCTCACTCCTGTGTTTTTCTAAGTTGCCCTCTTACCTAGCTAGGACATCAAATAGACCTTTGCAGCATTCTGTCCATTGCTTTTCTCAGAAACCATACTACCACAAAGTTAGATGCAATGAACTTTAATGTGCAAGAGAAATAATATAACAAAACTGATGTTTGAATTTCATCCCTTCACCCTCAGTAATCATTCACTGCGTGACAATAACGGAAGTTTAGAGATTAAGAATCAATCACCAATTCTGATAACACTAAAGTGCGATATATGTATAAAATGCCATCACTTTAGTATATTATTTCTCCCAGTACAGCAATGTATCTAACCACCACGCTTTACGCTACAATGAATACTCTTAACCGGTGACTTCATTTACCCTACATCACTCCAAAAGGAAGGTCGCTTAAGTGAACTTCAGGACAGGCTGACTCCTCAAAACTTCAGCCATTGAAGAGACCTACAAAAGAAATTAAGGGTGAGAAATTTTCCGCCAATTCCCAGTTCATTAAAATTAAAATAATATAATCCAATTTTGAATTTCGTTCTTGTGGTAAGTGCAAAAATTTAGCAGAGATCTCTTCACAGACATCAATTCAACTATTATATTATATCTCAAATAATGCAGATAGAAATAAAAGCTTAATTGTATTGTTATAAGGAATCATCAGCACTGCCTCGTTTAAAAATTCCGGGGATATAATTATATCAAACAACTCGATTAAATAGCCTCACAGCTGTCTAACTTAGCTAAGTGTTGTTTGAACTTTCATTCTCTTTCGCAATTGCTGAACGCTTTGCTAACGTTCACATCCATTAACTGTTACTCAAGAATGGGAAAGACGTAAATCTTTCGGTGCTAATATTCAAAACACCCCGCACCCATTTAGGACAGATGGAAGTGAATTGACCATGGTGCATCCACATGACCTTCGATGTGCAAGAACTAACGGTGAATCCCAAACAGAAAACCTAACGACTTAACATAACTAAAAACATATTGCACCGGAATTCAAACTATGTAATATTTTGAGTTCCGGGGCCTGACAATAAGATTTTAACCTAGTTGATGGGCAAATGAGAATAATAAGGATGTGAAACGAGCAATACTCACGATTTAAATAGTAGCCTAGAAACACTTTGCTCTCACCATTAAAATAAAAATAATGTAACTTTTTTTTTCTTACCTAATGTCAAATTGAGAAAAAAAAATAATTTTTAAGTATTACTCGTAATTTAATGAATAAATTCGCGTTGATTTGAGATCCATCAGCAATTACGCCATTTTCATATAGAGTTATCTTTTTATCTCTCCACTTTGCTAACTATGTACCTAGAATATCCTGTTCAAATATATTTTCCATTGTTTCTCCCAAGCCTTTACGTTGTTCAAAGTCAAATGCACAAAACGTTGATTGTAAGAAAATTACTTTTCCCCGTAAAGCTATGAATTATCCACCCTCTTACCGCCATCAGTCTAACTTCTTACCCTCCGTCATGCGCTTTCCGAACGCCGATTCCGAAGGGTTTTTCTACTTCACTTGATATGCAGTCTCATTAAAAAGCCAAGATATGCTGAGCTTCCTCCAAATTTCGACGATTGAAGAGATTTCGAAGCAGAAATTATAGGTGAGAAATTTTTTCGCGATTTTAATTTACAATAACTAGATTAAAATAATATTATCTGAACATTAAAATTATCGTAAACGTAAACTAAGAGAAAGTCCTTCGTAAGGAAGAATTCAACTTTTGAATGTTATCTCAAATAAGTTAAACCGAATTATTTGTAATAAGGAATGCCCAGCAATGCTTGTCATCTCAATTTGCCCGCGATAAAATTAATGTGTTAAATTAAAATTAAATAGTTGGTGTCATTAGCTTTAGCATTTGCCACAATCGGACACTTGCGTGAAATTTTCCGATTCTTTAACACTAAAGAAATGGAAAGATATGTATCTTTCTGCCCTAACTATCCAACCTGCCTCAGCACCCACCTTAAAGTAGATGTGAAGCAAATTCGCCACGATGCATCTTAATATCCTTCGATATGTAAGTATTGATGTTGAATCCCAGTTCCGAAGCTTAATGATTCCAAGGAACTAAAAAAATTTAACAACTTTTAACTATTATTTAATTAAAGAAAAACTTCTCTAACTGGTAACACTAAGCTCTGTGTGATCTACTTTCTTTCTAAAAACGAAAACCAGTGATCGAAGAACGCGTCAATTTGCAATATCATTAAACTTAAAATCCATCCTTATATCCCTGTAGATAAAACCTTAATGTAAAGAAATCCTTGAAACTTGTTCCTTTTATTGGGTTGAGGAAGGAAGAGGGCATTGTTAAGAGTTGCTCAATATCATTGGGATTGTTGCCAGGTGACACTATTCGATACTTCAATAATAGACAACATTGCATTCCATTATTCAAATAATGGCGCAACCGATTTCATTCCTTTGAAGTATGAGAACATATTGCATTCTTCGATGGTTCGAGCAGAAGTGAACAACGTTTTCTAAGACTGCAACGTTTGACAAATGTATCTTTATCATTCATAATCATCGGCTACGTGTCATAGCATAGGCTACTATCACAGAAAATTAAAAGCTACGAAGACAACATACACTGAAGTGCCATTAAATTAGGGATACAACCTAATAAGTGTTGGACCACCTGTGGCCCTGATAACGACCGCCACACGACGAGGCAAGGACTCCACAAGCTTGCGTAAATGTTCCATAGATATGGCGACTCTTGCATCCTCCAGAGCTGTCCACAATTCCCTCAAGATCGTCGCTGATGGGACATCGGCCCGAACACTCTGCTCGACTGGATCCCAAAGGTTTTCGATGGGATTTAAATCTGAGCTTTTAGGTGGCCAATTCATTATTTCAAAGTCAGCAGAATGTTCCTGCAACCATGCAGTAGCCAACCTGGACCTGTGAGATGAACAGTTGTCTTGCTGGTAGACGCCATCTCCATCGGGAGTCATGAGTTCTACGTACCGGGATGCATTGAGAGTCGTCGGTACATGTACCAAAGGTTCCACTGACGTCCAACTGAAGACACCCCAGGCCATCACTGAGCCACCACCAGCTTGTACTGTTCTGACCTGACATGCATGATCATTGGCTTCATGGGATTGGTGCCATACCCTCAGTCACCCATCGACATGATGAAGTTTAAATCAGAATTCATCACTCCAGGCTATCCATTGCCAATTTCCGATGATCCACTTTCAATGTTCTTTAGCCCAGGCAAGGTGTTGAGCCCTGTGTCATGCGTTAGAAGTGGGACTCTCGTAGGTCGGCGGCTCCCGAGGCTGAGACGATGAAGTGAGCATTGCACCGTCCGTGCACTGACTTCCCGGCTGGAACCCACGTTCAGATGAGGTGATTTCAGATAACGTCTGGACCCTATCAGTCCGTACGATGCGGGTCAGACGGCAAGGCCCACGATTCTTCAAGGCTGGTTGTCCTTTGCAGTTTGTTGGGTGCTTGTTGTTTTGCCGCAATTTTCATATTCCCGGAACACTCTTGAAACTGTCGTACAAGAAAATCCAAGTTCGTTGACAATTTCGGAGATCGAGTATCCCATCCGTCGGACACCAACGATCTGCCCTCTGTCTAATGCATCTAAATCCCGCGCCTTTCCCATTGCTCTTCTCACGACGAATGCTTGGAGAAGGCAAAGCTGAAAGCTCTATATGACCAGCGTTTCAGCCACCATGCGCGCAAACGCGGGACTTTCGGTACTGAATTTCGATAACGTCTCTTATTCCTAATTCAATGGCACTTTAGTGTATAGTGCTACATGCTAATGACAGGCATTTAGCACTATACACAAGGACTAAGTATAAAATCATCACCGTCTTAAATCAATTTGAGATCCTTATAATATCCACCTCTAACCGCACGTGTAACCAAGAAACACACACGTAACCAAGAAAGACCACCGTTGGAGTCCGAGGGAAGGTTGGGTAATTTGTTTCCTTTTTTTATTATTATTTTCTTTCGTTTCAATTATTCATGCCATTTTTTTTAATTCTTATTGACGTATTTTGTGAAATGCAGCAAGGCAAGCAACTAGAGTTTAGTTTCGGATGGAATGGTCTGGTGGATTTTACTACAAATAAAATCAAACCATCAAAAATTTAGTTTCCTCAGTACTAATTACTTATAATAAATCAATTAATGGTATTTTTTTCAGTGAAATGTTTTATGTTTTTTATATTAGAATATGAAAGTAATCATTCGATTTCCAAGTGGATGCAGGAGAGTTTTATCGTTATTGGCTAGAAAGCCTGGGTTATTATTTCTGTTAAATGAAAATGATTTCGTAGACCAGAGATGAGTAACTTTCGGTTCCTCTGGGCAAAAACAATGATTTTTAAAAAGATCGCGAGCAGTAGTTTCAGATAAGGAACGAATATTAGAAACAACTTTTAAATAAATTAAAATAAATGACTCAACTCTTCTGAATTCGCAAAAAAATAAATCACCACGAAAAGCGTTCAAAATAATCAAAGAAATCAGCGCTCATATATCAGCTGGTATTGATAATATACACATAAAACATACAAAAATCTGTAATGAACATATTTCAAACACTATAGCTAAACTGCTAAACCTAATATTTGATCAAGTGTATATCCCAACCATGCTTAAAACTTCTGTAATAAAACCATTGTAATACAGTACTGTGCGAATTAGTTGGGACAAGCGAAGCCCGGAGAACCTCTTCGATCCGACCACATCCAGCAATCCCCCAAACACCCACCCAAGGTCATGTTTTGAGGATGTTTCCTAGCTTCCGGACCACAGACGCTTCACTCCAATGAAGGAATGATGGACAGCAAATGGTACATAGGCGTTCTGGAGGCGAAAATGGTCCCAACACTGCAGAAGCGGTTTCCTAACGGCGATGGGTATTTCAACAGGATCTGGCTCCATGCCACAATTCTAAGCTTGCTAAGAGTTTCTTTCTTTACCCAGCAACATTTGAGGTATTGGAGTGTCCAGGAAATTCACCCGATTTAAACCCCATTGAAAATTTGTGGGCCATTATTAAAGCGCTCATATCTAAGATGGATTGCACGACGAAAACCAAAATGATAGAAAGTGTCATGAAAGTGTGATACCACGACCCTGAAATGAAGGAGATGTGTGGAAAGCTAGTGGCATCGATGGTTGAAAGGGTGAAAGAAGTAATTAAAGCTAAGGGGGGGGGGGGGGGGGTCACATTCACTACTACTATTCACTGCAACTATACTATTAAACAAATAAATATTTTAGTTGTGTCTTTGTTACTGCATTTTCCTATTGTTCCAACTAATTTGCACATTACTGTTTAACCAATTTATAAATCTGGAGAAAATGCGATATTAAAAATTACAGGCCTATTGCTATATTACCAACAATTGAGATAATTATGGAGAGATGCGTAGCTGATAAAATCTACTGTTATCTTAAAAAATTTAATATTTTACACTCAACTCAATATCGTTTCCAACAATATAAAAGCAACAGGTTACTTTTAGAAAATTCTGCTGATACTGTCAAAGGCAATTTAAATACAGGTAAACTCGTATGTTGTATCTTTTTAGATTTAAGTAAAGCCTTTGATATCTTGGATTCTGATATTTTGCTCAGGAAGTTGAAAAGAATTGGCATTAGAGGTAAACTTCTCAGGTGGTTCAAAGTTTATTTAAATCATCGATACATAACCACCAAAATAAAAGGCTACAAAAGCTCTCCTCGGACTTCGCAGTTTGGTGTACCTCAGGGGTCAATTTTGGGGCTATTATTATTCTTAATATCAGTATATTAACCACTTATTAGATATTAAAATTTCTGGCTCTGTCTTCCTTACGCCAATGATATTGTATTAGTCAATTATGATTATAATTTGAAAACAGTTATTATCAATTCCCAAATTTGTCTTAACAACAAAATGGTTAAATTAATCACATTTAATTGAACAGTAATTAAATCAAAGTTATGTACATCCACTCACCTGATATAAAAATTACAACAGTAGAATCTATCAAAGTTCACTCTGATACGTGTATAAACGAAACTCATTTTCAGTTGATGAAAAGGGAGGACTATGTCTGTCCGGACTTAGAGCAGGTAACATCATTTAATTATTTAGGTTTAATTATTGATAAGCAGTTCAGATGAAAGACCCATATTAGTAATCTATGTGATAGGTTTAAAAGATGTGCCTTTAAAATCTATAATTTACAGAGTGCACTTCCCACTAACATATGGGGCAGTGTAGAAGTCTTTATGTGAATCTATTATTCGATATGGCTTATCAGTCAATGTTTCAAATTCAATCTCCAAAACTGAAATTTAACATTGGTAAGTTTTCATCTATCGTAGGGAACCACAGACTGAACCTCAGCATTTGAAATGTTTTAAATTTGGAGCATCATTTCTTATTCGGTTGCAAATTCATAAGAAGGGTTTGTTTGGGTTTTTTCATCTCTCGCGGGGGAGGAATCCTGACCTCCTGGACCATGAGTGCAGCATGATCAGTACGGATAAGAAACTTTTGGCCATATAGATAAGGATGAAAAGGTTCTATTGCTTTTAGTTCTTCCTTTTCGTGTGACACAATAATTTCGTTCTGGTTTGGATAGAATTTTGCTAAAATATGCAATAACCTTTTCTTGTCCGTCTTATTGTTGTGAAAGTACAGCACCAACTCCTGTGTTACTTGCGTCAGTATCTATTATGAACAGTTTTCCAGTTGGTGAATATGCTGTGGAAAGGTGCTGGACTCGTGCTGTGGAAACAGCCTGCTTCAACCATTGGAAAGCTACTTCACATTCGGTGGTCCACATGAACCGCTGTCTCTCCTCAGTCAGACGATGTAATGGTCTTGCGATGTTAGAGAAACTCTTGGCAAATTTTCTATAATAGATGCAAAGTCCAAAAAAAAAAAACTACGAAGTTGATGAAAATCTTGTGGTGGGACCAGTCTCTTACAACTTCTATCTTACTAGGATCAGTCTTAAAATCCCTGATGTAGCGATGATATGACCAAGGTAATGAACTTCTTACTGAAACAGTTTACACTTTTTTTTTTCGTCGTGCAATCCATCTTAGATATGCGCGCTTTAATAATGGCCCACAAATTTTCAATGGGGTTTAGATCGGGTGAATTTCCTGGCCACTCCAATACCTTCAAATGTTGCTGAGTAAAGAAGCTCTTAGCAAGCTTAGAATTGCGGCATGGAGCCAGATCCTGTTGAAATACCCCATCGCCGTTAGGAAACCACTTCTGCAGCGTTGGGACCATTTTCGCCTCCAGAACGCCTATGTACCTTTTGCTGTCCATCATTCCTTCATTGGAGTGAAGCGTCTGTGGCCCGGAAGCTATGAAACATCCTCAAAACATGACCTTGGGTGGGTGTTTGGGGGATTGCTGGATGTGGTCGGATCGAAGAGGTTCTCCAGGCTTCGCTTGTCCCAACTAATTCGCACAGTACTGTATTACAATGGTTTTATTACAGAAGTTTTAAGCATGGTTGGGATATACACTTGATCAAATATTAGGTTTAGCAGTTTAGCTATAGTGTTTGAAATATGTTCATTACAGATTTTTGTATGTTTTATGTGTATATTATCAATACCAGCTGATATATGAGCGCTGATTTCTTTGATTATTTTGAACGCTTTTCTTGGTGATTTATTTTTTTGCGAATTCAGAAGAGTTGGGTCATTTGTTTTAAGTTATTTGAAAGTTGTTTCTAATATTCGTTCTTTTTCTGAAACTACAGCTCGCGATCTTTTTAAAAATCATTGTTTTTGCCCATAGGAACCGAAAGTTACTCATCTCTGGTCTACGAAATCATTTTCATTTAACAGAAATAATAACCCAGGCTTTCTAGCCAATGACGATAAAACTCTCCTGCATCCACTTGCAGATCGAATGATGATTAAACAGTTTGGATTTAAGAAAAAGACAACACATGATTTTTCGAAGTGGATATTACTTTCATATTCTAATATAAAAAGTATAAAACATTTCACTGAAAAAAATACCATTAATTGATTTATTATAAGTAATTAGTACTGAGGAAACTAAATTTTTGATGGTTTGATTTTATTTGTAGTAAAATCCACCTGCCCATTCCATCCGAAACTAAACTCTAGTTGCTTGCCTTGCTGCATTTCACAGAATACGTCAATAAGAATTTAAAAAAATGGCATGAATAATTGAAAAGAAAGGAAATAATAAAAAAAAGGAAACAAATTACCCAACCTTCTCTCGGACTCCAACGGTGGTCTTTCTTGGTTACGTGTGTGTTTCTTGGTTACACGTGCGGTTAGAGGTGGATATTATAAGGATCTCAAATTGAATTAAGACGGTGACGATTTTATACTTACTCCTTGTGTATAGTGCTAAATGACTGTCATTAGCATGTAGCACTATACACTAAAGTGCCGTTGAATTAGGGATAAGAGACGTCATCGAAATTCAGTACCGCAAGTCCCGCGTTTGCGCGCATGGTGGCTGAAACGCTGGTCATATAGAGCTTTCAGCTTTGCCTTCTCCAAGCATTCGTCGTGAGAAGAGCAATGGGAAAGGCGCGGGATTTAGATGCATTAGTCAGAGGGCAGATCGTTGGTGTCCGACGGATGGGATACTCGATCTCCGAAATTTTCAACGAACTTGGATTTTCTTGTACGACAGTTTCAAGAGTGTTCCGGGAATATGAAAATTGCGGCAAAACAACAAGCACCCAACAAACTGCAAAGGACAACCAGCCTTGAAGAATCGTGGGCCTTGCCGTCTGACCCGCATCGTACGGACTGATAGGGGCCAGACGTTATCTGAAATCACCTCATCTGAACGTGGGTTCCAGCCGGGAAGTCAGTGCACGGATGGTGCAATGCTCACTTCATAGTCTCAGCCTCGGGAGCCGCCGACCTACGAGAGTCCCACTTCTAACGCATGACACAGGGCTCAACGCCTTGCCTGGGCTAAAGAACATTGAAAGTGGATCATCGGAAATTGGCAATGGATAGCCTGGAGTGATGAATTCTGATTTAAACTTCATCATGTCGATGGGTGACTGAGGGTATGGCATTAAAGCCGCTTTGTGACTTCTATGACGGGCTCATGCGATGGATAACGTCTTCTTCGGAGATGGTTCTTCAACTTCCCAAAAATAGTGAAAATTCGATGGCATCAGGTATGGACTGTATGGTGATCTCGTGGTATGATGTTCTCATCCATTACAGTCACATGGCATCATGACCTCAGATGTTGCATTCGAGCAGTATACAGCCTCTAAGTTGTCGAAGAATTTCGATCCGATGGGTGTTACTTTATTCTTAAGATAAATCTATAAGCCCAATCTTTAGGCAAAAGTTCGAACAATTCTATTTCAGTTTCTCTATTAGATGCAACAATTAGGTCGGCCTGAAGGTCACATAATTCCAATTGATTTTTATAATTAAATAAATAATATAATATAATATATTTATATAATAATAATAAAAAATAGAGAATAAATTTAAACTTTGCTTAAGGTAATCAAATTGAGAAAATTTTCTATTAAAATCTTTAATTAAGATATCTAATTTAGGAACAAATTTTTCGAAATTAACTGTTTTACTAAGTTGTTTCATTTCTTCGTAAAACTCTTTACAAGTTTCAAAATGAATTAAATTGTTTTCCTGCAAATTTGACTTCAACAATTGCAGTTTGTTTCTAAACCCAGTAACATGATTATAAAGACAGCACACGTTTTGATCTTTTCCTCGTAAGGTTTATTCAAGACATTTATATAATCTATAATGTCTGTTAGTCAAGTGAACATAGAAAATTTTCATCAACAAAACTTGCTATTAATATCTTCATCGGTGCCCACTTCTGTGAGAAAAAGATGAATTTCTTTCCGAACTGTAATCTATTGAGGCGTTTTCCGACATTTAACCAGCGAATATTACTATGTAAAAGCAGATCGCCATACTCAGCATGGAGTTCATCCAAAAAAGCTTTAAATTTTCTGTTTAAGAGAACGATTTCCGCCAAGAATTAAATTGGTAATTTTGACAACAGTTTCCATTACGTCGTTTAGTCTCATCTAAATGCCACACAATGTCTCCTGGTGCACAATACAGTGCAACATTCGACAATGCATGCCATATACACGCGCAGTGAGAGCGACTCGTGCTGTCGTTAGATGCTTCTTATTACTGCAGCTTCGTAAAAACATTTGTTTGATGACGCTGCACCGCTGTTAAAAGGTTTCAGAAGTTTCCGATCGGCTGAAGAATGTTTTGTGAACTTTATAGAACGAGTAAGTTGAAGATTGCATATCAAGTAAAGTAATATAAGTTGACAAAAAATTATAAGCTGGATTACAGATATTTATTTAAAAATTCAAGTTAAAATTTGATTTTTTTCGCGGGCCACAAAAATCCTATCGGTATGTGGGCGGCGGGCCGCTAATTGGAAAGCGCTGTTCTAAATAATGTGGTTAGTTCTACTCCCATTGTTTGTAATGATGATAAATGCATTGGTGGCTTTAATGTTAGTCTTATAAAACAATCTGCAGTCATTTTGACTATTTGTAAACTTAAACTTCATAAATTCCCAGGGGTAGATGAAATTACTACGGAAATGCTTTGAGTTGGGAATGTTTCGGTTACCACGTGGATGACAAATTCTAAATATATTTTATGATAAAGACATGGTTCCTAAGGATTTTACCAGAGCTATTATTATCCCTATTTTCAAAAAAGGTGATCGCAGTTCCTGTGATAACTATAGGGGTATCAGCTTACTCTCTGTTCCAGGGAAAGTTCTTTCCATGATTGTGCTTAATAGAATTAAGAATCTGGTTGACACGCAATTCTGTGATGAGCAATGTGTATTCAGAAGTGGTAGGTGATGTGTGGATCAGATATTTTCACTTACGCAGATTCTTGAGAAATGTTTAGAGTTTCAGAAACCCTTGGTTACTTGCTTTGTTGATTTCAAAAGGCTTCTGACTCTGTTATCGTCATAATGTGTGGTTGATTTTTTAACGTGTGGTTGATTTGCATTCTAGATAAATCAGTTAACGTAATGAAAGCTCTCTATAATAACACTGAGTCATGTGTGAGAGTTGGTAAGTCTTGTAGCAATTGGTTTAGAATTGCTTCTGGTGTTCGACAAGGGTGCATTTTGTCTGCTTTTCCGTTTAGTTATTGATGTTGTTATGCGAAATTCACCGCTAGGGTAAGATTTTGGCCTTAAATGGTCTGGAAATCTGAAAATGTCTGATTTAGATTATGCTGATGATTTAGCACTTTTGACAAATGATGTTCATGAGATGAACTCTTTCATTCGAGCTGTTGATGAGACTGGTAAGTAGTGTCCTGACACTATGGCATCCCCACTAGTGCTTTCCCCTATGACGTCACAAACCACGGCCACTTCCGGTCACGCCCCTATGGCGTCACACACCACTCCCACTTCCGGTCACACCTCTTATGACGTAATCAAGACATAATCATTACGTAACATGACGTAACAGGCCACGCCTCCTTATTAGAAATTAATAATTCATCCCCCTTATTAAAAGCCCCTTTTCACCCCCTTTCACCCCGTGACGCCATCTGGTGACAATGAAGAGTACTATTTCCCAAAAACCCTTATTTTAATTCTAATTCTTCGATTTTTGATTTTCCCCTATTAAAAATTACTCCCCCCTTATTAAAAATTCCTTCCCCCTTATTAAAAAAAAAACCCTGGCGCCATCTGTTGACAATGAAGAGTACTATTTTCGGAAAAACCCCTTATTTTAACTCTAATTTCCGATTTTTCTTTATTTCAGACTCCCCATGGTTGACCTATATTTTAACCCCTCCCTCCTTTTGCAGACCTATATTTGGTTGACCTATATTTTAAGAACTACCTCTATTTTAAGCCCACCTTCTTCCAGAGGATCGGCTGATGCAAGACTCGGAATAATTGCATGGGTGGCAACGATCGGTTGTTGCAGGTCTCAGAATAATTGCAGGGGTGGCAACCTCGTGCAGAAAGGGATGATGCAATCCTCAATGACAAAGTCCAACCGTCTCCTATTGGCTTATTATATTTCCTGGTAAAACTACGGGTCGTGATTGGTTGTCCTAGGTGGCTGCTTTCCATCGTTAAATAGGGGCCTGCCCTCAGGTTTGTCATTGTTCACGATGCAGGCTAGCAATACAGATGCGTGGTGTCTCGGTGAAGATGTTTACGTTGTGCCTTCACTGTTCAAAAATAAGTTTTCTGTGCACGTACTTCGCTACAAGAAATATGAAAATGGTGAACTCATCTACCCTACACCTGTGGGGGTTACCTTCTCCATACCTGAATGGGAGGCTTTGTGCGCTGCTGTCCCCCACATAGAGTCTCCTATTGGCTTATTATATTTCCTGGTAAAACTACGGGTCGTGATTGGTTGTCCTAGGTGGCTGCTTTCCATCGTTAAATAGGGGCCTGCCCTCAGGTTTGTCATTGTTCACGATGCAGGCTAGCAATACAGATGCGTGGTGTCTCGGTGAAGATGTTTACGTTGTGCCTTCGCTGTTCAAAAATAAGTTTTCTGTGCACGTACTTCGCTACAAGAAATATGAAAATGGTGAACTCATCTACCCTACACCTGTGGGGGTTACCTTCTCCATACCTGAATGGGAGGCTTTGTGCGCTGCTGTCCCCCACATAGAGGACCAAGTGAAAATCTGTCTGGATCAGCAGACGTGGCACCTGATGCCCAGTGTACGTGTGTTCATGTTCCGCAATGAAGGTGGCGAACGTTGTGTCGAGTTCATCAAAGAATCAGCCGACCAAAGAACTCTACAGTTTCGCGTTCTGAGTCGCAGTATAACTCTGAACGCGTCACAGTGGTTTACACTGGCTGTCCATGAAGACGAAGTGATGCAGGTCGTGTGAAACGTGTGTGGAACTCCCAAAGATCACCATCTCCGCAGTGCCATTATAGAACATTGCGAAGCAGTTCGACCTTTCCTGTTGGGACCTGTTTTCGGGGGCCCCGAGTGTGTACATCAGCTGTTGGTGTATATTTTCCAGCAAGAACTTATGCACCTGATACTATTAGATAGACTACAACCCGAAGAAAAAATACCAGCCATCATTGAATGGTCTGGTGACTTGGACATTAACGCTCTAGCACAGGTATTTGTGGATACGGCTTGGAAACGAGGTCTGTTGAATTTTGTAGATTCTGGATTTGTGTGTACTCTAAAATATAATACTATTGTCGACGAGGCAAAAAATGAAATGTATAAATTAAATAAATAATTGTAACCTTATATAATGTGTCTGTCTTTTTATCCTATGTCATTTTAGTCTTGCTATGGATAGGAGAAAGAAGGTGTTAGCTAGTGTCAGTAGTGTAATCGTAACAGTGTTAACGATAGCAGCGCTTATATTAGAACTTGTAGCTCCTAGTAAAAATATTCAATGTGGGGAGTCAAAAGCCTTAGACGGTGAATACAAAATTCGCGTGTGATACTTAACAGTGGACATCAGACAGTTTATAGGTGACGCTCCTACAGTGACAGGTGTTACACTTTTGTTACATCAATGGCAAAACCTGGTGGGGTACGATGTCTGGGTGCGGCAGAAAACAAAACTTTGGAGTCCCATTATTTCGACCCCGAAAGAGCATTCGGTAGTGTAAAAAAGTTAGCTCAGAATACGGGGCTACCACAGAAACTTATCCGAGAATGGTTAGAAAAGCAACCTGCCTACACGTTACATAAACCAGTTCGCAGAAAGTTCCCCGTAACAAAGTTTACGTCACAGGGTTACACGAACAATGGCAAGCCGATCTCATGGTCGTGAAAAATCTAACTCGCTTCAATGACGGTTATCGCTACATATTAACAGTCATCGATGTGTTCTCGAGATACGGGTGGGCGGTGGCCATGAAGGCTAAAACGGGGAAAGATATGGTGTCGGATTTCAAAAAAATCCTTTCCAAGGGTCGGTCCCCAATGAATTTAAATACGGATCAGGGTATGGAAATCACCAACAGAGTGTTCCAGAAATTCCTGAAAAAGAAAGGTATTCGGTTCTTTGTCACCTACTGTGACAAAAAAGCAGCTATGGTGGAGAGATGGAATCGCACCCTACGCGAGAGACTGGGGAGATATTATACGCGCAATAACACCTACCGGTACCTGGATGTGTTGTACGGGGGTACAATGCCACCGTTCACAGTGCACACGATAATGCTGCCAAGGACGTGACCATACACAACGAGGACACTGTCTGGGTTCGACTCTACCGCGATTCAAAGAAAGTAAAAGAAAAACTGACATTTAATGTGGGGGACACGGTTCGACTGGCCAGTGTAAAAGTACCCTTCAAGAAGGCAGGTACGCATTTGTGGACAGAAGAAATATTTATAGTCGACAAGGTGTTACAACGTCAGCCCACTGTATACATCATACGGGATTCCAAGGGAAAAGTGTTGAAGGACACATTCTATAAATCGGAACTACAAAAACTGACCGAACCCGAACTTTACACTGTTGAGAAAATAATCGAGCGTAAAGGTCACAAGGCACTGGTCAAATTTCGCGGTTATCCCAAACCTTCGTGGATTCCTAAAAAATGGATAGTTTCTACCTGACCCTTCCCTCCACGGCTAGTCAGAATATTTACCCAAACAATTCACAGACCGATTTCACGGTTCGTCTGGCACAACCCCTAAGACTGAGGGGAAAATGAAAAGTGGGACTAGCAGAAGTTCACTTACCTGTGAGCTGGTACAATGTGGACGGTTCTAATGACATGTATGAATATTACGCTCCTGCTCCCCCTGAAGAATACAGGAAAATCAAACTTAAACCTGGCAAAATAACTCGAATGGAGCTGTTGTCTCTCCTCACCACTCACCTCCCCAAAGAAATAATAGTTTCCTATAACGGTGGTTACTGGGTATTCAAACCCAGTGAGGGATACGGGTTGATGTTTCCCAAAACGAATTTCGGCAAACTTCTGTGTATCGGGGAGGGAGAAGTTGACAAACCCTTCCACCAACGATTTGCCAGCAAACTTTGCAATACGCCAACATTCGACATAGATGACGAGTGTTATTTCTACGTGATCCCCCCAGGTAGTTTCCAAGAACGAAAGGTACCCCACGGACGATACGAAACTGCCGAATCATTATTCGATGCAATGAACCAGATGTTACCTTACAGGCTGAGAAAAGCTTACCGTTTCAAGCAACAGGCAGATTACACCGTATTGATGGATACAGACAAGTCACATTACATGAAATTTCCCCGATCGAATCCCGGATTAGGTGACATGCTAGGAATTGCTAAATTAGATATGCCACTAAATAAAGCCCAGGGTGACTATCCCATCGATATGAACAGAGGAATTATGGTATTTATTTGTATTCAGACCTGATCGCGCCTCAGTTGTTAGGTGATACTCACGGTGAACTGTTGCGTGTCATGAACCCTGCCATCAGAACCAGTAATAACGAAACCATTGTTGCAGTGTATCAACAACCTGATTACTACCCGCTTGCGAGGAACAGTTTCGAGAGTGTGAGAATCTTCCTTCGTACCGACACCGGAGAACCTCAGCATTTTAAATTCGGTAAAGTTTTAGTCAGGTTACATTTCCCATCATGAGGGTTAAATTCGTTCCTCCTTCCGCAGACGCCTACGTGAGCTACTACAAGAGTCAAACAGGGAAGGGCGTGTTCCGTGGTCCTCGTTATCAGAGAGGCGATGGGCTAGGAAGCATCTTTGCTAGGATCGGACGTTTCATCAGCCCTCTCGTACGACCTGCGCTGTCTACCCTGCGTAAGGGTGGGCTACGGTTCGTTTCAGAGATGTCGCATCGGAAAAACTTCAAATCTGCAGCCAAAGCGGGACTCCGTGAAGCAGGCGCTGACCTCTTGCAGCGTGCCAGTTCCAAGCTGCAGGGAGGGAAAGGAATAAAACGCCGCCGTCAGCATCCCAAGGTTCATAAAGTGAAGAGACACTGTACTGTGCAGGACGTGTTTTCATCATGAGCATTCAGAAAATTCACGCTGATTCTGGCGACTGTGCCAATTCAGAACTGGACTTGTTTCTGGTCCCACCCACTGTCTCACAATTAGAAAGAGGCTGCTATGTCAATTATTTAGCTGTTGCTTCCCTGGAAGGTAATGCACCACTCGAATTCATCGTGAAGGGAACAGACGATTACATTGATCTATCTCGATGTCACCTACGTCTCGTCTTGAAAATTGTAAAATCCGACGTTACAGCACCGTCGGAAGTGATTGCCCCCTGCAATCATTTTTTCCATGCCCTCTTCAGCCAGGTAGACGTCTTCCTCAACGATCACCTAGTGAGTGCTTCTCATACCCTGTACCCCTACAGGGTGTACCTAGAGACTCTATTGAATTACGGCGCCGATGCCACACGAAGTCAGCTCAGTACATCGCTCTGGTACCTCGACACCCCCGGAAAATGGAATTGACTAGTCGGGAGAACGAGGGATGGCATCAGCGCAAGGGCTACGTCAAGCCAGCAGGTATCGAACTCATCTCGTGGATCCATGCCGACCTGTTTAATCAAGATCGTTACCTGCTCAATCAAGTCGACCTGAGACTGCGTCTGTTGAGATCCAAACCCGAATTCTGTCTCGTGACAGGTGAAGCGGATCCCTCTTACAAAGTACAGATACACGAAGCTGAATTTTTCGTGCGTAAAGTCAAACCCACTTCGGGTGTCATCCTCGCCCACGCTCACCTACTGGGTTCGGAGAGTGCCAAGTATCCTCTGTGAAGAACGGATTTACGTATGTTTTCCATTGCTTCGGGACTGACGAGTGTGAACCATGACAATTTATTTCTAGGTCAGCTCCCTGTACGTCTGGTACTGGGTATGCTGGAAAGTACCAGCCTGAATGGATCGTACGAAAAAAATCCCTTCAACTTCCAACATTTCGACTTAAACTACATCAGTCTTCACATTGACAGTGATCATCAGTCCTACACCCCCGACTTTGCGAATGGACGTTACCTCCCCTGTTACCAAGGATTATTGGAAGCTGTGGATGCCTGGAAATCCGATAGTGCTATTAACTTATCGCAAAAAGCCTATGCAGATGGTTTTACATTGTTTGGATTCCAATTGACCCCAGAGCAACGTGAATGCAATCAAGTGTTTTCTTTAATAAAGAGTGGGAGTGTGAGAGTCGAATTAAAGTTTGCCAAGCCGCTACCCGCATTGGTCACTGTGATCCTGTATGCCGAATACCAGATTTTGCTGGAAATCCCATTGGATCGTAAAGTCCTGTTTGACTACAGCTCATGATTACCTATCAGTTAGAATCCGTCCTCTCGATGTTACCTACAAGTCTAGGTGTGTTCCCACGTGACAGACTACCTCGCAAAATCGCCCAATCAGAAACCTTGTTTATCTACAATACCGATCCATCCTCCATGCCTGGAACTCACTGGAAAGCTGTTTACAAGAAAGGAATGCTCGTGGATCAATTCGACCCCCTGGGAACTAATCCCGATGTCTCCATGCAAGAATACTATTGCCAGCTAGGCATATGTCACGTCCTACATCCTTCGATACCTCTGCAGGACCCCCTGGGAGACACTTGTGGGGCTCACTGCCTGTATTTCCTGTTTAAAAGAGCGTGTGGTTCGACTCTTCCCACAGTATTGCATCGTGATTACACGTGTCGAGTAGACCTTTAACGACTGCATGGTGGTACGATGGCTCTCCGAACTCCTTCAAATATTATAATTGCCGCTCCTTCTCAGTGTGGAAAGACGACTTTCCCTCTGAAACTCATCAAAGAAGCTGATCATCGGAAAGACGACTTTCACTCTGAAACGCATCAAAGAAGCTGATGGCAACCTGCCTTTGAGCCATTCAAGAAAACGGTGGAATTTTATGAAGGACTACCTGTAGATCTGGAATTTGATCCCCTCAGACCTACGCTTCTGGTGCTGGATGACTTGATGGAACAGTCTGTAGCCAGCGAACGCATATCACAATTGTTTATTCGTGGAGGTCATCATAAAATATCACGATTGTCCTGATCTTGCAAAATCTGTTTTTAAAGGGAAGACATTCGAGGACTATATCACTCAATGCTCACTACATGTTTTTATTTCGCAACTGTCGCGATGCTTCACAAATAACCCACCTGGCAAGACAAGTATTTCCACATCAATCCAAACTCCTGACAGATGCTTATAGGCTAGTTACACAAGCGACCTGTGGCTATTTGTGCGTTGACCTCCATCCCAGAACGTTAGATACTGAAAGGCTCCGTGCCAAGATTCTTCCATCTGAAGATCCTGAAATACTTTACGTTCCAAATGAAAGTTAAATCTCAAGGCCCATTCCTTCAGTGTTTACCTAAACTTGGGGGAAAGCAGCGTACTGCGCTGTTGAAACATATCTCCGATCCCCAGATGTATGCTCTATGTGAAGTGTGTACTAATTTCTTAAAAGGCAATATACCTGTCTCTCAGCGAGTATTAAAGAATTTACGACAGCACAAGACGATCATAAGAAGTCTAGCTTCCAAACGTGCATCTGTTCGTCACAAGAAACGTCTCCTACAGCGTGGTTCAGGGTTTATCATACCCCTGCTGGTCTCGTTATTTATAAAAAAAATGATTTCTGTGAAAGCAGTGCAGAGGAAAAACATAAGGAAAAAAGTGTGTGATTTAGACACGGAGATGAAGAAAATACTTGAATTTGACGTTGATGATAAAACTGAAAAGTACCTGGCTGTATTGAAAAATTACCTGTTATTTAACCGACAATTGGAATCCCCCACGAAGTAAAGGTCAGCATCCCCCACGAAGTAAAGCTAAACATTCCCAGACAACCCATAGCAGAGATTTTTGCTCCCCCTCCAATGAGCGACTTTGTTCCCGTCCGACGTAATAAAAGGAAGTTATTTGAATGGAGTTCATATTGAAGATATCTGAAGACTTCTGTAAAATACTTTCCAAGACTTGTGTTAAAATTTTGTATTAAAATTCTGTATTAAAAATGTAAAACAATGTATTAAAAAGATATCCAATAAAAGAAATTAAAACTGATATACGCCTTTTGTAGGTTTTATAAATGTTATCCATAGAAATATCATCTTGCCGACCCATCATTTTTACTCACATAAATATAGTGTTGAAGATTGGAAAATAAAGAGACTGCTTTTTAAAAAAAACATTTATTAAGCTAAATGGCACAGTATATTTAATTGCAGACAATAGTTTGGTAATTATACTGGAAGCTTCAATAAAACAGTACTGATATTTACAAACGTTTCACAATATTAACAATTCTACAGCAAATGAGCCGTGAGATAGATGGCACCAGTACAGAGAGTTCCACCGATTCCCGCTAATGCCGACAGCATAGCTGGCTCGCGCAGCCACTCAAAAACCAGAAGTGTGATAGGGGGCACTAGTGTAGGCAGAGAGCGCATAGTGGAGAGCATGGAGGTAGGAAGATAAGGAGAGGCCCTAACGCGCTTTGCCTGTGCAAGGAAAATGATGCGTTGGCAGCAGGGCGGTAGCCATATTGTTGCATTCAAAACAAACCGTCTGCCGCTGCAATCATGGAGGTATGGCTGCAATCAAGCCTACTTTTCACGTGCTATACTCCGATTTACTGTGCGTTATATACGGGAAGATTATTTTTTTACGACTAGGAGAAAGCCCATTTAAGCTATTTGGAATTTATATTGCTTTTTTTTAATGCAATGAATATTTCCATATAGAATTACTGTATAGCAGAACTATTTATGTATTTCGTTGAATACGACAATAACAAACAATTACCAGATTTTGAAAGTTTATTTATACTGCACTGATAATAGCACAAAACATTTTATGGATAAAACACTAAACATTACATGCAATAACAGCATTTAAACTGCAAAAAATCATATTTGTAAGATTCAGAAAATAGCTGTTCTACGTTAAAAAAATTCTCATTCCACAAAAATAAAAAAAAAATTTGCATAACAAAACTAAATAAAGCCAATAGTGTAGGAGCCAAAATGGTAGATTTTAAAAACACTTTAAACTTTGGTGGATAAATCATGTGTAACACTCCTACATTAAAATGCTTTCCAGTGATTTCTCACAATATTAATGATTCAACTCCAAAAAAAAATGTTAATAAGTTATGACACCCACTATTATGACACTTATGTTATTCAAAAATTTGTCACCTTAAAAGCCTTATTCATAAACTGTTTTAAATTAAAAAAATCCAAAACTACATTAAAACAAAAGTAGTCAATTTAAATATAAATCTTATTTAGAATATAAATAATCAGACCATTTTCTCTATTGGATTTGAAAGGACTATTATTCTGCAATTCCAGATTGAAATGGAAATACCTTTAATACTAATATCTATTTTATGCTACAATTAATACTGAAATATCATATATACTTTAATAATGAACAAAATTTTTAATTATTAAACAAAAATATATACTGGTAGGTTTTTTAGATACAAAAATCACTTGAGGAAAAAAAACTTCATTTCTCACATAAAGTATCTCATTAAATATCAATCCAAAGAAAATACTTTCATAAACAGTAAACACATTTATCTGAGTGGGTTCTGAATTTTTAAATTTGCATACTTTATTACTTTTTATATATTAAATTACACCTCATACCTTAAATGAAGATTCTCAACAATCAAACAGTCCTCATACTCTCAAATAAGAAATTTATCAAAAAACAAATATGGCAGCTATTTAATTTTTTCTGACTTATGATTAATTTGGGTGCCAACAGATCAGTTGTTAGAGCACATGGTATGTAACTAAGATGTTATTGATTCAAGTCCTACTAAGTTGAACAAAATCAATTATTATTACAACTGTAGTTTAATTACAAGATTACAGACTAAAATTAGGTTACATAATAGTTTGATCCTTTCTAAAAATTTGCTATGTTAGTGAAACCTGGACCCTCTTTAAACAAGGTAAACTGACACTTGATGCCCTTGATTCTACATGTTTATAACACAGTATCTTGGGTATTAGTTAGTTTGAACTAAACAAAGATGATGCTAGGCAGAAATCCCTTAGAGCAGCAGTGTACAAGAGATTGGTCATTTGTTCAGTTATGTTGCCCACATACAAACTTTAGATTACAATGAGTTGGAAGTTTCAAACTAACCTCATTAAAATTAATCTGCAGTGGCCAAATTCAGTGTTATGTTATATACATCAAATCAGGTTTTAGAAGCAGTTGCAGGCCAAAATCTTTTTACCTCCTTGGATATTCATATGCATGACACGTCTCCACTGGAAAATCATTATAGTCATTTAATCCGTGCTGTAGTACAAAATTATTTGCATATTAGATATATGTACTGGGCCAAAAGTGTTGTAAACAACTCAAATTCAATGAGACAACTGTACACAAAGATGATATTATTTAAAGGTCAATAGAACTAGATAAAAGTTTTTTTTTTATCTTTTATGTACTTGTTTTTGAGTCATTGTGTTATTCATGTTTTCAAACTGGTTTTCAGACCTAAGTAATAGCATTACTTGATAATCCTCATACAGTGCCTTACCTAAATATTAGAGAATTAAAATATCTTACCTAAAAGATCAATAACTTCTACAGTATGCATTTAATAAAAAAAATGCTTCTATTATCAAAGTTAAAAAGAATTCTTAATGAAAATATCACACACAAACTTTTAAAATATATATTTTGTTAATTAAATAATATTGTTCCAAAATATTTATTTTGTGAAGTAAATTCTTATGATGCATTACTGTGTTTAATATTCTAACTTCCATATAACTTTAAACACTAAATAAATATTGTTGAAAAAACAGGTTAAATTATGATATTTACTTTTCCAACAGTTGCATTTTTTCATTAAAAGAATATTTTAGAAGTTATAGAGCTTTAAAGTTAGATTGATATAACAATGTATTAATGTATTATATTCCCAAGCTGAAAATGTGGAGATTCATAATTATAAACTATTTTATATAGTGTAAATATTGATATCTTTCAAAAACTGTATATGTTTAAACATTTGTAAGTCATTATGAATTTGGCTACTATTATTGCAAATTGGTTAACTGCTGTATTTTTACTTAAAACCCAACTAACCAACTCAGATTTTCAAATGAGTTAATAAATTGACTTGTATTGAATGTATTCTCTCAAACCAAAGTGAATGCACAGTATTCCCTGTTAAGATAGACATAAAACATTAATTAATAGATTCTGAAAAAAATTCATTGCCGACTCGGTGGGTATTGAACCCGCATCTCTCCAGATTCATGTCAAAGTGTGCTACCATTGTACCACGCGTCGGATGTGTGGTACGATGGTAGTGCGACGTTAACCACCGCCAAATAGGCGCACACAAAATCAAATTCCAATTGACTATGAGGGCCGCTGCTGACCATATAAACCTGCTGGACTGGACAGATATATGGCTCTGAGCTTGATTATGGATCCTGATTTTGCTGCACTGGTGGGCTTCTGTGGAGGGAAAATCTTCCGCTGTGTTTTCTGTTTGTTTGTGGGTTGACAGCCCCAAGTGAATAGATTCACAGGATATGTTTATCAGCTGGTGGATAATCCTGAGCAGAAGTCATCGCAGGCACCTGAACTCTTTGCTTCTATTGGCATCGTCAAATTCTACATTGGAGGAAGTCTTCCAGTGTAGATGGCTTCAGCCTTTAGTAGTGGGGGAACGGGTCTTTGCCCCATGTCTGCGATTAGGGGGCTGTTTCATATTGTCGGCATTCCCTCTCTCAATAAACATAGTTTCTTTAAACATCCCACTAACCATTTTTCTCTCCATAAGTAGTTGGAATGTGAGGACTCTGCACAGAGCTTTTTCTCTTGATGTCCTCACACAAGAATTCCACCATTATAATTTAGATATTCTCGACTTGCAAGAGACCAGATGGACAGATAAAGGTCAGATTCTTAAAAATAATCTTAAATTTCTCTTTTCAGGGAGGGACGACAATAAGCATCACCAAGGCGTGGGTCTGCTTCTCAGCAGACACGCTAGCGATGCTCTTCTAGGATATGACTGCATTAATGAAAGGTTTCTTACAGCAAAATTTCAGACAAGCATTAAAGACCTGAATGTTATCTGCTGTTATGCCCCCACTGAGGATGCCGATGAGGATGAAAAGGATAGGTTTTATGAACAACTTCAGGATATTTTGAATTCTGTCAAGAAAGGAGATATTACCCTTGTTCTTGGTGACTTCAATGCCAAAGTTGGTACTGACTCTGACCTTTGGGGAGGAGTAATAGGCCCTTTTGGTATTGGTAGCTGCAATGGCAATGGGCAGCGTCTCCTACAGGTTAGTAAACTCAATGGATTCAGAATAACTAACACTTATTACAAACACCGCAACATACATAAGTACACATGGGTTTCACCTGATGGGCTGCATAAGAATATGATTGTTTACATATTAATTAACAGCAAATGGGCTAGTTCTGTTAGGAATACCAGGGCATATAGAAAAAGGCTTTCGACTCTGTTAATATAGGGGAGCTGAAATTGGATCTGACCATTACCTGGTTAAAAGTGTGTTGCAACTTAAACTTAAAAAGTGGTGTGCTAGGGTTAAAATATTTACTTTTAATACTGAAACTCTGAAAGATCCAGTTATAGCCAAAGCTTACCATGATAGGTTACTTAGTCATTATGATAGTCATGGTTTGCTTACTACTGAAGTTGAGGAAGAATGGGATCATTATAAACAGGCTTTTTTTGGACACTAATAGTACTCTTTTAGGAAAAAAGGAGCAGAAGAGGCAAAATTATCTGAGTGCTAAGGCACTTGAGCTTATTTCGGAAAGAAAGAACTGCAGGAATGTCTTTAATCAATACCCTACTAGTCCTAATAGAAAGCATTACAGAGAACTTAATAAACGTGTAAAAGATCAGTTAGCTGCTGATAAGAATCTTTGGCTTGATGGTTTGGCTGACAAAGCCGAGGAAGCAGTTAGACAGCACAACAGCAGAGAGCTGTACCAGATAGTTAATGTTTTGTGTGGTAGAAAACGGACAGGCATACAAGGATTGAAGGATAAACAAGGTAAGGTTATAGAAGGGGAGGATTCTGTCATGGCTAGGTGGGCTGAGCATTTCAGTGATGTTCTAAACAATGTAGTTAGTTCTACTCCCATTGTTTGCAATGAGGATAGATGCATTGGTGGCTTTAATGTTGGACCTATAACACAATCTGAAGTTATTTTGGCTGTTTCTAAACTTAAACTTCATAAATCCCCAGGGGTAGATGAAATTACTACAGAAATGCTTAGAGCTGGGAAAGTTTCGGTTACCACTTGGATGACTGAAATTCTGAATATTTTTTATGATAAAGGCATGGTTCCTAAGGATTTTACCAGAGCTATTTTTATCCCTATTTTGAAAAAAGGTGATCGCAGTTCTTGTGATAACTATAGGGGTATCAGTCTACTCTCTGTTCCAGGTAAAGTTCTTTCCATGATTGTGCTTAATAGAATTAAGAATCTGGTTGACAGTCAATTGCGTGATGAGCAATGTGGACTCAGAAGTGGTAGGGGATGTGTGGATCAGATATTTTCACTTAGGCAGATTCTTGAGAAATGTTTAGAGTTTCAGAAACCTTTGGTTGCTAGCTTTGTTGATTTCAAAAAGGCTTTCGACTCTGTTAATCGTCATAATTTGTGGTTGATTGTGAGATCATATGGTATACCAGACAAGTTAGTTAACATTATGAAAGCTCTCTATTATAACACCGAGTCGTGTGTGAGAGTTGGTAAGGCTTGTAGCAATTGGTTTAGCATTACTTCTGGTGTTCGACAAGGGTGCATATTGTCTTCTTTTCTCTTTAGCTTGGTTATTGATTATGTTATGCGAAATTCACTTCAAGGGAAAGATTTTGGCCTTAAATGGGCTGGAGATACGAAAATTTCTGATTTAGATTATGCTGATGATTTAGCCCTTTTGGCAAATGATGTTCATGAGATGAACTCTTTCATTCGAGCTGTTGATGAGACTGGTAGTAGAGTAGGTTTGGTTATAAACAGAGAGAAAACTAAAGTGATGAAAATTGGTCAGGCAGGCTGTGATTCAGTTAATCTGAATGGTTGCAGTCTTGAGCAGGTGTCACAGTTTAATTATCTTGGGAGCTATGTAACAGATAATGGTGATGTGCGGCATGAGATTAACAGACGAATAGGGATTGCTGCCGGGACTTTTAAGAATCTATGGAGAGTATGGAGAAATAGGCGTATACACCTAAAGACTTAAATTAGATTGTATAATAGTTTGGTTCTTTCTAGGGTTAGTTATGGTAGTGAAACTTGGACACTTTGTAAACTTGATAACAGGAAACTAGATGCTTTTGATTCCAGATGCTTACGCAGTGTCTTGGGCATTAGGTGGTTCAACTTTGTAACTAATGATGAGGTTTGGCAAAGGAGTCGGCAACCTCCTTTAAGCAGCATATTGTGCAGAGAGAAATTCCGTTCGTTTGGCCATGTTGCCCTTATGGATAATTATAGATTAGGAAATAGGATTATGCACAGTGTGCCTAAAGGCCTCAGAAAGAGGGGGAGACCTAGGAAGCGGTGGGCAGACAATGTCAAACAGGACCTTGTTAGAATTGGTGTGCAGTGGCGAGATTCAGAAGATGTAGCTCAGGACAGATATGCTTGGGCTTCCCGTAGACCCGAGAGGTATAAACTTCAGAAGTATACCATTGAAATCGCCGTTTTCAATAAATTACGAAGAAAACATAATCAAAACTTGTTTTAAACGAGTACGGATGATGCAATTGGACTCTGCGTCATCACTCTTCATGCAGTACACACCAGTTACGCGCTTGCGGAACATAACTAGCAACTGATTTGGGAAATATATCCCAGAAGCAAAGTATCTCAATCTTCAGAAAACTGGCTTCCGACTACTCTCTGTTTTTGGGACTACTTACTGCTATGAATCTCTCCTCTCTGTAATGAAATTTGTCAAGTCAAAACATCGTGCTAACCACACTGAGCTTCTTAGAATAGCTGTGACATCTTACCAGCCAGATTTTAAACTATTAACTGCGAAACGAAGACTCAATCAAAGTCTTCAATGATTAGCGATTAAACATATTCTGCTTTAATGAGTAGGACACTACTATATACTTGTATTTTTTTTTTATTTATAAAAACAATTTTAAAATAATATTTTCTGTGGCTCTTGAAAATTCAAAAATGTATGAAAAATATTTTATGTGGCTCTTCTTATTGAAAATCTTGCCCATCCATTATATTTATATATCATATATCTAGCGACTTTTGAGCTCTCACGGCGTACCCCAAAAATTTTTACTGCGTACCCCACGTTGAGAATCGCTGGCACTCATAATTGCACGAGAGTAACATGATTCCCAATAGAAATATTAAACAAATTATTAGAAGACTAGACATAAAGCCGAAATGGACTACTATACGGGAGAACTACTTGGAATTAACTATACTGCTCACCAAAATTAGGGGATATTTCATTGCTTCATATTCATTTTGAAATATCCCCTAATTTTTGTGAGCAGTATATATAACCCCAAAATCAAACGTTATGAATTTTGGATTTCGTAATAAAATTTTATACTGATGCCTATATTTACCACAAAAATAGTTATACTGCAAATATTATATAACAAAAAATAAGAAATTGGGAAAAAATAGCATATTTTGAAACTACCATGTATCAAAAACAGTGTATATATATATACACACTGTTTTGGAGGCATCACAAGGAAAAAGAAGTGGACAATAGCGTACCCGAATATACAATCTGCTCTCCAACTTGTTTCGCACGGCGAAGGTCTTCCCGTTCCCAAACATCCAAAGAATTTTCCATCGATTCAGACGATGAGGAGGGAGGCGAACTGCCGTCGGGTTCTCCACAGCCTTCGGTGTCTAATGATGATCCATACCATCTATATACGTCTGCCACGGTGCATCATCTATACAAGTGTATATATATATATGTCTGACTTAAATACAGAAACTAATATGTGCTGTAAAGTGCAATAAAAAGTATAATAACTCTTTTTTAATAAACTAATTATAAAAAGTCGTCTGTTCATTATATAGAATTCTGTGCCCAAAGGCAGGAATCGCTTGCTCAACCCCTAATATCAGCATTATGTAGGAAATGTTGGTTTGAAAGTTATCGTTGAAATATGACAAAGAGTAAAGCAAGACCAAATTAAAAATTGTTCTGGAAATTAAAATTATATACGATGCAATTTTTTTCTGAAATATCTGCCATCATTATAAATAGAATAATAAGAGATAAAGTGTTATCTTTATCACTGAAATAATCCGTATCCTAAATACAGCATATGTCAACACAAAGTCATTGTCTGTGCAATATAAACGATTCTCAAAGCACATGGTGAAAAATGTAAAAAGCAATTGAATATTTAATACGACATTTGAAATAGTGCAAACTTTTACTAAAGGTATCAAAAGTAACTTTTAAAGAATTATTACTTACCTTCAAGGATCGGTAGAAAAACTGTGCGCCATCGCATAGTTGAGCTCCATATTATACATTTAATTTTGTTCATTCCGATGGAAACCGATTGACTATAAAACAACGAACGAGCTTGCTCACTTTAATACTAATTTGCTTCTAAGTCAAAAAACGAGAGAAACTGTAGTTTGCGATGGAAAATTTGGAGCAGTGGAGTTGCTACTTTTGGAGTTGCTACATTGGAGCAGAACACAAGGTCATCTTACTTTCTGAAGTAAGGTGCAAACTGCTCATGATGAGTTCGAAATGCAATCACTCGGACATTTTCCTTGAGAAGATTGCATTTAGTCGTGATCCAAGCAACTCTGCTTTGGCATTGGACAGCTCCAGATCGTGAACAAAATCATTCATTTCTTCTTCGGTGAGGATGTGTACCGTGGTAGACATATATATAGATGTATGGATCATCATTAGACACCGAAGGCTGTGGAGAACCCGACGCCAGTTCTCCTCCCTGCTCATCGTCTGAATTGATTTAAAATTCTTTTGGATGTTTGGGAACGGGAAGGTCTTCGCCATGCGAAACAAGTCAGATAGCAGATTGTACATTCGGGTACGCTATTGTCCAGTTCTTTTTCCTTGTGATGCCTCCAGAAACAAGTGGAACCATGCAGAAGTAACAGTCATTTGCGTGATTTCTTGAGTCTCTCCAAATCATAGGAACAGCAAACGGCATCGCCATTATTTCGCCTTTCAGCTACTTGAGAAGATTTCTTGCACACGAACTGCAGCATATGTGTGGGGCCAGGCTTTGTCCTGGTCCCTGATCTTGCATCCAAATTAAAGCTCATACGCTGCTTTCACCATTGGAGTGATGGTCCTTTCCTGGCCTGCAAACGTCACTTCCCCACAAATTTAACAAAATGTATCTGCAGTATTAACACAGTTATGAGGTATCACTACTGCTGTATTAAAACTGCAAGGATCACTTGTGTTGTACTTTTGACTCAGGGGTAAATGGGAGTCACTCAAAAGACTTGTTCACCCTACAAGACATTGCTTACAACTAACGATTGCATCATCTTTTGTCCGCGATCGTAAAGCCGCGATGTCATGACTCAACTACATTGCAACAGACAATGATGCAATACCTTCGGGGTTGTCTGTATGGCGGGCTGATGCAATACAACGCAATATGTGGCATCTGAAGTTTGAAATAAAGCGCTGCGAAATCGTTACCTATGTATTCAATGGGGACTGAGTCATTTATACATGACCATCTCTCTCTCTCCTAAACAAGAGCCAATCGACAAATTTTATTGTCATTTTCGTGTTCAGCACCTCGAAATAGGTAAAGACTGGCTATTTTCATTTCAAAGCCTTTTTGTGTGTTGCCCATTGTTATTTCTCAATGATTTCTCCCTTTGCGTTGTAACGATGCAGTTATTCTATAATTTTTAAATTTCGCTAGTAGAGTGTCATGAGTTAGTTCATTGACAGCAATAATATGCCGCCATGGCTGTGAAAAAAAAAAGCAATATTTTTAAATTTAAGAAATAAAAGACAAGGAATTTTTATGTTCTGTAATCACTAATAAAATACTACTCTTTTTATTTTCCCCATCATTCATTAGCTAAAACTTTTAAGAAATGAAAATGTAGGTAAACGATATACTTCATTTTCTTTGAAAACGATATTCCCGTATCGCCAGAGGCAATATGCGTTCTTTTAGTTTGAACTAGGTTCAATTCAAAGCTTAAAAATAGGTAAATGTGGCATTTCCATCAATTCAAAAACAATAATGTGTTTTATGCAATTTCTTTTGGTCCATCCTTGCGTTGAATGCATTATTTTTATTTATTAATTGAATCATATTGCTCATCTCTTGTTAGAACCTTGTTAAATGTTCATAGATCTTGGGTAATTTATTTTTAGTATTATATTTGAAAACTTAATAACATCATATATGTGCAATTTATTATTAACTGGCTTTATCGCTGAGTTATTTCATCAAAAAGATAGAAATGGATCAATTTACATCATAAATACAGTAGACTCTCGATTTCGCGAACTAATAGGGAGGAGAGGTTGTCCGAAAAACCCGGGAGGCGGAATTTTTCGGAATGAAGATTAACGAAACATTTAACTGCGTAGAACCATAGTGAACGGAACCGGGAATTGCCGTGGTTGCATAAGATCGCAACAAAAGCGATCAGTTGTTTGCTCATATGTCCATATTTTTTATTTCTCTCAAAACAAGCAGGCGACCTTCATTTTCAATTATCTTTCTTAATGTCTTGGTTTGTTTGGTAAAAATATGGCAAGCCGATATACAGGGTGATTCAAAACTTATCGTTCAAATTTCGTGGGGAGGTAGGGAATACGTCAGGAAACCAATTTCACATAGGAAAGTATGTCCGCAAACGTCATCTACATTAACAAAATGGACAAGTAAAGTGAACACAAGGAAACAGTACAGTTAAGTGGTAACGAATGTGACTTTTATTCCAACAAGGTAAAGTACAGGTTCACAGTAGGTACTCAAAATTGCGACCATTTACACGGACACAGGATTCACAGCGCCGTTGCATTGACCGTCGAACATTTTCAAAAACGCCTGGCATATCACGGACAATGCCTGCGGCGGCCACTATTCGTGCAACAAGGTCCATTTCACTGTCGACGGGGGTCTCGTACACATGGTATTTCATGGCCCCCAATAAAAAGAAATCCATGGGCGATAAATCAGGTGACCTGGGTGGCCAAGCGATCGCTGTTGACAGCGGGAGTGGTCGGGCGAGCTGTACACTGGTTGGGTACACACAGCGCCCTCTACATACGCATGCGTACTTTTGCGGACATACTTTCCTATGTGAAATCGGTTTCCTGACGTATTCCCTACCTCCCCACGAAATTTGAACGATAAGTTTTGAATCACCCTGTATATACACACACACACACAGAAATATTTGCTTTAAAAACAAAAGAATTACTCAAACTCAGTGATTCCGAAACATTAGATACCGCAACAGTTCGAATTTCTTATTCGGAAAAGTCAAAGAACGCCATTCCGGTTCAACGATTCGAAAATGTCAGTAATATAACTGAGTTTCGTTTAATGATTTCGAAACATAAATCGTGTAACGATTTTTCGGATTATTGATTTGAAAACATAAGTGCTGGAATGGAACTTCGGTTTAATGATTTGGAAACGAAAGTACGGGACCGGTGTTACTGTTTAAATATTTTGAAACCGGAATGGCGTTCCTTTTGAATTTGAGTAATGCTTTGAAAATTGCTTCCCTTATCGACATGTCAGTCACATATCATCATAGAAAGTTTATTTAAGAAATTACTGAGTCCTGTAACTGAATTACTGTTGACTTAACATGGAATTGTACATAATAAAGTAGCTGCTGAGCGTATGTTAAGAATATAGGTAGTCACTGGAAGGAGAGCTATGCACTAATCCCCTGTGATGATATGTAGAACCGGCCAGACCTGGTACCTAATGTGCGACCCCGCCTTCTCGTGGTGCAGGCAGTTAGTGCTTTTCAAAAGAGATACTCTCTTGTAGAAGAGAACGGAAGAGGATGGTTGCCAGATCAGTGTGGCCTATAAATCTGGATTACTATGGCTGATTTCTTTTTTTCTACTCTGCTGAGGAGTGGTCAACCAAACAAGGTACTGGTGCTGACCACATACACCAACCGGAATTGAATAATGGCTCTGAGCTTGATTATGGATACTGGACTTCACTTTGGGCCTCTGTTGATGAAAAATCTGCCGCTGTGCTTTCTGTTGCTTAGGGGTTGACAGCCCCAAATGAATATGAATAAGTGAATAGATTCACAGCATATGTTTTATCAGCTGGTGGATAATCCTGAGCTGAGATCATAGCAGGTAACCTGAACTCTTGCTTCTACGGGCATTGTCAAATTCGACATTGGAGGAAGTCTTCCGGTTTAGATGGCTTCAGCCTATAGTGGTGAGGGAACCGGTCTTTGCCCCGTGCCTGAGTTTAGGGGGCTTTTTGATACTATCGGCATTCCCTCTCTCAATAAGCATTGATTCTTTAAACATCCCACTAACCATTTTCTCTCCGTAGGTAGTTGGAATGTGAGGACTCTGCACAGACTTTATTCTCTTGATGCCCTCAGACAAGAACTCCGCCATTACAATTTCGATACTTTCGACTTGTAAGAGACCAGATGGACAGATAATGGTAACAAACAGAGGGAGAACTAAAGTGATGAAAATTGGTCAGGGAGATGGTGCTGCAACTGCTTTGAATTGCTGCATTAATGAGCAAGTGTCTCAGTATAATTATCTTTGGAGCTAAGTGACAGACACTGGTGATGTGCAGCATGAGATTAACAGACGAATAGAGATTGCTGCTGGGACTTTTAAGAATCTATGGAGCATGTGCAGAAATAGGCGTATAACCTAAAGGTTAAAATTAGAATATATACCGTATATTTCCACAGATAATACGACCTTCAGATAAGACGAGGTATTAATTTTAGTCAAAGTTTTATAGTTTTAGCATATATCTGTCCTATAAGACGACCCCAAACTATCAACGGCCTATAAATTTAGTTTAGATCGGCGATCATCATCTGGATAATAATAATGTATATTTTATACGGAATTATGTCCTATTCGCAAACATTCGCACTGATTCGGGCATTCGGGTAATGACCTTGACTATTCACAAAAGCGTCGTATGGGCTATTCTATTTTGTGAAAATACCCTACTCTGTACTAGTAAATAATTACGGTTTGTCCGTTTTTTCCTCAGTAGCTCAATAAACATAACTTTTAATATTTATTTGGTTTTAGTATTGTTTTACTATTACAATGTAATGTATTATCATATAGCGTATTTAAATACTATGATAGATTTTTCGATAAGTTGTATAATAATGGTTTCAATTTTTATAAATTTCAATCTAGTTTTTTTGTATCTGTCCTATAAGACGACCCGGATTTTGGGGGACTTTTTCATGATTCAACTATCGTCTTATCTGCGTAAATATACGGTAATTGTTTGGTTCTTTCTATGGTTAGTTTTGGTAATGAAACTTGGACTCTTTGAAAACATGATAACAGGAAACTTGAAAATTTTGATTTGTTAGTAATGATGATTAGTAATGAAGAGTGTAAGTAATGAAGACTTTGTAAGTAATGATGATTAGATTAGGGGGCTGTTTGATATTGTTGGCATCCCCTCTCTCAATAAACATAGATTCTTTAAACATCCCACTAATCATTTTCTCTCCATAGGTAGTTGCAATGTCACTCTGCACAGAGCTTATTCTCTTGATGCACTCTCACAAGAATTCCGCCATTACAATTTAGATATTCTCGGCTTGTCAGACACCAGGTGAACAGGTAATGGTCAGATTTTTAAAAATAATCTTGAAATTCCCTTTTCAGGGAGGAAAGATAATGAGCATCACCAAGGCGTGGGTCTGCTTCTCAGCAGACACACTAGTGATGCTCTTCTAGGATAAGAATACAATAATGAAAAGTTTTCTTACAGCAAAATTTCAGACAAGCATTAAAGACTTGATTAAGACAAGACCAAATTAAAAATTGTTGTGGAAATTAAAATGATGATGAGGAACAGAGTTTTTGATAAGTCTTTAATTACTAAGGAATAAAAATGGGTAATACAGGGAATATACAAATTTAGGAGTTGATTTTCAAGTTTTAGTGGACTTGAAAAATTTCAGATGAACGTGAATACCAAAGGAGTTTGGTGAAGTTTTAATAGAGGGGGTTTTTGATAAGTGCTTAATTACTAAGGAATGAAAATGGGTAATACAGGGAATATACAACTTTGTGAGCTGAATTTCTATGTTTAGGGAACTTGTAAAAGGATGGGAGTTTGTGAAGTTTTAATAGAGGTTCCTTTTGATTTTTACTAAAGGGGAGGGAATTTTGATAAGTGTTTAATTACTAGGGAATTGGGAGTTGATTAGCGGACTTGGCAAAATGAATGTGGATAACAAGAGAGTTTGTGAAGTTCAATAGAGTGAACTTTTGTTAAGGGGGTATAATAAAGGGGAGGAGGGTGTTAATGAGTGTTTCATTAATATGGAATAAAAATGGGTAATACAACTTTGGGAGTTGATTTTCTGTGAGTGACTGCTATCGAAAGTTTTGCAATTATTTCGAGACTTGCATCATTCCTTTCTGCGTGAGGTTGCCACCCGTGCAATTATTCTGAGGCTTGCATTAGCCGATCGTTGCCATCCCGAAGTTTAGTTGGTAAGGGACTTATTCGTAAATTAAGCGGGGCTTAAAATATAGAGAGTCAACCAGGGGGTCTGAAATAAAGAAAAATCGGGACTATTCGAGAAGGGGGGCTTAAAATATAGGTGGGTCAACCAGGGGGTCTGAAATAAAGAAAAACCAGGACTATTCGAGAAGGAGAGCTTAAAATATAGGTGGGTCAACCAGTTGGTCTGAAATAAAGAAAAATCGGGACTATTCGAGAAGGAGGGGTTAAAATATAGGTGGGTCAACCAGAGGTCTTTAATGACGGGTTGGCTTAAAAATTGGAATATTAGAGTTAAAATAGGGTTTTTTCCGTAAATAGTACTCCTCACAGTCGCCAGATGGCGCCAGGGGGTAAAAGAGGGGAGGAAAGGGGTTTTGTTAATAAGGGGGGAGGATTTTTTAATAAAGGGGAGTCAAAAAACGGGAAATTAGAGCTAAAATAGGGGTTTTTCCGAAAATAGTACTCCTCATAGTCGCCAGATGGCGCCACGGGTTAAGGGGGAAGGGTTTTTTAATAAGGGGGAGGAATTAATTGTGGATTATTAATTATGAATATTAATAAGGGGGCGTGTCCGGCAGTGGCCGTGGTCGGTTACGTCATAGGAACGTGGTCAGAGACGTCATAGGGGGTAGTAGTGGGGGGGCGCATATGGGCGTGGTAGGTGACGGCATAGGGGAAAGCACTGTGCAAAGCGGGATCGCTATAATGGGATCATACTACTGACTTCAAGTATTGTCTCATGGACAGCTCCATATCAGTTACACGATTATGACCTTAACGCATGCGCATTATAGGACTATGAGTATATCTTCTGATTGATTTACATTTGTATTGTAATAATAAACCTGTTAACCAAATTTCACTGCATTCCCTTAAAAATACTTCGAGTTATGTAAGAATTTCTACATTATCATTTAATTTTGAGCATCGGTGTATTTACACTACCATTATTAGGAAATATCAATAGTAACAGTCGCCCCACCCTCCACCCTGAAACTATAGCTTGGGTACGTGACTGGTCACTTGCCATTGCCCTTGAGGGAAGATTTTGATAATGGGAATTTCCCTTTACGATCTGTCATTTTCTTCTAACCTTTTAATGGCCTTCGCCGTATCTTCCTATAATTCTGTCTAACCTCATTCTCATCATCTCGTAACCGCTAGCATACCATGTGCTCTCTTACAAGTGAGTCATTTTAACTTGTAAGAGCGTAATATATTATCCGGGTTTTTTTTTTTTTGCTACATTTTCTGACAAGTAGACAAAAAAATAAAGCAGAAACTAAGCTCCCGATTCGTCGATATGCTATACGAGCCAACCCTCCCAACACCACAATGAATTCACTAAGCTATTGCCATACCAGCCACCTTCATCGCACCTTCCATTGAAATCACATTCTACTTAGCTATTTGAGAAGAAAAAATTGAATATATTAGAAAAAATTAATTTACTTTTTAATCATTTTATTAAACTAGTTTCGAAATCTATGTGAAGTTTTGAGTTTCGTATATAACGATGAAGGCTATTGAGATATCAATGTATAGTTCTTATGTTAAACACACAATGACTTAGGGGAAAATTTAAAGCGATTAATTAAAGTAGCCAATGCGAGTGATTGATATTTAGAGTGTTACATTCAGACTTACACAATTCTTTCTTCCCGTGTTCTAATCCTAAGACCACATTAGACTCTGCTTATTGCACTTTCTTTACAGTAAGCCTAGTCTAATATGAGGAAAGTATTCCTTTCCTGCCCTACTCGACCGTAGTAAGTAGTGCCTTACTCGACCGAACTCATATTATCTTTCAAGTTACAACGCACAGAAAGTACAGAGTCACCCCTTCTTAAACTGTGAATTAAATTAAGAATGGTAAAATATTAAATGTTAACAAATATATAAATTTACCTACAGTATGGATAGCAAAGCACTTACAGCTACAATCAGAAACAAGTAAAGTTTAGAATTTTTTTTTTTAAATAGCGTCGTATAATTCTAGTTTTAGATAAGTATTGATTTACTTTTAACATTATCTGAAAATCTCATTCACTGGAAACAATGGCGTTTGAAAATCATTGAGAGTTTCGACGAAAAATAATGATTTTCACTTCGTCTGTCTGGTGTTTCTACAGAGCTATCCATGCGATTTATCACGCATGCCATATCGGAGGTGATAAAAACGCATTTTTTTATATATTCATTTTCCTAAAAAGCTTGAAAAATCTACTACAGTTTGCTGTTATGAAGCAGGAAGCATAGTTTTCGTAAAAGATCCCTAATAACTGTCGTGTAATGCTACCTTGAAAGAGAAAATGGAAGTGAAGTTGTAAACGAAGTCAAAATATTAATGAAATGTAAGAATTATTGGCCAAACCGAAATTTGGGTTAAAAGGTTTTGACCCTATTCCAGTGTGATACTCCACATTGGAATACTCGCATACCTATTGTTATAAACCTATTTTCAAACACTACTAAAACTGCTCTGATCTTATGAAATCTATATCATCTGTTAGAATATATATATACCAGGCAACAATGTAAATGGGAGACACGCATGGATTGGAATGTAACAATGAAAATGTAATGCTCTTTGTTCAAAAACTCAATAATGAAATGTTTTCAACGGTATGGCAACATAGTTGTTTTCTTTCTTAACGGCACTTTTTTTACACAAATCGGCTAAGTGGTCCCAATTTAGATACTCTCGACTTGTAAGAGACCAGATGGACAGATAATGGTGACAAACAGAAGGAGAACTAAAGTGGTGAAAATTGGTCAGGGAGATGGTGCAGCAATTGCTTTGAATTGCTGCATTAATGAACAAGTGTCTCAGTTTAATTATCTTTGGAGCTATGTAACAGATAATGGTGATGTGCGGCATTAGATTAACAGACGAATAGGGATTGCTTCTGGGACTTTTAAGAATCTATGGAGCATGTGGAGAAATAGGCGTATAACCTAAAGATTAAAATTAGAATATATACCGTATATTTCCGCAGATAAGACGACCTTCAGATAAGACGAGGTATAAATTTTCGTCATAGTTTTAGCATATATCTGTCCTATAAGACGACCCCAAACTATCAACGGCCTATGAACTTAGTTTAGATCAGCGATCATCATCTGGATAATAATACTGTATAGCGTATACGGAATTATGTCCTATTCACAAACATTCGCATGATTCGGGCATTCGGGTAATGACCTTGACTATTCACAAAAGCATCGTACGGGCTATTCTATTTTGTGGACATAGTCTACTCTGTACTATTAAATAATTACGGTTTGTCCGTTTTTTCCTCAGTAGCTCAATAATTTTCTTTCTAATTCTTTTAATACTTAAACTTAACCTTTTAAATTTCTTCTAATTCTTTTAATACTTAAACTTTCTTTTTAAATTTTTAATATTTATTTTGTTTTAGTATTGTTTTACTATTACAATGTAATGTATTATTTACTATTAGAATGTAATGTATTAGCATATAGCTTATTTAAATAATATGATAGATTTTTCGATAAGTTGTAGTAATAATGGTTTCAATTTATATAAATTTCAATCTAATTTTTTTTTATCTGTCCTATAAGACGACCCGGATGTTGGGGGACTTTTTTATGATTCAACTATCGTCTTATCTGCGTAAATATACGGTAAATGTTTGGTTCTTTCTAGGGTTAGTTTTGGTTGTGAAACTTGGACTCTTTGTAAACATAATAAAAGGAAACTTCAAAATTTTGATTTGTAAATAATGATGATTAGTAATGAAGAGTGTAATGTAAGTAATGAAGACTTTAAGGAATCTAATAAGATTCTAAAAGAATACGTAAGTAAGGATGATTAGATTAGGGGGCTGTTTGATATTGTTGGCATCCCCTCTCTCAATAAACATAGGTTCTTTAAACATCCCACTAACCATTTTCTCTCCATAGTTAGTTGGAATATGACTCTGCACAGAGCTTACTCTCTTGATGCATTCTCACAAGAATTCCACCATTACAATTTAGATATTCTCGTCTTGTAAGAAACCAGGTGAACAGGAAATGGTCAGTTTCTTAAAAATAATCTTGAAATTCCCTTTTCAGGGAGGAGAGATAATGAACATCAACAAGGTGTGGGTCTGCTTCTCAGCAGACACACTAGTGATGCTCTTCTAGGATAAGAACACAATAATGAAAGGTTTTCTTACAGCAAAATTTCAGACAAGCATTAAAGACTTGATTAAGACAAGACCAAATTAAAAATTGTTTTGGAAATTAAAACGATGATGAGGAACAGAGTTTTTGATAAGTCTTTAATTACTAAGGAATAAAAATGGGTATACAGGGAATATACAACTAGAGGAGTTGATTTTCTAAGTTTTAGTGGACTTGAAAATTTTCAGATGAACGTGAATACCAAAGGAGTTTGGTGAAGTTTTAATAGAGGGGGTTTTCAATAAGTGCTTAAATACTAAGGAATAAAAATGGGTAATACAGGGAATATACAACTTTGTGAGCTGATTTTCTATATTTAGGGAACTTGTAAAGGGGATGGGAGTTTGTGAAGTTTTAATAGAGGTACCTTTTGATTTTTAATAAAGGGGAGGGAATTTTGATAAGTGTTTAATTACTAGGGAATTGGGTGTTGATTAGCGGACTTGGCAAAATAAATGTCGATAACAAGAGAGTTTGTGAAGTTTAATAGAGTGAACTTTTGATAAGGGGGTTTAATAAAAGGGAGGAGGGTTTTAATGAGTGTTTCATTAATAAGGAATAAAAATGGATAATACAACTTTGGCAGTTGATTTTCTGTGAGTGACTGCTATCGAAAGTTTTGCAATTATTTAGAGACTTGCATCATTCCATTCTGCGTGAGGTTGCCACCCGTGCAATTATTCTGAGGCTTGCATCAGCCGATCGTTGCCATCCCGAAGTTTAGTTGGTAAGGGACTTATTCGTAGATTAAGGGGGGCTTAAAATATAGGTGGGTCAACCAGGGGGTCTGAAATAAAAAATATCGGAAGTATTCGAGAAGGACGGCTTAAGGGGGGCGGGAGTGGCTCAGTCGGTAGCGCGCCAGGCTCGTAATCTGTAGTTCCCAGGTTCGAGTCCCAGCTGGGTCAGCGTTGAGATTTATCTCCGCAAAATTCTCCGCCCTGCCCACGGTCAGTAGGGGACACCAATGGGCTTGAAAAGGCCGCCGTCCGTCGGATGGGACGTTAAGCCGTGGCCCCGTGTGCGGGAGAGCCATACCCTGTGCACGTTAAAGAACACGCTGGATGGCCTTGACGGGAGGCTACCATCTGTCTCCCAACAGCTGTTCCAGTGGGTCCCCTCCCCCAACCTTCTCTGAGCCTTCGGGGTCCATGTGACCTGGCCATTTAGCCCATGGTGTGCAAAAAAGTGCCGCTCAGAGGTAAAACAACCCAACCCAAAGGACGGCTTAAAATATAGGGACTCAACCAGGGGGTCTGAAATAAAGAAAAATCGAGACTATTCGAGAAGGAGGGCTTAAAATATAGGTGGGTTAACCAGGGTGTCTGAAATAAAGAAATATCCGGACTATTCGAGAAGGAGGGCTTAAAATATAGGTGGGTAAACCAGGGGGTCTGAAATAGAGAAAAATCCGGACTATTGGATAAGGAGGGCTTAAAATATAGGTGGGTCAACCAGGGGGTCTGAAATAAAGAAAAATCCGAACTATTCGAGAAGGAGGGCTTAAGATATAGGTGGGTCAACCAGGGGTCTGAAATAAAGAAAAATCGGGACTATTCGAGAAGGAGAGTTTAAAAAAAAAGGTGGGTCAACCAGGGGGTCTGAAATAAAGAAAAATCGGGACTATTCGAGAAGGAGGGCTTAAAATATAGGTGGGTTAACCAGGGTGTCTGAAATAAAGAAATATCCGGACTATTCGAGAAGGAGGGCTTAAAATATAGGTGGGTAAACCAGGGGGTCTGAAATAGAGAAAAATCCGGACTATTGGAGAAGGAGGGCTTAAAATATAGGTGGGTCAACCAGGGGGTCTGAAATAAAGAAAAATCCGAACTATTCGAGAAGGAGGGCTTAAGATATAGGTGGGTCAACCAGGGGTCTGAAATAAAGAAAAATCGGGACTATTCGAGAAGGAGAGTTTAAAAAAAAAGGTGGGTCAACCAGGGGGTCTGAAATAAAGAAAAATCGGGACTATTCGAGAAGGAGGGCTTAAAATATAGGTGGGTCAACCACAGGTGTTTAATGACGGATTGGCTGAAAAATTGGGAAATTAGAGTTAAAATAGGGGTTTTTCCTTAAATAGTACTCCTCATAGTCACCAGATGCCGCCACGAGTTAAAAGGGGGGGGAGAATGAGGGGATTTTAATAAGGGGGAGTCAAAAATCGGGAAATTAGAGCTAATATAGGGGTTTTTCCGAAAATAGTACTCCTCATAGTCAGCAGATGGCGGCAGGGGGTAAAAGAGGGAAGGAAGGGGTTTTGTTAATAAGGGAGAGGAATTTTTATTAAAGGGGGAGTCAAAAATCGGGAAATTACAGCTAAAATAGGGGTTTTTAAGAAAATAATACTCCTCATAGTCGCCAGATGGCGCCACGTGTTAAGGGGGGGGAGGGAATGGTTTTTTTAATAAGGAGGAGGAATTAATTGTGGATTATTAATTATATATATTAATAAGGGGGCGTGTCCGGCAGTGGCCGTGGTCGGTTACGTCATAGGAACGTGGTCAGTGACGTTATAGGGGGTAGTAGTGGGGGCGCATTTGGGCGTGGTAAGAGACGTCATAGGGGGAAAGCACTGTGCAAAGAAGGATCGCTATAATGGGATCATACTACTGACTTCAAGTGTTGTCTCATGGACAGCTCCATATCAGTTACACGATTATGACCTTAACGCATTCGCATTATAGGACTATGAGTATATCTTCTGATTGATTTACATTTGTAATAATAAACCTGTTAACCAAATTTCACTGCATTCCCTTAAAAATACTTCGAGTTATGTAAGAATTTATACATTATAGTTTAATTTTGAGCATCAGTGTATTTACACTACCATTTTTAGGAAATATCAATAGTAACAGTCGCCCCACCCTCCACCCTCCACCCTGAAACTATAGTTTGGGTACGTGCCTGGTCACTTGCCATTGCCCTTGAGGGAAGATTTTGATAATGGGAATTTCCCTGTACGATCTGTCATTTTCTTCTAACCTTTTAATGGCCTTCGCCGTATCTTCCTATAATTCTGTCTAACCTCATTCTCGTCATCTCGTCATCTCGTAACCGCTAGCATACCATGTGCTCTCTTACAAGTGAGTCATTTTAACTTGTAAGAGCGTAATATATTATCCGGGTTTTTTTTTTTTGCTACATTTTCTGACAAGTAGACAAAAAAATAAAGCAGAAACTAAGCTCCCGATTCGTCGATATGCTATACGAGCCAACCCTCCCAACACCACAATGAATTCACTAAGCTATTGCCATACCAGCCACCTCCATCGCCCCTTCCATTGAAATCACATTCTACTTAGCTATTTGAGAAGAAAAAATTGAATATATCAGAAAAATTAATCATTTAATCATTATATTAAACTAGTTTCGAAACCTATGTGAAGTTTTCCGTTTCGTATATAACGATGAAGGCTATTGAGATATTAATTTAAAAATATTAGTGTATAGTTCTTATATTAAACCCACAATGACTTAGGGAAAAATTTAAAGCGATTAATTAAAGTAGCCAATGCGAGTGATTGATTATTTAGAGTGTTACATTCAGACTTACACAATTCTTTCTTCCCGTGTTCTAATCCTAAGACCACATTAGACTCTGCTTATTGCACTTTCTTTACACTAAACCTAGTCTAATATGAGGAAAGTATTCCTTTCCTGCCTTACTCGACCGAAGCCGAAGCTCATATTACCTTTCAAGTTACAACGCACAGAACGTACAGAGTCACCCCTTCTTAAACTGTGAATTAAATTGACTGATAAAATATTAAACGTTAACAAATATATAAATTTACCTGCAGGATGGATAGCAAAACACTTACAGCTACAATCAGAAACAAGTAACGTTTAGAATTGTTTTTAAAATAGCGTCGTATAATTCTAGTTTTAGGTAAGTATTGATTTACTTTTAACATTATCTGAAAATCTCATTCACTGGAAACAATGGCGTTTGAAAATCATTGAGAGTTTCGACGAAAAATAATGATTTTCACTTCGTCTGTCTGGTCTTTCTACAGAGCTATCCATACGATTTATCACGCATGCCATAGCGGAGGAGATAAAAACGCATTTTTTTTATATATTCCTTTTCCTAAAAAGCTTGAAAAATCTACTACAATTTGGTGTAATGAAGCAGGAAGCATAGTTTTCGTAAAAAATCCCTAATAACTGTCGTGTAATGCTACCTTGAAAGAGGAAATGGAAGTGAAGTTGTAAACGAAGTCATAATATTAATAAAATGTAAGAATTATTGGCCAAACCGAAATTTGGGTTCAAAGGTTTTTAACCTATTCCAGTGTGGTACTCCACACTGGAATACTCGCATACCTATCGTTATAAACCTATTTCCAAACTCTACTAAAACTGCTCTGATCTTATGAAATCTATATCATCTGTTTGAATATATATATACCAGGCAACAATGTAAATGGGAGACAAGAATGGATTGAAATGTAACAATGAAAATGTAATTCTCTTTGTTCAACAACTCAATAATGAAATGTTCTCAACGGTATTTGCAACATAGATGTTTTCTTTCTTAAGTGCACTTTTTTTACAGAAATCGGCTAAGTGGTCCCTTCACCCCAGGCTCGGATAGACATGGGGCAAGGGGATTTACTGTACAGCACTTAGAAAACAGACCGGAGCCTCCATCAACACCATCCCCTGTTCTTCAGCATGCAGAGACAGCTTAAGGTCTCATACGACGGATTTTCAACGAAAAATACGATGGAGTTTCAGCAGAGATAAATATCAACGCTGGCACTCGAAACTGCAGAACAAGATTTCCAAATAGTAGACACAACATAGGTGTTTTATATTCCCATATAGTAGACACAACATAGGTGTATTATATTCTCACATAGTAGACACGACATAGGTGTATATTATATTACCACATAATAGACACGCTAAAGATGTATTTTATTACCACATAATAGACACGCTATAGATGTATTATATTCCCACAGAGTAGACACAACATAGGTGTATTATATTCCCACATAGTAGACACAACATTGTTGTAATATATTCTCACATAGTAGACACGCTATAAAAAAAAAAGAAAATACCCCCTCAAGTAGCTGCTTGCCACAGAGGTCTGACAGGAGCCTTTCAGTTTATATGCCATAGTAGGAGATCTGAGAGGATGGCAGGACCTCAGCAGAAAAACGACACACATATCCATGCCTAATCCGGGACTCGAACCCAGGTCCCTTAGATCAGTAGCCAAGTGTGCTAACCACTCGGCCACGGGACGGCTGTAGACACGCTATAGATGTATTATATTCCCACATACTACACACACATAGCTGTATTATATTCCCACATAGTTGACACGACATAGGTGTATTATGTTTACAGACAGTACCACATAATTGTTTTATATTTCCACATAGTCACCCCATTGGTGTATTATTTTTCCATATTGCAATCACCACATAAGTGTATTATTTTTCTACATAATAATCACCAAATAGATGTATTATTTTTCTACATGGTAATCATCAGTCTTGTTGAGACACTTGCAGCAGTTGATTAATCCAGTCAATAAAAAGACGCATTCTCCTCTTAAAGCCGCTTTGTGACTTCTATGATGGACTCATGCGATGGATAACGTCTTCTTCGGAGATGGTTCTTCAACTTCCCAAAAATAGTGAAAATTTGATGGCATCAGGTATGGACTGTATGGTGGCGAACAGTTGCCCATCTCCTGGTATGGAGATCCTCATCCATTACAGTCACATGGCATCATGACCTCAGATGTTGCATTCGAGCAGTATACAGCCCCTATGTTGTCGAAGAATTTCGATCCGATGGGTGTTACTTTATTCTTAAGATAAATCTATAAGCCCAATCTTTAGGCAAAAGTTCGAACAATTCTATTTTAGTTTCTCTCTTAGATGCAATAATTGGGTCGGCCTGAAGGTCTCATAATTCCAATTGAATTTTATAATTAAATAAATAGTATAATATAATATATTTATATAATAATAATAAATAATAGAAAATAAATTTAAACTTTGCTTAAGGTAATCAAATTGAGAAAATTTTCTATTAAAATCTTTAATTAAGATATCTAATTTAGGAACAAATTTTTCAAAATTAACTGTTTTACTAAGTTGCTTCATTTCTTCGTAAAACTCTTTACAAGTTTCAAAATGAATTAAATTGTTTTCCTGCAAATTTGACTCCAACAAATTGTAGTTTGTTTCTAAACCCAGTAACATGATTATAAAGACAGCACACGTTTTGATCTTTTCCCTGTAAGGTTTATTCAAGACATTTAAATAATCTCAAATGTCTGTTAGTCAAGTGAACATAGAAAATTTTCATCAACAAAACTTGCTATTAATATCTTCATCGGTGCCCACTTCTGTGAGAAAAAGATGAATTTCTTTCCGAACTGTAATCTATTGAGGCATTTTCCGGCATTTAACCAGCGAATATTACTATGTAAAAGCAGATCGCCATACTCAGCATGCAGTTCATCCAAAAAAGCTTTCAATTTTCTGTGTTTAAGAGAACGATTTCCGCCACGAATTAAATTGGTAATTTTGACAACAGTTTCCATTACGTCGTTTAGTCTCATCTAAATGCCACACAATGTCTCCTGGTGCACAATACAGTGCAACATTCGACAATGCATGCCATATACACGCGCAGTGAGAGCGACTCGTGCTGTCATTAGATGCTTCTTATTACTGCAGCTTCATAAAAACATTTGTTTGATGACGCCGCACAGCTCTTAAAAGGTTTCAGAAGTTTCCGATCGGCTGAAGAATATTTTGTGAACTTTATAGAACGAGTAAGTTGAAGATTGCATATCAAGTAAAGTAATATAAGTTGACAAAAAATTATAAGCTGGATTACAGATATTTATTTAAAATTTCAAGTAAAAATTTGATTTTTTTCGCGGGCCAGAAAAATCCTATCGGTATGTGGGCCGCGGGCCGCTAGTTGGACAGCGCTGTTCTAAACAATGTGGTTAGTTCTACTCCCATTGTTTGTAATGATGATACATGCATTGGGGGCTTTAATGTTAGCCTTATAACACAATCTGCAGTCATTTTGACTATTTGTAAACTTAAACTTCATAAATCCCCAGGGGTAGATGAAATTACTACGGAAATGTTTAGAGCTGGGAATGTTTCGGTTACTACGTGGATGACTGAAATTCTAAATATATTTTATGATAAAGGCATGGTTCCTAAGGATTTTACCAGAGCTATTAATATCCCTATTTTCAAAAAAGGTGATCGCAGTTCTTGTGATAACTATAGGGGTATCAGCTTACTCTCTGTTCCAGGGAAAGTTCTTTCCATGATTGTGCTTAATAGAATTAAGAATCTGGTTGACACGCAATTCTGTGATGAGCAATGTGGATTCAGAAGTGGTAGGTGATGTGTGGATCAGATATTTTCACTTAGGCAGATTCTTGAGAAATGTTTAGAGTTTCAGAAACCCTTGGTTACTTGCTTTGTTGATTTCAAAAGGCTTCTGACTCTGTTATCGTCATAATGTGTGGTTGATTGTTTAACGTGTGGTTGATTTGCATTCTAGATAAATCAGTTAACGTAATGAAAGCTCTCTATAATAACACTGAGTCATGTGTGAGAGTTGGTAAGTCTTGTAGCAATCGGTTTAGAATTGCTTCTGGTGTTCGACAAGGGTGCATTTTGTCTGCTTTTCCGTTTAGTTATTGATGTTGTTATGCGAAATTTACCGCAAGGGTAAGATTTTGGCCTTAAATGGTCTGTAAATCTGAAAATGTCTGATTTAGATTATGCTGATGATTTAGCCCTTTTGACAAATGATGTTCATGAGATGAACTCTTTCATTCGAGCTGTTGATGAGACTGGTAAGTAGTGTCCTGACACTATGGCACCCCCACTAGTGCTTTCCCCCTATGACGTCATAAACCACGCCCACTTCCGTTCACGCCCATATGACGTCACACGCCATGCACACTTCCGGTCACGCCCCTTATGACGTAATCATGACATAATCATTACGTAACACGACGTAACAGGCCACGCCCCCTTATTAGAAATTAATAATTCCTCCCCTTATTAAAAAGCCCCTTTTCACCCCCTTTCACCTCGTGACGCCATCTGGTGACAATGATGAGTACTATTTCCCAAAAACCCTTATTTTAATTCTAATTCTTCGATTTTTTATTTTCCCCTATTAAAAATTACTCCCCCCTTATTAAAAATTCCTTCCCCCCTTATTAAAAAAAACCCTGGCGCCATCTGTTGACAATGAAGAGTACTATTTTCGGAAAAACCCCTTATTTTAACTCTAATTTCCGATTTTTCTTTATTTCAGACTCCCCATGGTTGACCTATATTTTAACCCCTCCCTCCTTTTGCAGACCTATATTTGGTTGACCTATATTTTAAGCCCTACTTCTATTTTAAGCCCACCTTCTTCCAGAGGATCAGCTGATGCAAGACTCGGAATAATTGCATGGGTGGCAACGATCGGTTGTTGCAGGTCTCAGAATAATTGCAGGGGTGGCAACCTCGTGCAGAAAGGGATGATGCAATCCTCAATCACAAAGTCCAACCGTCTCCTATTGGCTTATTATATTTCCTGATAAAACTACGGGTCGTGATTGGTTGTCCTAGGTGGCTGCTTTCCATCGTTAAATAGGGGCCTGCCCTCAGGTTTGTCATTGTTCACGATGCAGGCTAGCAATCCAGATGCGTGGTGTCTCGGTGAAGATGTTTACGTTGTGCCTTCGCTGTTCAAAAATAAGTTTTCTGTGCACATACGTCGCTACAAGAAATATGAAAATGGTGAACTCATCTACCCTACACCTGTGGGGGTTACCTTCTCCATACCTGAATGGGAGGCTTTGTGCGCTGCTGTCCCCCACATAGAGGACCAAGTGAAAATCGGTCTGGATCAGCAGACGTGGCACCTGATGCCCAGTGTACGTGTGTTCATGTTCCGCAATGAAGGTGGCGAACGCTGTGTCGAGTTCATCAAAGAATCAGCCGACCAAAGAACTCTACAGTTTCGCGTTCTGAGTCGCAGTATAACTCTGAACGCGTCGCAGTGGTTTACACTGGCTATCCATGTAGACGAAGTGATGCAGGTCGTGCGAAACGTGTGTGGAACTCCCAAAGATCACCATCTCCGCAGTGCCATTATAGAACATTGCGAAGCAGTTCGACCTTTCCTGTTGGGACCTGTTTTCGGGGGCCCCGAGTGTGTACATCAGCTGTTGGTGTATATTTTCCAGCAAGAACTTATGCACCTGATACCGTTAGATGGACTACAACCCGAAGAAAAAATACCAGCCATCATTGAATGGTCTGGTGACTTGGACATTAACGCTCTAGCACAGGTATTTGTGGATACGGCCTGGAAACGAGGTCTGTTGAATTTTGTAGATTCTGGATTTGTGTGTACTCTAAAATATAATACTATTGTCGACGAGGCAAAAAATGAAATGTATAAATTAAATAAATAATTGTAACCTTATATAATGTGTCTGTCTTTTCATCCTATGTCATTTTAGTCTTGCTATGGATAGGAGAAAGAAGGTGTTAGCTAGTGTCGGTAGTGTAATCGTAACAGTGTTAACGATAGCAGTGCTTATATTAGAACTTGTAACTCCTAGTAAAAATATTCAGTGTGGGGAGTCAAAAGCCTTAGATGGTGAATACAAAATTCGCGTGTGTAACTTAACAGTGGACATCAGACAGTTTATAGGTGACGCTCCTACAGTGACAGGTGTTACACTTTCGTTACATCAATGGCAAAACCTGGTGGGGTACGATGTCTGGGTGCGGCAGAAAACAAAACTTTGGAGTCCCATTATTTCGACCCCGAAAGAGGATTCAGTAGTGTAAAAAAGTTAGCTCAGAATACGGGGCTACCACAGAAACACATCCGAGAATGGTTAGAAAAGCAACCTACCTACACGTTACATAAACCTGTTCGCAGAAAGTTCCCCCGTAACAAAATTTACGTCACAGGGTTAGACGAACAATTGCAAGCCGATCTCATGGTCGTGAAAAATCTAACTCGCTTCAATGACGGTTATCGCTACATATTAACAGTCATCGATGTGTTCTCGAGATACGGGTGGGAGGTGGCCATGAAGGCTAAAACGGGGAAAGAAATGGTGTCGGCTTTCAAACAAATCCTTTCCAAGGGTCGGTCCCCAATGAATTTAAATACGGATCAGGGTACGGAATTCACCAACAGAGTGTTCCAGAAATTCCTGAAAAAGAATGGTATTCGGTTCTTTGTCACCTACTCTGACAAAAAAGAAGCTATGGTGGAGAGATGGAATCGCACCCTACGCAAGAGACTGGGGAGATATTATACGCGCAATAACACCTACTGGTACCTGGATGTGTTGCAACGTGTTGTACGGGGGTACAATGCCACCGTTCACAGTGCACACGATATGGCTCCCAAGGACGTGACCTTACACAACGAGGACACTGTCTGGGTTCGACTCTACGGCGATTCAAACAAAGTAAAAGAAAAACTGGCATTTAAAGTGGGGGACACGGTTCGACTAGCCAGTGTAAAAGTACCCTTCAAGAAGGCAGGTACGCATTTGTGGACAGAAGAAATATTTATAGTCGACAAGGTGTTACAACGTCAGCCCCCTGTATACATCATGCGGGATTCCGAGGGAGAAGTGTTCAAGGGCACATTCTATAAATTGGAACTACAAAAACTGACCGAACCCGAACTTTACACTGTTGAGAAAATAATCGAGCGTAAAGGTCACAAGGCACTGGTCAAATTTCGCGGTTATCCCAAACCTTCGTGGATTCCTAAAAAATGGATAGTTTCTACCTGACCCTTCCCTCCACGGCTAGTCAGAATATTTACCCAAACAATTCACAGACCGATTTCACGGTTCGTCTGGCACAACCCCTAAGACTGAGGGGAAAATGAAAAGTGGGACTAGCAGAAGTTCACTTACCTGTGAGCTGGTACAACGCGGACGGTTCTAATGACATGTATGAATATTACGCTCCTGCTCCCCCTGAAGAATACAGGAAAATCACACTTAAACCTGGCAAAATAACTCGAATGGAACTGTTGTCTCTCCTCACCACTCACCTCCCCAAAGAAATAATAGTTTCCTATAACGGTGGTTACTGGGTATTCAAACTCAGTGAGGGATACGGGTTGATGTTTCCCAAAACGAATTTCGGCAAACTTCTGTGTATCGGGGAGGGAGAAGTTGAAAAACCCTTCCACCAACGATTTGCCAGCAAACTTTGCAATACGACAACATTCGACATAGTTGACGAGTGTTATTTCTACGTGATCACCCCAGGTAGTTTCCAAGAACGAAAGGTACCCCACGGACGATACGAAACTGCCGAATCATTATTCGATGCAATGAACCAGATGTTACCTTACAGGCTGAGAAAAGCTTACCGTTTCAAGCAACAGGCAGATCACACCGTATTGATGGATACAGACAAGTCGCATTACATTAAATTTCCCCGATCGAACCCCGGGTTAGGTGACATGCTAGGAATTGCTAAATTAGATATGCCACTGTATAAAGCCCAGGGTGACTATCCCATCGATATGAACAGAGGAATGTATGGTATTTATTTGTATTCAGACCTGATCGCGCCTCAGTTGTTAGGTGATACTCACGGTGAACTGTTGCGTGTCGTGAACCCTGCCATCAGAACCAGTAATAACGAAGCCATTGTTGCAGTGTATCAACAACCTGATTACTACCCTCTTGCGAGGAACAGTTTCGAGAGTGTGAGAATCTTCCTTCGTACCGACACCGGAGAACCTCTGCATTTTAAATTCCATAAAGTTTTAGTCAAGTTACATTTCCGTCATGAGGGTTAAATTCGTTCCTCCTTCCGCAGACGCCTATGTGAGCTACCACAAGAGTCAAACAGGGAAGGGCGTGTTCCGTGGTCCTCGTTATCAGAGAGCCGATGGGCTAGGAAGCATCTTTGCTAGGATCGGACGTTTCATCAGCCCTCTCGTACGCCCTCTCGTACGACCTGCGCTGTCTACCCTGCGTAAGGGTGGGCTACGGTTCGTTTCAGTGATGTCGCAGGGGCAAAACTTCAAATCTGCAGCCAAAGCGGGACTCCGTGAAGCAGGCGCTGACCTCTTGCAGCGTGCCAGTTCCAAGCTGCAGGGAGGGAAAGAAATAAAACGCCGCCGTCAGCATCCCAAGGTTCATAAAGTGAAGAGACACTGTACTGTGCAGGACGTGTTTTCATCATGAGCATTCAGAAAATTCACGCTGATTCTGGCGACTGTGCCAATTCAGAACTGGACTTGTTTCTGGTCCCACCCACTGTCTCACAATTAGAAAGAGGCTGCTATGTCAGTTATTTAGCTGTGGCTTCCCTGGAAGGTAATGCACCACTCAAATTCATCGTGAAGGGAACAGACGATTACATTGATCTATCTCGATGTCACCTACGTCTCGTCTTGAAAATTGTAAAATCCGATGGTACAGCACCGTCGGAAGTGATTGCCCCCTGCAATCATTTTTTCCATGCCCTCTTCAGCCAGGTAGACGTCTTCCTCAACGATCACCTAGTGAGTGCTTCTCATACCCTGTACCCCTACAGGGCGTACCTGGAGACTCTATTGAATTACGGCGCCGATGCCACGCGAAGTCAGCTCGGTACGTCGCTCTGGTACCTCGACACCCCCGGTAAAATGGAATTAACTAGTCGGGAGAACGAGGGATGGCATCAGCGCAAGGGGTACGTCAAGCCAGCAGGTATCGAACTCATCTCGTGGATCCATGCCGACCTGTTTAATGAAGATCGTTACCTGCTCAATCAAGTCGACCTGAGACTGCGTCTGTTGAGATCCAAACCCGAATTCTGTCTCGTGACAGGTGAAGCGGATCCCTCTTACAAAGTACAGATACACGAAGCTGAATTTTTCGTGCGTAAAGTCAAACCCACTTCGGGTGTCATCCTCGCCCACGCTCACCTACTGGGTTCGGAGAGTGCCAAGTATCCTCTGTGAAGAACGGATTTACGTATGTTTTCCATTGCTTCGGGACTGACGAGTGTGAACCGTGACAATTTATTTCTAGGTCAGCTCCCTGTACGTCTGGTACTGGGTATGCTGGAAAGTACCAGCCTGAATGGATCGTACGAAAAAAATCCCTTCAACTTCCAACATTTCGACTTAAACTACATCAGTCTTCACATTGACAGTGATCATCAGTCTTCACATTGACAGTGATCATCAGTCCTACACCCCCGACTTTGCGAATGGACGTTACCTCCCCTGTTACCAAGGATTATTGGAAGCTGTGGATGCCTGGAAATCCGATAGTGCTATTAACTTATCGCAAAAAGCCTATGCAGATGGTTTTACATTGTTTGGATTCCAATTGACCCCAGAGCAACGTGAATGCAATCAAGTGTTTTCTTTAATAAAGAGTGGGAGTGTGAGAGTCGAATTAAAGTTTGCCAAGCCGCTACCCGCATTGGTCACTGTGATCCTGTATGCCGAATACCAGATTTTGCTGGAAATCCCATTGGATCGTAAAATCCTGTTTGACTACAGCTCATGATTACCTATCAGTTAGAATCCGTCCTCTCGATGTTACCTACAAGTCTAGGTGTGTTCCCACGTGACAGACTACCTCGCAAAATCGCCCAATCAGAAACCTTGTTTATCTACAATACCGATCCGTCCTCCATGCCTGGAACTCACTGGAAAGCTGTTTACAAGAAAGGAATGCTCGTGGATCACTTCGACCCCCTGGGAACTAATCCCGATGTCTCCATGCAAGAATACTATTGCCAGCTAGGCATACGTCACGTCTTACATCCTTCGATACCTCTGCAGGACCCCCTGGGAAACACTTGTGGGGCTCACTGCCTGTATTTCCTGTTTAAAAGAGCGTGTGGTTCGACTCTTCCCACAGTATTGCATCGTGATTACACGTGTCGAGTAGACTTTAACGACTGCATGGTGGTACGATGGCTCTCCGAACTCCTTCAAATATTATAATTGCCGCTCCTTCTCAGTGTGGAAAGACGACTTTCACTCTGAAACTCATCAAAGAAGCCGATCAAGTGTTCGAACCCCCATGATTGATCCCCTCAGACCTATGCTTCTGGTGCTGGATGACTTGATGGAACAGTCTGTAGCCAGCGAACGCATATCACAATTGTTTATTCGTGGAGGTCATCATAAAAATATCACGATTGTCCTGATCTTGCAAAATCTGTTTTTAAAGGGAAGACATTCGAGGACTATATCACTTAATGCTCACTACATGTTTTTATTTCGCAACTGTCGGGATGCTTCACAAATAACCCACCTAGCAAGACAAGTATTTCCACATCAATCCAAACTCCTGACAGATGCTTATAGGCTAGCTACACAAGCGAGCTGTGGCTATTTGTGCATTGACTTCCATCCCAGAACGTTAGATACTGAAAGGCTCCGTGCCAAGATTCTTCCATCTGAAGATCCTGAAATACTTTACGTTCCAAATGAAAGTTAAATCTCAAGGCCCATTCCTTCAGTGTTTACCTAAACTTGGGGGAAAGCAGCGTACTGCACTGTTAAAACATATCTCCGATCCCCAGATGTATGCTCTATGTGAAGTGTGTACTAATTTCTTAAAAGGCAATATACCTGTCTCTCAGCGAGTATTAATGAAATTAAGACAGCACAAGATGATCATAAGAAGTCTAGCTGCATCTGTTCGTAACAAGAAACGTCTCCTACAGCGTGGTTCAGGGTTTATCATACCCCTATTGGTCTCGTTATTTAGAAAAAACAATGATTACTGTGAAAGCAGTGCAGAGGAAAAACATAAGGAAAAAAGTGTGTGATTTAGACACGGAGATGAAGAAAATACTTGAATCTGACGTCGATGATAAAACTGAAAAGTACCTGGCTGTATTGAAAAATTACCTGTTATTTAACCGACAATTTTAATCCCCCCACGAAGTAAAGGTCAGCATCCCCCACGAAGTAAAGCTAAACATTCCCAGACAACCCATAGCAGAGATTTTTGTTCCCCCTCCAATGAGCGACTTTGTTCCCGTCTGACGTAAGAAAAGGAAGTTATTTGAATGGAGTTCATATTGAAGATATCTGAAGACTTCTGTAAAATACTTTCCAAGACTTGTGTACCTGAAGACTTGTGTTAAAATTTTGTATTAAAATTCTGTATTAAAAATGTAAAACAATGTATTAAAAAGATATCCAATAAAAGAAATTAAAACTGATATACGCCTTTTGTAGGTTTTATAAATGTTATCCATAGAAACATCATCTTGCCGACCCATCTTTTTTACTCACATAAATATAGTGTTGAAGATTGGAAAATAAAGAGGCTGGTTTTTTAAAAAAAAACATTTATTAAGCTAAATGGCACAGTATATTTAATTGCAGACAATAGTTTGGTAATTATACTGGGAGCTTCAATAAAACAGTACTGATATTTACAAACGTTTCACAATATTAACAATTCTACAGCAAATGAGCCATGAGGAAGATGGCACCAGTACAGAGAGTTCCTCCGACTTCCGCTAATGCCGACAGCATAGCTGGCTCGCGCAGCCGGCTCAAAAACTGGAAGTGTGATAGGGGGCACTAGTGTAGGCAGAGAGCGCATAGTGGAGAGCCACTGAAAATGCGGCTGCGATCCTTATAGCTTCGCATACCTTGCTGCGGGTTAGATTGACAGCGTGACATATTTTTCTGCGATATGCTATTAACATTTTAAAGACATATTTTTTCTGAAGTATGCTAAATACACACAATTAAAAATACTTTTTCTGCAATATACATTAACATTTTAAAGACACATTTTTTTTTCTTAAGTATGCTAAATACACACAATTAAAAATACTTTTTCTGCAATATGCACTTTTTTTCGGAAGTATGCTAAATACACACATTTTTTCTGCAATATGCTAGATTTTCACCTTTTTTGAAAACACACATTTAAAAATAGTTTTTTTTTCTTCTAAAGTATGGTAGATTTGCACCTTTTTGAAAACACAATTTATAATCCTTGTAATATGCTAAATACACACAATTAAAAATACTTTTTCTGCAATATGCACTTTTTTCTGAAGTATGCTAAATACACACAATTAAAAATACTTATTCTGCAATATGCCATTAACAATTTAAAGACACATTTTAAATACTTTTTCTGTAATATGCCACTAACATTTTAAAGACACCTTTTATAATACCCTTTCTGCAATATGCTATTAACATTTTATACACAAATTTTTATAATACCTTTTCTGCAATATGATAGATACACATTTAAAAATACTTTTATAAAATTGCTATGTACAATAAGAAAAATTTAACTTACAATAAATCTAGCAAGATGTCAAGTTGTGTATCCACATAACCGTAAGGAACCGAAACAGTTTCGCCAGGTGGGAGATAGCGTTTGTCCAAGTTCACCTGGAATTTCTTGATCATAGGCCGGTTAATGACTGTCGCATCCACTTTGTTTCTCACTACGTTAAAGGGTACTGTGAAGCACTCACTGACCGGAGACTGTTCTAGAACCAGGCTTTCAGGAGTTGAAAATTATATTTCTCTCGGTTTTTCTGTGTGAGACTTAGCCCTTTCGCACGAAGAATCTCGTCTCCATTGCTAAGTCTCAGCGCATAGCTCTTAGCGGCCGCTCCCACGTAGTCGGTGATTCTCACACTGGCACCATATTTTGACCTGATTTCAGACACCCACGAACCCAGAAACTGTCTTTCTGGAGGGATGAAGGTGTCGGATGGCCTTGTGCTGAAGATGACAGAGTCCGTATCAGAATAGAGTGCACGCCGGCCTAGTTTGGAGAGCAGGGCATGTAATTCCAGCCGCGCATGGCTTGTCACCATGGCGGCCAAAATAAGGCTACCTTTCAAATTTGCCGGAGTTGCCTTCTCGATGGGTCGGTGAGTTACCAGAACTGCATCTGCGTTGATCGGTGCTATGTCCGTAATAACTTTGGATGCGTCTGATAAGAGCTCCATATATTGGACTGGGCAGCTCACTATGGTGGTGTTGGTACGGGTGAGATTCTCCGCATTCTTCCCCCATGCGGAGTTAAGAAAAATCTTGGAGACTTGCCTCGAGATGGGGTTGTTCTTCACTTCAGACGGAAGGATTCGTACCCCTTCCGCCTGAAAAAAAGCTTCACAGAATGCCTCTTTTTCTGCGTCTGTTTTGACGTCTGGAGGGAAACCGGTGTACTTCTGTTTAACACCCAGGAAGGTATCTATATAACCAGCATAGATACCCCCTTTTTTGCTCACAGGATCGTATTGCACTACAGTGTCGAAGTGCCAGACATCGTGCATCTTCTGAAGTTTATACCCTGCTCTCACAGCGGTGTATATTTCGAAGGTGCACTACGATCCGGTCAACACACGCTGATTCACGGTATGGGTACACGGTGGCGCCAGTTGTCATTCAGCGCAGGCCCTACATAGTGGGAACAGTAGCTTCCCATTGGCAAGGAGTGTAGATACGGTTACGGTTTTTATGAATTAAGAGTTTTTCTGAGTATAAGTAATTGATATTTCGTCTTTGGTGCTTCAATTGCTTTGTATTCTATATTATTTACTTTTAAATTATTTTGTATTATTGTTTGTGTTAGAGCAGTATTTGGATTTTGTTTTTTAATGTCATTATGATGTTCAATCATTCTGGATTTAAATTGTCGGTATGTTTTTCCTATATATGCATCTTTACTGTGTAAAATTAGTGTTGGATCAGGCATATTTATTTCATAAATGCCACCTGTGGTGGTCATTTATCTCTGTCATTATTAAATTTTTGATTGTATGTGTCATGTTAGTGGAAAGTATAGTATTATATTTTCTGAGGATATTAGTCATAGTTTTAGTGATATTTTTCATATGTGGGAAGTTTTTTGCATATGTTTTGTACTGCAGGTTAAATACTTCACATCACTAAAGGTCACATCACTGCAGGTTAAATAGTTCCATCACTATTATTTTCACCATTATATTTTTCATTTTTTTCCCATTTATTCAATATATGTTGGGTATAACATACTTCTTTAGCTTTTGTTTTGACGTATGTTAATTGTTAGCACACCTCATCCTTATGTTGAGTTTTTATTGTACTTTTTAGATGTAATACAGCTTTAATCGTGGATTAAATTTATACTTAGTGTAGCTGTGTTTTAATTAATTTAAGAACCAAGATCTCTCTTTAGTGATGTGAACTATTTAACCTGCAGTACACAACTCAAATATCTGTGTCACTGGAATGCATATCTTCTATACTTGAAATCAGCATTGTAAAAAGGATGGCAATGTATACTGATAGCAGACTCAATAAATTTCTCCATGTTTCTTCAATTGAAAGGTATGAAGTCACTCTTAACATTAATGTTAAGAGTGTCTTCATACCTTTCAACTGAAGAAATATTAAGAAATTTATTAAATAACTAAAAGTGGTACAAATTCCCAGCTTCTAGTTTATATTTAAAATCCACAGATTGATATATCTTCCACTTTCTTGATATGTATGATTTTCCATTTCAGAAATATCATTCTCTCTCTAAATGCATTTGCAAGCACTTTATCACATTCACTCAACGTAGTATTAAAGGTCATATTTTTTATCTTTTAGAAACTACCGATAGTTATTTGTATATTACTCACAGTATGATATATAATAAAAATAAATTACTCTTAAAGTAGCAGTTTGCCACAGATATCTTGACAGGTTCAATTTTCCAGTGACAATTCTGTCCCTTCAATTTATATTCTAGACCTGGGCCTGCTAGAATGGTATCATTTACTGAGCAATCATATAGCAACTTTAAAATCTAAGTGTTAGGCACAAAATATGTATGAGATGCTCATTAAATGCAATTATTACAAAAGGTGACTGGAACAGTTTTAGTGTATTTCACTACAGTTTTGTTATATTTCAAACAAAAATAATATGGAAAGAAACGTTTTCATCCTAATGATTTAGAAAATTGCTGTGGGTAAATTTGTGATTTTTTTTTTTGTCTGTTTCTAGGGAAATCTTCAAAGAAGTAAAACAGTACAAGATCAAGTAATAGAAGCCACGCAACAGGTGATAAAAGTTCTTGAGCATAAGCCTCATATTGTTGACATAGTTAGCAAATACATCAGCAAGAGGCCAGTTAAAAAGAAGGAAAAGAACTGAATATTTCTCGTGATCTTTTTTTCTAATGTTGGCACTTGGAAGACTGAATGGTAGCTTGTCCTTGTGGAAACCCAGCTCATAAAACTATTTAAAATTTTCAGAAATTAACTCTGTTGTGACCTGGGATTTCTGCATTGTCAATGCACATTGGCATTTGAATGACTTGTACAGTTACTGTAGAAATATGTGTATAAGAACACTTTATTTCAATTTTTGCAACATTTTCATAGTTTTAGTGTTATTTTCAAAACATTTATAAGGTTTTGTAAGTATTTTACTAAAAGATTGTTTTAAACATATTTCATGTCTTTATGCAAAGGGAGGTCCAGCTCACAAAACATATTGCCAATTAACTGGAATGCTTCTCAACTAATGCTCCCAATAGTAAGAATAACGGTAATAATAAAAATATATGTGTGTATATGTAAGAAAGGATTTATTAGTGACTCTGTATAAATATTTATTAAACTTCATTGTCATTTAACCAGGGATTAAGGCCATGGGCATAAAATATAGTTATTCATTTAAATACTGTGTTTTGCATATTGTGTGAGTTAATTTCATATTTACATCTATATAAACATGCATTCTTCATCAACATGAATCCATTTGGGCAGTTACAATTCTCTCTATTAAAGGTGATCAAATAATCCTAAGGTGTCAAATTTAAAAGACTGCATTATTTGCTCATAGAATATGACACACATCAAGAAATGATCCTATTTAAATGAAGGAGTTTAAAGCTCTTGTGGGAAAAAGAAAATAGAGAAACATCACCCATTTTTCTTTATGTATTGGGTATACTAACATCTAATAGCAGTGATTATTTCTTTTAGTAACTTTATGTTCTGTGTTTAGAATCCATTTAAGAAACATTGTCTCATTTCAATGTTGGATTTTTAACATCGAAAACAAGTTATTATGGTAAAAAAAATACTTGGATCATTATTTTTACTCGCAAAAAAATATATTAATGACATTGTCACAAACGGGAGGACCTAGCCTTCCCTCCTCCCTTTTTTTCTGGAATGGTAATAGAGGAAAAAAATTATTAAACACGTATTTCTTTGCATTTTTCAAGAAATTTTTTTAAAAACCTGTAAAATGGGGGGAAATGTTATAATTCGTTAGAAATCCAGTCTGTTGGCCCCCACATTTATATTTTGTTCCTGTGCAACTCAATTATTAATTGTACATAGGAAATAAATTCTGAGCTTCAGCTTCAAGAATGTGGTTACAGATGTTCAAAATGCTAGATTTTTATACCTCAAAGCAGTGTCTCGCAAACTTTTTTACTCTGCGGCACACTGAATCTAATTTTTTTTTCCGCGGCACACCTAAAAAAGAATTTTTGATGGTTACGTAAAAAGAGGAAAATTGAAGTTTCGTTAAATGCATTTAATTTAAAATAAATATAATAATAAATATAATTAATCATAACGCGGTGTTTGTTTTAAATATTTGTCCATTCTATGCTTTGAAATAATCAAAAATTAATACCAAAATTTGGAAAAAGCTTGATAAATACTTACAAGATTCCAGTTGATAAAATCTGAAAGATTTTTATTAAAGCACGTTGATACCCCCTCAAGCAGCTGCTTGCCACAGAGGTCTGACAGGAGCCTGTCAATTTATATGTCATAGTAGAAGATCTGAGAGGATGGCAGGACCTCAGCAGAAACAACACAAACAGCCATGCCTTACCCGGGGCTCGAACCCAGGTCCCGTAGATCAGTAGCCAAGCGTGCTAATAGCATGTCGATATTAAAGCACGTCGATAACACAAGTCAAGTCAAAATGAAATCTTTGGAATATCTAGTGTCAATTTGAAAATCTCTCGCGGCACACAGTTTGCGAGACACTGCTTTAAAGTAATACTTTACTCTAAACTTGAAATCTGTTTGCCTTGATCTTCATAATCCTGTGTGTAATATGTTTTTAAAAGATAAATTGAAAATTTTGAAGCATTGGATCCTTCAATAAAAACGAAAAAAGACTCCCTCAAGCAGCTGCTTGCCACAGAGGTCTCACAGGAGCCTGTCAGTTTATATGCCAAAGTAGAAGATCTGAGAGGATAGCAGGATCTCAGCAGAAAAACAACACACTACAATGTCTTACCCAGGGCTTGAACCCAGATCCCTTGGATTAGTAGCCAAGGGCGCCAACCACTCGGCCTAATAATCTCATTTTTTTTACATCTAATTTCTTTTTTGGATAATAGAGATTTTCAATAAATATTTTAATATTTTACAAAAGGTAATTCAATTTTTAGTACCAGAAAGTTTTTTTTTTAAAACGAGATTATCAGTTTTAGTTTACTGCAATTATTTGATTCGCAACCCAGGTGTTGATTATGCAATCACTTGTGCTGTTTATAAAATGTTGCATTTCACTTTTATTGAGGTGAGAACGGAAATTTTTCTCATTTCAGTTGTACAGACCTTGTGGTTTTTATTTAGCAAAAAACTGCTGCAATTTTACTTGATTTGATAGTTTTATTACATATGAACTTCGCTGATGGTAGGCATTCTTTCGTATTTTAATTGGCCAGGTTTTCCCCAAGGTTCTAAGGAACTAACACTGTTTTCGCTTTTAGCCAGGAATAATAAGGTGTATGATGATAATTTTAGTGCTGCTACAGTTTTACAGTTATTACTATAATTGCCATCATTATGTACGAAAAGTGCAATGCAGGATCGCTCCAATCAGTTTATATTCATTATCAGCACCTTTAATGAAACAAACTTCTAATTACCATTGATTAACTTTTGTGGTTTTTCATTTCAAGACCTTTGTGGACAATTTTTCCTGGACAGATTAACTTCCACCCTACCCTTTGTGAGATAGGGGAGCTATTGTAAAATAATAATAAAAATAAATACCCCCTCAAGCAGCTGCTTGCCACAGAGGTCTGACAGGAGCCTATTAGTTTATATGCCAGAGTAGAAGGTCTGAGAGGATGGCAGGACCTCAGCAGAAAAACGATACATACATCCATGCCTTTAGGGCTTGGAAAAGTCATTTTCCGTTGCATTAGATATTAAGCCATGTATTCTGTTGGGTATTAAGCCATGATTGAAATATAGATATTGACAAATATTGAAAGTCAACAAGTTGAGTTTGTGGCAACAAATGGAAATTTTAGATAGGTCACTTTACACTCGGACATTGGAATTGCACCATCCAGTAGATATAACGGATTTGCATGTGAGTATAGGGAAGTGATATAAGCAAATGTTCAGTTTCCTTGACAAACACTTGGTATCTGGAGATAATAGGGCAAATATATGAAAGAGTGTTGATAAGAGATAATGAGGTGAAGTGTAGAAGATACCAGGATAACCGTATCAGCAGCTGAGCACATTTCGGTGTGGTTGGATTGTAGGGCTATGTGAAGCTAGATGGTCTACTCATAGCATTGCCACACATATGGCAACACTGCAAAGATGTATGGAGTCAATCATCTCAAGATGGTATTCAGAGCATATAGTGTAGTATTGTCAGATGCACAACATCCTGGGTTAATCACGATTCTGTAGCTGCTACCATAGACGTTCCCATCACAGCTAGGTCAATTTTCAGGTGACTAGTAGGTAGATTCATGCGCGACTATCATTGCAATGATGGACTTTGACCATGCGCCACAATCGGATTAAACTGGGTCAGGTTAGGGCTACCTGGTAGGTCACTGCAATGTTTTCACCAATGAATGATGTCATTCCTCAGTCAATGTACCTCTAACCCAGGTCCAGCGAAGCCTTACAGTGGATGTTAAGCCTACATTCATGCATAAAGCATTTCCTGGAAATTGTCATGTGATTGGAACTTCTATGGCGGCAGTTACATTTCATCATATGGTAAATATTATTGGTGTTTGGTCAGCTGACAAATAATGCTATTTCTCTGTGATGTGTATCCGACACTGACCCTGTGTTCTGAATATCTGAGATAATTGGTTCCAACTATCCTTCCATAGTAGCCCACGTGTGTCGATTGCCATGGGTCTACCCATGGTAATATGGTTGTTGAAAGGGATATCCTGTTATCTTCTACACTCTTCGATATCTGCTATCAACCATTTTTCATAACTAGCTACAGGGAACTATAGCACCTGACACATTTGACTTAGTCACTGAGCGTTTGCCATGGAAACATAATCTTTCACATATATCACTGACATACAGATTTGAATTCAAATCTATCCTTTCTGGTTGACGCAATTTCAATGTTCAGACTGTGTAATGGCGAGTAATTAATATTTGCTAAGGTGTGAAAATCTTGTAGAGAATCAAAGAAAATTTATGGGGGTTAAGAATTACCACAATATAGTTTAGGGAACATTGTCTCAAAACATTTTGTACCACATCTCGAATCTCTTTGATAATAAAGCTGGCTGTCAAGAGAAGAATCAATAAACATACTGCATGTAGGAAATTTGGGAGAAGGTGGAAATTCAAAATTACGCCATCCAGATGAAAAGCTTTGGTTTCATAGCAGGATCGTTTCTAACAGTATTCTGACTAAATCCACCAAATATGAAATAAAGATATGGACATTTAAAGTACCACCGTATCAGCAACTCCTTTATCACCCCAAGCAGCTGTTTTGAGTTCACGTGATCAGTACCTGAAAACCAGTATAGATATTCTTCTCTCTTTCTGGACTTTCATCCCATCCAATGTCATTTTCTTCCCTCCCATATCTTCTCTCCATTCCAAAGAGGTTTCTCTGCATAACGGTATTTCCTTGAGATATAGGGCTACACCATGACGAGAAGTGATATAAGAAATCCTTTTCTGTCAGACACATCTTGGAAGAGTCCTGGTCATTACCTGCAGTGGTATATCACCTTAAAAGATTGCAGACATTGCGACTTTGTGTGTTTTGGCTTCTCCTTGATGAAATTAGACTTCGTGTTATGAAATTAGATCGCGATCTGATATAGATTGTGAGAAGTAGGGTAAATAAATCGGTCTTTGTTAGAGAGATTTTTTAGTTGATCTTCATGCTCTTTCGGAAGAACATCTCACGTTGTTATATCGACGAAGCGAAAATATGCCTTTCTGCAACTTTTGGCATCATTACAGATATACACTAAGTTCCCGAACACTGCTATATAAATTGAAAGTTACATTCAGAGCTTACGGAAGGCTCCACAAGCTCCTCTACAACTTTTTACGAAACAATGTCACTCAAATCTTAGTTTTCGATTTCGAACAATTTTCTTTTAATTTACAGAGTTATTAGGTTTAAAACTTTAATAGCAAACCCTACTGTTATATTCGTTTTATGCATTTCCAAAATTTCTGGGGCGGGGGTGGCCCAGTCGGTAGCGCGCCAGGCTCGTAATCTGTAGTTCCAGGTTCGAGTCGCAGCTGGGTCAGTATCGAGATTTATCTCCGCAAAATTCCCCGCCCACTGTCAGTAGGGGACACCAATTGGCTTGGAAAGGCCGCCGTACGTCGGATGGGACGTTAAGTCGTGACCCCATGTGCAGGAGAGCCATACCCTGTGCACGTTAACCCCTTAACAGTTTTGCCCGAACACCGCTCGGGTGCTGCAAAAGGTCACTTTTCTGATTTGCCCGTACGCCGCTCGGGCATCTTATTTTTCTACGTAACAGTTTTGTAATCAGTTTCTTGTAACAGTTTTGACTGCTGATTTGAATTTATATGATCGATTTGAATACAAAATTGTTTATCAAAAATGTGCTTATTTTTGGACAATATGGCAGAAAAAAGAAACTGTTAAGGGGTTAAAGAACTCGCTGGATGGCCTTGACGGGAGGCTACCATCTGTCTCCCAACAGCTGTTCCAGTGGGTCCCCTCCCCCAACCTTCTCTGAGCCTTCGGGGTCCATGTGACCTGGCCATTTAACCCATGGTGTAGAACATAGGATCGTTTACTCGGTCTCTGGTACAGATGGCTTGCGGATGTTGCTGCTGTTGAGCCGTCGTCTCCTGCACTCGTTGTTATCCATGGTTCCTGGCGCAGCTCCACGGCAGTTCGGAGTTAGGATCAATTAGCAAGCCATCTTCTATACCACAGACACAAGAGACTAGACAAACTTTTACTTCATATTGAGGAATTCACATATGCTTTTCGGATCAATCTTGATCAGCCTGAAACGAAATATATGTTTTTAAGTAACTTTTATAATCGTTCATTGAGAACACCGTTTCTATAAGAATCCGAGAGCTCCGAGAAGGTTGGGTGTTGGGGTTATACTGGACAGCTATTGGGAGACAAATGATAGCTTCCCATCAAAGCCATCCTGCGTGTTCTTTAATGTGCACAGGGTCTGGCTCTCCCGCACAAGGGGTCACGGCTTAACGCGCCATCTGATGGACGGCGGCCTTTCCACTGCGCGCCTTAAGGAAACATTGGATGGCCTTGACTGGAGGCGACCACCTGTCTCCTAACAGTTGTTGAGTGTGTCCCCTTTATCAAACCGTCTATGAGCCCCTGGGGTCCTTGTGACCTGGGCATTTAGGCCGTTCTAACTACCCAACCTAGATTCAGTGCGAAGGAAGAGGAACGAATTACGTCACGAGAGAAACGAAAGGTCAAAATTATGTCTAATAGGATCTTGTTTAAAAATAGATTTTCTTTCTAGATACCTAATGAAAGATTTACATTTTGTGAAAAAAATTAAACTCTTTGATTTTAAACTTAAAACCTGTAGTAATTTCATCTACCCCTGGGAATTTATGAAGTTTAAGTTTACAGATAGTCAAAATAACTGTAGATTGTGTTATAAGGCTAACATTAAAGCCACCAATGCATATATCATCATTACAAACAATGGGAGTAGAACTAACCACATTGTTTAGAACAGCGCTGTCCAACTAGCGGGCCACATACGGACAGGATTTTTGTGGCCCGCGAACAAAATCAAATTTTTACTTGAAATTTTAAATAAATATCTGTAATCCACCTTATAATTTTTGTCAACTTATATTTACTTAATATGCAATCTTCAACTTACTCGTTCTATAAAGTTTACAAAACATTCTTTAGCCGATCGGTAAACTTCTGAAACCTTTTAAGAGCGGTGCGGCGTCATCAAGCAAATGTTTTTATGAAGCTGCAGTAATAAGAAGCATTTAACGACAGCACGAGTCGCTCTCACTGCGCATGCGTATGGCATGCATTGTCAAATGTTGCACTGTATTGTGCACCAGGAGACGTGGCATTTCGCTGAGATTAAACGACGTAATGGAAAAGGTTGTCAAAATTACCAATTTAATTCGTGGCGAAACTCGTTCTCTTAAACACAGAAAATTTAAAGCTTTTTTGGGTGAAGTGCATGCTGAGTATGGCGATCTGCTTTTACATAGTAATATTCGCTGGTTAAATGCCGGATAATGCCTCAAGAGATTACAGTTCGGAAAGAAATTCATCTTTTTCTCACAGAAGTGGGCACCGATGAAGATATTAATAGCAAGTTTTGTTGATGAAAATTTTCTATGTTCACTTGACTAACAGACATTAGAGATTATATAAATGTCTTGAATAAACCTTACGAGGAAAAGATCAAAACGTGTGCTGTCTTTATAATCATGTTACTGGGTTTAGAAACAAACTACAATTTGTTGAAGTCAAATTTGCAGGAAAACAATTTAATTCATTTTGAAATTTGTAAAGAGTTTTACGAAGAAATGAAGCAACTTAGTAAAACAGTTAATTTTGAAAAATTTGTGCCTAAATTAGATATCCTAATTAAAGATTTTAATAGAAAATCTTCTCAATTTGATTATCTTAAGCAAAGTTTAAATTTATTTTCTATTATTTATTATTATTATATAAATATATTATATTATTTATTTAATTATAAAAATCAATTGGAATTATGTGACCTTCAGGCCGACCCAATTATTGCATCTAAGAGAGAAATTGAAATAGAATTGTTCGAACTTTTGCCTAAAGATTGGGCTTATAGATTTATCTTAAGAATAAAGTAACACCCATCGGATCGGAATTCTTCGACAACATAGAGGCTGTATACTGCTCGAATGCAACATCTGAGGTCATGATGCCATGTGACTGTAATGGATGAGGATCTCCATACCAGGAGATGGGCAACTGTTCGCCACCATACAGTCCATACCTGATGCCATCGAATTTTCACTATTTTTGGGAAGTTGAAGAACCATCTCCGAAGAAGACGTTATCCATCGCATGAGCCCATCATAGAAGTCACAAAGCGGCTTCAAGAGGAGAATGCGTCTTTTTATTGATTGGATTAATCAACTGCTGCAAGTGTCTCAACAAGACTGATAATTACCATGTAGAAAAAATAATACATCTATTAGGTGATTATTATGTAGAAAAATAATACACTTATGTGGTGATTGCAATATGGAAAAATAATACACCAATGTGGTGACTATGTGGAAATATAAAACAATTATGTGGTACTGTGTGTAAACATAATACACCTATGTCGTGTCAATTATGTGGAAATATAATACAGCTATGTGTGTGTAGTATGTGGGAATATAATACATCTATAGCGTGTCTATTATTTGGGAATATAATACACCTATGTTGTGTCTACTATGTGGGAATACAATACACCTATGTCGTGTCTACTATGTGAGAATATAATACACCTATGTTGTGTCTACTATGTGGGAATATAATACAGCTATGTGTGTGTACTATGTGGGAATATAATACATCTATAGCGTGTCTATTATGTGGGAATATAATACACCTATGTCGTGTCTACTCTGTGGGAATATAATACACATATGTTGTGTCTATTATGTGGGAATATAATGCAGCTATGTGTGTGTACTATGTGGGAATATAATACATCTACAGCGTGTCTATTATGTGGTAATATAATACACCTATGTCGTGTCTACTATGTGGGAATATAATACAGCTTTGTGGACGGACTAGACTAGACGGTACAAGGATGAAAAATAATACACTTATGTGACTGTAACTATGTGGAAATAATACTTTCACCACTTCTGTGAGAAAAAGATGAATTTCTTTCCGAACTGTAATCTCTTGAGGCATTATCCGGCATTTAACCAGCGAATATTACTATGTAAAAGCAGATCGCCATACTCAGCATGCAGTTCACCCAAAAAAGCTTTAAATTTTCTGTGTTTAAGAGAACGAGTTTCGCCACGAATTAAATTGGTAATTTTGACAACCTTTTCCATTACGTCGTTTAATCTCAGCGAAATGCCACGTCTCCTGGTGCACAATACAGTGCAACATTCGACAATGCATGCCATACGCATGCGCAGTGAGAGCGACTCGTGCTGTCGTTAGATGCTTCTTATTACTGCAGCTTCATAAAAACATTTGTTTGATGACGCCGCACCGCTCTTAAAAGGTTTCAGAAGTTTACCGATCGGCTAAAGAATGTTTTGTAAACTTTATAGAACGAGTAAGTTGAAGATTGCATATTAAGTAAATATAAGTTGACAAAAAATTATAAGGTGGATTACAGATATTTATTTAAAATTTCAAGTAAAAATTTGATTTTGTTCGCGGGCCACAAAAATCCTGTCCGTATGTGGCCCGCTAGTTGGACAGCGCTGTTCTAAACAACGTGGTTAGTTCTACTCCCATTGTTTGTAATGATGATATATGCATTGGTGGCTTTAATGTTAGCCTTATAACACAATCTACGGTTATTTTGACTATTTGTAAACTTAAACGGTTATTTTGACTATTTTAAACTTAAACTTCATAAATTCCCAGGGGTAGATGAAATTACTACAGGTTTTAAGTTTAAAATCAAAGAGTTTAATTTTTTTCACAAAATGTAAATCTTTCATTAGGTATCTAGAAAGAAAATCTATTTTTAAACAAGATCCTATTAGACATAATTTTGACCTTTCGTTTCTCTCGTGACGTAATTCGTTCCTCTTCCTTCGCATTGAATCTAGGTTGGGTAGTTAGAACGGCCTAAATGCCCAGGTCACAAGGACCCCAGGGGCTCATAGACGGTTTGATAAAGGGGACACACTCAACAACTGTTAGGAGACAGGTGGTCGCCTCCAGTCAAGGCCATCCAATGTTTCCTTAAGGCGCGAAGTGGAAAGGCCGCCGTCCATCAGATGGCGCATTAAGCCGTGACCCCTTGTGCGGGAGAGCCAGACCCTGTGCACATTAAAGAACACGCAGGATGGCTTTGATGGGAAGCTATCATTTGTCTCCCAATAGCTGTCCAGTATAACCCCAACACCCAACCTTCTCGGAGCTCTCGGATTCTTATAGAAACGGTGTTCTCAATGAACGATTATAAAAGTTACTTAAAAACATATATTTCGTTTCAGACTGATCAAGATTGATCCGAAAAGCATATGTGAATTCCTCAATATGAAGTAAAAGTTTGTCTAGTCTCTTGTGTCTGTGGTATAGAAGATGGCTTGCTAATTGATCCTAACTCCGAACTGCCGTGGAGCTGCGCCAGGAACCATGGATAACAACGAGTGCAGGAGACGACGGCTCAACAGCAGCAACATCCGTAAGCCATCTGTACCAGAGACCGAGTAAACGATCCTATGTTCTACACCATGGGTTAAATGGCCAGGTCACATGGACCCCGAAGGCTCAGAGAAGGTTGGGGGAGGGGACCCACTGGAACAGTTGTTGGGAGACAGATGGTAGCCTCCCGTCAAGGCCATCCAGCGAGTTCTTTAACCCCTTAACAGTTTCTTTTTTCTGCCATATTGTGTCCAAAAATAAGCACATTTTTGATAAACAATTTTGTATTCAAATCGATCATACAAATTCAAATCAGCAGTCAAAACTGTTACAAGTATTGAATTGCATAATTTATGATAATTTTTAATTATAACGAAAAATTGGCATTTTTACTTAAAGTTGGCTTTTCCGAACATGAAACTTCAGAAACTATTATTTCAAGGAGGTTACAATCAAAGAAAATATCAAGAAACTGTAAAGTTTCATTACTTACATCAATATTCAAATGAACAGCAGGATTCGCTGTGAAAGGAAATCGCGGCGATGCTGGAGGAGGATTACTAGTATCGATTTCACAAAAGTTCCGCACCTGAGTTAGATCATCGGAACTTTCCGTTTCCTCATCAGTAGAGAAGTCCGATAACGAACTTTCACAACTTCCAGAATCATTTAGAGAAATTTCCGATTCATTATCTGATCCAATATCAGAATTATATTCTATTATGAGCCGCTCACTGTCACTCATTCCCCTTTTATTTTAGCACAAAATTCAAAATAGTATTCACAACGTGTGATACACTATACAAGTGAAAACAAAATTCACTCCTTCTCCTGTGTAAAAGAAAAGCAGTAAAACCTGATATAAAACTGGTGTACGCATGTTTTGCATTCCAAACTTTACTGGACTAGTAGTCCATCTATTAGAAACATTGCAAATGAAAAAAAAGTAAAAAAGCCGGGCGAATCATTGGATTGGCGTAGAAAAATAAGATGCCCGAGCGGCGTACGGGCAAATCAGAAAAGTGACCTTTTGCAGCACCCGAGCGGTGTTCGGGCAAAACTGTTAAGGGGTTAACGTGCACAGGGTATGGCTCTCCTGCACATGGGGTCACGACTTAACGTCCCATCCGACGGACGGCGGCCTTCCCAAGCCAATCGGTGTCCCCTACTGACAGTGGGCAGGGAATTTTGCGGAGATAAATCTCGATACTGACCCAGCTGGGACTCGAACCTGGGAACTACAGATTACGAGCCTGGCGCGCTACCGACTGGGCCACCCCCGCCCCAGAAATTTTGGAAATGCATAAAACGAATATAACAGCAGGGTTTGCTATTAAAGTTTTAAACCTAATAACTCTGTAAATTAAAAGAAAATTGTTCGAAATCGAAAACTAAGATTTGAGTGACATTGTTTCGTAAAAAGTTGTAGAGGAGCTTGTGGAGCCTTCCGTAAGCTCTGAATGTAACTTTCAATTTATATAGCAGTGTTCGGGAACTTAGTGTATATCTGTAATGATGCCAAAAGTTGCAGAAAGGCATATTTTCGCTTCGTCGTTATAACAACGTGAGATTTTCTTCCGAAAGAGCATGAAGATCAACTAAAAAATCTCTCTAACAAAGACCGATTTATTTACCCTACTTCTCACAATCTATATCAGATCGCGATCTAATTTCATAACACGAAGTCTAATTTCATCAAGGAGAAGCCAAAACACACAAAGTCGCAATGTCTGCAATCTTTTAATGTGATATACCACTGCAGGTAATGACCAGGACTCTTCCAAGATAAGTGTCTGACAGAAAAGGATTTCTTATATCACTTCTCGTCATGGTGTAGCCCTATATCTCAAGGAAATACCGTTATGCAGAGAAACCTCTTTGGAATGGAGAGAAGATATGGGAGGGAAGAAAATGACATTGGATGGGATGAAAGTCCAGAAAGAGAGAAGAATATCTATACTGGTTTTCAGGTACTGATCACGTGAACTCAAAACAGCTGCTTGGGGTGATAAAGGAGTTGCTGATACGGTGGTACTTTAAATGTCCATATCTTTATTTCATATTTGGTGGATTTAGTCAGAATACTGTTAGAAACGATCCTGCTATGAAACCAAAGCTTTTCATCTGGATGGCGTAATTTTGAATTTCCACCTTCTCCCAAATTTCCTACATGCAGTATGTTTATTGATTCTTCTCTTGACAGCCAGCTTTATTATCAAAGAGATTCGAGATGTGGTACAAAATGTTTTGAGACAATGTTCCCTAAACTATATTGTGGTAATTCTTAACCCCCATAAATTTTCTTTGATTCTCTACAAGATTTTCACACCTTAGCAAATATTAATTACTCGCCATTACACAGTCTGAACATTGAAATTGCGTCAACCAGAAAGGATAGATTTGAATTCAAATCTGTATGTCAGTGATATATGTGAAAGATTATGTTTCCATGGCAAACGCTCAGTGACTAAGTCAAATGTGTCAGGTGCTATAGTTCCCTGTAGCTAGTTATGAAAAATGGTTGATAGCAGATATCGAAGAGTGTAGAAGATAACAGGATATCCCTTTCAACAACCATATTACCATGGGTAGACCCATGGCAATCGACACACGTGGGCTACTATGGAAGGATAGTTGGAACCAATTATCTCAGATATTCAGAACACAGGGTCAGTGTCGGATACACATCACAGAGAAATAGCATTATTTGTCAGCTGACCAAACACCAATAATATTTACCATATGATGAAATGTAACTGCCGCCATAGAAGTTCCAATCACATGACAATTTCCAGGAAATGCTTTATGCATGAATGTAGGCTTAACATCCACTGTAAGGCTTCGCTGGACCTGGGTTAGAGTGTAGGTTAGAGTGGGTTAGTAGTGCTTTGTCTTCGTTCTCGGGTTGTCACGTGACTGGTCAGTTGACCTTGAACTCTGCTGGCCCAGCACCTTTTATAACAGAAGGCCAATGTACAAAATTTTAACGTCACTAAGTAGTCCTACTATATAGATAATTCTTATATTTTTGATTCTAATATTATTACTGGTGGATTCTGTGATAATCTTTGTACTAATGTTTACCTACAAAATCGCCGTCCTGTGGCCGAGTGGTTAGCGCGCTTGGCTACTGATGTATGTGTTGTTTTTCTGCTGAGGTCCTGCCATCCTCATAGACCTTCTACTGTAGCATATAAACTGACAGGCTCCTGTCAGATCTCTGTGGCAAGCTGCTGCTTGAGAGTATACTTTTTTATTTAACTATAAATATATTTTATTTAAGAAAAAAATTATTCGTATTTATTATGAAATATTATAATGCTAATTAATACAAATAAATTTTCTCCTAAATAAAATATATTTATAGTAAACATTAGTATAAAAATTTAGCACAGAGTAGGCCAGTAATAATATTAAAACCAAAAATATAAGAAGTGTCTATATGGAAGGACTACTTAAATTGACGTCCTAAATTTGGCCTTTGGCTTTCTGTTATAGGAGGAGTTGGCGGCTCCTGCTTGGGACTCGCTTGACGTATGGACCAGATGATAGGGTGGCATTCTGCCCCCCCCTTATAAAGTGTTCCAGTTAACGGAAGAGGATGTTTAAGAAGAAGACTCTCTTGACGCACAAGACGCCACACCGTAAGTCAGGGAGAGGGTATTGGCTATTTTTAGCCTGTTAAACGATGATGGAAATGCAAAGGAGAAGTAAGTTGCCGTAGTTGTATTTGTTGTGAAGGGATACGTTCTTTTTGGTACCATGTTAAATGTGTCATTTGTAAGGTAGAAAACGTGATGTGGACATGTGAAGAGTGCTACTCGTTAAAGCAAAAACCCGATATATCCTGTCAGTTTTCTCAAGGGGAGAAATGAAAGAATCTCTCCGAGTTTTCGAACGAGAAATATCCACAATATGATGAAAGAAAAAATGCCGAGGAGAAGATTCCAAAGAAAGATTCCAGTTTCTCGGCTGCGTAATGGGTTCAATACCTTCCATGATTCAATTAACGGAACGAATTCCGATGGTATAATGCTATGTTTGCGAAAAACGAAACGAACGTTTCTGAAACATTAGATATTAATTCATTTTATCCTCTATGGAAGCTGTTTCAAATCCATAAAACAAAAAGTAACATATCGAGACGACTTGCGATATATTCAATGTATTGTTTCTCTCCGATGGTAATCAGAAAATGTTAGTTTGACGTCTGTATCTTCATTAGAACACAAGTTATGATAATTTGAATGTAAGACGGTTCGATTCACTTTTACCTAGTAGATAATGAGTCCGAACCCGGTTCTGGTCAAAGCAATGTACAGTGCGTGGTCAATGCTATTGACCATTACAAGAACGATTTGTCGTACGTAATTACATGAAGAGTTACATTAACTTTACGACAATTGGAATTGCTACATGCGGAAAACTTCACGTTAGCCATTTTCGCACGATTTCACAGAAAATATCCTGGTTTTCTTCGTTATTACAATTTCCGAAGTAGAGCTTGACTTTCTCATCTCATTCCCTGTCATCTCCACTGGAGCAAAGAAAATCTTTACATTGCCAGATATCACTTCAAAATCTATCCTTCCATCATATTTTTTCCCTCCCAGCCCCCGGAAACCGTCATTTTACCTGTTGATTTGGAATTGTCATGTTTTTCAACTAATTTCTCAAAACTGCCCAATAATTCACTGAATTGTATGAGAACTGCAACACTTTCTCAAAAAAAAAAACACCCAACATTTCCTATCTTTCACACAGAATACTTTAATTAAAAATTAATTTAAAAGCTCATCTCATAATGCTAATAGAATTGATAGTACTAGCTTAACTAATTTGTTCCAGTACTATTTACTACCCAATTTCAATTTATCTTAAATGAATTGAACATTGCCATCTGACAGCGAGAGTATCCGCCATCTACACTGCTGGCCATTGAAAATGCAACTTCAGGAAAAACTCATCAGATTGTCCCAAAAAATGCAAGATGGATTCCTTATACTTTAACATTGGTTCATCGTACTATTATTGAAAAAAAAAAAATTTAACCGTAGATGCAGCAATATCCGTACTCTAAAACAGCAGACATATAGTAAAAAAAAATACAATTCGATAGCGCATACATCAACATTATCGATATATTTATTTCAAATAGAATGAATGTTTCGAGTTCTAACTTCGATGGTGCTATCTGCTGTTAATAGTAATAAAAGCTTTCAAAGCGAAAATATACTTCGCGCAAAATCGACAGCTTATGCTTTTAGGGCTAAGAGAAAGCCCCAACCTTATAGTCAAAATACTCATAAAGTTGGGAACTAAGGCAAAAGATTGACTAATTAATGTAAAAGTCAACAGCTATGTGTTGGCAGTGCTGCTTTCGCTCGGTCAGCAGTTCTACAGGCTGGTAGTCTGCAGTTTCGAATGCCAACAGTGCCAGCGTTGATATTTATCTCTGCTAAAATCCATCGTATTTTTCGTTGAAAGGCCGTCGTATGAGACCTTAAGCTGTTTCTGCATTCTGAAGAACAGTGGATGGTGTTGATGGGAGGTGCCGGTCTGTTTCCTAGGAGCTGTACATTGGAGGAAGTCTTCCAGTGTAGATGGCTTCAGCCTTTAGTAATGGGGGAACGGGTCTTTGCCCCATGTCTGCGATTAGGGGGCTGTTTGATATTGTCGGCATTCCCTCTCTCAATAAACATAGTTTCTTTAAACATCCCACTAACCATTTTCTCTCCATAGGTAGTTGGAATGTGAGGACTCTGCACAGAGCTTTTTCTCTTGATGTCCTCACACAAGAATTCCACCGTTATAATTTAGATATTCTCGGCTTGCAAGAGACCAGATGGACAGATAAAGGTCAGATTCTTAAAAATAATCTTAAATTTCTCTTTTCAGGGAGGGACGACAATAAGCATCACCAAGGCGTGGGTCTGCTTCTCAGCAGACACGCTAGTGATGCTCTTCTAGGATATGAATGCATTAATGAAAGGTTTCTTACAGCAAAATTTCAGACAAGCATTAAAGACTTGAATGTTATCTGCTGTTATGCCCCCACTGAGGATGCCGATGAGGATGAGAAGGATAGGTTTTATGAACAACTTCAGGATATTTTGAATTCTGTCAAGAAAGGAGATATTACCCTTGTTCTTGGTGACTTCAATGCCAAAGTTGGTACTGACTCTGACCTTTGGGGAGGAGTAATAGGCCCTTTTGGTATTGGTAGCTGCAATGGCAATGGGCAACGTCTCCTACAGGTAAGTAAACTCAATGGATTCAGAATAACTAACACTTATTACAAACACCGCGACATACATAAGTACACATGGGTTTCACCTGATGGGCTGCATAAGAATATGATTGATTACATATTAATTAACAGCAAATGGGCTAGTTCTGTTAGGAATACCAGGGCATATAGGGGAGCTGAAATTGGATCTGACCATTACCTTGTTAAAAGTGTGTTGCAACTTAAACTTAAAAAGTGTTGTGCTAGGGTTAAAAAATTTAGTTTTAATACTGAAGCTCTGAAAGATCCAGTTATAGCCAAAGCTTACCATGATAGGTTACTTAGTCATTATGACAGTCATAGTTTGCTTACTACTGAAGTTGAGGAAGAATGGGATCATTTTAAACAGGCGTTTTTGGACACTAACAGTACTCTTTTAGGAAAAAAGGAGCTGAAGAGGCAAAATTATCTAAGTGATAAGGCACTTGAGCTTATTTCGGAAAGAAAGAACTGCAGGAATGCCCTTAATCAATACCCTACTAGTCCTAATAGAAAGCATTACAGAGACCTTAATAAACTTGTAAAGGATCAGTTAGCTGCTGATAAGAATCTTTGGCTTGATGGTTTGGCTGACAAAGCCGAGGAAGCAGTTGGACAGCACAACAGCAGAGAGCTGTACCAGATAGTTAATGTTTTGTGTGGTAGAAAACGGACAGGCATACAAGGATTGAAGGATAAACAAGGTAAGGTTATAGAAGGGGAGGATTCTGTCATGGCTAGGTGGGCTGAGCATTTCAGTGATGTTCTAAACAATGTAGTTAGTTCTACTCCCATTGTTTGCAATGATGATAGATGCATTGGTGGCTTTAATGTTGGCCCTATAACACAATCTGAAGTTCTTTTGGCTGTTTCTAAACTTAAACTTCATAAATCCCCAGGGGTAGATGAAATTACTACGGAAATGCTTAGAGCTGGGAATGTTTCGGTTACCACTTGGATGACTGAAATTCTGAATATCTTTTATGATAAAGGCATGGTTCCTAAGGATTTTACCAGAGCTATTGTTATCCCTATTTTCAAAAAAGGTGATCGCAGTTCTTGTGATAACTGTAGGGGTATCAGCCTACTCTCTGTTCCAGGTAAAGTTCTTTCCATGATTGTGCTTAATAGAATTAAGAATCTGGTTGACAGTCAATTGCGTGATGAGCAATGTGGATTCAGAAGTGGTAGGGGATGTGTGGATCAGATATTTTCACTTAGGCAGATTCTTGAGAAATGTTTAGAGTTTCAGAAACCTTTGGTTGCTAGCTTTGTTGATTTCAAAAAGGCTTTCGACTCTGTTGATCGTCATAATTTGTGGTTGATTGTGAGATCATATGGTATACCAGAGAAGTTAGTTAACGTTATGAAAGCTCTCTATAATAACACTGAGTCGTGTGTGAGAGTTGGTAAGGCTTGTAGCAATTGGTTTAGCATTACTTCTGGTGTTCGACAAGGGTGCATTTTGTCTCCTTTTCTCTTTAGCTTGGTTATTGATTATGTTATGCGAAATTCACTTCAAGGGAAAGATTTTGGCCTTAAATGGGCTGTAGATACGAAAATTTCTGATTTAGATTATGCTGATGATTTAGCCCTTTTGGCAAATGATGTTGATGAGATGAACTCTTTCATTCGAGCTGTTGATGAGACTGGTAGTAGAGTAGGTTTGGTTATAAACCGAGAGAAAACTAAAGTGATGAAAATTGGTCAGGCAGGCTGTGATTCAGTTAATCTGAATGGTTGCAGTCTTGAGCAGGTGTCAAAGTTTAATTATCTTGGGAGCTATGTAACAGATAATGGTGATGTGCGGCATGAGATTAACAGACGAATAGGGATTGCTGCCGGGACTTTTAAGAACCTATGGGGAGTGTGGAGAAATAGGCGTATACACCTAAAGACTAAAATTTGACTGTATAATAGTTTGGTTCTTTCTAGGGTTAGTTATGGTAGTGAAACTTGGACACTTTGTAAACAAGATAACAGGAAACTAGATGCTTTTGATTCCAGATGCTTACGCAGTATCTTTGGCATTAGGTGGTTCAACTTTGTAACTAATGATGAGATTAGGCAAAGGAGTTTGCAACCTCCTTTAAGCAGCATATTGTGCAGAGAGAGACTCCGTTGGTTTGGCCATGTTGCCCGTATGAATAATTATAGATTGGCGAATAGGGTTATGAACAGTGCGCCTAAAGGCCTCAGAAAGAAGGGGAGACCTAGGATGCGGTGGGCAGACAATGTCAAACAGGACCTTGTTAGAATTGGTGTGTAGTGGCCAGATGCAGTAGATGTAGCTCAGGATAGACTTGCTTGGAGAACTAAATTGCACGGTCTGATTGGACCTCCGTAGCCCATGGCTGCTTGAGGATGATGATGATGATGATGATGAACAGTAAGTCCCCTTGCTTACTGTTACTATTGATATTTCCTAATAATGGTACTGTAAATACACTGATGCTCAAAATTAAATGATAATGTATAAATTCTTACATAACTCGATGTATTTTTAAGGGAATGCAGTGAAATTTGGTTAACAGGTTTATTATTACAATATAAATGTAAATCAATCAGAAGATATACTCATAGTCCTATAATGCGAATGCGTTAAGGTCATAATCGTGTAACTGATATGGAGCTGTCCATGAGACAATACTTGAAGTCAGTAGTATGATCCCATTATAGCGATCCCCCTTTGCACAGTGCTTTCCCCCTATGACGTCACTTACCACGCCCATATGCGCCCCCACTACTACCTCCTATGACGTCTCTGACCACGTTCCTATGACGTAACCGACCACGGCCACTGCCGGATACGCCCCCTTATTAATATTCATAATTAATAATCCACAATTAACTCCTCCTTATTGAAAAACACCTCCCTCCCCCCCTTAACCGGTAGCGCCATCTGGCGACTACGAGGAGTATTATTTTCTTAAAAAACCCTATTTTAGCTCTAATTTCCCGATTTTTGACTCCCACTTTAATAAACATTCCTCTCCCTTATTAAGAAAACCCCTTCCTTCCCTCTTTTACCCCCTGGCGCCATCTGCTGACTATGAGGAGTACTATTTTCGAAAAAACCCCTATATTAGCTCTAATTTCCCGATTTTTGACTCCCCCTTATTAAAACCCCCTCATTCTGTTCCCCCCCCCCCCTTTTTTTAACTCGTGGCGGCATCTGGTGACTATGAGGAGAACTATTTAGGGAAAAACCCCTATTTTAACTCTAATTTCCCAATTTTTCAGCCAATCCGTCATTAAAGACCTCTGGTTGACCCACCTATATTTTAAGCCCTCCTTCTCGAATAGTCCCGATTTTTATTTATTTCAGACCCCCTGGTTGACCCACCTATATTTTAAACTCTCCTTCTCGAATAGTCCCGATTTTTCTTTATTTCAGACTCCTGGTTGACCCACCTATATTTTAAGCCCTCCTTCTCGAATAGTCCGGATTTTTCTCTATTTCAGACCCCCTGGATTACCCACCTATATTTTAAGCCCTCCTTCTCGAATAGTCCGGTATTTCTTTATTTCAGACCCCCTGGTTAACCCACCTATATTTTAAGCCCTCCTTCTCAAATAGTCTCGATTTTTCTTTATTTCAGACCCCCTGGTTGAGTCCCTATATTTTAAGCCCTCCTTCTCGAATACTTCCGATATTTCTTTATTTCAGACCGCCTGGCTGACCCACCTATATTTTAAGCCCTCCTTAATCTACGAATAAGTCCCTTACCAACTAAACTTCGGGATGGCAACGATCGGCTGATGCAAGCCTCAGAATTATTGCACGGGTGGCAACCTCACGCAGAATGGCATGATGCAAGTCTCTAAATAATTGCAAAACTTTCGATAGCAGTCACTCACAGAAAATCAACTGCCAAAGTTGTATTACCCATTTTTATTCCTTATTAATGAAACACTCATTAAAATCCTTCTCCCTTTTCTTAAACCCCCTTATCAAAAGTTCACTCTATTAAACTTCACAAACTCTCTTGTTATTAACATTCATTTTGCCAAGTCAGCTAATCAACTCCCAATTCCCTAGTGATTAAACACTTATCAAAATTCCCTCCCCTTTATTAAAAATCAAAAGGTACTTCTATTATAACTTCACAAACTCCCATCCTTTCACAAGTTCCCTAAACATAGAAAATCAGCTCACAAAGTTGTATATTCCCTGTATTACCCATTTTTATTCCTTAGTATTTAAGCACTTATTGAAAACCCCCTCTATTAAAACTTCACCAAACTCCTTTGGTATTCACGTTCATCTGAAATTTTTCAAGTCCACTAAAACTTAAAAAATCAACTCCCAAAGTTCTATATTCCCTGTATTACCCATTTTTATTCCTTAGTAATTAAACACTTATCAAAAACTCTGTTCCTCATCATCATTTTAATTTCCAAAACAATTTTTAATTTGGTCTTGTCTTAATCAAGTCTTTAATGCTTGTCTGAAATTTTCCTGTAAGAACACCTTTCATTATTGTGTTCTTATCCTAGAAGAGCATCACTAGTATGTCTGCTGAGAAGCAGACCCACGCCTTGGTGATGTTCATTATCTCTCCTCCCTGAAAAGGGAATTTCAAGATTATTTTTAAGAATCTGACCATTTCCTGTTCACCTGGTTTCTTACAAGACGAGAATATCTAAATTGTAATGGTGGAATTCTTGTGAGAATGCATCAAGAGAGTAAGCTCTGTGCAGAGTCATATTCCAACTAACTATGGAGAGAAAATGGTTAGTGGGATGTTTAAAGAACCTATGTTTATTGAGAGAGGGGATGCCAACAATATCAAACAGCCCCCTAATCTAATCATCCTTACTTACGTATTCTTTTAGAGTCTTATTAGATTCTTTAAAGTCTTTATTACTTACATTACACTCTTCATTACTAATCATCATTATTTACAAATCAAAATTTTGAAGTTTCCTGTTATGATGTTTACAAAGAATCCAAGTTTCACTACCAAAACTAACCCTAGAAAGAACCAAACAATTACCGTATATTTACGCAGATAAGACGATAGTTGAATCATAAAAGAGTCCCCCAACATCCGGGTCGTCTTATAGGACAGATAAAAAAATATTAGATTGAAATTTATGTAAATTGAAACCATTATTACTACAACTTATCGAAAAATCTATCATATTATTTAAATACGCTATATCCTAATACATTACATTCTAAGAGTAAATAATACATTACATTGTAATGGTAAAACAATACTAAAACAAAATAAATATTAAAATTTATGTTTATTGAGCTACTGAGGAAAAACGGACAAACCGTAATTATTTAATAGTACAGAGTAGAGTATGTCCACAAAATAGAATAGCCCATACGACGCTTTTGTGAATAGTCAAGGTCATTACCCGAATGCCCGAATCATGCGAATGTTTGCGAATAGGACATAATTCCGTATACGCTATACAGTATTATTATCCAGATGATGATCGCTGATCTAAACTAAATTCATAGGCCGTTGATAGTTTGGGGTTGTCTTATAGGACAGATATATGCTAAAACTATAAAACTTTGGCGAAAATTTATACCTCGTCTTATCTGAAAGTCGTCTTATCTGCGGAAATATACGGTATACATTCTAATTTTAATCTTTAGGCTACACGCCTATTTCTCCACATGCTCCATAGATTCTTAAAAGTCCCAGCAGCAATCCCTATTCGTCTGTTAATCTCATGCCGCACATAACCATTATCTGTTACATAGCTCCAAAGATAATTAAACTGAGACATTTCCTCATTAATGCAGCAATTCAAAGCAGTTGCAGCACCATCACCCTGACCAATTTTCATCACTTTAGTTCTCCCTCTGTTTGTCATCATTATCTGTCCATCTGGTCTCTTACAAGTCGAGAGTATCTAAATTGTAATGGCGGAGTTCTTGTCTGAGGGCATCAAGAGAAAAAGCTCTGTGCAGAGTCCTTACATTCCAACTACCTATGGAGAGAAAATAGTTAGTGGGATGTTTAAAGAATCTATGGTTATTGAGAGAGGGAATGCCGATAGTATCAAAAAGCTCCCTAAACTCAGGCACGGTTCCCTCACCACTATAGGCTAAAGCAATTTAAACCGGAAGACTTCCTCCAATTTCGAATTTGACGATGCCCGTAGAAGCAAGAGTTCAGGTTACCTGCTATGTCCTCAGTTCAGGATTATCCACCAGCTGATAAAACACATGCTGTGAATCTATTCACTCATTATTCACATTCACTTGGGGCTATCAACCGCTAAGCAAACAGAAAGCACAGCGGCAGATTTTTCCTCAACAGAGGCCCAAAGTGAAGTCCAGTATCCATAATCAAGCTCCGAGTATTATTCAATTCCGGTTGGTGTATGTGGTCAGCACAAGTACCTTGTTTGGTTGACCACTCCTCAGCAGAGTAGAAAAAAAGAAAGCAGCCATAGTAATCCAGATCTATAGGCCACACTGATCTGGCAACCGTCCTCTTCCGTTCTCTTCCACAAGAGAGTATCTCTTTTGAAAAGCACTAACTGCCTGCACCACGAGAAGGCGGGGTCGGACATTAGGTACTAATGTTAGTCTGGTCTGACTGATTCTACATATCATCACAGGGGATTGGTGGATAGCTCTCCTTCCAGTGACTACCTATATTCTTAACATACGCTCAGCAGCTACTTTATTACGTACAATTCCATGTTAAGTAAACAGTAATTCAGTTACAGGACTCAGTAATTTCTTAAATAAACTTTCTATGATGATATGTGACTGACATGTCGATAAGGGAAGCAATTTTCAAAGCATTACTCAAATTCAAAAGGAACGCCATTCCGGTTTCAAAATATTTAAACAGTAACACCGGTGCCGTACTTTCGCTTCGAAATCATTAAAACGAAGTTCCATTCCAGCACTTATGTTTCCAAATGAAGAATCCGAAAAGTCTTTACACGATTTAAGTTTCGAAATCATTAAACGAAACTCAGTTATATTACTGACATTTTCGAATCATTGAACTGGAACGGCGTTCTTTGACTTTTCCGAATAAGAAATTCGAACTGTTTCGGTATCTCATGTTCCGGAATCACTGAGTTTGAGTAATTCTATTGTATTTAAAGCAAATGTTTCTGTGTGTGTGTATATATATATATATCGGCTTGCCATGTTTTTACCAAACAAACAAGGATATTAAGAAAGATAATTGAAAATGAATGTCGCCTGCTTGTTTTGAGAAAAATAAAAAATATGGATATATGAGCAAACAAATGATTTCTTTAAATATATATTTTAGAGTATTTGTCTCTCTGTCTGCTTGTTTGAAATCTCCTTCTAGAAGGTCAGATCTAAGACCACCAAACTTCGTCTACAGCTTCATCTCTGTGTATAACTTATTGCACTCTATGGGCAGTGGTGAAAGTATTATTTCCACATAGTGGCCTCACATAAGTGTATTATTTTTCATCCTTGTACCGTCTACTTTACTCCGTCCACATAGCTGTATTATATTCCCACATAGTAGACACAACATAGGTGTTTTATATTCCCATGTAGTAGACACAACATAGGTGTATTGTGTTCTCACATAGTAGACACGACATAGGTGTATATTATATTACCACATAATAGACACGCTATAGATGTATTTTATTACCACATAATAGACACGCTATAGATGTATTATATTCCCACATAGTTGACACGACGTAGGTGTATTATGTTTACACACAGTACCACATAATTGTTTTATATTTCCACATAGTCACTCCATTGGTGTGTTATTTTTCCATATTGCAATCACCACATAGGTGTATTATTTTTCGACGTAATAACCACCAAATAGATGTATTATTTTTCTACATGGTAATCATCAGTCTTGTTGAGACACTCGCAGCAGTTGATTAATCCAATCAATAAAAACACGCATTCTCCTCTTAACCCCATGAAGCCATGGATCATGCATGTCAGGTCAGAACAGTACAAGCTGGTGGTGGCTCAGTGATGGCCTGGGGTGTCTTCAGTTGGACGTCTGTGGAACCTTTGGTACATGTACCGACGACTCTCAATGCATCCCGGTACGTAGAACTCATGACTCCCGATGGAGATGGCGTCTACCAGCAAGACAACTGTTCATCTCACAGGTCCAGGTTGGCTACTGCATGGTTGCAGGAACATTCTGCTGACTTTGAAATAATGAATTGGCCACCTAAAAGCTCAGATTTAAATCCCATCGAAAACCTTTGGGATCCAGTCGAGCAGAGTGTTCGGGCCGATGTCCCATCAGCGACGATCTTGAGGGAATTGTGTGGACAGCTCTGGAGGATGCAAGAGTCGCCATATCTATGGAACATTTACGCAAGCTTGTGGAGTCCTTGCCTCGTCGTGTGGCGGTCGTTATCAGGGCCACAGGTGGTCCAACACTTATTAGGTTGTATCCCTAATTTAATGGCACTTCAGTGTATGTTGTCTTCGTAGCTTTTAATTTTCTGTGATAGTAGCCTATGCTATGATACATAGCCGATGATTCTGAATGATAAAGATACATTTGTCAAACGTTGCAGTCTTAGAAAACGTTGTTCACTTCTGCTCGAACCATCGAAGAATGCAATATGTTCTCATACTTCAAAGGAATGAAATCGGTTGCGCCATTATTTGAATAATGGAATGCAATGTTGTCTATTGTTGAAGTATCGAATAGTGTCACCTGGCAACAATCACAATGATATTGCTTCGGAACTGGGATTCAACATCAATACTTACATATCGAAGGATATTAAGATGCATCGTGGCGAATTTGCTTCACATCTACTTTAAGGTGGGTGCTGAGGCAGGTTGGATAGTTAGGGCAGAAAGATACATATCTTTCCATTTCTTTAGTGTTAAAGAATCGGAAAATTTCACGCAAGTGTCCGATTGTGGCAAATGCTAAAGCTAATGACACCAACTATTTAATTTTAATTTAACACATTAATTTTATCGCGGGCAAATTGAGATGACAAGCATTGCTGGGCATTCCTTATTACAAATAATTCGGTTTAACTTATTTGAGATAACATTCAAAAGTTGAATTCTTCTTTACGAAGGACTTTCTCTTAGTTTATGTTTACGATAATTTTAATGTTCAGATAATATTATTTTAATCTAGTTATTGTAAATTAAAATCGCGAAAAAATTTCTCACCTATAATTTCTGTTTCGAAATCTCTTCAATCGTCGAAATTTGGAGGAAGCTCAGCATATCTTGGCTTTTTAATGAGACTGCATATCAAGTGAAGTAGAAAAACCCTTCGGAATCGGCGTTCGGAAAGCGCATGACGGAGGGTAAGAAGTTAGACTGATGGCGGTAAGAGGGTGGATAATTCATAGCTTTACGGTGAAAAGTAATTTTCTTACAATCAACGTTTTGTGCATTTGACTTTGAACAACGTAAAGGCTTGGGAGAAACAATGGAAAATATATTTGAACAGGATATTCTAGGTACATAGTTAGCAAAGTGGAGAGATAAAAAGATAACTCTATATGAAAATGGCGTAATTGCTGATGGATCTCAAATCAACGCGAATTTATTCATTAAATTACGAGTAATATTTAAAAATTATTTTTTTTTCTCAATTTGACATTAGGTAAAAAAAAAACTTTACATTATTTTTATTTTAATGGTGAGAGCAAAGTGTTTCTAGGCAACTATTTAAATCGTGAGTATTGCTCGTTTCACATCCTTATTATTCTCATTTGCCCATCAACTAGGTTAAAATCTTATTGTCAGGCCCCGGAACTCGAAATATTACATAGTTTGAATTCCGGTGCAATATGTTTTTAGTTATGTTAAGTCGTTAGGTTTTCTGTTTGGGATTCACCGTTAGTTCTTGCACATCGACGGTCATGTGGATGCACCATGGTCAATTCACTTCCATCTGTCCTAAATTTGTGCGGGGTGTTTTGAATATTAGCACCGAAATATTTACGTCTTTCCCATTCTTGAGTAACAGTTAATGGATGTGAACGTTAGCAAAGCGTTCAGCAATTGCGAAAGAGAATGAAAGTTCAAACAACACTTAGCTAAGTTAGACAGCTGTGAGGCTATTTAATTGATTTGTTTGATATATTTTATAATTATATCCCCGGAATTTTTTAAACGAGTTAGTGCTGATGATTCCTTATAACAATACAATTCAGCTTTTATTTCTATCTGCATTATTTGAGATATAATATAATAGTTGAATTGGTGTCTGTGAAGAGATCTCTGCTAAATTTTTCCACTTACCACAAGAACGAAATTCAAAATTGGTTTATTTTATTGTAATGAACTGGGAATTGGCGGAAAATTTCTCACCCTTAATTTCTTTTGTAGGTCTCTTCAATGGCTGAAGTTTTGAGGAGTCAGCCTGTCCTGAAGTTAACTTAAGCGACCTTCCTTTTGGAGTGATGTAGGGTTAATGAAACAGAGTTTGAAGTGTTGGAGGCAAGGTGAGGGGTCACCGGTTAAGAGTATTCATTGGAAGCGTGGTGGTTAGATACATTGCTGTACTGGGAGAAATAATATACTAAAGTGATGGCATTTTGTACCTATATCGCACTTTAGTGTTATCAGAATTGGTGATTAATTCTTAATCTCTAAACTTCCGTTATTGTCACGCAGTGAATGATTACTGAAGATGAAGGGATGAAATTCAAACATCAGTTTTGTTATATTATTTCTCTTGCACATTAAAGTTCATTGCATCTAACTTTGTGGTAGTACGGTTTCTGGGAAAAACAATGGACAGAATGTTGCAAAGGTCTATTTGATGTCCTAGCTAGGTAAGAGGGCAACTTAGAAAAACACAGGAGTGAGGAGCAGAATGATGTAATTGCTGATGGTGGATCTCAAACTATCGCAGCTTCTAAAAGTAACCTGCTGCTCTTATATTGTTGGAAACGATATTGAGTTGAGTGTAAAATATTAAATTTTTTAGGATAACAGTAGATTTTATCGGCTACGCATCTCTCCATAATTTTCTCAATTGTTGGTAGTATAGCAATAGGCCTGTAATTTTTAATATCGCATTTTCCCCATATCTATAAATTGGTTATACAGTACTGTGCAAATTAGTTGGGACAATAGGAAAATGCAGTAACAAAGACACAACTAAAATATTTATCGCAATTTCCCCAGATTTATAAATTGGTTATATTACATTGGTTTTATTACAGAAGTTTTAAGCATGGTTGGGATATATGCTTGATCAAACATTAGGTTTTTCAGCTTAGCTATAGTGTTTGAAATATGTTCGTTACAGATTTTTATATGTTTTATATGTGTATATTTTCAATACCAGCTGATATATGAGCGCTGATTTCTTTGATTATTTTGAATGCTTTTCTTGGTGATTTATTTTTTCTGCGAATTCAGAAGAGTTGAGTCATTTGTTTTAAATTATTTGAAAGTTGTTTCTACTATTCCACTACACCCTTTTGTTTTTCTTCCACAAATCTTACTATTCAAAGCATCAACGTTCTAAACAGTTGATAACGTAATTGGCACGCTGAAGCACAGGCGAGCGTTCGTGACACCTCTGCCATTAGCCCATTGTAGCACGTTCATCTGTCATAACAATATTATTAATTTATCAATGAAAACAGGAACCTTTGTGGCGATTTGAAATTTTCTATAATTAAACCAAGCTATAAGGGGGGGGGGGGAAACAGAGATGATTATAATAATTATCGACCTGTTGCAATTTTACCAATTTTCTCTAGTCATTGAAAAAATCCCCGTGTGCGAGAGAGCCATACCCTGTGCACGTTAAAGAACACGCTGGATGGCCTTGACGGGAGGCTACCATCTGTCTCCCAACAGCTGTTCCAGTGGGTCTCCTCCCCCAACCTTCTCTGAGCCTTTGGGGTCCATGTGACCTGGCCATTTAGCTCATGGTGTGCAAAAAAGTGCCGCTCAGAGGTAAAACAACCCAACCCAACATTGAAAAAATAGTTTTAAAAAAACCAAATTGAATTTAAGAAGAAAGAATGCAACGACTTTTAGAGTTTTTTCCCAAAAATTTTCCTTCTCAATAATGCGTCTTAAGAATAGTTGTAAAAAGGGAATATATGCATTACAAAACTGTTTTTCACTCCGATTCATCCGTTAAGTCCTTCAAGGTCAAATAAATGTCGAATTTCCAACCGTGTTAGAATTAGCACTAGCCTAGGTGGTCCCAAATATTTAAGTCATTGTTGTTAAATTTCATGCCAAAGAAATGTAAATAATGTGTAAATTATAAAACTTTATAAATCGTTTCTACTATACAACTTAAAATTTCTTTTAGTAAACGATAGCTAATCTGATTTTCAAAATATTTGTGAAATATATCATATATTTATATGGTTTTCGGAGTGAGAGGGGGCCTCACATTTGTGACTTTCTGAGGCTCCCTTTCACTTCTCTCGGACCCTGACTACGGGAGTTTCGGATGTCAGATCTCAAAAACCATTACATAATTTCAGATCCGACATGTCCTTCAAAATCAAACAGGGATCACTGTGACAGTTGAGAAATCAAGAATCACTGTAGCCACTGACGGGATTTCTGATAGAAATATATTGTTCGTGATTTCATAACGTCTTTTGAAACAGATTATTAGAATGGCGAGTTAAAAAAACTATTGCTATAAAATAATACTTCACCAATAGCTGGGTTTATGTTCTTGATTTATCAAGGATTTTATCAAAGATTTACATAGGCACCTGCCCTTCAGATTAGGGTTGGGTTGTTTCCTCTTTGAGTGGCTCATTTTCTGCACACAATGGGATAAATGGCCAGGTTTTAAAGGCTGCAAATTCTAAAAGGTGGGAAAATAAATCATAAAAAAATAATGATAAAAGGGAAAGTGGATCCACCGAACAGCTGTTAGGAGACCTCATCTAACACTGTTGGAAGTCTCCCATCAAGACCATCAAGCGTGTTTTTTAATATGCAGAGAATATGCCTTTCGTGCATGCTTAATATCCCATTCAAGAGACAGTGTTATTCCAGAGTTTATTGGTGTTCTGTTTCTAATAAAAAAGAATCGGGATTAGCAGAGATAAATCGGAATTATGGCACAGTTGGGAGTGGAAACGTCAGATCATGAACCTGGTACAGTCGTTCAAAAAAATATCCGAACACTTTGGTGGATTACAGAATTCAGAAAAAATATCTGGTAACGATTTTTTTAGGAATTAGTGATCTGGCATCCTCCGTGTCACGTGACACGAAGGTTGTAAGTAAAGGAATAAAAATTAATGTTTGAAATGCATTCATGTCCTAAATTAATTATAATAAACAATAATTTAATAACTTTATTTAATGAAAGCTGAGAAGAACCAAAACATTTTTACCGATGTTGAAATCGATGTCCTTTTCATTTCATAATTTTATTCAAGCACCACTTAAAATGCATCGTTAAAATTAAATTTATTTATATTAAATAAAAATAAACTGAATTAAGAAAAATGCATGAATACTAAAATTTTGTTCATATTTAGTATATCTACGTTGAGATTCTGGATTATTCATCATAAGGGCGTCAGGAAGAAATATTCTTTTTTGGGAGAACTCCAAAAAATAGTTGGAAAACCTTGGTCGATGGCTTTGTTCCGAAGTATATAAATAAAAGAATCAAAGTAAATACGAAGAACCTTTTTATTTTAAATTCAAATGTATTCATGTACACATTATAAATCAAATGGTGCCTTTGGTCCATCTTCATTTTTGGCCTGTCACATCAATCCCTTTTTGACCTCGAATGCAACATCTAAACTCACATCTTATCCAAAACTTAGCATACTTTCTGAAATCACTCCAACTAGATCAGATTCAGAATTTGAGAATGCTAGTAAGGGTAATAAAGGCAAAAAATCATTAAACTTACAAATTTTTCATGCATTTTTCAGGAAATTTTTTTAAGGATCTCTAAAATGTAGGAGTAAATGTTATAGTATAATAAAATTTCAGTCTCTTGCCCCCCCCCCCTTGACTTTTTTCCTGCTCGATTGAGTTCCTTGTCCCCTCTCCCTCCCTCCTTAATTTTTTTCTAGATCCAGGTCTGGCCTTCAGTATGAGAAGGCAGATGCAGACAAAGGTACTAGCCTGTCCAGTTCATCACAGGGAATTGATACACAGCTTTCCATCAAGTGTATGCCTAGCTGTCAGTGCTGACTGAAGCTGGTGATCAAGGTAAACACCCCATTGGGGTGCTCTCTCCAAAAGTGTGCATTATACAGTGTAGTTCTTGTAAAATATCTGAAAAGGGGATTTTGCATCTGGCACAAACATACCTTGAGCTGGTCCTGCTAGCTGCCAACGAAATTTAACAAACTCCATAATTCTTACATATTATTCTAATCAGTAATCAAACAATTACCTCCTGTTAGATGAAACTCAGAGGCTTCGATAAAGTGACGCCACGTTCAGTTTCTCCTATTTATAGTTGAAGGCCAGAACACTCGATTCTACATAATCGTTCATTTTGTCACAAAGATGTTTGTTCTTTTGCGATGTCAAAGACGATAAATCATACTTGGAATTGCATAAACTTAGCTTAATGACTGGTATCCATTGTTAAATACGAACTAATGTAATTTAATGACTCAGTTTCCCGTAGTTTCTTACACTAGAGTGATTCTTAGTCTGTTCATATTATCATCTACTTGAGAAATTGTTATTACAATATAAATAACAAACCTTATTAAGATAAATATAAACCATCGTTTTCAATAATTCATGGCCATCATTCGGCAAGTTGTTCTATTCCTCTTCGATACCATGCTTAGTCCTTGGGGCGAAAAACTCCCAAAATCCATTTTCAACTTCCTGAAATGTTTTAAACCGCATACCTCTAAGGATATGAGCCATGGACCAAAAGATATAGTAGTCAGAAGGAGCTAGGTCAACACCTCCTACAAGAGAAGGCCATACAACTACGTCACAGAAAACTGACAACGTCTAGAGTACCTATATATTAGGCCAACCAGCGACGATCGGCGTTTAGCTATACGGTAGTCACCGATCTCGGTATGCCCCCACGGGAAGCGAAGAGTTACGGCCGTCACGATCGAACTTTGCCGCATGCATATTTTATGATATTAACCAAACTAAACTTAATCGTAAACGATGAATGATCTTCATCTATCTTTCTATCTTTCATCTACATATTACTAATCGATATATCCCATAAATTAACATTAAAATAGAGAAGCAATAGTCAGAAGTATATGTTATACAACGCTGTAAGCCTAATGCACGTTCTCGATCGAATTCTTTCAACCCCCTTTTTTAAAATTTAATTGGATCAACCTAGAATTTAAACACTGTGCAATTGTTACTATAGCTGTTTAGACAATTCGCAGCTGAAAATCTTCGGATAATAATTGTTTTTTATATACTACGGATTCGAAAAACTGCGGCGCACACGGCGGCTGTATTGACTATAACAATAAGCACGTCACTAGTTGGCATAAGAATGGCGGATAGGTCGTTATGGTATGTAGGGGCTCTAGACGTAGTCATTTTTCAGTGACGTAGTTGTACGACCTCCTCTTGTAGGTGTTGGCTAGGTCTGGACTATATGCAAGATGAGGAAGAAGCTCAAATACCAGTTCCCAAAGTGAAGTTTTGCGGGTTTTTTTATTGTTGTTGTTGTTGGAGTACTGATGTCTATTTACCAATCCTGGGTAGCATTGAAGCATCACAAAGTGCACGCACTTCAGTTGTTCAGAGCAATGATCATCACTGTCCTTTACTCAGAATCGGAAATCAGTTTGAAGTTCACTGAACCTTAAAATCCTACCAAACACACATTGCCTTCGCTTCGAATCGTCCCCTCTTTCAGATAGGAAGTGTGGGCTGGCCTTGAGTGAAGTTATTGCTTTTGGGTGTTGATATTTTGAAAGAGGTCCCTTTATCATCGTACGTAACAATTCGCTTGATGAAACAATGATTGCTTGGATTAGCAGTTTTCTGCAGACTTAAATAGGATAGTTTTGCTTGTTCAGTAGTCAGTTTATGTGAAAAACTTCAATAACTGCACCTTACCGACATGTTGCAGATGCTACACTATAGTTGCTTGTGAGCAACTATAGTGTAGCAACTATAGTGTAGCAACTTGCTAGTGTAGCAGGCTTATGATGCCACACTATAGTTGCTTGTGAGCAACTATAGTGTGGCATCATAAGCCTGCAAGGCCATCGACAATCCTTGTCGATGGATCAGCTTCAACAGCGGCCTACAGAATGTTGCGCTCTACTGATATTGGTCGTCTCGAACACCACTTACTTTTGAGGCGCTTGCAGTAATGTATCCAGGTTCCGTTGTAAGGAAAAAAAAAGCTTTAAAGACGTTCTTACAAATATAAAGGTTAAAAATGTCCAATTTAAAATTTTCTGACGAACAAGTTTGCTATTTGGCATCATTGCCAGAGCGCAAAATCCGCCAGGTGATTATTGATAATATGGGCATCCAAGTATAGATAGTACTTCGAATAATCGGCCTGTATATTGATGGATCGGAGCAGCATGAATGGAAATTGCATCTTTCCCTTCCACTTCGCATGCTTCTCGGGTAAAAAATAACACTCAGTGACAATAATCTGCTGTTTCTCATCTAAGAAGTTTTTAACACTAACTTGAGTAGGGGTCGGAGTTCAACTAATAATAGGATAATAGAAGTTCGGTTAATCTAACCGACATTACACAGTTACTCAACAAACTTTTCCGCCCCTCCTTAAGAATCTTCTCTGACTATGCCTCTGGGTGTCAGCACCTTTGAGATTTTTGAATCAAGCTTGAACAGCACGAATAGTGACTGCCTCCTCACCTTCTACTTCGCATATTTCTGGGGCAGAGGTGGCTCAGTCGATAGTGTGCCATGCTCATAATCTGCAGTTCCCAGGTTCGAATCCTAGCTTGGGCAGCATTGAGCTTTATCTTCGGAAAATTCCGCACCCTGCCCATGGTCAGTAGGGGACACCGATGGGCTTGGAAAATCCACCGTCGTCAGATGGGACGTTAAGCCGTGGTACCGTGTGTGGGAGAGCCATACCCTGTGCACGTTAAAGAACACGCTGGATGGCCTTGACGGGAGGCTACCATCTGTCTCCCAACAGCTGTTCCGGTGGGTCCCCTCCCCCAACCTTCTCTGAGCCTTCGGGGTCCATGTGACCTGGCCATTTAGCCCATTGTGTGCAAAAAAGTGCCGCTCAGAGGTAAAACAACCAACCAACCAACCAACAACCGTGGTACCGTGCGCTGGAGAGCCATATCATGTGCACGTTAAAGAACACGCTGAATGGCCTTGACGGGAGGCTACCATCTGTCACCCAACAGCGTTCCTGTGATTCCCCTTCCCCAACCTTCTCTGAACCTTTGGGTTCTTGTGACATGACCATTTAGCCCATTGTGTGCAAAAAAGTGCCACTCAGAGGTGAAACAACCCAACTTCGCATATTTCTAGGGCCGCATCGTAGCTCTTGGTCCTTTTTGCTAATAATGATGTAAAATTTTACGAATTTCAATACTTAACTCGCCAATTCTACAATGTTTCTTACAATGGAAGCCAAGACTACAATAATTGTAATAGTTCTGGACTGACATAGTGGACTCTCTTATGCGTATAACTCTCTTTCTACAATATTGCATTTAGGATTGAAATATTTTTAGAGTTTATTAGTTTATTTTTGTAATTCAACGCTTTGATGAGATTTCCCCAATTTTTCATTCAAAATTCTATCATAAGGCCATCACATACCTTTAAATAAAATATCAAAGACCGTAATTGCGTCTTCAGAGAGCGGAAAGTTTAACCGTGTTAACAAGCGATTTAAAAGTTGTTATTAGTAGGAAAGAAAAGTGTGGTTGTCGTTTTCGAGGTGATACTTTTATGTTTTTCGTTAGCAGAGTAACAGATCAATAGTAATTTAGTTGATGAGCCATGCTTTAAGTTATAAATGGCTTCTATTAAGGGTGAAATTATTTGCAAATGTGTGGTACGGAACAGCAATTTCCTGTTGATTATTAGTTTCAGTGGTGTAACCAAGATCTAAAATAGAGTTATACACTTGGTTTGGAATAAACTTAATATTTGAAATGTTCATTATGTAACTTATAACTAGGGTGACCAGACGTACCTGTTTTCGAGGGACAGTACCTGGATGAAAAGCCATGTCTCCGACGAATAAAGGCCCCCAGAATTTGTTTAACTGTACAACACGAGCAGAAACATTACCAATAGAATAGTGACAACACTGTTATAAAAAATTTCGGTCTGTAATGCAAGTAACTGAAAAATTAGGGCTATAATTTTATAATGAAAGTTGCCATTTTTGAGCTGTTAAACTAGGGTGAACCAAAGAAAACTAGGGTCTGATCAATACTGCTAACTAAATTTTGAAAAGCCTCCCAATCTTTTTCTTTAAATCTGGTCACCTACAGATAATATTTATATTACTGACTATAGCAGTAATTTTTCCAGCATAAAAGAAAGTTCATCTTAGGCAGTGGCATTGGGACTGGTGGAACATTTTGTTCACCCTTGTTTCTAAACAAAAGTTTGGTTAGTCTGTAGTTCATGATACAATGCCACTATTTTTTTTACACAATACAATATGTATTTAACTAAATGTATAACTTTGTATCCCCTAAAGGTGACTGGTAGAAACAAAAAATTTTTTCTTCCCCCATAAGCATATTATAAAAACCATATTTTCAAATTACTTCTGTAATGAAAGCTAACACTAAATATGTAACATAAATATTTTGTGGAAAAAATTTCACCGACATACGGGACTTGAGTCCACATCTCTCCTGAAAGATGCCAGAGTATTCTTACCGTTTGAACTAATGCCGGCTCATCTTTTATCCACTAATTTAAGACTAAACTTTTCACCGATGATTTTTGGTGCCATCTATGATCAATTGGTGGCAACTATTTCTTTTTATATTGCACTGAGTAAGATGGAAATAATAAAGTCTCTTCATACTATTTAGCATTATTAATAATTTAAACATAGGTGACAATCATAGCTTTACCAGTGATATTTTAACATCAATATATCAATAAATATTTTGTGGAAAAAATTTCGCCAACAACAGGATTTGAACTCTAGCATGTTTTTGGAGAGATGAGAGTTCAAGTCCCATATGTCAGCGAAATTTTTTCCACAAAATATTTATTGACATATTGGTGTTAAAATGTCACCTAGGTAATGCTGTGATTGTCACCTATATTTAACATAAAGTAATGAAAAATGTATAGAAATAACACATTAAAAAGAATATTCAAAAGGTTGTACTAATGATGACTTAAAACTTACATTATGAGCTACTGAAGAAACTGCAATGAAAATACACCAAAAATAGTTATAAGTAAAACACTTTAAATTGTAATCAGACCTATAAAATGGGTGAGCAAACTGCCCTAATTTCTGGGGGAAAGCCTGTCTCTGGATGAAAAGCTCTGTTCCTTTTGAGTAGGTATCCCCAGAATTTAAAAAACATATATTTTTGTTGCAGTGCCTTAAGTAGCTCATAATGTGAGTTTTAAGCCATTATTAGTACAACTTTTGTTGAATATTCTTTTTAATGTGTTATTTCTATACATTTTTCTTTATGCTGCAAATTTGTAAAAACACACAGTTGTTTTTTGTAACAGTGCATAATTTTAAACAATGCACATTGTTATGACTACTGCATGAGCAGATATTTTACTGATAGAATAATAGTGGCTACACTGTTATAAATAAAATTCAGTCAGTAATGCAAGTGACTGAAAAATTAAGACTATAATTTTATAATGAAAATTGTGAATTACAAGCTGCCTAATAAGAGTTAGCAAACATCCCACACTATGGGAATTTTCAAAAGTTTCCAGATCGTTTTCTTTGAATCTGATCATATCCTACACAAAACTAGTAGATTATCTGCAGGTTATGACAGAATAAATGAGTATGCCATCCAGGGACTCGAACCCAGACCCCAATAGTACTATTGATACTTGATTAGACTAACATGATACCACAATGCCACCAGGGTGTGTTTTGTAACAGTGCATAATGCTAAACAATGGGCATTAGTTATGCACTATAAAAGACATCAGTAGAGATAATACCATCTAATGTCAGTAGATCTCTTTACTCCTGAAATATTTAAATGAAAAAAATTAGTTTTGCCATGAGTAGGATTCAAACTACTGAAAGATCGCATTACTCTAAAAAAAGTTTTTTAATTCACAGCCTTCATGAAATTCATGCTTATTTCCACAGTATAAAAGTTCCCCCTCTCCCCCATGATATTTTAAGGAAAGAGGTATTTACTTGAGATCATACTCAAGACTTTTTATAAAAATAAAATATCAAAATGCAAATTCAGAGCCACCATAACTTAACAGCAGACATTATGTTAGTCTTTGAGTACAGGACATTTTCCTGTGATATTACTGAAGGATTTAGATATATATATATACCGAGATTAATAAGCTGAATATCTCTATGCAGGTTAAAAGCTCTGAAAAATAATTTTCTTTGGTGTATTTTAGATTTATGTGTACTAATTTTTAAAAAATTGTTTTTAAAGGAAAACAAATGTTTTGAAACTAAATTTCGTCTACAAGCTGATATTTCTAAAATTCAATGTATTAACAATTTTCCTGAAGTGCATGTGACCTAAGAGATAAAAAAATAGTAAAAAATGGTTCATAACTACAAGTAGCTGAGAATTGAACTCACTGAAGACAGATTAGCAGTTAGAATACCCAGCACGTAACTGGGAGACATGATTTGAGTCCCATTTATAGTGAAATTATTTATTGAATTCTATATCAACAGGTAGTCTATGCATTTACTTTTGATTGATTTCTTCATCAATAACACTGTAGCATGACTGACTATCCATTTTACACTACTTTGGAGCAATATTTGCAAAGTTACCATTCCTGATCGTAGATGGTGCCATAAGTGACAAGGTTGGTTTGTTTAGAGTTGTATGACACATTAGCATCAAAGGCTATAATGTGCCAAACGAATGTCCAAAGAAAAGATAAAAGTCATGATATCTTCAACCAAATTTATAAATAAACTACAAAGACTTTTACAAAAAGTATAAAACAATAAAATGAAATGTAGTGGATAAAATGAACAAACATATAAATATGTTATAAATATAAACATAAAAGTAACCCAGGTGCAAGTGACAAGGTCAGGCAGATCAGTTGGCTGAGGAATGAATTGGCCATTGAAAGTTTAGCAGTCAAAATGCTTAGCATGTAACTAGGGGATATGGGTTCAAGTCCCACTCATGGTGAACTAATTTTTCAGAAAAATTAGTTCTTATATTTAGATAGATTTAATTATGACCTTCATCTTCAGGTGTATTTTTCCATTAAATGTATAAAGTCAGGGTTTTTTATAATGTAGATTATTAGCAGGAATGGAAAAACTGTGTGTGGTAACTAAAATGTTCTCTCATATAACATGATTCTCACAACCTCGGTTCTTTAAAAAATAAATATTAGGCTCATAAAATTCTTGGCTGACTCCTAGAATTTTCAGAAATTTTTCAATCCCTAATTGTTAATATTTCATCATGGCTATATTTTGAAAAAAAATGCAAAATCTCTTTTTTTTCCCCCTTAGGCTTTTCAAGTCTACAAAATGGATGCTGATTTGTTTGCTGAACAGGACTATGAAACACAATATTTTGGATTCCATCCACGTGCATTCACTGATGGAAGTAAGTTTTATAATAGTTTCATTAATATCAGATAGACTGCTTGTAATTTAGAAAGCCACAGAATATACTTGCATAAAGATACTTCCTTTCAAAATCATACACAGTTCACAACTTTTTGCCTTCATGGTTCTCATGGTAATTGTCCTTTTCAGGCTGTAATTTTTTTAGCTATGTGGTGTGATAAAATGTTCAACATTGGTATTCAATAAAAAAAAATTAAATTTTTTGCCAATAAGGCTACAAATAACCTAATTATATGGTAATTAATCATAGAAAAATGAAACATAATTTCAGATTTCCACTGTTAAGTCACATTTTAAATCCTACCTATGAACCATGGCATTATATTAGGATCAAAATATCACAATATGTAATGTGTGATAATAAGTATAAATTCCTCATGAGATGGTAATTATTATAGAAATTTTCAAGACTAATGATTTAATTACACCCTAAAATAAATATGTAGAATAAAATATAAACTTTTTTAAGTCTGACTCAGGAACACCAAATGGAACATAGTAGTAATAATTTAAATATCACCTAATTGTAAATAATAAAAACATATAATTTGGCTGAAACTTTTCATGATTCAAAAATAATTATGCCCCATTTGATTCCTAAAATAAAATTTCATCTTAATTTTGGAGAAAAAAATCAGAAACCTTAATTTGTATAACATGTAAAAAGTTATGTTCAAATTTTACTCTTTGCTTGGCCAAGGCAGGGGTGGGCCACCTAAACTTAGCAAAGAGCTGCAGAAAAAAAGTCTATTTAAAAACAAAAAAATACATTTTTAATGAGCAATGAATTCAAAAGAAAAAACTGTGTCTTGAAGAAATCAAGAAAATGTCTTAAGAAATAAAACTATGCATTTTTAATGAGTACTAACAAGATTTATAGCCTAAAAACCTAAAAATGTACAGTCAAAAAAATTGGAAGAAATTATGAGATTCAGTATATTAATTATTAGTGTTATGAATCACAAATTATTTTGCAGTGAACCACAATTAGAGCAGGCCTGCTCGCGGTTATCAATGAATATCAACTCCCTCGGGAGGAGACTGACCACCTTAATATGCAAATGGTTCTAAACTATGAGTTGTGAAATGCCATTATTTTTCTATCTTTCTCTTCACGTGTTTGAGGTATAACCCACGATATGAATATCAGTGGGTTATACCTCAAATATGACTCCAAATCAGTCAAAGGATAATCATGAAATATGTTGTTGGATGCATGCAATAATGGTTACCTTTAACCTTCCTTTGCACCTATTTGTGTTGCAGTTATTTAGAGATGTATATGTTAATTTAATAATTGTTCCTATTTATTTATTTATGTGTTAAAACATTATGTTAAAAGTTGATATTCTTTGAAACAAATTGTATTTTGTTTTGATAATGAAGAGCCAGTATCCTAATGACACTGATATGTCTTCAGTGATAATTCAATATCAACAAACACTAATATCTTTCAAGCTGTGTAATCTGTGTTCTGTAAATCTATTACTTAATATTACATCAGCTGGAACTCCTCATTATGTACACTGATTTATGTATCAGAGCTCCTTTATGGAATCCTTTGTAGCAATGTGGGATTATTCAGTAATAGTGATAACTTCTTGCACTGTAATTTGGTGTGTTTGTATTACTATATTCAAACTGCAATAACATCTCAAGTTCTAAGTAGCATTAATTACTGCAATCTTAAACTACTGTGCTTCAAAATTGCTTTTGTGTCATTGATTAGGTAGATTTGGTTCTTTCTTTATCAAACTTTTATTATATATTTTGTTTATTTGGTGATCCTACATAAAAGTATTTCCACAAAAATTCTAAAAGAAAATATTGATCTTATTTTCAAGAGGTTCAGTGAGTTAGTAAATACAAGGAACTCTGCTTTCCAACAGGGGTAGATATAACTGAACAGTATCCAACCTTTTATTCATCTTAACATTTAATCTCTGAATCACTGCAAGTCTGCAATTAACCCTTCCAGTGTCCAGAACATATATATCCGTTTTTAGTACAATAAAATGATTTAAAAAAAAATAAAAATTGCCATTTTAAAATTTTTAATAGATATCTTATAAAAATATGTAATTTAAACTTGATAAATAATATTTTCTTTTTTTTATTTGATGCATATTTTATTAAACTATGACATAAATAATATGTCAAAGCCATCTGTTTGCCATTTCTTATAAGTTATATAAGGTATTGCCAATTTGTTTGTTAACATTACTTTGTGCTGAAGCAATCCCCTAATTTAAGCTCAGAAGTTTGATTTGAACTATTATCAACAAATTTTTTCTTAAAGTTTTTAAAATCTCCTGATAATTAACAAAGAACTGCTACTTTTTAAAAATGGAAGATTTTGGAAGTAATTATGAAATGTGTACCTATTTTTGGTATATCACTGTAAAAATTGTTATTAAAATTAATATATTACTACATTGATCAAATTTACTTCAATAAAATTCAGAATTAAATTCTTTTTAATTTGGTATATAACATGAGCTATTCTGTTGATTAGTTATTTATTAAAAATATTGTAAACGTGGCTTGTTTATTGGACTGCAACAAGCCTGGACTTTATCTCAAAGTATAGTACAGAGAAAAAAAATTCAAAATGGAAGAAATGTTTACTTTAATCAAGAATTTTTTTTTTGTGTGTGTGTTATTTAGAAATAAATATCCTTTCTATTCATGTGCATTATAATCATTTCTGTCTATTAGCTTTTTTTTATAAATTTTTAATTGTGTTGCCAGATGCATTTTTTTACTACATGACTCTGAAAAAGTGCTATTAAAATGAAACATTGTCTTTTTTGTTAAATATTTTATTTTCAGACAATCCAGAATTAAATGTTGATTAATTTGGCATATAACATGCCATAATTCCTTTCACTAATTATTTGGCAAAAAAGTTCTAAAGTTAAATTTGACCTCTGGATGTAAACCAGTTTTTCAGGCTGGACACTGGAAGGGTTAAAAAGCATTAGAACCTTTGAGAACACATATATTCTAAACATGTCAGTAAGTTATTTTTATTGCAAAATGCTGAAGCATAATATTCTTAAAAATGTTTTTATAGAATATCATTGTGTTAATGAAATCTATTAATGCAATATTTCCTCAGTTACAAAGCATATTTTTATAACAACTTTTTTTATGTATATTTTTATAACAACTTTTTTTAAACTTGGACAATGGTTGGAAATTAAAATTTTTAATTTTTGCAATGCACAGGACTTTTTAAGTTTTCTTTTTAAATCAGAGACTAATTTAAAATTGTTAAAAAAAAAAGTAACATGCAGAAAAATCTAAAAGATATTTTTTTTTTCATTTCTATGAAATCACTGTTGAGATAGTAATTACTCCTTACCTATCTTCCTATTGCTTTTCACTCATCATTTGTTGATTTGTCAAAACAGCTGTTCTGCTGTATCTTTCACTATCACTTTTAAATATGATAGACAAAAGTGGTGATTCATGTGTCAAATGAAAGTTTGTGAAACAAGGAGTGTCATAGGCTACAAAAAATTTACCTCCCCACACCTCCCATTCTTTCTTTCCTCCTAAAAATGGGGAAATATGAACATGATTGTTCCACTATATATCCAGAAAGCAAGGGCCAAAATAATTAGGTATGCATCAAATGAAAGCTTGTGACATGGGTAGTGTCACAGGTTATAATAATTCTCCCCCATGGCTTCCCTCCAAAAAAATGTGTGAAGAATGGTTCTACTATATCTTTTTAAAGCAAGAGCTGAATGTAACAAGGATATGTCAAATGAATACTAATGATGTGGGGAATGTTGTGGGCAATAAGAATATATACTCTCTCTTGTTTTCTTCCCCCCTAAGAAAGGGGAAATTGGAAAGTCATTCTTTTACTATACTTTTTGAATGTGACGGCCTCTGGTTTTTAGTTGGTCAAAAGGTTAGTTAGGTGTCAAATGAACAAAAGGCTAGTTAGGTGTCAAGCTAGTTAGGTGTCAAATGAACCATTGTAGACTACTTTGAATTATCCCCCCCCCCCCCCCACATCACCACCACCACCACCATTCTCTCCTCCACGCAAAAGGGGATGGAAATTTCACAGGGATCAACCTTAATGAGTTATATTTCAGTCAAAGCTTGTTATGTCTCTAGTGTCATGTGGGCTACCTCTAACACGACTCCTAAAAAAAGGGGAAGGAAAAATGTGATTGGTGTTTATGAGTCATATATCAAATGAAAGTTTGTAAAGGTAGGTGTTTTTAGTGACAAAGAAAAAATGTAACTAAGTTAAAAATTTGAAAAAAATACCCATCTTTCTATATGCACCCTAAAAAATGAAAATAAACCTAAAACATATCAAATCAGTCACTGAATTTGTATTCAATTCAAAGGAAGATAGGGCACCAATTTCCCTACTCAACATGATTGCTGATGTCCTATCTTCCTTTGAAATGAATACGAATTCAATGACTGATTTGATATGTTTTAGGTTTATTTTCTACTTTTTAAGGTGCATATAGGAAAATGGGTATATTTTTTCAGTTCTATAGTATGGCTAAATTGGTTGGCCCTTCTCATATAACCAAGTAACTTTTCATTCAATTTAATATATATTTATATATTTTTCTGTTTTTCAGTATATAATGCTTTTCATGACTATATTCATCATGCGCTAAATACAATGCAAGAATATCTAATCCAGGAGGTAAGTGCTTTTTAAATCAATTAAGCTTTAATGCAAAATTTTTAAGCAGAAATAGGGTGGTGGATTCATATTTGCATTTCATTATAAGCACAGTAAACAGGACCATAGATAGGCTGGTTAATTGAAATAACAGTAATCTGGCACATCATTTATTCAAATATTGTTATGTTTTAGTGTGCTGAAATAAAAATGGATTATTTATTGAGCATTGTAGAATATTAAATAATGGCAGTAATTTGTGTATCTTAGTTGCTACATTGCCTGCCTGGCCATATTATTATGAACACTGCATCATGCACGGAGTACCAAGAAAAATGTCAATGTATGAAAAATTTCTCACTGACATTAGTATTCTATAACAACTGTAAAGGCATGGTGGAAAGCAAAGTTAAGTGCAACATGGGTCAAAAAGGCTAATCTTACTGCCCATTCACCCACCTATCCACCACTGTTCTGCAGTGAATCATGCTTGACCACTAATCAAAGAGACTTAGGTATTTTTTGTATCTCTGTTTTTGTAGTCTTCTAAAGTCACCTTCCTCATAGATCTGCTTTGGGGCATATTATACTGCTAGTCTCCTGTCAGCCCTCTGTAACAAGCAGCTGCTTGAGGTGTAATTTACTTTTATTTTTTATAATGTATAATAGAAACAAAAGTTGTATTAAAAATACTTAATTAATATATGCTATATTTCATATATGGGTGGCTTTTTGCATAGTATTTTTGTAATATGATTAGTTAGCAATCTAATTTTGGCACAAGATTTTTATCACTGAGTGCCATTGAGAAATAAAATTGACAATCTTGTTATTTATTTAAAAGCATTTTTATTGTAAGTAAGTAACTTCATTGACATTTTTTTTTTCAAGTACAATTTACTGTCAAATAAATTTCAAATGATGCTTATACTATATTGGTTGATATAAGCTTTTTATTTTCTAGTTTGGAGAAATAATGCCCAAAGAATCAATACAATCTAATACTGAATCATTGTTGCAGACTATAATGAAGTCTGTGGATAAAGCATTCGATAAACTAGAGGTTAGTACTTGTGCATTAACATATATTTATATATGTTAATGCATAATAAAATAAATATGTTAATGCATATAATAAGGTTAATGCACAATAATAAAATATATATTTAATAACGTTACATAAATATATATTTAATGACAAGATTTATTTCACAATATCACTGTTAGGAGAGTTGTCTCCTGTGTTGTAGCTTGAGATGCTAAAACAATTTGATAGTAGTAGTTCATTTTACATATTGTGCAGTTAAATTCTTAGGTATATTTACTACTATGGGAGAAGTAATCCTTGGCTAGTGTACACTCGCTGTAATTGCTGCTGAGGCTTATGCTCAGTTGCTGCGGTGCTCTAGTTGTCAGTGGTTTGCCAGTCCAATAGCATCTGTTTAACACATGGAGGAGGTGTTTCTCCAGCTTTAAATGCTTGATGAGTGGTAAAGCTACAAGAACATCTTCACTGCAACCATGCCCCATAACATGCCATCCTGCAGCACACATAGAGAAACACCTCCTCTAAGTGTTAAACTGATGAACATCCCATACATCAGCGGGCAGTGCAATGACCACCAATGCTATTGGTGGTCATTCTATTGGACTGACAAACCACCAACAACTAGATTACCGCAGCAACTGAGCATAAGCCTCAGCAGCTACTATGGTGAGTGCACCAGCCAAGGATTACTCTCCCATAGTAGTAAATATACCTAAGCCTTTAACTGTATGATATGTAAAATGAACAAATACCATCGAATCATTTAAGCATCTACAGCTGCAACACAGAGACATAACTCTTCTAACAGTGATATTGTGATATAAGCCTATTTATTATTATTCACTGTGATCACTTGTAATGATTTAAATATATATTTATCTGACCACTGTAAATGGTACAAAAAAAAAGAAAAATATATTTTTACTTAATTGTAAAATTAGGTAAAATGCTAGGTTGTTAAATGTTGGTAATATTCTCACACAGTAGCAGGTCATGACGTAAGTGATGAAGCTAAAGTATATTCAATAAGTGCAATTTCTATTGATAGGTGAACAGAATCACATGATTAGTGACATCACAGCCCATGCTCAACCACAACACAAGCAAAATATCTTTTTAGGTCTGTTCACTTAGAATATACAACAGATTAAAGTGCATACCAGTTCAATAGAAGTTTTAGTTAAAATCAGGATTTTGGAAATAAAGCTGAAACCTTTCATAATGATAATAGTTAATAATTTTGGTTCATTCTAAAACCATGTCTTGATGTGGAAGTTCTTTTCTATAATGCTGTAATTTAGAAATTGGTTTGCCATTCTGCAACAGTATTAAATATTTCTACATTTGCTACAATTAGAAGCCATCCCATGGCCGAGTGGTTAGCGTGCTTGGCTACTGATCTAAGGGACCTGGGTTTGAGCCCCAGATCAGGCATGGATGTGTGTTGTTTTTCTGCTGAGGTCCTGCCATCCTCACAGACCTTCTACTATGGCCATATACACTGACAGGCTCCTGTCAAACCTCTGTGGCAAGCAGCTGCTTGAGGGGGTATTTTTTTTTACAATTAGAATCATGACATTTTTAAACAACAGTATTTTCACACACAGTTTCCATCATTGCTGAAATGCATTAGTAAGATGTGCATCCAAGAAACTGTTATTTCTATAAAAAGAAATTCATTTAACATAAAATACTGAGAAATGTTGTAAATAATCTTCGATATTTTTTTTTCATTTTACTTAACTAGCATTGTGCGACCATAAACATTTAACTTAATTTTGCTTTAACTATAGAGTCATTTTAGTATATAGAGTCATTTATACTATAGAGTCATTTTAACTATAGAGTCACTATAGTACATTTTGCTTTAACTATAGAGTCATCTACATTGTATTCATAAAGCAGTTATGAACAGTGATAATACTTTATTGAAAAATTGCACATTTAATAAAGAAAACTTAGTGCTTAAACAGTATTCATTTTGAACATAGCATAGAGCAATTGTATAATTTATCAAACTGCCCAATCCCTAATTCTGTGGGGGACGGGGGTAGCTCATTTGGTAGCGCACCAGGCTCGTAATCTGTAGTTTCCGGGTTCAAGTCCCAGCTGGGTCAGCATTGAGATTTATCTCCGCAAAATTCCTTGCCCTGCCCACAGTCAGTAGGGGATACCAATGGGCTTGGAAAGGCCACCGCCTGTTGGATGGGATGTTAAGCCTTCGCCCCGTTTGTGGGAGAGCCATACCCTGTGCACATTAAAGAACACCTGGATGGCCTTGATGGGAGGCTACCATCTGTCTCCTAACAACTCCTCTCCCCCAACCTTCTCTGAGCCTTTGGGGTCCTTGTGATCTGGCCATTTAGCCCATTGTGTGCAAAAAAGTCCACTCAGAGGTAAAACAACCTAACCCTAATTCTGTGATATTATTAATGCACACTTTCCAGTTTAATCAAAAATTGACTAAAAATACATTGAATTTAATCTCACAGTATCAATTTTCCATGACTTATTGGTACAACTAAGAACAGAAGAACATAAATGTTTCAAAACATCATTGATAGTTACAATCTAGGTCCATGGGACACCATTCACAAACTGACTTTTATGGTGCAAAGAAAATAAGTGTGACCATTGATAGTTAAAAGCAATGTAATAGCTTATGTTGCTAAAGTAAAATATATTTCTGTTAATGAGAGGGATTAAACTTTTGTAAGTTGAAAGAGAATCATTTTATATGCAGCCATGTGAATTTCATCAATCAGATAAAAGATTATAAGCAATGATCATTTAACCAACACAAATAAACAAGCAAGATGAGCAAACTAAAAGGTTTCATTTATTACTGTGTGATCTTATCAGTTATTATGTCTTCTACATTTGGTATTTGCTAGAAAATATTTAAGTTTCATTACTAATACATTTTGGAGAGCTACAAGTCTTAACAGAGGTTCCTTTAAAAATGCTGAACATTACCACATGTATTAAACATATTTGTAAACTAGATTTCACACATATTTTACAAAATATTTTTTCTATTGATCAAAAATATTTTCTACACAGATTTTATAAAAGAATACAATAGTTCACTTGTTCATACAGTACCTCATTTTCCCTAGTTTGTGAATTCCTGGCATTGAAAACAAACTGCATAAAGTTTAACTAAAAGTTTGAGATTAATCATCTTACATTTTATCACAATTATATAATATACAATGCTAGAAATATCTACTGGAAGCTACTATAATATGTACATGAAATAGAATATTCAATTGGAAGATATTAGCATGTTAGTGATCACTCAGCACATTTATAACTGTATCTCCATTAACATGGTGTCAGGCCTGAAAAACTGAATTGTAGCAGGGGGGCCAGGCTTTTTGTTTTTCAACTGCTCAGTCAAAAAGAGTGAAATTCTAGAACTTTATTGCCAAATAATTAATGAAAGGAAATAGGAAAAAATATTCAAATTAATATGCAAAAAGAATGCATATGCAATACTGGCATAGCACCCCTACCAGCTGCATAGAATCTTCTGCTCGAAGAAATTACCACAACAGCAACTAACACTGCTAGAGGGAGAGTTATATTAATATATTACTTGCAACAACATTCACTGCCAGAAGAAGCTTTGCACATGCAACACGAAATATGTCACCACTTAGGTTTAGCATTTAGTCGAGTTTGTTTAAATGTTTTATAAGTTCATTTATATGACAAATTTTAAAGGAATGTCAGAATGTAAAGGCTTAATACAGACTAGTTGAGCATGCTACAAATTAAAGCAGTAATGAATTGCAGAAGAATGTATAATGTAGGAATAGTCAAATCCAATTTAATATCAAAATGTAAAAAATCAGATTGGTAACCTGAAGATAACAACAGAACTTCTGAGTGTGTGCCAACCAATGCAGGAAGGATGTGATCTACCTCAATATTTTGTCAAGCCTAAATAACATGACTAACTATATCAGTCTGCCATTGCCAATGGCAGCATAAACCATCTGCCATCGGTGACTCTATGTTGCACAAAAAAAATGGACATCTCCATTACCTGTGGTCTACAATTCAAAATGTTACCATCCATCACTCTGGAACTCTTGAACTGTGGAGAACTTGGGTGTTTTAAATTCACATGCGAGTTAAAAGTAGATGCTGAAATGGCAAAAGATAATGTAATAACTAAATACTGTAACAACTTTGTAAATATTATAAGTTAAGAAGGTAAAAGTGGTAACTAATGCCATTGATAAGGTATATTATCTTAATTTATTCAACATCATAAGATCTCTATGGTCTAAGAGATATGAGTGTAATCAAAAAAAACTCGCTGGTGAGTTTTCTATCATTGCCTAAGTGCAAAGCATAGGTAAACCATGGAGTATATATAGCTTGCTCAATGGTAATTAAATTGCAGCATAATCATGTTAAATAAACTGATTCTAGAGTAGATCTTAAGATTCTAGAGTCTAAAGAGAAAAATTATGAATATTAAATACGTTTTCTCATAGGTTTATCTGAATGATAATGTATTTAACATACCATCTCATATTGTACTACCTGAAGACCACATACACTTGAAGCAAACATTTTCAGAAGACGAGGAGAAACAGCTAGATCTTGAAATTGCTGAACTGAAGCAAAAAATAATAAATGTGAGTAAAGAGTGTTTAAAACAATATTCATTTTATTTGCATAGATTTAGGTGTAGAGAAAAAATATACAATGGTAAATCAAAATGTAAAGTTAATTTGTGTGTAAAACACTAATATCACATGTCAGAATATGCTCCCAAGGCCATCATACCTACTACATTGTTTAGACATGTCTACACATCTATCCATAGTGAATACACAGATTACCTGTAGAAATAGACTTCAACATTAGTTAATATTTCTGAAAAAAATTTTCTCACCGACACAGTGGGAATCGAACCCACAACTCCAGATTCATGCCAGAGTGTGCTACCATTACACTACACATCGGACAAGGAAATCTTTCAGAATAAGACCTTATAAATCTGTCGCCCACTGGAGCATGAGAATGCTCAACCTTATTCAGCCAGTAATTCGAAAACTTCATTTTGAACTTTTCCCTCATTTTAGTTAATACAGTCCATACCACATCCCTTCTGACTATCATCTTTTTGGCCCTCTGAAAAAAAAAGCATTACATGGACATCGATTTTCAGTTATTACAAGTCAAAGAAGTGGTGCACAAGTGGCTTCATGAACATTGTTTACTGTTGTTGAAATGTCAGATGGCCAGAACAGTTTTCATCACATTATTTAGAACATCTCTGAAATGCTCAGCCCACATAGCCATCACAGAATCCTCACCTTCAACCACCTTGCCATGTTTCTTCCTCAATCCCTGTGTACCCTTCTAAACCTTTCCACCCATTCATATACCTTTCTTTAACTAATAAATTTTTCTTCATATTGTGCTAGCATTATTCTGTGAATTTGGGAGAGTGTGATTCTTCTGACCACAAAACTCGGATCACATTAACTGGATTGATTAATTGAACAGTGGAGCCAATCTGATTGCATCTGGATGGTACAAAACAGACTGAGTGTGGGCAACTGATGTAATGTTTCATGCATGCATGCAGACAGACACACACACACAAACAAACAAAGAAACACCTCATGCAGCCTTGGGCTGCATGAGGTGTTTCTTCCAACCAGACTGTACAATTTTTCTCTTCAGATGTCTCTTCTGAGCTATAGCTGCTGCATTTGGCCACTCTAGGCCAATCCTAGCAAGGTCCTATTTGACATTGTCTGTCCATTGCATCCTAGTCTTCCACTTTTTCTCAAACCCTTAGGTATACTGTTCATAATCCTGTCTAATAAATAAAAATCATTGTTTGCCTATGGGCAACATGGCCAAACCAATGCAGTATCTCTCTGCACAATATGCTGCTTAAAAGAGGTTGATGACGCCTTCTAACCTCGTCATTACTTACAAAATCAAACCACCTAATGCCCAAGATACTGCATAAGCATCTAGAATCAAAAGATCAAGTTTATTGTTATCCTGCTTACAAGGGGTCCATATTTCACTACCATAACTCGCCTTACAACTAAACTATTATACAGCCTAATTTTAGTCTTTAGATTTATACGTCTATTTTTCCACTCTCTCCATAGATTCTTAAAAGTCCCGACAGCAGTCCCTATTTTCCTATTTAGCTCATGCCGCATATCACCAGTATCTGTTACATATCTCCCAAGATAATTAAACTGAGACACATGATCAAGAGTGCAGCCATTCAAAGCAACTGAAGCACTATCTATCTGACCAATTTTCATCACTTTAGTTTTTTCTCTGTTTATTACCAAACCTACTCTATTACCAGTCTTGTCAACAGCCCTAATGAACGAATTCATCTCATCAGCATCATTAGACAACAAGGCCAAATCATCTCCATAATCTAAATCAGAAATTTTGAAATCTCTAGACCATTTAAGGCCAAAATTTTTCCCTTGCAAAGAATTTTGCATAACATAATCAATAACCAAACGAAAGAGAAAGGGAGACAAAATGCACCGTTGTCTAACTCCACAAGCAATGCTAAACTAATTGCTGCAAGATGTACTAACTCTCACATGACTCAATGTTATTATAGAGAGCTTTCATTACACTAACTGACTTATCAGGTAGTCCATATGATCTAACAATCAACCACAAATTATGTCAATCAACAGAGCCAAAAGCCTTTTTGAAATCTATAAAGCTAATAACCACAGGTTTCTGAAACTCGAAATATTTCTCAAGAATCTGCCTAAGTGAAAATGTTTGATCAATGCATCCCCTACCACTTCTGAATCCACACTGTTCATCATGCAGTTGTTCATCAACCAAATTCTTAATTTTATTAAGTATAATTATGCAAAGAACTTTACCTGGAACAGAGAGTAAACTATTCCCCTATAATTATCACAAAAACTGCAATTACCTCTTTTAAAAATTGGAACAATGATAGCTCTAGTAAAATCCTTAGGAACAATACCTTTATCATAAAAAAAATTCAAAATTTCAGTCAGCCATGTGACAATGCAAATGTTCCCAGCTCTAAGCATTTCAGTGGCGATTTCATCCACACCTGGGGATTTATGCAGCTTTAATTTAGAGACAGCCAAAGTGACTTTGGAATGTGATATAGGGCCATTATTAAAGCCAGTAATGCATCTTATCCTTATCACAAGCAATGGGAGTAGAAATAATCACATTATTTAGAACATATTTGAAAAGCTTAGCCCACCTAGTCATCACGGAATCCTCACTTTCAACCACCTTGCCATGTTTATCCCTCAGTCCCTATGTACCTGTCCGTTTCTTCCCACATAAAACATTAACAATCTGGTACAATGCCCTGCTGTTGTGCTGTCTAACTGCTTCCTCTGCTTTGTCAGCCAAACTATCAAGCCAAAGATTCTTATCAGCTGTTAACTGATGCTTTACGCTTATTAAGCTTGTTGTAATGCCTTCTGTTAGGGCTAGTAGGGTGTTGATTCATATTAATCCTGAACTTCCTTTTTTCAGAAATAAGTTCCATAGCCATATCATTCAAATAATTTTGTTTCCTCTGTTCCCTTTTACCCAAAAGAGTACTGTTGGTTTCAAGAAAACCTGTTTAAACTGGAGTGGGGGTGGCTCAGTTGGTAGCACACCTGGCTCGTAATCTGTAGTTCCCAGGTTCAAGTCCCAGCTGGGTCAGATTTATCTCTGCAAAATTCCCTGCCCTGCCCATGGTTAGTAGGGGGCACTGATGGGTTTGGAAAGGCTGCCACTCATCAAGCTGGACGTTAATCCGTGGTCCCGTGTGCGGGAGAGCCATACCCTGTGCACGTTAAAGAACACACTGGATGGCCTTGATGGGAGGCTACCATGTCTCTCCCAACAGCTGTTCTAGTGGGTCCCCTCCCCCAACCTTCTCTGAGCCTTTGGGGTCCATGTGACCTGGCTATTTAGCCCATTATGTGCAAAAAAATGCTGCTCAGAGGTAAAACAACCCAACATGTTTAAACTAATTCCATTCTTTCTCAACTTCAGCAGTAAGCAAACCATGGTTGTCATAATGACTAAATAGCCTACCATTGTATGCTTTGGCTATATCTGGATCTTTCAGACCTTCAGTGTTGAAGGTAATTTTCTTAACATTAGCACAACATTTCTGAAGCTTCAGCTGCAAGACACTTTTGACCAGATAATGATCAGACCCAATTTCAGCTTCCCTGCATGATCACCAGATCATGCAGGGGGTGTGCCTAAGGGTGAAATCCATGTATATTTATAAATGTCCCGGTGTTTGAAATATGTGTTAGTTATTCATAAGCCATTAAGTTTACTTACCTGTAAGAGACGTTCCCCATTGCCAATTGGAACTACCAATGCCAAGGGGACCTAAAACTCCTGCCCAAAGGTCAGAGTCAGTACCAACTTTAGCATTGAAGTCACCTAGCACAAAAGAAATATCTCCTTCACAGAATTCAAAATATCCTGAAGCTGGCTGTAAAACATATCCTTCTCATTCTCATTAGAGTCCTCTGTGGGGGCATAACAACAGATGGCATTCAAGTCTTGAAACATATGTAGACATATATAATAATTTAGTAAGTATGATGGCCTTGGGAGTGTATTCTGACATGGAATGATTATTTTACATATAAATTACCTTTACATTTCGATTTACCCTTGTATTTTCTTACAGCATTAGTAAAAGTTGGTCTATGAGATTAAATAAGTATGTTAGGTATAAAAACTGTTTCTCTTGCAATTTATTCTAAGAATTCAACATAAAAAATTGTTTTGGTTAGAAAGCTCACATTTTAGCACAAATATCCAATTCCAGAAAATAGTAATTTTTACAAGAATATGATAGTTATATGAAAAAAAGAATTATTTCAATGTTATGCATACAAATTTCAAACAACCAGAGGCCCAATCAGACTACACTCAGTTTTTTAAGCATGTCTATAGGGAACAAGATTTGGCCATTAAAAGCAGCGTATTGAAGGGTTTAACCCTTCCTGGATCAAGGACGTAATAGACTTTTTTTTGTATAATACATGAAACTTTGATTTTTTTTACGTTTGAAAATTTTATTACATATGTTTTTAAAAAATACATAATAAAAGCTTGAGAAATAATTTCTTTTTTCATTTGATGCATATTTTATTAAACTACAATATAAATAATTTAATAAAGCCATCTGATTGCCATATTTTAGAAGCGCTATACGGTATTGCCAATATTGCGCTATATGCGCAATACCGTATTGCGCTATACGGTATTGCCAATATTGCCAATTTGTTTGTTAACGTTACTTTGTGGCCATGCTTTACGTTACTAGGGGCCATGCTTTTCGAATAATTTTAGAAATATTCAATCTACATGGCCTAAACAGAATATAGATGTCACCCGTAAATTGGTGATATGGCAATCAGTTATGTTGTTAACCCTTTGATGAATATAAACATGCCTATATGTTTGGCATAATGGGCTGTACAGAGTGCAATTTCTTAAAACTCGTATATGCTTCTGCCATCTGTGGGGAACTGTCAGTTTAATGTTCAGTTGGTTTTAATGCTTTAACAAATGCAGAGTAGTATATAATGAAGAAAAAATTACTAGAATGTGTTGTGCAGTATATATATAAAAAAAAAACTAGGTTATGCTTTTCAGTGTTTTTTTCCCCCCATTGTGAATAGCTTAACTGCTAGCCAAAGATTTAGTTAATAAGCAAAATTTAGTTAATTACCAATCATGAATAAAATAAGATGATTTTTTATTGTTGTAATTTCTTTGTATTGTATAATGACTTAATGTCAACCTTTAGAATGAACTAGGATCTGTATTGTTTTAATATGTTTTTTGCTGCAGCATTGACTATTAAGCAAATTCATTTGTTTTTGTAAACTGATTGAAATATAACATACTCTGGATTATTGCAATTTCCAGCTAGAAAGTGTTTATAATAGTTACTTTTTCATCTGTAGGAAAGAATTAGAAAAGCTTACTTGAAGCAAAAGTTGCATGAGCAAAAGACAATAAAAGAAGAATTGGACATATTGAAAAATAGGCTTGAGAAGCTAAAATCCATTGCTCGAGCTGCTGGAAGTAAGTTCTTCATATAATATTTTCAAACTGATCTAGTTAAGTGGCTTCCAAACTTGTAAAGCATTACCACTTCCACAGCAACTGGGAATTAGGAAACAATTTAAATCTCATTTAATTAAGATTATAGCTGCTTAAATTGATTTTGTGGCACAAACAAGCATAAATTTTTCATAAGGTCCTTGCAAAAGCACTAATTGAATTTAAAGCTATTTTCTAAAAATTTCATAAAATCTCTACAAAAGTTAAAATTAGGTTGTTGAATACAATCACTAATTTCTAGTTATGTCAGTTATAAAACAGATGAATGTTTCATTGTAGTGTTTATAATAGCTGAAAATGTATCGTAGTTCTAATAAGTGATTTATCTTTTATGACATTTATTGTAGCATTACAGTTGAGTATGATGTTCACACTGATAGTTCACATGTGATGCTCACTGTCCTCATTGTGTCGTCACTAGACTAAAGGGACTCATGTTTTAACCAAATATATATATTGTAACCCAAAACACGTTATACCTTAAAAGATGTAAGAATGCATTACATATCTATTTCTAATCTTGTGTAATTTATAATAATCTTGTAATTGTGAAAAATATAAAATGTTTCTTGATTAAAATTTCAACATTTTAATCAGTCTTTAGTAATTGAAAATAAACATCATGGTTTTTAATTATTTTTTACTTATTCTCTATATATAAATGAATGGCTTGTTGCTTTATGTTGTTACCCACAAATTTCTAGTTTCTGCTCTAGTATTTCTAATATTTTTTGTTTCAAATAGCATTAACATATTAATTTAATTATAATTAATGATATAAGAATAATTTAAATGATTAGTAACATGCATTTCTGTTTATATGTCTTATGATGCATTAGAGAAACATTTTACCCAAATAGGGCACAGGCAGACTTGGACTCAATAACTTTGGACTTGAGTATATTTCAGGCTAATGTTTTCGAGACTGCACAATCTCTAGTAACAGCTTACCTAAATATTCATGATTTAAATATGACTTCTCACTTTAAATGAATATAAAAATGTGTTATTTTAATTTGTAAACATTATTATTCATTTGACCTCCTTTAATGCAACTTATTATGGTCTGGAGGCTTCCATGGTTTGGGAAAATTTTTGAAAAATGACTTGTCTGAGGAAAACTCTTATGATGTTCTGTTTTCGCCAAAATTTTTGTGGCTGAGTTACATGTTTAGGGTGGGGGAAATTCAGAAAAATTTGACCAGCCAGCAGTTTGTACTACAAGCATATACTGACAAGAGAGGACAACTTTTTTTCCTGCTTTGATGTGTATTAAAAAAAAGGAAATAATTATACTGTACTCAAAAGGAAAGTTGATGTTCTTTTCTTGGAAATATTTTTCTATATAATTTTCCTTAGCTTTGAAAATAATAAGCAGTGCCATAAAATTAATTTGCCATTAGTGAGTGAATTTCTCTAGCCCTCACATATTTGTGTAAAAATTTTCAATTGGCAGCAAGCTTTGTTACTTCAATTGCTTCTTATACAATAATAAGAGCATATTTCAAATTACTATTATCATCATCATCCTCAATGGCCATGGGCTACAGAGGTCCAACCAGAACGAGCAATTTAGTTCTCCAAGCATACTGTATCTATCCTGAGCTACATCTACCGCATCTGGCTACTGCACACCAATTCTAACAAGGTCCTGTTTGACGCTGTCTGCCCAACGCATCCTAGGTCTCCCCCTCTTTCTGCAGCCTTTAGGTACATTGTTCATAATCTTATTTGCCTAATCCAGAATTACCCATACAAGAGGTTACTATTATATACCTATATAATTATATATGTATGCATAACAAAATAACTGTTTCACAGAATTTATATCATGTTGCTACTTTAGATACATTTGATATTAAATATTTTTATTGAAAAGTTATTTAAACATAAAAACTTAGCTGATCTGTATTATATTCTGGGCTTTACCTATGTTTTATAAGATCTCCGGTGGTCTGACAATTACGTACTCTGGCACATTCTGTATTCCAAAGTTGCTAGACTAAGACTTTCAGAATGTGATTTTATTTGATCAGTTACAACCTGATTCTTTGTAATTCAATCAGATTTTTTTTTTCAAAGATGAAGACAAATTTTTTGAAATAGTCCAGGTAAGTTATTTTGATGCACTTTCCCTGTTAATTAAAAATTAGTGTTTCGTTTTTGAATCCTCAATTACATATTAATATTTATTTGTAAACATGCTTGCCTTCTAACAATGAAACCATTGCGACTTTTCATATTTTTAGTTGTAGATGTGAAAGAAGATCTCACCTTTGCTGTCTCAAAAGCTGTAGAACTTCAAGAAGAGTGTGAATCGTTATAGTTTTCATGGTAATATGAATATTAGTTTGTGTAAAAATGCATTTGGAAAAAACTATAGAAGTATGTTTACTGATTAATCTGTTGATCACTTCATTAATTAAACATGGAAAATGTACTTTCCCAAAAACCAAATAAAGACTGCATTCAACTATTTTTATTGACCTAATTTTAAATCCTTATGCTTTGCGATTTGTTTCAAGTTAAGAATGTATTACTGATTTAGTCATCTCTTAGCCAGATAAAAGCCAAAAATCAGATATTTCTAACATTGATTACAAAACAAACATTTGTAATTATCCCATTGTTCTGCCTCTTGTAAGCATGCAAAGCTCCTAAAAATTCATCAAATCCCCACATAACAAATATATATATATTGCATTTAATTTCTGTTTCTTGTTCTTGCTTATTTTTATCCATTCATAAACTCATATGCCTCAGTGGCTCTATTTTAATGTATTGAAGTAATTAATTAAGAAAAAATTCTAACCTAGCCTGTTTTTAAAAGAAATATACTTAGATCAAACTGAGTTTGTGCTTCATGGTTATTGATATTAGCTGGTTTGAACATTAGTCATAGCATATATATATAGGATGATGAAAAAAATACATTTCATATTGGTTCAAATTGAATGGGATGTTCAAATGGTAGATGCCACTCTTGATATAGATTTCAAAATGCCTTTGGATATACATCCACACCTTAAACACAATTCTTTTCATTAATTTCATTGACCATTGATCATGTATCATATTGTAGAGCTGAACTTATAAATTAAAAAGTGAATATCACACAAAGAAGAATGCTGTTTATAAATCATCTTAAATAATTAAACCAGAAAGTACATGATGCAAAAATGTTTCCTTTTGCCATTCCTAGAAGAGGAACTAATGAAAATAGTATTTCTTCTCTATATTAAGATATTACACTACATAAATAAATACCCCCTCAAGCAGCTGCTTGCCACAGAGGTCTGACAGGAGCCTGTCAGTTTACATGCCATAGTAGAAGGTCTGTGAGGATGGCAGAACCTCAGCAGAAAAATGACACATACATCCATGCCTTACCCAGGGCTTGAACCCAGGTTCCTTAGATCAGTAGCCAAGCATAGTAAGCTAAAATTAGTGTTCCAAAAAAAATAGATCTGAATGCCAAGTGCATTTAACAAAGCATTTATATGGGCAACATATATATATACCTTCAAATAAATATATAAAATAGCTGTTCTGTTTTACATATAAGTATGATATTTGCTGAGCTTTTCCATAAAAATATGGGCTAATTCATGGACCTCAGTAAATTGTAAAATTATACTGAGGTTAATTTTATTAATTAAGGTTTTATTAATTTTATTACTGCCCCCAAATCCATCCCATAACAGAGCCTAATGAACAGGCAGGATCCTTATATACTTGTGAGAAATTGGCATGAATTTTTTTTCATGTCATCCCCAAGCTGCATCCTTGTGAAATGTAAAATCTTTCCCCAGTTTTAGTAGTCTCCATAGCAACAGTGCCCAGATTTCGCAGACCAAACTTACACACCACCAGTGAAGAGAGAGATGATAATATGGCCTTTGCTTTTAACATGTAATGATAAATTTAGACAAGATGTAGCTAGTTAAATTCAGAGGAATGAGTACAAATCTATAGATTTGTCAAGAACTTTTTGAACGCCCTCCGTACTTTTGCAGTATCACTGCTATGACAGTCCTGTCATAGCAGCAAGCAAAGTTTGTATCCTTCTTGACTTAATTTCAACCCAGGAAAAAACAATGTCTAGATTATTAAAAATTTAATTTTAAACATAAAAATCAATAAATATATTTTTATTTCCAAAATATTTTTATTAGCTCTGTAGTATGATTTTGTTATAAAATTCTGTTTTATTCAATTATAAATCCTTTAAAAAAGGTAATGATGAAAAGAAGATGTATTTTCCTTAATTTCTCTTTCCTTGAGGAATAACACACAGCAATTCAAATAGCATATTGGCAGCAGTCAGGGCAGTATTACCACTCGGATCATAAGGTGGAGAAACCTATTAAGAATTATTATATATTATTAAGAAAGAGACCAAAACATTAATGTAGTAGTTATAATATTATTAATCTTCAGCAAGCATATTTATTCACTTTTACATACAGACTACATACCTCTGATTATATGGAGCTTTTTTTTTTTACTGATATAAAACATTGGATCATTTAGGCATATATTCTTTTAGCAGATTGGTTTAACAAAAAATCTTAAGCATTCAAATAAATATTAAAGTGGTAGAAAAACTATTTAGTGCTTTTTGAAATTAGTCTTATATTTTGTTCTTTGAATTTATGTTACGGTTCAGATTAAATGCACTTTTTGGTATATAATAAGGCCTTTTTCTGTTTGTTACTTAATTCACATCATTAGGATTTTAAAGCAGTTGAATTCCATTTGGGGGGAAAAAATTCCTCTCTTGTATGTTGCTGTTACTGAGAAAGAGGATACTTGAACTTATATGGAAGGTTTCAAGTAAATGGTATGTTAAACTGTTTGTGCAAGAGTCTAGGTCATCTGGTGTGCTTTTTAACATGCACAGCATCATATTCTCGCCATGTTAAAAAAGACTGGCTGACCTTGACAGGAGGCTCCCATTTTTTACATAAACTGCAAAAATAAGTAAAATTTAGTTCCTTTGAACAGTTCTACATTTAATCAAGTAATTACCAAGCATGGAAATTAGTATATACCTTTGGGATATTATAGAGTGCAAATGAAGAAAGGAAATCTCAGAAATGGTTGTTTGCATTTCCTAATATAATTAAATCCAGTTACCAGTTTTGTTATATAAACTAAGTATAATAGTTGCCATATTTTTTGTTGAGTGAAATATATCTCTAGGTAGTGAACTTCTGTTAACATTTTTGCATGAGCGTTATGATATGTGCATATATGATACTGATCATCTTTCAGATATGCATATGTGAGGGGAGAGGGGGGAAAATTAATATCAGTTTAAATGATTGGACAAAAAATTAGCGTGTTTAACTACAATTTTGGCAATTGGACAGTCATTTTTAGTACTGTAGATATATTTTTAATATAGTTTGCTAGGTTGGGTTGTTTTACCTCTGAGCAGTTTGCACACAATGATGGGCTAAATGGCCAGGTCACAAGGGCTCAGAGAAGGGGACCCACTGGACAGCCATTGGGAGACAGATGTTAGCCTCCTGTCAAGCCCATTCAGTATGTTCTCGAGCATGTACAGAGTATGGCTCTCTTACACATGGGGACACGGCTTAATGTATCATCCGACAAATGGCAACCTTTTCAAGCCCATCACTGTGCCCTACTTCATCAGGAGTTTTGCAGAGATAATGTCAGTGCTGTCCAGACAAGACTTGAACCTAGTAACTGCAGATTATGAACTTGGTGCACTACCGACTGAGCCACACCTGCTCAGTAATTTATTAGGACAAGAATAATCAGGTCTTTTCCATTTTATAAAGAAAATATGCAATATATAATTAAAATCCCTATCATCAAAATTAAGAAATGGCTGTTGAGGAAAATGTAAGTCATTTCCAGATTTTCATTTAGTATTCTTATGTGCTATTCATTTAGTATTCTCTGTGTTTCATTTAGTCATCTTATATGTTAATGAATAAAAGTCTGCTGCTTTTTATATTTTTTAATAATTTCCCTAAGTTGAATTTTTACACTCCCTGCTAAATGTGTTTTATCTATCTACTTACAAAGCTTTTAACTTTAGTTTCATAAATATTTATAGAAAACATTATCCAAAGTAATCATGGAGTTTTAATTTTATGCAAAAATAAAGTTCAAAATTAATATTTGCATTTTCGAAAACTTTTACATTTATACATCCCATAATATTCATTTTATTAATGAATCATAGAATAGAAATAATTACCTCGACAATATCACCACCAACAATCTGAAGCCCCTGGCAGCCTCTTATGATTTCTAGCATCTGAATTGTTGAAAGCCCTCCAATCTCTGGTGTTCCTATAATGTTAATAAAATGTTTGTTTAAATTAATTTTATGTATAAATGTTTCTACTAGAATTGATAAGGCATTTCACAACAATATCTGGTAAGATACCTACATGTTAGGAAGTGTCTCACCAAATGTTTTTTCACAATTCCATGTTTCTAAATTAAAGTTTTATATGAAAACAGAAAGAAAAGTAATGGAAGGAAAATTACAGTTCTATCTTAGATCCAGGGCTTTTATTTGACCAGTACACATACTATTTATAACAGAGGTGTAATAGTAAATATCTTAAAATGTTGCCAAAATATTTTAAACAATTTATATTTTATGATATAAAATTCAGTTTTACCAGTAACTGTTTATTGGAGATGTATTCAATATCCTCCTTAAACCTCTGCTTGACAAGCCTACTGGCAAACTTTGGATGCTTTATATGGTGGATTGAAATGGGTAGGAAAGAACCAGGGCCTCAAATGTACCACAGAATATCCTCTCAAGACTTTAGAGCAATGCTCCCTCTAATCTGCATAACTGCTAAGATGCTCTTGTCTCCTATTCCCCATGCATTAGTCCCTTTTTACCATTTCGAAATAATAATTGTATGAGAAATTTTTTCCACAGTGAAAATTAGAGGGAACATTGCTTTGGAGATAATTTCGAAAAACAGGAGAAGTTAGAGAAAAGGTTGTCCCATGGCCACAACTGCCCAGGATAACTACTATCTGCTTTTTGCAGCAAGACAGGTAAATAATAACTAGGTAACATCTTAAAAGCTGTCAGCAGCCACAAAGATGACAGTTTCAAGATATACTGTGTACAGAAGACTGCATGAGCAAGGTCTGTTTACACATAGACTAATTGTTTATATTCTTCCCCTCCACTCTCTTAACCTTTTTAGCATGGTGAAGACATCTTTCTAGCCCAGGACAGTGGGCAAATGTGTTCTGATGATGGTGATGAGTCCATATTCAGTTTGAACAATGATTTTGGTGGTATTGTGATGGTCTTTGTTGTATCCTGATGACTGGCTGCACAAAGTTTCACATCTTTTAGGGAGGCTTGTTAAGTAATACAGAGACAAGATTTTTGCCCTTATGTGAGGCTTTTCAGGGGTATTCTAAGCCCTAATTTCATCTTTATTAATGGCAAAGCCTATCCTCTGAGGCTTGGGTGGTTGACAGTTTCTCCAAGAGGGAAAATATTCATATGACAGAGTAATTAACCAGATCTCTAAAGCTGTATTAAATTGAGCATGTGTGTGAACCTGGGGAAACAAATGCAGAATGCCAACCCCCTCCATAAGCTCAGATATGCTCTTCTAAAGGAGTGGGCTTTACCACAAAACATCAACAGTATGAGAATGCATTGTGCAAGTCGTGTCACTGCCAGAAGTGATCATACACCTCATTAACATCTACTGCCCCCTAATTCCAGCACTTCCATTATGGGAACTTACACTTGTATATATGACTTTATGCAGTACTCGTGCATATTACACATTTCGTCATTATCCCACTTACTGTTTCTCAGTCATATCACAATACCTTCCATATAATGTCACAATACCTTCCATATAATATATTCATATATGTCACAATACCTTCCATATATTCCTTCCATACACAAAATGATTGTTTCCCGCACAAAACTTTCCACACACAAAATGAGCAATATATTCCTTCCATATATGTCACAATACCTTCCATATAATATTTAATTGTATTTGCTGAAAACAATGTTCAGTTATGCACACTTTTATCCATTATCCTTTAATTGTGAGTTCCATTGTGTATGTCAGAGCCCATAACTCTAAGTGTTGGGTATTGATGCTTAATTGCTTGAAATATATTTCTTACATATTCTAATTTTCCTCAGAAAATTTTCATTGACAGCTTTTATATTAGTTCTGTAAGGGGAAGTACAGTGTCCTTAGCAAATTGTATGCTTTACTTTTCTGGTACATAAATATATTTTTACAAAGTTCAACTACTGAAAATTTTGAAATTAATTTTAATAATTTATATTATTCATGAAATATCAGTCTATATATATATATTGAATATATGTAAATATTGTAGCCTTAGTTATTATACTATAAATTAAATGTTCATATTTGTAATTAAAATGAATTTTCTTACTGTTGCAGTTATTGGTTATTTTGTTACTATTGTTTCCTGACAAATCACAAAACCTTAATATATACACACCCATCTCCATACTCTTGGAAACTTGTAGAATAGCAGAACATGAAGATTAATTAATATATGCTTTCATAGACCAATTAGACACCCGAATTCTGTTTAAACCATAAATGATAAAAAGGTCTTTTGGTTTTTAACATAATTTTATATAAAGATGTTGCTAAATAAAAATAGTCGTAGTTTAATATGTAGTTTAAGAAAGTTATATAGTAATTATATAGCATATTGTTAATTTCCTGTTATAATAATTTGTTTACCTGTTCCAGGGGCAAATGCTGGATCTAAGGCATCTATATCCAAACTAACATAAACATATCCATGTCCCATTTGTTGTTTGACATCTTTCATAAGGGGAGTTAAGGATTTATGCCAACATTCCTCTGCTAGTACTTGCTTAAAGCCCTGTAGATTATGAAATAAATTTTAAATACAGTAAATAATTTGTGTTATGCACAATATATCCATTTTGTAAAACATCTGTAAATATGTCATATTTGTAATTTTTTTTTGTCATGTATTAAAGAGCAATGGAATAAAAGAGCAAGAAATGTAGGTGTATATATGTATCCAACTGCAGAACTACAATAGAAATTTTTTATAAGCAACCTGTTTTTTAAGAAACCTAGAAACTATAGCTTTGAACAGGTTTACTCACACCAAACCATGTTACTTCATAGGATTCACCTGATCCTGGATGCTTCAATATTGAATCAACAGGATACCATTATCACCAAAGTAGAAGAAACAGAAATTATGAGAACATAAATGTAAGAAAATGTAAATTCTTATTACAAATCAAGAAGAAAAAATTAATATTGTGTGAAAAAAAATGCAAATTAAACAAGAGATTATTTAAAAATTGAAAGGGTAGTAAAGAATAATTGAACAAAAAGAGTTACCATCTTTAATCATTGTATTTATAATTTACATATACCCATGGGTGAAATATCTGCTCAAAAATTTGCACTCTTGTTTTTAAATATAAAATGATTGAAAACTACATATTTTACCTACTCTGATTGTTCTATGTTCTTAAGTCAAACTGCTTAATAAGCTGTAAGATATACCTATCATACAGAATAAATTGATACAGTGAAGAATAATAGAGAATGGTTTGCATATCGTATTTTCATATATTTTAATCCAAATATTGATATTTAAATTATTAATCTGCTGTGCACAAACATTCTGTTCCACACACAAAATGAGCTAAAAAAGTCCAAACACCTGAGGGTGGTAGTTGGCTCGGTTGGGAGCTCATAATTCCTGGCCCATAATCTACAGTTTCCAGGTCCACAACTGTGCCAGCACTGAGACTCCTGTTCTGTCCACAGTGAGAAAGGGGACAACAGCAGACATGGAAAGGCTTTCAGATGGGGTATTAAGCAATGATCCCATATTCAGGAGAGCCATTTCCTGTGCACATTAAAGAACACACTGGATGGCCTTGATGGGAGGTTCCCATCTGTCTAGTGGGTTCTCTCCCAACATTTTCTGAGCCCTCCAGCATGGGCTAAATAGCCAGGTCCTTGTGATCTGGCCATTTACATCTGGCATTAGCCAGAGGTAAAGCCAAACATGTCAAACATGTTACGAGTTCAAAAACTGAACATGTTCAACACATCAGCCAGTAAAAGATGGGAATTAATCACAATATCTTTATATATCAAGGAGAAATTTAAATCGAGCCACAAGGGCTGTTTACTTCCGAGACTTTTTTTGCACATACAATAAGCTAAATGGCCAGATCACAAGCGCTAAATGGCAGCTGTTAGACAGATGGAAGCCTCCTGTCAAAGCCATCCAGTGATTTCCTTAACATGCACAAGGTATGACTCTCCTGCACCATTCCTCTAAGATGAACTCCAGCCAATTTCCCTCTTTATAAGAAACCAGTCCCACTCCTATAGCATCTTTAGTTATGATCATGCAAATTAATGGTGCTATTAAGTTATCAAATACTGAAGGAATATTGATGGGCAACTTCTCACTGGTCATCAAATATGTCCCCCCCCCCCCAATGTCATTTTCCATATATCTGCTCAGCATATATTCATTTGAACCATTACCTATTTTCCTAGAGCAGTATACCAGCTCATCCTTTCTTTCGGAATGTAAAAAATGAGCAGTTACAACGAATTCAAGGATTTATATCTTAATTTGTTTTCTGTTTCCAAATAAGATTCTACTGGTTAATAATTATTTAATTGACAGTACCACTCGTTTAGAGAAAGCTTAGCAATTTACTTTTTCGTTTGCATTGTACTTTAGAAAAAAGTTTGAAATTATTTATATGCAAAAGTTGTGCATAACTTTACAGAAATATACTACTTTTAGTGGTGAAGTATCACAGGAGATGTCCTGTAGGATGGAACACATGAAATAAACTGAAAATAATTCCATCTTTAATCCACTCACGACAAAACCACTTTTTTTTCAGCTTAAGGCATGGATGTATGTGTCGTTTTTCTGCTGAGGTCCTTCTACTATGGCATATAAACTGACAGGCTCCTTTCAGACCTCTGTGGCAAGCAGCTGCTTGAGGGGGTATTTATTTTTTTATTATTTTTACTACTATTAGTTCAAAGTTGCAAAATATTAGTGTTGTATGCAATTTGGTATCATAATATGTAAGATATTCTATTTAGAAGGCTATTAGAATCTTATGTTTTTGCATGAAAATATTTCTGTAATATTCAGGGATTATGTAGATGCTGTTAACCAACCTGGTCAAGTGCCCATTGAAAATCTGTTGACTTATATATAGTTCCTCTAATACCGATCTGTATTACTCGTTTCATATCTAACAGTCCATCCTCAGCAGCTCGTCTAAAGGTTGTGCCATGTGCTAATTTACAACCCATCATAGTATCATTGACATCTGCATGGGCATCCACGTGTATTAAACCAACTGGACCATATTTTTCCTGAAAATTTTAAAGTAATGATTTAGTAAACAAAATATTGACACAAAAACTTAGGATGATACTAATTTTAATACATTTTAGAAATCATGAGAAAAAACATTAGACATTTTTATTGATGTTACTATGGAGTACAAAAGAACATTCCATGTAAGCTAAAGTGTCTTTAGGATTACTTGTTTAAAAAATACATCCCAAGTTTAACATATTTATTATTGAGAAAAACCTTTTACTAGTAGTTAATATTGATCATATATTTTTAAAGGTATAAAATGTTTAAGCAAACATATTTTCTTGCAGTGAGCTAGCCATTAATAGAAGTTTTTGGTGAAAAATTTTAGTTACTGGGTTATTTATGCATCAAAGTGCATTTTAAATTCATTTTGAAAGATTCTGTTAATAGTAAAGGTCAAAATGGTAAAACGTAATGGGTTTAAAAAAATCATTATTCTGATTTGCAAAAGAGTTTTGGAAAAGAAGAAAGCATGAAAATAAAACTGTCCTATAATTGAAAACTATATCATTCTTAACAATCTTTCAGTTTTGAATGTAGTAAATTTACATACTTAAGAGAAACTGTTAAGGTTGTCGATTTTCTTTTCAGTCTTATAAGGAGGGTGTTGATTCTTATGCCCATACATGTGCTATATTGCTCATATATGTCATATCTACTGTGTGAATCAAATTTTACTCTTGTCACAACAATGATATTCATGGAAATATGGTGGCTGCAACAACAATTATTTCAAAATTTTTCATATTAGGTGAAGTCATGTATTAAAAATCGACTCTGCAAATTAGTATGACCACAGAATTATCACTTTTGTTAACAGTGTCATGGGGATAATGTTAAAAAAAGCTCCTCATGATCGTAAAATATAGATTTACCAGTTTACCTGCAAAGTGCCCTGTAGCAGGGCCTGATGTCACTGTGCCAATATGTATAATGTTTTCTTGTTACTACTGTACCACTTCTATAACAGATTTTCTTTTCTTCTTTGGGGCATGGGTGAATCAGTTGGTAGCGTGCCAGTCTCGTAATCTGCAGTTCCTATGTTTGAATCCTGCCTGGGCCAGCATTGAGATTTATCTCTGCAAAACTCCCCACTTTGCCCTCAGTCATTAGGGGACACCAATGGGTTTGGAAAGGCTGTCATCTGTCAGATGGGGCATAAGTTGGGTTGTTTTACTTCTGAGCGGCACTTTTTTGCACAACATGGGCTAAATGGCCAGGCCACAAGGACCCCGAAGGCTCAGAGAAGGTTGGGGGAGGGGACCCACTGGAACAGCTGTTGGGAGGCATGGTAGTCTCCCGTCAAGACCATTCAGCGTGTTCTTTAACATGCACAGGGTATGGCTCTTCCGCACACGGGGCCACAGCTTAACGTCCCATCCGACGGACGGCGGCCTTTCCAAGCCCATCGGTGTCCCCTACTGACCGTGGGCAAGGCGGGGAATTTTGTGGAGATAAATCTCAACGCTGACCCAGCTAGGACTCGAACCTGGGAACTACAGATTACGAGCCTGGCGCGCTACCGACTGAGCCACCCCCAGATGGGGCATAAGCTGTGGTACATTGTGCAGGAGAGCCATACCCTAATGAAAAAAAAAAATCCATGCTGTGGAAATAATAAATTTTAGATCATTTCTAAATTATTTAGTTTCTTTTAATATAAAACTGATTAGTATCTGAAAATTTAAACCATTTCACTTTTGTTAACTATAAGAATTAAAACATGAAATTACAAACATTAATGGCTTGAAGTAGTGGATAGGTGATGGTGTGATCTCCACCCATTGTCAATGGTTTACATCCTTGCAGAACAATCGGAGTTACAAAGTTCTTGATATCCTTTACTGCTTGCTGCAAATTATATAGTGTCACTGGGACATCACCAACATCAGCTGTTTGCAAATGATTGAATGGCTGTATACCTGTGAAATTAGTAAAATCTAAAGTTTTGTTTTTCTCAGCATGGATGTAAACAACAAATGGTTCATATATTTTAATGAAAGAAAAAAAATGACATTTTTTAGGATGTGCAGCAATAATTTTACAAAAAACAATAAAATGTTACAAATTTTCACTTTATCAACACATTTTTAACATTTGTCAAATGTGTCAAATAATGAAAGGTGATAAAGGCAAGGATGAGGGAAATATTGAACCATGTTAAGAATGTATTAATGAGATTGCTGCATCCAATTACCTACCTGGAAACTTGTGGCTTAGGCAAGACATTGCAAACCTATGCACAATAATTCCTATATTCTGGATTTTGCTAGCAATTTAGAAGTTACCAAAAAGTGAGTCCCTAACTGGTGGGTTTGTCCCAAATCTTAGAGAGTCCTAAGGGATTGTCTGCTTTTCTTCTAGGAGGACAGGATACTCAAGCATACAACATACCAACATCTTTTGTATCCCATTATATTTTCATAGTTGCAGATCAGGTTTTGGTTATTTTTCTTGAATTTATTAAGGTAAAATGAAACTGGCAAAATGAGTCTTTTTTTTTTTAAATGCTCAGTGGAGAAGAAATACACTTAAGTGTTTGCAGGCAGACTAATCCATTGCCTTTGGCTGACATGAGCTCTAAAATTGGGATTCCCAAACTTTTTGGCATTACACCTCCTTTTGTTTTTAAGAAACCCTCACACCTCCCCACCCACCTCTCATTTATTATTAGCCAACATCAACAATTTCAATTCCTAATTAAAAATAAATACGATATATATATATATCCTCACACTTCCTTTGAATTTCTTCATACTCCCAAGTTTGGGAACTGCTGTTCTAAAATATGTATTATGTAACAACAGATTAATGGAAATATACAAATGATGTGATATCCAAGATTGAATTTTCATCTTATTTCTGTTTTAAAATTCTTTTCAAAATGGTTGGACCGGAGATTGCTTAATCAGTAGTACACCAGGTTCGTAATCTGATGTTAAGTCATGATCTTGTGTTCAGGAGAGCCATACCAAGCACATTAAAGAGCACACTAGATGGCCTTGATGAGAAGTCTTCCATCTCTCCTAATAGCCAGTAGGGTCAACTCATCCAAATCTGAGTCTTTAGGAACCTTGTGACTTGGCCATATAGCCCATTGTATGCACAAAAGTACTTCTCAGATGTAATGTCAATGAGGCAACTTAGTTGACCGTTTCCGACGATGCAGGAAAGTTGATAAGTCGCACACTAGCTGAAGAAAAAGACACCCGTTGATGGTGTGGTGGTTAACATACCTGGCATGTCATGGGAGATGGTTCAAATGCCACTCAGAGCTAAGCCAATTTTTTTTTCAGCTGACTATTTCTTGAGTCCCATGTCTATAGGACATCCCCTGTGATACTTTGCTACCATTAAACAAACCAATTTTGTAGTTGGTGTTATGATCTTGCATTAATGAGTGTGAAGCATAATGAAATGCAAGCAAGAGTTTATACCAAGGAGGCAGGAAGAGAGGGAGATGCCCTATCACTTGAAAGCTGTAACTGACGTCATCATATTGCTCTTACTCGTAAGTGTGTGTTGTCTATGTTAATGAATGAGAGATTGTGCAAAAATCTTAGTTCCTATATAGCATATTCTTGCAGAAATTAACCTGCAAAATGGATAAAAGGAATGGTATTTCATTGGTAAGAAGTTGAAATAAAGTTTTTTTTAATAAATAAATACCCCCTCAAGCAGCTGCTTGCCACAGAGGTCTCTGTCAGTTTATATGCCATAGTAGCAGGTCTGAGAGGATGGCAAGACCTCAGCAGAAATACAACACGCACAACCATGTCTTACCCGGGGCTCGAACCCAGGTCCCTTAGATCAGTAGCCAAGCGTGCTAACCACTCGGCCATGGGGTTTCTTACGGAATTTTAAACTTTCGTTATTTTAATTGGAAAGTAGCGTAAACAACTGCTATATATTGCTAAAATTATTACTGGTTTGAAATGTCCCCTCAACCCCTTTTTTGCCTGCAGGGTATTATTGTTGAATTGCTTTTAATATGTAATTCATTACGATAGATGTTTAATATGGACCTCAACAAGCATTTTTAAAAACCATAGACAAATTTGATCATAGTGTTCAACTATAGTTTTTGTGAACACATTCAAACACAAAAAGGAATTAAAAATGAGTACATTCTCATGTACCTAATAATAATACTACTGTTATTAGGAAATATTACGATTTAATTGTTTCAGTATTCGTACAAAACATTCATACATAAGATGACAACTGACCTTTCAGCGCGACTCTAAGGGTAGGAGTAACATGCATTTTCAGCTACACTAGCCATCTATGGTCTGTAAATGGTAGCTAGGTAGTCACTGGAAGGAGAGCTATGCACCAATTCCCTGTGATGATGAATAGAACCGGCTAGGCCTAGCACCTAATGTCCGACCCCGCCTTCTCGTGGTGCGGACCGTTAGTAACTTTCAAAAGAGATACTCTCTTGTGGAAGTGAACGGAAGGGGAGGGCTGCCAGATTAGTGTGGCCTACTGATCTGGACAACTATGGCTACTTTTCTTTTTTTTCTACCCTGCTGAGGAGTGGTCAACCACACAGGGTCCTGGTGCTGACCATATAAACCTACTGGACTGGACAAATATATGGCTCTGAGCTTGATTATGGATCCTGATTTTGCTGCACTGGTGGGCTTCTGTGGAGGGAAAATCTTCCGCTATGTTTTCTGTTTGTTTGTGGGTTGATAGCCCCAAGTGAATAGATTCACAGGATATGTTTATCAGCTGGTGGATAATCCTGAGCAGAAGTCATCGCAGGCACCTGAACTCTTTGCTTCTATTGGCATCGTCAAATTCTACATTGGAGGAAGTCTTCCAGTGTAGATGGCTTCAGCCTTTAGTAGTGGGGCAACGGGTCTTTGCGCCATGTCTGCGATTAGGGGGCTGTTTGATATTGTCGGCATTCCCTCTCAATAAACATAGTTTCTTTAAACATCCCACTAACCATTTTCTCTCCATAGGTTTGGAATGTGAGGACTCTGCACAGAGCTTTTTCTCTTGATGTCCTCACACAAGAATTCCACCGTTATAATTTAGATATTCTCGGCTTGCAAGAGACCAGATGGACAGATAAAGGTCAGATTCTTAAAAATAATCTTAAATTTCTCTTTTCAGGGAGGGACGACAATAAGCATCACCAAGGCGTGGGTCTGCTTCTCAGCAGACACGCTAGCGATGCTCTTCTAGGATATGAATGCATTAATGAAAGGTTTCTTACAGCAAAATTTCAGACAAGCGTTAAAGACTTGAATGTTATCTGCTGTTATGCCCCCACTGAGGATGCCGATAAGGATAAGGATAGGTTTTATGAACAACTTCAGGATATTTTGAATTCTGTCAAGAAAGGAGATATCACCCTTGTTCTTGGTGACTTCAATGCCAAAGTTGGTACTGACTCAGACCTTTGGGGAGGAATAATAGGCCCTTTTGGTATTGGTAGCTGCAATGGCAATGGGCAACGTCTCCTTCAGGTAAGTAAACTCAATGGATTCAGAATAACTAACACTTATTACAAACACCGCGACATACATAAGTACACATGGGTTTCACCTGATGGGCTGCATAAGAATATGATTGATTACATATTAATTAACAGCAAATGGGCTAGTTCTGTTAGGAATACCAGGGCATATAGGGGAGCTGAAATTGGATCTGACCATTACCTTGTTAAAAGTGTGTTGCAACTTAAACTTAAAAAGTGTTGTGCTAGGGTTACAAAATTTACTTTTAATACTGAAGCTCTGAAAGATCCAGTTATAGCCAAAGCTTACCATGATAGGTTACTTAGTCATTATGACAGTCATGGTTTGCTTACTACTGAAATTGAGGAAGAATGGGATCATTTTAAACATGCTTTTTTGGACACTAACAGTACTCTTTTAGGAAAAAGGAGCAGAAGAGTCAGAATTATCTGAGTGATAAGGCACTTGAGCTTATTTCAGAAAGAAAGAACTGGAGGAATGCCCTTAATCAATACCCTACTAGTCCTAACAGAAAGCATTACAGAGACCTTAATAAACTTTTAAAGGATCAGTTAGCTACTGATAAGAATCTTTGGCTTGATGGTTTGGCTGACAAAGCCGAGGAAGCAGTTAGACAGCACAACAGCAGAGAGCTGTACCAGATAGTTAATGTTTTGTGTGGTAGAAAACGGACAGGCATACAAGGATTGAAGGATAAACAAGGTAAGGTTATAGAAGGGGAGGATTCTGTCATGGCTAGGTGGGCTGAGCATTTCAGTGATGTTCTAAACAATGTAGTTAGTTCTACTCCCATTGTTTGCAATGATGATAGATGCATTGGTGGCTTTAATGTTGGCCCTCTAACACAATCTGAAGTTATTTTGGCTGTTTCTAAACTTAAACTTCATAAATCCCCAGGGGTAGATGAAATTACTACGGAAATGCTTAGAGCTGGTAATGTTTCGGTTACCACTTGGATGACTGAAATTCTGAATATCTTTTATGATAAAGGCATGGTTCCTAAGGATTTTACCAGAGCTATTGTTATCCCCATTTTCAAAAAAGGTGATCGCAGTTCTTGTGATAACTATATGGATATCAGCCTACTCTCTGTTCCAGGTAAAGTTCTTTCCATGATTGTGCTTAATAGAATTAAGAATCTGGTTGACAGTCGATTGCGTGATGAGCAATGTGGATTCAGAAGTGGTAGGGGTTGTGTGGATCAGATATTTTCACTTAGGCAGATTCTTGAGAAATGTTTAGAGTTTCAGAAACCTTTGGTTGCTAGCTTTGTTGATTTCAAAAAGGCTTTCGACTCTGTTGATCGTCATAATTTGTGGTTGATTGTGAAATCATATGGTATACCAGACAAGTTAGTTAACATTATGAAAGCTCTCTATAATAACACTGAGTCGTGTGTGAGAGTTGGTAAGGCTTGTAGCAATTGGTTTAGCATTACTTCTGGTGTTCGACAAGGGTGCATTTTGTCTCCTTTTCTCTTTAGCTTGGTTATTGATTATGTTATGCGAAATTCACTTCAAGGGAAAGATTTCGGCCTTAAATGGGCTGGAGATACGAAAATTTCTGATTTAGATTATGCTGATGATTTAGCCCTTTTGGCAAATGATGTTGATGAGATGAACTCTTTCATTCGAGCTGTTGATGAGACTGATAGTAGAGTAGGTTTGGTTATAAACAGAGAGAAAACTAAAGTGATGAAAATTGGTCAGGCAGGCTGTGATTCAGTTAATCTGAATGGTTGCAGTCTTGAGCAGGTGTCACAGTTTAATTGTCTTGGGAGCTATGTAACAGATAATGGTGATGTGCGGCGTGAGATTAACAGACGAATAGGGATTGCTGCCGGGACTTTTAAGAACCTATGGAGAGTGTGGAGAAATAGGCGTATACACCTAAAGACTAAAATTAGACTGTATAATAGTTTGGTTCTTTCTAGGGTTAGTTATGGTAGTGAAACTTGGACACTTTGTAAACAAGATAACAGGAAACTAGATGCTTTGTTTCCAGATGCTTACGCAGTATCTTGGGCATTAGGTGGTTCAACTTTGTAACTAATGATGAGATTAGGCAAAGGAGTTTGCAATCTCCTTTAAGCAGCATATTGTGCAGAGAGAGACTCCGTTGGTTTAGCCATGTTGCCCGTATGAGTAATTATAGATTGGCGAATAGGGTTATGAACAGTGTGCCTAAAGACCTCAGAAAGAAGGGGAGACCTAGGATGCGGTGGGCAGACAATGTCAAACAGGACCTTGTTAGAATTGGTGTGCAGTGGCCAGATGCAGTAGATGTAGCTCAGGATAGACTTGCTTGGAGAACTAAATTGCACGGTCTGGTTGGACCTCCGTAGCCCATGGCTGCTTGAGGATGATGATGATGAGCCATCTATGCTAACTGATAGTGAGGGCGACTTCCCCCATTCCTACCTCCATGATTTATACAGCACATAACCCTATTTTACTTTATTTTATTCTTATTAGGAAAATATATGACTAAATAGTTTTGTGGAAAAAAATAAATTTTGCTGATATGTGGGATTCAAACTCATGTCTATCCAGATTCATGCCAGTGTTCTAAGGCCACTAAACTAATGCAGGCTCTTTCATTTATCCACTAATAAGACATCAGTTTACCCATTTTTGTCGCACCTGGCGCCATCTATGAATGGGGACAAAGCCGGTTTTAATCCGATTGGGCCGAGGGAATTAATTATCTTCACGAAGTTTACAACCCTAGCGCGGGTCTCGATTGGGCCCAATCAAGCCCCACGCTAGCGTTGTAAACTTCGTGAAAAGAGGAAATTGTCCTGTTTTGTGAGTGAATCTGGAGACGTGGGTTTGACCTAAATATGTTTGGTCGAATAATTGAAAGAAATGAGCCTGATGCAGAATTTTTGTGTGTGTGTGTGTTTTATGAGCCGCAGATTGATTGGGCCAGCTTGAGATGGTAAACAATCTGTTCGTATTGTTCATAATTAATTCACACATATTGTCAGTCAGCAATAATTTAAAAATTCCCAAGGGATCCGAATCTACTGAAAGATTATGAACTGACCCATTTCTATTTTTATGAGCAACCCAGGTCATTCATTCATTAGTCATCTATATCTATTAAAACCATGAAATGTCAAAAAAATCTCGTCCTCTATCATCACTTATTTGAGTTGAAAAAACCTTTCTTGCTCGCCATTCAGTGAAGATGATTACTCTTTGTTAGTTACGACAGAAAGCTTGTTCTCTCCAGATATTTGAATTCGTTGATTTCTTTCTCTGAATTATCACTGGATTGGGTTATTTTACCTCTGAGCGGCAGGCACTCTTTTGCACACAGTGTACTAAACGACCAGGTCACAAGGACCCAGTGGAGACCCACTGGACAGCTCTTAGAGACATGGTAGCCTCCCATCAAGGCCATCCAGCATGTCCTTTAACATGCACAGGGTATGGCTCTCCTGCACATGTGTCACAGTTTAACATCCCATCTGATGGATGGCAGCCTTTCCAAGCCATTGGTGTCCCCTACTAAGGACAGGAGTTTTGCAGAAATAAATCTCATTGCTGACCCAGCCGGGACTCGAACCTGGGAACTGCAGATGGCGAGCCTGGTGCACTACCGACTGAGATACCCCCCCCCCCCCCCCCAGCTCCAACTATCATCAATGACAAATGAAATGTTCTTTCATAATTTCTTCCTTCAAAATTTCTGTTTACGGAAAACCATCTCAAACAACAAAATAAAATATAATAAATATAAAATTTAGCTGAACTTTAAAATCATAATCAGGGAATTTTAACAGCTGCAGAAGTTCCAATCCCCAAAAAACTCTAAAACATAAATGCATGTGTTCTATTCTTGTCGTGGGCCTGGGTTGACCTGTTTCTTCCGGCGCTCAATGGTAAGAGAGAGATAGCATTTAGTGTTCGTTTCAGCTATGCATTTTAAATAGTAATATTGTAGTCTTTAAAAAAAACTGTTTTTGGTTAAGTAAATGAAACAAAACGTTGACGTCCTAAGCAAGTGCCTACTCTAAGGGAAATTCGGCCTTGGCCCCCTGATAACCAGATTTTTCTGCAATAAGCATTACTGGAATCGTATCGAATGACAATTCTGCACGAACACTCCTCTAAACTTGCAGGAACTGCAAGAAAGGTCAATGCCTCATGGACAAACATTCCTCAAGGTGTGATTGATGTCTGATCCGCATATGCCTCACCACTTCAATGCCTATATCGCTGCTACATGCATACCGCTTTTTGAATAAAAGCTCGTGTTTGTTCCAATATACAGGGTATCTCAAAAATATAGATACAAACTTTTAGGGGAGGTAGATAACATCTAAAGGAATGAGAATTGCATAGGAACCCATAATCGGAAACGTCATGGGAGAGTGGTAGCAGAGGTACAAGATCTGAAAGAACACAAGACAGTGATTAATGGGAAAACATTTATTGGACATAATTATTACAAATGGCGTACTAGATGATACATTTCATAATGATACAGCAGATGCTCGAAGTTTCCACTGTGAGACGCGATGCATGCGTGACACTGACGGATCATTGATTGCCGGACACGGTCGAACACACCTGGAGTTCCTTTGATAGTAGCAGCAGCGCAGACGAGCCTTGCTACAAGATCCATGTCAGACTCCACAGGCGATTCATACACGGTAGCTTTGAGGGCCCCCCACAGAAAGAAACCAACGCTCGTTAAATCAGGTGAGCATGGGGGCCAGGCAACTGGTCCAGCACACCCAATCCATCGTTGCCCAAAAGACATGTTCAAATGCGCATGAGCACACCTTCCATAATGGGGAGGCACCTCATCATGTTGAAACCACATGTTGCATCTCACATTTGCTGGAACATGGGCAAGTAAGCCTGATAGAACCTGTTCCAGAAAGATCAGATACTTCGTGGTCATGCAGGATGGTAAAAGGTATGGCCCAACTAAGCAGTCACCGACCAAACCTGCCCACACATTTACTGTGAAACGATGTGGTGCGCGCACTGTGGGGGTTCTCGTGAGCCCACAAATGCGCATTGTGCTGATTGAATACGCCATCCCGAGTGAAACTGGCCTCATCAGTAAACAAAACATAAGCTGCGAAATTCACATCTTGGGCTCTTTCTTGGAGATACCACTGCGCAAAACGCACACGTGCAGGATGATCTGCGGGGAGAAGTAACTGAACCCTTTTGAGATGAAAGGGGTGTAAGGTCTCGCCGTGCAAAACACGCTGTACACTGCAACGAGACACTCCTAAGGCAGAGGCAATGGCACGTGTGCTGGTACTAGGATTAGTCTCCACGGCATCCAACACACTTTTTTCCATGGTGGGAGTACGCGTCGATCGTGGCCTGCCCTCACTTCTGCTACCTCGACCCATAATCGCACAAATTTTGATGCGCACGCGCAAACAAACGGTGGCCCGGTACATGTCTGTGTGGGAAGCGTTCTTGATACATTCGTTGAGCGACTCATCCGTTGCCCTCAGCTATTCCATACACTAAGTGCATGTCTGCCAGCTCCCTGTTCAAATACCTTTGCTTGCTCTTCGTAAGCCGACTACCGCTCGAATGAAGAAATCCGAAATTTCCCCTCTAGTGATGAACAGCACCGCCTATTGACTTACGGTGACGTTTCCGGTTATAGGTTCCTATGCAATTCTCATTCCTTTAGATGTTATCTACCTCTCCTAAAAGTTTGTACCTATATTTTTGAGACACCCTGTATAGACGATTTCATGGAATCCCCTCACTAACTTCGTGATGATAAAATTTCCATGGTTACTGATCTAAGGGACCTGGGTTCAAGTCCCGGGTAAGGCATGGATGTTTGCGTTTGTGCTAAGGACCCGCCATCCTCACAGACCTTCTACTATGGCCTATAAACTGACAGGCTCCTGTCAGACCTCCGTGGCAAGCTGCTGCTTGAGGGGTAATGTATATAAACTATTATTTCTTTTTATCTTGCTTACCTGTGGCACAGTTGCATGGGCGTAGAAGAGAAGACTCATTGCGGATCTGGCGAGGACCAAACCGTGTGCCTGCACGATTGGATGTTCCACAGTCCAAAGGAATCCCCAGAAAACACACATCAAGACCTAGACAGTATGTGGGGAAAAGTTCATATTCAGTATTAGCTAGCGTTTGACATCAGTGATGAAAATTGTATAAAGTTGTGTAATAACTAAGATGTGGCTCGAGGGCTACTTACTGCACGAAATTTTTTTAACCTAAATTAAAACGCAAAATTTAAGTGTAAGAAATTAAAGCAAGATAGATTTTTCTCCCTTCATAAATTGTCCTGAGCATAATGTTTAACTTCAAATGCATACTACGTTTCATATATATTATTGTGCCTTTTGAAACTTCCGGGGCCACCTCTACTACTATAAATTGTTTTGAGTTGGCGATGTTCCTTATTCATTATAGAAATCAATTTCAGTACAACAATTGCGAAGTCCTAACAACAACTTTGGATCCATTTGCGGGTAAATAAACTACATATGTAATTAATGAAACTCCCGTGCCCCCAAAATGATTTTAGAAGGGTCGTCTGGCACTGTGTTCCGCAGAACTCCATGACTCCGCGAAACCTTTGAAAAATCTACAATAATTAGTTAGAATTATATTTTGCTGTTAAAATTATATGTTATACCTTGAATGTATTATTAAATTTTCTTTCGTTTGTTGCAATTTTTGTCTACCGTTCTTTCAAGAAAATTTTCATAAGGATTCTACATAAAAATAAATATTTCATGGCGTTCCGTGATCTGAAAAAGTTTAAGAAACACTAGCACAAAACTTTTGAAACTTTTCCAGATGCAAAACCCCAAATTGTTTGTAAAATTGGTAATACATACAACAAATACACGAAAAGGAAAAACTTGCCTATATCGAATATACAAAAAAAAATTATCGGTGAGAAGGATACTATTGTTTTGATGAGCATAAAAATTTGTTGTAATGGGTGACAGTTTCAATATGTCCAGCACCCAGTTTACATCATCACTTTTCTGAACCCAGTTTGAAAACCACTGTTTTAGCACAATGGAGAATGTGGACTGGTTTGGCAGAGAGATCCCTTCGTGTTCATGAAAACATCATGTGACTGTGCCTTGCAGTATTTTCAAACAGAGAATTTGGAATTTAGCAGTTGCGACTTGACTGTGTGACAATTCGGAAGTCAGGAACCTTTGCCTCGGTGGAATGGTCATTGTACAGTATCATGATTGGTTTTTTTTTTAATTCTAAGCAGCATTTTTTTTTGGCACATAATGAGCTAAATAGGCAGGTCACAAGGATCCCGAAGGCTCAAAGAAGGTTGGGGCAAGGAGACCCACTGGACTAGGAAGGGAGGGCTCTACTGGCTGAAGCAATCTCCAACCCACAAAAATCAGTAATATACATATATACTTTTTCCTCCTTTTTAATGCTTATTTTTTTTTGTTGAAAATGCTTTTAGTAATATATACGTATATTGTGCTTCTTCTGCATTTCCGAAGTTCGAGTCTCACCTAGGCCAGCACTGAGATTTATCTCCGCTAACATCCCCACCCTGCCCTCAGTCAGAAAGGCGGCACCAATGGGCTTAAAAAGTCCGTCTGATGGAGCGTAAAGCGGTGGTTCCACCGTTTCTGAGCCCTTGTAACCTGGCCATTTAACCCACTCTGTGCGAAAAAATGTCGCTCGGAGGTAAAGCAATCCAGTCGTGCTATATCCGATCTGCATAAGATTATATCCAATATTAATTTTGGGATTTGCCCATACGCGCAGAAATAAGCCGCTAGGACAAAATTATAAGTAGCCTGTTGATACTTAAAAATGTTATTCCTTAGAGCAGTGGTTCTCAACCTTTTATGCTTCACGTACCCCCTGGAAATGTGTATGTAACTGGCGTACCCCTTGTATAGATAGATAAAACTACAGTTATAGTATAATAATGCCAACTTAGCGACTTTTGTGCTCTCACGGCCTACTCCAAAAAATTTTACCGCCTATCCACGTTGCGAACTCCGCTTTAGAGATTCTTGAGCGAGTGAATGTAGCAAGTCAGCTGTTGACTACTTACCCTGTGCAGTTGGCTGATAAGGCAGCCTCATAAAGGTTGGGATTCCGCCAGGTCTTGGGACGTCATTCCCTGACTGAGGCTGGTTGAAGGTTGCGGAGCTCAGCAGCTTGGCACAAGGATAGCGTGAATGACGTAACGTACGGAGAGATAATGTGACAGAAAAGTTGATCATTCCTAGGCAGTTTACTAAACCTTTTCTAATCATCGTGAACTGAAATAGAAAAGTATTTCTATAGCAGTCAGAAACTCGGCGAATTATTGTTATTGATCGTTATGCCATCTGGTGTCAGTAACATCAACTTACTGATTTTTTTTAGTAAAGCTCTCAAGTCATTAAACAAACGACGATTACACTTACTTTTAAGGCAGCAGATAAAAATCTCGGATGAACCCAACGCATGCGCATGAACATTCACGCTGCTGTCTGCCATGCAATGCACAGGCACTTCATTGTTAACATAAACACACAGCTACCACTTATTTCTCTACGCCAAGGTCGAAGAAATTTATCCAGGCAACAAAATTAATCTAAATGGTTTCTAATATCTTCATGTGGTTGTTTCTGCGTTTAAATTTCAAACAATTTATGGTTATTCATAGAGAGAACTTGTAGGAAAGTTTTTAAATTCAAGCGGAATATTTCAATGCAGTTAACTTTATTCATGGTTGAAGAAAACAAATTTCTGCTGTTATTAAGTTTAATAACATTGATATTTCTTAACCAGAAGAAAACTACCATTTATATCATGTGAAATTATGCAGTCTTCCGCTTCCAATCTTAACAGATATTTAAATATCACTGACATCGAAATCGTGTAAAATCTATGAAAAACAGTCACTCGAATACTTTTTACCTAGGAGCGGGGGTGGCTCAGCGGTAGCGCTCACCATGCTCGTAATCTGCAGTTCCCAGGTTCGAGTCCCACCTGTGGCACCGTTGAGATATATCTCTGCAAAACTATATACTCACTAGGGCCACCGATAGGCTTGGAAAGACCGCCGTCCGTCGGATGGGACGTTAAGCCGTGGCCCCGTGTGCGAGAGAGCCATCCTGTGCACGTTAAAGAACATGCTGGATGGCCTTGACGGGAGGTTACCATCTGTCTCCCAACAGCTGTTCCAGTGGGTCCCCTCCCCCAACCTTCTCAGAACTTTCAGGCCCTTGTGACCTGGCTATTTAGCGCATTGTGTGCCAAAAAAGTGCCGTTCTAGAGGTAAAGCAACTCAACCCATGTCGAGTTACAATACTGCCTGCATTGGACATTTTCTCCGCTAACTTCCGTTCTGCCCTCGGTGAGAAAGGAAACGCCGATGGACTTGGAAAGACCGTCTTCCGTCGGATGGGATGTTGAGCCCTGGTCGAGGTAGGAGAGCCATGTCCTGCGCACGTGAATAGCTTTGATAGGAGGTATCCTCCTGCCACAGTTATCAGTGGATCCCCTTCCCCAGTCTTCTTTGGGTTCTTATGACTTCGCCCTTTAGCTCATTGTGTACAAAAGAAAGTGCCGCTCACTCTAAAACAAGCCAATCAGACCTTTTACCTCTGTTTTCTATTGCCCTTTGCTCGTCATTTGTCAGTTGTTGCACCATATCTTCCCAAATCGTTAACCGATCGCGACGAATTCTGCATCAGATGAAAGCTTGTAACATGGAAAGTGTCATAGGGTTGGGTTGTTTTACCTTTGAGCGGCACTTTTTTTGCACACCATGGGCTAAATGGCCAGGTCACATGGACCCCGAAGGTTCAGAGAAGGTTGGGGGAGGGGACCCACTGGAACAGCTGTTGGGAGACAGATGGTAGCCTCCTGTTAAGGCCATCCAGCGCGTTCTTTAACGTGCACAGGGTATGGCTCTCCCGCACACGGGACCACGGCTTAACGTCCCATACGACGGACGGCGGCCTTTCCAAGCCCATCGGTGTCCCCTACTGACCGTGGGCAGGGCAGGGAATTTTTGCGGAGATAAATCTCAACGCTGACCCAGCTGGGACTCGAACCTGGGAACTACAGATTACGAGCCTGGCGCGCTACCGACTGAGTCATCCCCGCCCCAGTGTCATAGGCTATAAATCATTTACTCCCGTACTTTCTTTTGAACTAGAAAGAGGGCAAAATAGGCAACCGATTGGTCACTATATCTTTCGAACTCACCGCCGAGGAGAAAGAATGGTGTCAAATAACAGCTTGTGATGAGAGAAGTGACATGGACTGTAATAAACGCAACCTCTTTCCTCCCCCCTCCCAAAAAAAGAGGAAAGATATAAAGGATTGTTCCATAGTGTGAAGAGTCGTGTTAAGTTATAGCTTGTGACGTAAAATCCCCGAAGGCTCAGTAAGGAGTATCATAGGCTGCAAAAATTTACCTCAAAAAGGAAATTTCAAATAATTGCAACGAGTTCTGTCTCAAAAGAAACTTGTGACGTGGGTGTGTCGTAGGTTACATCAAGTTATATTCCCATTCCCCCCTCCCACACACAAAACGAGGAGTGAAATTTCATGGGAATCGATCTCAAGGGATATATCACAAATGAAACCACGTGATGTTGAGAGTGTCATGGGCTACTTCAATTATGCCCCCTCTTTCACCCCCTCTCTTCTCAATTCTAAACAAAAAACATCACGGGGGACCCCTCACGTTTTACCAAAATATATGCTATAATCGTAATTCGGAACAAAGGATGAGCGGACAGGTGTGAGGTCATTGGTGGCAGAAAATGTCGGTTTCCTTGTGTTTCCGCGGCTACTTGAGAGATCGGTCCCAAATTTGGTGGGGTGGTCCCATGTAGTTCTAGTCCTGTTGGGGTAACAGATAGAGTTCCTAGCTGCCATGGGTCGGGAGCGATTCCTCGAAAAATGTTCTGGGGCGCTGCTATCGCCTACCTTGTATTTGGGTTGGTTGTTTTACCTCTGAGAGCACACAAGGCTAAATGCAGTGCTGTCTTAACAGTATTGTAGGCCTCTGGGCAAAGCAATGCACTGAGGCCCCTACCCACCCACCTACGGAAATAAAAATGTAAACGGTCAATAAAATTAAGCCTACAGATTTATTGGTACTTTTAACAAAATCAATGTTTAAAGATAAAAAACATACTGTGACCTGGGTTCGAGCCCCGGTTAAGGCATGGATGTATGTGTCGTTTTTCTGCTGAGGTCCTGCCATCCTCACAAACCTACTATGGCATATAAACTGACAGGCTCCTGTCAGACCTTTGTGGCAAGCAGCTGCTTGAGGGGGTATTTATTTTATTTTTTTAAAGCGAGGATTAATGAACACAAACTTTTGAGAAATTTAGAATCGTGGGGCCCCTGGGCAACTGCCCAGTGTGCCCATGCCTTAAGACGGTCCTGGCTAAATGGCCAGGTCACAAGGACTCCGAAGTCTCAGAGAATGTTGGAGGAGGGGATCCACTGGAAGAGCTATTGGAAGACAGATGGTAGCCTCCCATCAAGGCCATCCAGCGTGTTCTTTAACGTGCACAGGGTATGGATCTCCCGCACACGGAGCCACGGCTTAACGTCCCATTCAATGGATGGAGGCCTTTTCAAGCCCATTAGTGCCCCTACTGACCGTGGGCAGGGCGAGGATAAATCTCAACGCTGACCCAGCAGGGACTCGAACCTGGGAACTACAGATTACGAGCATGGCGTGCTACCGACTGAGCCCCCCCCCCAATCCGAAGGACGGCGACCTTTTCAAACCCATCACTTTCTCACCGAAGCAGAGTGGTGGATTGTAGTTTTATCTATCTATACAAGGGGTACGTCAGTTACATACACATTTCCAGGGGGTACGTGAAGCATAAAAGGGTGAGAACCACTGATATAGACGGGGCGGGGGTGGCTCAGTCGGTAGCGCGCCAGGCTCGTAATCTGTAGTTCCCAGGTTCGAGTCCCAACTGGGTCAGCGTTGAGATTTATCTCCGCAAAATTCTCCGCCCTGCCCACGGTCAGTAGGGGACACCGATGGACTTGCAAAGGCCGCCGTCCGTCGGATGGGACGTTAAGCCGTGGCCCCGTATGCGGGAGAGCCATACCCTGTGCACGTTAAAGAACACGCTGGATGGCCTTGACGGGAAGCTAACATCTGTCTCCCAACAGCTGTTCCAGTGGGTCCCCTCCCCCAACCTTCTCTGAGCCTTCGGGGTCCTTGTGACCTGGCCATTTAGCCCATGGTGTGCAAAAAAGTGCCGCTCAGAGGTAAAACAACCCAAACAACTGATATAGACAATTCTTATATTTTTCATTCTTGTGCTAATCTTTATACTAATGTTTATGTATAAATATATTTTATTTAGAAAGAAAATTATTCTTGTTTATTATCAAATATAATAATGCTTATTAATACAAATAACTTTTTCCCAAATAAAATATATTTATAAACATTAATATAAATATTAGCACAGAGCCCACCAGTAATAATATTAGAATCAAAATATAAGAAGTGTCTATATGATAGGACTATTTTAGCTGAGGTCATAAATTTGGTCCCATGGCTTTCTGTTATAGGAGGTGTTGGTTTGATGCGCCATATGTAGAAGGTCTGTGAGGATGGCGAAACCTCATCAGAAAGATAACACAAACATCCATTGACATACCCGGGGCTCGAACCAAGGTCCCTTTGATCAGTAGCCAAACACGCTAACCACTCGGCCACGGGACATCCCCCAAAGGGTTGGGTTGTTTTACCTCTGAGCGGCACTTTTTTGCACACCATGGGCTAAATGGCCAGGTCACATGGACCCCGAAGGCTCAGAGAAGATTGGGGGAGGGGACCCACTAGAACAGCTGTTGGGAGACAGATGGTAGCCTCCCGTCAAGGCCATCCAGCGCGTTCTTTAACGTGCACAGGGTATGTCTCTCCCGCACACGGGACCACGGCTTAACGTCCCATTCGACGGACGGCGGCCTTTCCAAGCCCATCGGTGTCCCCTACTGACAGCGGGCAGGGCGGGGAATTTTGCGGAGATAAATCTCAACGCTGACCCAGCTGGGACTCGAACCTGGGAACTACAGATTACGAGCCTGGCGCGCTACCGACTGAGCCACCCCCGCCCCATCCCCCAAAGAGTCTCAAAGTTAAGGTACATGCTAAAAAAATCTCGTGAGTTTATCATTTTGCGATTCACCAATCGACTCGCGTTCTATTGCACATACATAAGTTTACAAGCTACATCTTAAATTTCTCCACGAGGAGGCCAAAGCCCTCTTGTTGCTGTAAACAAATCCACTGACTTATTTTTTGCCAAAAAAAAAACATTCAGAAGTTTCCATTGCATTCGTTCAATTCATATTTATTTCCACGAAAGGTTTTTTGGCGGCATGCCTTATTGGATGGAAACCAAAGGATTCTGGCTTCAGAAAGCGAACAAGGATCTAGCATCATATTGAAGTAAGGGACTTTACCCGAATCATGGGTAAATCACGTGGTTGCACCACTCGAGACAGGAGTGAGCGCATGCACCGATGTTCCTGTCTATAGATAGCTCCACTGCAGAACAAAGGCTTAGTCCGTTCACAGCATCAAGCCGTGTTTTCGGGGACGCACTTTTTGGCTGATATTCAAAAGAATCCCCCCCCCCCCATCTAAAAAAACGAAATTTTGAATCTCATGACAGTCTTGGATAGACAAGTCTGAGTACGTAAGATCAAGAAAGAGTCTAAGCCACTCTGAGAGCTTTTTGTGCCCAGAGCTATTAATGATTTTATTACAATGTGTCTGAAAGTTCGAGGTAAGTTGAAATTATGTTTTTAATTACAATCTCTGTTTATAGTCGGCTAAATTTGATGCTTAATTGTGGCAGAAGGACAAAAATCGCACTTAATGCTTTTGCTTTGAACAGGGTTATAACGAATATAAATGTAATAAATGCAATGAATTGGAAAGCAGCTTGTGATACAATTACGCCAAAAATAAATTCTTTTCAACGAACAGCGAATTACCATTAATTTTAGTTATAAGTGGATGCAGGAACGTACCCTGGATTTAGTTTCGTGGGGGAGTGGGGGGGGGGGACTGAGAATAAGACTTGAGTTGTTTTCCAAATTAATAGAAAAATATTCCACCGAACAGGAAAAGTTAAAATGATATTCTATATGGAATGTGATATTACAGTTTTTTTTTTTATCTATTTTTAGTTTCGAACGTAAAATATGGGGCTAAAATAAAATTATACAAAAATAATTGTTTTAGATTTCAAAGCAGGGTGACAAGTTTCAGATTTAGTATAGAACGACAGGATTTTCGAGAGAGACCCCCCCCCCCCACCCTCTGGATACGTCCCTGAGTGGGTGTACTTTTGAAAATTAATTAAGAGTAGGGATGGCTCAGTCGGTAGCGCGCCTGGCTCGTAATCTGTAGTTCCCAAGTTCGAGTCCCATGTGGGCCAGCGTTGAGATTTATCTCCGCAATAATTCCCCGTCCTGCCCACGGTCAGTAGGGGACGCCGATGGGCTTGGAAACGCCGCCGTCCGTTTGATGTGACGTGAAGTCGTGATCTAGTGTGCGGGAGAGCAGTACCTTTCCCCTTAAAGAACATGCTGCATAGCGATGGCGGGAGATACCATCTGTCCTAAAGCTGTCCAATGTCCAAATTTTTTCTGAGTCCTCGGGATCCTTGTGACCTGGCCATTTAGCATATTGTGTGCAAAAAAGTGCCGCTCAGCGGAAAAATAACCAAACTTGAAGATTAATTATTCACATTTTTAATTAGTCTCGGTGCTTGACTTTCGTACCTAACGGAGTATTTGCTTATAAAATCTCTGAAATGTTTTATCCATGGAACTTGAACATCATTTAAGTTACCCAGAAGGAAATCAGAAAGGTTGATTACATTTTCAGGACGATTACAAAGGAAATAAAGAGTGATAAATTACTCTAATTGCTCAGTGGATTCCTTTGGAATTTAAACAAGAATAATAATGCCCTGCCATACCAAAATATTAGAGTTAGCTGAGTTGTTTTGCCTCTGAGCGACGCTTTTCCCACACAATGGGCTACCAAAATATTAGAGAATTTTCGTGTTAGGTCCATGGGAATATAAATTCGAAACTCTATAACTTCTAAAATATACATTTAATGGAAAAATGTAACTGATGATAAATAAAGATTCATAATAAATCTATTTCAATCTGATTTTCAACCATATTCTTTCAGTGTCAATAGTAATGCATCATAAGAATTTCCATCAGAAATTATTTAAAACTTAAATGTTAAGTATTGTTCCAAATCATTTAATAAAGTAGATGGTACATTTTTGAAGTTTGCTTAACGATTATTTCAATTTTAAATAATTATGAATGATTTTTCTAAAATAAGATAATTTATTGCGAAGGGAGTCTGGTTTCCACGAATTTTTAAATATTGAACATATATTGTTTAAAATCGAGATTTAAATAGATATAATTATGATCTTCATCTTCAGTGCCATTTTTCAATTAAATGCATCTTTTTAGAAGTTATAGATCTTCGAAAGGGTTTCAAATAGAGATGAATTCGGGCTCAAATTTTCAAGTTCGAATTACGTTGGGAACTGTTGAATCCTGCCCCTGCTATAAGGAAAAAAATTCTGGCACGTTGTAATAGAAGATATCGACGGAAATGTGCTTGCAGCTAAACAAATCTTTTTTCTCTCTCATACTCGTTCCATGCTCATCTGATAGTTATCGATTCTATCAACAAATTCCAGTGCAATATTTTTGAGGACCACGAAGTGAATTTGGAAAGATTTGTGGGGGGGGGGGGGGGGATTAATAGAAAGATGGGTTGGGTTGTTTGGGTTGTTTTACCTCTGAACGGCACTTTTTTGCACACCATGGGCTAAATGGCCAGGTCACATGGACCCCGAAGGCTCAGAGAAGGTTGGGGGAGGGGACCCACTGGAACAACTGTTGGGAGACAGATGGTAGCCTCCCGTCAAGGCCATCCAGCGTATTCTTTAACGTGCACAGGGTATGGCTCTCTCGCACACGGGGCCACGACTTAACATCCCATCCGACGGACGGCGGCCTTTCCAAGCCCATTGGTGTCCCCTACTGACCGTGGGTGGGGCGGGGAATTTTGCGGAGATAAATCTCAACGCTGATCCAGCTGGGACTCCAGATTACGAGCCTGGCGCGCTACCGACTGAGCCACCCCCGCCCCAATAGAAAGATGAAAAGAAGGTGGCTCTTGAAGTAGTAGTATGGCTATATATAGTAGTAGTATACGGGGCTATATATAGTAGTAGTATACGGGCCATGGCTTAGCGTCTTATTTTCTGAATATGACATTGGCTAGCTCAATCAGGGAGAGCAAGTCCCCCCCTCCTCATCCTTCTTCGAATACCAATAATGATAATACAGGAAATAAAATAATTCAATTTATGTATATTTTATGCATTTTTCAAGAAATTTTTCAAAAGACTTCTAAAACAGAGAGGGAAATGCTTTACTTCAATGGAAATCCACATTCTCTCTCCCCCCACCCCCACCCCCTTCTGTTTTTTACTTTTATTTCTGGCTCGATTAATATTCTTGGATTTCCCCACTTACCCACCCCTTTATTTTTTTTTTCTTGATCTGGGCCTGGCTGAGTATGCATTGTATTTGGCTCATAACTTGTTTGGTCCATTGTGGTTCGAATTGCTACCCTGTGTTGAGATTTTCTTCGATAACACTTGCTCGGCGAGGAGAAATCCCTGATCTTGGAAAATCTTCCGTCCTTTACATTTCATATTAAGCCCGTGGTCCCGGGTGTAAGAGAATACTACCCTATGCATGTTAAAGGGAGGCTTCCATCTATTTACTAATTTCTGCCCCTCGATCCCTACCCAGCCTATTTTGTGAAAAAATAAATAAAACAACCCTACCCTCCTTTCAATAATAGGCTCTTCTGTTTGGCACTCCGTTATAGAAGTGTAGAATGATCATAATCTTGCATTGTCGATATGTTAGTAGTGTGCCAAGCTCGTAAGCTGCAATTTCCAGATTCAAGCCCCAAATGCGACTAGGTTGAGATTTTATCTCCGCTTTCCTCGGTAAGAAAGAGGTTGGGTTGGATTGTTTTACCTCTGAGCGGCTTTTTTGCATACCATGAGCTAAATGGCCAGGTCACATGGACCCCGAAGGCTCAGAGAAGGTTGGGGGAGGGGACCCACTGGAACAGCTGTTGGAAGACAGATGGTAGCCTCTCGTCAAGGCCATCCAGCGTGTTCTTTACCGTGCACAGGGTATGGCTCTCCCGCACACGGGCCACGGCTTAACGTCCCATCCGACGGACGGCGGCCTTTCCAAGCCCATCGGTGTCCCCTACTGACCGTGGGCAGGCCGGGGAATTTTGCGGAGATAAATCTCAACACTGACCCAGCTGGGACTCGAACCTGGGAACTACAGATTACGAGCCTGGCGCGCTACCGACTGAGCCGCCTCCGGTAAGAAAGCGAACACGATGTGTTTGGAAAAGCTTCCGTCCTTTGGATGGGACGTTAAGCCATGGCTCCCGAATGCAGTACAGGAGAGCAATACCTATGTGAATGTTGAATCTAGGGGGGGGGGGGGGGAAGATAAGCTCCCGTATTTCAGTATGCTAGTAACCGGAAAGGAGCCGAAAACAAAAAAAAAAACTGAACATGCTCCTTATTTTTATTACTCCCTAATTTTTTTAAGAAACTTATTAAAAGCCACTAAGACAGAAGTGTAAAAAACTGACATCTGAACGACGTTCCGGTTCAATTTTTCTCGATCTTGACCCCCACCCCCACCAAATGGACAGATCACAAGACCTTGGGCTCCTTGTGACTGTCCATTTATTCCACTGTGTGTGAAAAACTTCCAATCAGCGTAAAACAAGCTAGCCAATAAATGCCGACCTCAAATCACCATTTAAATTTCAGATCAATGTTTGTTGTTGTAACACGGAACTAGTAAATGAAAAATTTTTGCGAAAAACCAGTACTGCGCAACTCAGTTGCATGGAGGTTTGTTTTGCCGTGATGATGCTCGTTATAACTCTATTCGTTTTGTATCCTCGCACCTCGTTTTTGACAGTTTCTCTGAACACAATATGCAACGTGTGTTAGGAAACGTGTGAATATGATAAAGTTTAAGTCTTCTTCCCTCCGCTTGAAAAGTAAGAAATAATACGTGAGAGCCGAGTGTTGTGCAAAATAAAAGAGGTGCATTGTAAGGAAGGATGTTTCAAGATGAATATGGAGGAAAAAGCTTGATGCGCATGTGCTGAATGATCCTAGAGAGAAAAGCAGTAATATTAAGACAAAGAAAGGTTGTTTTTGAAAGCATATCAGAATGGTAAAAGAAATAGATGTATGAAACGAAAGGAAGGAAAAATGAAATGGCAAGAGAGAAAAAAATATAGAGCATTTGCGCAGTATTGTCGTTGCCAACTTCAAATAACTTAAACATATATGCTGGAACATAAATTCCACCACTTGAAATAAAAAAAAAATATTTATTATCAAATTTAATATTTAGAATAATTAGCAAAAATCATTCACACCCTATAATCGAAAAATTTATTAATAACTTCCAAGATGTAACCTTATATAACTTTTATGAAAAAGAATAATTACTATATATGCTTAACAATAACCTCAGTGGAAATTTGATTCCTAAATTCCCATGTTGGATTTTAACAACGCCAATCATTATTGATAAAATTCCTGGAATTGATTTTAAAAAGCAATATGATTCAACTATTATAAAAATCATTATCATCATCATCCTCAAGCAGCCATGGGCTACGGAGGTCCAACCAGACGGTGCAATTTAGTTCTCCAAGCAAGTCTGTCCTGAGCTACATCTACTGCATCTAGCCACTGCACACCAATTCTAACAAGGTCCTGTTTGACATTGTCTGCCCACCGCATCCTAGGTCTCCCCTTCTTTCTGAGGCCTCTAGGCACACTGTTCATAACCCTATTCGCCAATCTATAATCATTCATACGTGCAACATGGCCAAACCAACGGAGTCTCTGCACAATATGCTGCTTAGAGGAGGTTGCAAACTCCTTTGCCTAACCTCATCATTAGTTGCAAAGTTGAACCACCTAATTCCCAAGATACTGCGTAAGCATCTGGAATCAAAAGCATCTAGTTTCCTGTTATCATGATTACAAAGTATCCAAGTTTCACTACCATAACTAACCCTAGAAAGAACCAAACTATTATATAGTCTAATTTTAGTCTTTAGGTGTATACGCCTATTTCTCCACACTCTCCATAGATTCTTAAAAGTCCCGGCAGCAGTCCCTATTCGTCTGTTAATCTCATGCCGCACATCACCAATATCAGTTACATAGCTCCCAAGGTAATTAAAGTGTGACACCTGCTCAAGATTGCAACCATTCAGATTAACTGAATATTGCTGATTAATTAACTGAAGCCTGCCTGACCAATTTTTATCACTTTAGTTTTCTCCCTGTTTATAAACAAACCTACTCTACTGCCAGTTTCAACAGCTCGAATGAAAGAGTTCATCTCATCAACATCATTTGCCAAAAGGGCTAAATCATCAGCATAATCTAAATCAGAAATTTTCCTATCTCCAGCCCATTTAAGGCCAAAATCTTTCCCTTGAAGTGAATTTCGCATAACATAATCAATAACCAAGCTAAAGAGAAAAGGAGACAAAATGCACCCTTGTCGAACACCAGAAGTAATGCTAAACCAATTGCTACCAGCCTTACCAACTCTCACACACGACTCAGTGTTATTATAGAGAGCTTTCATTACGTTAACTAACTTGTGTGGTATCTGCTGAGGTCCTGCCATCCTCTCAGATCTTCTACTTTGGCATATAAACTGACAGGCTCCTGTCAGACCTCTGTGGCAAGCAGCTGCTTGAGGGGGTATTTATATTTTATTTTATTTATTATACCATATGATCTCACAATCAACCACAAATTATGACGATCAACAGAGTCGAAAGCCTTTTTGAATCACGCAATTGCCTGTGAACCAGATTCTTAATTCTATTAAGCACAATCATGGAAAGAACTTTACCTGGAACAGAGAGTAGGCTGATACCCCTATAGTTATCACAAGAACTGCGATCACCTTCTTTGAAAATAGGGATAACAATAGCTCTAATAAAATCCTTAGAAACCATACCTTTATCATAAAAGATATTCAAAATTTCAGTCATCCAAGTGGTAACCGAAACATTCCCAGCTCTAAGCATTTCGGTAGTAATTTCATCTACCCCTGGGAATTTATGAACTTTATGTTTAGAAATAGCCAAAATAACTTCAGACTGTGTTATAGGGCCAACATTAAAGCCACCAATGCATCTATCATCATTGCAAACAATGGGAGTAGAACTAACCACATTGTTTAGAACATCACTGAAATGCTCAGCCCACCTAGCCATGACAGAATCCTCACCTTCTATAACCTTACCTTGTTTATCCTTCAATCCTTGTATGCCTGTCCGTTTTCTACCACACAAAACATTAACTATCTGGTACAGCTCTCTGCTGTTGTGCTGTCTAACTGCTTCCTCGGCTTTGTCAGCCAAACCATCAAGCCAAAGATTCTTAGCAGCTAACTGATCCTTTACACGTTTATTAAGTTCTCTGTAATGCTTTCTATTAGGACTAGTAGGGTATTGATTAAGGACATTCCTGCAGTTCTTTCTTTCTGAAATAAGCTCAAGTGCCTTATCATTCAAATAATTCTGTCTCTTCTGCTCCTTTTTTCCTAAAAGAGTACTGTTAGTGTCCAAAAAAGCCTGTTTAAAATGATCCCATTCTTCCTCAACTTCAGTAGTAAGCATACCATGACTGTCATAATGACTAAGTAACCTATCATGGTAAGCTTTGACTATAACTGGGTCTTTCAGAGCTTCAGTATTAAAAGTAAATTTTTTAACCCTAGCACACTTTTTAAGTTGCAAGACACTTTTAACAAGGTAATGGTCAGATCCAATTTCAGCTCCGCTATATCACCTGGTATTCCTAACAGAACTAGCCCATTTGCTGTTAATTAATATATAATCAATCATATTCTTATGCAGCCCATCAGGTGAAACCCATGTGTACTTATGTATGTCGTGGTGTTTGTAATAAGTGTTAGTTATTCTGAAACCATTGAGTTTACTTACCTGTAGAAGACGTTGCCCATTGCCATTGCAGCTACCAATACCAAAAGGGCCTATTACTCTTCCCCAAAGGTCAGACTCAGTACCAACTTTGGCATTGAAGTCTCCTAGAACAAGGGTAATATCTCCTTTCTTGACAGAATTCAAAATATCCTGAAGTTGTTCATAAAATCTATCCTTCTCATCCTCATCCTCAGTGGGGGCATAACAGCAGATAACATTCAGGTCTTTAACGCTTGTCTGAAATTTTGCTGTAAGAAACCTTTCATTAATGAACTCATGTCCTAGAAGAGCATCACTAGCGTGTCTCCTGAGAAGCAGACCCACGCCTTGGTGATGCTTATTGTCGTCCCTCCCTGAAAAGAGAAATTTAAGATTATTTTTAAGAATCTGACCTTTATCTGTCCATCTGGTCTCTTGCAAGCCGAGAATATCTAAATTATAACGGTGGAATTCTTGTGTGAGGACATCAAGAGAAAAAGCTCTGTGCAGGGTCCTCACATTCCAACTACCTATGGAGAGAAAATGGTTAGTGGGATGTTTAAAGAAACTATGTTTATTGAGAGAGGGAATGCCGACAATATCAAACAGCCCCCTAATCGCAGACATGGGGTAAAGACCCGTTCCCCCACCACTAAAGGCTGAAGCCATCTACACTGGAAGATATTGTCAGAGAATTATATCAATGGAAAATATAATAACTTTGTTCAAATCTATACAGATGGATCATTAAATTCTGATAAAATCATTACTTATGAAGAAATATACTGCCCAACTGAAAAATACGAACAATTTAAATTTAAAATTAATGAACATGTTTTTCTAGCGGAATTTCTAGCAGTTATATTTGCAATAAATTGGTCCTTGAAATTTAGCAATAAACATATAGCCATTTTTTCACTGATTGTAAAAGTACTCTAGACATCTTTCAACAAAACCCATTTAAAAATAACTTCCCCATTTTTATAAATGATATTTATTTACTGACAATATGATCTCCTAAATAGAAATAATATAATAACTTTACAATGGCTACCCTCTCACGTGAATATAAAACATAACGAATATGTAGATTTATTAGCTAAAAATGCAAAACGTCTTAATAATACAATCACTGCCCTTTTTCATTTTATATTACACAAAAAATCGAATAAATCTAAAATATTAATTGAAACACAGAATTTGTATAACAACAAAGCAATTAATACACATCGTTATCAAATATCAAATAAAATTGAAACATTTTCAAACTATGGTTTAAGTAAAAGGGAGATAATTATAATACTCAAAATAAAAGTTAACTTAGCTCTCACGAACTCAAGTTTATATAAATTTAAAAAAATTGATTCTCCAAACTGCAATATATGTAATGTAAAACAAACCGTAGAACACATAATATTTAATTGTCAAAATTACGAACCAGAAAGAAAATCTTATTTTAATAAACTAAAAGCATACAATATTAATATATATAACTTTAAAAATATCTTAGAACCTACCAGTAAGAATCTTAAACCTATCCTATATAAACTATTAATTCAATTTCTTAGAAATATTAATATTTTAGATAAATTGTAAAAAAATAAATAAAAATATACCTATATAAATGAAAAATAATCATATAGAGAAAAAAATGATAAAAAAATAGATAAAAAAAATGGAAAAAATACAAAAAATTTTTTAAATAGAAACTATATATATATATAAAAAAAGGGAAATTTTCTTTTCACTAAAATTTTGTCTGAATGAGTCTACATCTATCAAGTTATTAGATGCAGGAATTTTCATTTGTGAACTTGATTTGGATTGGATTGGCATTTGCGCAGTTTTTCCTTCTACATCTTTGTTTTAGCTTTGAGCGGCAATTTTTTATACAAAATGGGCTAGTGACCAGGCCACAAGAACCTCAAAGGTACGGGGAAGGGTGGGAAAAGAGCTGTCCACTCTAAAAATTTGGAGAGTCGACAAAGATTATATTTTGACCACCCTAAATATTTGGAGAGTGCAGAAAGATTGCACTTTTTCCACACTGAAAATCTGGAAAGGAGAAGATTTTCGATTTGATTTTAAATGTGCAATGATACTTACAGAAAAGAGATTTTTGGTGTGATTATGGTATCAACCTTGAGTTGATAATCCTGAAATTGGAAGTTGTGCCTCGCAGGTAATAACGTCTACGTACATTCTGCCCAGTCTGGAATTTTGGACTTCACACGCCACTATCTTTAACTACCAGCCAATTTGCAACACGTATGGGAAGTGATGGAGTCGAGGTGGACCATCATCCCCGTTGTGGACTTTCGACACTTCGGTTACTCCACGCCTCAGGCTGTTCTTAGGGCAAAAGTGGGATTAATTAGGTGTACTTAATAAAGTGGCCACTCAGTTTATATTTTTGCTTACCGTACATTGGGACGGGGGTTCGCACATTCGTTAGCGTGCGATGCTCGCAATCTGTATTTCCCAGGTTCGAGTCTCGCCAGGGCCATCGTTGAGATTTATCCCGTAAAACTTTCCGCCTGTCAGTAGAGGACACCGATGAAAAGAATACAGTGAATGGCCTTGACGGGAGACTATTATCTGTCTCCTAACAGCTATTTTAGTGGTCCCTTTCCCCCAACCTTCTTTGAGACCTCTGGGTCCTTGTGACCTGGACATTTAGCCCATTGCATACAAAAAAAGTGTCGTTCAGAGGTAAAACTATCCGGCCCCTCCAATGAGCGTTCTTTAACGTGCACAGATATGGTTCTCCTGCGCACGGGGATGTGGCTTAACGTCCCATTCGATGGACGGCTGCTTTTCCAAGCCCATAGGTGTCCCTCTGTCTGACTGAATGCAGGGTGGGAGCTAACGTAGATAAATTTCAAAGCTAGCCAGTTGGGACTCGAATCTAGGTGCATCTGATTATAAACGTGACGAGCACCGACCAAACCCACGAAATATCTCTTTGGACAGCAAAGAAAGGACTAAGTAGAACTCATCCCAAATGCAAAACACTGCTGATGATAAGATTAGATCATAACAATATCTCCGGTCTTTATTTTTTGATTAAACAACTAATAATACAAGAAGTTTTTCTTTTACTCTCTGTTAGACGATTGGTCGTGCAGAAACCCAATCATCGTGCTTGAAAGCCCCAAAGAGCGAATAGTTACAGTTTTTTTTCACCTCCAAGATAAAGAATGGAGAAGTATCATGTAATTGCTGGCTCTTTCTGTCTGCAGATGCAAGGTCAATGTGGTTATTACGTTGTCCGCCGTCCCCGGCACCAAAGGATTCATTACAACAATATCCAGCAGACGGCTGATTCATTCACGTCTGCTTTATGTTGCTCTGTTAATACAGGTCAAACAGGAAGAGGTCATTATGCTGCCGAGGCTCTCATAACGTTTTTATGAATCTTTCATGTCGGCTGTAACGTAGCTGAGGTCTGCATTTTTTTGTTTTTGATTCAGAAGAGCTTAAGAGATATTTAGATTATAACTAGAAGAATAACAACATATCGCTTGCAGCTAGGCTTGTTTTCGAAGAAAATCAGTTTTTTAATTTTCTGCCTTCACAACCTCTTACAGTGGAAATTATGAAATGCGAATAATAATATTTTATTACTACATACAAACATAAAAATAATTTTTCATTCATCTCTTAAAACTAAAATGTTCATTTCCCTCCCCCTGGGGGATAGGGAGCAACTTACTGTGGCCAATGCAAACTTCATGACCTTCACACTTCTCCAAAATTTGAAATTTCTAGCATAAATAGTTCGTCTGCCATATTCATTCAAAACATTTTCACTGTTAGAGGGCGCTACTATTGATGCTTTTTTTTTATGTCTGTGGAACCTTCTAACAATGTAAATAGGAACTAATGGGCGATTGTGAAAACGAGAATAGCAATATTAGTATCTACAAAACACAGAACGTTTCATTTATCGCTTAAAGCCAAACAATGGCATTTTACCACTCTTCCTAAAAGCAAGTTGGAAAATTATTGCTGCCAATGTAAACCTCTTCACCATCACACCCTACCACCAAAATTTCAAATTTTTAGCATAAACAGATCGTTTGCAATATTCGTTTGAAGTTTTCTCATTTTCCGCCGTTAGAGGTCGCAATTATAGCGATTGGGATATTCCGAAAGTGCGAATCGTGATATTTCATCAATACCAATCCAACACAAAAAATAATTTATCTCTAAAAAAAAGTTACATGTCGACAGACGAACAGACACACGACAAAGTGAAAAAACATCTCGTTTTTTCTAAACAAAAGAACAAAAAGAACGTTATCCAACACTTTTAAATAGCTTCTTGATTAGGATCACAAATTCGTTGCTTGATCGTCTTTCAAATATACTGATAAGAGCACCATTCTGCTTTTGATTACTTTTTTAGATATTATCTCTCTTCTCTTAATAAATTGCTTTAGCATTTATTAGCATATAAAGATATAGTTATCTTTCATAGGGGCAAGAACTGTTCAGTCGGTAGTGCACATGGCTCATAGTATGCAATTCCTAGATTCGAGTCTCAACTGTACCAATGTTGAAATTTTTCTCCGCTGACCCTCTGCCCTCGGTGAGAAAGGGGGTACTGCTGGCCTCTCCATCGGATGAGACGTTAAACCGTGGCCGTGTGATTAGAATTGGGTTAGTTTATTTCTGATTGGCGCTTTTTTTTTTTGCCCACAACAGGGTTGGGTTCTGTTATTTTATCTCTGAGCGACACTTTTTTTTTTTACACATTGGGCTAAATTGCCAATTTACAAGGACCCCAAGGGCTCAGAGAGGCTGGGGGAGGGGACCCACTGTACAGCTGTTAGGAGACATAGCAGACCCTTCAAGGCCATCCAGCATGTTCTTTAATATGCACAGAGTATGTCTCTCCTTGCACATGTGGCCGCGGTTTTAACATCCCATACAACGGACGGCGGCCTTTCCAAGCTCATCGGTGTCGCCTACTGAGCGAAGGCCGGGTAACGATTTAGCGTATATAAATCACAACGTTGGCCAGTTGGAGCTCGAACCTGGGAACTGCAGCTGAGGAGCCTGGAGCGCTACCGACTGTCCAACCCCTGTCCATCTGTGCATTAGAGCCATATTCTGTGCATGTTAAGGAACTTGCTGGATGGCCTTGACGGGAGACAGTGAGTCCCCTTTTCTTAACCAACTGTGAGCCCTTGGGGTCCTTGTGAACTGGCGATTTAGCCCATTATGTGCAGAAAAATGCTCCTCAGAATTAAAACAATCTAACCATGAAAAAAACCAGCATTTTGGGTCCTGTGCTGTAAAACAGTGCATGGGTAATTGGACATCAGGTTCCTATTCAAGTATGGTGCTGGATGCAGTGCAGCTCTAGCAAACACGCCTAAAGCCTGTTCTGCCTGAACCATATCATAAAAATAGAAATTTTATTTCGTAGTTGGGGTGGGGGAAATTTTTTTCTCTTTTGTACAAAAATTCTGAAACAATTGAGAGATTAGCTGAAAAAATTAAGTGTTTCAAGAGGAGTGGACCTTCTATGTAAACATGTTCAGTAAGCTGTTCAGGTATTCCAACCTCATTATATGTAGTACCATCAGTTAATAGTAATCTTCAGTTTGGCATTTGCTAGGAAACAGATCTGCCATAAAGGCCATTCAGCGCTTTCCATAAAAAGCATAAGATTTTATGATGTCCATCGAAAATTAATTATTTACCTTTATATTATATTGTCTTTATTTTTCATATTTTATAATAATGATCAGAGGTAAAAAAATTATATAAACCGTAATAGCTTGATCTACAATTTACAATACAAGCTTAGAATACAAATTAAAACTAGCTGAGACCTGAACCATTATTACGATGTCTTTTCAATTAATTTATGCATGTGATCACATGAATTAATTGATATGTGATTACATAAATTTTGCGGGATAAAGGTTGGAGGGAGAGACAAATCGATCTGCGGGATTATCCTGCAGATTCCAGGACGTCTGGCCCGGCCACTATTTACAAATTTTACGCTGTTGACAGGCTACCTACTGTAAGGTAAAAAGTAAACAACCAGTCAGCTTCGAACTGAGTAAACATTAGTTTACGACATGGCGCATAGATTTTTTCGTGAAAAATATTATTGCTTTCTGATTCGACTTAGTTGTTTACAGTACTTACTTATCACGGTTGTAAAAGCAATACAAATATATTTTTCTTTCCTAAAAAGGTCTATATACCATAATAAATCGACTGTAGCTTATTCGAGAAGCAAGTTTGATTTATTGCAACAAAATCATTTGGTGTTGTTGAGGCAGCGATTGCAGTGAACATAGCTGAGCTGGTTGGCAAGCAGTGCATCGAACGCTGTCGAAAGTGCAACAGAAACTCGCTCCAGAAGCCGATGAGGTGTCACTGTTGCCAACGCCAAGAGCCGTAATTTCATCTAGTGAGGGAAATATAAATGGTGGAAAAGGCTGCGGCGGGTCATTTGCAGCTCAGCGATCAGTTGGTGTAGAGTGGCTGGCTGGCAATAAGATCTTACAGTTATTGTGAGGTAATACAGCGCTGATTTATTCTCTCATTAAAAAAGGACGACATTAAAGAACCAAACCAAAACTTCGTCATGTTGGTTAGAAGCAGCGGAACAGGTCTTTAGAATAAACGGTAAGAAAAATTTGTTTTTTTTTTTAAATTGAAATATGTTACCTTCTTTTCCTAGAGTATTCGTATCATGCTGTGTAGTATTTATATTGTTGCTAAATCAATATGTAATTTCGCATTTAATTTTTAAAAAATTTTAGTTTTAACTGTTCTGACTTTGTCGTGAAATAGCAAAATATTTTTCGAATGCAATTTGTCGTAAATTTGAAAAATGGCCAAATTTTACAAGAAATATTGCAAACGATCTATTTATGTTAAAAAATTTTAATTTTAGTCCTGGAATGTAATGGTCAAGCGGTTGACACTGATAGTAACGATTTTGATAGAGGCGATATATTTTTCTTAGTTATAATTTAAATATCTTTTAGACTCCACGCAGCAAAAAACAAATGACGATACGAAAGGTTCTCTATCATGAATCGCCTCCACTATGCCTGGCTTTAATTTTTTTTATGTTCACGCGAGGGTTAAGCTAATGCCAAAACCCACAATGATGACATTGCAAAAAATTTCGAAATAAAGATTTGTATATTTTAGGAACTTTATACTTAAAATGAAAAAAAAAAAGAAATGTATTAATTTCATAACTATTTCTCAAAACGCTATTCCATATTCTGCATTTCAAAAATAAAGTCTTTTATTCAAATAATGATAATATTTATTTAAAGAAAAGAATATAGTGCAATTTAGAAGTGTAGTGATTTGTGAAATCGTACAAAGCTAATTTTCTGCATAAATATGGTCAAACATTGCTACATTAATTCATAGCTGACATGAGAGAAAAATACTAATGAATCAATATAGAGGAAAAACCTGATTTGAAAATCCAATGATGATATATCAGTTTAAAAAGGAAATGCATTGTGATAAGACGCAAATTAAAAAATATATATTATTTGAAAGAAGCGATCTTTTCTTCGGACAAAGGCAGAATATAAGTTCAAGAAGTTACTCAAGTTTCGTATAAAAACTGTAATTCAATTTTGAAAATTTGCTTCGTAAATATCAAGAAGTTTGCATAATGAAATGTAGACGGGAGTTACTAGGTAATATAAAAGAAGTGTCTTTCCATAATCTCTGATAACTGCATTCAAAAGAGAAAAATTAATGTAGAATTTGTAAAATTCGGTAAATTCTTATCTAATATTTAGTAAGGTATAGTTAGTTTCCTGAAATAAAGGTCATTTTTATCACGGTATATTTCTTCAGTTAATTATTTGTCTTAATAAACCATTAGACTGATTTCTGTTACTGTACCTGGGTTCGAGTCTCGGGTAAGGGACAGATGTTTGTGTTGTTTCTTTGCTGAGGTCCCGCCATCCTCACAGACCTACTATGGCGTATAACCGACAGACTCCTGTCAGACCTGTGTGGCAAGCAGCTGCTTGAGAGGGTATTTATTTTTATTTATTGAAACGCATATCGGACCTCAAGTATTTCCAAAGCCTCGACGTTTACTAAGTAGTGAATATCCCCAGATGCCGTGGCCGAGTGGTTAACGTGCTTGGCTACTGATAAAAGGGATCTGAGTTCGATCTCCGGGTAAGGCACAGATGTTAGTGTTGTCTTTCTGCTGAGGTCTCGCCTTACAATTCTCTAGGCGAATTAAATTGACAGGCACCTGTCAGACCTCTATGGCAAGCAGCTGCATGAGGGTTTTTTTTATTTGTGTTGATCGATCTTGCGGGTACGGATAGAACGTTTGTCATCCGTTAAGAGTCCTAGCTAGCCTCTTCACTGCTGATGGTACTTGTCACGAAGGACAAGTAGTCATGTCAGTAGGGATGTGTTCGGTCAACGGGCTTTGTGAAGTCCAAAACAGCACAAAAGACCTCGAGCTCGGGCTCAGAATAATATAAATTTCGAATTTTTTTTGTAATTGTGAAAAAAATAAGCAAAATTATAACTGTTTTTGTTTTTTTAATAAGTTACTAGTGATTAATAATAAGCACATGCGGCTTTTGATTATTTTTATGTATTCTCTGCTTTTAATAAACGAATGGCTCTTTCCTTGAGAACGACGTTACCTACGAACTTTCAGTTTTCGCTCCAAATAAAACGAAATAAATATTCCCCCAAGCAGCTGCTTGCAACAGAGATCTGACATGAGCCTGTCAGTTTATTACGCCATAGTAGAAGGTCTGTGAGGATGGCGGGACCTCAGCAGAAAGACAACACGAACATCCATGCCTTACCCGGGGCTCGAACCCAGGTCCCTTTGACCAGTAGCCTAGCATGCTAACCACTCGCCAAGCACGCTAACCACGAAGGCATTGACATTTTAATTTTTGTCAGAAAATTATTATAATTAATGGTATAATGAATGATTGGTGACATGCATTTTTGTTTTATATGTCTTGTAATGCACGTCAAAGAAATGTTTTCGCCAAATCAGACCCAGGCTCAACATTTGTCGAGAGAGTTCGGGCTCCCAAGTCTGAGCCCTAACTCATCTCTAATTGACAGAATTATGTCACGGGACCTTTATTATTGACTGGATTTGTCCAGGAACCATTTACCATTAAAGGAATTTTTCATTTTCTATTATTACGACCATCCCTCGCGTCAGTTGAGAGGAAGGGACCCGAAAATGCAAAACCAAGCAATTCTAAAAGCAAACTTAGCAGTGAGGATGATAGACTTTGAACCTGGGTTCTTCGAAACATCCCACTGCATCCCAGTGTTTACGCCTTGCTGAATATGCATAATAGACTAAACAACAACCGAAATGCTTTGAATCTAAGAAAATAAACAGTTTTGCGCAGAAAAAATAAAAAAAAGAGAAAGAAGACGAAAATGATAAATTTTCTAAAAGATATTTCCCAATTCGCAACTCATTTATGATTTCCAATATCTTTAACCATGTAAGTAAACTACAGTTAAGGATGGTCAGTAAGTTAAGTACTATAGTTAAGGATGGCCGAAAACGAAACAAAAAAAAAACCCAACTTGTTTTTGAAAATGCGTGTGAAAGATGTTTTTTCGTAATAAATATAAATTACATGTTTCTGAAATCAAAAGAAAACGTAAAACAAAATTAATTTTTGATACACCTGTTATTATTTAAAAATATAAATAAATAAATAAATACCCTCTTAAGCAGCTGCTTGCCACAGTCTGACAGGAGCCTGTCAGTTTATATGCCATAGTAGAAGTTCTGAGAGGATGGCAGGACCTCAGCAGAAAAACAACACATACAACCATGCCTTATCCGGAGCTCGAACCCAGGTCCTTTATATCAGTAGCCAAGCGCACTAACCACTCGGCCATGGGACTTAACATAAATAAATTTTGCGATCAAATTTTTTCCGGGAGGATGAGAGGAGGGGGGAATACCCCCCCCCCCTTCCACTGATGTCCACGTGTTCTAATGTTCTTTAACATGGAAATAAATGCTCCAAGGCAGTGGATATATGGAAGAAATCAAAGGCAATGTACATAAGAATGCCATTAGAGAAGACGCCTTGCTGACAGAGCCATAAGGTAAAGTTTACTTTAAGGAGGATGGTGTTTGTCACTAACCTTTCTTCGCATAGAAGGGCACAAAATGAATGCGTGGGATCAAGAGGTTGCCAAGGGACACAGTCCATACTGATAAACCTCTCCTTGTTTCCCTCTGCACTCTCCTCTCTGAGTCGTACCCATGGTGACCAACGAATATTTCTCCGGCAGAGCTTAAAGACGCCATTTATTATCATCCACCATTGGGAAGAAGAAACTGGAGCAGGGGCCTTAGCAACAGCGCTTCGAACATCGTGTCCCTTAGTTCCCACGGTTCGGAGCATCTGACCTTTTTCCGTAAAGGTCAGGGAAGGTCTGAAGGATAAAAGCAACAAAATGCTTCATTGGCCGATTGGTTTATCGACGATGCGGTCATCTGATAAAGCAATTTTAAATGTTTTCCGGGGTACATGTGAATTGTGTTGATGGTATTTTTCTGGTGTTGATTGTATTGTGTGGAATTTCAATAAATAAAGGATTATTTGTCGAGGAAGAAAGAGCCAAATCAGGAGATAGGATGCCATTTGAAGGATTTATTTACGATATCGGTCAAAGATATTTTTATCGCTTCCTTGTTCGTGAAAGGTTCCTAAATTTAATATTCTTTAAAGGATATAATATATTGGCAGCTGAGGAAAGATATGTTTTTTTTAAATGATTCTTAAAATTTTCCTTTTAATAATGTTTTAACAGCATGGATATACAATTAGCGATGACTTCATTAGACATAGTTCCGTGTTAGATCAAAAGTAACTTCTTAAATTAACTTTTTATGAGAAAATGTGATTAAAGATAATTTAAAGATCTCAATCAAACCTATTTCAGTCTCGATTTCCAACAATGTGCGTTTAGTATTTAAAGAGTGAAACATTTAGCAAGTCTCCATTGTGCAAAATGGGGCGGGGGGTGGCTCAGTCGGTAGTGCGCCAGGCTCGTAATCTGTAGTTCCCAGGTTCGAGTCCCAGCTGGGTCAGCGTTGAGATTTATCTCCGCAAAATTCCCCGCCCTTCCCACGGTCAGTAGGGGACACCGATGAGCTTGGAAAGGCCGCCGTCCGTCGGATGGGACGTTAAGCCGTGGCCCCGTTTGCGGGAGAGCCATACCCTGTGCACGTTAAAGAACACGCTGGATGGCCTTGACGGGAGGCTACCATCTGTCTCCCAACAGCTGTTCCAGTGGGTCCCCTCCCCCAACCTTCTCTGAGCCTTCGGGGGTCCTTGTGACCTGGCCATTTAGCCCATGGTGTGCAAAAAAGTGCCGCTCAGAGGTAAAACAACCCAACCCATTGTGCAAAAAAATTCGAAATTGGAAAAATTGACATAATTATTACGCGAACTGCTGAAAAATACTCTTGCACTTGTTGGCCAAGTTTAGTCTGATGGTCATTGCTTTGTTTTTTATTAACTATTCAGAGCAATCATTTAAATTGGCACTCCTCATATCAAATATTCTAATTTTCGCAACTCTCTAAATGCCAAACGAATACTGTTGAAAATCGAGATTTAAATAAATTTGGCTGAAAACTTGAATTATCCAGAGTCACATTTTTTTTCTTGAAAGTTCATTTAAGAAGTTGCTGAATTCTGTATCTGTGTTACTATTCACATAACACACGGAACTGTACCTAATGATAGGGGTGGGGGTGGCTCAGTCGGTAGCATGCCAGGCTACCGACTGAGTTCCGATCTGCAGTTCCGAGGTTCGAGTCCCAACTTTGAGATCTATCTGCACAAAACTCCCCATCTTCGGTCAGTAGGGGATACCGATGAGTTAGGAAAGGCCGCCGGCCGTCGGAAGGACGTTAAGCAGTGACCTGTGCACGTTAAAGAACACGATGGGTGGCCTTGACGTGAGGCTACCGTCTGTTTTCCAACAGCTGTCCCCCCCCCCCCACCTCCAACCTTCTCTGAGCCCTCGGGATTCTTGTGACCTGGCCATTTAGCCCTGGCCGAGTGGTTAGCGCGCTTGGCTACTGATCTAAGGGACCTGGGTTCGAGCCCCTGGTAAGGCATGGATGTATGTGTTTTTTTTGCTGAGGTCCTGCCATCCTCTCAGACCTTCTACTATGGCATATAAACTGACAGGCTCCTGTCAGACCTCTGTGGCGAGCAGCTGATTGAGGGGGTATTTATTTATATTTTATTTATTTTATTTATGCAAAAAAAGTGCCGCTCACAGGTAAAACAACCAACCCTACAGCTATCCAATAGATTATTTCACCATCGTGCTCTAAGCATTAGAGGTCTTGATCTAGCCACTTTCGTGAATTTTGCTCAGAATATAGATCAGTGTCTCGCAAACTGTGTGCCGCGGCACAGTAGTGTGCCGCGAGAGATTCCAAGTGTGCCGCGAGAGATTTTCAAATTGACACTAGATATTCCAAAGATTTCATTTTGACTTGACTTGTGTTATCGACGTGCTTTAATATCGACGTGCTATCGACGTGCTTTAATAAAAATCTTTCAGATTTTATCAACTGGGATCTTGTAAGTATTTATCAAGCTTTTTAGCCAAGAATAATGCAAATTTGTTCGCAGAAACAAGCTCATACATCCCATTGAAATATGTTCATATCTAAATTTTAAATAAATTGCATTTATAACGAAACTTCAATTTTCCTCTTTTTACGTAACCATCAAAAATTCTTTTTTAGGTGTGCCGCGGAAAAAAATTAGATTCAGTGTGCTGCGGAAAAAAATTTAGATTCCGTGTGCCGCGGGGAAAAAAATTAGATTCAGTGTGCCGCGGGAAAAAAAATTAGATTCAGTGTGCCGCGGAAAAAAATTAGATTCCGTGTGCCGCGGGGAAAAAATTAGATTCAGTGTGCCGCGGAAAAAAAATTAGATTCCGTGTGCCGCGGGAAAAAAATTTAGATTTAGTGTGCCGCGGAAAAAATTAGATTCAGTGTGCCGCGGAAAAAAAATTAGATTCCGTGTGCCGCAGAGTAAAAAAGTTTGCGAGACACTGATATAGATCTTGAATAATGACAACATGAATTTACAGTGCAGGTAACGTTTCTTCTCTGCTGGTTGTTCCGAGTGTCATATCATCGCCTTTAAAATCTGAAAAGCATCGGTTGGCATTGACCTCTTAGTAGCTGCGAAATCCGAGCCGAAACTTGAGGCAACTCTCACGTGAGGAGATCCATTCGAGCGGTGGCTGGCATTTTGAAATAATTAGAGGATCGGATCTCGTTCTGTTAGCTCATGAGGCAAACATTCGCCTCGTCCTTATTGGGTTATATTTCACAGAGCAGATGCAGAAAGAGGGCATCGTACACTTTGGCTCGTTCTAGATCGTCAGGCAGGCAAGTTAAAGAAATTGGTTTGCTTTACCTGTGAGCTTGCACTTTTGTCCACACAGGGCGTTGAATGACGAGGTCATAAAGACCCAAGGGATCAGAATTGGATAGGGGTAAAGTGCCCTTCTGAGCTGTTGCTAGGAGACTGACCCATCAAGGCCATCCAGCCAGGGGCGTTGCAAATGACTATGGTTGGAGGGAGGGGAGAGAAATCGAAAATTTTCCAACTCGAAAAATCAAATTTTGGCAACTGAGAGGACGAACTGACGTCTCTGTCAGGTTCGTAGTTAGATTTTCGTTCCGTGGGAGGTGGTTGAGGCAATTTTCACAACTATCTTGCATTTTGTCATATAACTTCAAATTTTCCCAACTAGCCATAATTTCACAGAAATAATCCCAATATTTACATCTCGCCTGAATTGTAGTAAGTCAGTGTGAATTTTTCGAACTCCCTTGATTTGGCCAACTCTCCTTAATTTCAAAAAAACAATCCCAATCTTTACATCTCTCCTAAATTTGCCAAGTCAGTGTGAATTTTGACAACTCTCCTAGATTTTGCCAACTCGCCAAATTTTATAGAAAAAAATCCCAATTTTTACATCTCAACTGAATTTTGCCCGACTCTCCATGATTTTGCCACTCCGAATTTTTTCAACTCCCCAAGATTTTACCAAGTTACTCCGAATTTTGCCAACTCACCTGTATTTTACTAAATGGCTTCGAATTTTGCGAACTACTCTAGATTTTGCCGTCTCCATTTTCCCAACTGCCCTAGATTTACCAAGTTGCCTCGATTTCGACAACTACCCTAGATTTTGCTAACTCCCCTTAATTTCACAAAAAAATTACAAATTTTCACAACTCGCCTAGATACTACGAAGTCGCTTCGAATTTTGCCAACTCCGAGTTACTTTTGGGGGGGGAGCCTTCTCCCCAACCCCATATCTACGCCCCTGCATCCAGCGTGTTCTTTCATATGTTTTCATAGATCGATGGCCTGCCAATTGACCTATGATTTCTCAGAACTGTTGAATCCTCAACTGCACAATCTCCTAATTTTCACTGGGTTGGGTTGTTTTACCTCTGAGAGGCACTATTTTGCACACAATGGGCTAATGGCCAGGTCACAAGGACCCGAAGGCTCAGAGAAGGTTGGGGGAGGGGACCCACTGGAATAGCTGTTGGGAGACAGATGGTAGCCTCCCGTCAAGGCCATCCAGCTTGTTCTTTAACTTGCGCAGGGTGTGGCTCTCCCTCACACGGTGCCACGGCTTAACGTCCCATCCGACAGAAGGTGGCCTTTCCAAACCCATCGATATCCCCTACTGACCTTGGGCCCGACGGGGTTCTTTGGGAGTGAAGAAAGCTCAGTCGGTAGCGCGCCAGTTTCTTCCCTGGGAGTGAAGAAAGCTCAGTCGGTAGCGCGCCTGGCTCGTAATCTGCAGTTCCCAGGTTCAAGTACCACCTGGGCAAGCGTTGAGATTTGTCTCAATAAAACTTCGCCCTGCCCTCGGTCAGTAGGAAAAACCGATGGGCTTGGAAAGGACCCTCTCCGCTGGATGGGACGTTAAGCAGTGGCCCCTTGTGCAGGAGAACCAATCACTATGCACGTCAACCCCTCCGAGCCCTTGGCGCCTTGTGACCTGGCTATTTAGCCCATTGTGTGCAAAATAAAATTGCCGCTGAGAGGTAAAACAACCCTATAAGTCGTGGTGGCTTGATCGCCTTTTTGCCAATAAAACGAGGAAATGTTTCTCCGCTTAAGTCCTGATCCTCTTCTTCAGTCATTAGCTCTTCGAAAAGGGAAAAGATTGGCGAAAAGGGAAAAGATTGGCGAAAAGGGAAAAGATTGGCGAAAAGGGAAAAGATTGGCGAAAAGGGAAAAGATTGGCGAAATCTGCCTTTCCTTTAATGGGGAGAAATGTCTGACCGTGATATTAGATTCCGGCGAAAACGTAAATCGTGGCAATGGGAGGCTGAGCCTTTCTGCCAGTGATCCTTGTTACATTGCAGAAGAATGATTGCCGAGGCAATTCCTAGAGACAGGAATGGTTCGCCTCTCTCTTTATTTACTCTCTGCTGCTGAAAAAGTAAAGACAGGAACGAGGAGAGAAGATCTGGCCTCAGACAAAATATCAGCCAACTCTCGTCAGCAGTCAGGCGGACGGATGGCTTGGGTTCTTTTCTCTTTTTGAGCGGCAATCTGTTGCACACAGCTAAATAACCAGGTCACAAGAACCCCAAGGGCTTAGAGAAGGTTAGGGAGCTGTTATGAGACAAATGGAAATGCTGGTCGATAAAAACAAAAACACGCTGAAGACCTCTCGTTAAGACCTGGGGCGGGGGTGGCTCAGTCGGTAGCGCGCCAGGCTCGTAATCTGCAGTTCCCAGGTTCGAGTCCCAGCTGGGTCAGCGTTGAGACTTATCTCCTCAAAACTCCCCGCTGCCCACGGTCAGTAGGGGTCTTGGAAAGGTCACCATCCGTCGGATGGGACGTTAAGCCGTGTCCTCGTGTGTGTGAGAGCCATACCCTGTGCACGTAAAAGAACATGCTGGATGGCCTTGACGGGAGGCTACCATCTATCTCCCAACAGCTGTTCTGGTGGGTCCCCTCCTCCAACCTTCTCTGAGCATTCGGGGGACCTTGTGACTTGGCCATTTAGCCCATGGTGTGCAAAAAAGCTCCGCTCAGATGTAAAACAACCCAACTCAACCAAGGGAAGAGTGCGGAAATAAATCTGAGCACTGGTGGGACTCGAACGTGGGAAGTACAGAATACGAAGCCTGGTGCACTACCGACTAACTCATCCCCCCAATAAAAGGTATTCTAGTGTTGCCATATTGCGACTTCTAGTTATCTGACATTCTCCATTTAGAGATCTTAAGTTATCTAATATTTGAATTAAGCGATTTTGTTATCAGGAATTCATAGGAGTCGGGGATAAGAGCTCAGTCGGTAACGCGCCAGACTCGCTAGAACTATTTGAATCTGTAGCTCCCAGGTTCAAGTTCCAACTGCGCCTGAAATTATCCATACTAAACTCCCGTTCCATCCTCGCTGAGAAAGGGGACATCGATGGGCTTGTAAAGGTGGCCATCCGCCGGATGGTACGTTAAGCCAGAGTCCTGTATACAGGAGAGCTATATCCTGTGCACGTTTATGTTAGATGGCTTTGACGGGAGACTTCCATCTCTCTCTTAACAACAACTGTTCAAGCGATCCCTTCCACCCAGCCTTCTCGGGTCCTTGTGACCTGACTACTTTAGCCCATTGGGTGTAAAACAGTACCGCTAAGAGATAAGCATTCCATCACTCGAAAGTATTACTTTTGACTAATACCGATAGCAGAGCCAAATTAATTACATCTGGTAGCTCAGTCGGTAGTGCGACAAGCTCGTAACCTACAGTTCCCAGGTTTGAGTCCCACCTGACCCAACATTGAGATTTATCTCCGCCTTACCCTCAGTCAATAGGGAAAAGGCCGCCGTCCGTCGGATGGACGTTAAGCCGTGGCCCGTGTGTTGAAGAGCCTTACACTATGCACGTTAAAGAGCACGCTGAATGGGCTTGACAGGAGGCTATCATCTGTCTCTTAACAGCCGTCCAGTGGGTCCCCTTCCTCCAACCTTTTCGGAACCCTTGTGACCTGGTCATTTAGTCCATTGTGTGCAAAAAAGTGCCGCTCAGAGGTAAAACAACCCTATTAAAGAGGTAAAATAACTCGGAAGTGAATAACCCTGATTAAAAAACATGCGTAACAAAGCATTTTGGGGTGGGGGTAGCTCAGTCGGTAGCGCGCCAGGCTCGTAATCTGTAGTTCCTAGGTTCGAGTCCCAGCTGGGTCAGCGTTGAGATTTATCTCCGCAAAATTCCTCGCCCTGCCTACGGTCAGTAGGGGACACCGATGGGTTTGGAATGGCCTCCGTCCGTCGGATGGGACGTTAAGCCGTGGCCCCGTGTGTGGGAGAGCCATACCCTGTGCACGTTAAAGAACACGCTGGATGGCCTTGACGGGAGGCTACCATCTGTCTCCCAACAGCTGTTCCAGTGGGTCCCCTCCCCCAACCTTCTCTGAGCTTTTGGGGTCCATGTGACCTGGCCATTTAGCCCATGGTGTGCAAAAAAAGTGCCGCTCAGAGGTAAAACAACCCAACGTTAAAGAACACGCTGGATGGCCTTGACAGGAGGCTACCATCTGTCTCCCAACAGCTGTTCCAGTGGGTCCCCTCCCCCAACCTTCTCTGAGCCTTTGGGGTCCATGTGACCTGGCCATTTAGCCCATGGTGTGCAAAAAAAGTGCCGCTCAGAGGTAAAACAACCCAACGTTAAAGAACACACTGGATGGCCTTGACGGGAGGCTACCATCTGTCTCCCAACAGCTGTTCCAGTGGGTCCCCTCCCCCAACCTTCTCTGAGCCTTTGGGGTCCATGTGACCTGGCCATTTAGCCCATGGTGTGCAAAAAAAGTGCCGCTCAGAGGTAAAACAACCCAACGTTAAAGAACACGCTGGATGGCCTTGACAGGAGGCTACCATCTGTCTCCCAACAGCTGTTCCAGTGGGTCCCCTCCCCCAACCTTCTCTGAGCCTTTGGGGTCCATGTGACCTGGCCATTTAGCCCATGGTGTGCAAAAAAAGTGCCGCTCAGAGGTAAAACAACCCAACGTTAAAGAACACGCTGGATGGCCTTGACAGGAGGCTACCATCTGTCTCCCAACAGCTGTTCCAGTGGGTCCCCTTCCCCAACCTTCTCTGAGCCTTTGGGGCCATGTGACCTGGCCATTTAGCCCATGGTGTGCAAAAAAGTGCCGCTCAGAGGTAAAACAACCCAACGTTAAAGAACACGCTGGATGGCCTTGACGGGAGGCTACCATCTGTCTCCCAACAGCTGCTCCAGTGGGTCCCCTCCCCCAACCTTCTCTGAGCCTTTGGGGTCCATGTGACCTGGCCATTTAGCCCATGGTGTGCAAAAAAGTGCCGCTCAGAGGTAAAACAACCCAACCCAAAGCATTTTGTGAACTGTTTACTTTTAAAACGACGTTTAATATCCTCTGGAATTCCTGATTAGAGTCTGAACCGATTCTTGTGACTAAAGAGAACGAGAAATCTGACCTTTCCCCGAAGCGAATTTAACGTGAAAATTAATCCGCTTTTCCGATTAATAAGGTTTGCCTATGACAGGACTAGAGCGTCGCCAAGGATTAACGCCATAATAAGGTGCTTAAATGCTTCCTCTGAAATGAGTAAGGCTGAGAGCTCTGTTGTTATCCTTATATACAGAGATGCGTCTAATTGTTTGTCGTCGCAGTTACCAAGGAAACATCCCAAGCATAAGACACGAACCTAGTAGCGAAGCGGTATTGCGACAAAACGAATCAATTATGAGATAAACATTCGCTTTCACCAGAAATTTTCGGGTTAACTATGATGTTCAATTCCCAGGCGTTTAATCCTTTTCTGCCTAGAATTAACTAAACTTTTGAACACGATATTATTGTTATTTGGATGGAAATGTACACCATTTTGCAAAAATTAACTCTGACTAGAAGAATTGCATATCGCCTCTGGTTGGGGGTGGTGGTGGCTCAGTTGGTAGCGCGCCAGGCTCGTAATCTGTAGTTCCCAGGTCCTTGAAGAACGTTCTGGGGGACTACCAAATCTCTTCTAACAGCTGTCCAGTGGATCCATTCCCCCAACCTTCTCGGAGTCCTTATGGCTTCGCCATTTTGTGCAAAAAAAGTGTCGCTCAGAGTCTCGTTTTCAAGAAAAATTAAGTTTTTATTTTCTGCCTGTAGCGCTCTCTAACGGTAGAAATTGAAACTGATGAATGATTGGGCAACTGCAAACATTAACATTTTGTTAAGTCTCCAGAACAGACAAGAATTTTCCATTTATCTCTTAACACATGAAGTTGCGTTTTCATCCTCCTTTTGGAGTAAGTAGGTGAATTATTGTCGCCTGTAACCCTCTTGACTATCATGCTTTACCATTATTTGTGTCAAACTTTGGCACAATCAATTGGCAATTCTGGAGCTGAATTCGCTACGAGAAGGGTCAGATTTTGTGTTGTGAATTTTGAGTGCTTTTTGGATTTATCATAATTTCAAATTTCTACCATAAAGAGATCGTTTGCAATATTCGCTTAAAGTTTTGGCATTGTTCACCATTTTTTCCACCGTTAGAGGTCACTGTCGAGAGATTTAGGTTGCTCTGTTTTACCTCTGAGCGCCACTTTTTTTGCACACAATTTGTTAAATGGCCAAGTCACAAGGACTCAGAGAAGAATGGGAAAGGGAACCCATAGGATAGCTGTTGGGAGACAAATGGTATCTTCCCATCAAGCGTGTTATATATCGTGCATAAGGTATGACTCTCCTGCACACGGGGCAACGGCTTAACGTCCCATCCGATGTACGGCGGTCTTTCCAAGCCCATCGGTGATCCCTACTGACGAAGGGCGGGGAGTTTTGCAGATCGCAATGCTGGCCCAGGTGGGGTTCGAACCTGGGAACTGCAGATTACGAGCCAGGCGCGATACCCCCTCCCCCTCCTAGATCTGGCCCTGATTTCAGGTACGTAAATATTTCTTAGGGATTATATTTTGCTCCTGTGATACTGAATGTAAGAGATTCACTAAGCAAAGATCATTCCTTAAAAAGTAAGAGAAGAGAGCTCGATTGCAAATAAGATGGACTCGCATTGTCAAACGAGGCTTACGAGGCTTTTAGGCAATTGGATTGGGAAGTTCACGTGCAGCACATTCCTCCCAAGGGACAAATAAATTGAGAAGCGAATTGAAACAGTCCTCTCAAATCGTTAGTGTTTTCGAGTTGATGAAATTCTGGTTTTCTCCACGGGAAAAAACAATATTGGAAACACATCATTTGTAACAAAATGTTCCAAATTAAAAATAGAATCTTTTTTTTTTCAAAAATTTCAACATCTCTCCTCTTTATGACCTCTGCTGTGTGAAAGAGCACAAGAATTCGCTTTTGGGAAGGGCGCTGTCCATACGATGAGTTATTAAGCCATGGCCCTGTGTGGAATAGAGCCATACCCTGCCAAGTTAAAGAACACGCTGGATGGCCTTGACGGGAGACGTCCACATGTCTCCCAACATCTGTCCAATGGGTCCCCTTATTTCAACCTTCTCTGACTCTCGGGGTCCTTGTGACCTGGCCATTTAGCCCACTGGATGCAAAAAAAAATGCCATTAGATATAAAACAACCGAAAAACAACTCTGATCTATCAAGAATTAATGAGACAGAAAAATGAGATAATCACTGTTAATTGTCCCCCAGATCAACTCTGAGTCCCATGGAGTCCTTGTAACCTGGATATTTAGCTCATTTTCTGTAAAAAAAAAAACTCTTTCGCACCTTTCCTTAAAACAACTCTGATCTATAAAGAACTAAAGAAACAGAGAAAAACGCTGATTGCTGTTAACAGTTCCCTTGTTAACATACCCAGCGTTGATCCCCTATTAGGCTTTGCAACCTGGACATTCATTTGACGGGGCGGGGGTGGCTCAGTCGGTAGCGCGCCAGGCTCGTAATCTGTAGTTCCCAGGTTCGAGTCCCAGCTGGGTGAGCGTTGAGATTTATCTCCGCAAAAATTCACCGCCCTGCCCACGGTCAGTAGGGGACACCGATGGGCTTGAAAAGGCCGCCGTCCGTCGGATGGGACGTTAAGCCGTGGCCCCGTGTGTGGGAGAGCCAACCCTGTGCACGTTAAAGAACACGCTGGATGGCCTTGACGGGAGGCTACCATCTGTCTCCCAACAGCTGTTCCAGTGGGTCCCCTCCCCCAACCTTCTCTGAGCCTTCGGGGTCCATGTGACCTGGCCATTTAGACCATGGTGTGCAAAAAAGTGCCGCTCAGAGGTAAAACAACCCAACAATCCATTCATGTTTCCTGCGAAAAAATAAAATGCCTCTCAGAAATAAAACAACCGAGAACAAAAGATTTATCGAGAATTAATGACACAGAGAAATAACATAGTCATTCCAATTCAGCTGTGAGCCTCTTGGGGTCTTTGTAATTTGGCCATTCAGTTCGTTCTTTGAAAAAAATAAAACAGCTTGACAGGTAAAATAACAAAAACTCTGACTTATGAGCTAATCATTGATAACCATCCAATTCCCAAAATCAGATCTAAGCCCCTTGGAGTCCTTGTAACCTGACTCTTCAGCGCCGTTGAGGTAAAGCTCGAAATCACTGTCAAACCCTTTGATCTCTCTTCGTCAAATAACCGTAACAAGGTCTCGTAGCTTTAACTGTAATACGATAAGGTCATTTTTCTGATATCAGAGATCAGATAGAAATTCCTTTTTGGAAGAATGTTGTTGAAGCTCGCGAAACCTTTGAACCTGATCTGCCAGTCACTCACGCCATCGGCTGAAAAGGACTTTTGAGGAAAGGCATGACCAGATATGGATAAAAAAAATGGACCTAACCCTTTTCCTTTAATAACCGAGGCCTTGCTCCTCACTTCTAATAATATCAATGTAATGATTAGAAGGAGTCAGAGGGCAATTCATATGCTGCACACTTGGCAGGTGTTTTCGAAAGTATACTAAGGAGGTGTGTGCTGCAGATAGCATTTCTGGTCATGTGCTTTTGATAGATCGTGCATATCTCTCTTGAGGTATGTAAAGGAAGCTGATGGAAAACATTTTTAGCTTTGTTTATACCGATAGGGGAGGGCGGGGGTGGCTCAGTCCGTACCGCGCCAGGCTCGTAATCTGTAGTTCCCAGGTTCGAGTCCCAACTGGGTCAGCGTTAAGATTTATCTCCGAAAAATTCCCCGCTCTGCCCACGGTCAGTAGGGACCGCCGTCCGTCGGATGGGACGTTAAGTCGTGGCCCCGTGTGTAGGAGAGCCATACCCTGTGTACGTTAAAGAACACTCTGGATGGCCTTGACGGGAGGCTACCATCTGTCTCCCAACAGTGTCCCAGTGGGTCCCCTTCCCCAACCTTCTCTGAGCCTTCGGGGTCCTTGTGACCTGGCCATTTAGCCCATGGTGTGCAAAAAAGTGCCGCTCAGAGGTAAAACAACACAACCGATTGGGAATATTAATGATTGGAAAATATGGGGATGGTGGGAGTCTTTATGACCAGTGGTGTAAAGGACAGAAAAATGGAAACCTTCCCATGTTAAGTCATTGGAGAGTCAAATTCGGAGATCTCTAATTTCTGCAATAAGTATTTTACAGGAAAATAAGACTAGATAAATTAAACTCTCATTCAAATCTCCCGAAATCTAGGGGACGGGGGTGGCTCAGTCGGTAGCGCGCCAGGCTCGTAATCTGTAGTTCCCAGGTTCGAGTCCCAGCTGGGTCAGCGTTGAGATTTATCTCCGCAAAATTCCCCGCCCTGCCCACGGTCAGTAGGGGACACAGATGGGCTTGGAAAGGCCGCCGTCCATCGGATGGGACGTTAAGCCGTGATCCCGTGTGCGGGAGAGCCATACCCTGTGCACGTTAAAGAACACGCTGGATGGCCTTGACGGGAGGCTACATCTGTCTCCCAACAGCTGCTCCAGTGGGTCCCCTCCCCCAACCTTCTCTGAGCCTTCGGGTCCATGTGACCTGGCCATTTAGCCCACGGTGTGCAAAAAAGTGCCGCTCAGAGGTAAAACAACCCAACCCGAAATCTAGATTTTGAACAATATTCGTTCAGAACTTAATGAGTTATAAAAGTTTGAATATTAACGACAGAGGTGTCAGTCATAAATACCCACCTGAAAAGTTAATTGAAACTTTTTTAAAGAGTATTATTTTAAGTATTTAATAGCATAAGTGTGTGCTTTAAAATTTTCTGCCAACAATTCTTTGCATAATTGTCAGTTTTACACAAGTTTATTAGGTCTGACTTTATTGCTGTTAAGTATTCCAGCTTCCATAGCTTCTTAAATAAATACCCAGGAAATATGGTTAAAAAAATCGAGATTTAGATGATTTAATGCGATTTTAATTTATCTACTCCTATTTTCCTCTAAAATGAATTGTATAAATTAGGGGTCTTTGAATATGACGCTCCATTAACTTAAGGGGGCAGGGGTGGCTCAGTCGGTAGCGCGCCAGGCTCGTAATCTGCAGTTCCCAGGTTTGAGTCCCAGCTGGATCAGTGTTGAGATTTATCTCCGCAAAACTTCCCACCTTGCCCACGGTCAGTAGGGGACACCGATGGGCTTGGAAAGGGCGCTGTCCGTCGGATGGGACGTTAAGTCGTGGTCCCGTGTGTGAGAGCAATACCCTGTGCACGTCGAAGAACACGCTGGATGGCTTTGATGGGAGGCTACAATTTGTCTCTCAACAGCTGTTCCAGTGGGCCCCTCCCCCAACCTTCTCTGAGCTCTCGGGGGTCCTTGTGACCTAGCCATTTATCCCATTGTGTGAAAAAAAGTGCCATTCAGAGGTAACACAACCCATCCTGTGGCTTCAAAGCAGGCCAAAGGTAATTGGCGGTTTCGTGATCCTCTGAACGGCATTTTTTGCACACAATGGCGAGGGCCAAAGACTCCATGGCTCAGAGTTGTTGGATTGTTTCACCTCTGAGCAGCATTTTTTTTTCACACAATGGTCTAAATGGCCAGGTCATAAAAACCGTAAGGGCTCAGAAAAGGTTGAGATAAGGGATCCACTGAACAGCTGTTAGAAGACAGATGGGAGAGTTCTGTCAAGGTCATCCAGTTCTTTCACGATGACCTGATGAACCTTATCTTCTCAGACGAGGCAGCATTTTATGTTAGTGGTAATGTGAACGCGAGTGATTGGACCCTTCTTTTTGGCCGAGAACACCATCACCAACATGTCTACTTTAGCATGATGGAAGTGTATGCTAGGTTGGGTTGTTTTACCTCTGAGCGGCACTTTTTTGCACACCATGGGCTAAATGGCCAGGTCACATGACCCCGAAGACTCAGAGAAGGTTGGGGGAGGAGACCCACTGGAATAGCTGTTGGAAGACAGATGGTGGCCTCCCGTCAAGGCCATCCAGCGTGTTCTTTAACGTGCACAGGGTATGGCTCTCCCACACACGCTCTCCCACACACGGGGCTCTCCCACACACGGGGCCACGGCTTAACGTCCCATCCGACGGACGGCGCCCTTTCCAAGCCCATCGGTGTCCCCTACTGACCGTGGCAGGGCGGGGAATTTTGCGGAGATAAATCTCAACGCTGACCCAGCTGGGACTCGAACCTGGGAACTACAGATTACGAGCCTGGCGCGCTACCGATTGAGCCACCCCCGCCCCAGGAAGTGTATGCAGTTCGAAAAATTGAGGAACTGAATCCAATGGACATTATAGCAAGATGAAGCACCACACATTGAGGTGTAACCGTCCAACAATTTCTGGATATAGCTTTCCTTGGTAGATGTTATCGGAAGGGTCGTGGCCTCCAAGGTCGCCGACATAACAACCATGAATTTCTTCTGGCAGCGGTACACAAAGGAGACCAGGTGTACCTCGCATCACTGACATCTTTGCAAGACCTGAAATGCGTCACCATCTGTGCTGTAAAGGGCATCTAACCTCAAATGTGTACCAACGCTTTACGGACATTTGAATAGCGGATGAACATTGTAAGAGCGACAAATGGTGCTCAGGTTCTGGGTTGGGTTGTTTTACCTCTGAGCGGCACTTTTTTTACACACCATGGGCTAAATGGCCAGGTCACATGGACCCCGAAGGCTCAGAGAAGGTTGGGGGAGGGGACCCACTGGAACAGCTGTTGGGAGACAGATGGTAGTCTCCCGTAAAGGAAATCCAGCATGTTCTTTAACGTGCCAGTGGTATGGCTCTCCCGCACACGGGGCCACGGCTTAACGTCCCATCCGACGGACGGCGGTCTTTCCAAGCCCATCGGTGTCCCCTACTGACCGTGGGCAGAGCGGGGAATGTTGCGGAGAAAAATCTCAACGCTGACCCAGCTGGGACTCGAACCTGGGAACTGCAGATTACGAGCCTGGCGCGCTACCGACTGAGCCACCTCCGCCCCGCTCAGGTTCTGAGTTGCTTGTTCATTTGGAGAAAACTGTATTCTAGTTTTTCTTATTTCCTCATGTAAGATGTTTGAAATGAGTCCATTCTTTCTAAGACACCCTCTATTGTATATATATATGTTCACCATCTATGCGCATTTATTCCGATTAATAAAAAAAACCCGGGAGGGGAGATAGTCCTATCATTCCTTTACATCAGACTCTGTTGATACTTATCTATTGAGTCTGATGAGTGATTGTGATGGATTGACTGGCAGCTAATTCTAACCATGATGCAGAAAAGATAGAGCTCTGAAAATTTGCACCTGGAGGTAATTCCGGTCGTAGATCTTGGGAAATATCCGAAATTTGACCTCTGACGTATCCATCAAGGTCAAATTGAGGTCACGCAGAGGTCAAACCTTGATTTACGAGTGCTAGAAAAGTGAAACTTGGTGTCTTGGTGTTTCGGGTTGTAGATGTGGGCAAGCGTTACGAAATTTCGGATCTGAAGGATCCTTCGAGGTCAAATTCAGATATATCGGTACTATAGAGGAAAAAATTGATACTTGGACATATTCCAGCGGTGGGAGCACCACTTGGAGTATTTTGGGCCGGAGATTTCAGAAATGTTGCGAAATATTGGAAATAATGAATCTTCGAGGTCAAAGGTCAAATATAGATCTTCCAGTGTTAGAAGGCTAAAAATTGGTACCTATGAGCAGTTTTGAGTCGTAGATCTCAGAAAGTTTGCCAAAATTTGGATGCGATGGGTCCTTTGAGATCAAATGTCAAATTTCGATATAACGATGTTGGAGAGCTAAAAATTGGTGATTAGGACTATTTTAGGCAGTAGAACCCAGAAATAAGAGGAATTTTCAGATTTGGTGTCGCATTTAAGGTCAAATAGGGGTCATAGTGAGTGATCTGACAACCTTCGTGTACGTACACGAAGATTGCCAGATCACTAATTTCTAAAAAAAACGTTGTCAGATATTTTTTCTGAATTCTGTAATCAACCATAGTGTTCGGATATTTTTTTGAGCGACTGTAGGTGATCATATTATTTTGATACTAGATCGTGTGGGCTCACTCACGGAAATATTGAGCGTGTGCAGTTACCGTTCACAGCAAACTGGAGCGTGTGCAGTTACTGCACACGCTCCAGTTTGCTGTGAACTGTAACTGGAGCGTGTACAGTTGCTGTACACGCTCCAGATATTTTTTCTGAATTCTGCAATCAACCATAGTGTTCGGATATTTTTTTGAGCGACTGTAGGTGGTCATATTATTTTGATACTAGATCGTGTGGGCTCACTCACGGAAATATTGAGCGTGTGCAGTTACCGTTCACAGCAAACTGGAGCGTGTGCAACTGCACACGCTCCAGTTTGCTGTGAACGATAACTGGAGCGTGTATAGTTGCTGTACACGCTCCAGATATTTTTCCTGAATTCTGTAATCACGTGACTGTACAAAATATTGATTCCAAAAATTGAATTAAAACATTAAAATAACCTAGCTAGCAGAGGACTAAAATCAACTATGAGCTCTAATATCTTAACCTGTTTTACCGTTTTCATTAAATTTTGGGGTCTTTTTTTGTTGCCAGTTTAAATATTCCAGTGTTCATAACTCTGAATACTTAAAAAAATATCGTTGTGATTTTTTTTATTGTGATAACATAGGACCGTTTCAATTTTCCACTCCAGCACACCTGAATTACTTCTTTAATGTGATCTCTGGTGAATGGTTTAACTAACACCTTCTTCGTGTACCCCCTTCCACTACTCTTACCAGCTGGTACCTCAGTGGTCTAGAGTACCTGACATATTATCAGGAGGTCGTGCGTTTATATCCCACCCGGCTCAAGACATTTTAGGGGTGGCTTAGTCGGTAACGCGCCAGGCTCGTAATCTGCAGTTCCCAGGTTCGAGTCCCAGCTGTGTCAGCGTTCAGATTTGTCTCCACAAAACTCTCCGCCCTGCCCACGGTCAGTAGGGGACACCGATGGGCTTGGAATGAGCCGTCATCCTTCGGATAGGACGTTAAGCCGTGGCCCCGTGTGCCGCAGAGCCATACCCTGTGCACGTTAAAGAACAAGCTGGATGGCCTTGACGGGAGTCTACCATCTGTCTCCCAACAGCTGGTCCCCTCCCCCAACCTTCTCTGAGCCTTCGGGGTCCTTGTGACCTGGCCATTTAGCCCATGGTGTGCAAAAAAGTGCCGCTCAGAGGTAAAACAACCCAACCCAACCCTCATCACGGATGCTTCATTTAACCTGATCTAATTGCCCTCACACGTACAAGAAATACTTTCTCCTGTCTCTCTGAATCACCATCCGCCTTTTCTCCTTCTCTATGAAGCGGCATCTGAATGAATGCTCCTCTGCATGCCTCAAATAGACGGCGTCCGTGGACCACGCGCAAGGGCTCCCCCGCCAGCTTCGTGGGAGAAACAATATTGATCGCCTTTGGCTCGAACATTCCGGGGACACGCATTCGTTTGGAGGCTGCGAGAATGTGAGTGATGACGTAACGAACAATGAGTTCCACCAGGCAACAAGGATAGCTGGACGGGCAGATGGCTGAGATGCAGGTAGGCCTAATGGAGGATCTATGCAGCCAAGAGATATCTCCTATTGCCTACAGAGTATCAGGTAAAAAACCCTTTGCTTCGGACTTGGCATTTTATGATCAGAGCTTTGACTTTCGTAAGGATGTACTCTATATCTTAAAGGTTGAGATTTTTGTGACATTCTGGAAGTTGTCGGTGTATGTGTTGTTTTTTTTTCTGGGTTTTGGGAATTGTGGTGAGGGTTTTTTTTATCCTTTTTTGTGAACTTGAGGCGCTGTTGTTTTAACAATGATAAAGGATGATGATATGTATGAAATGGAAAAGGTAAAAAGAAATATAGATGCAAGAATTTTGGATGAGACGTTTAAGTAATGTTTTGGATCAACAGTTAGTTAAGCGTTAATTCTCCAGGCAATATTACTACAAAGAGAATAAAAGGCATCGTACAATTCGTTATTCGTGGCTTTGGTTTCGAATCGTGCTAAATCAGAGTAGGTATCGTGTACCGGTGTGATGCTAAATAAGCCTAAAATCTTGGGAGGAACAGCAATAAAAAACTGTCCAATGAATCTCCTTCTCTAAAACAGCTCTGAACCCTTGGGATGTTTGTAACCTGGCCATTTAGCCTTTAAGTATCGCGGTTGCCGAGCGCGCTTCGTTATCGATCAGAGGGACGTGGGTTCGAGCCCCGAGTAAGGCCGATGACACGGTAAGTCATGGATGCTTGTTTGTTTGTCTTTTTTCTTAGGTATTTCCTTCCTCACAGACCATCTACTCTGGAGTATAAAACTGACAGACTCCTATCAGACCTCTGTGGTAAGGGGGGTTTTAATTTTAGCCCGAGTTTTTTGAGGGGGGTTTTATTTTTAGCACGAGTGGTCTAAGGGACCTGGGTAAGGCATGGATGTTCGCCTGGTTAGGCCTGGGTTAGGCATGGACCCAGGGTAAGGCATGGATGTTCGTGTTGTTTTCCTGCTGAGGTCCTGCCATCCTCACAGACCTTCTACTATGGCATATAAACTGACAGGCTCTTGTCATACCTCTGTGGCAAGCAGCTGCTTGAGGGGGTATTTTGTGTGCACTGAAGTAAAAATTACCGAAAGATCACGCTGGATGGCCTTGACGGGAGGTTTCCATCCGTTTCCTAACAGCTATCCATCCAATGGGTGTACTTCCCAACCTTCCGTGAACTTCATTAAACAACAACAAATACGATTCGAATCCCAGATACCATGTGGATGATTGCATTATCTTTGCACTGAAGTCTCTCTGCTTACATGATTTCTTCATTGTAATTTACATTCCTTGACTAAAGATGCATTTTGTTTTTTTCAGCTATTCAAAATGTAACGTTATTGCAAGGGATAGTTACTAAACCATTTAAAAGGAGTTGGGTTGTTTTACCTCTGAGCGGCACTTTTTTGCACACCATGGGCTAAATGGCCAGGTCACATGGACCCCGAAGGCTCAGAGAAGGTTGGGGGAGGGGACCCACTGGAACAGCTGTTGGGAGACATATGGTAGCCTCCCGTCAAGGCCATCCAGCGTGTTCTTCAACGTTGGGTTGTTTTACCTCTGAGCGGCACTTTTTTGCACACCATGGGCTAAATGGCCAGGTCACATGGACCCCGAAGGCTCAGAGAAGGTTGGGGGAGGGGACCCACTGGAACAGCTGTTGGGAGACAGATGGTAGCCTCCCGTCAAGGCCATCCAGCGTGTTCTTTAACGTGCACAGGGTATGCCTCTCCCGCACACGGGGCCACGGCTTAACGTCCCATCCGACGGACGGCGGCATTTCCAAGCCCATTGGTGTCCCCTACTGACCGTGGGCAGGGCGGGGAATTTTGCGGAGATAAATCTCAACGCTGACCCAGCTGGGACTCGAACCTGGGAACTACAGATTACGAACCTGGCGCGCTACCGACTGAGCCACCCCCGCCCCCATTTGAAAGGATAGTCAGACACTATGTAGTCGACGAAATCAATTCTAAGACAGCATTGCATTTCAAACCACGATTAAGAAAAACAAGCAGAAACAAGACTCATAATTAAGAAAACGCCAAAATTAGGTGGCAATATTGTGTTCTTTTTGCTTTTTCTTTTTACATTCATTATGTTATTTAGAGAAATGGAATTCGAACATGAAACCTTGATTAGTTTTGCTTTCAGTAGAACAATCTAGTAAACATTTTCCTGCTTCAAGTATCTGTTTTATATATTGTACAAAAAGTTAGCTTCCACTGACAAAGACTTTCTGTAATCGGTGTTCTGCAGCTAAATCAAAATAAGCTTTTAATCGTAAAATATTACCGAATACTAAACATATACAAAAACTCTATTTAAATCTTCAATTCGTTCAGTATCAGTCAACAACAATATTGGTTTAGTACTTAAAGAGATAAGAAAGTTTGAATATTTCTCAACGCAATTATAACACAGTAGTAAAGAATCACAGGATATATGTCCTGTAGACATGGAACTCGTGAAATAATAAGCTGAAAAAAATTGGTTTTGCCATGAGTGTGATTCGAACCCACATCTTCAGGAAGCATGCCTGGTATGCTACCACTACACCACCAATGGCTAAACTTTTCTCTTTACTTCAGACGTTAAACTTAGATAACCTTTCCAACTATTTAATGAAATAAGTGTCTATTTTAAAAGTGTAAATAATTCTTTCAATATTTGTCAAATTTTGTGCGTTTCGCAAGACACATTGCTGCTAAATATTCCAGCTCCCATAACTGTTTAAATACCGAAACGAATATTACCGAAATTCAAATTTTAGATAGGCCTGAATTTAAATCTTTATCTTTAGCAACTTTATTGTTTTTTTAAAAAAAAGTTTATTTCAGGAATTAAAGACCATCGAAGTCATTATTAATATAAAATGGAGGTGTACATATGGAAGTAAACATGTGTTCTATCCGCTAAACTTGCTCTCGGTCCTAATGGGGCCACAAAACGGCACTTTTTTGCACACAATGGGCTAAATAGCCAGGTCACAAGGACTCCGAAGGCTGGAGAAGGTTGGGGGAGGGGACCCACTGGAGGGGACCCGCTGTTAGAGAGATGTGGTAGCTCCCAGAGTGTTCAACGTGCACAGTGTATGGCTCTCCTGCACACGGAGTCACGGCTTAACGTCCCATTCGAAAGAAGGTGGCCTTTCCAAGCTTATCAGTGTCCCCTACTGACCGTGGGCAGCGATGAGTTTTTGCAGAGATAAATCTCAACATTGGTTCAGCTTGGACTCGAACCTGGGGAACTGCAGATTACGAGCCTGGCGCGCTACCGGCTGACCCATCCCCTCTCCCAAAAAAATCCATTTTGTGTTGAAGTTTTCATCCATTAAATGGAACCAAACTTCACTCAGTCCCGTGTTCTTCTTAACCATTCGATCTACCGTTAGCAAAGGTAGATTATAAATCGTACGCTGATCCCTATCAAGAGACACTTGAAATCCGTAAATCAATGTTTGGTTATCTCCGTGTATCTGATGTGTGAAGGCAGCAGTGATGTAACACAGTATATAATAAAGACAGTTTTTTTTCTTTGCAGACATCTCCAGATAAAGCTGCTTGACGCAACTGATGTCATGTCAAAGTCCTGACGTCATGTATTCATTTCCGTAAATACGTTTAGTTACGTAACTAACGGTGTTCTTACGTCAGCACCAGTCACCTGTGCCGCACGGAACAGATCGAGGGCTGCTATTGATTATTTGCCTGACTGCCGCTTTGGGGGATAATGGCAAAACACAATCAATCAGTCTGGATCTGACCCTAGAGGCTTTAACTAATCCTTTCAGTAACGGGATTCGTAGCCGTCAAATCCTCAGAGAAATATCTCTCTTGTTAGGCCACAGGATAAATGAGAAGGCTACTCACGTAAGCTACCTGTGGATGGTGTTTTGTATAGGAATTTTTAGTTTCTCACATTATGTCTCGGTGTTTTCCACAGAAAGTGGCAACAGGTTTTCAATAGGAAAGAATCACAGGATGTGTCATGTAGACATGGAACTCATGAAATGAAAAGCGTAAAAAAATTGGTTTTGTCGTCAGTGGGATTCGAACCCACGCCTCCTGGAAACATGAGCCGCCGTCCGTCGGATGGGAGGTTAAGGCGCGGCCTCGTGTGCGGGAGAGCCATACCCTGTGCACGTTAAAGAACACTTTGGATGGCCTTGACGGGAGGCTACTATCTGACTCTCAACAGCTGTTCCAGTCGGTCCCCTCCCCCAACCTTCTCTGAGCCTTCAGAATCCTTGTGACCTGGCCATTTAGCCCATGGTGTGCAAAAAAGTGCCGCTCAGGGGTAAAACAACTCAGCCCAACCTGGAAACATGTCTGTTATGCTAACCACTACACCATCATCGGCTAAGGTTTTTTTTTCAGCTGATGTGACATATAAACTTTTCGGATTTTTTATTTGATTCGCACAGTGGAGCCATTACAGGAGACGTGGGTTCAAATCCCACTCACGGCAAAACCAATTTTTTTCAGCTTATTATTTCATGGGTAACAGGTTTTACTTTTAATTTTCAGGGGGTGTTTGGGTTCGGTTGCTTTACCTCTCAGCGCCACTTTTATTGCACACAATGGGCTAAATGGCAAGGTCAGAAGGTCGCCAAGGGCTCAGAGAAAGTTGTGGGGAGGAGGCCCACTGGACAGCTGTTAGGAGATAGATGGTAGCCTCCTGTCAAGACCATACAGCATGCTCTTTAACTTGCACGGGGTATAACTCTCCTGCACATGGAGCCACGGCTTAACGTCCCATCCAATGGACGGCAGCCATTCCAAGCCCGTCGGTATCCCCTACTGACAGAGGGAAGGGCGGGAAGTTTCACGGAGATAAATATCAATGTAGGCCCAGGTTGGATTCGAACATGAGAACTTCAGATTACAAGCCCATTGTGCTACCGACTGAGCCACGTCCACCTCTCCTATTGGGTAATCCGCCACTGAAAAAACCCAACTGAAGCTCATAATCTGAGGTTCCCAGGTTCGAGTCCCAAAGGTGCACATTGAGATTTTTCTCTGCTAAATCCGTCGGATATAACATTAAGCCGTGGACCCATGTACAGGAGAGCCTACCATGTGCAAATTAAAGAACACACTGGATAACCTTAATGGTAAGCTAATATGTCTCCTAATAGTTGTTCAGTGAATCTCTTCCTTACCCTCATGAGTCTTAGAAACCTGGCCATTAACTGTGGCACATTCTCTGTGACTAGGCCATTTACTGTGACTCATTCTCTGTCACCTGGCCACTTGACTCATTCTCTATGACCTAGCCATTTTAGTGCACTTCATTTCTCTGACCTGGCCATTTTGATGTGACTCATTCCTGGTCATTCGGTGTGACCAATTCCCTGTGACCTGGCCATTTTGATGTGAGTGACTCATTCCTGGTCATTTGGTGTGACCAATTCCCTGTGACCTGGCCATTATTGTGATTCATTCTCTGCGACCTGCTATTGGTGTGGCCCATTCTTTGTGACATGGTCATTTTGATGTGACTCATTCTCTGTGACCTGGCCATTTTGATGCGACTCATTCTTGGTCATTCGGTGTGACCAATTCCCTGTGACCTGGTCATTTTGATGTGACTCATTCCTGGTCATTTGGTGTGACCAATTCTCTGTGGCCTGACCGTTGGTGTGGCTCATTCTCTGTGACCTGCCATTTGGTGTGTTCTCTGTGACCTGCTCTTTGGTGTGACTCGTTCTCTGTGACCTGGCCTTCAGTGTAGCCCATTCTCTGTAACTTGTACATTAGAATCGAGTCCCACTTATCCCAACGTTGAGATTTATCTTCGCAAAACTTCCACTCTGCTCTCACTCAGTATGGACACCGATGGATTTGGAGACGCGGTCGTCCGTCGGAGGGTCATTAAGCCATGACCCCGTGTGGGACAGAGCCATACCCTGTAGATGTTAAAGATCACGCTAGATGGCCTTGACGGGAGGTTTCCATCCGTCTCCTAACAGCTATCCAATAGATCTACTTCCCTTCTGTGATCCCTTTGGGGTCGGGGCCTTTATGACCTGGCCATTTAGTCCATTGTGTACAAAAAAGTGCTGCTCAGAGATAAACCAACGAACCCTATATTTTTTTATTGTTTATCATGGAAATTGAAATGGTAAAATTTATCCATTACCTTTTTTCATCAAAAAATAACTTCAGAGACACATACCATGAAGAGTTGATAAAAATACATAAACGAGAAATAAATGTTAACTGGAAAAGAAAAAAGAATTTCATCTTCAATGAAAGAAAATGGCCACGATGAAATTACTGTAACATCATACAAAAGCAGAAATTCACCCGTCTTTGAAGAAGTCGAAAATGGACGGCGATTTAAATAAGTGGAAGCGATTACAACTGACTTCTGGTAGATTGAGGTCGTTAAGCCTTTAAATGATTCAGATATTAAACTTTTTCTTTCTAAATCATGAATCACCATCATCGACCAAGGTGATCCTAACTTTATCTTTCCTTAAGGATGTCTTCGGTGCATCAGTTTCCAAGAACTATAAAGTTTAATTTCTCTTCATGCGTCTCTGTTAAAATCATACTCTCTTTCATTGTGCATTAGAGTTTCTGGTTACACAAAAAGACTGAGACTGCGCAGTTGATGCTTAGATAGTTCTCGTTGATCATCACTCAATGACTTATCAGTCAACTGCACAGATGCATAATCTGCCGAGTTCGTTGCCAAGTGCGCCACTGGATCAGAAAGTCAAATTTGGTAGGCAATTGGTAAGGTGGCTGGCTTGTTTTACCTCTGAGCGGCATTTTTTTGCACATAGGGCCAAATTTGCCAGGGTTGGGTTGTTTTACCTCTGAGCGGCACTTTTTTGCACACCATGGGCTAAATGGCCAGGTCACATGGACCCCAAAGGCTCAGAGAAGGTTGGGGGAGGGGACCCACTGCAACAGCTGTTGGGAGACAAATTTTTTTGCACACCTTTTTTTTTGCACACCACTTTTTTGCACACCGTGGGCTAAATGGCCAGGTCACATGGACCCCAAAGGCTCAGAGAAGGTTGGGGGAGGGGACCCACTGCAACAGCTGTTGGGAGACAATTTTTTTTGCACACCTTTTTTTTTGCACACCACTTTTTTGCACACCGTGGGCTAAATGGCCAGGTCACATGGACCCCAAAGGCTCAGAGAAGGTTGGGGGAGGGGACCCACTGCAACAGCTGTTGGGAGACAAATGGTAGCCTCCCGTCAAGGCCATCCAGCGTGTTCTTTAACGTGCACAGGGTATGGTTCTCCGCACAACGGCCCATCCGACGGACGGCGGCCTTTCCAAGCCCATCGGTGTCCCCTACTGACCGTGGGCAGGGCGGGGAATTTTGCAGAGATAAATCTCAACGCTGACCCAGCTGGGACTCGAACCTGGGAACTACAGATTACGAGCCTGGCGCGCTACCGACTGAGCCACCCCCGCCTCCCAAATTTACCAGGTCACAAGGACCTCATGTCTCAGAGTTTTTTAGGGTTTGTTTTACCTCTGAGCGGCACTTAATGACCAGGTCACAAAGACCCCAAGGGCTCGGGTTGGGGGGAAGGGGACCCACTAGACAGCTGTTGGGAGAAAGTGATAATCTCCCGTCAAGGCCATCCAACGTGTTCTTTCATGTCCACAGGGTAGGGCTTCACATGGAGTCGCGGCTTTACGTTTCCATCCGTCGGACGACGGTATTTCCAAGCGCATCGGTGTCTCCTTTCTCACCAAAGGCAGAATGGAGGAGGGAAGCAGAGATAAATCTCAGCCCTAACACATTTGGGACTAGAACCTGGGAACTTCAGATTACAAGATGGAGCTTCGTTTCCTTTCCCCTGCCTCAACTTTCTCCGAACCCTTGGAGGTCTTTGTAACGTGGCCATTTAGCCCATTGAATCAGAGGAGGTACCCAGGATGTCAGACCCTCCCCACTCCCAAAAAAATAAAATTTCCTTTCATCTTATACGAAATCTCAGATTGGTCTACCTGCTTTGAAATCCAAAAAACGTAGCTTTGTATAATTTTATTTTTTTGTTATATCCGATACTAAAAATAGATAAAATCTATTTTCAGATAAAATCTCATTCCATATACAATAACCTTTCCTGTTTGTTGGAATATTTTAGTAATTGGGTAACCCTACTTTTATTTTTCAATTTCAAATTCATTTCCAAAAAGTATTATCTATAAATATTTTACATAACAAAACCCACTAAGCCGAAACTTATCAGCGGGAATGTATATGGCTTTGACAGATATGATCTAGATTACATTAATATCATGACATAAAATGAAGGAAAAAGAAAAATAAAAAAAAAAACCAATAAAATGATAAATGATTCCGAATAAAGACATCACTTCAAGTCTTATTCTCAGAACCCCTCCCCCATCCCGAAACTAAATCCTGGGTACATGCCTGCATTCTCAAAGGAAATTATTAAAAAACAGTTTATTTTAGATTAAATTTCAATGCCACTCTGAGGCAAAACTAACCAACTCTAAACAACTCTCAGCCTTGGGGTCCTTGTGACCTGCAATTTAGCCCATATGTGAACAAAAACGCCGCTCAGAGGTAAAACAACCAAAAACAACCACCACCGATGGCTTAATCAGAAAATTCCAATGAAGGTGGATGGCATGATATACTTGGATCTCATATTTCTGCGAATTAGAAAATATATAATATTTAAATCCTCAAAGGAGATTTATAATCCCGTAACTTCCCTCCGCTCCACCAGTGGCGCATCCAGAGGGGAAGGGGGGGGGGGGGGGGGGGCAAGGGGCTCTGGCACCCACAAAGAAAAAGGGGGGGGGGGAAACACTAGAAATTTTTCCACAAATGTTTTCCTAATCAAAAATCATTTTTTATATTTATATTTTGTCGTGTCTCCTATTTCTATACTACTTATGAATTAGTGGCCACATAAGGTGGGACTATCATATAGCTCTCGGGATCACGGCCTCTGTAAACACAAAGCAAACGAATCGGGCGGACCGAGCGATACTTCGTTTGCCTGAGTCCAGGCCAGCGGGCCCTTCGCCCCCCTCCTCCCCCCAAGATTAAATCCTGAGTGCGCCACTCATAATCATCATCCTCAAGCAGCCATGGGCTACGGAGGTCCAACCAGACCGTGCAGTTTAGTTCCCCAAGCATGTCTGTCCTGAGCTACATCTGGCCATTGCACACCAATTGTAACATGGTCCTGTTTGACATTGTCTGCCCACCGCATCCTAGGTCTCCCCCTCTTTCTGAGGCCTTTAGGCACACTGTCCATAACCCTATTCGCCAATCTATAATTATCCATACGAGCAACATGGCCATGAGTGCGCCACTGCGCACCACTATACACTGGGGTACGTCACTGACATTAAAATTTCCCGTTTCCGTCGCTCCTATCCGCAACATAACCTAAATGGATCAGACACTGACATACAGAGAAATTGCCAATGGAGAGGGGGATTGAGAGTCTGCTTTTTAAGGACCTTCTATAATATTAATATTATTCCACCCCTCAATGAGGGATTATAATACCCCCCCCCCCCTTCTTTAGATACGCCACTGGACAACCCAACTATCTCATGGATAAACTTTCACTTTACCGACAATCGAGAGGGGCGGGTGTGTCTCAGTCGGTACCGCGCCAGGCTCGTAATCTGTAGTTCCCAGTTCGAGTTCCAGCTGGGTCAGCGTTGAGATTTATCTCCACAAAATTCCCCATCCTGCCCACAGTCAGTAGGGGACATGGAAATTGGCAGCATGGAATTTGGACATGGAAATTGGACGATGGGCTTGGAAAGGCCGCCGTTCGTCGGATGGGACGTTAAGCCGTGGCCCCGTGTGCGGGAGAGCCATACCCTGTGTACGTTAAAGAACACGCTGGATGGCCTTGAGGGGAGGCTACCATCTGTCTCCCAACAGCTGTTCCAGTGGGTCCCTTCCCCCAACCTTCTCTGAGCCTTCGGGGTCCATGTGACCTGGCCATTTAGTCCATGGTGTGCAAAAAAGTGCCGCTCAGAGGTAAAACAACCCAACCGAGACTCGAGGGTAATTTAACTATTGCAGAGCACTATAGTAAAAAAGAATGTTATAAAAATATCTATAAAAATAGATCATGAGGGTTAATTCTGTCTTGATTGATGATAGAAGTTCGTTAAAAAGTTTATGGAATGTAGGCTTCACTTCTAGTTTAATAGATCATGGAGAAAAACAATTTATTTTAGATTAAAGATATCTGAATAATCTATTCTCATTTTGTCGACTTCGCCTCATATTTATGAATGTGTGAAGATTTGCTTACTGAAACGAAGGAGGGATTATATTACTCTGTAATGAATCAGGTGACGGCGAGGCTTATCCAAAGACCGAAGTTCGACTCGGTGTAAAGTTGAAGGTCGTTGTCTATCAAGACGACGAAATTGTTGACGAGACGGAGTGGCCTATATTTGAATAACATTTCTACACTTCAGATCCCAGAGATGCCAAAAACACGTCACAACTGCACGCGATCTGTTGGAGTATTAATAATACCAATTGTGAAATCACTGCTAAATTGCAATCTCTACTGCACCTGCGTTGAAATTTTCGCCGCTCACCTTCAGACTATGCTCGATTAAGTGGACCCCACGGGCTTGAAAAGACCAACCTCCTTCGAATGCGACGTTAAGTGATGACTCCGTATGTCGGAGACCCACAATTCTGCATTTTAAACAATACGCTGGAAGGGTTGGGTTGTTTTACCTCTGAGCGGCACTTTTTTGCACACCATGGGCTAAATGGCCAGGTCACATGGACCCCGAAGGCTCAGAGAAGGTTGAGGGAGGAGACCCACTGGAACAGCTGTTGGGAGACAGATGGTAGCCTCCCGTCAAGGCCATCCAGCGTGTTCTTTAACGTGCACAGGGTATGATTCTCCCGCACACGGGGCCACGGCTTAACGTCCCATCCGACGGGCGGCGGCTTTCCAAGCCCATCGGTGTCCCCTACTGACCTTGTGCAGGGCGGGAATTTTGCGGAGATAAATCTCAACGCTGACCCAGCTGGAACTCGAACTTGGGAACTACAGATTACAGCCTGGCGCACTATCGACTGAGCCACCCCGCCCCACGCTGGAAGGTCTTTACTAGAGTGGCCTGGGGCGGGAATGGCTCAGTCAGTCGGTAGCGCGCCAGGCTCGTAAAATGCAGTTCCCAGGTTCGAGTCCCAGCTAATCAGCGTTGAGATTTATCTCTACAAAAACACTCCTCCCTTCCCACGGCCAGTAGGGGACACCGATAGCCTTGGAAAGGATACCGTCTGTCGGATCGGAAGCCGTGGCAGCGTGTGTGGGAGAGCCATACTCTGTGCACGTTAAAGAAGACACTGGATGACCTTCACGGGAGGCTACCATTTGTCTCACAACCTTCTCCGAGCCTTCGGGGTCGTTGTGACCTGGCCATTTAGCGCATTGTGTGCAAACAAGTGCCGCTCAAAGGTAAAACAAGCCAACTCAACTAGAGTGTTCCACCTGTTTCCTGGCAGTAGCCCATGTGGGCCCCCTTCTGTTAGGTTCTAAGTCCATCGGATAAGGCGTAAAGCCGTGGCCTTACGCGCAGGGGAGCCATATTCTGTGCATGTTAAGGAACACACTGAATGGCCTTGACGGGAGGTTTCCATCTGTCACCTAGCAGCAGTGGATGCCGACCTCCAACATTCTCTTGCCCTTTTGATCTGACCATTTAGCATATTGTTGCACAGTATGCTGCTCAAAAGTTAAAACTACCAACCCAGATTCGAGTCCCCTTTACGTTTGCCCTGATTTTTTTTTCAGCTAGCAACCGCTCTCTCCTCAGCGAGAAAGAGGACACTGATAGACTTGAAAAATTTGCTGTTAATCGTATAGGCCATCGCATTTATCCGTGTTTATGTCTGAAAGCCATGAACACGCTGTATGACTCTAACTAGAGTCTTCCGTCTTCTAATAGCTATCTAGCCGATCCCCTTCGTCAAATTTCTTTGTCAGTTATTTTCAAATTATTACTGTCATCGCACCTATTATTCCGTTCACTATTAACATTACAGATTGGATTTTCCACAGTAAAGTTTTTAAACAATTATTATCCATCATTTAAACGTTTATCTACTACTTAAAAAAAACTTACGATGTTGTTGATGAAAACAAGACAAATGCGTTAAGACTCGTATCACTAACCTTTGCTTTTTAGGTCACAGTTAATCTACTAATCTACTCAGAAAATAATGACATTATGCACTCAAGTATCTTCTTGATGGATAATAAATTGCTTTATTTGATAACGATTTCCACTTCATGACATATTTATTGCTTTGCTCCTGTTGCCAGTTCTAGATTATAAAGTTACTTAAAGAGATTGAGTAAAGGTCATTTATCAATTTCAGTGTGAATGTGTTTTAACAAAAAGGCTTAATTGTTTTGTCTAAGTGCAACTTATAGACCTAAACACTTAAGAAGAAACTAGAAATTGTTCTTAATTTATATCGTAAATTTAGAACTGTTTCTCAACAGTGCCTAAAACTTCAAAGAAGTTGTTTCGCATATTTGCAGTTGGCATTTAAGAACGACCTCCATACATGAACTTTTGATCAAATTTTCACTGTGTGTAGCCAAAGTTTTTGATTTACGAAAAACAATGATTCGGAAATCATATCGTTTGAAATGAAAGTGAAGGATTCGAGACTTTGTTTCAAGCAACAGTCGAAAACTTTCACCAGCTGAGATATGAGAAATAGTTTACATTAATATACGATAACCCTCGGCAAAATTATTTACTGAGATTAATTGCTTTAGGTGCCTTTTTTGGCTGCTTTCAAGTGATCAACAAACATGATCCATTTGTTTATTGGTTTACCTGCTGCCATTTGTTTGTTTGTTTGTTTACCTGCTGCCATTTGTTTGTTTGTTTATCTGCTGCCATTTTATGCAATTGAAAACTACATGAAACATCGGGTATTTTTTCTTATATTTCTGTTCCATATCTTAAGCTGATAAAGTGAGCTAAAATTATAAACAAATGGAAATATATTCGTCGTAAAGATATTTTTTTCATAAATAGTCGTTACATTTTATACTTTTGACTTCGGATGGGGTAGTCTTATTCGGTAGTATGTCAGGCTCGTAATCTGCAGTTTTCGGGTTCGAATTCCAATTGTACCTTCATTTAGAATTTTTTCTACGCTAACTCCCGTTCTGTCTGAAGTGAGAAAGAGAATATCTTTGGTGTTGGAAAGGCCACCGTCAGTCGGATGTGACGTAAAGCAATGGCCCCGTGTGCAGGAGACTTTATACCCTATGCACATTAAAGAACACATTGGATATCCTTGACAGGAGGCTTCCATTCTTCTAATAGCTGTTCAGTGAGCCCCCTTCCCCAACCTTCTTTCAGCCTTTGAAGTCCTTGTGACCTGATCATTTAACCCATTGTGTGCAAAAAAAGTGCAGCTCAGAGGTCAAACATCCAAATCCGGTTAATTCCTTTTTCGAGAAAGGCAGTAATTATGCATATTATTAAGCGAAGAAAAAGCTCCCTGTTTTAAGCACTTTCCCGTCATAAATCTTAGCTGCAGAGGCCATCGACCTCGTTCAGGTGCAATGAAACGAGGTAGTCCCATGACTCATGCATCGATCGCTCAAGTCTGGAGAACCAAAGTCTTTGGATGTCTTGCTAACCATAAAGGGGTGATAGTAACTGCTGTGCTTCACCAAAGGCTTTGACTTAATTGCAACTTTTATTCTTTCAAATATGAATATTATTTAAAAAAAACACGTATCGGTGGGGTTGTTTTACCTCTGAGCAGCCCTTTTTTTGCACACAATGGGCTAAATAACCAGGTCATAAGAACTCCAAGGGCACAGAGAAATTTTCAAAAGGGGACAACTGGACAGCTGTTAGGAGACAAATGATAGCCTCCTGTCAAGTATATTCAAAGTGTTCTTTACCGTTCACAAGTTATGGCTCTCCCGAAAATGGGTTGGGTTGTTTTACCTCTGAGCGGCACTTTTTTACACATCATGGGCTAAATGGCCAGGTCACATGGACCCCGAAGGCTCAGAGAAGGTTGGGGGAAGGGACCCACTGGAACAGCTGTTGGGAGACAGATGGTATCCTCCCGTCAAGGCCATCCAGCGTGTTCTTTACCGTGCACAGGGTATGCCTCTCCCGCACACGGGGCCACGGCTTAACGTCCCATCCGACGGACGGCGGCCTTTCCAAGCCCATCGGTGTCCCCTACTGACCTGGGCAGGGCGGGGAATTTTGCGGAGATAAATCTCAACGCCGACCCAGCTGGACTCGAACCTGGGAACTACAGATTACGAGCCTGGCGCGCTACCGACTGAGCCACCCCCGCCACCCCGAAAATGGGACCACGGCTTTACATCCCATCCAATGGACTGCGGCCTTTCGAATCTCATCGGTGTCCCTTAGTGACAGAGGACAGGGAGGAAGTTTAGTGAAACATTGGCCCATATGGGATTCGAACTTGGGAACTACAGATTATGAACCTGACGTGCTACCGACTGAGCCGACCCTCGCCCCCAGGCCAATGTCTAAGAGAAGATTAGTAAAGGAGACCCACTGGACAACTCTTAGGAGACAGATTAAAGCCTCCTGTCAAGGTAATCCAGTCTGCTACTTAACATGCACAAGGTCGGACTAACTTGCACACGGGGCCACGGTTTTACGCCCATCCGACGGATGGAGGCGTATCGGTCACTAGTGGACACAAACTCTGTGTCCACTAGTGACCGATGGCAGGGCGGAGATAAATCTCAACGCTGGCCCAGATGGAACTCGAACCTGGGAACTACAGATTACGATCCTGGCCCGCTACCGACTGAGCCATCCCTGTCTCATAACATGTGTGACGATCGTGAGGCGTAGCTGTAGAAGAAATTGGAGGACTTCGAGACCGAAAAGTTGAGGCTTCAACAGTTTTCATGTATCATTGGTTGATTGCCAGGTGATTCATATATCTTTGTCCAATTATCTACTAGAAAAGTGTCTCGCAAACTGTGTGCCGCGAGAGATTCCAAGTGTGCCGCGAGAGATTTTCAAATTGACACTAGATATTCCAAAGATTTCATTTTGACTTGACTTGTGTTATCGACGTGCTTTAATAAAAATCTTTCAGATTTTATCAACTGGGATCTTGTAAGTATTTATCAAGCTTTTTCCAAATTTTGGTATTAATTTTTGATTATTTCAAGCCACAGAATGGACAAATATTTAAAACAAAAAACGAGTTATGAATTAAAGAACGAGAGCAAATCTTCAAGTAAAAGCAGGCTGATGACTTCAACAAAGCGCAAATATAATGACGATTATATAGAGTTTGCTTTTATTCTTTTTTAGGTGTGCCGCGGAAAAAAAATTAGATTCAGTGTGTCGCGGAAAAAAAATTAGATTCAGTGTGTCGCAGAGGAAAAAAGTTTGCGAGACACTGTACACTAGAACTATCGACGCGAAGGACGGGGGATGGCTCGGTCTGTAGCGAACTAGCTCGTAGTCTGACATTTCTAGGTTGCAGGCGCGGAGATTGACTTATTCGGTAGTGATGCAGGCTCATAATCAGCAGTTTCTAGTTCTAGTCCCAACTGTGCCAACGTTGCGATTTACCTCCGCTAACCCTCATCCAGTGGCGCGTTCTGAAAATATGTTTTCGAAGGAGGGGATTTGATTTCTTTTAAAAATTAAGTAAATGGGTAATCAGTAAAAAAAATTATTTAAAAAAAGAAATCGATGCTTTTTAAAAAAAGCAATCGATGTTAAATAATTTAAAAGCATAAAAATGTGTAACAAAAAATGGAACGTATACATTTGAAGCGGGGGGAGGAATTTAACCCACTAAACCTTCCCTTAAATACATCACTGTCCCCCACTCAGTTTCCGCCGTCCGTCGGATAGGACGTTAAGCCGTAGCCGGTGTGCGGGAGAGCCATACCCTGTTCACGTTAAAGAACACGCTGGATGGCCTTGACGGGAGTCTATCATCTGTCTCCCAACAGCCGTTCCAGTGGGTCTCCTCCCCCAACCTTCTCTGAGCCTTCGGGGTCCTTGTGACCTGGCTATTTAGCCCATGGTGTGCAAAAAAAGTACCACTCAGAGGTAAAACAACCCAACCCCCACCCAATCCTGTGTCAGTAGTGAACATTTATGGGCTTGGAAAGGCAGCCGTCCATTGGATGGACCATAAGGCCGTGGCATCGTGTGCTGGAGAGTCATACTCTGCGCACGTTGAAGAGCACACTGGATGGCTTTGAAGGAAGGCTACCATCTGTCTCAAAAGCTGTACAGTAGGTCCACATTACCCAATCTTCTCTGAGACCTCAGGGTCCTTGTGACCTGTCCATTTAGCTCATTGTGTTCAAAAAAAGTGCCGCTCAGAGGTAAAATTGTGTGCTTTACTTACAGTTGTGGTCATAATTTTTCCCACTGCGAAATTTTCCAAGTAAACACCAATCTTCTTCTACGACAGAAGTTGTTACTCATGAAACAGTTAAGGTAAAAAGTTGAAAATATTCATGAACATTCCAAGAGCCAAAGCTACTGCGATTAAAAAAATATATACACGTGCTTTGTAAAGATAACTGCCTAAAAGCTTACGAGTTGTGTTAACAGTCTATTTTACAGGCGCATGTTCCTTTTTACAACTACACGTAAATTTTACCCTACTACGTAAATTTTATCTCATAAGAACAGATAACGCTTTTTGCCGGTTCAATTTATTTACACAAGTACTGTAATGTGCTATTTACATGGAACCGAGCGCTTTCGACTGTACTCAGCAGTCATGTACTGTACGCCGCCCTGATGATGGCTGCTGAGTACAGTCGAAAGCGCTCGGCTCCATGTAAATAGCACATTAAAGTACAGTCGCTCAAAAAAATATCCGAACAATATGGTTGATTACAGAAGTCAGAAAAAATATCTGGCAACGATGTTTTTTAGAAATCAGTGATCTGGCAACCTTCGTGTCACGTGATTGCAGAATCCAGGAAAAACATCTGGCGCGTGTACAGCAACTGTACACGCTCCAGTTACCGTTCACAGCAAACTGGAGCGTGTGCAGTTACTGCACACGCTCCAGTTTGCTGTGAACGGTAACTGCACACGCTCAATATTTCCGTGAGTGAGCCCACACGATCTAGTATCAAAATAATATGACCACCTACAGTCGCTCAAAAAAATATCCGAACACTATGGTTGATTACAGAATTCAGAAAAAATATCTGGCAACGATTTTTTTTAGAAATTACTGATCTGGCAACCTTTGTGTACTTAGACGAAGGTTGCCAGATCACCATTCTAAAAAAATCGTTGCCAGATATTTTTCTGAATTCTGTAATCAATCATAGTGTTCGGATATTTTTTTGAGCTACTGTACTTATGTAAATAAATCTAACCGGCAAAAAAGCGACATCCATTCTTATGATTTATTATCTATTCCACATGATTTTATCCATTCTTATGATTTATGCCGTGAAATCATTTATCGATTTACCACTATATTCTCTACAGTAAATTTGTTTCTTGTGATTTTCATGATTTCTTTTTCTCTTTTTAGGGAACACTTTCACCAGGAAAAGCCTTTCCTATGCAAATTTTCCTATACAAAACACGGGTTGTTTCTGTGATATAAAGGAGTCAAAAAACCTAAATTTCTTTTAAGGTACAGATGTTCCTTCAGTGGATCATCTTCATTATCTATCTGAAGTGCTATCGTGGCATTCGTTTCTCTTTTCTGCGACGCCAAACTCGGTGGATCATCTTCGTTATTTAAAACAACTCTGTTTGTGTAAATGTCGTAACGTTTGTTTCTCTTTATATCGATGCTAACTTTCTGTGCATCACTTCAATATTTACAACTGATCTGTATTTGTGATAATGTGGTGACATTTATTTCTTTTTTCAGGGATGCCAATCCTTCAGTGGATCATCTTCAGTCACATCCCCAGACCGAGTCATCATCTGCACACGCCTAGACCACGCACAGAATCTGCGTCATGTTTCTTCAGCAGTCATCGTCCCTTGCATCAATCCTACAGAGGTCTACGATAGCATAATTTAGGGACTTAATTTTATCGCCGTAGACTTTAGGTTTTCATTCCTTTAAACCTCTTTAATTTTTCTTCTCATTCAACACAAGCTTTTCTATCCAAAGACAATGTCTCCAAACAAACACAAAGACGTGAACGAAAATTCGGATGAAGATGATGTAGTCAGAATGCCTGAACCTCCGGATGGTGGCTGGGGATGGGTCGTGGTTTTCTCATCCTTCATGATTCACGTGATCGCTGACGGTGTCACCTACACCTTCGGTATATTCTATATGGAGTTTCTAAAGTACTATAAAGAAAGTAAAGGCACTACAGCTTGGGTGGCTTCCATTATGGTAGGAACGACTTTCTGTGTCGGTGAGTAACTTGTTATATAAAACATTATATAAATGCATTTCTCATTAGGTTGTGTTTAATACAAATAAATACGGTCTTTAAATCAGGGGTTCTTAAACGGGATTTGGGAGGTCTGCCCAATGAATGAGGAAAAAACATTTGAAAATAAGATATTTTTCTTTGAATAAAAAAATATTAACCAATGAAGGAGGTCCTTGTGACCTGTCCATTTAGCTCATTGTGTTCAAAAAAAGTGCCGCTCAGAGGTAAAATTATGTGCTTACAGTTGTGGTCATAATTTTTCCCAATGCGAAATTTTCCAAGTAAATACCAATCTTCTACGATAGAAGTTGTTACTCGTGGAACAGTTAATGTAAAAAGTTGAAAATATTCATTAACATTCCAAGAGCCAAAGTTCTTACGAGTTGTGTTAACAGCTTATGGGTACTATGAGAACTGATGTGTGTAATATGGTACAGTCGCTCAAAAAAGTATCCGAACACTCTGGTTGATTACAGAATTCAGAAAAAATATCTGGCAACGATTTTTTTAGGAATTAGTGATCTGGCAACCTTCGTGTCACGTGACACGAAGGTTGCCAGATCACTAATTCCTAAAAAAATCGGACCATTCATTGGGCAGACCTCCCAAATCCCGTTTAAGAACCCCTGATTTTTTTAGGAATTAGTGATCTGGCAACCTTCGTGTCACGTGACACGAAGGTTGCCAGATCACTAATTCCTAAAAAAATCGTTCCCAGATATTTTTTCTGAATTCTGTAATCAACCAGAGTGTTCGGATACTTTTTTGAGCGACTGTACTATGAGAATTGTGTGCGACTTCCATGCAGCAGCGCAAGGAGTGTGGAGCCTGAAAAAAGGTCTTTTTCAGAGGAAGAAGGTAATGCAAAAAGTTAGCAATGTTAATGAGAATTAATTACTGGGTATAGAAAAAAAAATTTTTTTTTAGAATTACTCCGGGGTGGGGAGCAATTACCCCTCTTGCTCCCACATGCCAACATCTATGGGTCGGGAAGGGGGTGGCTCAGTCGTTAGAGGAGGGGACCCACTGAACAGCTGTTGGGAGACAGATGGTATCCTCCCATGAAGACCATCCAGTGTGTTTTGCAGAGATTATCTCAACGCTGACCTGGTGGATACTCGAATCTGGGAACTACAACTATTTAAAGTCGAGCCTGGAACTTTCTCTGAGCTTTCGGGGTCCTTGTGACCTGGCCATTTAGCCCGGCGTATGCAAAAAAGTGCCGCTCAGAGGTAACCCTTATATGGGTCCTAGGATTTTTAAAATCATTAGATTATATACTTAAGCGAGTGATACGGGTTTGTCAGAATTTTTTAATTTCAATTTATTGTTTTTGCATTTTATACATTATATATATTTTAATCATATATTTTATATTATTTTAATTATATGATACATTTTATACATTTATAATTCATGCAATTTGTTAACTTAAGTATTTAATTTGTTTCAGTTGCAGAAATTTTATAATGCGATTTTTATATTTGTTAAATTATGCAGTTTTTAAATAATAAAAATTTAAGTAATAAAAGGTATAATATTTTTAAAAAATTAATTTTAATTAATATTTGTAATACCAATCATCTACAAGTCTATCAAACTCGCCTCTAGATTTACAATTTCATGAAGAATAAAAATATTAAAATTTATTTGGAAATGAGAAATTTAAAGAAGCTAAACCGATTAAAGGACAAAAAGGGAACTTTAAAAAAAATGCATCTTTATGAATAACTTCGGAATAAACTGTCGATTTATACTTAATTTAACAAATGAATTAAGTAGCACAATCTTTCAAACAACTGTGCTCTTAAATTGCAAAAATATACAGATTCTGAAACAATATGACAGTAAGAACTGGAATGTAGAAAAGTGGGAATAGGTTTATCATCTGATAAACCAATTTATAAACTTTCTTGCTTATCTCAATTTCCTAAATCATTAAAGCATGCTGAAAAGAAAGTCATCGATATTTAAATATTAAATGGTTAATAGAAGAAACTTACTTTAATGATATATATTTCTTAAGACATCACACAAATGGGAAAAAATGGTTTAGGATATCTAAGAAGGTATGCGACCCCTCCCAACTCCCAGGGACAGGAGTTGGATCGTAATCTGATGTTTCCCCATACTGAGAAAGGGGTTGGGTTGTTTTACCTCTGAGCAGCACTTTTTTGCACACAATGGGCTAAATGGCCAGGCTACAAGGACCTCGAAGGCTCAGAGAAGGCTGGGGGAGGGGATCCACTGTAATAGATGTTGGAAGACAGATGGTAGTTTCCTGTCAAAGCCATCCAGCATGTTCTTTAACGTGCACAGGGTATGGTTCTTCCGCACACGGGGCCACGGCTTAACGTCCCATCCGATGGACGACGGCATTTCCAAGCTCATCGGTATCCCCTACTGACCGTGGGCAGGGCGGGGAGTTTTGCGGGGATAAATCAACGGTGACCTAACTGGGACTCAAACCTGGGAACTGCAGTTTATGGGTCTAGTGTGCTACCGACTGAGCCACCCCCGCCCCATTGAGAAAGAGGACACCTTTGGGCATGGAAAGACCGCCGTTTGTCAGATGGGATGTTAAGTCGTGGCCCTGTGCGCGGGAGAGTCATATCTTGCACATGTTAAAGAAACAAGCTGGATGGTCTTGACGGGAAGCTACTATCTGTCTGCTAAAAGCTGTCCGGTGGGTATATTACCTCCAACCTTTTCTGCGCTCTCGTGACCTGGCCAATTAACCCATTGTGTGCAAAAAAAACTGGCAGGCAGGGCCGGACGTAGGGGGGGAGCATGGTCCTCCCCTTTGAGAAAACTAGTAAGGGTAACTGAGGCAAAAATATTAATGAACTTGTACATATTTCGCGCATTTTTCAAGGAATATTTTTAAGACGTCTAAAACGGCGGGGAAAATGCTGTAAAACAATGTCTCTGCCCTTTTACTGTTTTTTGGCTCGACGGGGTCACTCCCCAACCCCCACTCTATTTTTTCCATATCCAGGCCTTCTCAGAAGTAATGTACCTCCACCATCTGGAGAATTTGAATAACTGTAACTTAATGAAAAGAATATAAGCCATGGGCGTCCGCAGAAAATTTTCCAGGAGGGTGGGGAATAAAGCTTGGAGACAAATAATTACATCAATGAATTTTTATTTAATTATTTAATTTTTAGGGGTTTTTTTTTATCAGAAGTAGCTTATAGAATACAGTATTGCATCAATGCAAAAACACATACATAATGTATATAAATTACGTTTAAATTGTTACGATTATAATTTGTGGAATTTTTTGTGGATCCCATGGGGGGCAAGTGCTCCTCCTGGGATCGAGTAAAAAATGCGTCCCCCCCCCCGTCTGCGGACGCCCATAATATAAGCCATAAAAAGGATGGTAAAAATGATAAAACACATCAGTAATAGAATATCACATGCCCTGTAGACAAGAAACACTTAAAATAATTTTCTGAAAAAGCATTGTTTTCGTCCTGAGTGGGATTCGAACCCATGTCTTCCAGAAATTGAAGAAAACGGTTAGTCTCTGATGATCTAACAGTTATGACGCATGGTTCTGGGAGACGTGAGTTCGAATCCCACTCAGGACAAACCAAAATTTTTCTGCAAATTATATCAAGGTAAAACATTTTTTTTAGTAGAAATAATTTCTGATAATAAATATGAAAAAGGCTTTCTGGGTTCTTTTCAGCTCATTCTAGTCTCTCCCCCTAACCCATTTGTTTTTATATGAACCTGTTATATATCCATCCGCTAGTTGTGATGATGCGCCAGTTGTTAATTCTGTTTAGCATGATATATAATATCAAGGCTACAATTTGTGTCTCAAGCAGATCTAATATTCATAATCAAGTTTATGAGGAATTGGATAAGGATTTCTGTTTTAGTGTGTGTGTGTGTAAAAGTCTAAAAAAAATACTATCATTTAAAAATGATACAAGGCTGAAATATTAAAAATATTGTCATTTGGAAAAAGATTCCCCTTTCAAAATTAGAGAATTGTCCCTTTGAAAATTAGAGAATTCACAGGATTAAACCTATATCAAAGTTCAAAGAAAAATGCTTTGTTTTTTTCCACAGGACCCATTGCCAGCGGGTTAACGAACAAATATGGCTGTCGAGCGGTAACAATAGCCGGTTCACTTTTGGCGACTCTTGGGCTGATTTTGAGTATCGTATCGCCAAGTGTTGTCTACTTATTCTTCACTATTGGATTGTGTACAGGCAAGTAATAATCCTTAAATCATAACAGTATAGAATTCTGGAAGCGCATCAATTTAGCTTCAACTAGGGCTTCCTGTTTCGAAACGAAGTCCAGAATTAATCTCTGTAAAACCTGGACAAGTGTGTGTGAATCAAAGAAAATAAACTAATTTGTAACACTTAATTGCTTTTAAAATATTATTGCTCTTAGGAATGTACTACCAGCGCAGTATCCCTTCTGCATTGTTGTTGAGAAAAGATGCCCGGATGTGCTTGGAAAGGCCGCCATCTGTCGGATGAAACGTTAATTCGTTGCTCCGTATACAGAAGACTACTTTAACCCTTTCACGACCAAGGGAAACATTTTTCCCATTTTAAAATTGGTGATTGTCGTATTTAATTATAACCTTATCTGCATTTTTTATACAGAATGTCAAAATAGAACGTATGCCGAACGCAATTACGTAAACGGAACGTTTAGAAAACAAAAACAGAACTGTCAGGACGCATAATATATGTACTATGTACAATGTCCATCTTTGCCTCACTACCAAAAGAAATTGCTTCGCAGAATATCATAATTAGCACATCATTTTGTATAGTAATTTTATTTCATAATTTTGTATTATTTTAGTTAACATTATGTTCTAATAAACCAATAAATAAAAGACATTGCATAATAAGCCTAACTATAATTTGTGTTACCTTTATAGTCCATTGGGAAAAATATTTCCCATAAAATTCCAAAAAAACTACACATTGTTATGTATTTTTCTTATGATTTTTATTTATTTTACGTCTAAACAAACTAAAATAAACAGTTACATACTAATATTTACTCTTAGAAACCTTATGGTCCTGAAAGGGTTAAAGAATACGTTTATATCTAAACAAATATTTGACACTCACTAACAACACCTCACTTTTTCATTTATCGTTTTGTATATATGGCCGAGTGGTTAGCTCGCTTGGCTACTGATTTAAGGGACCTGGGTTCGAACCCCGTGTAAGGCATGGCTGTTTGTGTTGTTTTTCTGCTGAGGTCCTGCCATCCTCACACACCTTCTACTATGGCATATAAACTGACAGGCTCCTGTCAGATCTCTGTGGCAAGCAGCTGCTTGAGGAGGTATTTATTTTTTTTTTTATATTGTTAATTTTTAAATATGCCTAGTCTTGAGAGTTATCTCTTTGATGTTAGAATAATATTACATTGATGATAACTGGATTTTTTTTTTTGCCATTACAGTCATACTGTGTTATTTACTGTAACGATAGAAATATGCAGAAAAAATTACGCTTTTGTAAAAAAAAAAAAGCACAAACTAATATCTTCAAATTCTTTCCCAGCATGATTGTAATCGGTATCATTATCGACATAACATTATGTACTTTTGAATTCTAAATTTTATAGGATACCAAAAAAAAAAACATGGGCATATTCTGCGATTATGGGGTAAAAATTATTCATAGACGTACATAAAGAAAAAAAATGTATAACACTTCAAATAGTTTTGTGGAGTGTTTTAAGACCAGTATACTAACATCGACTCTCTTTTTTTTTCCATTGATTCACCGAAAGTTTGATGTCATATTAGTGGAAAAAAGACAATCGACCTTAGTTTAGTGGCCTTAGAACACTCTAGCATATATCTGGAACGAAATGGGTTCGAATCCCACACGAAGGGGAAACTTTTTTCCTCAAAACAATTTATTGATTTATTGAAGTTAAAGTCAACAGGTAACTCTATAGATTTCATTAATTGATTATATACTACTTTATTAAATCAACACAGAGGCCCGTGTATTTCTACGCCCGATATTACAAAAAAAAAAAAAAAAATACCCCCACCCCCCCCTCAAGCAGCTGCTTGCCACAAAGGTCTGACAGGAGCCTGTCAGTTTATATGCCACAGTAGAAGGTCTGAGAGGATGGCAGGACCTCAGCAGAAAAACGACACATACACCCATGCCTTTACCCGGGGCTCGAACCCAGGTCCCTTAGATTAGTAGCCAAGCGTGCTAACCACTCGGTCATGGGAATTACAAAGCATTATTAATTTTAAAAAATCATGTATATCAGAGATATGCAATCGTGAAGAACACCCATCATCTTCCTCTTGGACTCCAACTCGGAACCTCTCAAATTAAGCGTCAGTGCCCTACTAGTTAAGAAATGGCGGTGAACTTTTCACCCTTTTTATTTGGTCACAAAACCAACAAAACATTTTAATTATCTAGCTTGATGAAAGGCATCTGGCACTGCCTTCTGACTTCAGCGCGCGCTGTTACAGCTCGTGGCTTCGTCGAACTATCGAGATATTTATTTCGACAGATTTTGGAATCCGTGGTTCCCGAGATACTCAACCAAATGATATCAAATTTCGTATTTGGATTCCCCCTGTGTGACCCCATGTTTAGTTAAAAAAAATGCATTATTTACCGGCAATGGAACATAATAAAATAATGCCTTTCGGAATGTGTGGAATATGGCAACAGCAACATGATTTAAATCAATGACTCTCAAGGACCTCATCCACTTATCAGAATGCATGTCAAGTATGCAAGGAAAGGTTTTACTCAAGTTTATTCCAGTCACGTGAATGGTGTTTTAGTCAAGTTTATCCTTCACGTGAATGGCAGCAATAACAAGTTCGCTCAGTGATGCTCGCAGAGAACGTGCATGATTAGAGGCTTCAGTTCACGATGGAACTTGTTCTTGTTATGATTCACGCGAAATTTGGACTGAAGTAAACTTAAGTAAAACCTGTAATTGCCTTACTTGGCATGCATATTCTGATAAGTGGATGGGGCCCTTTAGGTTCACAGTTAAGGAGCAAAAGATGGGAACAACGGTTTTGGCAGCGACTTCGGTTTCCAGTAGGAAAAGCACGGTAAATATTTTTGCTTTTAACAAGCTCACCCTTCAGAATTTCGACTTTAAATTCGGCACTCGGAAGACAATAAACAAACACTCTGTTAAATTTTGAATCATGTGCCACGTTTTCCCAATAAGTTATGGCTGCCACAGATACACACATCTTTTATTATTATAAATTTTGTGAATCTCTTGAATTAAAAAATATGTCCATTTTACAACTTTTATCTAATATTGTGACGCATAAGTGAATTTATTTTACTTATTATACTTATTACTCTTTATTATTATTAAAAAAATTCCCCCCCCCCCAGGTGCTGGATTTGGATTGATGTATCTTCCCGCCATCGTGTGTGTCACGTGCTACTTCGAGAAGAAGCGAGCCTTCGCCACTGGTATTGCGGTGTGCGGATCTGGCATCGGCACTTTCCTCCTGGCACCTGTTACGGAATGGTTAGTCGATGAGCTCGGATGGAAGGGTGCCATGTTGGTAATAGCAGGCCTTGTGCTCAACTGCTGCGTGTTCGGTGCGTTGTTCCGACCTCTGGAAAACGAGCCCAAAAACCGCTGCAAAACGACTGCCACCGTCGACTCCATGATGACCGACACACTGTGCAATGGAATGGCGAATGGCGGTTACAGAAAAGGCTCCCTCCCCAATGGTTGCATCGGCACTAATGGCGAGGTGTGTTTCAGGCAGTCGAGAACTGTATCTCTGCCAGTTCATTCAAAGTCAGACCTGGGAATAAACCAACCTCTCCTCAAGCGCAATACCATTGGACACCTTATCTCAGACGAAGTTCAAGTGACCACGGCGATGACCACATCACTGACACTCAGCTCAGTGACGTCATCTCCTCAACATAGCCGCCGTCTGCAGCCCGGCCCTATGTATAGAAAAGACGTTTTTTACAGCGGGAGCCTTCTCAATCTTCCAGAGTACAGATCAAATCCCAATGTTTATACCTCTACAGTGATCACCCAACCAGAAGAAGAAGGAGACAACGAGGTTAAGAGTGGGCTCGCCTACTACTGCCGTTGCTCCAGGGAGATAACAGATGCCTTTCTACAAATGATGGACTTCAGCCTGATGAGGGATGTAATTTTCCTCATGTTTGGCTTCTCGAACTTCTTCACCAACATCGGCTTCAATGTGCCGTTTGTATATACCAAGGACAGAGCCGTTGGCATGGGCATCGCCAATGAAGATCGCGCCAGTTACCTTCTCTCTGTGATCGGCATAGCCAATACAGTGGGCAGAGTCATCCTCGGTTATCTTTCAGACTGCAGCTGGGTGAATCGACTTTGGCTCTACAATGCTAGCCTCACCGTGTGCGGCTTGGCAACTGCCTTCAGCTCGCTCTGTCAAGACTATGTCTTGATGGCAGTCTACGCTGCAGTATTTGGTGCCACTGCAGGTTAGTCTGAATGTTTTAGTATTTTTGATAACTTGAAAACGTGCTGTTCTGACTTAGTGACTAATATAAAATATAATAAATCCCCCTCAAACAGCTGCTTGCCACAGAGGTCTGACAGGAGCCTGTCAGTTTATATGCCACAGCAGGATATCTGATAGGATGGCAGGACCTCAGCAGAAAAACGACACACACATCCATGCCTAATTCGGGGCTCGAACCCAGGTCCCTTAGATCAGTAGCCAAGCGTGCTAACCACTCGGCCACGGGACGGCTAAATAAATACCCCCTCAAGCAGCTGCTTGCCACAGAGGTCTGACAGGAGCTTGTCAGTTTATATGCCACAGTAGAAGGTCTGAGAAGATGGCAGGACCTCAGCAGAAAAACGACACAAACAGCCATGCCTTACCCGGGGCTCGAACCCAGGCCCCGTAGATCAGTAGCCAAGCGCGCTAACTACTCGGCCATGGGACGGCTTTTAGTGACTAGAACCTGGGAAAATATAATATTCAATTGAATGCAATATCCCATTTGAGAACTATAATTTTAAGTGATCTGAATAATTTGACTCTAAGTTGAATACTAATCATGATTTCCTGAAATCACTTAAAAAACAAGAATTTTAGTTCTTCAGACAAAATAGGTGACCTTACATGCATTTTTTATGCTGAAACCGAATTTCATTTCGATTTTTTTTTTAGCACGTACAGGTTTTGAAGTGCAGAAATTTTAGCTACAGTTTCATTGAAAAACTTGTAATTTACATCATGGCTATGCAAACAGATTAACCATGTTTGACTATCGTGGGGTAAAATAAATTGTTTATTTGACTTTTTATGCTTGGTTGAAAAATTAAGCCATCTTTCATAAGCTTAAAGATTTTTTTCATCTAATAATAATCTTTATTCATATTCATTTTAGTTATACCTTAATATTATTTCTTATGCATGCGTTTCTATTTCCTGTGCGTAGTTTTCGATACTATCAGGGGCGGAGGTGGCTCAGTCGGTAGCGCGCCAGGCTCGTAATCTGTAGTTCCCAGGTTCGAGTCCCAGCTGGGTCAGCGTTGAGATTTATCTCCGCAAAATTCCCCGCCCTGCCCACGGTCAGTAGGGGACACCGATGGGCTTGGAAAGGCCGCCGTCCATCGGATGGGACGTTAAGCCGTGGCCCCGTGTGTGGGAGAGCCATACCCTGTGCACGTTAAAGAACACGCTGGATAGCCTTGACGGGAGGCTACCATCTGTCTCCCAACAGCTGTTCCAGTGGGTCCCCTCCCCCAACCTTCTCTGAGCCTTCGGGGTCCATGTGACCTGGCCATTTAGCCCATGGTGTGCAAAAAAGTGCCGCTCAGAGGTAAAACAACCCAACTCGATACTATCAATAAACTACAATTCAAAGGTTCTCACACTTTTTAACACTACGACCCCCTAGAAATGTAATAAGTTTATGCGCCCCCGTAGAAATGTAATAAGTTTATGTGACTCCCTAGAATCGTAGATAAAATCGTGGGAACACTTCCCTCTTCCTTACAACGAAGGACGTACATATTTTCAAAAAAAAGAATCACTAAAATAACTAGCTAATATAAAACTATCAGAACTTTGCGACCCACTTCCATTGTTGTACATTCTTAAAGTGTCTTTTGATATTGCTTTTATTTTGTCTTAGTTCAGAAGTAACAAATAAAGTAATTAATTAGTGAGTTGGCAAGTAACTTCTTAAACTGAAAATTTGCTTCGTAAATGTGAAAATGATGCTGATAGACGAACACGATATTGTATCCACTATAACAACGAACACGATATTGTATCCACTATAACAACGAACACGATACTATAATCCACGTCTTTTGCAATATCTATGATTTGGATAGATCAACAGGATCACTTAAACGACTACTATTTCTGTAAGACTGAATTATTTGGTTCCCAGTAAAACCAAAACTTCATTGTTTATTCTAATTTGACATCTGCAGTAACACTGTCGCACATGATCCAGGTTTTCCCTTTCCAGTACCACCTGAAAATTTTATTCAGTAGCAGCTCAAGGGGGCTGGGTTAATAGGGGTGGTAGCCCTCCAAAAGAAGGGTGAGGGGCTACCACCACTCTTACTCCACTTTCAAGAGAAGGAATCTGAAAGAACCATTGTGCAATTTCAGAGTTCGATTTTTAAGAGTTTCTCACAACTCCCACCAATTCAAATATGGTTCCACTGCATTTACCGTTTACTGTAGAGGAAAAAGTGGGATTGGTTGTGGTAATGACGTAGGTTCTAATAATGATCAAGATTTTTATCATTCCAATTAAACTGAGCCACAAATGATCCATTTTGAGAGCTAACTATATCTAGAAAACAAGCTTTTGGTTCTTGTGGGTGGAATCTTTTCGATCAGACAGGCTTGTACCCTAACCACAAAAAAAAATCTCCCTGTTTTCCACTGGAAGGAAATTTTAACAATTGCAATGATGTTAATATTGTAATGAAAGCACTTGGACGTACATACACACAAAACTATAGAATGGTGACTACTGATAGACTCATTAAATTGAATTTGAAAGCAGTTTTGCAATATGATAGCAATAAAATTCCTTCGGTTTAATCGTTCAGGGCAGGATGTGGGAGGAAAGAGGGGCTTCTAGAATGGAGACGCAAAAATAATAAACATATAAATATTACTCGTATTTTTCGAGAAATTTGCTCAAAACCCAATAAAACAGAGGTGGGAAAATGTGTATCGAAAGCTATCACAGAGACCTTGGAGTCATGGCCCCATGTCTCCACCTTTAATCTGACCCTGCTTCTCATATTGTGACTCCTTACACAATGAACTGCCACTCTTAATACAATCACCTGCTACTTGTCATATGACTCCTCATACAATGAGGGGTGTCGGGGGTGGCTCAGTCAGTAGCGCGCCAGGCTCGTAATCTGTAGTTCCCAGGTTCGAGTCCCAGCTGGGTCAGCGTTGAGATTTATCTCCGCAAAATTCCCCGCCCTGCCCACGGTCAGTAGGGGACACCGATGGGCTTGGAAAGGCCGCAGTCCATCGGATGGGACGTTAAGCCGTGGTGCCGTGTGCGAGAGAGCCATACCCTGTGCGCGTTAAAGAACACACTGGATGGCCTTGACAGGAGGCTACCATCTGTCTCCCAACAGCTGTTCCAGTGGGTCCCCTCCCCCAACCTTCTCTGAGCCTTCAGGGTCCATGTGACCTGGCCATTTACTCCATTGTGTGCAAAAAAATGCCGCTCAGAGGTGAAACAACCCAACCCTCAAACAATGAACTACTGCTTCTCGTGCAATGAACTGCTACTCCTACATACTCTATGTCGACTGAACCTTCAATATGCCTCGACAGAATTCTCCTATCTCTAGCTCCCAAAGAAATCCCAAGTTCATCACTGTTAACTATACAATGCAGTTCATTACACTAAACAATTTTTCCTTGACACTACTGCAAACGTTGATGACGTTGGTATGGTGTTTGTCAAATTGGTCAATTTGTCGATGAGAAAGCTATCTATCTTACCTCGGCATCTGTTAATGGTGCTTGTTGATACAGGCTGCTGGTGCCAGGTCTTATTGTTATTAAAATCGACGCAATTGTTATTGTTTTAAACTAAATGTAGTTTCCAACCACATGCTGATACCACCATCTGATACCCATCTGCAATGGCTTGCAGGACCGGATCAGATCCAACAAACGCAGGTTGCAAGTATTCAATATCCCTACCTTAGGATAAACTGAAAGCATGCGTTGTTCTAATAATTATTCTGGGATATCAGCATTCTAGTGATTGATATAGTCTTTAATTTTATTTTTAGGGGCATATGTCAGTTTAACCTCTGTGATTCTTGTCGATCTTCTTGGATTGGATAGACTCACCAATGCATTTGGACTGTTGCTTGTCTTTGAAGGAGTCGCTTGCCTCATTGGTCCTCCTATCACTGGTAAGTTCTTCACTTATTTATAACTTTACTTTATCGTAACTAATAACTGTGATTTTTTTTAATGTTTATTCATTTAACACATATAGCACATACACTGAAAGCACAATTTATTAATACACGTTACACCCATCCAAATACCTGCCCTACTCCACCACAGTAATGTTGCCAGCCGAAACACCTAGTGGACTATAAATAGGTCAGATACCTATCTGCTGTCTAGCATACTTATGATCAGTGAACATGGTGACTGGAGTTCCATTGTGAGCAGATAATTGGTGTAAGGGTTGGGTTATTGGGTTGTTTTTCCTCTGAGCGGCACTTTTTTGCACACCATGGGCTAAATGGCCAGGTCACATGGACCCCGAAGGCTCAGAGAAGGTTGGGGGAGGGGACCCACTGGAACAGCTGTTGGGAGACAGATGGTAGCCTCCCGTCAAGGCCATCCAGCGTGTTCTTTAACGTGCACAGGGTATGGCTCTCCCACACACGGGACCACGGCTTAACGTCCCATCCGACGGACGACGGCCTTTACCAAGCCCATCGGTGTCCCCTATTGACCGTGGGCAGGGCGGGGAATTTTTGCAGAGATAAATCTCAACGCTGACCCAGCTGGGACTGGAACCTGGGAACTACAGATTACGAGACTGGCACGCTACCGACTGAGCCCTAATTGGTGTGAGGAAGATGACCCCGCCCTAATTGGTGTGAGGAAGATGGGATCTCCATATTCAAAATTGCAGTATGTCTGGGATTTTCACATGTGACCATCACGTGTGTACCAGGACTATATCAAACACTGCAGCTGCCAGGAAAAAAGTGGGCATAACCTAGCTGCTGATGTTCGAATTGAGTGCTGCCTCTCCTTTATCATAACATCAAAAAGGAGGGCTATAATGCAGATGATAATGTCTGCATTCAACGATGATGGGGTAACTGCAAATGTTTGTGCAAAAACCATTTGATGCATGATGGCATAACTGGGATATGGCAGCTGACCCCCACATCGAATATTCTTGTTAACAGCACTTCACTGGGCCATAAGGCTGTGGTGGGTGAAATCTCCAATTGCCATGAAAGAGGAAATGAAAGGGTAGCTTGGTCCGACATGTTCGAGGTTTCAGCTACAACATGCTGACTTCCTCCATATTCTAAAGTTACCTCCTATGAGCATGTAGTGCTGAACTTTCTCTTTCTCAATTTGATGTGTGGTGTAGACCACGTGAGACCATGGACACCAACTGTCACGTTAGGGTATTACAGGCCAGTGGAAGTGGTATAATGTTCTGGGGTGTGATTTTGTGGGCATCTTGGGGCTCCTTGTACATATTGATCATCATAACTGCAAAAGGTTACGTTGACGTATTCGCCGACCACCTACATTTGTTCCTGGCAATCCATTTCCCACTGCAGGATGCCTTCTTTCAACAAGACAATGCCCCATCTCATTTCTCCCTTTTGGTGAAGGAGTGATTGGAGGATCATTCCAGTGCATTCACAACCCTCTCATTCTCCAGATTTGAACCCTATTGATCATCTGTGTGATGAAGTGAGCAATCCATTCAAGCCCAAAACCTATTACCGGCAACTCTGCGCTTTACGGACTGCTGTCCTGAAATTGTGGGTCACAGTACAATCCGAACGTTTCCAACACCTGGTAGAGTCCATGTCACGACATATTGCTGCTGTTGTGAGGGTGAAGTGTTATTAGGTTATGTTAGGAGACATTGTTAGCTGGGTGTGTATAATAAATTATCCTTGCAGTTAATTGTATGTAATAGTACAATAATTACTTATAAGAAGCCATGAGCAGTTAAGCTCGTCAAAGGTAACAAATTAGAATAATGTTTTAGTAGCAATACATACATAATGTATATATAGTAGGCTATATATGAAAACACAGGGTGGGGATGGCTCAGTCGGTAGTGTGCCAGGCTAGTAATCTGCAGTTCTTAGGTTTGAGTCCCAGCTGAGTCAACGTTGAGATTTATCTCCCACAAACTCCCCTCTGGTTGCAGGGGTCAGCAATGGGCTTGGAATGGCCGCTGTCTGTCAACTCTGCTCATGGTTGCAGGGGACAGCAATGGGCTTGGAATGGCCGCTGTCTGTCAAATGGGACATTAAGCCGTGGGCCCCATATGCGGGAGAGCCATATACTGTGCATGTTAAAGAATACACTGGATGGCCTTGACAGGAGGCTACCATCTGTCTCCCAACAGCTGTTCCAGTGGGTACACTCCCCCAACCTTCTCTGAGTCTTCGGGGGTTTTGTGACCTGGCCATTTAACCTAAAAAAAAATAATAATAAATACCTCCTCAAGCAGCTGCTTGCCACAGAGGTCTGACAGGAGCCTGTCAGTTTATATGCCACTGTAGAAGATCTGAGAGGATGGCAGGACCTCAGCAGAAAACAACACGAACATCCATGCCTTACCCGGGGCTCGAACCCAGGTCCCGTAACCTACTGTGTGCAAAAAAGTGCTGCTCAGAGGTAAAACAACCTAACCCATGAAAACACATGAAGAAAATATATATAACCAAGAACTAAATACAAGCTCATCCAAGTTACAGAATTCGTTATATACTGTTTCAAATGAAATTAAAATGATAGCAATAAATAATAAGGAACAAAAAGAAATAAAATTATGGCAGCATCCTATTTAATTCTGCTCAATCTTCAGTGGTATTTAACATTTTACACATATTTTTGTACATCACAACTTGATCAGTTCTTTAACAGAGAGTCATTTAATAGTTTTTTTTAATGTTCTTAAACATTTTTCATTTCTTATATTAATACCTAATGTGTCGAAAATTTTTGGCACTATGAAAAAGAAATTTTTACATTAAAACTGATATGTATTTAAAAGATAATTCTCAACACCAAATCCATTGCAGTTTAAGTCTAGTCAATCTAGTGATTAGTGAGTTTCGCTGTTGAAAGCAAATTCTAGCCAAGTGGAGGTTTCCGTTGTTTTTCTGATGAAGACTTGCTCTCTAAAAAAACTTCTTAATGAAAATTTGTACCATTAAGCTCTTGAAAAACCTTCGTCTTGACTGTTGCCTAGAAAAACCTCTTTTTGGGATTTTTTTGGACGGTTAATCAGGTTCTTGAAAACATCAGGTTCTTGAAAAAAAAAAGAAAATTTAGTTGCTGTAAAAAGCTCCTACTTGGCTGTTGTGTAAAAACTTCTCTCGTACAGTAAATGAAAATAAATACCCCCTCAAGAAGCTGCTTGACACAGAAGTCTGAAAGTAGCCTGTCAGTTTATATGCCACAGTAGAAGTTCTATGAGGATGGCGGGACCTCAGCAGAAAAACAACACAAACATCCATGCCTTTTTCGGGGGCTCAAACCCCTTAGATCAGTAGCTAAGTGCGCTAATCACTAGCAAAGATAAAACTTCTTCATGGCTGCAGTGGGAGTTGGCTCATAATCTGATATTCCCAGGTTCGAATCCTAGCTCTGCTTGTAATAAGAATTTACTCCTTCAGTCCCTGTTTTGCTCTTGGTTGGAAAGAGTACACTGATGGATTTAGAAAGGCCACTGTCTGTTGGATGGGACCTTAAACTGTGGTTACATATGCAAGAGAACGTTAAATAACAGTTGGATGGCCTTCACCACGGACGTACCAGGGGGTACGGATCCCCCCTCCCAAAAATCCGGTAGTCCTATACAAAATCTCAAACTTGTCTATCTGCTTTGAAATCCAGAATAGTCGTGTTTCTTTCATTTTATCCCCATAGTAAATGAAATTTGAAAAACAACTATTAAATAAAATTTTATTCCATATAGGATATCATTTTAAGCTTTCTTGTCCGGTGGAATATTTTAGTAATTGGGAAGCTCTACTCCAGTCTTATTCTCATCTATCATTGGTACTTGCCTGGACTTCACAGTAGTCTTTTGCCTGTCTCCTAACAGCTATCCAGTGCTATCTAGTGGATGTCCATCTTCAATCTTCTCTGACCTTTGGCTTCCTTGTGGTCTGGCCATGTAGCTCATTATAGACACAAAACTGTCGCTCAGAGATAACTTAATAAGCTACTATCAGACCTCTGTGGCAAGCAACTACTCAAAGAGTAAGATAGCATTTATTTAGAATGAGTTCGGTTGTAGAGATGTTTTCCTCCGAGTGGCACTTTTGTGCACACAATAGGCAAAATGGCCAGGTCATAAAGTCTCAGCGTTAGATAAGGGAAGGAGATCCAGTGGGCAGCTAACTGTTAAAAGACAGATGGAAACCTCCCATTAAGATCATTCAGCATGTTCTCTAACGTACAGAGTGGGGAGATTGGTTCAATCAGTAATGTGCCTCGCTCAGAATCTGTAGTTCCCTGGTTGGAGTCCCACCTGTTCCATCATTGAGATTCATCTCTGCTAAACCCTCACCCGGCCCTCAGTCAGAAAGGGGACACCAATGGGTTTGGAAAGGCCACCAACCATCGGATGGGATGTCTGTGGCCCTTGTGTGTGGTAGAGCCATACACTGTACATGTTAAAGAATACACTGGATGGTCTTGACAGGAGGTTACCCTGACTGGGAATGTCAGATTACGAAGCGAGTAAATCAATAACCCTTCACTTTAGTCTGAATCCCTTTCAGTGTAGATTCCTCCTAGGTGGAGGACACTCAAGCTGCAGTGAAACTTTTTATAAATCACTGGTTAATTGATTGGCAATTAATAAGTAAGTAACCTATGATCGATAAGAATTGTCAAAGCCTTAACTGCGCAGTCTGTCTCTTCAACTGACACTCACGCTCTGCCATTGGTAATTTCCTATTAAAACAAGGGTACTGTCAGACCTCTGTGGCAAGCAGCTGCTTGAGGGGGTATTTATTTATTTATTATTTATTTACTGTCAGGTGGCCTAGTGGTTAGCACACTTGGCTTCTGATAAAAAGGATCTGTATTTGAGCCCTGGGTAAGAAATGGATGTTCCTTTATTCATTTTGTCTTCTGAGGCCACCTTCCTCACAGACCTTTTCTATGGAGTTGGCCGAGTGGATAGCGCGCTCGGCTACTGATCTACGGGACCTGGGTTCGAGCCCCTGGTAAGGCTGGATGTTTGTGTTATTTTCTGCTGAGGTCCTGCCATCCTCTCAGACCTTCTACTATGGCATATAAACTGACAGGCTCCTGTCAGACCTCTGTGGCAAGCAGCTGCTTGAGGGAGTATTTATTTTTTTTTTATAATTATACTGACAGGTTACTGTCAGACTTCTGTGACAAACAGCTGCTTAAGAGGAAATTAATTTTTTGTTTATAATTGACCAAAGTGCAGTAGGACGTTGCTCTGGTGTTTTTACATCGCCCACTGTATCATTCCAGCGGTCAAGTGTTTAGCATGTTTGACTGCGTAACAACGTGACCTAGGTTCAATCCCTGGATAAGGCGTGAATTTTTCTTTCCTTGTTGTCTTCTGGTGAATCTTGCCTTCCTGATAGATCTTCTCTATGGCTTATTATATTGACAGACTCTTTAGCAAGCAGCTACTTGAGGAGTAATTTATTATAATTTTTTACTCTGTCTGATAACTATGAGCGGCATTTTGTGGACACAATGGACTATATGGCCAGCTGACAAGGACCCCGAGGGGTCAGAGAAAGTTGGAGAAAGGGACTCACTGGACAGCTGTTAGCAGACAGATGGAAGCCTTCCATAAAGGCCATCCAGCGTGATCTTTAACATGCAGAGGCTATGTAACAAAGTAAGTCACAGCTACTGAAACTAAAACTGCTGGTGTTACCAAGCAAATGCGTTTTTAATCGTTAGTGCAGCGTGTCCAACCTTTTGACTTCCATGGGCCACATTGAGTGAAGATGAATCGTTTTGGGCCGTACACAAAATATATAATATAGTTAATGTATATGAATAATAAAACTTCATTTATTTTCTTATGTTTTTATAATTAAAAAAAGGGTAACATAAAACTAGTGGGATATCAAAAACTCGCTGAAATCGCATAATCATGTTGAAAGCTTATGTCGTAAACGCGTAAACTTTACAATTTTGTGGACCGCATTACAAGCCGTCGAGGGCCGCGGGTTGGACACGTCTGCATTAGTGGGTTACTTTTTACCTAAGAGCATATTACTTATAACACCATAACGTATATATAAAACATAAGCCAATATAATAACATTATATTGGCCACTTCAGGTCGAGGTGAAACCCAGAAGAAATAGCGACGGGTTAATGCGGACAGGTTCCATACAGATCCCAATTATATTTTAGAAACACCTTTTCTTTACAAATGCAGGCATATATCCCTAGGAAATGTAGATGACGGATAACGTTTTTGGGTTATAAAAGAAAAGGAATATGCGAAGGAAAAACCGTGATTATTTTTTTGACTGGAGTCCACATGGAACCCCCTGCCCCCCATCGGCGTAACGAAGTCTTAATATTGCACTCGATACTTTTGTATGATCACTGGATTCTATTCAAACCTTTTTTGGCTTTACAGACTTCACCTGAAATTTTGACCACATTTAAGTGACTGTTCAAATGTTGATTTGAATAGCTTTAATCCTCAAAACAACCAAAACTCTGAAACATCAATCTCGATTAACTTTATAATATCCATTTCTTTTTGCTCTAAGTTTTTGCTCTACATGAGAGACAAAAGGAGGTAAATACTATATAATGTCTACGATAATTTTAATGGAGATACCAGATAATGGAGATCCTGGTTTTACCCTTTACTTCCTCAAGCAGCTGCTTGCCACAGAGGTCTGACAGGAGCCTGTCAGTTTATATGCCATAGTAGGTCTGAGAGGTTGGTAGGACCTCAGCAGAAAAACGACACACACATCCATGCCTTACCCGGGGCTCGAACCCAGGTCCCTTAGATCAGTAGCCAAGCGTGAACGATAAAAATTTCCATATTATCAATTCTCTTTTTCTCTTTTTCAGGATGGCTTTATGATTTTACAGGTTCATATGATCCTGGCTTTTCGGTGTCAGGTTCTATGATAGCAATTAGTGGACTGATGTTATTCCTCATTCCTTGTATTCAAAGACTACGGCAGCGCAAAATGGAAGAAGGAATGCAACCAAGGGTGGAAGTAACGGCGGCCATTGTCCCTGCAGTTGAAGTTACAGACACAGCAATCACTGACGTGTAATACACCATAATTCACTTCTTTTTCCACACCGATGACATCGCATAAATTGTTGCTCAAATATAGCAAATAAATCTCTCACAAGCTGCGTGCCTTGTGCTTCAGCCAAATGGACCTTTCTGTTGCCACTTTTTAAAGTCATTGTATCAATGCAACGTTCAAATAATTTGGCTTCGTTGTTCAGAGAAGCCTCCTGAAGTAAGAAGGTTTTGTTGTTCAGAATACAAGTGAGAAAATGGAAAAAGGAACTGTACTTATTCAGTGAGCTGGATGAAGTGAGCATTTTTAAACCGCATTGTGTTCGTCTTGTTTTACGGAGTTTTACATGTCTTACAGATCACCCTTCTATTTAGGGTTCAGATTCTACGTACTTAGTATTTATACACATACCTCCAAAAGCATTTACAGACTCAGTATTTTGCATTATGAATTTATTAACCATTAACTATGTAACTTAATACATAATATATATGTATATTTTATCGTTTCTTGCCAGACTGATTAAGACCCTGAGAGAAAAATGAAACTAGCCAGCCACTCTGAGCGGCATAATAATAAAATATTCAGAACATTCTATTGTTTTTGCTTGAATTTATTGCATGATTTAATCTTCACTGCAGAAATTAATCGGCAAAAGCCATAGAGGCGCTTTAGGGATACACACCTTTCTCGGAATTTTAAAGTAAAAATTTATTATTTTATTGCAAGCAATTATATACAACTAGGGCCGTTTTACTAGGTACAGTTCTATGTTAATCAACAGTAACTTAGATACTTCTTCAGTAACATTTTTCATAAAAAGCTATTTAAGATAATTTAAGGAGCTCAATTAAATTTGCTTAAATATCGATTTCCAACAATATTCGTTTGTTATTTAAAGGTTTATCGAAACTGAAAGATTTAAAAGTTTAGCGCTTCAAAAAAAATTTAAAATTCGTGAAAATTAACATATTATTGCATTAACTCCTAAAAATACTTTTGCACGTGTTAGTAAAATGTAGTGTAACGGTTATTGCTTTCGTTTCAATATATATTTTTAATAATTTTTCACGGCAATTGTTTAAACTGGCATTATTAATGCTAAATATTCTAACTTTCGTATATCTCTAAATATAGTTTGATTAAATAGTTGATCGAAATAGGTTCGATTGTGATCTTCAAATTATCGTCATATTTTCTCATAAAAAGCTTATCTAATAAGTTCCAGAGTTCTATCTAGACCAATGGTTCTCAACCTTTTATGCTTCACGAACCCCCTGGAAATCTGTAGGTAACTGGCGTAACCCTTGTATAGATAGATAGAACTATAGTTATAGTATAACAATGGGAATAAAATAAAACATATCTAGCGATTTTTGAGCTCTTACGGCGTACCCCACGTTGAGAACCCCTAATCTAGATCATTGAAATAATTCAGTAATAAATTATCACAGGAAAAGTCCTGTAGACAAGGAACACTTGAAAAATTGAGTAAACAACTGAAAATGTTTTCTTTCTATTGTCTGCAAATATGTATAAAAATGATGGCACTTTTCAAGAACCACTTCCTATTAGTGACGAGTTAGAGGCTCTTCTCACTCAGTATCCAAAGATTTCTACCGATAAAAAAGATTCAAGTGATTAAGCAAAACAAATCCAAAAAACATATGTGTTTATTGGAGATGTGTGATATTCAGTACACAATGATTGAAATATTTATTTCACTTAGAGACAAAAGGAGGTAAATACTATATAATGTCTACGATAATTTTAATGGAGATAAAAATAAATACCCCCTCAAGCAGCTGCTTGTCACAGAGGTCTGACAGGAGCCTGTCAGTTTATATGCCATACATCCATGCCTTACCAAGCGCGCTAACCACTCGGCCACGGGGACGGCTAAATACCATACAATAAAACAAGTAGAATGTCAACAATCCACTTATCTGGTACTTATCGAATTGCAAAACTTTTGAAAAATTTCATTCGAATAATTTACTATATATATGTTATGTGGCAACAGGAAGTGGACGTTACAAAGGCAGGATTGGGTTGTTTTACACCTGAATGATTGATTGATTGATTTTTGATTTGCGACATATAGGACAGAGAAGTATCCTAGAAGCTACTCCTAGCTTTTACAGGCCTTCTCATACAAGGACATGCCCTACTAAGACCGAAGTCACTGCTGACCACTGCCTTAGTTAGAGCTAACACAACACACAAAGTTTGCCTTGCTGGAATAGTCGCTAGCTGCCTAACCACTATGCCAGTTAAGGCATTTAAGGAGGTAATTTTTTTTCTGACCAATGAGCTAAATGGTCAGGATTTACTACATAGCTATTAGGGGATAGTTGCATCCCTTGAAGGCTATCCAGTATGTTCTTTAACGTGCACAGAGTATAGCTCTGCTATACGAAGCTTATTTGCCCATATGATGGACGACGGCCTTTCGAAGCCCATCAGTATCTTCTTTCTGACGAGGGTGCAGTAAAGGGTTAGCAGAGGAAATTCTTATCTTAACATTGGCGCAGTTGGGATTTAAACTAGGGAACTGCAGATTAAAAGCCTGACACGCTACCGATTTAGCCAACCCCGAAACTGATCGAACACATTCAACTATTCCAAATTTATAAATATAAAATTTCAACCCTCATTTCGAATGGCAATGTTTGGCAAAATTAGCTTGATAATGGTATATTGGTTAATAAAAAACATCAATGGACACGAATAAATCCAAGGCTCGAACAATTCCTGTTTTAACTTTTAGGTTTTGAATTACTTTAAAATTATTGTCATATGATTAATCGAACAATTTAAATAATTTTCTAAAATAAAATCGAGAAAAATCAGCTGCGATTTTGTTATACATTCCCATATTTATATGATTATTAAATTGGCATCAAAAAAGTTTCACCAGATCATTCCGAAATATTTGTCGTAAGAGCTTCCATGGTACCATACAACTCTGTCACCCTGTAGAGTCATGTCCAAAATCTGCTGAACATATATCAGATATAGTATACATAATTTTTTGGGCGGGGATGGCTGAGTCAGTTGCATGCCTGGCTCGTAATCTGTAGTTTCAGTTCGAGTTTCACTTAGGCTGGCAAAGAGATTTATTTCCACAAAACTCTCCACCCTGTCTTCGGTCAGTAGAGGACATTGATAGCTTGGAAAACTCACAGACTGTCGGATGGAATGTAAAGCTATGGCTCCTGTGTGGGAGAGCCATAACCTGTGCACGTTAAAAAAATACGGTGAATGGTCTCGATGGGAGGCTCCCTCTAACTCCCAGCAACTGTTCCAGTGGGTCCCCTCCTCCTTCTCTGAGCCTTTAGGGTCCTTGTGGCTTAGCCATTAGCTCATTGTGTGCAAAACAGTGCTGCTCAGAGGTAAAACAGCTCAATTTGTAGCCACTTTTACATTTCGATTGCTGAAAGTAGAAGCATTGAATTTTGCGTAATCTTTTTTAAGCAAAAATCATAATTTTCCAAAATCCTTTCAGAATACGATATTTTTGGTTAATATCGAATCAGCGTTCAACAGGGTATCGTTCTCTTTTGTGCGATCTTATGCAACCACGGCAATTCCCGGTTCCGTCTCACGACACTACCTGGTTATGGAAAGCCATAACTATCTAGAGCCGGGGGCAAGAATGCGCCATATAGACGCACCTCAACACCGACCTCACATGGCAGCAGTCCTATCACTGTATTTCCGATTTTAGAAAAATAATTTAAAAAAAAATAACTTTGCCTCCTAAACGGCGTCTATGTAAGACGACTGAAAGGTAGGCCGGGTGAAAAAACCTGGCATACCAAGAGCAGGAAGAGTCACTGATACAATTCATTAGTAACCTATTGCATTCTAAATATTTCCGACATACGATCTATCGAGGAAAATTTTCATTTTGTTACGAAAAAAATATTTCTAAATTGATGCGGGTAGTGAATATAAAAAAAAATGTATTTATTTTGGGGGAACCTTACCTGGTTTATCCTTCAATCCTTGTATGCCTGTCCGTTTTCTACCACACAAAACATTAACTATCTGGTACAGCTCTCTGCTGTTGTGCTGTCTAACTGCTTCCTCGGCTTTGTCAGCCAAACCATCAAGCCAAAGATTCTTATCAGCAGCTAACTGATCCTTTACAAGTTTATTAAGGTCTCTGTAATGCTTTCTATTAGGACTAGTAGGGTATTGATTAAGGGCATTCCTGCAGTTCTTTCTTTCCGAAATAAGCTCAAGTGCCTTATCACTCAGATAATTTTGCCTCTTCTGCTCCTTTTTTCCTAAAAGAGTACTGTTAGTGTCCAAAAAAAGCCTGTTTAAAATGATCCCATTCTTCCTCAACTTCAGTAGTAAGCAAACCATGACTGTCATAATGACTAAGTAACTATCATGGTAAGCTTTGGCTATAACTGGATCTTTCAGAGCTTCAGTATTAAAAGTAAATTTTTTAACCCTAGCACAACACTTTTTAAGTTTAAGTTGCAACACACTTTTAACAAGGTAATGGTCAGATCCAATTTCAGCTCCCCTATATGCCCTGGTATTCCTAAATGAACTAGCCCATTTGCTGTTACTTAATATGTAATCAATCATATTCTTATGCAGCCCATCAGGTGAAACCCATGTGTACTTATGTATGTCGCGGTGTTTGTAATATGTGTTAGTTATTCTGAATCCATTGAGTTTACTTACCTGTAGGAGACGTTGCCCATTGCCATTGCAGCTACCAATACCAAAAGGGCCTATTACTCCTCCCCAAAGGTCAGAGTCAGTACCAACTTTGGCATTGAAGTCACCAAGAACAAGGGTGATATCTCCTTTCTTGACAGAATTCAAAATATCCTGAAGTTGTTCATAAAACCTATCCTTCTCATCCTCATCGGCATCCTCAGTGGGGGCATAACAGCAGATAACATTCAAGTCTTTAACGCTTGTCTGTCATGGCTAGGTGGGCTGAGCATTTCAGTGATGTTCTAAACAATGTAGTTAGTTCTACTCCCGTTGTTTGCAATGATGATAGATGCATTGGTGGCTTTAAAGTTGGCCCTATAACACAATCTGAAGTTATTTTGGCTGTTTCTAAACTTAAACTTCATAAATCCCCAGGGGTAGATGAAATTACTACAGAAATGCTCAGAGCTGGGAATGTTTCGGTTACCACTTGGATGACTGAAATTCTGAATATCTTTTATGATAAAGGCATGGTTCCTAAGGATTTTACCAAAGCTATTGTTATCCCTATTTTCAAAAAAGGTAATCGCAGTTCTTGTGATAACTATAGGGGTATCAGCCTACTCTCTTTCCAGGTAATGTTCTTTCCATGATTGTGCTTAATAGAATTAAGAATCTGGTTGACAGTCAATTGAGTGATGAGCAATGTGGATTCAGAAGTGGTAGGGGATGTGTGGATCAAATATTTTCACTTAGGAAGATTCTTGAGAAATGTTTAGAGTTTCAGAAACCTTTGGTTGCTAGCTTTGTTGATTTCAAAAAGGCTTTCGACTCTGTTGATCGTCATAATTTGTGGTTGATTGTGAGATCATATGGTATACCAGACAAGTTAGTTAACATTATGAAAGCTCTCTATAATAACACTGAGTCGTGTGTGAGTTGGTAAGGCTTGTAGCAATTGGTTTAGCATTACTTCTGGTGTTCGACAAGGGTGCATTTTGTCTCCTTTTCTCTTTAGCTTGGTTATTGATTATGTTATGCGAAATTCACTTCAAGGGAAAGATTTTGGCCTTAAATGGGCTGGAGATACGAAAATTTCTGATTTAGATTATGCTGATGATTTAGCCCTTTTGGCAAATGATGTTGATGAGATGAACTCTTTCATTCGAGCTGTTGATGAGACTGGTAGTTGAGTAGGTTTGGTTATAAACAGAGAGAAAACTAAAGTGATGAAAATTGGTCAGGCAGGCTGTGATTCAGTTAATCTGAATGGTTGCAGTCTTGAGCAGGTGTCACAGTTTAATTATCCTGGGAGCTATGTAGCAGATAATGGTGATGTGCGGCATGAGATTAACAGGCGAATAGGGATTGCTGCCGGGACTTTTAAGAACCTATGGAGAGTGTGGAGAAATAGGCGTATACACCTAAAGACTAAAATTAGACTGAATAATAGTTTGGTTCTTTCTAGGGTTAGTTATGGTAGTGAAACTTGGACACTTTGTAAACAAGATAACAGGAAACTAGATGCTTTTGATTCCAGATACTTAAGCAGTATCTTGGGAATTAGGTGGTTCAACTTTGTAACTAATGATGAGGTTAGGCAAAGGAGTCTGCAACCTCCTTTAAGCAGCATATTGCGCAGAGAGAGACTCCGTTGGTTTGGCCATGTTGCCCGTATGAATAATTATAGATTGGCGAATAGGGTTATGAACAGTGTGCCAAAAGGCCTCAGAAAGAAGGGGAGACCTAGGATGCGGTGGGCAGACAATGCCAAACAGGACCTTATTAGAATTGGTGTGCAGTGGCCAGATGCAGTAGATGTAGCTCAGGATAGACTTGCTTGGAGAACTAAATTGCACGGTCTGGTTGGACCTCCGTAGCCCATGGCTGCTTGAGGATGAGGATGATGATGATGATGATTTTGGGGGGCTTAATGCGGGAGAGATTTCAATGTAGTTCGTTTCTGCTCATAAGCTAAAGCTGAAAAAAACATTCAGCTCTAGCTTATTACCTCCGTTTTTTTTTTCCAATTCCAATGAATTAACTCTCATAGGAAATCTTTTGCTAAATTTCTCAATGTTAGTGATTAAATAAAATTTTTTAACCTATTAGTTTCACACCGATATCAACTTTAGACGAAAAGTTGTCTTTAGCCAGGCGGAATACGAACTCGGAACCTCCCGATAAATTCGGATATCGTAACTTCACTATAATAGAGTACCAAGTTATGAATTTAAAACCTCTACATCAGATCATAGGGCCTAAAAGGCACGAGACACAAGAGTCAGAAAACTAAACCGAAACGGGTCTAAAGGGCACAATATAACATTAACTCCATTTAAGGTTCATATCATCAAATGGAAGAGATCTTGATTGGTAGCCAGTAATTCAGCGGCCAGAACATCTGACATGTTATCAGTAGGTTCGTATTACACACGGTTCAAGACAATTTTCTTCTTTTAAAGCTGATATTGACGCGGAACTAAAAGTCATTACCGTATTTCTTCGATTCTAAGACGCACCTTAATTTCAGCACCACCAACAGACAAAAAGCTTCGATTCTAAGGGAAAAAAAAAATAAATTGCTAAAATATATCTAACATATATTTTTATTATAATAGAATTAAATTTACTAACAACAATAGTACTTATTTATCAGTAAGTATGCTATTCATCACTTCCTTCTGAATCAATATCAGTCTGATTCTTCCGAGCAGTCTTTTTCTGCGATTCTAAGACGCACCCAGTTTTTAGAGACGTTTATGTGGGAAAAAAAGTGCGTCTTAGAATCGAAGAAATACGGTATATGCATTCTGTTGGAAATAAAATATATTTACTTCTAGCACAAAGGAATGAAAAACACTTCACAACAGGTACCAGTTTCTTTTTTTAGAAATGTTTATTTACATTATAAAACAACCTTACAAAGTAGCATTTTTAGGTATAATTCATACAATAAATAGTTAACGTTTTACAAGATGGAAATTATTCACCGCTTTTCCACAACTTCCATTTAACAATTAGAAATCTTCACTTTCCTTACAAAATGCATTCAACAGAAAACTAATCCAGCGGGGACAACTCTTTAAAACTGCTATGAATATGAACTGGAAAGAAAAATAAAACACTTTTCAAAAACTTCACGTACAACACAGATATTTAAAAAAAAAATAATTTACATATAACAGAAAGGAATTCATTAGATAAACGAACAAACTCATGACCTAGAGATAACATGTCGGGCATTCTTACTCTGAGCAAGATTTATAACTGCTCTGAACGTTATACCATGGAGATTATTCCATATTTAAAATTATTCATAGCTTAAAGTTAAAGCCCAGCACCGATAGTAAAAGTTCCGTACCCGCAAAACTTTACAAGCATTCGCGTATATTGATTACCTAATAACCATCCAGAGTTTGTAAATACTTGAGGTCTGATATATGTGAAAAAGTAATCAGTCTAATAATTTATTAATGGCTAATAATTAACCGAAAATATATATATTCTGTGATAAAAAAAAGCCTGTTGTTCGGAGAAATATGCCTTACTAAATATTAGACAAAAGTTTACTGAAATATAATTTTACAAATTCTTTGAAGTTAATTTTGCTCTTTTAAATGCAGTTATTGGCGATTATGGGGGAAAAGATTTTTTCAGTTGTCAGACACTCTTCAACAATTTCAAAGCAGTTTTTTCTCTCACTGCTTTTTATACCCAATAATCCCCGATTCATTTCATGAGAACCACTAGTAGTGGTCATACAGTAAAAGGTTGGAAGAGTGGAGAGGCGCCATGTTTGCACTCTTTGATATCATGAAATTCTTTAATTCTCATATGGGAAGTATCCTTAATAGCTTTTACGGAGTAATATTTTGTTACTTTAAGAAATTTTAACTAAAATATGCCCCTTATCGTCACCGAGTACAAATATAGCGTCCGCAGAAGCTGTTTGCCAATCTCCCTCAATATAGAACCACTACATTTCACTATGCAAACTTCCTGATCTCCACGACTGAAATTTTCATAGATTTGTTTTCTACGTAAAACCCCGTAATGTTTTTCAATTTATATTCTTTGTCAGAAAGAGATCACTTCTTTCACATTGAGTTTTTTTTTTTAATTATGGCTTTATCCCAATTTACTTTTTGTTTCTTTTTAAAATAAATATCATCGAGTTCCTTTTCCCATTACCTCAGGCAATTTTTTCACTCATTCAGCCATCAACAATGTCATGTTCATGTTTCTGCAATCTTATCAAATATGAGATTTTATCCACAGTTAACATTAATCTCTTATCTGTCAAGAGCTGTTAAATGCAGATATCCCGCATCCACATAGGGATATACCTATAGTGCGTAACTGTGATTGATTGATATAAATGAACCAATAACTTTTGCTTGAAATCAAACAGGATCACTATAAAATATTCATATTTTAAAGTACTACTTCTTATTAAATAATTAACAAAAGCAATGGTGTGCATAAAATATCAAAAAACTCTCAAAGTTTAGTTTTGTGTTCAACAGACTAAAATGTGGATGTCACTGTATGAAAATATACATGCTATTCAATTTCTGTCCATACTTGGCTCAGTATGTCTGGTGACACTCTGCAACAACTGCGGATTCCTTTAATTGCTGTAAAATACAAATGTTCTCAGAATAAACGGTTTTTAATGTATCTCACTCCTCCAAAAAAAAAGAAGTCCAATGGTATCAAACTGGGTCTTGTTCAGTGTGCCTCTACCAATCCAGAAATTTGGCATTTAAGACATTATACACCACGACAACAACGAAACCTAGTGAATTTCTTAAGCTTTTCGACACACAATTTTGTTACTTAATGGCTTAATAAAATATAACACTTCAAAATATTGTATTCTTTTATAATGACCCATATATTATTTCTGCCTTCTTACCTTAGATTTTCAGTCAGAATTCACAGTATGTCCACTTACTCATTTCTATTTTTAAAATTACCTTTCTACAACATATTCAAACCCACACCAAAAAGAGTGCAAGTAGTGATGTGAATAAACTGCACCACTCAACCTGAATTTCTCAGGTTGTCTGCTTCCTAACTTCAGAGGAAAAGTAAATAGGCACAATGTGCTTGATAGATGCCACTCATTAGATCAGGTGTTCTCAAAGTGGGGCACGCATTAAAATTTTTTGGGGTATGCTGTGAGAGTTCAAAGGTCACTAGATCTGGTAACAAAGTCGCTAAGTTGCATTATTATACTATAACTATAGTTTTATCTATCTATATAAGAGGTACGCCAGTTACATACACATTTCCAGGGGGTATGTGATGCATAAAAGGTTGAGAATCACTGCATTAGATGAAGCATTTAATCATGTACAATTCCAGGAAAGCCATACCTTGCATATATATTATTAACACAACCTTATGCTTACTAGTATTGTCAGTTAATTCCACACTATCAAGCTTTTTTTTTATTTAATATAATTTATAAAAACAGATTTAAACCTTATTAAAGAAGTTAGTAAAAATGGATGTAATCAACATTCATGGTTAGCTGGTAATCCATTTAAAGTTTCAGCTGTTGCTGTACTACCATATTGTTCAATGTCAGGAAAAGTTTTTTCCAGTACATCAAACCAGGAATTTCTTGGGGGTGTAAAAAAATAATGTTTTACTAAACTGTGAATAATACAGTTTGGGTAATGAATAATGTAGTTTCTTTTAGAATGTCCTATTCATGCCTCTTAAGGGGGTATTTGACAAGCAGCATCACAGTAGCAAAAGAAAAAAAAAAGTATTACTCCATTGAGCATCATTAATACCTGAAAAAAATCTGCCTGCAACATCTACACACGAAAATGGATTACACACAGCATTGTAGTGTATAGTGGATGCTGATAATATCCTTTTATATACATTTTTTTCAAAACCTTTTAGAATAAAATTTAGATCTGTTTTATGTGGTAAATTTCGATTAAATAGTATTTAATATAACTTAATTAAAACAAATTCAAAAATTTATGTCAATAATGGCCTAATAGTGAAGTTAACTTACTATACAAAAATGCTTTGCACATTAAAATTCCTCCTTGAGATCTTTGACCTAGTGTCTCTCCATAATAGAGGGCCATTGGGTGTCACTTACTTTAAACTTTACTTTTTTGCTTTAATTGCTCAAAAGTGTTGCTAAGAGGTAAAACAACACACATCACACTAAACAACATCTTCCCCTCTGCATCAAGCACTTTTTCAGACAGAAAAAGCCATTTTATTATGAAAAATAATTGCCCTTCATGCAGCTGCTAGTCATCAAATTCTTGTTGATACAAATGGATCCTACAAGGAATAATATGCCATAATAGAAGATCTGTGAGGGACGTTTTAACATATCTGAATTTATAGCACATTGTGCTCATCGATCCTCGAGTTCATTAAGCATATTTCTCAATATATTCCTCAAATCTTCAATGGTAATGAATAACTTTTATGTAGTCTTTCTATTGGACTTTAACACTGGTGAAAATGGTTGGTTAGTTGTCTTACCTCAAAATGGCACTTTAACACAATGGGCTAAGTGGCTAACCTGGCCATTTAGCCCATTACAGGACCCATACAAGGACCCCCAGACTAAGATAAGGTTGGGGGGGGGGGGGGAGCACACAAAACCATGGCTTTACATCCCATCCAACAGACAGATGCCTTTCCAAGACCATTGGTGTCCCCTATCGACAAAGGGCAGGGTGGAGGTTTTGTGGAGGTAAATCTTAATGCTGATCCAAGTGGGACTCAAACTTGGGAAATGCAGATTATGAGCCTGATTTGTACTGACTGAGCATATATGTAAAAGAAATTAGCCATAAGTGGTATAGTGGTTAACAAACCTGACTACTGAGGTAAGTACCATTTTGAGGTAAGACAACCCTGCCCACTGGTGAAAATGGACAGTCATAACAATTTAATACAAAATTACTAAAAGCTGATAAATTTTGATGCATAGAATTCTCATTTTGAAGCAAAAAATAAATTGTACAGCAGCTATGTGAACCAATGAAGATTACCTGTACACTCTCAGCTTGTGTTAGTTTCTCATACAACATACATTTACACAGGATATGCCCATCAGCTCAGTAGTCAGGTTTGTTAACCACTATACCACTTATGGCTAATTTCTTTTACATATATGAATTTGACTTAAAACTATTTTTCAAAACGTTTTCAAAAAGTTATCAAAAATCAATTCAAAACCCATAAAATTTGAATGTGTTTCAAGTTCTAAACTTTATCAACTGATTTGCAATGCTCAGTAATTACAAAACTAAGATGAAGAGAAAATGAACACCTATGGCTGTGTAAAATATGATAAACTTCTGATAGCTCAGCAATGCAGTTTATGTTTTTTTTCTACATTTTGGTTGATATATTAATCTAGTCATCAATGATCACATTTTAAGTGGTCAGCTTCATAGGGTCTTAGTGACCATTTAAACCCATACGTTTTCTAATGGGAGCACGATTATGGATCCTTAACATGTTGTATTGGTGGACCTCTGTTGAGAAATTTTATAGCTGTTTAGGGATTGCCAGTCCCAACAGCACATATATCAATGGATGTGTGTTGCACATAAACAGACACCATATATCAATCAGCTGATGAATGATCGTGATTAGAGGCCATTTCAGATAACTGAACCTTAGCTTCTAGGGGCACTGCTGAACTTCAACTGGAGTAATGTATCTAAGACAGATAACTTTCTCTTTAGATTCAGATTCTGAAAAGGTCTGCTCATAAAGGTGGTATCCAAATTCCTTCCAGCTGCAGTAGCATATGCTTTTAGAGATAGGATGGATTGCTTTACCCCTGAATGACACTTTTTTGCACTCAATGGGCTAAATGATCCTGAAGGCTCAGAGAAGGTTGGGGGAAGAAGACCTACCGGACAGCTGTTAGGAGACAGATGGTAGCATCCCATCAAGGCCATCCAGTGATTTCTTCATCCCATCCAACAGACAGCAGCCTTTCCACGCCCACGGTGCCCCCATCTGGTGGGGTTCACAGAGATAAATTTCAATGCTGGCACAATTGGGATTCAAACCTGGGAACTGCAGATAGGAGCCTGGTATGCCACTGACTGAGCCACTCCTGCACCTTAGTGATGGGTGTACAGGTCTTTGCCCCATTCCATTGGATTAGGGGGCTTTTGCTATTGCTGGCCTACTCTTCCACTGAGGGCTCAGATAAGAATGAGGTAGTTTTTATGAAAAACTTCAGGATATTTTGAACTCTGTCAAAAATGGGGGAGTCAAAATTGAGTCCCATCTGCACCAGCATTTAGATTTATCTCCATTAAACCCCATCTTGCCTTCATCAATAAGGTACACCAAAGAGCTTTGAAAATCTGCCATCTATCAGATGGGATGTAAAGCCATGACTCCATTGTACATGCTAAAGAACATGCTATATAGCCTTGATGAGAAGCTCCCATTTGTCTTCTAAAAGTTGCCCAGTGGGTTTCCTTCCTTCAACCTTCTCCAAGTCCTTGTGACCTGGCCATTTGCCCATTGTGTGCAAAAAAATGCCACTCAGAGGTAAAACGATAATATTGATTCTGATCTTTGGATAGAAGTGACAAGTCCTTTCGGCATTGGTAGTTGCAATGGGAAATGTCTTCTATAGGCAAGGAAATTTAATGGTTGGTAAATAACTAACATTCTTCTCAAACACTGGGATATTTATCAGCACGCATAGTATTTTTTTCCATCTGATGGGTTACATGGCAATATGTTTATGTATTAATATCAAATGGGCTAGCTCTGTTAAGAACAGCAGGTTGTGCAGAACTGAAATTGAGTTTAACCATTATCCTGTAAAAAGTGTCTTGCAACTGAAGCTTAAGAAATATTGTGCTAAGGTGTGCTAGGGTGGGATGAGCATTTACAAAATGTTCTAACAATATGTTAGTTCTACTCATATTGTAATCAAGAGAGATGACTAGCATAAATGTTGCCCTATATTACATGTTGTTACTTTGGTGATTTCAAAATTAAAACTACACATATCCTAATAGATAAAATTGAAACTAAAATATTTAAATCTGACATAGTTACATTTGTCATATAGCTGACTGAAATTTTGATTGCCAGTGAACAGGGGACTGTGTTGGAAATATTTTGCTTCTAAGAATTTTACTAGAGGTATTATCAGCCCTAATTTCAAAAAAAAAAAAAAAAAAATGAGGGATATTCTTGTGATAACTACAAGGGCATCAGTCTACTTTTTCCACCAGGTAAAATTTTGAGCATTATTGTGCATATGAGAATTAAGAATTTGGTTGATGGGTAACTTCAAGACTAAAGTGTGGGATCCAAAATTGTATGGTCTTCATGGATGAAATTTATTCATTTAAGAATGTTTATATGTTTCAAAGACCTGTGGTTACTAGCTTCACAGATTTCAAAAAAGCATTTTACTCTACTGGTCATTACAATTTGTGGTTGATCATGACATATCTGGTAAGTTAACATAATAATGATTATAACAACACTGAGTTGTACTGTAAAACTTGTTCAATATATAATTAAATAAAAAATATATTAAATATAAAATAAAATAAATAAATAATATAAATTATTGTTAATAAATACTTGTTAATAAATAATTAACTTGTTCAAAAAACAATAAATAATAATATAATAAAGCTTGTTCAACAAGGTTAAGTACCTTCATATTCAACAAGGCTGCATTTTGTTTACATTTCTCTTAGGTTGGTTATAGATTATGCTATGAGAAATTCACTGCAAGGGCAAGATTGTGATCTTAGGTGGTCTATGGCAGGGGTGTACAATCATCAGGCAGACCATCTCTTCGAGCATCAGAATGGGCAAAACAAGCAACTGAGTGATTTTGAACATGGCATGATAGTTGGTGCTAGGCATGCCCATTCTAGCATCTCCCAAACAGCTGTCCTCCTGGGCTTTTCATGAACAACTGTTTCAAGGAGGGATAACTTTCATTGAGGTATCACTGGTAGATTTTGAAAAAAGCAAAAATCTACCAGTGATAAGCAATTCTGTAGATGAAAACAGCTTGTGGATCAGAGGGGTCAAAGGAAACTGGTGAGAATCATAAAGTGAACAAATGGGCCACACCAGGCAAATCACAGCAGAATAAATCTAGGTGTGCAGGTCATCCCATCACATATCAGACCTTGTCAATATTGTCAGGGAAGAACATGAAAGTGAGTCTCCAGTGGGCACAGGAGCATCAACACTGGACTGTTGAGGACTGGAAAAAGGTAGCCTGGTGGGACGAATCAAGATTCCTTTTGCATCATGCTGATGCAGAATTTAGTGCAAGCAACATGAGGCCATGGAGCCATCTTGTCTGGTGTCAACAAATAGATGTTTTCCTGGCATATATTAGGCCCCTGATATCCATCGATTGACATCTGAATACCATAGTGTATTTGAACATTGTTGCTGACCAAGTTCATTCCTTCATGGCTAAGTATATCTTCACTCAGATGGACACATTCAGCATGATAATGCACCTACTAACAATGCACATATTGTCACTGAATGGTTCCAGGAATATGCCAAGTTTCCTTGCTTCATTCTCTTGCACAGTCTCCAGATGTAAACCTATTGAGCATCATTGGATTGAGGTGGTAAGGGCTGTTCACAGCAAGACTCTGCTGCCATCCAATTTGCAGCAATTGCACAACACAATCATTTCTGCATAGTACAACATTCCTGCACAATGCATCCAGCATTTTGTAAGTTCCATGCCCAGACAAATTCCAGCTGTTATGAAGACCAAAAGAGGTGCAACACTCTAATAGGTAGGTGTAGCTATAAATTGTCGTCTCAGTGTATATTTACAATTTTTTGCGTGTCCTCCCTATTATGAAAATTCCCCAAGCAGGCGAGTTCCCTTTTGCTTTAAAATAGGTACTTTTATCCACTATCTGTGACACATCCTGCCAGGAAAGTTTAGGACTGTTGAGAAGTGTGAATACTTCCAAATTCTAGGTAAAATCTCCAAAGGAAAGTTAACTAAATTTCACTTGAACTTTTAAATTATACTTATTAAATTGTTTCCTTAATGAATTCAAATTCTAAGATCTGGAAAATGATTGGATGGGACTTTTTACAACAAAAAACAAAATTTTCCCACAGGCCAAGAAAATTCTCTCATGGGCCACATCTGTCTTGTGGTTTATATGTTGTGCATGCGTAGTTTAGAGATTTGAAAATATCTCATTTAGATTATGTTGACAATTTGGCCTTTTTGGTAAATGATGTTGATGAGATGAACTCTCTCATTAGTAGGGCTGTAGATGAGCTACAAATAAAGCAAATTTAGTGATAAATAGAGAAAAGACTACAGCAATAAAAATGGATCAAGCAGGTGGTGCTTCAGTTCTTTCAAAAGCTGTTCTCTTGAGGAAGTTTCCCAGTATACCACAAAAGCTATATACAAAAAAAAATACCCCCTCATGCAGCTGCTTGCCACAGAGGTCTGACAGGGGCCTGTCAGTTTATATGCCATAGTAGAAGGTCTAAGAGGATGGCAGGCCCTCAGCAGAAAAACGACACAAACAGCCATGCCTTATGCTGATAATGTGCAACATAAGATACAATACATATTGCTGCTCGAAATGAATTTTATGAAGTGCCTAGTATCAATAACTCAATTTTAACAAAAATGGAATGATGATTTTTTAAATGACAAATACAATTATCATTCTTACTATGCAGATTTTATGATAAAATTGTCACATACAATTTGTAACATCTGAGCTTGATTATGCATCATGAATTTGCTGCACTGATGGGCTTCTGTGGTGGGAAAATCTTCCGCTGTGTTTTCTGTTTGTGGGTTGACAGCCCCAAGTGAATAGATTCACAGGAAATGTTATAAGAGCTGGTGGATAATCCTGAGCAGAGGTCATCACAGGCACTTGAACTCTTGCTCCTATGGGCATTGTCAAAAATTCTACATTGGAGGAAGTCTTCCAGTGTAGATGGTTTCAGCCTTTAGTAGTGGGTGAACAGGTCTTTGCCCCATGATTGTGATTAGGGGGCTGTTTGATATTGTCAGCATTCCCTCTCTCAATAAACATAGTTTCTTTAAACATCCCACTAACCATTTTCTCTCCATAGGTAGTTGGAATGTGAGGACTCTGCACAGAGGTTATTCTCTTGATGTCCTCAGACAAGAATTCCACATCATAATCATGATATTCTCAGCTTGCAAGAGACCAGATAGACAAAAGTCAGATTCTCAAATATAATCTTAAATTTCTCTTTTCAGGGAGGGAAGATAACAAGCACATCCAAGGCATAGGTCTGCTTCTCAGCAGACAAGCTAGTGATGCTCTTCTAGGATATGAGTGCATTAATGAAAGGTTTCTGTTTTACAGGTCTCCCATAAAGCATTTCAGGGGGTTCCTTCTTGCCCCCTTTTCAAGTGCATTCTCTTCCTGACTGCATCAGCAAAAGTTATATATGTGCCTCTGGGCTCTCACTCCGGGGCCATGTAGTGGGGGATGTCTTGCTTGGAGCCAGAGATGAGGCACTTAAATATTGCCTCCAAGCAAGATACCACCACCACCACCATCATGGTGGTGGTGTGGTGGTGGTGGTATCTTGCTTGGAGGCAATATTTGACCAACAACATGGCCCAGGAATGAGAGCCCAGAGGAACACATATTCTTCACCAATGCAGTCAGGAGGAGAAGACACCTGAAGAAGGGGGCAAGAAGGAAGACTCTGAAATATGTAGTGGGAGACCTGTTGTCTAGTAATTACAACAGGAGAGTTTGACAATAATCAGCACTGGACGGGTAAACGATGTATCAGTTTTATAATAAAAATAAATAAATAAATAAATAAATACCCCCTCAAGCAGCTGCTTGCTACAGAGGTCTGACAGGAGCCTGTCAGTTTAACACGCCACAGTAGAAGATCTGAGAGGATGGCAGGACCTCAGCAGAAAACAACACGAACATCCATGCCTTACCCGAGGCTCGAACCCAGGTCCCGTAGATCAGCAGCGAAGCACGCTAACCACTCGGCCATGGTTAGTACAGCTTAATAAGAGAGTTAACATATTCAGATTCTGCAGAGAAATGAAGCTAAATTCACTTATGATGGTACTGTCAACAAAGATAACCAGTATTATTTGGCAGTAAAAACATTAACTGAAAAGGTTATCCTGGAATGCAGTTCGACGGTTGACAAATGAATAGTACAGTATTTGAGGCAACCATTTATCTACTGAAGAACACTTAATAGTGTCCAATTTATAAGTTGCAGTGCCAAGCTCATAATCTGCAGGTTTGAGTCCCACCTGTGTCAGCATTGAGATTTATCCCCACTAACTCCCACCTTGCCATTGGGCACAAAGAGGACACCAATGGGCTTGAAAAGACTGTCATCTGTTGGTTGGGATGTAAAACCATGACTCCATATACACGAGAACAATATCCTGTGCACACTAAAGAAAAGATGGATGATCTAGACAGGAGCCTACTATTTATCTCCTAACAGCTGTAGGTTCCTTTCTGCCAACCTTCTCTGAGACCTTGAGGTCCTTGTGACCTGGCCATTTAGCTCATTGTGTGCAAAAAAGTGCTGCTCAGAGTTAAACTGTTGCAAATTTTTGTACATGAATGATACAGAATGTGACTTCAAAACAATGAGAAAGTCATATCAATAAAATGGTGTTCCATCATACAGGGGACCCTAGCAGTTGGGTTGGGTTGTTTAACCTCTGAGCGGCACTTTTTTGCACACCATGGGCTAAATGGCCAGGTCACATGGACCCCGAAGGCTCAGAGAAGGTTGGGGGAGGGGACCCACTGGAACAGCTGTTGGGAGACAGATGGTAATCTCCCGTCAAGGCCATCCAGCGTGTTCTTTAACGTGCACAGGGTATGGCTCTCCCGCACACGGGGCCACGGCTTAACGTCCCATCCGACGGACGGCGGCCTTTCCAAGCCCATCGGTGTCCCCTACTGACCGTGGGCAGGGCGGGGAGTTTTGCGGAGATAAATCTCAACGCTGACCCAGCTGGGACTCGAACCTGGGAACTACAGATTACGAGCCTGGCGCGCTACCGACTGAGCCACCCCCGCCCCCCCTAGCAGTTGTTGAACAATATGTTAGGCCAGTAGTGAATTAGACATGAAGGAAAAAGTAGTATAATTATCTTATCTAGGTCATCTGACCTCATACCACTGACTTAAAAACAAATATGCTAGTATAACTCAGAAATATAATCAAATAAATATTAGTACTGTAATAAATTGTTAAAAATTTTTAATCAAAATTGAATTTTCACATTATTATTAGCCCTGGGAATGACTCAGAGTAGCTATGTTGCAGTAATTTAATTATTTGCAATTATCTAAAATGATTCTAAAATGTTCAGGAACTTCAAAATACAAAATAAACTGCAACACAAAAATCAATTCCAAATTAAGTCTTTATATTTAAAAAATTGGAAAAAATAATACACAAAATTTATTAATAATTTTATAAAGTATATATCATATAATTAATACTCACCAAATAACTTTATTTTCATTGAAGATCTTCATCATCAAATAAATCATCAAAATCTATAGTCAAATACAAAAAAAAATTACACCTGTTGAAAGAGTTAATCATTATGTACACATTTACAGGAAATTTTCAGGCAGAAAGAATATATTAATGAAGTAAATACCAAATTGAAGAATTGTGCAGCTAAAAAATCAATAAATTACATTATTACCCACTGCACACTAAGATCGTGGTTTATAAATCAATATGTAAATCTATCATATTATTCAGTATTACAATTTCTAACTCTTTCCTGTGTAAGACTGTGAAACAATTCAAAAACTGAAATTCTAAAATACTTTTACCTTCTATTAATAAAGGTTTCCAACTGTATCAGAGAGCAAAAAATTTAAAGTACTCCAATGCAAAAAATTATATACCTATATTTTAATAACTAAGAACTTTTCTCTTGGTTATAAAATAAATATTATTCACAATCGAGATACAAGATTTACTTCAGCAAGTTATTCTGAAATAAAAATACAGTACAGCTTCACAGTGCAGTAATTAAAATAAAGTTAAAATCTTTAATTCTCTATGAGACTCTAATGACACTGTTAGATGTTTTTAAGCACTTCAACAAATGTTCTATGCTATCAAGTACTAAAAGTTATTAAGGAGATGTACCATCCCATAGAGGATGGGTTAGTGAGATGAACTTCTGGGATAGGAACTGATCCACTGACAATACAATTTATGGCACCCCACCCCTCCCTAACACTCAACAACCAACTGTCTCTCATGCAATGCGGATTTCAATGTTTTTAAGCCCTCTATGCTACCAAAAGTATTGTTAGTTTACTTCTGACACTACTGCAGTCACGAAACCTCAATCAAATAAATTATCAGCATTCCCTTCTGAAATTCTACTGGCAAGAACATCGAAAAAACTCATCACTCACTAGCATCCCAGAAGCTCCTCTCACTACCCATCATCTAACAAGTACAGTAAATAAAATCTCCTCAATAACTTTTAGTACTTGATAGCATAGAACATTTGTTGAAGTGCTTAAAAAATATAACAGTGTTATAGAGAATTAAACATTTTAATTTTATTTTATTTTGAAATAGCACATATTAACAATAATTATGGAAAATAACTCCAGATTACCAAATTCCATTAATTTTTAATATTGTCTCTAGATATATTTTTCAATTAAAAACTTATAAATCTGTTGAGGAAATTGGAAGAAGTATGGTTTTCAAAAATGCTCCAGATTCTGCAGGAGAGAAAATTAAATGGTTACTGTGTCATTAATGTACAATATGATTGATATTATTAAATGAAGCCTTTCATTATAAGTAAATCATCTAAACATTTTAAAGGTATGAAACATATTTGTTTAATATACTGGCAATCAAAAAGCTTGGCTACTCACATTAAATATATCATTTGTTCTGTCTGTCTGGTGTAGTAGTAGCTAGTGAACCTTACTACACCACTAGACAAGTCTTTGTGTAAATAACAAGAATGTAGTCTCAGTTGGGGGAAAAAAAATCAGTTTAAATTTAGCACAGTATAGTTATATCCTAAGAGATATAATGAACAAATAAGTATGCTATCATAATTATTAGTCCTTCACCAATAAAAAAAAGTACTTATTATTACTGAATTACTTATGCTGAGTAATTTGCTGAATATGTTTATATATTTCAGATCAATAAAATAATAAAAACATTAGTGAAAATTTGTAGTTTTCCTAATAAACTTATAACATTTAAATGGTTATTTCCACTAATGCATTATTTGTTCTGTCCACCTAACACAGCAGTTAAGTGAACCTGACCGAGTAAACATGTCCTTGTGCATTTACATGTTGTAAAATAAACCTGAGTAGCTTCTAAGTTATCTTTATCCTTTGTGTGGAAAAAATATACTTTACTCAAAACAAAACCTTCCTATATTTATGTGAATAAATTGTATTAGTGGATGTATGATTATCCTCATGAAGCCATGACTTATGGTGGTCCTACAAGCCTGTGAATTTTGTTCTCCAGGAATGTCTTCCTCAGCTATAGCTGCTGCATTTGGCCACTATACACTATTCTAGCAAGGTCCTATTATTGTATTAATAACATCATATTAACATCTTTGATGATAAGAAATACAAATTTATTACCAAATATTGTCAATTCAATTAATAAATTAATATTATACAAGCATATAATTTATATGCAATAACATTTAAAAATCAAATTATTCATTTTTAAATTTAAATGTATTGTCTGCCCATCGCATCCTAGGTCTCGACTTTTTCCTGAGGTCTTTAGGTACACTGTTCATAATCCTATTTCCCAATCTGTGGCTATACATATTAGCAACATGGCCAAACTAACATAGTCTCTCTTTGTGCAATATGCTGCTCAAAGGAGGTTGCTGACTCCTTCCAACCTCATCATACTTACAAGGTCAAACCACCTAATGCCAAAATACCACATACGCATCTAGAATCAAAGGCATCAAGTTTTCTTTATCCTGCTTTTATCCCCATGTGTGCAGCGATCTCTTGAAAGCTCAATCTGAGCTCTTGCATATTGACGATTCACTCTCTCTCAGAAGGTGTCAATTGCACATAAGGGTCCTGCCAGCATCTCCAAGACACATTCCAAACATTTTCACAGTATGCATTCCAACCTCGCTATTAGTCTTGTTATGATATGAACTCATGGGTGCCTGATATTTGTCCACGGCTTGGCTGGGTGTCACAAGCACATTTGCTGCAGAACTTTGATCATTTGCATATCTTCGATGGCCGATAATATCCTGCAATTTACATATCTCCACTTCCACTCCTTCTTGGTGTTGTGATTTCCACTTTGAGAACTGTAGTATTCCAATGTATAAAAGTATACACTATAGTATTACCAAAAATGTTTGGACTCTTCCATGTTATGTGAATGGAGGGACATATTTAAGCTCCCTGACTTCGAAAATAAGCTTTAAATAGAAAAATTCCCTGAAAATAAACTGAAGATCTCATTAAAATCTTGAGTTCAAGAGTTATTGAAATATTTAACAATGAACACTGCTGTTACAACTGTACTAAACACTTTTCTTCAAAATTAATGTCAAATGAAAGAATCATTATGTCAAATTCTAAAATTACATTTATTTTAGTAAATGATTTGTTGAAACAGTTATTGTGTTTTAATTCACTTTTGAGGTAAATTCTTATGCCAACAATGCTGATCTTATGTTCCAGACTCCATAGTCCAAATATCAAACAAATATTGTTGAAAATCATGATTCGACTGAGATATATATACTGATATTGACTGAGAATATTTGAATATTTGACTGAGAGCTCCAATTTATTTCCAGTGACATTTCTTTATAAAAAGTTTATTTTCAAACTAGGGAGCTTTGAATGTGGCTTTCCATTCAACTATTCAAATAACATATGTCCAAACACTTTAGTAAATAGTGCATAACCAACATATACCACTCTACAAATTATCATAATGAAAAAAACAATATAACTATAAATATAGAAATATAAAACAATAGATTAAAATAATTCTTACCATTGAAGAAATCTGCATGTACTGATTTCTCATTAGCAGCTAAATCCATTAAAAGACCACTTGACCCTCCAGCCTAGGATGAACGAGTTCAAATATTGCATTATACTTTGAAATGTTTGAACAAAATTCCATAAAAATATCAATTCCACAAAATAAATTTGACAAATCAATTCACCTTTTTTGGTATTCACTTTTAATGATCCATTATTAAATCAAGTAAAGCTAAATCCACTTTATCCCATTAGTTATCAAGAGTAAATACTGTAAAATTACAATAAATGAATATTAGAAAATATACAGATGAGCAAAGCTCAAAAATTTTAAGTACAATTAAACCATATTTGTGTTTTACCACCAGAGACAGATTTACACCTCACAGCCCCTAGGCACTGAGCACAAAAAGAGATAGTGTGCACTTATGTCCTTTTTAAATTATTTTCTAAAAAGATTACAAAAATTATTATTTTACAGCCATGAAGGAAGGAAATATTGTAATTGAAATAGATGTGGCAACTTTAATAAGAAATACAGATTACCAAATATTATCAACTTGATTAATAAATTAATATTATACATAGCCTATAATTTATAATATTCAATATGCAATAACATCTAAAAATCAAATTATTCATTTTTAAATTTAAACATTTTCTTCCTCACTTTTTTGCTTTGGTAATGGACAAATTAGTCTAAATTATCAAAATATTAGGACACTTTCATGTTGTGTGAATGGAAAGCTATATTCAAAGTTCCCTAACATTTAAACAAACCTTCTGTACAAAATGTTATGGGAAATAAATTGAAATTTTAAAAAACAATCCTGAAATCTAATTTTTGAGCATTTATTTTTTACTGTTTAAAGAGTTCTAGAAGCTAAAACATTTAACCATAGGATTGCCGAAAGAAACGTAATTTTGGAATCTTGTTTACTCATTTTTATGATTACATCAATTTTGAAACATCATTAGGATGAGCACAACAACAGCATCTATCAGATATTTCAGTTTCAATAACTCTTTGAATATAAAATGAATATTGTTTTCTTTGTTTTCTTGATAGTAAGAATGCCATAATCAGTTCTCTGCTATAATTTTTGACTGGGAATTCAATAAAAAAAATTCTAAAAATGGTTTAAAAAGATTACATTCATGAAAGAAATATAGTTTTACAAATAAATTGAAATTTCATATGTTGCAAGTTAGAGATGAGTTTAGGCTAGATTCTTGGAACCCACTTGTTGAGCCTGAACCCTATTGGAGGAAAAATTTCTGACACATCTGTATAGAAATGCATATTGTTAATCATATATTTCTTAATATAATATCCTAAAATGATTATAATATATCATCAATAGTGACAAAGTAAATTGAAAAACAAATGGTGATTGAAAGTAGCATTCTTTCTGCATCACCAATTCTTTAATAACCTTAGTTTTAAAAGGTGTTATGTATATTTATACTGCTTTCTTTTTTTCTCATTCTAAAATCACTAAATTACTGGTTATTTTTGGTTGCATACATTTGGATGCAGTCCGAGTTGCTACGCTACCTACTAGTATTGAAAAATATTGACTATATCTACTGAGTGCCCAATAACAGACATATGTAGTCCCCTACATTTGTGGGGCGGGGAGTGGCTCAGTCGGTAGCGCGCCAGGCTCGTAATCTGCAGTTCCCAGGTTCGAGTCCCAGCTGGGTCAGCGTTGAGATTTATCTCCGCAAAATTCCCCGCCCTGCCCACGGTCAGTAGGGGACACCGATGGGCTTGGAAAGGCCGCCGTCCGTCGGATGGGACGTTAAGCCGTGGCCCCGTGTGCGGGAGAGCCATACCCTGTGCACATTAAAGAACATGCTGGATGGCCTTGACGGGAGGCTACCATCTGTCTCCCAACAGCTGTTCCAGTGGGTCCCCTCCTCCAACCTTCTCTGAGCCTTCGGGGTCCATGTGACCTGGCCATTTAGCCCATGGTGTGCAAAAAAGTGCCGCTCAGAGGTAAAACAACCCAACCCAACCCCTACATTTGATGTTATCAAAAATGTTAACAGATTTGTTTGTTGTTGCTTTTTTCTTCTCGCTTTCTAGAGAAGACATAAAATTAAAATTTTGTACAAAGATTAGAGCGACTAAAACACACAATAGAGATGAATATGAGTTCTGGCTCAAAATAGCACAAACAATTTGGGCTTGGGCTCAGAATAATTTAAATTTACAATATTTCATTCAATTGTGGAAAATATAAACAGATAATGTAAAAAAAAATTATATTTTCAACCTTTCAAGAAATCATTAATAATGAAAAATAAGCATCATGAAATTTTTGATTTTTTTTTAATGTATTCTCTAAATTTAATAAATGAATGGCACTTTGTGTTTATGATGATATTACCTAAGAAATTTCAGTTTCTACTAGTATTTCTAATATTTTTCATTCTAAATACATAGCATTTTAATTAATATAATATCTATATAATATATATAATATAACATAATATTATAATCATTTTAGGATATTATATTAAGAAATATATGATTAACAATATGCATATACAGATGTGAATGAATATACAGAAATACAACAATATGCATATACAGATGTGAATGAGATACAGAATATACAGATGTGTCAGAAATTTTTCCTCCAATAGGGTTCAGGCTCAACAAGTGGGTTCCAAGAATCTAGCCTAAACTCATCTCTAACTTGCAACATATGAAATTTCAATTTATTTGTAAAACTATATTTCTTTCATGAATGTAATCTTTTTAAACCATTTTTAGAATTTTTTTTATTGAATTCCCAGTCAAAAATTATAGCAGAGAACTGATTATGGCATTCTTACTATCAAGAAAACAAAGAAAAAAAAAACAGCAGAAGTTTATTATTATTAAATAAAATACTTTTTCTTTAAATGTTTCCCGTATCAGAACATATATTTACAATGAATAAAATAACTTTATTTTGTATTCTTTTTTATTTTTTCAAAAGATTTCATGCTCCAAATATTGTTAGATTAGCCACATTAATTTGGGACTGAAAGGGTGAAAAAATTTCTATATATATAATATTTCTATAATATTACAATTTTCTTTCAACTTACTTTAACTTAACTGGAACTACATCAATCATACCTTTATCACCAAGGGATTTATAATCAAATCATTTGTGAAATTATTTTCAGGATAGTATTATAAACCATTCATTATTAGAAGAATTAGATTATTATAAGAGATCAAATACAGTTTAATAATAACCAGTCACTGCATCAGCAAGAACCTAGAACTTTCTTCAATGAAGACAATAACCAATAAGAAAGACAAACTGTTATTATTATTAACGAAAAACCTTTTCCACAAAAGTGTATAATTTCTTCTTGCGATTTCAACCCTTAACTAATAGTTAAACTTGTGATGTACCTCTTGTTGGTGATCAAAATGATCCCATATACTCTGTTTTCATAGTCTCAAATGACTATACAATAGTATACATATTTTTTATAATTTGAGAGAAAGGGATAAACATGGTAAGATGGTTGAAGGTGAAGATTCTTGTGATGGCTGGGTGGGCTGAGCATTTCAGAGATGTTTTAAACAATGTGATTATTTCTAATGCCATTGTTTGTAGTGAGGATAGATGCATTAATGTCTTTAATGTTGGCCTTATATCACATTTTGAAGTTACTTTGGCTATCTCTAAATTAAAACTGTATAAATCCCCAATGAAATATTTAGAGCTGGAAACACTGATTGAAATTGAAATTTTTTTTATGATAAAAGTGTTTCTAAGGATTTTACTACAACTATTATTCTCTCTATTAAAAAAAAAAATTATCATAGTCCTTGTGATAATTATAGGGGAATTAGTTTCCTTTCTGTTCCAGGTAGAGTTCTCTGCATGATTATACTCAATAGAATTAAGAATTTGGTTGATGGACAACTGTGTGATGAACAGTATGGATTCAGAAGTGGTAGGGGATGTATAGATAAAATATTTTAACAGGAAATTCTTGAGAAGTGTTTAGAGTTTCAGAAACCTGTGGTTACTAGCTTTATAGATTTCAAAAAAGCTTTTGATTCTGTTGATCATCATAATTTATGGTTGATTGTTAGATCATATGGAATACCTGACAAGTTAGTTAGCATAACGAAAGCTCTCTATAACACTGAACTGTGTGTAAGATTTAGTAAGGCTCATAGTAATTGGTTTAACATTGCTAGTAGAGTTAGACAAAGGTGCAGTTTATCTCCTTTTCTATTGCAAGGGGAAGATTTTGGCCTCAAATGGTCAAGAGATTTCAAAATATTTGCTTTGCACCAAAACTTTGGAAGGCTGTAACTAATAATTAATAATGTGAAAATTTAATACATGCATAAAATGGGGCTTGTTTTTTCTGTGTTGTTCTCAGAAATCAGTTACGTAATATTTATAAATCTGCCACACATTATGACATATTGCTACTCAAGAAATTTCCATTTACATGGTGACTAAAGAAACAGAACTTGTTTGAAATTTTGTTCTACAATTTATTAATTCAAATTAATCCAACATTTTGTTTATATGCCCAAAGTTCATTCAACTGCTAAATCTAAACAACTACCTACAAACAACTTATCCATGATCAAAAGCAACATGCATATTATTTTTACCTCCTCAAGATCCATATATGGCCCAGCTCCTTCAGGAAACATCTCATCAGCAACTACAGTACCAGGTTTCATTCTTAATTTGCTTCACTAACAAATCAGCTACCTAAAATTATAAAAATGATGCTATTGTAAAAGTACCATTAAAATTAAAAAATTATTCTTTTCACAATTTGTTACTTTATTTCTGAGCAATACTTTTTTTGCTACACAATCATTCCTTTTATTAACTAAACCTCACCTATAAAACAGTAAATTAACACTTACTTACTGTCCCATTCTTCCAGGTGCTGCCTTCTGCTAGCCTCCTCCATTGTAGTTATTGAATAACAAGTTGGTTGGTTGTTTGGGGGTTTTATAACACAAGGGCGACTAGGCCATAATGCGCCAAACAAAAGACAATATAAATGATAAAAGACAATAAACCTGCATTGAACAAGTCTTACATGACCAGTTTCAAAAGCATTTTAATTGTCCCCTTTTTTAAGTGTTTTCTCACTGCACTGAGGTCCCATCATCCTCACAGGCCTTCTACTATGGAGTATAAAACTGACAGGCCCCTGTCAGACCTCTGTGGCAAGCAGCTGCTTGAGGGAGGATTTATTTTTTATTCCCTCAGGACCATATGATAGTGTGTGTCTTGCTTAGGGGGGGTCAGGATTAATTGCTTATTTTAATTCCTTAGGAGTATTCATATTAGGTTATTTTTGTAAAATTCCTTCAACAGGGTGTGGAGCTGGAATTTTGCTATATCATCATTGCAGATTTTCTGTTTTAGTGTATTAGTAGCTGTTAGCTATTTTTAGTTAGCACTGTAATAATGGTTCTGTAATAATTTGTGTTTTTTAATTGGGGTTGGTAAGATACTATATAAAACAATTGAGGAAAAGTGTCCACTAAACAATGTAAGAAGCCTTCCAACATCCGTCTAGTTTTTTTCAATGTACACAAGGAATTGCTTTCCTTCATACGCACCATGTGATATTCAACAGATGGGGACTTTCCATTTCCATGCTCAATACATAATTCTGGGAACTTTAGGTTATCAGTCATGTGTTTTCCTGATTGCAATGCCTCACACTTTTTTTTTTCTACAGGATTGAATCAGAAGGGAATTAGGTGGCTTTTCACACTTCATTATAAAACAATGTTACCACTTATCTATTAAAAGTAAAAATACAAAATATGTGAGTAAGTCAGCAAGTTTTAAAGAATGCATGCCAATGAGACTATGGAATGAAATGTAATGTTTATTTTTTTTTTTCACATTATTCCTTTGTACAATAACATACTTGTTCCATCACTTTATTAAGGCTTGGAATCCTACTGCATAGGTCTTTAGCTGCTGCCATTATGGAAAAACTGGCAGTAGTGGCCTGCTCTCATTCACAAAATGTCTACCACCAAGGCATTTCAGAAATTTGAACACATGGGAATTATTTGGGGCTAACATGAATTGCAGGCAAAATTCCCAAGAATCTCCCACCCATTGACTGTTATGGATCCTCGAGTTGTGTGAGCACTGCATAGGCTCGCATTATCCTGTAAGAAAAAAATAGCATGATTTCTTTCTTCTAGCCCCAGCTCTTACTTGAAAATTAAACCCTAACTTCGTGGAGAAGAATGTTGTATCATTTGGCATTAATGATCTCTGTAGGCTTCAGGAAATGTAAAGTTAATGCATTGCATGTCCCAAAATCCATAAGCATCACCATGGCCAATTAGTCAGTAAACTCTGCATTGCCAACTTCTTCAAAGGTCACCTTTAACAATGTGGTACCTATAAAATGTCTGAAAAGGGACACTGAAAAGGATTTTGCATAGGAGTGCAAAGTTGGCACAAACATCCAGGACTGGATGAGCATCACCTTTTCTCAGAATGGTACAGCTTTAAATTTTGTTGTACGGGACACCTAGCATCCTTCCATGCATTAAGCTGTTTGATTCAAGCTAGAAATAATGAACTCAAGATTCATCACATGTGACAGTTCTTCCATGGATGTCACTAACTCCATGGCAGCAAATGATATTTTGAAGCCATACATTTTGTACTGATGAGAGTTCTCCTGGTACCCATCTTGCACAAGTTTTTCAAAAATGGAATTGATCATGGAGAATGCCATGGGCCAATCCATGTGAACATTCCAAATCCAGTACTTCACAAACATGAAGATGTCAGTCTGCTCAAACTTTTAGCTTTTATTAGTGTCACAATGTCACTAGTTGCAAAGTCTAGTCTCCAAGCCTAACATGTCATGAAATTTTCCACAACCTAGTTCAAATTTTCTGCCCAGTTTTGAACTATACACAATAGACTTTTTGATGCACATGAGCAACATTTCTTTGTGGATATCTTTTGAAGCACTACCTATGACCTACAAAAAATTAACTTACTTTGTTCACCATGCAAGAACTCTTGCAGTACTCAGGTAGCCATCTTTCCAACAAATGATCTTTTATTATTGACACAATTGTGTGGAGTGAAATATGACAGCACCACCACTTGGTTCTGAAATTTGGCATTGTTAAGTCATGTATTTTGTAACTTACTTATTGGCTCACCTACTATTTTTAGGTTAATGGGAAATGCAAATATTTCAGTCAGTTCCAATCTGTAAATTTCATTTCCAAAATGTTCTTTACAAAGCCTGAAGCGCAGAGCTGCCAACCTAAAAAAAAAAAGTAAATAAATAAATACCCCCTCAAGCAGCTGCTTGCCACAGAGGTCTGACAGGAGCCTGTCAGTTTATATGCCACAGTAGGAGATCTGAGAGGATGGCAGGACCTCAGCAGAAAAACGACACACACATCCATGCCTAATCCGGGGCTCGAACCCAGGCTACACAACAAAAAATACAATTTGGAGCAATGAAAAATTGGAGGAAATAGAAGCACTGCAGTTATGCAGTTTACGGTACTCAGGTATCATTTTTAATGAAACGCAATAATGCGTTTCATCTTGACGGAACACTTGACTTCTGGACTCCTAGCGGTGCAGGAAAAATTTAATTCTTCCAGAATTATACCTTCTTAAAATTACTTTGGTAAAATAAACCCCACCAAATATGCAATTTAAACTAATGAAAAACGTGTTTCATTATCACATTAGAAAGAATATTAAACTTCTTTGAAAGTTCTACAAATAACAACCTAAACACTTGTATTACTAGCAGTGAAGAGACCATATGAGAATACACTGAGTAAATAATATAATCATAATACACTTATTCCTACACATAGATTTTTGTTTTGCAAATAACAAGAAAACCTCCAGTAGTAATAGTATTTAAGGCATATCTTTATACAATTACAAATTATTACAAAGTGATTTCTCATTTGTAAAATTTCCCTTAAGGAAAAAAAAACAGCAAATGTGGATTACCAGGGCATATTACCTTGATTTTTTTTAAAAAGTGATCGCAGTTTTTGTGATAACTATAGTGATATCAGCCTACTATCTGTTCCAGGTAAAGTTCTTTGCAGTGTTGTACTTAATAGAATTAAGAATTTGATGAACAACTGCGTGATGAACAGTGTGGATTCAAAAGATATAGGGAATGTATAGATAAAATATTTTCACTTAGGCAAATTCTTGAGAAATGTTTAGTTTCAGAACCTTTGGTTACTAGCTTTGTAGATTTCAAAAAGGCTTTTGACTCTGTTGATCATCATAATTTGTGATTGATCATTAGATCATATGGAATATCTGAGAAGTTGTTTAGCATAATGAAATTTTTCTATAATAACACTGAGTCATATGTTAGACTTGGTAAGACTAGTGATTGGTTTAGCATTGCTAGTGGAGTAAGACAAGGGTTCATATTGTCTCCTTTTCTCTTTGGTTATTAATTATGTTATGCAAAGTCTTTGAAGGGAAAGATTTTGGCCTTAAATGGTCTAGAGATTTCAAAATTTCTATTTAGATTATGCCAGATATTTGGCCTTGTTGGCTAATGGGTTGGGTTGTTTTACCACTGAGCAGCACTTTTTTGCACACCATGGGCTAAATGGCCAGGTCACAAGGACCCCCCAAGGCTCAGAGAAAGTTAGAGGAGGTTACCACTGGAACAGCTGTTGGGAGACAGATGGTAGCCTCCTGTCAAGGCCATCCAAAATGTGCACAGGGTATGGCTGTCCCGCACATGGGGCCACGGCTTAATGTCCCATCCGATGGATGACAGCCTTTACAAGCCCATCAGTTTCCCATACTGACCGTGGGCAGGGTGGAGAATTTTGTGGAGATAAATCTCAACGCTGACCCAGCTAGGACTCGAACCTAAGAACTACAGATTACGAGCCTCGCGTGCTACTGACTGAGCTGCCCCCACCCCTGTTGGCTAATGATGTTCATGAGATGAATTCCTTCATTAGGGCTGTTGATGAGACAGAATAGAACATGTTTAGTAATAAACAGAGAGAAAACAAAAGTGACGAAAATTGGTCAGGCAGATGGTGCTTTAGTTGCCTTGAATGGCTGCACTCTTGAGCAAGTGTCAGTTTAATTATCTTGGGAGCTTTTTAACAGATACACAATTAAAAATGCATTCTTGCTGAGAAAATAATTAAAATAACTTAAAGTTCTCTGTCATTGAGCAATAAAATTATTAAGTTTATCCTTCAAACTATTTACATATTAAAAGTTTTTAGGAGCAAACTCAGAAACTTTTCACAACAAGGACAGGGCTCTGTCTTCATGAAATGACACTATGTGGTGACATTTAGCACTGTTAAGAACTTCTTTCCATGTGTTGTGAAGGGCATAGGTTTGCTTCTTAGCTGAAACAACAGTAATGCTCTTCTAGGATATGACTGCATTAATGAAGGATTTCTTACAGCTAAATTTTGCATATTTTTTTATTGCTCAACAACTAAGAACTTGTAAGTTATTTTAATGTTCAACAGATACTAGTGATGTGTGGCATGAAACAAAGAGAGAATAAGGATTGCTGCAGGAACCTTTAAGAATCTTTGGAGAGTGAAGAAATAGGCACTACTAATATACACCTTAAGACTAAAATTAAATTGTATAATAGTTTGGTTCTTTCTAGGGTTAGTTGTGTTAGTGAAACTTGGACCCTTTGTGAGAGAGATAACAGGAAATTTTATGCTTATGCAGTATCTTGGGCATTAGGTCCTTTCACTTTGTCAGTAATGATGAGATTAGGCAAAAGGGGTAGGCAACCACCTTTGAGCAGCTTATTGTGCAAAGAGAGACTTCATTGGTTTGGCCATGTTACCTGTATGCATGATTTACGATTGATAAATAGGGTTATGAACAGCATGTCTAAAGGCCTCGGGAAAAGGGGAAGACCTAGATGTGATGGGCAGACAATATCAAATAGGATACTGCTAGAATTGGCAGATGTGTTTCAAGAATAAAATTGCACAGTTTGGTTGGATCTCTGTAGCCCATGGCTGAAGGAAGATTTTATATGTATATATATATATTCCATGCCTTATGCTGGACTTGAACCAAAGTCCTTTTGATCAGAAGTCAAGCTCCTGCTCAAATACAGTGATGTAGGTGGGGATTGAGTCAGATCGAGCACTTTGAGATTACAAACCTATCATTATTGATGAGGGTACTTGGTTTCAATTTTATTGTTTCTACTTTCCAACTATTTGAATGTGAAATTTAAAAGCTGTCCAATTTAAAATGGTGTATTCCATTAAGGAAATTTCCGTACACCTGCAGTTTACGGTGCTCAGCTCACTAGATGGCATCATGAGTAGTAACTGAATGTTCATAAGGTATGTAAAGTAGCATAAGTGAATAATGTAGAGTATCATATCAAACAATTTATGGAATTGTCTGTTGCTATGTTTTGTATGAACTCTGGTTCTTGATTTTTTTTTCCCTTCAAGTCTTACCTTATAAGGTGAATAAAAATTACGAGTTTATTTTTCAGGGAATGGGCAGGCTATTCATATAATTGTATTTTTTTAATGCAATTTAATTTTATTCCTTGGGAATTAAATCCAAAGTTATTTAATTCTCTGTGACACTGTTAAATGTTTTTAAGCACTTCAACACATGGACTATGCTATCAGTATCAACAATTATTAAGGAGAGATTTACGTACCATGCCATAGAGCAGGGGTGGGCAAATAGTGGGCGGCATTAAGCCCGCTAAGAGTTTTTTGTGGCCTGCCAAGACAGTCAGAAACATCCGCCTTGAACTGAGATTTCCTTCCCGTGCGCGACCGAAGATTCGTCTCGTATTTTCCACTAGGACGCCCACATCAATACGCATGTGCAGTGTAGATATGAAAACAATTGCCCACCCCTGCCATAGAGGATGGGTAGTAACAGGAACTTCCGGGATGCTTTCGGTGACAAATTTAATAATCGACGTTCTTGCCAGCAAGTGATGTCTCAGTAGAAATTAAAAGGATTCGCCAAGGCAGGCTGCCAATGGACTACCCGCCTTGGCAAAGGAAATAATTTGATAACATAGTGCATAAAAAAAGTTTTTGATTCACAATGCGTGTTTTGCGCCCTTCCTTTCAGCACATCATCAGGTGGGAAGTGAGGAGCTTAAGTTAATCACGAGAGGCAGTTGGTTGTTGAGTGCAGGGGAGGGGTGGGGTGCCATAATTTGACATGTCAGTGGCTCAGCCACTGACGAAAATCGGACGGTCGGCGGATGTGCGGGTGGCTGTAATGCGATCTGCATGTGATGGAGGTTGGGAGACGGTGTTGGATTATGGGAAATCGTCAAGATCAGCGAGTGTCGAGGGAAGCTTCACTATTTGTGGCTAGTAATTTATAATTATAATGAGTGGGGTACTTTTAGTGAATTAATAATTTTCATAAACTGAAATTTGAGGTTAAGATAATTATGTTATTGAGGGTCTGAATAATGGTTTTCTTATTGGTATTGCTATTGGGAGTTGTGTGTGTGTGGGGGGGGAGTGCATTAATCGTCGATTTTAGGAGGCATCATGGAAGTGTTCTAAAGGGTTTGGTAGGTGTGCATTAGTGCAGGTGGCAGATGGGGATTGGTGATGAGAGAGGAGAGTGTTTAGGGGGCGTGAAATTTCTGAGGTGTATGTTATATCCTCTAAGAATCGGACGCCACGCTGGGGGGAAGGGGACAATGTGTTGCAGAGTTCGGTCAGTTTTACATTAATGAGGATATTTTCTGTGATGGCTAGTTGGAATTTGGTAGGTGGGGATTGGTGATGAGAGAGGAGAGTGTTTAGGGGGCGTGAAATTTCTGAGGTGTATGTTATATCCTCTAAGAATCGGACGCCACGCTGGGGGGAAGGGGACAATGTGTTGCAGAGTTCGGTCAGTTTTACATTAATGAGGATATTTTCTGTGATGGCTAGTTGGAATTTGGTAGGTGGGGATACTATAATTTTAGCGGAGTGAAAAATCAATGGGCATATTGTTTTCGGTGATTGCTTGAGATAGTGCAGTTTTTTGTAGTTTATTTAAGATGTCATATTTATGCTCTTTAAGTCGGGCGTTAAATGGGCGTAAGGTGTTACCTATGTATTTGTCTTTGGGGAAAATTTTACCTGTGGGGTCTTTGAGCTGGATGTAGTAAATTCCTCCAGAGCTGGGTATATGGCTGGAGCTGAGCCACTGACATGTCAATTTATGGCAACCCAACCCCTCCCGCTGTGTTCAACAGCCAACTGTCTCTCCTGCATTAGCTTAAGCTCCTCACTTCCCACCTGACGATGTGGTGAAAGGAAGGGCGCAAAACATGCATTATGGATCAAAAACTTTTTTAAGCACGCTATGTTACATAAAGGTATAAATGGTTATTTCCTTCGCCAAGGCAGGTAGACCATTGGCAGCCATTATCCTTCTTTTAATCTCCACTGAGACATCACTTGCCGGCAAGAATGTCGATTTTTAAATTTGTCACCAAAAGCATCCAGGAAGTTCCTGCTACTACCCATCCTCTACGGCATGGTACATAAATTTCTCCTTAATAATTGTTGATACTTGATAGCATAATCCATGTGTTGAAGTGCTCAAAAATGTTTAACAGTGTCATAGAGAATTAAATAACTTTAATTTTAATTACCGCACTGTGTACCTCTACTCTAACATTTGATAAAGGAATAAATTTTATCTCGTGTTAAGTACTGAAAGTACTAACTGAAAGTTGAAACGATTTAATGATATTTAGTTAATGCATATTTGCCATTATTGTGTAATGTGGAGAATGGGATGATTTCTTCTTTAGCAATATGCTTCTGTTTAAATGGTTGTTTCTTACGATATTATCTTGTTCTGGATTTTTTTTAATACTGTGGATCAGTGGTAAATTGTTTATGATAATTCTTGCTTTTTAAACTTGTTCAGTCTAATGGGATTATTTAGTTCTGGGGACATTTTTTTACTATGGATAGCAGTATGCACATGTTAGAATAGCCATCTTCAAGATGAGATTGTTTTCTTCAAGTTTTATTTCAGTTACAGAATGGACATTCATTTGTTAGTGATGATAGGCTGTTGAAATAACAGGTTCAGAAGGTACTGTCTGACATTCATCATATGTGCAGTTAGGAAAATATGCCTTAGATACTATTACTTCTGCTGGTTTTCTTTTATTTACAGAAACAAAATTTTATGCTTAGGAATAAGTGTTTATCATTATATTCTCCACTCAGCCTATTCTAATTATAAGGCCTCTTCACTTCTAATAATATGATTATTTAGGTTATTATTTGTAGAACTTTCCAAGAAGTTGAATATTCTTTCCAATGTAATAGTGGAATGCAATTTTTATTAGTTTAAATTGCATATTTAGTTAATTTTTTCACGGAAGTAATTTTAATAAACTTGGTATAATTCTGGAAAACTGAATTTTTTTGTCACCAGTAGTCGCCACTAAGAGTCCAGAAGTTGAGAGTTCCATCAAGATGCAATGCAGTAATGCCTTGTGTTAAAAAAGATATGATGTCCGAGTGCCATAAACTGCAGGTCTGCCTAAATTCCTCTTCTTCTTACAGTAGCTTAATAAATACTGTATATTATTTGAAGGTCAGTTTGTTGTTCACAGTTCTAAGTCAACAGATGGCACTGCTCAAGAAGAATACGACATCGAGGTGTAAAATAGGACGTAGAAACATAATTATTGGTTGTTAGTGGCCTATGATTCTTTGATTTATTTCTTTTGGGTGAGTAATGTGAAGTTACGTATCATGCGAGCGATTTAAAGGGAATGTGAAGTTACGTTTGATACATTTTGCCATTTTTGCTTGATAACTCCTTGGGATAACATGCCTATGTGGCTAGAGGTAAGTGCATGTGTATAATATATTTAATGAGATTTTTAATGATAGCCAGAGATAATAGGAATAATTAATATGTTCCTGTTCTTTTTTCAAAATTTCATTAAGATATGATAAATAATATGCTATTTAAGATATTTTGGAATTGAAATTATTTAATATTAGGAGGGTTGTTGTTGAAAGTGTTAGTTAACTGTTTTGTAATGTTATGGTCACATCATTTGGAAGTGGGAGTTCGGTAGCTTTTTGTGGCTGTGTGTGTGTGTGGGGGGGGGGGGATGTTTTTGTAAGTTCTTTGGAGTGAGGAGCATTTGAAGGGAAAGAGAGGTGCGGTTAGAACAAGATAGAATTATTTTAAATTTTTTTTGTGTTTAGTATGATGTAGTAATAAGTGTTTTGTTGTGAGTGTGGAAGGAAATGGCAAAAGTTTATAATGTGGAGTAATTAAGTTTTAAAAATGAGAGTTTTTATGGGGTGTTAGGGTTTCAGGAGAACAATTTTTGGTGAAATGTATAAAGTGAGTTGATGTTTTTGTAAGTTCTTTGGAGTGAGGAGCATTTGAAGGGAAAGAGAGGTGTGGTTAGAACAAGATAGAATTATTTTAAATTTTTTTTTGTGTTTAGTATGATGTAGTAATAAGTGTTTTGTTGTGAGTGTGGAAGGAAATGGCAAAAGTTTATAATGTGGAGTAATTAAGTTTTAAAAATGAGAGTTTTTATGGGGTGTTAGGGTTTCAGGAGAACAATTTTTGGTGAAATGTATAAAGTGAGTTTTCAGAGGATTCTAATGTAGTGTGTGTGGGAGTATGCTTGGGGGAAAGAACTTTGAAAGTTTTTCTGTGTGGGACTGAACATGGTGGTAGTAATGAACATGTGTATTTCATTATAGTAATAGTTTGGGATGAATTGAGTGATTTTTAGAAGTTACGTGTAGTATGGTAATTATTAGTATATAATAGTGATTTATTAATTTTGTTATATATTTAGGAGTCTTTTAAAGTTACTTATATGATTTATCATTAATATGTGGAAGCATTTGGCAGCTTTTTGATGTAGTAATTTTGGGTATTGTAGAATTGTCAGTGTGGAAAAATGGCAGTTTTTGATGGAGTCAGGAAGGTTAATGAGAATTTAGGGGAGAGTTATTTGAGCTATAAGATGGGATTTTTTTTTTGTTGTTGTTGTTGTCTCTGATGAGATTTGGTTTAGTTTTTTTTTAATAATTCGGTTGGTAGTGCACTCTTTCCAATTTTCACGTTTTTTGGGTTGTGTTGTCTTTGAGGACATTATTTAGTTTCGGGGGCTTTTTTATAATTTGGTCGGCGGTGCACTCTTTCCAATTTTCATGTTTTTCGGTTTGTGTTGTCTGTTAGGACACTGTTTAATTTCGGGGGCTTTTTAATAATTCGGTCAGCGGTGTACTGTTTTGGATTTTCATGTTATTCGGTTTGTGTTGCCTGCAAGGTCATTATTTAGTTTAAGGAAATTTTTAAAATTCAGTCGGCAGTGCACTGTTTCTGATTTTCATGTTTTTCGGTTTGTGTTGTCTGCGAGGACATTATTTAGTTTCGGTGGCTTTTTTATAATTCAGATCGGTGGTGCATTGTTTCCGATTTTCATGCTTCTTGGTATGTGTTGTCTCCGATGAGATTTAGTTTCGGGGGCTTTTTCATAATGTCGGTCAGCAATGCATTTTCAATGATGTTCTTGGTTTTGATTTAATTAATTCTGATGATTTATTAAGTTAATTATTGTATGTGCGACATGATTTATCAGTTTAGTTTGTGGAAATATATTTGTGGAGTGTTTTAATTATTGGGAAAAGATAGGGGGAAATATTTCAGGAATTTGTATATGGGGGCAGCAAATGTGTTGTAGTTTCTTAGTATTTTTTTTTTTTTGATAATTTTAATTTTTTTTTAGTAATTTGTGGTTGTGAGGGGGTTTTTTTTTTTAGTGAAATCACATTTTTTATGTTGCATTTGACAACCTCTAGTTATCATTACCATGGTAACAAAAAAAAAAACAATCTTTTTTCTAGAAACCCTTGTTTGGGTTAGGGTCTGGGAGATTGTAGGAATCAACAAAAAGGACAGTTTTGTTATATTGTGTCAAAAAAAAAATGGGGCTAAAGACCTTGATGTGCACTGCTGCCTACTTAAACAAGGGGCATTCATTGATGATTCTGTGGAAATTGGGAAAAATATTATTTTTTAAAATTCTGTTTTGTATAGCTTGAGAAACAGGATTATCCTATTAAGGAAAATAGGGAGTCTGGTCACTATATAGACTATTTGAGGAAACAGACAGCGCTGGACTTTGACCTTCTAACCTATGTCAAGTTCAAACTGCAACAGATATTTGAAAACAAAAAAAAATATTTATTATTACAACTGAAGAGAACATTAAAATATTAACATGAAACTGATGTGGTGAAAGCATTTGTTATATAACTATGGAAATTTATAACTATTACACAGTACAACCTGAAATGCAGTTTTTTATGGCCTAACCTGTAGCTTAATTAGCCTATGCCTAGGTCGGGCCTTGGAAACAGAGATAGGGAAATTGAGCTCCTGCCCATCTTGTGCGTAAATGGTACCTATTTAAAGATTTAACTTCATTTGCTCAGTAATTAAAAATAGATTCACCTATTTCATCACAATTAATGTATTTAAAAAATGACTATTATTAATGCAAATTGCAGCTTGGGGTAGGTATGCAGAAGTTATATTTTGAAAAAGATAACAAATTTTGTTATTTACAACTCTGAAAAAAAAAAGATTTGAATCCAACAGTACTCAGCAAATTTCGCACACTAAAAGGGCTTTTAAAATATTTTATTATACTACTATATAAATTTTTATAATAATTTTTATAATACTGTACAAGAAATACTTACCTAATACACAATAGTAAACAACAGATTTTTAACTTCTTAAATACTAATTTCTCACATTAGCAATTACCTGACTCGCGGTGCCTAAATACTATCGAGCACCAATAGTACACAGTTACGGTTTATTATTAAACAAACTAAAAAAAAAGATTAATATTACGAAAATGAAATTGTAACCTTTGCTAACAACAGATAACCAAAGAATGTAGAGGGAGTAGAAGTTAAGCTTCCACAGAGATTAATGTAAAATCGAGTATCGTGCATTTGGTGTAGAGGTGAAACGAACATTACAGGGGACGAACGCTTTTGTAATTACATTGTTACTGTCAACTTCCATTCTCTTCGCTTTTCCTTTGTAATAATTTCCCATTGATATCCTTGCAGAGTATATTAATATCAATTCTGTTTCCTGTTTCTATTCTACCAAGAAAGCTTCTAATTGTAATAATTTATTCTATAAATTAACTTCAGGCTAATTTCAAATCTTCTCTATCCGTTTAATTTATAATTGTTGGTTCAACTAAAAATAATTCCAATGGAGAAAATAAACCTTTATTAAAATCATGATATTATTTTTTTTAAATACACAGTGCAGTTACTATTTTTCCTTTTTTAAAATATAAATTTTTTGTTGCATAATTCCTTTGCCCCTTGTTGTTTGCTTCCCAGCTTAAACAAATGCACATTACGAATCGAAACACTACTTGAGGTCGCCACTTACGCTTTGTCAAAGCTGAACCTCTTTTCCTTATACATTCTCTGAGATAACTCTGCAATCAACACCATGGATATTAGCAATACACTGCTCGACTTTGAAAGTACCCCACGCAGAATGACATGTCGTACAAACATGCAAATAGAAGTGTGGATGTGCGCAGTTGAGATATGCAGATGATGGTAAACCGGAACCAATGGCGTGTATGGCTCAAGAGATAAAAGGTGCAAGAAGGAACAGGGATGGTATTGTGTTTATGCAGGTGGAAGTCATGCGAATTGTTGAGATTAGGTGGTTCCGCTTGAAAATAGTTCAGCTAAGGCCGAAAATGACTGGTACACGCCATCGACAAGTTTATCGCCATTTGGATGCATTTGAGAGAGGAAGAATTATAGGCCTATGTGAAGCTGGATGGACTACACGTCATGTCGCTGCCATTGTTCATTGAGATGCACGAAATGTTGGACGGCTGTTGGCAACAATGGCGAAATGAAGGTTCTAACGTGCGTCAACAGAGAAAATGGTGCTGTCAGACAGATGTCAGTACAGTTTGATAGACGCATTGTTCGACATGCTCGTTTGTCACCACAGAGCACTGCAGGCGATATTCGACGGGATATGTCAGCAGCCATGAACATCCCTATAACGATCGAACGGTAAGCCGAAGTTTGCATGAGGCCCACCTGCACTCTAGGTAACCCTTATGTCGACTATCAATGACTGCAAACAATCGCAGCGCTCGTCTAGCTTGGTGCCGAAGTCGTGCAAAATTGGGTCACGAATAGAACACTTTTGTGTTTATTGATGAATCACGTTTCTCTCTGGGTGCTGATGATTAAGGGGTCCGTGTATGGCGACAACCTGGCGAGAGAATGGATCCAGCTTTTCTTCGCGACCGGCACGCCGCCAGTCAACGGCATGGGTTGCTATTGGATATGACAGCAGGTCACCTCTTGTCTGCAACACAGGAACACTAAGAAACTGCAAAATAACTTAGCGCGGTTCTGAAGCCCTGTAGACAGTTTTGTTATTATTTCCTGGGAGGCATACAGCAGCCCATTTTACAGCATTACAACGCCCGTGTACACACTACTAGGGTCTCCAGACAATGTTTGCAACATGTTCAAATATTACCATGGACAGCATGATCTCCAGATTTATCCCTGATAGAAAATCTGTGGGACCACATTGGATGACGTGTGCAATATTTTCACCGGCCGGCGCAGAATCTAGAAGAATTATGGGAGCAAGTTAACACTGCTTGGTGTGCAATTCCTTAGGATCATATCCGTGGACTACATGACTCCATGCTACGCCGTATTGCTGCCTGTATTTCCGTTCACAGCGGTGCAACCACCTACTGAGGCAGTCACGTCGTGCTGCATTATCTCATCTTCTAGCCGCTGTAACTGGCTGCAAATTAAATCATGGTATGCCAATATATATTGTTATGCATGTGCTACACTTCACTCCTATCCCCTCACTCCTTCGGGATGGGGCGATATCAATGTCGTCTAGTGTATATAATCCTAAAGTGGGTGGCCAAATATTTGTAGCTCTATTTGTAATCTACATAATAAAATCTGAAAAATAATGTCACGATTTTTTTTCTCTTACTGCTGGGTGCATTAACGAGATAGATTGAGAAGAACAGCTATTCTCAACTGATTGTGAAAAATCATCATCATCCTCATCCTCAAGCAGCCATGGGCTACGGAGGTCCAACCAGACCATGCAGTTTAATTCTCCAAGCATATCTGTCCTGAGCTACATCTGCAGCATCTGGCCACTGCACACCAATTCTAATAAGGTCCTGTTTCACATTGTCTGCCCACCGCATCCTAGGTCTTCCCCTCTTTCTGAGGCCTTTAGGAACACTGTTCATAACCCTATTCGCACAATCAATAATCATTCATACGGGCAAAATGGCAAAACCAACGGAGTCTCTCTCTGCACAATATGCTGCTTAAAGGAGGGTGAAAACTCCTTTGCCTAACCTCATCATTAGTTAAAATGTTGAACCACCTAATGCCCAAGATACTGCGTAAGCATCTGGAATCAAAAGCATCTAGTTTCCTGTTATCTTGTTTACAAAGCGTTCAAGTTTCACTACCATAACTAACCCTAGAAAGAACCAAACTATTATACAGTCTAATTTTAGTCTTTAGGAGTATACGCCTATTTTTCCACACTCTCCATAGATTCTTAAAAGTCCCAGCAGCAATCTCTATTCATCTGTTAATCTCATGCCGCACATCACCAGTATCTGTTACATAGCTCCCAAGGTAATTAAACTGTGACACCTGCTCAAGACTGCAACCATTCAGATTAACTGAATCACAGCCTGCCTGACCAATTTTCATCACTTTAGTTTTCTCTCTGTTTATAACCAAACCTACTCTACTACCAGTCTCATCAACAGCTCGAATGAAAGATTTCATCTTATCAACATCATTTGCCAAAAGGGCTAAATCATCAGCATAATCTAAATCAGAAATTTTCGTATCTCCAGTCCATTTAAGGCCAAAATCTTTCCCTTGAAGTGAATTTCGCATAACATAATCAATAACGAAGCTAAAGAGAAAAGGAGACAAAATGCATCCTTGTCGAACACCAGAAGTAATGCTAAACCAATTGCTACAAGCCTTACCAACTCTCACACACGACTCAGTGTTATTATAAAGAGTTTTCATTATGTTAACTAACTTGTCTGATATACCATATGATCTCAAAATCAACCACAAATTATGTCGATCAACAGAGTCCAAAGCTTTTTTGAAATCAACAAAGCTAGCAACCAAAAGGTTTCTGAAACTCTAAACATTTCTCAAGAATCTGCCTAAGTGAAAATATCTGATCCACACATCACCTACCACTTCTGAATCCACATTGCTCATCACGCAATTGACTGTCAACCAGATTCTTAATTCTATTAAGCACAGTCATGGAAAGAACTTTACCTGGAACAGAGAGTAGGCTGATACCCCTATAGTTATCACAAGAACTGCGATCACCTTTTTTGAAAATAGGAAAAATAATAGCTCTGGTAAAATCCTTAGGGACCATGCCTTTATCATAAAAGATATTCAGAATTTCAGTCATCCAAGTGGTAACCGAAACATTCCCAGCTCTAAGCATTTCTGTAGTAATTTCATCTACTCCTGGGGATTTATGAAGTTTAAGTTTAGAAATAGCCAAAATAACTTCAGATTGTGTTACAGGGCCAACATTAAAGCCACCAATGCATCTATCATCATTACAAACAATGGGGGTACAACCAACCACATTGTTTAGAACATCACTGAAATGCTCAGCCCACCTAGCCATGACAGAATCCTCACCTTCTATAATCTTACTTTGTTTATCCTTCAATCCCTGTATACCTGTCCGTTTTCTACCACATGAAACATTAACTCTCTGGTACAGCTCTCTGCTTTTGTGCTGTCTATCTGCTTCCTCGGCTTTGTCAGCCAAGCCATCAAGCCAAAGATTCTTATCAGCACCTAACAGATCCTTTACATGTTTATTAAGATCTCTGTAATGCTTCATATTAGGACTAATAGGGTATTGATTCAGGACATTCCTGCAGTTCTTTCTTTCTGAAATAAATTCAAGTGCCTTATCACTCAAATAATTCTGACTTCTCTGCTCCTTTTTTCCTAAAAGACTACTGTTAATTTCCGAAAAAGCCTGTTTCAAATGGTCCCATTCTTCCTTAACTTCAGTAGTAAGCAAACCATGACTGTCATAATGATTAATAACCTATCATGGTAAGCTTTGGCTATAACTGGGTCTTTCAGAGCTTCAGTATTAAAAGTAAATTTTTCAACCTTAGCACAACACTTTTTAAGTTTAAGTTGCAAGACACTTTTAACAAGGTAATGGTCAGATCCAATTTCAGCTGCCCTATATGTCCTGGTATTCCTAACAGAACTAGCCCATTTGCTGTTAATTAATATATAATCAATCATATTCTTATGCAACCCATCAGGTGAAACCCATGTGTACTTATGTATGTTGCGGTGTTTGTAATAAGTGTTAGTTATTCTGAAACCATTGAGTTTACCTACCTGTAGGAGACGTTGCCCATTGCCTTTGCAGTTACCAATGCCAAAAGGGCCTCTTACTCCTCCCCAAAGGTCAGTGTTATTACCAACTTTGGCATTGAAGTCACCTAGAACAAGGGTAATATCTCCATTCTTCACAGAATTCAAAATATCCTGAAGTTGTCCGTAAAACCTATCCTTCTCTCCTCATCGGCATCCTCAGTGGGGGAATAACAGCAGATAAAATTCATGTCTTTGATGCTTGTCTGAAATTTTGCTGTAAGAGACCTTTCATTAATGCACTCATATCCTAGAAGAGCATCACTAACATGTCTGCTGAGCAAGCAGACCCACGCCTTGGTGATGCTTTCCATCCTCCCTCCCTGTAAAGAGAAATTTAAGTTATTTTTAAGTGTCTCACCTTTACCTATCCATCTGGTCTCTTGCAAGCCTAGAATACCTAGGTTATAGCGCTGAAATTCCTGCGTGAGGCCATCAAGAGAATAATCTCTATATAATGTCCTCAAGTTCCAGTTTCCTGCAGAGAGTAAATGATTAGTAGGATATTTAAAGAAACTAGGTTTATTGAGATAGGTAGGGCCCTCTGTGGCAAGCAGCTGCTTGAGGGGGTATTTATTTTATTATTTAATTTATAGGGCCAACAATATTAAACAGCCCCCTGATCGCAGGCATGGGGAAAGACCTGTTTCTCGTCCGCTAAAGGCTGAAGTCACCGATTCTGGTAGGAACTTCAGGCACCACCTTTTCAAGTGGGACTTTTTCAAGGGCCACATGGTCTGCCTGAGACACATTTCTCCAGTTTAGGCTTGACGATGCCCAACTATCTAAGTGAGGTTCAGGTACCTGCGATGGCCTCTGATTAGGATTATCCACCAGCTGATATAAGGTATCCCATGCCTCTGGTCACTTAGGACTGGCAACCCAGAAGCAAACAGAAAACACAGCGGCAGATTCTCCCTCAACAGAGGCCTACCAGTGCAGCAAGTTCAGGATCCATAATGAAGCTCAAATCCATAAAAAAAGTCCAGTCTAGTAGGTATAAATGGTCAGCACCAGGACCCTGTGAAGTTGACCATTCCTCAACAGAGTTGGAAAAAAGGAAAAAAGTGGCCATAGATGACCCGATCAGTAGGCCATACTGAACTGGCAGCCCTCCCCTTCCGTTCCCTTCCAAAAGAGAATATCTCTTTTGAAAGTTACTAACGGCCTGCACCACGAGAAAGCGGGGTCGGACATTAGGTGTTAGACCTGGCCGGTTCTGTGCATCATCACGGGGATTGGTACACAGCTCTCTTTCCGGTTTATGCCTAGCTTCATCACAAAACTATTTTTGCTACAAAGCAATGTTTTCCGATCTGGGGATTGATTAAATATGGAACATTGGTCAGGATCTACTTCAGACATTAAGTTATTTTCCATTTTCGCATTAGTTTATCGATTTGAGTAGCGTTATTTACCATCGTGATCTTCTGCGATTTTTTGAATCGGTAAGCCATCAATTTGAGATATATATCGAAGTGCGTAAACACATAACATGGATAATCAGTGAAAAGCAACCGCCTTACCAGTAGTTATATTGCAGATCGAACAGGAAAAAACTAGAAAAAATTTTTTAAACAGGAAAATTCCATTTGCTAGGTATAAAATGAGAAAATTGATAACTTTCTATTTTTTAAGGAAAGTGATAACTATTGTGTGTAGTGGTATAATAGACTGTGGGTTGCATCTCGTTACCCACCCAACTATATTATCCAGATAATATACATAAGATATATAATATAACTACTAGATATCCATTTGCAATCATAAATATTTTCTGGATATTTTATTGATATTATGATTGAGTGGGTAACAATGGAATTGCTTTTCGTGTTCTAGATGGAAATGTCCTAACTGTCGAGTACATTTGAAAGATCCTTGAGCTCTATGTACAAAATTTAAAGGAGACTATTGGCTCTAATTTACTTTTTAATTTACTGTTATTTTTCTTCCCCGTGTCCAGAGAGCTTGAGGATCTGAAAGATCAAAGAATTCTAAGAACGCAGACATGAATTAAGGCCTAAATTTCATGGAACATGTAGGGAAACTGCAAGCATTACGAATATCCTAGAGGTGGGGGTTGCTACAGTCAATAGTACAATAAGTTCGTATTATGTTCCCAGATTCGAGTCCAAATTTTGCCAGCACTGAGATTTTCTTTGTTAGCACCTCTCTGCCCTCAATGAAAAAAGGGACATCAATGGATTCTTTTGTTAAGCCTTAGCCTCTTGATGATGAGATGGGATATTAAGCCTTAACCTCTAGTGTAGAACAACCTACCCTCTACATAGTAAAGAACCTGCTGTGACAGTAATTATCTTTTAAAGACTGTGATGTGATTCGACTGTAATATTCTATCTGTCCCCCTAGAAGTTTCCAGTGGATCCCTTCCTCAATCTCTTCTATGCTCTTGGTGTCCTTGTGCAATAAAATGTGAAGCTCAGAGATAAATACCCAAACCCAAAGATTCACCATTAGTTGGAATTTTCTTCCGTGGAGTGGAGGAATGGAATATTTCAAGTTGCTTTTAAGTGCAGATTTTTAATCGAGCACGAGTAAGTGCCTAAGGAGACCTTGACCTGCATAGCCATCAGAAACGATCATAATCCTTATTGTCCACCAGTATATTATCCTATTTATCTGAATTATTGAGCTGAATTTTACTTACCTACTCTTATTTAGAGAATAGGCCGCTAACTCATTTGAATTCAGCTGATCGACTTTTAATTGATCTGTAATATATCGGACTGACTTTTAATTGATTTCTATCAGCAAAACGGCATTTGTTCTAAAACTCAGCTGTCCAACAGAAAAAAAATATTGCGAAAAAAATTAGTTATTTCAACCAATTTAATATAATTTTGTGTAATATTAATTAGTGCAATATATATTCAAAGTCTTATCAATTCACTAAATTTATTAATTATATACAGTTTATTAGTGATATATCGATAAATAAACAATCGAAATTATTTTTCATTTTGCTTTCTGCACTCAAAAGTATCTTTTATTTATAACTAAAATATTTTAAACTTTAAAATAAAAATAAGAAATTGTGATATTTATCAATAATCTTTATTGTTTTCTAGGATCCGTGATTATGATTGCATCACCTATAGCCATCGGAAGTTTTATAAGTGCAAACGAAATCAGTTGCTACGTCTCAGAAGTGTCCTGATTAGTACTGTGCTTGTGGATTGTAAAGCAGCAAATTTCTTAAAATGGGAAAATACTTTGCTCTTGCTTTTTTGGTTACGTATATTGTAGGTATGTATTACAAAGATTTTGCATTGTTCTTTTACAATACTTTAATTTTAGTTGGTAATTTTAAGTGCAATGGCCGAACTAGGTTGCGGTAAAAATCACATGACTTGCTGATGTAGTTGTACTAGAGCTATCATTAGGTCCATGGCACTTATTAAATTTATTCAATCACATTCTTGTAACGAAGTGAATTTGAATTGCAAAAAAAGAGGAAAATAAGTATGTTTTCTTTTGTGGGTTGTTAATTTTACCCATTTCATTTTGAAATGGGTTGAATGTTTTCTCCTCTGATATAACAACGTAAGAGTGCAATGTCTATCCAAGAAAATGTCCACTTATTTCAAACTCTTAATTATATTTGAAGTATTGCCTATAGGTTTAGAAAATGTCTTTGAGAGTGAAATAACAAAAGAGAACTGCAATTGTATTTTTTTTTTAAATTGCAATATTAATAATAGACATATGGTAAAGGAGACATTAAGCTTTTAAATCCATCCCATACAATTTGCAATAATGTATTACAAAAGAAATCATTGCATTTGTACAAAACCATTGCACCAGTAGTCAGACTGGGGCGGGGGTGGCTCAGTCGGTAGCGCACCAGACTCGTAATCTGTAGTTCCCAGGTTCGAGTCCCAGCTGGGTCAGCGTTGAGATTTACCTCCGCAAAATTCCCCGCCCTGCCCATGGTCAGTAGGGGACACCGATGGGCTTGGAAAGGCCGCTGTCCGTTGGATGGGATGATAAGCCGTGGCCCCGTGTGTGGGAGAGCCATTACCCTGTGCACGTTAAAGAACACGCTGGATGGCCTTGACGGGAGGCTACCATCTGTCTCCCAACAGCTGTTCCAGTGGGTCCCCTCCCCCAACCTCTGAGCCTTCGGGGTCCATGTGACCTGGCCATTTAGCCCATGGTGTGCAAAAAGTGCCGCTCAGAGGTAAAACAAACCAACCCAGTAATCAGACTGGCAAAGTAGACACTTTCAACTTTATTTTTCCTCATTCCTTCTTTCTACTTTGAAAATGGTAACAGCTTTGGGGGAGATTTTGTCCTTTGGTAAAATTATATTTAAAAAGAAACTAGTCCATAAATTTCTATAAAAAAAAAAAAAGTTTTATATCCCCTCACCCATCCCTGGTTATGCCACTGATAGCATATACACCGAAAAGCCGAAACTTTATGACCACCTTCCTAATATGATGTTGGTCCATCATGTGTCGTCAAAACAGCTCTTACCCAGTGAGGCATGTACACTACAAAGGTGTCTGGTGGTATCTGGTACCAACACGTTACCAGTAGATCCTTGAACTCTTGTTAGCCGCCAGCAAGATCAGATTTGTTGAGCTGCCACAGATCAGATATGCTGTTCCAACACAAACCACAGATGCTTGATTGGATTGATGTCTGGGGAATTTACCTGGAAGTCTTCATGTTCCATGAACCATCCTTCATTCACCAGGCAGTGTGGCATGGTGCATTACCTTGCTGAAAGAAGGCATTGTTAGAGGGATATACCATTGCCATGAAAGGATGTATCTAGTCTGCAATGATGTTTATGTAAGTGGTAGACATCATAGTTTCCTACATATGAATGACTGGACTCGGGGTTTAATATTGCCCAAAGCATTACACTTCTACCGGAGTCCCAGCTGGGTCAGTGTTGATTCATCTCAGCAAAATTCCCCACCCTGCCAACGGTCAATAGGGGACACCGATGGGTTTGGAAAGACTGCTGTCCATTGGATGGGACATTAAGCCGTGTGTGGGGGAGAGACATACCCTGTGCATGTTAAAGAACACACTGGATGGCCTTGACGGGAGGCTACCATCTGTCTCCCAATAGCTGTTCCAGTGGGTCTCCTCTCCCAACTTTCTCTGAGCCTTCAGGTCTGTGACCTGGCTATTTAGCCCATGGTGTGCAAAAAAGTGCCGCTCAGAGGTAAAACAACCCAATCCAAATTCTCTACCAGTTTGTTTTCATCCCACAGTGCATACTGATGTCAACACTTCCCCAGGTAAATGACATACGTATCCAGCCGACCACATGGTGCAATAAGAAACGAGATTCACTGGACCAGACAGTCTTTTTCCAATCATTCAAGGTCCAGTTATGATGCTTGCAGGCCCATTGTATGCACTTTAAACAGTGAACAGAGGTTAGCATGGGCACTCGGAACAGTCTGCAGCTACATAGCCCCATTTACAGCAGAGTTCGATGTACTCTGGTAGTCAGATAAGGGTGACTCCCTCGGTACTTCAATTTTAGCGAGGCCCCGGAAAAGTTGTCTAACTTAATCGATAGATGGCGACACTTGCATGAATTTCAGATTTTGAAACTTGACTTTACATTTGCTTTTTAAAGAAATCAAAAATATATGAGAAACTAGTCCGAATTATAAAAAAAGCCCCAAAATTGTTAGGCAAAGTGAGAAGGAATCAGTAAAGACTTCTCATAGGTTTAACATGGCAGTCTTTGCTGATTTGTTCTCACTTGGTTTAAATTTTTTGGGGCTTTTTTTATAATTCGGACGACTGATTTGGTCGCCACAGTTCAGCAATTGCTGCTAATAATGCGTCAAACATATTATCACGGCCGATGTGATGCCTGAACATGAATTCTGCTAGGTAAGACTCCAAGTGATGACGAGCCGTACCCCTGTGCTTTTCGTTTCGCCATTTTGCTGATCCCAATAAGCATTCTATTTTCTGGGTATGAGTGCCAGTCGTACGATCCACAAAGTTGTACTTACGGTTCACCGTAAAGTGACGGAAACTAGCTTCCTCCAGTTCTTTTGTTTTATAACCATTCCAGCAGTCCGTGTAGATCACCGATCCCTCACTAACGTGCTCTTGGATGTTCTCCATGAGGGTTCTCGCAGTTCTGTTTTCTACTTGAACCAAGAAATACTCGTTGTCGCGACAAATGCCACCTAAAATCCACTGTTGCGGCAGTACTCTCCCTGCATTATTCTTCCGCTTTACGAAGAGGGATTCATCAATCTCCACGATTTTATCAGGTCCTCCTATTTTATTGGCTGAATGTCTTATGAATTCGGAGCAGACTTCCCTCATGTAATTATTCCAGTCGATGACTGTCCCATGTTTAATTGTTTGTTGCACCATCGGATTGAAGTGAGTTCCTCGCTCCAACAGTACATGAACCGCAATGCCGTGAGAAAGGATATTCTTGATCCACTAAACCAATTCTCCAAACTAAGACCTTTCTTCTTTTTGCAACCCCTGACATTGCATCTCCAGATGGTATGTTTTCCAACATAAAGTTGCATACTATGGCCATTTTCACAAATCCTTTCAGCGGGCAAAATGCATTTCTCTTGGAAAAAAGCTATAGCATCTTTTTCCGTCGATGGCAGATTGAAAATAGTAAGCATATTAAATGTTTAACAACGAACAGAAATTCCCTTTTCCCGCCAAGGCCGCTATCAGTTTAACCGAAATCAAAGACGCTAATTAATCACCAAATTAGCTAGTGCAAGTGTCGCCATCTATTGATTAAGTTAGACAACTTTTCCGGGGCCTCTCTAAAATTGAAGTACCACCTTCCCCACTTGTTTTGGACGACTGCATCACTTGTTATATCCAAATATTAGTTTTCACAAAAAATCACAGAAAAATTACCATTTTGATGAGTGTTGTGGCAAAGAAAAATCGAACAAAATATTTAGCTAAATTTTTCTCATTCAAAATTATATCTTGCAAGTTATTAATGTTTATACTTCAAATATTGGCATTTTCTCTAAATTTAAATTAGCACTGGCCTTCTAAACATTTTAAAATGATGCTTATACCCTTGGACAAAAAAAATGCATCCGAATAAAATAATCTAACTGTGAAAGCTGGTATGCAAATACCTTTTGGCTAGGTATGCAAATGACTAAAGTTTCACCGCCAATAAATATCCAGGTCGTTCCCAGAGCATATTTGAATTTGTACACCCAGTGGCCTAGATAAGGGCTCAGATGCTTGCTCTGAACATTCTGGCTGTTTTATCAGATGCATTCACTTCAGTTGCTGCTAATCATACCTCGACAATGCATAGAAGACCCTATGAACAACTGAGCAAATTTGAGTGGAGCTGCATCATTGGACTGCAGGAAGCAGACTGGTCATGTCAACAAATTGCCACTATCTGAGCCATAGTGATGCAGCAGTGAGATGGTGTTTGCAGCACTGGGTACATGAGCGTGTGCATATGAGCCAAGGTACTGGTTGGTCCAGGTGGACAACTGAAGAGAGGATAGTTTCATAATCCAATAAGCTGAACCTCTCTGATGTCTTCTCTGTCCACCATCTAGCAACCTGTAGTAGCTTCTACATAGCATCCTGTATCAGCTGTGGGCATCACAGAATATAGGGGATCATGTGCAGCAATTGCAGGACTCTTGGTACTGCCTGTCACAGTACAATGCAACGCCATATTACAGTGTGCATTGCAGCCAGAGGTGGCTTTACGAGGTACTAATATGTAAGTTATTTTATGATTCTTCTGAAATGAAGTACTTTTGCTGTGATTTTGTAATCACTTCTTTATCTCTTCCTTCACATTGCACATGCTATGTTTCATTATAATGGAATGTTTGCTTTGAGGTGCATCTTAATTTTTTGTCTACGAGTGTAATTTTCAGCATAACAAATATCAGCTTTTATCCATTGTTTCAGAAATGAATTTGCTTTTGCCTGGTACTTGTACTGCTTTAACTGAACATAGGCAAACCAGTCAAGCAGACCTCTAACACTATCTCACTGCTACTACAGGACAGACCACACCTTCTATCTCTATTCAGTATTGCCAACCTCAACTAAACCAAGAAATCATATCTTGATGTAAAAATTATCTTTCACAGTTCACTATTGCACGAATGTTGATTTGGATTTTGTTTTGCACAATACACAATGCAAAATATAATTTGATTTTCTAATGTTCACCTCTGTGGAGTCTGTCTCTATGCTATGCTTTCATCTCTTTCTTAATGGCTGTCCGGTGGATTGCCTTCTATTCAGCTCTGATCTATTGAGGTACTTATGACCTACCCATTTTGTATACCAAAGTGCCATCGAGAGCATCATCATCATCGATACACATCAAACTTTGAATATTCCTGCAAAGAGTTAAAACAATGCACTCATTCAGGTATCGAGAGCTAATACACATTTCTTTGTACAACTTTGTTTTGTCTAAAGGTACAGGGATGGCTGTTGTGTTATTGTAGAAAGGTTGATGCGATTACGAATAATACCAATTCCATCTTGGCTTTTCAGGCATCATGCATACAGTTGCATTTTTACAACATGACTTGATGGTGAACAATTTTCATTGGTTTTTCTTTTTTCTAATGCTTTTTTTTTATACCCTTCTGACTTTTTGTTAGTTTACTGGTTCTGATGGCATTTCATCAGGTTTATCCACTGAACTAGCATTTGATTCTTGAGCAGCAGCTGACATCGAGGGTTGAGAAGATGTAAAATTTGGTCAACTAGTTTTCTTAAATTTCTTATGTGTGCCTGCTTGCAAGAACATACTGGATGGCCTTGATGGGAGGCTTCCAAGTCTCCTAACAGCTGTCCAGTGGTTGGCTCCTTCCACCAACCTTTCTGAGCCCTTGGGATCCTTGTGACCTGACCATATTAGCTCATTGTGTGCAAAAAATGCCACTCAGATGTAAAACAACCCACAATCATTTTCAAAAGAGCCAAAGAATGAATAAGGACAAGTTCTTTCCAATAGGGACTAATGTAAAGTATTGTTCATTTAGCATGATGAAGTTAGCTTTACAGGGGATTAACTGTAAAGTTAAAACCTTCTGTAATTACATATTGTACAATTTCACTTCCTTCACTTTGCTCTGTAAGAATTACCCATTGGTATCTTGCATAATAGTATTAACTCTGATGGTTAATTGGAAAAGTCTTGAAAATGTTTAATTATTTTAAGTGTTTTTCTATAATTTGTCTATTTTTAAACATATTTCAGTCCATTATAGTTATAGCAATTGATTCAACAAAAAATTTTCCAATGGATGAAGTTACCATCTATTAAAATCGTGCTATTTTTCAAAGTGCAATTTTAATTTCAAAATATAAATTTTTAATGCAAAATTCTGTTTCCCTATTATATAAAATGCACAGTATGAATCAAAATACTATTAGGGGTCCCCATTTACATTTTCTCGAAGCTGAACGTTGGCCTAGCCAAGTGTGGAGATAGTAAGAAAGGATGGATATTAAAAAAAAATAAATACCCCCTCAAGCAGCTGCTTGCCACAGAGGTATGACAGGAGCCTGTCAGTTTATAATGCCATAGTAGAAGGTCTGAGAGGATGGCAGGCCCTCAGCAGAAAAACGACACAAACAGCCATGCCTTACCCGGGACTCTAACCCAGGTCCCTTAGATCAGTAGCCAAGCGTGCTAACCACTCGGCCATGGGACGGCTTCGGATGGATATTATACTTCATATAAGTGGATCATTTCAGTTTTGGGTAGTTTAAAGTGGACTTGTGCAGCAATTATGTGTAGGGAGACTGACTTAACCATTTAATGCCCAGAAAGAAGGGATGGATATTATACTTCTTATAAGTGGATCATTTCAGCTTTGGGTAGTTAAAAGTGGACTTGTGCAGATATATAAACTTACATCTCTGCACAAGGTGGATAGATTGCCTGAAAAGCACTTATATGTGACATAAATGGAATGTTCATAGTGTTAGAGGAGATATTGATCAGCGGCCAGTAGCTCAGTGGTCGAGAGCATCTGACATGTTATCAGAAGATCGTGGGTTTGTATCCCACCCGGCTCTAAGACAATTTTTCCTCTAATTTTTCTTCTAATCAACTTCAAAGTGGTAATTTGATTACTAAATGAGTCAAGTTTCCTTCATTATTTGAACAGCTTCAAATTTCTTGCTAATTAGTTATTTAATAGCAGCTGTAAATACACTAGCTTGTTTTAGACTAGACATTTGGGAAGCAGTTTAATTTTTGCTGATTGTGATGATAATTTTCTGGACTCCATATAGATTTACCTTGTTAATCCTTGATCAGGAATAACATAATGAAGGCTGAATGAGCCAACTCTTTAACCTGTTGAGGGTGACCTGCCTCATATGAGGCCTTTTAACAGTTACAAGGATCACCATGGGCATTTAAATTTTGAAAGGAGGAACCCTGAGACTTTTAGGAAGTTAAATGGATATTTATTATATATTTATTCAAACACATAGATGCATATATTCAGTACTGTCGACAGGGTGTAGCATAGAGGCAGCCTGCCTCACAGTGCCTGTGATGATCCACCCATTCACTTTTACTTTTCCTTAACCAGTTTTGCTTAATTTACATTATATTTATAATTTTGGGGATTATAATTTCATTTTGTGGACATTGCAATCCTCGTTCCGAGCGCAGGAGTTGCACATGTGCAACTCTGATCTTTTGAGGGGCGATATTTAATTGTTTGTCTCAGGGCGTGATCTAATCTGGTGACGGCCCTGCATATATTCATTAATATTGCTCATACATCAAATTTGCATTTTTTGGGAAAAACTCTGGCTCTGGGGTACTGCAATGGCCAAAAAACCTAGTCCTCGACCAAGTTAATCAATAAAAGTCTTACTCAATCTGTGTCTTGGTTATTAATTACTATTCTTTCATTACTATTAACAGTATTCCAGACTTTTATTCTAATCATTTTGCATTGCAGTTCTGATTTCACCATGCAAATTGTATCTTCGGCCACTGGCAAAAATGGTAAGGTTTGCTACTGCTGTCTGTTGCTTTAGTGGTCTAACAGGCTTTATGGTCACTGATCTGTCTGTTCACTAGTGTCCAATTGCCACTCTTTGAAAGGTTTTGTATTCAGATAATGTTATCAGATCATTGTTAAGGAGTGTGACTAAATAGTAATTTGAAAGAGATCACAACCATTTGCCATGTGCTTCATAATGCTTTGAAGTAGCTCATCATGGCAACAATAGCTGCCTCTTACTGTCACAGTTCATATAGTGTTGAAGTAAACATATGCAACGTTAATTGAGCTTGTGTATTTAACAAGACTTTGTGCATATAGTATATTTTGTAATAATTATTGCTTAGTATAATCCTTTGTTATGAAATGTGCAGCAATATATGTTAGAGAATATGAACTGTGTTCGCATAACACATTTTCTTTTAAATTGGAATTCTAAAGCAGTTTTTTATTTTAAAAAACCAGGATTTTATCCCATTGTTCAATTTGTTTAAAATATCGAGCAGAAATGGCTTAGTAACATTTCTGCTCGATATTTTAAACTGTGTTCGCATAACACATTTTCTTTTAAATTGGAATTCTAAAGCAGTTTTTTATTTTAAAAAACCAGGATTTTATCCCATTGTTCAATTTGTTTAAAATATCGAGCAGAAATGGCTTAGTAACATTTCTGGCAGGAAAACTAGATGTGCAATTTCGTGAGCTTAAACATTAAGGTACTACAATCCAAAGTGATGCGGAAACTGATGGTGGATGGAGTTAAATATTTAAAGGGTTTTCGAATAGTGCAGACAGTATTGAAATGTGCATCAAAGTATTTGGTACTTTCACCTGGTCAGAAAAGAAATGAGCTTGAAAAGTTTAGGATTCAGGAAATATTGTCATTTTTGTTTCGCCAGCATTGCTTTGCAATGTGTTAAATATACTATTCTCAGTGAATGCTATGTATTTAAGGTTCTTGGCAAAGAGATGAAATTAAGTTAGTTTTTGAATAAAGTGTTAACTGACAGTTTACTTATGTTAAGAAAGTGGTGTGAAGTTTCTTGTAAACAAAAGTGTGACATTATAAAACGTCACAAGCTGAGAAAAGGTTAGCCATTAGTAGTGTAGTGGTAGCATAACAGGGTAAAACCAAATTTTTTTCTACTCATTATTTCATGAGTACCACTGAAATGTTTGTTGTATTAGTTAATAACTACCAAAAACTGGATAATTTAATAGACAAAATTTTAATTTATGCATTTTTTTAATTTTAATAAAATTTGCAAAGGAATTAACTTGCAGTGCCCTCATGCCATCATAAATATTTTCTTCATAAAGGACTTTTATTCTCAATTTTAAATGTAACCACTGAAATGTTGTATTAGTTAATAACTAGCAAAAAATTGCTGGAGGACCTCAAGGAGACTAATTGCATTAGTATAATTTTTTTTTTTTATCACTTCTACCAAATTTTCTTATTGCAAAAATTCTTTCATCAGCATTTGTTAATCTGTTCATGTGAAAATATTTTTGAAATTGAAATTTTTATCTAATTATTAAATGGAGTAACAATTAAAAATTCATTATTTCGTTGGATTAAAATCTATTAAATATCTATTGAATTTATAAATTCCAACTTATCAAGTTCAACAATAATGAAACCATTAGAAATTAGTCAATTTTCAAATTATTCTAAATATTGCTAAAGTTATATTAAAAATGACCTTGACCTTTGTTTTGCAAATAATAAAAATATTTATCTGCTATTAAAATAGGTTGTCATTCACTGGTGTGGATGGCAGTTTGTTTCATTCAGTGATTCCCAATCATTGAGTCTATGGCACATTTTTGAGAATTGAAAATTGTAGCAGCACACCAGGAAAAAGCATAGCTGATTGTATTAGCTTTTATAAAAATAGTTTGTTTTTTTAAAGTTTTTTTAATTTCATATCACCTGAGAAAGCTGACCAGCTAAAAATATACAGATAATTTAATGATAGATAAAATTTTAATTTATTAATTTTTTTAGTTTTAATAAAATTTGCAAAGGAATTAACTTTCAGTGCCCTCATGCCATTTTTATTCATGAAGGGCTTTTGCTCTCAATAAAACAGAGGAAAATTTTCTACTTTTGTCTTCCTAAATATAAAAAATATAATTTACAATGAAAAGTGTAGTATATAATGATGGAAATTTTGCATAAATACATTTTGTAATTAAATAAAAATTTAAAAAAAGTGGTCCACTTGAAGTTCTTTCATGACACTGGTTGGAAAGCACTGGTCTATAATATAAAAAATTCGACTTTGTCTATAGGTATCTGGGGATAATCCTTATATCAGGAGATCTCAAAGTATTAGTGGGAAGATGATTATTGGACCATTTGCATTGTACCACATGAGTACAAGGAACAAAAAACCCATTTCATGTGAAGTTATATTAGCAGGAAAAGGAATTACTTCCGAAAACTCGGATTTATTTTAGTGCATTTGATGATTATTTTAGATATGATTATATTTATATAATTAATGAAAGGAATTATTTATTTTAGTTTTTGGTCTTTTGAAAGCTAGGCAAGTGACACGTGGCCCATATTTTGTCCACTCCTGTTATAAATAGGTTATTTTGAAAGCACTGGACTTGAATGAAACATGTTTCTGCTTTGCAATAACATGGATCCTTGGATTGTTTTAAAGAGGAAGGAAACCTGGCAAGAAAATGACAATTCTGGCTGCTCCTCCATATTAACATAAGTCCCTACAGTACATTAGTCCCAACATATATAGTTCATACAGCAATCAGTTCTCTTTAGCTCAAACAAAATAATGTGACTAAAAATATTGAATCAGTTGGAATCAACTGAGAATTTAAGTTTATAATGTAGTTTATCTTGTAATCTATATCATTTTTCTCCTTTTTTAGGAATTACTGGACAAAGTTTATCAGAGTTGACAACTGATATTACCACCAGTAATAGTGATACAGTTTCCAGTAGCTCTATAAATACTCAGACTTCCTCACCTGTTCCAACAACAGTTTCATCTTCACCTGTTCCAACAACAGTTTCATATGTAACATCTCCAACTACAGAGTCTTTGCCTACTTCTAAACAAACATCTAGTACTGAAGAACCGACGACTACTGCTTTATCATCTGATGGTACTACCACATCATCAGATGACACTTCATCTCAATCTACTGGTTCATCTACTTTCAGTCCTACACCATCCGTAGCACCAACTCCAACACCTATTCCCAAAGGAGACTGGAATATAACTAGATACAATGTTACATGTATAAGAGCTGAATTGCAAGTCAAGTTTGAAGTAACTGGTCTGGTAAGTTTGTTTTACTTTTTATTATATGTACTGTTCACAAAAATTAGGGGATATTTCAAAATGAATATGAAGCGATAATATATCCCCTAATTTTTGTGAGCAGTATATATGCCTATAAATGATAGAATTTTATAGAACACTTGTGTCTAAGACAGGCAAATTCAGTTTCATTGGTTTGATTAAAAGTAATGGCAATCCAATGCTGCCCCCAATCTCATATCTTTCAGTTAACTCTAGCTGGCAGTAGGTGCAGTTCAGTAAAATTTGTAATTGCTTTCAAATAAAAACCATCTGAGTTGTGGAGCTGATGTGTTCAGTTCAAGTTTTTTATGCGGCTGAATTTCAAAATTTCTTGTAGGATATGACTATTAACAGGAATTTAAAGTTTATTCCATTTATGTCTTAACCCTTCCAGCCTCCAGCTTGAAAAACTGGTTTACAACCAGAGGCCAAATTTAACTTTTGAACTTTTTTTGCCAAATAATTAATGAAAGGAATTAATTATTCGGATGCCAAATTAATCAGCATTTAATTCTGGATTTTCGGAAAATAAAATGTTTAACGAAAAGGACTAGTAGTTTTATTTTAATATGACATTTTTAGTCCTATAGTAAAAAAATGCATTTGGCAACATAAAAATTTATTGAAAAAAAAGTGATTAGCATGCTTGGCTACTGATCTAAGGGACCTGGGTTTGAGCCCCGGGTATGGTGTTTTTCTGCTGAAGTCATGCCATCCTCGTAGACCTTCTACTATGACATATAAACTGACAGGCTCCTGTCAGACCTCTGTGCAAGCAGCTGCTTGAGGGATTTTTTTAAATTTATTTGTAGACCTTATAATGCACACAAATAGAAAGGCTATTTCTGAAAAACAAAAAAAAAAAAATTCTTGTTTAAAGTAAACATTTTGTTTTGTAATTTTTTTTTCTCCATACCATACTTTGAGAAAAGTCCAGGCTTGTTGCAGAGTCCAATAAACAAGTCAATTTTTAGAATATTTTTAAGAGATAACTCGTGCTATATACCAAATTAAAGAGAATTTAATTCTGAATTTTATTGAAATAAAACATTTGAACATTGTAGTAACTTTAATTTTAATAACTTTTGACAGGAGTATACTGAAAAAATAGGTACATATTTCATCATTACTTCCAAAATCTTCCATTTTTAAAAATAGCTTTTTTTTGTTAATTATTAGGAGATTTTAGAAACTTTAAGGAAAAATGTGTTGATAATAGTTCAGATCAAACTTCTGAGCTTAAATTGGGGATTGCTTCAGCATATAATATTAACAAATTATTTATGCCATAGTTTAATAAGGGGCGGGGGTGGCTCAGTCGGTAGCGCGCCAGGCTCGTAATCTGTAGTTCCCAGGTTCGAGTCCCAGCTGGGTCAGCATTGAGATTTATCTCCGCAAAATTCCCCGCCCTGCCCACGGTCAGTAGGGGACACCGATGGGCTTGGAAAGGCTGCCGTCCGTCAGATGGGACATTAAGCCGTGGCCCCGTGTGCGGGAGAGCCATACCCTGTGCACTTTAAAGAACACGCTGGATGGCCTTGACGGGAGGCTACCATCTGTCTCCCAACAGCTGTTCCAGTGGGTCCCCTCACCCAACCTTCTCTGAGCCTTCGGGGTCCATGTGACCTGGCCATTTAGCCCATGGTGTGCAAAAAAGTGCCGCTCAGAGGTAAAACAACCCAACCCATAGTTTAATAAATATGCATCAAATAAAAAAAGAAAAATATTTGTCAAGCCTAAATTATATATTTTTATAGGATATCTATAAAAAAATTTAAAACAGCAATTTTGTTTGAAAATCGAATTTTTTTACTTAAAACAGATATATATGTTCTAGACACTGGAAGGGTTAATAGTGATTGATGATGCAAGTTTGAGTTAGTGATCATAACAATGAAAGGTTCATAGTAATAAAAAGTGACTCTTCAATCAGCAGCTTGCCAAAGAGATCTGAAGGGAGCCTTTTGGTACAATATGCCCTAGAGAAGATCTGTGAGAAATACAAGACCTCAGCAGAAAGAAACTGCAAACATCCATGCTTTATCTGGAAGTCCCTTTGCACTACAGCTTAAGCAGACTAATCATTTGGCACTGACCAACAAATGACTGCTTCATTTGTAATGGTTTTATCTGTATAAAACTGCCATATTACATTGAATTTGAAGCAGAATACCACAATATATTATCCCTAAACAGGCTAAAAGAATTGGTAAATAATTAATGGTTTCTCTATCTATAGACAAATTAATGTTCCTATTATTTACTGACAAAATGCTGAAAAAAATTGTTGCTCATAAAGTGAACAAATTAAGACTTCTTATTTAAGCAAAAACTGTCATTTTTAGGAGGTGGATGTGATATGCAAGCAGTGGTGGCTCAGGAGCTTAGCTAGCTTTGGGAAAGTGCAAAATATGTACTGTGTCTGACCCTGGATTTAAAGGGGAACTGATTTTGAACTATCCATGCACCGTTTTACAGCATAGAACCAAAAATACCAAAGTATTTTTTTAGGGAAATCTCCATGATTAGAGTGAATTTTTCAATAGCTACAATACTGATAACATTAGAAACTATTTCAAGAAATGTAAAGATGAGATTTCAATTTGTGATGCAAGTTTTTACTTGATAACCTGTACATCTTTATTGATATTAACTTTTGCTATTTTCAAAAATCGCCATTTTCGAATGAAATGTTTTTTTTTTGTAGGCTTATGGCAGATTCAGTTTCTAAACTTTTTATGCTTTGTCACATGAAAAAGGAAAACACCATGAAGACAAACTACTTGGCCCTGCAAAAATATAAACCATCTCTGTTCATGAGCTTAACACGTGAAACCAACTATGTAGGGGCATGATTGGTTGTTAACCAGGCTTTTAAGCTGTGACTGGTCTAATGAATAACGCAATAGTGAAAATTCAAATAACAAATTTGGTTTCACGTGGTATATATACCAATAGAAACATGCACCACATAATTGACATTTGAAAAAAAAAGAATTGCACCCCATAATTTCCCAAATAGTTGACTATTCCTCCCAGATTTATTACTGGGTTCACTATGCTACTCCATATTGCATTGAAATCACTACCTGTAATAAAACTAAATTTCAAGCCTTAAGCCACTACTCCCACCCCCCAAATAGTATAATATGGAATTTAGATTTGCAGTTTTTATTCAAAATGTAGGACTCTAAGATAGTAGAACAAGTTAGTTTAAAATTTTTGATTTTTCAATTTGTTTGGGAGAGGGGTTCAAGAGACATTGAATCTCAAAGTGAAGTTTCCTGGTAAACTTAGACTAGCCCACCTGTAAAGGTAGTTGGTGCCTTCACCCCTTTTTTTGCCAATCATTTTTAATATAAACAGAACTTTTTAAAATGTAACAAGAAGGTCCCTTTGCCCTACCTAAGGAAGAGAAGAAATAAGTAAATTTTATTTTTAATTTTGCTTCAATTATAATAAAGATAGACTATTTTTTAATGCAATGTGGAATGGAAGGGGGAAACTGAAAATTTGGAACCAGACAGTTACAAAAGATTAGCATATTTACAAATAAAGTTGAAAATTTTACTAATATAGATGCTAAAGTAAATGCTATATCAAGATGTCAGAGATGTAACTATCAGTCTTGTACACACACTAGAAAATGGGAAATTGTTTAGCTCTTTAAGGAGATGAAATGAGAAATAAGTGAATAAACACTGCATATAACTAAATGATCTAACAAGAGACTGCAAAGGCTACCTGGTGATGCATAGTTTGGAAATAGCTGATCGTGAGCAGTTTGAAAATAACACAATATATTGATAGAGTAAACATGTTTTTTTAGCACAAAAAGTCTAAGCTATGTTTGGTATTTTCTGTACAAATTTGATAAGAAGCAAATCAAAAATTTTGGCAAAATGTGATTCTGCATGAATAAATGTACAACAAAGTATATAATCCAATATGAAAAATGGAATATTTCAATATGAAATAATAATAAAGTTAAATATGAGTAGTTAAGGTTAATAATTGTATAAATATAATTATCTGTTCCTTTGGCTTGGTAATTTTTTAATACAGGTCGAAGTGCTTAGTTTCTACCTATACTTTTTATGTAGTGATAGGTGCATTCAGTACATTCCTTCATCACCGAATTTCTTGAAGCTTATATGAAATTCCAATTATCTTGGCTCTAGATGTGTGTCCACTAGACAATATTCAATAATTTTGTCCCTCTGGAAATGTCAAGAAAACCATTTATTTGTTGTGTAGAAATGACATTATTGCACAGATATTTGGGGATATTATTGTATGTATCATTTACACAGATAATTCTGTAGTTGGCTTTCCACATTCATATATTTAGGAAACAATAGTCATACCCCATTATTCATTATAGTTATTCTTTAAAAGTTTAATGAATAAAAAATTGTCAAATAATGAAGTATATCTGGTGTAGGGATGCACACTTTTTTTTGGCATTGTACTAATATTATTTGGGAGGGGGGTTGCAATAAAAAGAGCATAGAAAGTTTGATTTTTGTTTATTATATGTATAGGTACAAAATAATAAGTAAAATGTTAATAAAAAGTTTAATGTCAAAACTGAAATTGATATTCCAATGTAGTATTTGAAGAATGGGACTGGATCCCAGAAATGCGCTACTGAACATTTATCTTCAGTGACGTAACGTGTATGGTGTTATTCAAATTTCCATTTTGAATTTCATTTAAACACTATTCACTGTAGTGGAATCTTAAAGATTTCAATTTTTCACATGGATCACATAAAATTTTTAAATGTGCCAGATTGCCTGCAGGCCAGAGTTTGTGCCCCCTGATCAAGGGGTTGAGAGGGTTTTGGGCCCATTTACAACTAGCCTGAGGATGTCCCTGATGAATGTGCAGGGCATTTTTGAGTGTATTACTTAATATATTGAATAGAAATAACAAAATAATAGAGAAATCAATTAGATCCCTGCACGGGTGCAGATATCCACATTTTTAAAAGCTCCCTGCTGATAAAGGATTCTTAATGCTAATAGCAGGTTAAACCATGGATAAAAACAATTTATGTTAATGTGGATAGTCTCGTATTTGATAAGATATGCAGAAACATGAGAAAACATTATTGATGGATAACATAAGTGAAGAAACCTGATTTGAAAATTCAATATTTACTCTGAAAGAGGAACAATCCATTGTGATAAATCCACAAACTAAAAAACTTATGTGAAAGACATAATCTTTTTGATGGCAAAACAGAATATATATATACTTCAAAAATGTAGAAAATGGGAATTAAATATCAGTCGAATAAAAATTTCTGCCAGGGAGATCATGAAGTTTCGGTGGGAGTTACTGGGTAATAAAAAAGTGTCTTCCCCATAATCACTAATAACTGCATTTAAAAGAGCAAATTAATTCGGAAGGATTTGCAAAATTTGAATTAAATTTTCAGAGTTATGATGATTAATTCAGATGGAAATTTGAATAACACCATACAACAGTTATGTCACTGAAGATAAATGTTCAGTATTTAAATAACTAAAAAAATATATCGGTTAAAGACTTGAATGTTATCTGCTGTTATGCCCCCACTGAGGATGCCGATGAGGATGAGAAGGATAGGTGTTACGGACAACTTCAGGATGTTTTGAATTCTGTCGAGAAAGGAGATATTACCCTTGCTCTAGGCGACTTCAATGCCAAAGTTGGTACTGACTCTGACCTTTGGGGAGGAATAATAGGCCCTTTTGGTATTGGTAGCTGCAGTGGCAATGGGCAATGTCTTCTACAGGTAAGTAAACTCTGGTTTCAGAATAACTAACACTTATTACAAACACTGCGACATACATAAGTACACATGGATTTCACCTGATGGGCTGCATAAGAATATGATTGATTATATATTAATTAACAGCAAATGGGCTAGTTCTGTTAGGAATACCAGGTCATATAGGGAAGCTGAAATTGGATCTGACCATTACCTTGTTAAAAGTGTCTTGCAACTTAAACTTAAAAAGTGTTGTGCTAGGGTTAAAAAATTTGCTTTTAATACTGAAGCTCTGAAAGACCCAGTTATAGCCAAAGCTTACCATATTATTCTTACTTAGTCATTATGACAGTCATGGTATGCTTACTACTGAAGTTGAGGAAGAATGGGATCATTTTAAACAGGCTTTTTTGGACACTAACAGTATTCTTTTAGGAAAAAGGGAGCAAAAGAGACAATTATGAGTGATAAGGCACTTGAGCTTATTTCAGAAAGAAAGAACTGCAGGAATGTCCTTAATCAATACCCTACTAGTACTAATAGAAAGCATTACAGAGAACTTAATAAATGTGTAAAGGATCAGTTAGCTGCTGATAAGAATCTTTGGCTTGATGGCTTGGCTGACAAAGTCGAGGAAGCAGTTAGACAGCACAACATCAGAGAGCTGTACCAGATAGTTAATGTTTTGTGTGGTAGAAAACGAACAGGTATACAGGCATTGAAGGATAAACAAGATAAGGTTATAGAAGGTGAGGATTCTGTCATGGCTCGGTGGGCTGAGCATTTCAGTGATATTCTAAACAATATGGTTAGTTCTATTCCCATTGTTTGCAATGATGATAGATGCATTCGTGGCTTTAATGTTGGCCCTATAACACAATCTGAAGTTAGTTTGGCTATTTCTAAACTTAAACTTCATAAATCCCCAGGGGTAGATGAAATTACTACAGAAATGCTTGGAGCTGGGAATGTTTCAGTTACCACTTGGATGACTGAAATTCTGAATATCTTTTATGATAAAGGCATGGTCCCTAAGGATTTTACCAGAGCTATTGTTATCCCTATTTTCAAAAAAGTAATCGCAGTTCTTGTGATAATTATAGGGGTATCAGCCTACTCTCTGTTCCAGGTAAAGTTCTTTCCATGACTGTGCTTAATAGAATTAAGAATCTGGTTGACAGTCAATTGCGTGATGAACAATGTGGATTCAGAAGTGGTAGGTGATGTGTGGATCAGATATTTTCACTTAGGCGGATTCTTAAGAAAAGTTCAGAGTTTCAGAAACCTTTGGTTGCTAGCTTTGTTGAGTTCAAAAAGGCTTTCGACTCTGTTGATCAACATAGTTGTGGTCGATTCTGAGATCATATGGTATACCCGACAAGTTAGTTAACATAATGAAAGTTCACTATAATAACACTGAGTTGTGTGTGAGTTGGTAAGGCTTGTAGCAATTGGTTTAGCATTACTTCTGGTGTTCGACAAGGATGCATTTTGTCTCCTTTTCTCTGTAGCTTGGTTATTGATTATGTTATGCGAAATTCACTTCAAGGGAAAGATTTTGGCCTTAAATGGACTGGAATACGAAAATTTCTGATTTAGATTATGCTGATGATTTAGCCCTTTTGGCAAATGATGTTGATGAGATGAACTCTTTCATTCGAGCTGTTGTTGAAACTGGTAGTAGAGTAGGTTTGGTTATAAACAGAGAGAAAACTAAAGTGATGAAAATTGGTCAGGCATTCATTCAGTTAATCTGAATGGTTGCGATTTTGAGCAGGTGTCACAATTTAATTATCTTGGGAGCTACGTAACAGATAATGGTGATGTGTGGCATGAGATTAACAGACGAATAGGGATTGCTGCCGGGACTTTTAAGAATCTATGGAGAGTATGAATAAATAGGCGTATACACCTAAAGACTAAAATTAGACTATAATAGTTTGGTTCTTTGTAGGGTTAGTTATGGTAGTGAAACTTGGACACTTTGTAAACAAGATAACAGGAAACTTGATGCTTTTGATTCCAGATGCTTATGCAGTATCTTGGGCATTAGGCGGTTCAACTTTGTAACTAATGATGAGGTTAGGCAAAGGAGTTTGCAACCTCCTTTAAGCAGCATATTGTGCAGAGAGAGACTCCGTTGGTTTGGTCTTGTTGCCCGTATGGATAATTATAGATTGGCGAATAGGGTTATGAACAGTGTGCCTAAAGGCCTCAGAAAGAAGGGAAGACCTAGGATGTAGTGGGCAGACAATGTCAAACAGGACCTTGTTAGAATTGGTGTGCAGTGGCCAGATGCAGTAGATGTAGCTCAGGACAGACTTGCTTGGAGAACTAAATTGCATGGTCTTGTTGGATCTCTGTAGCCCATGGCTGCTTGAGGATGATGATGATGATTCATTACTCATTAATAAACCATTAAACTGACTTCTTTTACTCACATACTTCTGACTTCTTGTAAAATCTAGACATTATTAAGTAGCCAATATATATGGATGTTGATAAAATTTTGCAGATAAGACCTTGTTGATGTGGGTAGGACTTTTGCTCTCTGTGAAGTGGTCTATCAATAATCACATGAATTACAATTTTTGTTCATTCTAATGTGGGGGTTTAAATTAATATTTTAATGTATATTGCAAAAATATTAGTAAGTTTAGCCCCTAATGATGAACTGCTTCTGTATTGCAAGTGTTAAAAAGTTTGTTACTTGGGAAATATATTAAAGTCTCTTGAAGAAAATGCTATGACTGTTTTCAACAGACTTATCTATTTACAATATTTCCTTGGCCACAGTGACTTATAAACAAGTACTACTTTTGCTTGATCAACCTTGTTTTGATGATAAATTAACTAGGAAAGAATTGAAAAATAGACAAAACTGCTCCTGGATTTTAGAAATTTTTTATTACAGAATGTAAGAATTATTCAATTGGTGAATGCTTAATTGATGTTAGCATGATTTTGCAGGTGTACTTTCTGCACATTCCAAGCAAGTATATGTTGATTAAAAAAAAATTGATACCGACTGACAACAATTTTATTCTGGTTAATTGCTCTTTAAAAATAACCTAAAATTCTCTGCTGTTGAGCAATAAATTTTTAAAGAAACTAGAAATAATATTTTTTATAACCAGACGAAAGGTTGGACTGGAGGAGAAATGTGGCTCTGGTCAATGGTGATTTTATACACATTACTATATACTGCAGACATAAATGCAAGTATTTTGTCTGATAATAAATACCTCCTCAAGCAGCTGCTTGCCACAGAGGTCTGACAGGAGCCTGTCAGTTTATATGCCATTGTATAAGGTCTGAAGATGGCAGGACATCAGCAGAAAAATGACACATACATCCATGCCTTACCCAGGGATCAAACCCAGGTCCCTTAGATCAGTAGCCAAGCATTCTTGGTTGCCATAAATCAAAATTAGCAGACAAGTATTTTAGAGGCTTTGGGATATGCACTTATCAAGCTATATTATTCAAAAAACCTAGTGGTAAAAGCTGTAAATTGCCAACTCTTTGACATCCACTGCAGAAGACTGACCTGTGTCAATTCATGTGATCTCTTAAAGTGGATGCTTACATAAAATATACAATTTACTTTTAGTATCATTTGTTAATTTTGTTAAAATCTGATGGTGGTGGTGGTGGTGGTGGGGGGGGGTAATGACTTTGACTTGGTTGAATTTATATTGAATGATCCTGTGATCCAAGGTTAATTATAAAAACTTAATTTTATGAAATGTCATTCCATTGTTTTTTGTGAGGGGGGGGGGGATTCCAATTCAGATGCATAAAACATATGCTTTCTAGAGTTATTAAAATGGTACACAACCCTGCTTTTCCAAGTATTGCCTCAAGGAAGGTACTTCTAGGTACTTCAAGTTAGTGCCCCTAGGAAAGTACCTAACATGTCATGGAAAATCTGGCACCTGACCACAGAAACCTTGAAAAGACAGTTGAAGCAAGTCATGCCATTAGAGCCAGATAATGGTCACTTTGGGTTGAAGTAACTTGGGCAACTGCTGCCAGCTCTTCTAGTAATGGTTAGTCTCCTGGAACTTTCTCCAAAATGTTAATACCACCTTTCTTGACACATTGTCATCTTGTTACCTCCACCTTTGTCTTGTTGAAGTTCTCCAACAGCTCACCATTGCAAGGAAAATTTAAATGATGACTTGCCGTCCTCAATAAGAATGAGATTAACCCTCCTCACAAGCAACAATTTTGAAGGGGTGTGATCTGGTAGTAACCAGTGTTTTTGTAGGCATTAGTAATTTGTGTGTCATGATCAATTTGATAATCGAAAATTTGCATGTAGTGTTTCTTATAATACCTATTTTTACCTTCAGAGATGCTGTTAAAATATTGATGAAAAATGCACTTACCTTAATTGTGTTTACCAGTGTAGAATATATACTAGATTGTATGCCTCCCAAAATTCAGCTAACAGGACAAAATTTGCATACATGATTTGAAAAGCAAATCCAGGGTTTTATAAAATTTGGTTCTGATTTTGTACCACTAATTTCCCATTGAACAAGCATTGTGTTCATGTTGGTACAGAATTTTGTAATAACATTATGGCATAGAGAAATAATAGGCTTTTTTTACACACAGTAGAGCAATCAATGTGTTAGTCTGGCTGTAATGCCCCAGTGCAGTCTCATGACTGCTATTGAGCACAAGGTCAGTCAGGCAGCTCTCTGGAGCTTTCTGCAGCAGGTGGGAAGACCGTTTCAAGCCAAATTATTTACAGAAGGCTTCACTCAGGATGTCTCTATGACATGGTTAATATTCTCAATCCCTTGCACAGGTAGAGCTGGAGTTGCACATAAGCTAACTATGCTACAGCTTAGGGCCTTGCGATTATGAGGAGTCTAAAAAAAAATTGAGTTTCAAAGTTTATGAATAATATTTTGTGACCATAATCAAATTAATCTATTGTGCAAGCACTCTTCATCTTAGCTTTACAGCCATCAATGTATACCAGTGCAAGTATAATGTTTTCACCACATCAGTTTTTTTTTTTTTCAGTTCTCTTCAATCAGAAAAATAAATATATATTTAGACTTTTTGTAGCCTCTTAAACTTGTCTAGCTTAGGACCTCAAAAGTCTAAGTCCAACCCTACACACAGGAGAGCCTGACAAACACGTTGCATACATTATGACTGGACCCCAGATCAATGGGTGCATGTGCTCATCAATGGTGAATTGCATTTGTTTTCGGGCTTATTTTTCAATGTGTTTAATATGGAGAGAGCAAGGAACTTGTTACCAATTCTACATCAGAACAGCACCACTTAGGCGGTAGTTTGATGCTCTGGGGTGGCATGCCAAATGGATGCCAAATGGACCTTGCCACATTTTTACCAGACACTGACTAGTTGGAGATAGAGATGATATTCTTTAATGCTACATAAATCTTTTCAGGGGTGCTGCTGGCCCCCAGTTTATTCTGATGGACAATAATGCCTTCCCTCATAGGATTCAGACAGTCAAGAAGTTCCTTGAAAGTGAGAATATTCAGTGGATAAATTGACAAACCTCTACCTGAACTCTATATAGCATGCATGGGATGCACTGGTGATTCATTGGGGGTTGCCAAACCTGTCCAAGAACCCTCCCAGCTTTGATCCTGTTCTCTCAGGAAAAGTGGGTTGTGGTATTTTACCTCAGAGAGGAACTTTTTTTTTGCACACAGTGGACTAAATGGCCAGATTACAAGCTGTCTTTGCTCTGGTTTGTGGTAAAAACTACTGGCTGGTCAGATTTTTCTGAATTTCTCCACCCTTGTTTATGACATGACTACTTTAAAATATTATATCAAAATGAATTCTACCTATCATTGCATTTATGCTTGACATTTGTCAGTTTGGTTTTTTGAAATCTGTTTATCATGTCTCAAATTCACAGATCAATTGTAATAATTTATATGAAATAATTAAAATTAGCCACTTACTGTGCCTTTTGACCATCAGACTGCATTAACTCTTTATTTTCCCTTGCCAAATAGAAAATAGGCAAACTAAAATAACCCAGAATGAGGCTCATAGCCCATGAAGTGCTTTTTCATGGGTAATGAAACATTATATCAAACAATTATTAAGACACTCTTTACAAAATGGAAATAATTGCAATAAAACATTGTCACTGAGAAAGAAAAAAAATCCTCTAAATTTTAAATTACATATCACAATTAATAGTTAATGTGGTTCCCTGAATTTCCACTAAACTAATAAATGTCTTCATGAGAAGGATTTGTCCTTGTGCTCAATTTTGGTATAAAAATTTAATCTGAAACATTTGTTAGTCCCTAATAAATTATGGCAAATCTTTAGATTGCAAAATTGGCAGATGATCAAATGTCAGTAGTAGTAATAGGTTACCTATTGACTCAAACTAATGTAAAAATGTTTCTATTGGAGAAATCAATAGTTTTGTGGAAAAAATGAGTTTTGCTGATCTGTAGGACTTTAACCCAGGAATCTCCAGATTCTCTGGCATGAATTAGGAAGATGTGGGTTCAAGTTTCATGAAACTGCAAAACTTTTTCCACAAAACCATTTATTTGATCAAATATTTTAAAAGATTAAATGCTCACATTACAAATAAGCAGCTTCATTATTAAAATCAATTATATTGTTTACTTTCAAACTCAATGTCTGATAACATTTGTATTCAAGTTTTTGCAATTCTAACATAAATAATATAATAAATGACCCTTTAAGTAGCTGCTTGCCACAGAGGTCTGACAGGAGCCTATCAGTTTAAAATGCCATAGAGAAAGATGTGTGAGGAAGGCAAGACAGCAGAAAGACAAAAGAAACATCCATGCATTACCCAGTGCTTGAACTCGGGTCCCTTTGATCAGTAATCAAATGCACTAACCACTATCTATATTTATTAAATGCAAATTATTTTGTATTCATGTATTTCCATCATTTAGAATCTGTAGTAGGAATGATGCAATTTGGCCTAGTTGCCCTTGTGCCATTAAACACCAAATAACAGTAGTAGGAAACTAGATTGGTTTTCAAATATTATGAATCTATTGATAGAATAGTAGTCATTAGTGTCTTTAATACAGTCATTAAGATTGCTTCTTTTCTCTAGATGCATTAAAAACTGTTCACAATTTAGTACATATCTGACAATTTACATTTACAAAGTATTTTGGATCAGTTCTGAACTAGTGTGATGCTGCAACTGTAGAATTTTGTACTTTTTGTTAATCTGTTGTAGATCTTAGAAAATAATTATAAGGATGTCTCTTTAAGGGCATATAGAGATCAGTTACCTTATAGGTATGGTGGAGATATGAAGGGAATAGTGAAATGTCTAGGGCTATTATCAGTTTTGTAGGATTTTACAATTTCAAATCTAAGTTTTGTAGTTGATTAAATGTAAGCAATGGAACTAATATTAGAGTTAATAACCATATGACACAACTGCAAACTTATTCTGCTGCACTCTGAAATGTAACAATACAACAACAATCAAAAACTTTCACAAAGATGGGTCTATTTGTTGATTTTTTTTATAATTCATTAATGCTTAAAACGTTTCCACCCCAAAATACGTATGTTTAAGTTTCCACCAATCAAAATTCCTGTCTCGTGACTTAAATATTGTAGAATGTATTGGCACAAATGGTTAATCAACATCAGAAACTGGTATAAGATTCTGTTCTTGGTTAATAATTGAATTTTAACTCGTAAAGTGCCAAAAAACCTTTTTGCTTCTCAAAATCATACAAATGGCTTTTCATTACAGATTTAAATTTTATATGTTTACCTGCCAGTTTTTCCATTTTTTTTTTTTGTCTTTATTTGTTCAGAATTAAATTCTTTGGGTGTATGACCTATCTGTTTATTAGTTACTTTATGATAAAGTTCAGAAGTTACACTGAAGGTTAGATTTATGGTTTAAAGATAAACTTCATTGCATTATAATAGTTAATAAAGCTGTATACTGAATTTTGTGGTCCTGGTATTTTGTTGCTCAAACAGAAGATGGACAAATGGAAAGAAATTCTCTAAAATATGTAGATTGATAAGTATAAATTTACCCCCTTTTAAATGTTGCCAAAGATCACACTTCTAATATTTGTCTAAAGTTTTTGACATTTTTTCATAAATAGTGAAGAATCATAATTTTTAGTTCACAAAGTTCCATAAAACGTAAAAAATTACTCTAAAAGTACCTTTAGTATTAACTCTTTAAAAAGGACTTGATTTGCAATAAAAGTAAATAATAATCTCAGTATATCAATGAAAATTTTCAGTCATTGTACAAAGTCACTAACAAAAACTGAAGGAAAAAGTCCCATATTTAGCAGATGGAGCACAAAAAGTGCAGTACTTGATAATACAGAAACTTTCTCATTCACTCGTGGGATTAAAAAAAGTAAATGTGCTTTGACTATAATATCACAATGTATGGAACTTCTGCATAAAAATTCATTGCTGGGAACATCAATAATGTTAGTGTTCAATATGCTAAAAATCTAAGTATTCCTCTACTATCAAGATAATGATTAGAAATGGAACTTTTTCTTCAATCTTTGTTATTGACTTTGCACTCATTTCATATTAGTTAACATCCTATTAATCTTTTTGCACAATGCTAACTTAGTGTTAAAAGTACCTGTTATCAAGTAACTAAAATGTGACCTTTGGTTAACATTTTATAGAGGTAAATTTGTGCAACTTACATTTTATTCTGTATATCTTTCTGTACATTGCTAAGAGGATAATTTTTAATATTGAACCTTTGAAAGATTCAGTAATAGCCAGAGCTTACCATGATAAATTGATTGGTCATTGTGATGAGAAAGAATGGAGGTGGGACTGTTTTTAAGCAGGTTTCACTTAAAACTAATAGCACTGTTTTGAGTAAAAAGAGCAGAGACTTAGATAGGGGGGGGGGGGAGAGCAGGAAAATAAATGGATCAATAGCCTCAACATAGTTATAAAGAAAAGTAATAAATGTTAATTTTAGAATACTCTGGCATAAATCTGAAGAGAAACGAGTTCTAATCCCACGTGTCAGCAAAATTCTTTTATTCTACAAAGCTAATTATCAAATACTGTTTATAAAGTTGCTAGAAAACACTAGTTTTCAAAGAATTTTGCTCGAATTTTTTATTTTACAGCTTTATAAACAATTAAAAGATACATTTCATTGCATTATACACTATAAATATAACTATGAATGTAATTTCTGAACTTTAGTCATGAAGTAACTAAAACAGATATAGGTCATATATACAAGTCGTATCAGAATATGACCACCCACGGAATCATATTGTACCCACCCAGGTGCATCACAGAGTGCATATGACAAGGTCAACCACACTAAGATATAAGTGGCCATCCAGGACAGATGAGCCATAGTGCATAACATGAGCACAATGGGCAGAGGTATTGATTTGATGGATGTTCAAAAAGGAATGGTCATTGGCTACCGAGCCAAGGGTGGAAGCATCTTGGAAACAGCAGACTTCGTGGGCTGTTCACAAGATGCTGTAGCAGGAGTGTACCAAGAATGAACCGCTGGCACACAGAGTACCTCCAGATGTTTTAACTGTGGAGCCCCAGAGGAGAACGTTGCCTCCATCGAATGGTAAAGGATGATCAACGCACAGCAGTGCAGCAATTGACCACTCAAATGAATGCTGGGGCACCCAGGTACGTGTCCCCAATAACAGTAGAGCGAACCCTGTTACACATGGGTCTCCGGAGTCAACGCTGCGTAAAGGCACCCATGTTTACCAAGGCCCATCAGCAATGATGCCTGCAATTTGCATGGGACTGTCATTGGACAGTGGAAAAGGGTTGCCTTCTCTGACAAATCGAGGTTTCTACTCCACAGAAGTGATGGGTGGTGACAGATACTAAAATATTGACATCAGACACACGAGAACCAACACCCAGACATGCTTGTTGGTCAAGTACAGGCTGGCAGTGTGCATGTCTGGGGGATGTTTTCCTGGTATGACCTGGGACCACTGCTACTACTGGATGGGTTCCTGAATGCCAATGGCTACCTGTCCATCCTCACTGACCACATGAATCCTTTCATGTTGGACATTTACCTTGGTGGTGGTGTCTACCAACAGGACAATGCACCCTGCCATGTTGCTAAGGTGGTGTGTGTGACTGGTTCCAGGAACACGAACAACAATGTCTCCATTCACCCTTGACCAGTGAAATCACCAGACCTCAATCCCATGGAGCACTTGTGGGACAATTTGTATCAACAGATTCAGCATGCAGACCCACAACCATATCATCTCTGGAACCTCCATGCTCTGCTGGAGTCCGAATGCACACGTGTTCCTCTGGCAACCTTTCAGGGCCACATTGCATCCATGCCACATTATCTTGCCACTGTCATCCAGGCCAAGGGTGGTTATTCCCATTATTAGGTAGGTGGTCATATTATTCTGATATGACTGTATGTACCAAAATGGAAGAATTTAATATGAATAAATTTTGTAATATCAAAAAATAGAGCTTTTTAGCTCCATGGGTGTCACTCTGAGTTTGGGGTGACAGTGAAGTGGCATTTTCACATTAATTCACCATAGTTTGCTTATTAAACTGTTAATATTATTTCATTAAGGAGATTCATTTTCATAATATTAATCTTTTTTACTAATTATTAGCTTCATATAATTCACTATGCAATTCTGAAAATTAAACTTTAAACCTTTAATGCCCATAATGGTCAAATTTGTAATGGGCTAGTCCAAATATTTTTTTTTTTGTCTTTATCTCTACCCTTTTCAGAGTTTTTTTTTTTTGAGTGTTTAAAGGGTCAAAAGGAAATCTCCAGCACTTGCACATTTCATTGGTTTGAATTTCAATTTGAAATGGCTACCTAGGTTATTCTTTACATTAAGTTCAATACAAAAGTGCTTCTCTTGGGATGTTTTTTTAGACTCGGTGGTGATATAAAAACCAGGTTTTTTTAGATTCTAAGACAAATGAACAAAACTGAAATGCATCAACTGATATCTTGTTATATATGTAAATGGCAGAATGAGAAGGATAGAAACTGAAAGTGGAGATGTAACATGCCATAGAAGTGGCATTTTAACTGTTAAACTGTAAATATAAATCACAGAAAAATAATTAGCTAATTGTTCTTTCCATACAAAATATTAGCAGTTAATTTCTATGCTAAAGCAATGTTAAATTTATTTTCAAATACACCAAGATGGGCTATTTTGTGTCACCACATAATTTTGCCTAGATTTGAGTGACTTGTGTAATGAAACTTTCCCACAGAGTAGAAGGCAGTTCTAAGTTACTTCTATTTTTTTCTTTTTCTGTTATTTGGGATTGAATTTTTTTTAATCAAAATTGCTCTGGAAAAAAAAATCTAGTATATTACTTGTTCTTTTCAATAATGAAGAAAAATGTTTTTTTACTTGAAACCATTACAAAAATTAAAAATGGATAAAAAAAAAGCCTGTACCTTACTAGTTAAGTGGTGTGGGGGAAAGGGGGAAAATTGCTAGCAATTAAGTTACTTATAGTTGGAAAAGCCAATTGAGAAGGGCGAAATTTTAGTACTTGGCATCACTTACATTATCTAAGGAAATATTCATTATGATAGGAAAATGCAATTATTACACGAAGTTTAAAATGTTTTTGAACTGGATAAACCAGGTATAATTTAGACAAAAGGTAGTAAATAGTTTTCCCATACTACTGTATAAAGTAATGCTATCTTGCACCTGAAAAGTACTTTCGAATTAATAGAAAAAGTTAGTAGCGAAACATGTAGAGAATGTTTGTTGCCTAGGAGTTTTTGTTTCAAGTGCATCATACCGAATCTGCCCACTACACACAGTAATGTGTTTGCCTTTATGAAACATATCTTACAGTGCCAAAGAATAGAAATTTTACTAGTTGACTAACTTTGCACAAAAATCAACGGAGCAGTCATATTATTTGGATTTTGATAGGCTTATTTTGCAAAAACTTCCTATTAACGTTTTCTTGTATTACTGGTTTAACATAGATCAGTGTTATAACCAGTAATTATCCTCCAGACCTGCATCTTAAATGCCATTTCAAAGCTTTATAACAGTTGCTTTGGCAAGATTATCATGTGATCAAAACAATGACAATAGTATGAGCAAAATGCAATCTCACTTTTTTTTTCACTAAAATTCTTAAGTTATCTAATTTAAGTTCAGTAAATTGTGCTAAAAACTTTGAATTACTGTATTATTAGTTGCAATTAAAGTTAACTCAAAAATATTTTTCAGGATCCACCTCTGAATTTCAGCTTGCCATCGGATGCCGCAACAGACGATAGTACTTGTAATGGCACAGCAGATACCCAGCATCTATCCCTTTCATTTGATAACACTGAAGTATCTTTTATTTTTGTAAGTAAGCATGAACAAGTTTATGTGGAAAATATCATCTTCATATATGGAAAGCTTTTTAGTAAGTAATATTTCGAATTTGTTAATTTTACTTTCTGAAGTATATTTTCTAGGAATGCTCACTGAAACAGTTATGTAACAACTTATTATAGTTTTTGTAAGGCTGTGATTCATTTGTTCTGCATTATCATGATAGCTCTGATTAAATCATAATAAAATCATATGCTGAAAATTAGATAAGATTCACACATATGCAATTCTAATGTACAAAGTCCCAAAAGTCTTACTAATGAGTGAGAAAAGTAAATAGTCATCATTGCCAGTGTTCAGATGACTAAATATCGGAGCTTGGCTGCAGAGCATTCTTTGATTTTTCTTTTTATGCTTATGTAAAGATTCTTTAAGAGGAAACCTGTTTGAGTATTAAATTATGCTATAATCTCTGAGGAAAAAGTACTTCTTGGTAAGATGCATGCCTGTGACCAGTGAATGCAGATTGAAGATTAATATGGATGCAGGTTTCTGTGTAGTAGAAATACAGAATGGTAATAGTATAGGCAAAGAAATGTGAAAGGGGCAGGTTGAAGGCATTTGGGCAAAAATTGCATTTTTAAGAAATTTTTTTGTTAATGCAAATTCAAGGAATAAACTGGGTTATAACCAAAACCAGTTTTTTTCTTCAGTTTAACAGTTTTGTTTGTCCCAGGACATTTTTGTGCCTCTGCAGTGGTTGGAACAGTTTTGGGACTAGAGAAGAAATTAAAAGTTCCCTTACACTGGATGGTTTGCAGTAGAGACAATCCTGTGGACCAGCGAATGACACTTAAGACAATTTTTTGGAATAAATAAACTCTCCAGACAAAAATATTAGTCATCTCCCGCTGTAAGAGGGTTATGTCCGTTTGACAGCAACAGAGGGTGCATCAGTAATAAATGCTTCCTACAAATAGCTGTGCATTACAGGGTTCATACAGTGACAAGAAGTGATTGTGTGCCACATGTTAGTCGCTCCATGAATCATGGGTTGCGCCAAAGATGTGAATGAGTGGCAAAAAGGTATTGCATTTTAGCCAAAGGACAGTGTGCAGGTGTTGAAATATACTGTCCGAAGGGTCTTCCAGCAGTGGCATACATTGCAGTCCACCACTAATCATCGCCAGAACTGCGGCAGAAATACTATGCTCACCAATAGGGACCATTGCAGTGTGTCGTGCACTGTTAGGGCAAACCACTTTGCAATGAGGCAGGAATTGCTCCAGTCAGTTAATGCAGGCCTACAACAAGCTGTTTCCAAATGAACACTCCGAAGGAAACTAAGTGCCATGGATATCTGGAGCCGAGTGCTGTGGAAGAGACCCATGTTAACAGCTCTGCACAAGGCTGCACAGCTAAAGTGTGTGTGACGCCACAAAGACTGGACTGTCAACTCTTGAAAGCGTGTGATCTGGTCGGATGAGTTAAGTTTTTGCTTGTACTCGAATGATGCAAGGCGATAGTTACATCTCATTAGCCACATGAAGCCTTCCATGCAGACTGTGTGCAAGGTTCTGTTCAAGCTGGAGGAGGCTCTGTGGTGTTCTGGGGGTTTTCACTTACAAGGAAATGGGTCCTTTGGTTGCAGTGGCATCACATTTGAACCAGAAGGACTATGTGGAGGTACTGGATGAGCACATGTTGCCTTTTGTGCAGCATCTCCACAGTGAACACCAGAAGGATACCCCAGTCTTCCAAGATGACAATTGTCGCATGCACAGGGCTCGAAGTGTCGGATTGGCATGACAAGCATTCTGAAGACTTTGAACATCTCAACTGGCCTGCCAAATTCCATTGAAAACTTGTGGGACTATTTGGGGCAACGAGTGAAGCGCCATCCCAGCCATCTGGCCAAACTGCGGCATTTGCTGCTGGAAGAGTGGATGAATATTGATGTGCACTACATCCGCACATTAGTGGCATCCATGCCAGACAAGGATGTCTGCTGTTCTTTGGCCGCACGGAGGTGTTATGTGCTATTTATTAGGTGACATTCAGCCAGGGGTGACTAATTTTTTGTCTGGTAAGCTTATTTTTACTCATTATGATGAATTTGTAGAAAGCTTATCTTTTTCCTGTACAGGTTTTTGCTAGCTTTTTGAGAGGTGAAGTTGTTGACTCAGTCAGTAGTGCCCCCAGCTCAGAATCTGCAGTTCCCAGGTTCAAGTCCCACCAGTGCCAGCAATTAAAATTTCTATTAAATCCCCCACCCTGCCTTCGGTCAGTAGGGTACAGTGATGGGCTTGGAAATGTTACCGCCTGTCAGATGGGATGTTTCCATCTGCATGAGAGCCATACTCTGTGCATGTTTAAAAGAACACTGGAATGGCTTTGATGGGAGGTTATCATCTAACAGCTATCCAATGGGTCCCCTTTCCCCAGCCCATGGGGTCCTTGTGACCTGGCTATTTAGTCCATTGTGTGCAAACAAATTGCCACTCAGAGCTAAAACAACCCAGCTAAGCCTTTTTGCATTTTTATGTAGCAATTTTCTCACCCTTTTAAAGTACAATTATTAAAAAAAAAATTGGTTTTGAACTATTTTTCCCATTTCAGTTTTTTTTTTTTAAGTATTTACAATTGCAAATGCACAGTTAGCTCTAAAATGTTTAAATCACTGTCTGAAAGCAGGCAATTTGTATGTTTAAACTATAGTTTGTCATGGTCCTTCGATGATCCATTATAAGAATATTATATAAAGTACCATTTTATTAATATTTATTGGGGTGGTATATCCATTGAAGAGGTGCTTTTGTGACATCAAGATAACTGCATTTCATGATTAAAAGTAGTTGAAGTACATCTGATATTCATCCTCATTGATTTAACTGATTAATTTGAAACTGTAAGAGGTGGGGGTGGCTCAGTCAGTAGCGTGCCAGGCTCTTAATCTGTAGTTCCCAGGTTCGAGTCCCAGCTGGGTCAGCGTTGAGATTTATCTCCGCCCTGCCCACGGTCAGTAGGGGACACCAATGGGCTTGGAAAGGCCACTGTCTGTCGAATGGGACATAAAGCAGTGGCCCCGTGTGTGGGAGAGTCATACCCTGTGCACGTTAAAGAACACACTGGATGGCTTTGACGGGAGGCTACCACCTGTCTCCCAACAGCTGTTCCAGTGGGTCCCCTCCCCCAACCTTCTCTGAGCCTTCAGGGTCCATGTGACCTGGCCATTTAGCCCATTGTGTGCAAAAAGGTGCCGCTCAGAGGTAAAACAAACCAATTGAAACTGATAGCTGTCTACTATGTCATTTCATTGCAAGTGAAGAATGAAATACTATTTACTTCTCAGTAAGAGATGTCAGCCTTTTCTTGGCTGCCCAGTTCTCTATCATTCTTAAGGTGAGTTACTTCCTATGTTTGGTCAGTTTTTCTAAACTTGATAGTTGGCTTCCATAAGAATCATTTTAATGAAGTTTTTGATAGGATTAGAATTGTACCAATGCTACATAAGAAATGTGTATCATGTATCCCTGTGCAAGACTACTTTTGGAGCTTTTTTTTTAATTTAAAATCATATTCACCAACTGGGAGTAAATCACATTAAAATCAACTTCATATTACTTGTAATTGAAAGAAGACAAGTGTAATTCACGTATAACTTCCCAAAACAGTGAAACACTGACCTTGTCATGTTTTGCAATCAAGAGGTTATAGCAAGTGGTCCATTTGGCCACATGCAAAAGCTTATCCCTTTGTAAGGCACACATCTTGTTATCTATTTATAGCAGTATGTCATACTCTCATCTACAAAGAAACAAATGTTCCATGATTTTTAAGGGAATGTATTTGAAAATATATTTCAATAATAGCAAAATTTAATATAGAATAAAAGCATATTTTTTTTACTGTATTAACCTACATTTAAGTTTAGTTTTCACATGCATGACTTAAAATCTGTCATGCCTATAATTTATTTTAATTTTAGTGAAGTCTTTTTCTCCATTTTTGTAAAAATGTTTAAAAGAATGGATACTGTTGGAATATAATAAAATAAAATGTGATGGAAATAGTATTAAAAGCAAAGGTAAGGTTTTTTTTATGGATGAATAGTTTAAGTAGTTTCTGCATACTAAAAGGATGAAATAAATACTAATGGATTTTTCTAGTTTTTGTTTCTTGATAGGCTATGTAATATGTTTTAATTTGGTATAGATTTCTTCCTGTACATGATTTCATCTCCCCTCCTTAGATGAAACACTTACAAATCAGAAGCTCTTTCCTGCTACAGTTGGAAAATCTTATTTGTGCAATTCTCAAAGACAAGTGAAGATGGAAAATGTTACCATGACTTTCCAAACAGTTCATCTGCAGGCGTTTCTCTCAAAGGATAATGCTGGATTTTCCACTGGTTAGTTTTATTATTTATCTTTTATTCATCTATGTATTTTAGTATCCTTGTAAATGATATGTAATTTGTATGGGACCACCAGATTCTGTACAGCTTACTCTTGTCATAAAGCAATGCAAGGGTTTGAGCACAACCCCACCCCCTTTTTTGGGTCTGGTGGGGGTTGGATGGGGACACAGTCCCCACCCCATTTTTTGGGGGTGGGGACCCCCCAAAATAAAAACTTAAATATATGCTTTTTATTGTCATAACTCATTAACTCCAATTGGCTGAATTTGAAACAGACTAAAGAGTGCTATCTCTGCCTTTATTATCCTCTACCCCTTTTTCAGACTTCTTGGACATTAAAGCAACATGAGCTTTCATTTGAGGTTTGATCTCCTAGCCTTTCGCACATATCCCCCCAAAGGGGCAAAATATGTAAATGATTGCTGAGTGTATTTACATTTCAAAAACGTCTGATCATGTGTTACTATAAATTGCATTCCACCTTTCTGTCCCCCCCCCTCTCCAAGTCAAATTTCATAGGAGTTGATCTTAACGAATTGTATGTGAAGTGAAAGCTTGCAACATGGAATCATCTATATATTTTTGGTAGTTTAACTTGAGTTAAACTGAAGCAACACTAGGTAAATCTACTAGCAATAATAATTATGCAAGTTTGCATTAGTAGAGGGTGATATTGAATTAAATAAAATTACAGAATGTATATTTGCCAAAAATAGGCATTTCAGACTGTTATGCAAAAATTATTTTAAGAGTAAAAGTTCTCTTAAATATCTCGTCAAAGTAAATTCATTCTCTACAGAGGAATACAGATAGAATAACCTTTATTTTTTATGAGGTTTTAAGTATATGGAAATCAATATCAAAAGAGAATAGTATCAAAGTATATGCTAATAATTCTGAAATAGTAGATAACCAACTTTTAAAATTATCTCATAAATTAGTTTTTAAAATTAGGATGTACTAATTTGTTATTAGACTTAAAAGGCCAACATTAAAGTGATAGATTTTATCCTAATGATTTATAGTAAACATTGTTTCATGACTTGATGCAGTTCATCTTATCAAGATTCTTTTTTTTTGTCTTGTATGTTTTTCCATGCAACTGATAAATTGTGTTTTAACTTCAATAATAAATGTTGGCTTACTGTCATATTTTGAGCAACTCAATGACAATATTATTAAGAACATTATCTAGTATCATGCAGGACTTTTGTTTGCATGTATAACAGCTGCTAAGGTTATATATGGCAATGACTCCAATAGATTGCGGATATATTTATGTGGAATATGTAGCTAGAGAAAATACCTTAACTCGGACATACGGAATGAGAAAGTTCTGAGTGTTTTGGTGTTGGGTTTATATCATTGACCTTGGGAGTAGTGTATCATGATGCATCCAGAAAAATTTGATAAGGCATATCTTCAACATACCATGAGGTGTCACAGTAGGAGAGTGCAATTGGTTAGTGATGTTGTGATAAGTTAGTTTCCTAATTCCAAATTTACTTAAGTAAATTTGGAATTAGGAAAATAAGAAAAGATATAGTCAGTATTATTGGTAATAGAAATAATGCTAAAAACTTAGTTAACATGATGTGTTACTATTTGATAATTGAAGTCACTATCTATACTCAGTGCGTTATTCTGTCATAACAGTTTTTGCCAAAAAGAAAGTAGTTACCACTATTTGACTTATTAGCTTGCCATGGCAGTGTATGTACAACTGGGATTAATGTTATTTTCCTTGATTGTTCACTGTTCTCTGGCAGCTACAGGCTGTTGGAAACATTTCCTGGCAGTCCTGATCTCCTTTATGGCAATGGATTAAGTAAAAGTATGTATACTCACAACCATGTATAATAATTTTGACTCAACAGTTTTGTTAATGCGATTATAAAGATTTTAAACTTGTTTCACTCGACACCAAGAAGAACACCTTTAGAAAATAATTCCTTTCTGATGATATTCTGGTGCAGGGTGAGATGCAAAAGTTGTTTTCAATGTAATTTACCTTATAAAATGCTTATGGACCAGAATCGTCATTGTACATGGTTGTGTATATGCCAGTACTTAATTCAATGCAGTTAGATTAGAACTGCCAGGAAATGGTTCCAGCAGCCAGAGGACAGCAAACAACAAAGTGAAACATGGATCCAAGCTGTTAACCTGCCATGGCAAACAGATAATCAAATGGTGGAAACTCTTTGGAAAAAATTGGCTAGGGCACTTGGTATAGTGTAGTAGTGTGCTTTATTAATGGTTTTAATTATCGTGAAGACTAAAAATATAATTTGTGTATAAGTATCTTAAGGTCTGTTGTCTTCTTTGGTGTATATGCCTTGTGGATGCAATTGGGCATTGCATGCCTTATGGATGCAACTGTGCACTGCATGCCTTTACTTGAACTTTTAATAGTCAATAATTAATCATCCCAATGCAGTAATAAGTAGATAACTATTTACTTCATGAGTGTTTTGATCATTGTTTTTCAGAGCCAAAATAATTTGCTCTATAGTGTCCTGTAAATTACCTTGAATAGGTGTTTTATGGATGAATAATTAAACTTTGGTCTCCAGAATATCTTAAATATATACATGTGAGAAGCTACTGCATTAAAGTAACATTTCAAAACTATAGAGGTTTGTACTGAAAAATATTCAGTGTTTCATTAATTCACTAAAGTAACAAATTTTGCAATTGTAATTCTTGCATTTGTCAGTATTATTTAATTTGTCTCATAATGTTTATATAATTTCTGATCTCGTACAATCTACTAATACATCCAAAAATTTTGGTATATTTACTCTGAACAATTGTGAAGTGAATGCTTCTGAATTCCTACTTCTATAGATATGAAAACCTTCCAGTAATATCAAAAAAACTATTTAAGCATTAATAATATTTTATTCCAAAATAAGAAATGTCACTGAATGTTACAACATTTCTTTTTCAGCTGAAGACTGTGATGAGAAAGTGAGCAATATTGTTCCAATTGCGGTGGGCTGTGCCTTGGCTGCTTTAGTTATCATTGTACTCATTGCTTATTTAGTAGGCCGTAGACGTAGTCGCCAGAAGGGATATCAGTCTGTTTAAAGATCACGTAAACACAATTGTACAGCAGACTCTTTAAGTCCCTTGCCACACTAAAATGCTGGCAATGTTGATATTCAAAGTTTTTGTGTGTAAAGAAACTGTGATTGCAAGTCAAAACTTAATCTCCTGAAGATTGGAGCTCAAAGATTTCGGCCTGATATACAGAAGAATCGAGAGAAAAAAAGTAGAATATTTTCTGTAACTTAAGTAGTTTAACTCTTCATTGGCATAAAAGTTATATAAAATATATCAAAATTGATGTAGGGACCAGGGACTAGATAAATACCGATTTTCAGCATGTAAAAAGCTATCTTTTCACGCATAGTATATAAAATTACTGCACAAAGCAGGGGTGTTTCTTATTCATATTCCTGTTAGGCCTCTGTGGCAAGTGGGCTGCCTGAGGATTTATATTTTTTATTTCGTGATGCAGGTGTACTTGTACAAAAAAGCTATTACAATAATTCTTTTCTGCATATGACATCTAATTCCAGAGAATGGTTTTCTGATATGTCCAATTGTGTTGCTTGAAAAGTTAAAGCTATCATTTTCCCTAGTTAATAAATGCCCTGTACATACTATGTAAAATTAGTGAATGGTTGGTGTGGTTTTTTGAAAGTCAGTTTATAGCATTGGAATAGTGTTGTCAGTTATAACAATTTTAGTATTTTAATTATTGCCACAATTTAAGTACTTGAAATGTTTTGCCTTTTTCCACGTGTAATTTGTTTGCTTTAATAAAACCTTTCACTTAAAAATAGTGTTATAAATTCATTAATTGAAAAAATGTCATTTAACCCTTAAAGACACTACAGTTCTCAGGAAACTTTATAGCAAGTTTTTTTTTTTATTAACCATAAAATATAACAAATTACATTTAGGACAATAACATGGCCTACTTTTGTTAGAGCTGTTATCCTGAAGTAACTTTTAGTTTTCACATTGGAAACACTTCAAAATTAATATGGCACTTGATGGGTTGTGGAAGCTCTTCAGAATAATTCTGTAGGTTATTTTATGAAAAGAACCAACTAGCATGATGTGTTTATTTTGAGTAAACAATTAACAATGTGTATTAACGTTTGTCCAGGAAGGGTCTGAAATATTTGGGTTCGTGAAGTCCTTTTGTGTGGCATGCAAAGAGTGCATTCTATCTTCAACATGGTAGTGAATCGTGGTTTAGTAGATTGGTGATTGCAATTACCTTGCATATTAAGATGAATCCACCTACAAACGAAATTTAGTTATGTTTTAGTATTAAAAGTATATAACATTTAAGTACTATAAAGCTGCAATATAAGTATGTTTTATTGTTGCTTATAATAAAATGGACAGCCATATATTGAAGTAACTTATTTATCAATTACGGGATTTGAGTTTTTGAGACACTTGGTCTAGGATATTATAAATAATAGCATTAGCAACAAAATTCAAAGAACAGAAAATTTTTAGTTAGGCAATAATGGGGAGATCAAAAACTAAAGTACCTTTATTTACGCACGAGTCTTCTACAAACTTGCAGTATCAATTATGCACTGTGCTTCATGATGAATCTCTAAATGTGTGGTGTATTTTGCATCTGGTGAGCTTGTGCAGGTTTCTCCTACATGCAGTAAAAAACTGTCAATGATACATTGGGTATTTCAGCCCTATCCCCAGTGTTGCTGCAAGACAATGGGATATTAATTGTAGATTTCCGTGGCATAGTTTGAACAAGTTCAATTCTTAGTTCTGATTTTGAATCTTTGATATAAATAGGTTGAATATCAGTTTAATTGTCAATCCATAAAGTTTATATATATCTGCAAAGGATCATAAAATATTTTCAGCTGACATAGCAATGCTTAACAAATGCAAGTACAATGCATAGGAACTCCAAAATATTCTTTGGATTACATGGATTGTTAGAATAAATCTTGTTATATAAAACATTTAACCCAAAACTATTACAGATGAATAGTAATATTAGTGATGTAAAGTGCTGCTCGGTCACAGGCTAAAGTAACCAGCTTTCCAAAGCAGAAATGAGGGATGTTTCGGCCTTTGACCAGCTTTGTGAATGGTAAAAGCGGGACACTTCAAATAAGTTTCAATTACATGGTAGAATTTGTTCGATTCTTGAAACAGAAAAGCGCCATATTTTCATGGAATAGTTGTAGATAAGATTAATGGATATCGTAATTAAAAGGGGACAAACAATACAACATTGAAATTAGCAGATACAATAAAAGTTTTAAAGTAAACAGGCAAAAAAAAAAATTCATGAATAACTAAATGTGCAAAAATCTCGTTTCATTTTTGCAGAAACCTACTTTTCTTACAGCTTTCGGGTAATAGTGTTCACACCACAAGTGGCAAGCTTCCACTGATATGGTTCAAATGTCTGTTAGTCACTTTCATGCGAAATAAGTGTTGACAAGTTAGTTTACTGGATATAGCACGCTTGGCTACTGATCTAAGGGACCTGGGTTCGAGCCCCGGGTAAGGCATGGCTGTTTGTCGTTTTTCTGCTGAGGTCCTGCCATCCTCTGACCTACTATGGCATATAAACTGACTCCTGTCAGACCTCTGTGGCAAGCAGCTGCTTGAGGGGGTATTTATTTTTTTATACTCAGGGCGGGCTCAGTTGGTAGCATGCCAGGCTTATAATCTGTAGTTCCTAGGTTCTAGTTCCACTTGTGCCACCATATTATATTTTATATATAATATTTATCTTCGCAAAATTCCACAGTCAGCCGTGGGCGGGAGAATCGTACCCTGTGCATGTTAAAGAACACGTTGGATGGCTGGAGGCTACTATCTGTCTCGTAACAGCTATACATTGGGTCCCTTTCCATCAACCTTATCGGGGTCCTTGTGACCTTATCATTTAGGCCATTGGGCAGAAAGTGCTACTCATAGGTAAAACGGCCCAACTGATATAGTGAGGGCCGTCTGCGAGAGGTGCTTCAATCTCGTGACTAGTTGTGGACTGTCGCGTTCTCCGGAATGCGGTCCACGAAAAGATCGTAAAAAGAGAAATTTCGGTTAATTTTGATAACGTAATTCAAAATTTTGCGGCGAAAAAGGCGAGAAAAATTATATTAACACCGAGTATATAAATATTACACAAGTTGTATGTAGATATGTACCGCACTTGTACTTATAATAAATAATTTATTAATAGAAGTACACATAAATGGGCTTATTTTTTTTGGCCTCGCAAAAGTTCACGCTGGCCCTGCTGTGTCACTCCTTTAAAGTCATTGTTCCTGATTGATCCTAAGATTTTAGACAACTGCTGGGAAATGTTTTAGGGAAGGATAAAATAATAAATTTGGCTTTTGGGGCAACATGTCTAAGGTAGGGTGACCAGATTTTGAAAGTAAAAAACGGAACGTTCAAAGGACTGACAGAAAAATGCTTCAGTAGTAAAAAGCGCAAGCACGCTAATCGCTCAGCCACCGGAAACGCGTATATTATTGGAAGATACTTTTTTTTTATGGAACACCTGACGTGGAGGCGCAAATGATTGAAAAAGTGATTGTACTGCACATTCTACGGTATAGGATCCCCTTAATGTATATTCTAGAAATATATGGGGGGAGATAGTCGATAATTCTTTGATACACTGTGTTTACTCGCATAATTCCTGCACTTCTTTGAACGAATTTCTCGTAGAAAGATGAGAGAATTGCATTAGGAATTGGGTTGTTTTTCCTCTGAGCGGCACTTTTTTTGCACACCATATGCTAAATGGCCAGGTCACATGGACCCCGAAGGCTCAGAGAAGGGAGAGGAAACCCACTGGAACAGCTGTTGGGAGACAGATGGTAGCCTCCCGTCAAGGCCATCCAGCGTGTTCTTTAACGTGCACAGGGTATGGCTCTCCCACACACGGGGCCACGGCTTAACGTCCCATCCGACGGACTTTACCTAGCCCATCGGTGTCCCCTACTGACCGTGGGCAGGGCGGGGAATTTTTGCGGAGATAAATCTCAACGCTGACCCAGCTGGGACTCGAACCTGGGAACTACAGATTACGAGCCTGGCGCGCTACCGACTGAGCCACCCCCGCCCCATTAGGAATTGTGAATTTTTGCTTTATATAGTAGGTATCTCGATATGTGCAAGCACAGAATATCTATTAGTACTTCATACTGTACTGGCCTTCATAGTCTATCTGCTTGTGATGGTGGGAAGGTATGAAGCGAGACCATTATTTTTCAGATGGCCAACTCTTTTATTCTCTGCAATAAGCTGCCGAGTAGTTAAGTGTGCCTGACTGTGGAGCATAAATACATGGATTCCAATTCCCGAGGTTTCCTTTATGGCGTATTGATAGGCTTTTGTCTGATCTCCGACGCAAATTATTTGCACGATTTTCAAAATAGGATAAGTACCGAGAGACAGGTGAATGGAAAGCCACTTTTAATTTTCCTTTGAAAATAAGCTTTTTAACTGCAAGGCCGGCTCAACAACACAAGTTGTCGCTTGGGGTGGTATTCAGGTAATTGTATAGGCATGCTCAGATCTGAAACGGGAACAAGAGACTATTTCCATTACATTTTGTAACATTCGTCCGTTTTAGAGGTTTAAAAAATTTTTTGTAAAATGCATAAAAACGTAGAGGCAAAAATTGCTGAACTTATCCTTACTAATATTCTCAAAAGGGCATGGCCCTCCTCCTCCTCCTCCCTTAGATCCGTCCCTGGGCAAGCTAACAGTTGTCCAGTGGGTCCCCTTCCCCTAACCTTCTGTGGTGTCTTTGTGATCAGGCTATTTAGCCCATTGTGTGCAAAAGTGTCGCTCAGGGGTAAAACCCAGCCCATGCTCTCTAATATGAATTAAAAATAAAGGTATAATGAATGTGAAATGCTAAGATCTTGACATCCACTAGCATGTTAATTTTTGTAACTCTGTTACTAATAATTTATCTGGCATTTTATTTTAATTGTAGAGGTAGAAAAATATACTCAGGGTCACAAAAATGGTGCTTTCGAAAAACTAGTGAAGCTGAAAGAAATTTCGACTGAATCAGTTTTCCGTAATTTATGGATTCCTCTCCCCCCCCCTACATTCACGTCATCATAAAAAAAATAGCGCATCCAGTGTCAAAATAGATTTCCATCTAATACACAAATTTCAGATATTAAAACTATACGAGACTAAGTGGAGTAACCAAAAAGGCAAAATGCGAATCAAATTCGTTGCCAGATTCTGATTGAATAGTTGTAGAGCCGTCCCGTGGCCGAGTGGTTAGCGCGCTTGGCTACTGATCTACGGGACCTGGGTTCGAGCCCCGGGTAAGGCATGGCTGTTTGTGTCGTTTTTCTGCTCAGGTCTTGCCATCCTCTCAGATCTTCTACTGTGGCATATAAACTGACAGGCTCCTGTCAGACCTCTGTGGCAAGCAGCTGCTTGAGGGGGTATTTATTTATTATTTATCACCTGCTTACAGAAGTGTCTTCTAGTCTTAGGGCCAGGGTGGCTCAGTCGGTAGCGCTCCAGGCTCGTAATCTGTAGTTCCCAGGTTCGAGTCCCAGCTTAGCGTTGAGATTTATCTTCGCAAAATTCCCCGCCTTGCCCACTGTCGGTAGGGGATACCGATTAAGTTGGAAAGGCCCACCGTCCGTCGGATGGAACGTTAAACCGTGTGCAGGAGAGCCATACCCTGTGCACATTAAAGAACACGCTCTGGATGGCCTTGACAGGAGGCTATCATCTATCTCCCAACAGCTGTTCCAGTTGGTCCCCTCTCCCAACCTTCTCCGAGTCTTCAGCGTCCATGTGGCCTGGCCATTTAGTCATGGTGTGCAAAAAAGTGCCGCTCAGAGGTAAAACAACCCAACCTTGAGTCTTTCCGATGACTATATTGAACTGTAGTTTCTATAAATAACCTTTCCCAATTACCTAAGAGTGAATGGTGCAGACTGCAATACCAGCTTTAGATGTGCAAAAGCTTAAATTGCTTACAAACCACTAGACAGTAAAGAAACATTCAATAGTGGTAAGGCGAACTATTTGGGAAAACAATAGTTTCGTGTGAGACAACTTTATTCTACCGAGCATTAATTGAGAAAATTAGAAATCCCGTCTGTAGCTTCGTTTGACGTGAGTTGTTTCGATTCCTTCAGTATACGTTAACCTCATGCTAAGCCGTCCCGTGGCCGAGTGGTTAGCGCGCTTGGCTACTGTTCTACGACGGGACCTGGGTTCGAGCCCCGGGTAAGGCATGGATGTTCGTGTTGTTTTTCTGCTGAGGTCCTGCCATCCTCTCGGTCCTTCTACTCTGGCATATAAACTGACAGGCTCCTGTCAGACCTCTGTGGCAAGCAGCTGCTTGAGGGGGTATTTATTTTTTTATTTAAGTGCTACCTAGAGCTCTTCTCGAGTGATCTTCGTGACTTCTAAAATATCGATCAGGAGATAAATCTGAAAGGTTAGAGCTCTGAGTTTTATGATATTGAGTCCATCTTAAAAGGTAAAGTGACTAACAATCTGAAAGTGCGGATGACATCTAATTATATAACCTGTTGGAAGAGATATTTTAACATGACTCAACAGGGCAGGATCTGGAGAGAGGGGTAGTAGAAGTAAAAAAGTATTAAATTTATGCATATTTCATGCGTTTTTAAAGACTAAAGAAAGAAGAGGAAATTCAGTCTTTTGCCCCCATCACCCACCACTTTCATGCTAGCTTGTTTCTTGGCTACTCGAGTAGGTACAATAAATTAAATCGTTAAATATAGGGACTTTGAAATGGCGCCGTTAGTCAGATGGGACGTTAAGCTAACACATCTGCTTGTTTGGTTATTTTTCCTCGACAGCATACAGAACCGAATCAAAGGGGGATGCCCCCCTTTCAAAACGCAAATAAGTGTAATAGAGGCAAGCAATTTTTTTTGAAGGCCTGTAAAACGAAGGGGAGATGTTATACTGCATTGGAAATCATCTCTTGCCCTCCATCCTTCCCTATTGCATTTTTCGGGCTCGACAGTGTTCTTATCCCCCCCCCCTGATTTTTTTCTAGATATTTGGGCCTGTCTGCACACAATGTATTAAATGACTAGGTCCTAAGGGTGGCCCCGTGTGCGGGAGAGCCATACCCTGGCACGTTAAAGAACACGCTGGATTGCCTTGACGGGAGGCTACCATCCGTTTCCCAACAGCTGTTCCAGTGGGTCCCTTCCCCAAACCTCTGAGCCTTCGGGGTCCTTGTGACCTGTCCATTTAGCCCATGGTGTGCAAAAAGTGCGCTCAGAGGTAAAATACTCCAACCCAAGGTCCTAAGAAAAGGTCCTAAAGGCTCGGAGAAATTTGAAGGAAATCCACTGGACAGCTGTTAGGAGACAGGAGCCATCCAGTTTGTTCTTTACCGTGCACAGTGTATGACTCCTGCACACGGGCCACGGCTTTCCCAGTCTATCTGCTTCTCATGGCAGGAAGATCTTAAGCCATGGAAGTATAGACCAGTGACCTTTCCAAGCCCATTGGTGTCGCCTTTCTTTTCGACGGCAGAGTGGGAGTTAGCGGAAATAAATATCAAAATTATGCGGGACTGGGATCTAGTAAATGCAGATTACGAGCCTGACTCGCTACCAACTAAGTCACCTCCACCCTGCAAGTTCAGTAAATCGAGTCGACGTACGGACTGAGAAATTTCACCATCCGTCAGATGGGATGTTAAGCCGTGGCACAATGGATGGCCTTGATGGAAGGCTTCCCCAAACTTCTGAGCTTGAGTCTTTGTGACCTGGCCACTGTGTGCCAAAATGATAAAAATGCCACTCAGAATAAAAACAATCCTCGAAGTATTAAGATTCGATTTCTTCTCTGCCATGGAAGCGGTTATCACTAGAGATGTAAGCAACACTCGGCCAGGCCAAGAAGTTGCTATATTGCTTTTTCGTGTGGGTTGTTAACCCTTGACTGTCTGGTCTGACCGGTGGCTGCTGAACAACGTCCTCGCAGAGCGGAGGTCACAAGTAATCTACTCGATGAATGCCACTGGATTTTTCATTCTCCTCCCATTCCTGTCTGGATAACTCGTTTTCTTCATTTATCTTGTTTATGCTTGGAAACTGCTGCCAAAGAAATTTCTTGAATGATATTTACCTCCTCGTCAATAGCAGGAAGTGATCACATTGCTCGAAAATCTAGATGGACTGTGATAAAAAAAATAGGCATTTTGAATTTTTTTGCAAGGGTTGGGTTGTTTTACCTCCGAACTCCACTTTTCTTCAAACAATGAACTAAATGTCCAGGTTACGAGGACCCCGAGAAGTGTAGGGACAGGGGACCCACAGGACAATGTTAAGAGACAGATGGAAGCCTCCCATCAAAGCCATCCATCGTGTTCTTCAACTAGCACAGGCTATGGTTCTCCCACACACAGAGCCACCGCTGAATGTCCCATCGGAAGGACGGTGATCTCTCCAAGCCCATCGGTGTCCCTTACTGACCGAATTTATTGAGTTTTAGGGAGAAAAACCTCAACGCTGGCCCAGATGAGACTCGAACCTGGGAACTGCGGATTACGAGCCTGGCATGCTACCGGCTGAACCACCCCAGCCCATTTTTTTAACGGACTACCAGAAAAATGAGAAAATATATATTGCACTATTTGTTAAAATTTATTTTTACGGAATGCCGTTTGGTTTAATCCTGTCACGACCTTCCCCCCCCCCACCACCACCAAAAAAAAATAACTATATATATATGTAATAAAATTCTTCTAATCATGCCCTGATCCATTTACTTTTAAAGCTTGTTCTTCCTATTAGTGGAAATAGTTTGTTGACATATATAATAAACATTGCTATTCAGGCCCCAATCCGGAAAAAGTAAAGGGGAGGGGGTCAAGATGGAGTCGAAAATCAACCGGAACGAAGTCCTTGTATAAACGTTTTCCTCCTTTTTAGTGGTCTTTAAAAGCTTTCTTGAAAAATGCGTGTTTTCTCGTCTCATTTCCTGTTATTAGCATCCTCTTCCCCCCCCCCCCCTAGATCTGGCCCTGCTGGTGTCCAAAAGTTAGGTAGTTAAGATTACAAATCCATATTGTACTAAAGGAAAGCTGGCTTCGAAGTTTATAACTTCAAAAATGAGCTTTTAGGAGAGAAAAGATAGATGTAAAGATCTTTACCAAATCTAAATCTAGATTTTTAACAAAATTCATTCGGTATTTAAAAAGTTAAAGACGTTTGAATGTTTAGGAACAATGCCTGTTCATAATAATTGAACTCTGAATTTATTGAAGCATAAATAAGTAATATTCAAACCGTTTTATACGATAAATATATATTTTCGAAGTTTTCCTAAATAATTTTTAAATTATTCGCCAATTTTGCATAAGTTTCCTTGACTCATTTGCTACTTTCAAATAATTCAGCCAGAACCTTGCCAAGGAAGGGCCGCTTGCCCAAGGCGCCAAAGGCAGAAGAGCATAATCATTGTATTTTTTTTTAACATATAGTAATCACGTGAAAGAGGATAGGGCGTCAACTCGACTGGGTTGGGTTGTTTTACCTCTGAGCAGCACTTTTTTGCACACAATGGGCTAAATGGCCAGGTCACATGGACCCCGAAGGCTCAGAGAAGGTTGGGGGAGGGGACCCACTGGAACAGCTGTTGGGAGACAGATGGTAGCCTCCCGTCAAGGCCATCCAGCGTGTTCTTTAACGTGCACAGGGTATAGCTCTCCCGCACACGGGGCCACGACTTAACGTCCCATCCGACGGACGGCGGTCTTTCCAAGCCCATCGGTGTCCCCTACTGACCGTGGGCAGGGCGGGAATTTTGCGGAGATAAATCTCAACGCTGACCCAGCTGGGACTCGAACCTAGGAACTACAGATTACGAGTCTGGTGCGCTACCGACTGAGCCACCCCAATAGAGATAGGTACAGCGTCATAGTGTATATAATATACAACTATAATTTTTGTTTTTCATTTACTAGACCACAATAATAACTGAAATTGTATAGTACCTCTATGATAAGTAGCTGCTTGAAGGGGTTATTTTATATTATTTATATAGTACTCTTGAAACTTGTGAAGCATGTTAAAATGTAAAATCATATTTTCTTGATGGCTATGTCAGTAATTTAGTTCTTTTTTTCAGTTTTAATAATTATATTATCTTCTAATTATTTATGACGGAATTTTTATTAACGCATTTTATAAAAAATATTTAGTTTGTCAATAATCAATGCGATTTTGTTAATATTTGCCACCGTGTTGTTTTCGTATGACGAATATTTAACATTAAAATCAACAATCTAGAAGTTCATTTTCGAACCTGCGTATAAAAAAATTTCACGTGTCGAAACACAATCTGTCAGAAATTTTAGTACAACTGAAAAAGGAATGGAATCGCGGCATTCTGGGTAGAATTACTTTCCCCAATATTCTCTTGGATTATAGGGCGTAGAAAAAGAATTTTCTAACTTCACGCTGTGTTCACACTCTACATTTCTATCGCCCTGTCAGTAATGATTATTTTTTAGGTACATGTCTCATAAAGACCAACATGGCGACACATACGATATCATTAAAATTTCCTCTTCCGACCTCTATGAGCCGTCCCATGGCCGAGTGGTTAGCGCGCTTGGCTACTGATCTACGGGACCTGGGTTCGAGCCCCAGGTAAGGCATGGATGTTCGTGTTGTTTTCTGCTGAGGTCCTACCATCCTCTCAGATCTTCTACTGTGGCATATAAACTGACAGGCTCCTGTCAGACCTCTGTGGCAAGCAGCTGCTTGAGGGGGTATTTATTATTTTTTTTATTTACCTAAATGACTAAAAGACGGCTTATTTTTTTAACCTCAAGCTATCTCTTCGATTCCCTAAAAAAAAAACGTGAAAAATTATAAATTCGAAATTTTTACTTGCATTTGAGTAAATTTTTTTCGTAAATTCGTAGGGCAAGGGGATGCCAAAGCCAAATAATTTTCTTGCCCAGGGAGCCAAAGGAGCTAGGAACCGCACTGAATCAAGCTGCCTAAGTCTTGAAATATCGACCAAATGTTGCCTGAAAATCGAGATTTAGATAGACTGAATTAAAAAAAATCACTCCTCAGACAACTGCTTGCCACAAATGTCTGACAGGAGTCTATCAATGTAATACGGCTTAGAGAAGATCTGTGAGGAAGGCTAGACCTCAATAGAAAAGCAACATAAGAAAGAAAACGCTCGTTCTCAAAAAGGGACTCCAACCGGTTCCCTTTGATCAGTAGCTAAGCACACTAACCACTCCGCATCGGGGTGGTATTGTGGTTTAAAATTTCAATCCCTATCCAATGATATTTTTACATAAAAGAAACTTATTTAAAAATTTTAAAACTTCAAAGTTGGTTCCCCATATAAAGGAAAGTTAACTTTCGGATACCATCATACGTATCAATTTGTAGTTAAACCTTCTTTCATTTAAAAAAAAAATCCTTTTCCGTTTGGGGCGGGGGTGGCTCAGTCGGTAGCGCGCCAGGCTCGTAATCTGTAATTCCCAGGTTCGAGTCCCAGCTGGATCAGCGTTGAGATTTATCTCCGCAAAATGTCCCGCCCTGCCCACGGTCAGTAGGGGACACCGATGGGCTTGGAAAGGCCGCCGTCCGTCGGATGGGACGTTAAGCCGTGGCCCCGTGTGCGGGAGAGCCATACCCTCTGCACGATAAAGAACACGCTGGATGGCCTTGACGGGAGGCTACCATCTGTCTCCCAACAGCTGTTCCAGTGGGTCCCCTCCACCAACCTTCTCTGAGTCTTCGGGGTCCATGTGACCTGGCCATTTAGCCCTTGGTGTGCAAAAAGTGCCGCTCAGAGGTAAAACAATTCAAACAATCCACAATATATTATCCCTAAACAGGCTTGCCCTCCATCCCTATTACATTTTTCGGGCTCGACAGTGTTCTTATCCCCCCCCCCCCCTCCTGATTTTTTTCTAGATTTGGGCCTGTCTGCACACAATGTATTAAATGACTAGGTGCTAAGAATGGCCCCGTGTGCGGGAGAGCCATACCCTGTGCACGATAAAGAACACGCTGGATGGCCTTGACGGGAGGCTACCATCTGTCTCCCAACAGCTGTTCCAGTGGGTCCCCTTCCCCAACCTTCTCTGAGCCTTCGGGGTCCATGTGACCTGGCCATTTAGCCCATGGTGTGCAAAAAAGTGCCGCTCAGAGGTAAAACAACCCACAACCCAACCCATTTCCGTTTGCTCAAAACTTTGTTCTGATATGGTGGCAACACAGATTGTAGTAGTTGTGTAACAAAAGTGTATGCAGATACTGAACCACTTTCACAGATTTCATTACCCCAATTTCAAAGCCTGGGGAATTGAAAAGAACCAGTGGCCGTCTCGCTGCCCTGACCGTGAGGCTCTTGTTCAACCTATTAGTTTTTAGAATTCACAAAGTTGTCCTTCTTTTGTCGTCAAGAACTCGTTAGTATAATATAGGTCAGATAAAAGAAAAAAGAAACCACATGGCCTCCTGAAAATCTGTTTTAAGCTGCTGTTGACTAGCAGCATTATTATTTCGACGATTGAATTGGCAGAACACTTTTTGTGAACACCTTTTTCCTTAACGTACTTGGCCTTTAGGAGAATAAATACATTACTCTTGTAGAAGTAAAGCCACAGAGTAGGAGATACAGAGGATTTTCTCACACTTTTTGGTACGACACGAACAAAAGGGTTGGGTTGTTTTACCTCTGAGCGGCACTTTTTTGCACACCATGGGCTAAATGGCCAGGTCACATGGACCCCGAAGGCTCAGAGAAGGTTGGGGGAGGGGACCCACTGGAACAGCTGTTGGGAGACAGATGGTAGCTTCCCGTCAAGGCCATCCAGCGTGTTCTTTAACGTGCACAGGGTATGGCTCTCCCGCACACGGGGCAGCTTCCCGTCAAGGCCATCCAGCGTGTTCTTTAACGTGCACAGGGTATGGCTCTCCCGCACACGGGGCCACGGCTTAACGTCCCATCCGACGAACGGCGGCCTTTCCAAGCCCATCGGTGTCCCCTACTGACCGTTAGCAGAGCGGGGAATGTTGCGGAGAAAAATCTCAACGCTGACCCAGCTGGGACTCGAACCTGGGAACTACAGATTACAAGCCTGGCGCGATACCGACTGAGCCACCCCCGCCACACGAACAAAAGGAAATAGAACTAATTTTACATGTAATATATAATTATTACGCCAAATTTATTTGTAAACAAAATGAATAAAGGTCATTCGGTCGGTGGGGAGGGGTCAGTCGGTAGCACGCCAGGCTCGTAATCTGAAGTTCCCAGGTTCGAGTCCCAGCTGGGTCAGCGTTGAGATTTATCTCCGCAAAATTCCCCGCCCTGCCCACGGCCAGTAGGGGACACCGATGGGCTTGGAAAGGCCGCCGTTCGTCGGATGGGACGTTAAGCCGTGGCCCCGTGTGCGGGAGAGCCATACCCTGTGCACGTTAAAGAACACGCTGGATGGCCTTGACGGGAGGCCACCATCTGTCTCCCAACAGCTGTTCCAGTGGGTCCCCTCCCCCAACCTTCTCTGAGCCTTCGGGGTCCTTGTGGCCTGGCCATTTAGCCCATGGTGTACAAAAAAGTGTCGCTCAGAGGTAAAACAACTCAACCCGTCATTCGGTCGGATGCCATTCAGGTATAAAAAAATTATTTTCCTCCATCTCACTGATCTTTAAAAAACGTTTTCAAAAATACGTGTAATATATACATATTGTTTAATATTTTTTCGTCCATTCCGGTTACTATCATTCCCAAAGTAGAGAGGGATGTGATGGCTCTTCTAGTAGTAGCATATACCCTCTTCTTCAAATAACTGGACCACTTTGTAAAAGATGGCTCTCCCCTTTAAGAGATGGGTCGGGGATTGGCTCAGTCGGTAGCGCGCCAGGTTCATAATCTCCAATTCCCTGGTTCTAGATTTGTCTCAGCTAAACCCCGTCCGTTGGATGGTTCGTAAAGCCGTGACTCCATGTGCGGGGGACTCGTACCCTGTGCATGTTAAAGAACACAATGGATGACCTTGACCGGAGGCTTCCATCTATTTCTTGTTCAGTAAGTTCTCTTCCCTTAACTTTCTATGAGCTCTTAGGGTCCTTGTAATCTTGCCATTTAGCCCATTGTGTGCAAAAAAAAGTGATGTGCAGGGATATAACAACCCAAACTGTAAGTGACACTTTTTTTTTATACACAATGGACGGATCACAAGGACTCTCAGCTTTACAGGGAAAGGGAACTCGTCAAAGGTCGTATACATACTTACCTAACAACCTGCCTAGAGCTGAGTAAGGCTCTGCCCTCAATGTTTTCTTTTAGCTACTTATCATTTGTCAAAAGCAGGCCCGGATGTAGAAAAAAAAAATAGAATGTTGGGGGGGGGGGAGGCAAGAGACTTGATTTCCAATGCAGTACAACATTTTTCTCTCCGTTTTACATGTCTTAAATGTTTTTTGAAAAATGCAAGAAATGTAAATAAGTGTGATATTATTTTGCCTCTGTCACCCTTACTGGCAGCCCCTCCCCTCCCCCCCGAATCGACCCTGTCAAAATTATTATAATATTTGGTCAGATTAATTCGGAGAGTACTCTTTATTCAGTTAACAATCAAATAGAGCAGTGGTTCTCAACCTTTTATGCTTCACGTACCCCCTGGAAATGTGTATGTAACTGGCGTACCCCTTGTATAGATAGATAAAATTATAGTTGTAGTATAACAATGGTTATTTTTACTTTGTTACTAGATCTAGCGACTTTTGAGCTCTCACTGCGTATCCCAAAAAATTTTACTGCGTACTCCACGTTGAGAACCCCTAAAATAGAGTAATAAAACGACTTACAAATCAGAATTATGGGTTGGGTTGGGTTGTTTTACCTCTGAGCGGCACTTTTTTGCACACAATGGGCTAAATGGCCAGGTCACAAGGACTCCGTAGGCTCAGAGAAAGTTGGGGGAGGGGACCCACTGGAACAGCTGTTGGGAGACAGATGGTAGCCTCCCGTCAAGGCCATCCAGCGTGTTCTTTAACGTGCACAGGGTATGGCTCTCCCGCACACGGGACCACGGCTTAACGTCCAATCCGACGGACGGCGGTCTTTCCAAGACCATCGGTGTCCCCTACTGACCGTGGGCAGGGCGGGGAATTTTGCGGAGATAAATCTCAACGCTGACCCAGCTGGGACTCGAACCTGGAAACTACAGATTACGAGCCTGGCACGCTACCGACTGAGCACCCCGCCCCCTCAGAATTATGAGAGTTCACGTGAGTGTATATGCAGAAATTAATTTTCGCTCTGGATCGCGTGAGTATAGATTAATGAGGTCTCGTGTAGAATTAAGAAACATACTTGTTCAACTTGGAAAACAAGATTGCCTAATTGTAACGCTTTTTAACACTTTGACTGCCGTATGAATCATATTATGATTCACAATTAATTTGCTCCTACGTGAATCATCCGTGCTTCACATCCAAATTTGTAGTTCAGGGCGCGTGAAGCACACGTGATTCACACTTTCAAAGTTTGTTTTTAAGCAACAAATTTATAAAAAAATATAGAAACTTGTATAGCAATTTAAGACCAATTTTAGTTGATTTAACAAAAAAAAAAAGACATGTGGCCCCAGGACTAGAAAAAATTTTAACATTGCGGCAGTTAAAGTGTTAAGGTATAATTTGACTAATAAAATTATTAATTACCGTCGCCTGGGAAACAGCATAAAGTTCTGTTGTAAATAATAAATCCAGAAGACGATTGTTTCGATATTAGACAATTTGAAGAAAAGATACTTTGGCCTTATGCAAGTGAACTGCGACCGTCTATCAAGTGGGGCGGGGGTGGCTCAGTCGATAGCGCGCCAGGCTCGTAATCTGTAGTTCCCAGGTTCGAGTCCCAGCTGGGTCAGCGTTGAGATTGATCTCCGCAAAATTCCCCGTCTTGCCCCCGGTCAGTAGGGGACACCGATGGGCTTGGAAAGGCCGCCGTCCGTCGGATGGGACGTTAAGCCGTGGTCCCGTATGCGGGAGAGCCATATCCTGTGCACGTTAAAGAACACGCTGGATGACTTGACGGGAGGCTACCATCTGTCTCCCAACAGCTGTTCCAGTGAGTCCCCTCCCCCAACCTTCTCTGAGCCTTCGGGGTCCATGTGACCTGGCCATTTAGCCCATGGTGTGCAAAAAAGTGCCTCTCAGAGGTAAAACAACAACCCAACGTATTTCGAATTGTGCACACGCTTGTTATTTTTTTATCGTCTAATGACAATGTACCTGACTCGTACTATATCCTGCTTTTTTTTTTACGACTGTTAATGTAACACTTAAAAAGCAATTTTAACAGAGGGGAACTATTGCCAAGCCAAAGCCGTCCGAGTTATATCTAAACTCAAAAAGATCGATGCCTAACTCTAATATCCAGGTAAAATAGGGAGATGACGTCACGTCAACTTTCGAGTCATCTGCTGCTGTCTCTGGAAGGACACGATTTCAAGGGGAAAAGTTGTGCAAAGGTTTCATGAGAGTATTCTATGACACAGGAGTTTGTTTTACCTCTGAGAGGCACTTTTTTATGGGCTCAATGCTCAGGTCACAAGTACCCCGAGAAGTTTGGGGGAGGGGACCCCCCAAAGCTGTTAGGAGACAGATGGTAGCCTCCAGTTAAGGCCATCTAGCGTGTTCTTTAACGTGTACAGGGTATGGCTCTCCCGCACCCGAGGCCACGGCTTAACTTCCCATCCGACAGACGGCGGCCGTTCCAAGCCCATCGCTGCCCACCTTTTGACTGAGGTCATGGTGGAGGTTTAGCAGAGATAAATCTCAACACTGGCCTAAGTGAGACTCGAACCTGGGAACTGCAGATTACGAACCTGGAGTGCTGCCGACTGAGCCACCTCCGCCCAGGGAAAAGGTATTCGCACGAGAGCTATTAAGAAACAATCGAAACCTCCCGTCAAGAAAACCTCATGTAGAATTTTTTCTCGAGAAATATACCATTTCCAAAATGCTCGCTTCAACATGGAAATTATCTAATATTTTGGTAGATAGGGCAGTGTGTATATAAATATATACTCCGATGTTTGTAATATATCCTAAACTAATAAAAAAATTATTTTAAGAAAAAAAATTTCCTGTTCTTTATTAGAGCTATTTTAAGTGAAATTAATCTTATACTCTTTTTCCAAAATGTTAATCGAATCAACCTTCTACGATCCACTTCACTAAAAAATTTTCGGGGAGAACTGTGTAAAATATTATCTAAATTTGAGCTCTCCTTCTAGTATTAATCCATTTTTCTCATTAATTTGCCCATCACATAAAGAAAAGTTTAAACTCTACAAGGAAACAAAAAATCTCAGTATTTTTTTAGTTCTTAGCCACGGAATTACATACAATAATAATATATCACATTTTTATTTTACAATCTGGAATGTATGAACAAGGAAGTGAAAGCTGCTGTTGCAAGTTGAATGTTCGTATCTATTCCGTGCAGGAACTAATTCTAGTAAAACACTCCCACATTGTACACACGAATGATATAAAGAAAAGTTCCCATAATGCCACGCCGTGGTGAATCATTACTAATACGTCATTCCTTCCATTTTATTTTTGCGTCTGTAATGCTAACTAGAGCTGATTTTCAAAATAAAGATTCTCCACTGGCTCGCGCTCAGAGAAGCAAATACTGTAGACGTACAAATGAAATTTCCATCGCTACAATGTTCTAGAACGACAGGAGAGTTGCTATGTTGTACAGTTACGGTTTGACACTGTTTTCAAGCGTTGACCTATTTTGGTGCCAACCTGTTGTTCGCTTTCTCTCTCCAAAAGAGAAAGGTTGTAAAGTGGAGCAGTTGGTAGATTTTCGCCGTGACTCGAGCCCCGATGGCGACGTCACTTAGAACCGGTTGGTTACCGCCTTGACCACGTCTCATTTTTTAAATCACTGCAAGACACCAGATAGACAGACAAGACAGGCACTTGACCGGTTTAGCATTCCGAATCGATGATGCAGTAAATGGTAGATTTTATTTTCACTCTGATCGCAGCTTGTCAGGTTTCGTTAACTTTAATCGCTTTAGCTCTTTTGCTATCCATATAAGAAGGAATAAACTTCAGATAAGGGCCATTATCGTCCCTAGAATGTTAATGCAACATATAACGAGTAATGTAGCATATTTTTTTTAACAACCTGTAGTTAATGATGATGGAAAATAAACACTTCTTTGTCCGGTTCATTGCCCTTCTCTGGAACCATGATGGCCTAACGGTTAGCGAGTCAGGCTACGAGTTATAAATAGGATTGGGTTATTTTACCTGTGAGCGACACTTTGTGCATACAGTGGGTTAAATGGCCGGGTCACAAGGACTCCAATAACCAAGAGAAAGTTGGGGGAAGAAGACCCACTGGAAAGTAGCTGAGTAATTGCAGGAAACCGACAATTTTTGCCACTGATGACGTCACATATGTGAGCTCTCCCGTTCGGAATTACATCTATTATAATAACATAATATTACCGGATAATAATGACTGTAGAAATCGAAGTACCTAAACTGAATCGCGCAAACGTGTATCTACGAATTCGTGTAAGTCGAGGAACTGCTGTATTTCTTTTGTTTATTTTTTTTGTGCTCAAAGGCTCCGCTCACAGATGCAATCCAACCGACAACAGTAAATTCGGATTAAAACCCCAAGCGATGAAAACAGCTTCAACAGAGCAGGAGATTTGCTACTGGTTGTGAGGCCACTGAATGTCGACATGACGCATTTCCTGCAGCTTACCAGTGAAACGCCGTTTAATGACACGTGGTATGCGTCATGGCACTTGCATTGATAAAAAGCGTGAGAAGTGTACAATGAAAATGCCTCATTCAGCCTTTCTTTCATCTTAAACGACAGCTTAGTTCAGAGAATACGCTAATTGGAAAATTTTCGATGTTTGTTATTTATACAACGAAAACAACAACCAAGGTGAATTTGTAAGATAAAAAAGATTACAAGCTAATTGCCGACTCATTAAATTCGGATTTCCGACATGTCCAGTTCGAATACCAACTGCGCATGCGTTGAGAATTTTCTCCTTAATCCCGTTCTGCTCCTCGGTCAAAAAGGGGACATCTATGGGCTTGGAAAGACTGTCATCCATCGGAATGGACGTTAAGCTGTGGTCCCTTGTGAAAGAGCCATATCCTGCGCACGTTAAAGAACACGCTGGATGTACTTGACGGGAGGCTATCATCTGTCTCCTAACAGCTATCCAGTGAGGGTTGAGGTTTCTCAGTTGGTAGCGCGCCAGGCTCGTAATCTATAGCTCCCAGGTTCGAGTCCCACCTGTGTCAACGTTCAGATTTATTTCTACTAAACCACACCCTGCCCTCGGCCAGTGAGAAACACAGATGGGCTTAGAAAGACCGCCATCCATCGGATGGGACGTTAAGCCGTCGATCCGTACGCAGGAGAGCCATACCCTGTGTATGTTGAAGAACACGCTGAATGGCCTTGACGGGAGGTACCATTGTCACAACAACTGTCCAGTTGGTCCTTTTCCTGAGTCTTCTCTGAGCCCTCGTGACCTGGCCATTTAGCTCATTGTGTGCGAAAAAAGTGCTGCTCACAGGTAAAACAACCTAACCCAACAGACTTGTCCGATCGACTTGAAAATGAATTCAAAACTTGTGAAAAAGGTGAATTCAAAACTTGAAAGGTGCTGCATGTAGGGCCCGGATTTTCTTAAAACACATTAGGAACTTTCCTAGGGATGTCAACCAAATAGGGTACTGGTTGGTTTACCTCTGAGCGGCACTTTTTTGCACACCATGGGCTAAATGGCCAAGTCACAAGGACCCCGAAGGCTCAGAGAAGGTTGAGGGAGGGGACCCACTGGAACAGCTGTTGGGAGACAGATGGTAACCTCTCGTCTAGGCCATCCAATGTGTTCTTTAAAGTGCACAGGGTATGTCTCTTCTATACACGGGTCCCATCCGACGGACGGCGGCCTTTCCAAGCCCATCGGTGTCCCCTACTGACCATGGGCAGGGCGGGGAATTTTGCGGAGATAAATCTCAACGCTGACCCAGCTGGGACTGAAACCTAGGAACCACAGATTACGAGCCTGGCGCGCTACCGACTGAGCCACCCCCGCTCCTAGGATGCTAGTATTCTAGTGTTATATTTTATTAAAGTTGAAAAAAAACATCCTTTTCAATTTTTTAAAGAATAAAAAAAACTACTTGGAAGAATCCGTGATTCAAGAGTGGTTATATGCGTTCTCTCTCTCTTGGCAATATAAAGTGAGTTTTCAATAGATATTGAATGTGAGAATATGTAAGGGGTCTTTCAAACGAAAAGTGGAATCTGGGTAATGGACAAAGTGATCTGAGAAACGGGTAGACAGAGAAAGGAACTCGCCAACACCAGAAACAATGGCAAGAGGGCAGGTCTAAGAGGTGGAGGGGGGGGAGGGGAGCTAGTGGCCATGACCTCCCTTTCGGAATATGGGGCGGGGGTGGCTTAGTCGGTAGCGCGCCAGGCTCGTAATCTGTAGTTCCCAGGTTCGAGTCCCAGCTGGATCAGGGTTGAGATTTATCTCCGCAAAATTCCCCGCCCTGCCCACGGTCAGTAGGGGACACCGATGGGCTTGGAAAGGGCGCCGTCCGTAGGATGGGACGTTAAGCCGTGGCCCCGTGTGCGGGAGAGCCACACCCTGTGCACGTTAAAGAACACGCTGGATGGCCTTGACGGGAGGCTATCATCTGTCTCCCATCAGCTGTTCCAGTGGGTCCCCTCCCCCAACCTTCTCTGAGCCTTCGGGGTTCATGTGACCTGGCCATTTAGCCCATGGTGTGCAAAAAAGTACCACTCAGAAGTAAAACAACCCAACAACCCAACCCAACCCTTTCGGAATGCTAGTAAGGGAGAGTCAAATTATTTCCATTTCATTTATTTTTCAAAAATATTTTACAGACCTGTAAAACGAAGGGAGAAATGTTATTGCATTGGAAATTCAGTCTCTTGTGCCCCCCTCCCCCTTCTTTTACATTTTCCCGGCTCGATTGTGCTTCATATCCCCCCTCCGTCTCGATTTTCTTCTAGATATGGGGGGCGGGGGTGGCTCAGTCGGTAGCGCGCCAGGCTCGTAATCTGTAGTTCCCAGGTTCGAGTCCCAGCTGGGTCAGCGTCGAGATTTATCTCCGCAAAATTCCCCGCCCTGCCCACGGTCAGTAGGGGACACCGATGGACTTGGAAAGGCCGCCGTCCGTCGGATGGGACGTTAAGCCGTGGCCCCGTGTGTGGGAGAGAGCCATACCCTGTGCACGTTAAAGAACACGCTGGATGGCCTTGACGGGAGGCTACCATCTGTCTCCCAACAGCTGTTCCAGTGGGTCCCCTCCCCCAACCTTCTCTGAGCCTTCGGGGTCCATGTGACCTGGCCATTTAGCCCATGGTGTGCAAAAAAGTGCCGCTCAGAGGTAAAACAACCCAACCCAACTGGACGACTAAATTTCAAACATGCATAAATAGAAAATATAATGCGTATTATATAAACTTATACATACTGAAAAATAAAGAGTTTTAAGCGGAAATAAATATCTGTTTATTTTAGTGTATTTAATAAAAATTGCTTCCTATTTGGTATTAATCCAAGTAAAAACACGAGATATGTAGTTAAAAAGTACATTCAGTGACGTACCCAGGGGCATGGAGATCTCCCCTCTAAAATCCAATCGTCTTATACGAAATCCCAAACTTCTCTTGCCGCTTTGAAATACAAAAGAGCTGTGTTTGTATAATTTTATTTTAGCTCCATAGTATATATCCGACACTAAAAATAGATTAAAAAAAAAAACTGTAAAATTTTATTGCATATAGAATATCGTTTTAACCATTTCACGTTAATTTTTCCTTTCTTTCGTGTGGGGATAGCCGTCCCGTGGCCGAGTGGTTAGCGCGCTTGGCTACTGACCTGCGGGACCTGGGTTCGAGCCCCGGGTAAGGCATGGATGTTCGTGTTGTTTTCTGCTGAGGTCCTGCCATCCTCTCAGATCTCCTACTGTGGCATATAAACTGACAGGCTCCTGTCATACCTCTATGGCAAGCAGCTGCTTGAGGGGGTATTTATTTTATTTTTTTTTCGTGTGGGGAAATTCAGGTGTAATATTTTAGTAATTCGGAAGCCCTACTGAAGAGGGGCGGGGGTGGTAGCTTAGTCGGTAGTCATCCAGGCTCGTAATCTGTAGTTCCCAGGTTCGAGTCCCAGCTAGGTCAGTGTTGAGAATTATCTCCTCAAAACTCCCCGCCCTGCTCACGGTCAGTAGGGGACACCGATGGGCTTGGAAAGGCTGTCGTCCGTCGGATGGGACGTTGAGCCGTGGTTCCGTGTGCTGGAGAGCCATACCCTGTGCACGTTAAAGAACACGCTGGATGGCCTTTACGGGGGGCTATCATCTGTCTCCCAACAGCTGTTCCAGTGGGTCCCCTCCCCCAACCTTCTCTGAGCCTTCGGGGTCCATGTGACCTGGCCATTTAACCCATGGTGTGCAAAAAAGTGCCGCTCAGAGGTAAAACAACCCAACCCGAAGGGCAGGAAGAGAAAGATGTTTTATAGCACCCATGACGTCATCCTAGTTTAGTTGGCCAAGGTGTCCTTTTGGTAAACTTAGTAACTGTTTCGAAACCACCAGGAATGGGAAACAACATATCAGCTGTTTGGCTCCATTCCAAAATAATGCTTATGGTGACTCTGACTCGAGGTGTTACTTTCCAAACAAAGACTTTGTGGAAATAAACTCTTGGTTACGAAATTTTTACTGTTTTTATGGGGTAAAGAAGACGTGCTCAAACAATATTCGATTTACGCTAAAAAAAAGAATCATTTTAACCTCTCCATACGTATAGAGGGCGGGGGGGGGGGGGTGAAATGGCATGAGTCCATTTTATAAGGTGATTGACTCTTTGTCGGTAGCGCTCTTTTTCGTAACACGGATGGTCGCGCTGGGTCTCACAGACCCAGAATATGTTCCATAACATTAAACACCTGTATGTCGGCTTTTTCAATGAATCTTGTTTAATAATTTGAAATATATTCTTATGACTGATGGACATATTAATCTATTTTTAGACAATAAAGAATAGTCCTAATTTTCTTTTCTTCTAATAAATAATAGTTCACAGTTTTATACTTGCGAATAACCTCAAAGCATTTCTAAATATTAGACAAGAAAAGAATCTGCTATATATCTGAGAGGGTCTGTCCTGTCTGTTTCTTGTGGGGCGGGGGTGACTCAGTCGGTAGCGCGCCAGGCTCGTAATCTGTAGTTCCCAGATTCGAGTCCCAGCTGGGTCAGCGTTGAGATTTATATCCGCAAAATTCCCCGCCCTGCCCACGGTCAGTAGGGGACACCGATGGGCTTGGAAAGGCCGCCGTCCGTCGGATGGGACGTTAAGCCGTGGTCCCTGTGCGGGAGAGCCATACCCTGTGCACGTTAAAGAACACGCTGGATGGCCTTGACGGGAGGCTATCATCTGTCTCCTAACAGCTGTTCCAGTGGGTCCCCTCCCCAAACCTTCTCTGAGCCTTCGGGGTCCATGTGACCTGGCCATTTAGCCCATGGTGTGCAAAAAAGTGCCGCTCAGAGGTAAAACAACCCAAACAACCCAACTGTTGGAACTCCAACCTGACAATTGAGGACACTGAAAACAAAGACTTTATAATAAGAAAAGGGGCACAAAAACCCTAAAACTAGATAGAGCAGAAAACAATTATATAAATCTTAATTTCTGATTTCGTGTGAATTACGAGAATGCAGAGACTGAGCAATAATTTGATCTTTCAACTCACTAGATCTTGCATTCTGTCTGATACTTAACAAAGTTGTCGTTAGCTATTTACAACGAATAAGCCAAGTTGACCGGGCTCCTGTACATAGCAGCAGCTACATTGAACCATCTGTTATCGGATATCGCAGCCAGATAAACCGTTGACACTAGGTGAAAGGTCGGCCGAATAAACACTGCAGAGTATGTTGCTTTGGCTTGATCGGAAATGTAATCGCACGATGAATTTGGATAAGTGGAGCAGTCATGTGACTTACTGTTAGTCGAATTAATTTTGGCAAGTTTATATCGAAAAATAAATATCGTTTCTCCTTTATCGCAAGTTAATGTAATTAGTAATAAAAAAAATTTAAATAATCGATTCAATGTTGTCTGTTTTTTTTATAGTATATATATCCCAAATGCAGGGTCACGACCCAACTTGGATCTCGATGGGTTTTTTTTTACGAGTTGTGACCCATACTTGGGTCATGAGGAATTTTGACGGGTCGCCACCCAGATTTGGGTCACGAGAGGTTTTATGGGGTTTGCGATCCAAAATTTTGGTCACTTTTTACGGGTTACGCCCCAAATTTGGGCCACGATGCAGTTTTGTTGTTTTTTTTACGGATTGCGACCCAAGTTTGAGTCATGAGGATTTTTGATGGATTATGACCTAAATGTGGGTCAGTAGGATTTTTTGACAGGTTGCGTCCCAAACTTGGGTCACGAGGGGGTTACAGTGAAACCAAGGTACAGGTAATTTTAGATATAAATTTAAATATTCAAGTAACTTGATGCGCCAGTATATTTGGGAAATTAAAAAGAAATATTAACACTTGTTAGCACTTTGTCGTCTGTCTGCAGACATTCAAATTTCTTGCTTTTAAAGAAAAATTAGAAATTGTTTTCCGAATGGATGGACATCGATGAAATATTACAATTCGCACTTTTTCGAATCGACTAAAAGTTTTTATAGCTCCCTCTAACGGTGGGAAAAGTTGGAAAATATCCCAACTCGAAACTGATATTGCAAACGACATACTGACTCTAGAAATGTGAAATTTTGGTGGTTGAGTATAGCGGTCTAGACCTCAACGGGTTTACATTTAACAGTAACTTTTTGAGCACGTGTCTTCATGAAAAAACATAAATTTTCCAGAGAAAGGAATGAAAAATTCTTTTTTTATTTGGTACTATTTTTTTATTTGCAACATACAGAAGAATTTGCAAGAGAAGTATCCTAAACACTACTTTTAGTTCGTATAGGCCTCCTCATACAAGGATATGCCTTATTAAGACCAAAGTCATTTCTTACCATTGCCTGGATTAGAGCTAAAAAATCTCCAAGTTTGCCTGCTGAACAGTCGGTAGCTAGCTCCCTAAGCAAGCAAACTGCTTTAAGTTAAGAATCATTTAATCGTATTATTTAATTCTTATTTGCATTTTCCTAATCATCCATTAATTAGAATTTCCACTGTTAGAGGGTGCAAAAGTCGGAAAATAAAAAAAAATCATTGTCTCTGAAAACGATCATCCCCTATTCCTTACTGGCAATATATTCTTCTATACTTTGACATAAAAAAAATCGATTGGCAAGTCTCCCTCAAAGAGTTTCTTGTCCAATCGTGGGTCATTACGCTTAAATGTTTATTATTACGCAATGAAAAGCAAGATTCTTTGCCTGAAAATGTATCAAACCTCAACTCGTTAGAGAACTTATAAGGCAAGTGTTTTACATCTGTAACAATAAAAGATGTCTGTGGTCGCCAAAACTCTTCACATAAAGGTAATAGGTACATGGAATTTTGACAGAAGATTAACAGTAATATGAGAATGTACAGTGCAAAATATACACTCGATAGATTGAACAAGTGGTTAGAAATCGCTATTTTGGATAAAATGTCTTTCTAATCCTTTCCCCACTCGTAGCCTCTTATTCACAAATTCTAATCGAGAAAGCCACCGGCCGTTGCCAGATCCCTCACATTCCCAAAGATATTATTATATTAAAGCGTCCCATTGTAGATAGGAATCTGATTTTTCCACCTAAAATGGGGTCACAAAGGGGGAACCCGTATATGAAATTTGGGACCATTCAATCAAGTATCTCGGGAATTACAGGGGACCGAAATCTGTCTATACGGAAATAAAAATCTCAATAATTTGCATAGAAACGAAGTCCGGCAATGAGAGCGGTGCTGACGTCAGCAACGACCTCAGGAACGCCGGGCAATTCTTCGTGTTAAATTAGTACTAAAGAAGGGTAGGGATAATTTTCACGAATCTATAGCAGAGTGAAAAACAGAAAATACAGGTTAAAAGTGAGACATTAGCAAGGCCGGGTGTCTTTCAGCTACAGTTACAATAAATAAAAATAAAGCAGCTGCAGCAATAAATAACCCCTCAAGCAGCTGCTTGCCACAGAGGTCTGACAGGAGCCTGTTAGTTTATATGCCAAAGTAGAAGATCTGAAAGGATGGCAGGACCTCAGCAGAAAACAACACGAACATCCATGCCTTACCCGGGGCTCGAACCCAGGTCCCGTAGATCAGTAGCCAAGCGCGCTAACCACTCGGCCACAGGACGGCTAAAATAAATACCTCCTCAAGCAGCTGCTTGCCACAGAGGTCTGACAGGAGCCTGTCAGTTTATATGCCATAGTAGAGGGTCTGTGAGGATGGCAGGCCCTCAGCAGAAAAACAACACACACAACCATGCCTTACCCAGGGCTCGAACCCAGGTCCCTTAGATCAGTAGCCATGCGTGCTAACCACTCGGCCTTGGGACGTAAAATTGATGTGTCAGAAGTGGGATACGAACCCACGCCCACATTCGTGGACCAATACAAAGGCCTTATTAAGTGCAGAATAATAATAGCTGAGGTCCTGCCATCCTCTCAGATCTCCTACTGTGGCATATAAACTGACAGGCTCCTGTCAGACCTCTGTGGCAAGCAGCTGCTTGAGGGGGTATTTATTTTGTGTCCCATGGCCGAGTGGTTAGCGCGCTTGGCTACTGATCTAAGGGATGGGTTCGAGCCCCGGATAAGGCATGGATGTATGTGTCGTTTTTCTGCTGCGGTCCTGCCATCCTCTCAGACCTTCTACTATGGCATATAAACTGACAGGCTCCTGTCAGACCTCTGTGGCAAGCAGCTGCTTGAGGGGGTATTTAGTTAGTGCTAATCTTTATACTATTATATATTTAATGCATTAGGGGGACACTGATGTATATAGAAATGTTTATCTATAAATATATTTTATTTAAGAGGGTAATTATTCGTATTATTATCAAATATAATAATGCTAATTAATACAAATAAATTTTCTCCTAAATAAAATGGGGGCGGGGGTGGCTCAGTCGGTAGCGCGCCAGGCTCGTAATCTGTAGTTCAGTAAAAATCAGTATAAACTAAAGTGACCAGATTTTAACATTGGTAAAGCGGGACACCATGAGCGATCACCATTGGTAAGCGGGACACCATATTTTATTCCTAGTTTATAAATTAAATTAATTTGATTGTTATAAAGTAACTATATTTTAAAAATTATTTTAATTTTAATCCTATGTTTCTTTCTAAATAATAACAATACTAACTTGTATTATTTTTCCTCTGAATTTGCCGTAACGTAAGTCGTAAGTGTCACTTACAAGGCCGGCGCTAGACTTTTTGCCGCCACTATAAAATATAAATAATACGAGTACTGTCTGCTAAATTCAAGAAAATTTATGTATTTATGAAATAAATAAGTAAATTACTTACCTAAATTATCTGAATAGCTGATTTGTTGACATCACTTGTTTAACTAGCACTAGCACGCAGTACGGTCATTGTTCATTAAGTCTAAACAATGGTGGTCGAATTCTAACAACTGATCAACAATGCGAACTTTGATAAGCAGTTCTCGATAATCAGTTCTCAACAATTATTTCTTATTATTAAAGTTTAACATTATAAAATTAACAAAAATAATATAAAACTCATATCCTGGCGAAATAGCCACATGGCCGCCGAAAACCGTATATTCCCTTCCCGTTCTCCCGCCGTTCCCTAGCTTGTCGTGCATTCTTTCCAAAAATCGGGACTTTTTTAAAACGCCGCGGGACGCGGGACAAATTGTTAAAAATCGGGACTGTCCCGCCAAAAGCGGGACGTCTGGTCACTTTAGTATAAACTGACAGGCTCCTGTCAGACCTCTGTGGCAAGCAGCTGCTTGAGGGGGTATTTATTTATTTTTCATTTAATATCAAGAGGAATTAGAACATCTTACAGAGAAAGGGACATTTCTGCCGATGGACATAAAGCTACGAGTTTCGAATTAACATTCGCGTGAGTTACCACAGAGTGAGCAAGGAGGCTTAAGCGCTATCAGCTGCCTCTAGACAGGTGTGCAATGTTTTTCAGTATGAAAAGCAGCACTAGCGACTGATATGGCAATAGCAATATTAAAATGTCTAGAGCTTCGCTGAATGCACAGAAAAAATAAGGAATTAAAACATGTCGCTATGGTGATTATGCATTTCTCGTTTTTAAACAGAATGAATCTTTGAGGTACCCAAAGGGAATGCGGGTGAAGGTTAGTGTCTCCTTGAGGGATTAAATAATGCATATTTTCTATATTAGAAGTAGTAGGTACTACTTATTTTTCTTTTCTAAGGAAACTCCTGAAAATCATGGTGGCTTTGGCTCAGTTGATAGTGTCAGGTTCATAATCTGCAGTTGGGTTGGGTTGTTTTACCTCTGAGCGGCACTTTTTTGCACACCATGGGCTAAATGGCCAGGTCACATGGACCCCGAAGGTTCAGAGAAGGTTGGGGGAGGGGACCCACTGAAACGGCTGTTGGGAGACAGATGGTAGCCTCCCGTCAAGGCCATCCAGCGTGTTCTTTATCTTGCACAGGGTATGTCTCTCCCGCACACGGGGCCACGGCTTAACGTCCCATCCGACGGACGGCGGCCTTTCCAAGCCCATCGGTGTCCCCTACTGACCGTGGGCAGGGCGGGGAATTTTGCAGAGATAAATCTCAATGCTGACCCAGCTAGGACTCGAACCTGGGAACTACAGATTACGAGCCTGGCCATAATCTGCAGTTCCCAGTTTAGAGTTCCAACTGGGCCTGCGTTAAAATTATGTCTGCTAACCGCTGTTGAGCCCACGGTGATAAAGGGGACATCGTTGGGTTTGGGAAGGCGCCGTCTCTCGGAGGGGTCTCTAAGCCGTGGCACTGTGTGCTGAAGAGGCATACCCTTTGTATGTTAAAGAATACACTTGATGGCCTTGACGGGAGGATTTCCCAGGATGATCCATTGTTAAGAGCCCTTGAGATCTGGCCACGCCCGGAAAAAAAGTGTGTGTATGTTGGTATGTGAAAAAATGACCCGAACGAATCCAAAAAAAGCAAAAACCGGTGGAGGAGGACTGAAATTCCATTGCAGTATAATTTCCCCCACCGTTATAGAGGTCTTTAAAATATTTCATAAAAAAAATGAATGAAATATACATGAGTTTAATAATTTTTTTCCTGAATTAGCCTTATTAGCATTCTTAGGGGAGGGGGATTTAAGGCCTCTTTACCCCCTCCCCCTCCCCACAATAGATGCGGCACTTTTGCCATTGATGGCCATTTCGACCATCAATTGCAAAAGTGCCGCTGAAGGTAAAACAATCCAATACTTTTGGCAGTATAGTGTACACCCTTAAAATGCATTTTATTCTCCAAAAATTCTTCGCATGATCTACGGTGTTGCACGTTATTTAATTGTGTTGTAATCATTATTCTCTTTTCTTCATTTGAACAAGACACAATGATCAGCAATGACTGCTGATAAGCCAATCGCAACGAGTCACGCGCTAACGACGACAGCAGAATCATCCGTCGTTATCATGCTCTGCATTCAACTGATTGCGTTAAAATGAAATAGTCAAGATCAGTTGATTTGCACGCGATGCTTTTCAGATGCGTCATGAGGACAGGGGACAAACAATTATTTATTTCAGGCAATTCTCGAAAGTACAATGTGCTCTATAAATAAAAATAAATACCTCCTCAAGCAGCTGCTTGCCACAGAGGTCTGACAGGAGCCTGTCTGTTTATATGCCAAAGTAGAGGGTCTGAGAGGATGGCAGGACCTCAGCAGATAAACGATACAAATGTCCATGCCTTATCCGGGTCTCGAACCCAGGTCCCTTAAGTCAGTAGCCAAGCGCGCTAACCACTCGGCACGGAACATAAAAGAAAAAATAAAAATAAATACCCCCTCAAGCAGTTGCTTGCCACAGAGGTCTGACAGGAGCCTGTCAGTTTACATGCCGCAGTAGGTCTGTGACGATGGCAGGACCTCAGCAGAAAAACGACACATACATCCATTCCTTACCCAGGGTTCGAACCCAGGTCCCTTAGATCAGTAGACAAGCGCGCTAACCACTCGGCACGGAACATAAAATAAAAAATAAAAATAAATACCCACTCAAGCAGCTGCTTGCCACAGAGGTCTGACAGGAACTTGTCAGTTTATATGCCGCAGTAGTAGGTCTGTGAGGATTGCAGGACCTCAGCAGAAAAACGACACATACATCCATTCCTTACCCAGGGCTCGAACCCAGGTCCCTTAGATCAGTAGCCAAGAGCGCTAACCACTCGGCACGATACATAAAATAAAAAATTAAAATAAATACCCCCTCAAGCAGCTGCTTGCCACAGAGGTCTGACAGGAGCCTGTCAGTTTATATGCCGCAGTAGAAGATCTGAGAGGAAGGCAGGACCTGAGCAGAAAACAACACGAACATCCATTCCTTACCCGAGACTCGAACTCAGGTCCCTTAGATCAGTAGACAAGCGCGCTAACCACTCGGCCACAGGACTCTACTTATTATTATTCAGTTGGGTTGGTTGTTTTACCTCTCAGTATAGGTTTTTACCTTTTTTTGCACATAATGGAGAAAGTGGCCAAGTCACAAGGACCCTGAGGGCTCAGAGCAGGTTGGGAGAAAGGGACCCACTGAACAGCTGTTAGGAGACAGATGGTCGCCTCTCGTCAAGGCCATCCAGTGTGTGTTCTTAACCCGCATTGGTTATGGCTTTCTCTCACACATGTAGACATGGCTTAACCTCCCATCCGACGGACGGCGACATTCAAACCTATCAGTATCCCCTTTCTCACTGAGGTTAGGTGTTAGCCTTGCCCTCTGTCTCCTAATAGCTGTCCTGGGGCGGGGTTGGCTCAGTCGGTAGCGCGCCAGGCTCGTAATCTGTAGTTCCCAGGTTCGAGTCCCAGCTGGGTCAGCGTTGAGATTTATCTCCGCAAAATTTCCCCGCCCTGCCCACGGTCAGTAGGGGACACCGATGGGCTTGGAAAGGACGCCGTCGGTCGGATGGGACGTTAAGCCGTGGCCCCGTGTGCGGGAGAGCCATACCCTGTGCACGTTAAAGAACACGCTGGATGGCCTTGACGGGAGGTTTCTATCGGTCTCCCAATAGCTGTTCCAGTGGGTCCCCTCCCCCAACCTTCTCTGAGCCTTCGGGGTCTATGTGACCTGGCCATTTAGCCCATGGTGTGCAAAAAAGTGCCGCTCAGAGGTAAAACAACCCAACCCAAAGCCCTTTGTCTCCTAAGAACTGTCCAGTGGATCCTCTTCCCTCAACCTTCTCTGAACCCTTAGGGTCATTGTGACTTGGCCATTTAGCTCATTGTGTGGAAAAGAGTGCATTAGGTATTAGCTCAGAGGTAAAACAACGATAAAATTAAATTTTTCTTCTCAAGATGTCAATTAAACAACGTGCAATACCTATGATGACATGACAATTATTAAAATTAAATAAGAATTTTCTCTCTTCAAATTTGCAAGAAAAAAAATGCTGTAAATATCTATTAATCAATAAAAAATATTAGCTGTGGAAACGCGTTATAACGTCGTTGAATCTATTATCAGTAATTTACAACATGAAAAGAATTGGTATTTTATTTGTTAAATTTCGAAAGTTGCTTTTCTCATACCCTCTGGGAAAAGTAGGTAATTTTTGCTTTCAGTGCAATGTCTCTTGACAGACTATCAGCAAGGGGGCGGGGGTGGCTCAGTCGGTAGCGCGCCAGGTTCGTAATCTGTAGTTCCCAGGTTCGAGTCCCAGCTGGGTCAGCGTTGAGATTTATCTCCGCAAAATTCCCCGCCCTGCCCACGGTCAGTAGGGGACACCGATGGGCTTGGAAAGGCCGCCGTCCGTCGGATGGGACGTTAAACCGTGGTCCCGTATACGGGAGAGCCATACCCTGTGCACGTTAAAGAACACAGTGGATGGCCTTGACGGGAGGCTACCATCTGTCTCCCAACAGCTGTTCCAGTGGGTCCCCTCCCCCAACCTTCTCTGAACCTTCGGGGTCCATGTGACCTGGCCATTTAGCCCATTGTGTGCAAAAAAGTGCCGCTCAGAGGTAAAACAACCCAACCGACTATCACCGAAATTTTAAATTTCTACCATAAGCAGATCACTTGTTGATCACAAGTTTCGTCGTTTCTATATTTAGTGATATCTAGGATATAAATTAGAACTGTCTAAGTGTTTGAAAAAGGCTAATTATATAATTTAATTAGTACAATCATCTAAAGAAGAGTTTTCAAATATCTTGTAAAAAAACAATCGCGTTTACCCTTGGTATAAGGTGTCAAATCATTACTGCCAATGAAAACTTCCTGACCTTCACATTACCCCTACCAAAATTTCAAATTTCTAGCATAAATGCATCATTTGCAAAATTCGTTAAAAATTTTGGAATTTTCCAATGTTAGAGGGATCTTTTATAGCTTTTGGGATATTCGGAAAGTGAAAATCCTAATAGTGCATCAATACCTATCCAGCCCAAAAACAATTTTTAATTTATCTCTAAAAACAAAGAATTATCTCATAAAACACAAAAGTTGTGTTCAAAAATTCAAACTTCACGAAATATTCAAACTTCACGGATAAATATATCGTTTGTAATAATTTTATATTTTAAAATTTTCTACTTTTCCACCGCTAGAGGGCGCACTCATAACTTTTCGAAGATTCGAAAAGTTCGAATCGTAATTTTGCACCATCAACTATCGAATCTAAAAATACTTGTTTAATTTAAAATTTTTAATTTATCTGTAAAAATAAAAAATAGTTGCATTCCCCCACCCACCTTTGGTCTAAGGGGTCAGCTTATTATCGCCAATGGAATACTTCTTGACCTTCAGATTCAACCACCAAAATTTCAATTTCTACTTTAATTACATCATTTTCAATATTCATTTGAAATTTTGGAATTTTCAAATTTCTGTACCGTTAGAGGTCGCAATTATAGATATTCGGATTGGGTTGTTTTACCTCTGAGCGGCACTTTTTTGCACACAATGTGCTAAATGGCCAGGTCACATGGACCCCGAAGGCTCAGAGAAAGTTGGGGGAGGGGACCCACTGGAACAGCTGTTGGGAGACAGATGGTAGCCTCCCGTCAAGGCCATCCAGCGTGTTCTTTAACGTGCACAGGGTATGGCTCTCCCGCACACGGAGCCACGGCTTAACGTCCAATCCGACGGACGGCGGTCTTTCCAAGCCCATCGGTGTCCCCTACTGACCGTGGGCAGGGCAAGGAATTTTGCGGAGATAAATCTCAACGCTGACCCAGCTGGGACTCGAACCTGGGAACTACAGATTACGAGCCTGGCCTGCTACCGACTAAGCCACCCCCGCCCCTTAGATATTCGGAGTTTTGGAAAGTGCGAATGTAATATTTCATCAATACATACTTATCCAACACAAAAATAATTTTTAATTTATCCCTATAAACAAAATGTTCGATGTCGACTGGCGGACAGACAACCACAAAGTGAAAATATTAGCTCCTTATTTTTAAACGAGATAAAAATGGTTCGAAATAAGGAGTATAATATAATTGACAACTTAGCAGTATCTTTCCTAACAGCTATCCAGTGGATTCCCTCCCCCAACCTTTGGGATCCACCTGAACATTTATCCCATTGTGCGCAGAAAAGCCGCTCAAAGGTAAAACAACTCAACCCCCCCAAAAAAGGCCCCACCCCCGGAAAACGTTCAGAAAGCTGCCTAAATATTTTGAGCCGAATTACGTCACTGTAGCGGATTCCTGTTCATTGCCAAACTATGAAACAGATGTTATTGACACGAATTAGAACTTCAGATATCTTGACCCATTTTTCTTAAGCCCCTTTCCTTTAAGTAAGACCAAATCAGTATATATATTTCCTTCTCAAAGTGCCTCAAAGCCTGCATTATTTCCTTCTCCTGCAGCTGTTTACCAACATTCGCTGTTGGCTTAATAAGCAACACAGCACGGCTAAAATGAACTATAGGTTAGTACATAAACGGAATGAACGCACCTGTCTTACGTGCTATTGTATTAGTCATAGCACACATTCGTTAGAATATTCTTCACCTTGAAAATTTGCTTAGACCAAGGCCGGATTAAACAACTGTGATCCAAATAGTGTAGATTAAAGTTCTAAACGGGGGCCCTGGCACCAACTGCATGGCCTGCACGATCTACAGGGGCGGTCATAAATCTCATTTCTGGAGGGGGCCATTTAGTGACATACGAAGGCTTTTGTAGCAAAAAGTGTCATTTCTGGAGTACAAAATCCGTTATATGTTCTTACATTTGCCTTCATATGGTGTACTGAAGGCATCAAGGGTTTGCTCTCTTGGAAAAGAAATTTGCTGGCAGTTGAAATACTTGCGGGTCTCTTGGATGCCCCCCCCCCCCCAACTCCTTATGACCGCCATTGACGCTCTAATGATTTGAATCCACCGGATTTATTATGGGGCCACGTTACAGCTGATGTTTACGCTACCCCGGTTCCTAATGCACAAGCCCTCCATGAACGGATTGTGGATGGTTTTCAAAGAATACAGAACACTCCGGGACTTTTCGGACATGTTCGACAGTCAAGACGCTGTGAGGCCTGTATGGCTGCTCGGGGAGGCCATTTTGAACACGTGCTCTCATGTAGACTTGTATAATCACTCTAATCGATCACTTTTGGACAGATTCTTGACATTCTTCTGAAAGTTGGGAGAAGGGGGTCACGTTCTGCTTCAAGAAGGAATCAATTTTCACCTGTTTCTGGGCAGGGGGTGGCTCAGTCGGTAGCGCGCCGGGCTCGTAATCTGCAGTTCCCAGGTTCGAGTCCCAGCTGGGTCAGCGTTGAGATTTATCTCCGCAAAATTCCCCGCCCTGCCCACGGTCAGTAGGGGACACCGATGGGCTTGGAAATGCCGCCGTCCGTCGTATGGGACGTTAAACCGTGGTCCCGTATACGGGAGAGCCATACCCTGTGCACGTTAAAGAACACAGTGGATGGCCTTGACGGGAGGCTACCATCTGTCTCCCAACAGCTGTTCCAGTGGGTCCCCTCCCCCAACCTTCTCTGAGTCTTCGGGGTCCATGTGACCTGGCCATTTAGCCCATGGTGTGCAAAAAAGTGCCGCTCAGAGGTAAAACAACCCAACCCGCCTGTTTCTGTGTCGTCATCTCATTCAAGGTAAAGGCATATGGTTCAATATGAGAGTCGATTCTTAAATAAGCCTTGAATGCTCTGTCATGAGGGTTGATGATGAACACAATTATGACTTCAATTTCCTCTAGATTTTGCGCCGAGATTTATTGTGTATATATGAGTTGGGTTGTTTTACCTCTAAGCAGCACTTTTTTGGACACTGGGCAAAATGACCAGGTCACAAGGACCCCGAGGGCTCAGGCCACATGGGAGAAGGGGACCCAAATTGTTGATACTCACTTCCTTGAAACTGAAAAAAAAATCACGGTAAAGCGAATTTGACCGAGATTTTTTTTATACGTTCCAAAAGAAAAACACGGTAACGCGAACTTCACAATAAGCAGACACCCATTGTACTCATCTAATTATAATTCCTTAAAATTGTTTCATAGCAGTGTGGTGCAATTCAGTTAATTTACAATGATCTCACTATAAATAAAAATAAATAAATACCCCCTCAAGCAGCTGCTTGCCACAGAGGTCTCACAGGAACCTGCCAGTTTATATGCCATAGTAGAAGGTCTGAGAGGATGGCAGGACCTCAGCAGAAAAACGATACAAACAGCCATGCCTTACCCGCGGCTCGAACCCAGGTCCCTTAGATCAGTAGACAAGCGCGCTAACCACTCGGCCATGCCTAAGCAAAATTGGGTGGAAGTAATAATGTACCGGCGAAGTATATTTTTTTCGGTGGAAATAAAGCTAATTATATTTATACACTAAAAATCGATCGGTACTTTCGGCACCTCTCGATTTCTAGACCATCACTCCGACCCCTAGTTGACCTTGAATGCGACACCGGATCCGAAAGTTCATCTTATTTACGAGTTCTACTGCCTAAAATAGCCATAGTCACCAATTTTTAGCTCTCCAGCATCAGTATATTGTAATTTGACCTTTAACCTCGAAGGGCCCATCGCATCCAAAATTGAACAAAATTTCTGAGATCTGCGACTCAAAATACCCCTGGGGACCAATTTTTACCTTTCTAGCACTACTAGATCTAAATTTGACCTTTGACCTCAAAGGACCCAATCCCCTGGATCCAAAACTTCATACGATTTCAGATCCACAGCCCTAGACACCAATATTCGCGTTTGTGGCACCCGTAGATTAAGATTTAACCTCTACCTGACCTCTACTTGACCTTGAAGGACACATCAGAGGTCAAATTTCGTTTTTTTTCCTGAGATCTACGACCCGGATGCAAATTTTAAGAGGCTAATTTTAAGGGATTATTAACAAAGATAAACCTTAACGATTGCGACTCGAACCTGAGAATTGCAGATTATGGGGTCAGGATGGATCAATTGGTTTTGTGCCAAGTCTGCAATTCCCAGGTTCGAGTCCCACCTAAGTCAGATTTGAGATTTATCACCGCAAAACTTCTTGCCCTGCCCTCGGCCAGTAGGGGATGATGATGAACTTGGAAAGGCCACCATCCGTCAGATGGGACGTTAAGCCCTGGCTCCATGTGGAGATTTATCCCCACATTATTAAAATATATCAGAGTTGGGTTGTGGGTTGATTTATCTTTGAGCGAGACTTTTTTGCACACAATGGGCAAAATGGCCAGGTGACAAAGACCCCGAGGAGAGAAGGTTGTGTGTGGGGGGGGGGTGCCCATTAGACAGTTGTTAGGAGACATGGTAGCCTCCTGTAAAGGCTATCCAGTATGTTCTTTAATCAGGGTATGGCTCTCTTAATCAGGGTATGGCTCTCTCGTACACGGAGCCACGGTTTTATGTCCCGATGAACGGCGGTCTTTCCAAGTCCATCGCTATCCTCTACTGACCGAGGACAGGGCGGGGAATTTTGCGGAGATAAATCTCAATGCTGGTTCAGCTGGGAATTGCAGATTACAAGCCTGGCGCGCTACCGACTGGGCCACCTCTGCCTTCTCGTGTGCGGGAGAGCCACACCCTGTGCACGTTAAAGAACACACTGGATCGCCTTTGACTGGAGGCTACTATCTGTCTTCTAACAGTTATCCAGTGCGTTCCCTTACCTGGGGCGGGGGTGGCTCAGTCGGTAGCACGCCAGGCTCGTAATCTGTAGTTCCCAGGTTCGAGTCCCAGCTGGGTCAGCGTTGAGATTTATCTCCGCAAAATTCCCCGCCCTGCCCACGGCCAGTAGGGGACACCGATGGGCTTGGAAAGGCCGCCGTCCGTCGGATGGGACGTTAAGCCGTGGCCCCGTGTGCGGGAGAGCCATACCCTGTGCACGTTAAAGAACACGCTGGATGGCCTTGACGGGAGGCTACCATCAGCTGTTCCAGTGGGTCCCCTCCCCCAACCTTCTCTGAACCTTCGGGGTCCATGTGACCTGGCCATTTAGCCCATGGTGTGCAAAAAAGTGCCGCTCAGAGGTAAAACAACAACAACCCAACGTTCCCTTACCTTAACCTTCTCTGAGCACTCTGGGTGTCCTTGTGACCTGCCCACTGTGGGCAAAAAAAGTGCCGTTCAGAGGTAAAACAGCCAAACCCAACTGCAAATTACAAGCCTGGCGTGCTTCGACTCACCCAGTCAAAACCACGCCCCCTCACTAAAAGCCGCAAAAAACGTCCGAGTCAAAAACATTATCAATACAAGAACACACGATCAGTCTTTTTTTTTTGTTATAAAATTACAAAACAATCCTCTATTAACCTTGAAGGTGGCGCCCTTGAAAGCATGACACCACACGAGATTTCTCAGAATATTTCTGCTGTTGGACTGACCCTGACCAATTCCTATTTCCAATGTCAAAGCCGCTAACGGAATTTCTCTCTGTCATGAAGGTAAAAGCAAGTCAGAAAGATTTAATGGGAATAATTTTACAGTCTTAAAAGTATAAAGTTCCAATAGCAATTATTTGTGAATAGACTACCTCAAGCTCAGCGGGGGCCTCAAATTTAGATATTGGTTAATTTTTTGAGATACAACACTTAAAAAAGTGCAACTTAGTAAAAGATATAATTTTTTTTAACTGACGATGCATTTTTTTCAACAAGGTTTTAAATATCACTAAAACGGAGAAGAAAATGTTATACTTAAATGTAATGTTTTCTAGATCCTGGTCACTTGGTAAATAATAACGAAAATGAATTTTTATTTTGGCTAGGGGCCTCAAAAGTTGGAAGTGGCCAAGGCCTCAAAAATTGGAAGTGGCCAAGGCCTCGAAAGTTGCAAGTGACCCAAGACTCAAAAGTTGAAAGGAACCAGGTTTCAAAAGCTGGAAATGACCCAGGCCTCAAAAGTTGGAAGTGGCTCAAAAATTGGTAGTGGCCCAGGCCTCAAAAGTGGAAGTGCCCTTGGCCTGAAAGGTTGGAAGGGGCTCAGGCTTCAAAAAATAGAAGTATCACGGGCTTCAAATAGTAGAAGCCTCAAAAGTTGCAAGTGGTCCAGGACTCTCTGCTGGACCTGTGAGAGGCCCTGTAACAGACATAAAATCTTTTGGATATAAAAGGATTTTTTCCTCGATTTTCAACCAAACCAGTTCCAGATTTTGACAGAAATCCGACCACGCATGAAATAACACGAATAATTCAAATCTTCTGAAAATGTGCTTTAGGAATTTTCGACTACAGATGATTCACATGTCCATTTGACTGCAAGAAATGAAACATACAAACGGAATCAAATTACATTGAAATTAAGTGAAACGTTTTATTTCTTTTGAAAGTTTTTAATGGTCAGTTATATAGTTGTCTGATTCAAAACCTTCACTATAATCCATCTCTGATAATTTTAAAATACATTGTTTTTACCTCTGGTCGTATTTTCTTCCCCATACAATGAACTAAATGGCTAGGTCACAAAAACCCTTATGGGTTCAGGGAAGGAGATAGAACAGACAACTGTTACCAGACAGATGGCTTCCCGCCCTGCCCACGGTCAGTAGGGGACACCGATGGGCTTGGAAAATTCGCCGTCCGTCGGATGGGAGGTTAAGCCGTGGCGCCGTGTGCGGGAGAGCCATACCCAGTGCACGTTAAAGAACACACTGGATAGCCTTGACGAACTACTACCATATGTCTCCCAACAGCTGTTCCAGTGGGTCCCTTCCACCAACCTCCTCTCAGACTTCGGGGTCCTTGTGACATGGTCATTTAGCCCATGGTGTGCAAAAAAAGTGCCGCTCAGAGGTAAAAAACCCAACTGGACGGGAGGCTACCATATGTCACCCAACAGCTGTTCCAGTGGGTCCCCTCCCCAACCTTCTCTGAGCCTTTGGGGTCCTTGTGACCTGGCCATTTAGCCAATGGTGTGCAAAAAAGTGCCACTCAGAGGTAAAACAACCCACAACCCAGACAGACGGAAGTCTCCTCTCAAGACCATTCAGCGCATTTTTTAATGTCCACAGAGTATGGCTCTTCTCCACAAGAGCCACGGCTTAACGTCCCATCCGATGGACGGCGTGTGAAAAAATGGTTACTGCTCATCGAATCAATAACTGGTAAAAGCTTTAGTTTGCTTTTTTAAATGAGCAAAATGCATACTTTTCATGAAAATACGCATTTCTCAAGGGTTAAAAGCAACACCTCCTATAACAGAAGGCCGTACCAAATTTTTGACGTCATTAAGTAGTCCTACTATATAGACAATTCTTATATTTTTTATTCTAATATTATTATTGGTGGACTCTTGTGCTAATCTTTATACTAATATTTATCTACAAACATATTTGGGGCGGGGGGTGGCTCAGTCAGTAGCGCGCCAGGCTCGTAATCTGCAGTTCCCAGGTTCGAGTCCCAGCTGGGTCAGCGTTGAGATTTATCTCCGTAAAATTCCCCGCCCTGCCCACGGTCTGTAGGGGACACCGATGGGCTTGAAAAGACCGCCGTCCGTCGGATGGGACGTTAAGCCGTGGCCCCGTGTGTGGGAGAGCATACCTTGTGCACGTTAAAGAACACGCTGGATGGCCTTGACGGGAGGCTACCATCTGTCTCCCAACAGCTGTTCCAGTGGGTCCCCTCCCCCAACCTTTTCTGAGCCTTCGGGGTCCATGTGACCTGGCCATTTAGCCCATGGTGTGCAAAAAAGTGCCGTTCAGAGGTAAAACAACCCAACCCTACAAATATATTTCATTTAAAAAGAAAATTATTCGTATAAATAATGCTTAATTAATACAAATAAATTTTCTCCTAAAAAAAATATATTTATAGAAAAATATTAGTAATGATATTAAAATTAATAATATGAGAGTGTCTATATGATAGGACTACTTAAGCTGACGTCATAAATTTGGTCCCCTGGCTTTCTGTTATAGGAAGTGTTGGTTAAAGCCGTATCCCCTTTTTGCGTGCCTTTTTACATCTTTTAGGGATAGGTGTCGCCATCTGGTTGACAAATTGTACAACAGTTGCACATGATTGAACCCTGTGGGTCATTTCGCAACATTCGAAGTGGTGGTCTGTGGTTTTCCATTAAATTTTTACGTTGTTGTTTGGGTTGTTTTACCTCTGAGCGGCACTTTTTTGCACACCATGTGCTAAATGGCCAGGTCACATGGACCCCGAAGGCTCAGAGAAGGTTGGGGGAGGGCCCCACTGGAACAACTGTTAGGCGACAGATGGTAGCCTCCCGTCAAGGCCATCCAGCGTGTTCTTTAACGTGCACAGGGTATGTCTCTCCCGCACACGGGGCCACAGCTTAACGCCCAATCCGACGGACGGCGGTCTTTCCAAGCCCATCGGTGTCCCCTACTTACCGTGGGCAGGGCGGGGAATTTCGCGGAGATAAATCTCAACGCTGACCCAGCTGGGACTCGAAACTGGGAACTACAGATTACGAGCCTGGCGCGCTACCGACTGAGCCACCCCAGCCCCAAAATTTTTACGAATCTCTTGAAATATAAGGAGAGCTGTTAGCAGACAGATGGTAAACTTGACTCCCGTAAAGGGCATCCAGTGTATTTTTAAACATGCAGAGGGTATGACTCTCCCGCACATAGAGCCACGGTTTTACGTCCAATCCGAAAGATGGCCTTTCCCAGCCAATCAATATCCTCTACTGACAGAGGGCAGGGTGAGGAGTTTTGCGAAGATAAATCTCATCGCTGACACTCGAACCTGGGAACTGCAGATTACCAGCCAGGCCCACTACCGACTGAGCCACCCCACCCCTAAAGTGCACAGGATATGGCTCTCCTACACAGTGACGCGGTTTAACGTCCCATCCGACGGACAGCGGCCGTTCCAAGCCCATTGGTGTGTACTTTCTCCACAAAGACACGGTAAGGTGTAACTGAAATAAATCTTAAGGTTTACTCGAATGCGAGAAAAGCAGATTAGGGGCTTGGCGCACTACCGACTAAGCAAAACCCCACCTGGGTTGGGTTGGATTGTTTTACCTCTGAGCGGCACTTCTTTTGCACACTATGGGCTAAATGGCCAGGTTACAAGGACCCCGAAGGTCGAGAGAGAGTTGGGGGAGGGGACCCACTGGAACAGCTGTTGGGAGACAGATGGTAGCCTCCCCGTCAAGGTCATCCAACGTGTTCTTAACGTGCACAGGGTATGCTCTTCCACAAATGGGGGGGGGGGCTCAGTCAGTAGCAGGCCAGGCTCGTAATCTGTAGTTCCCAGGTTCGAGTCCCAGCTGGGTGCGTTGAGATTTTTCTCCGCAGAACTCCCTGCCCTGCCTACGGTCAGTAGGGGGGACACCGATGGGTTTGGAAAGACCTCCGTCCGTTGGATGGGGCGTTAAGCTGTGGCCCCGTGTGCGGGAGAACCCATACCCTGTGCACGTTAAAGAACACGCTGGATGACCTTGACGGGAGGTTACCATCTGTCTCTCAACAGCTGTTCCAGTGGGTCCCCTCCCCACCTTCTCTGAACCTTCGGGGTCCATGTGACTTGGCCATTTAGTTCATAGTGTGCAAAAAAGTGCCGCTCAGAGGTAAAACAACCCAACCCACACATGGCTTACGCCCTTTCGATGGACTTTACGTCCCATCGGATGGACGTCGGGCCTTTCCAAGTCCATTGGTGTCTCCTACTTCCCGAGGGCAGGGCGGGGAGTTTTGCGGAGATGATCTTTGTCTTCAGTAGCATTTTGCCTTTAAATGCATATTTTAGAAGCTATAGAGTTTGAAGTTAGATTCCCATTAGGTATAACACGGAAATTCTCTGTTTGGTAGTGCATTTCAATAACGTAGCCAGGGGGGTCTGTTTATACGAAATCTCAAACTTCTCTATCTCCTTTCAAATGCAAAATAGGTATCTTTAATTATATTTTTGCTTCATAGTATATTTCCGACATACTAAAAATAGATTTAAAAAACAACTATAAAATTTTATTCCATATAAAATACGATTTCAAACTTTCCTGTCCGGTGGAAAATTTTAGTAATTTAATAATTGGGAAACACTATTCAAGTCTTCTTCTCATACCCTCCCTCTCAACTCCCCGAAGCAAAATTCTCGAATCCTCTCCGAAACGAAATTGTCGAACCTTCCCCGACATTATTTTCGAATCTGGGCACTGCAGGTTCGAACGCTGAGAGTTAGAATTCCCCCAGCCCTCCAAAACTAAATTCAAACGTACTTATTTCAGCCCTTAACGGTCTTAATGTATATTTTCCAAGGGACAGGGATTTCCCCCTTAAGTATGCCATTGATACTTGTAATATTCAGAAGTAAATATAAAGCACGCTTGGCTACTTGATCTACGGGACCTGGGTTCGAGCCCCGGATAAGACATGAATGTATGTGTCGTGTTTTCTGCTGAGGTCCTGTCAGATCTTCTACTTTGGCATATAAACTGGCAGGCTCCTGTCAGACCTCTGTGGCAAGCAGCTACTTGAGGGGGGTATTTACTTTTTATTATTAAATATAAAGAGCTAATTAGTTTTTCTACGCAGTACTTTTTGAGTTATGATCTTTCAAATGGTCAAAAAAATTAATACAGTATTTTGGATACCAAGTTGGGTTTTGTCTGAGCATTGTTTGGTTAAGCTCCATCTAGTTTAAAAGAATCTCCTAAAATCCCACATATATACAGGGTGTCTCAAAAATATAGGTACAAACTTTTAGGGGAGGTACAAAGCATCTAAAGGAATGAGAATTGCATAGGAACCCATAACCGGAAACGTCATGGGAGAGTGGTAGCAGAGGTACAAGATCTGAAAGAACACAAGACAGTGATTAATGGGAAAACATTTATTGGACATAATGATTACAAATGGCGTACTAGATGATACATTTCATAATGTTACAGCAGATGCTCGAAGTTTCCACCATGAGACGCGATGCATGCGTGACACCGACGGAGCATTGATTGCCGGACACGGTCGAACACACCTGGAGTTTCTTTGATAGTAGCAGCAGCGCAGTCGAACCTTGCCACGAGATCCATGTCAGACTCCATAGGCGATTCATACACGGTAGCTTTGAGGGCCCCCCACAGAAAGAAATCAACGCTCGTTAAATCAGGTGAGCGTGGGGGCCAGGCAACTGGTGCAGCACACCCAATCCATCATTTCCCAAAAGATATGTTCAAATGCGCACGAACACACCTTCCAAAATGGAGAGGCACCCCATCATGTTGAAGCCACATGTTTAAAGTGACCAGATTTTAACATTGGTAAAGCGGGACACCATGAGCGGTCACCATTGGTAAGCGGGACACCATATTTTATTCTTAGTTTATAAATTAAATTAATTTGATTGTTATAAAGTAACTATATTTTAAAAATTATTTTAATTTTAATCCTATGTTTCTTTCTAAATAATAACAATACTAACTTGTATTATTTTTCCTCTGAATTTGCCGTAACGTAAGTCGTAAGTGTCACTTACAAGGCCGGCGCTAGACTTTTTGCCGCCACTATAAAATATAAATAATACGAGTACTGTCTGCTAAATTCAAGAAAATTTATGTATTTATGAAATAAATAAATAAATTACTTACCTAAATTATCTGAATAGCTGATTTGTTGACATCACTTGTTTAACTAGCACTAGCACGCAGTACGGTCATTGTTCATTAAGTCTAAACAATGGTGGTCGAATTCTAACAACTGATCAACAATGCGAACTTTGATAAGCAGTTCTCGATAATCAGTTCTCAACAATTATTTCTTATTATTAAAGTTTAACATTATAAAATTAACAAAAATAATATAAAACTCATATCCTGGCGAAATAGCCACATGGCCGCCGAAAACCGTATATTCCCTTCCCGTTCTCCCGCCGTTCCCTAGCTTGTCGTGCATTCTTTCCAAAAATCGGGACTTTTTTAAAACGCTGCGGGACGCGGGACAAATTGTTAAAAATCAGGACTGTCCCGCCAAAAGCGGGACGTCTGGTCACTTTACACATGTTGCATCTCACATTTGCTGGAACATGGGCAAGTAAGTCTGGTAGAACCTGTTCCAGAAAGATCAGATACTTTGCGGGCATGCGGGATGGTAAAAGGTATGGCCCAACTAAGCAGTCACCGATCAAACCTGCCCTCACATTTCCTGCGAAACGATGTTGTGCAGCATGGGTGCGCACACCGTGGGGGTTCTCGTGAGCCCACAATTGCGCATTGTGCTGATTGAATACGCCATCCCGAGTGAAACTGGCCTCATCAGTAAACAAAACATACGCTGGGAAATTCACATCTTGGCCACTTTCTTGGAGATACCACTGCGTAAAACGCACACGTGCAGGATGATCTGCGGGGAGAAGTAACTGAACCCTTTGGAGAGTTTGGAAGTAAATGAACCCTTTGGAGATGTAAGGACTCGCCATGCAAAACACGCTGTACACTGCAACGAGACACTCCTAAGGCAGAGGCAATGGCACGTGTGCTGGTACTAGGATTAGTCTCCACGGCATCCAACACACTTTCTTCCATGGCGGGAGTACGCATCGATCGTGGCCTGCCCTCACCTCTGCTACCTCTTAATGACCCATAATCGCACAAATTTGATACGCACGCGCAAACAAACGGTGACCCGGTACATGTCTGTGTGGGAAGCGTTCTTGATACATTCATTGAGCGGCTCGTCCGTTGCCCTCAGCTATTCCATACACTAAGTGCATGTCTGCCAGCTCCCTGTTCGAATACCTTTGCATGCTCTTCGTAAGCCGACTGCTGCTCGAATGAGGAAATCCGAAATTTTCCCTCTAGCGCACTGATGAACAGCGCCGCCTATTGACTTACAGTGACGTTTCCGGTTATGGGTTCCTATGAAATTTTCATTCCTTTAGATGTTATCTACCTCCCCTAAAAGTTTGTACCTATATTTTTGAGACACCCTATATGTACTATGTTCGAAAACGTTTTATTGAGTAGGTTCCAAACCAAAAAACGACAACTAGTACAAACCTAATAATAAAATCTGATAGTTTTTTTGACCAAGTTTTCTTATAAAAAGGATGTCCTATCTTCATGCACCAATTTCAAATGCTTTCACGGAACATATCCACAAATCAGCAAAATGAAATAGTACGACTTCGTCGTCACATTTCGTGTTGACTTGCAGATAGAAAAAGCAATGTATTCACACAGAGGCGGGGTGGATTCAGTCGGTAGTGTGCCAGGCTCGTAATCTGACGTTTCTATGTTCGAGTTCCAACTGCACCCGAGTTCATCACCACTAAACCCTCCTCCCTGCCCTCAACAGGCTTGTAAAGGCCATTGTTTATGAGATGGGACATAAAGCTACTGCCCATATATAAAAAAAAATACCCCCTCAAGCAGCTGCTTGCCAGAGGTCCGACAGGAGCCTGTCAGTTTATATGCCATAGTAGAAAGTCTGTGAAGAATGGCAGGACCTCAGCCGAAAAAAAAAGCACAAACGTCCATGCCTTATCCGGGGCTTGAACCCAGGTCCCTTATATCAGTAGCCAAGCGCGCTAACTATGGGACACAAGACAGCATTACCCTATGCACGTTAAAGAGCAAGCTGGATAGCCTTGACGAGAGGTTACTGTCTCCTAGCAGCTGTTCAGTGAGTCCCCCCCTAACATTCTCCGAGTCCTGGGGGATCCTTGTGACCTGCTCATCTAGCCCATTATATGCAAAAAAAAGTGCCACTCAAGGTAAAACAACCCAACCCTGGGGGAAAAGAATGGAGAAGAATCTTAACGTCAACTTAGTTGACTTTACCTGGGAACAGAAGCATACATGATTGATTACGCTACCGACTGAACCTACCCTCCATAAATGTTATAGCGCAAATAACAAGAGCTGTAGGTTGGATTCATGCAAGCTTACATATTGGAACTTTTTCATTATTGGTGAACAAGTTCGATGTACCAACTTGTTCACCAATAAAAAAAAATTAACTCTTCCCTGCCGTCCCGTGGCCGAGTAGTTAGCGCGTTTGGCTACTGATCTAAGGGACCTGGGTTCGAGCCCTGGATAAGGCATGAACGTTTGTGTGTTTTTCAGCCGAGGTCCTGCCATCCTCACAGGCCTTCTACTATGGCATATAAACTGACAGGCTCCTGTCAGACCTCTGTGGCAAGCAGCTGCTTGAGGGGGTATTTATTTATGTTTATTTTAAACTGAATCACCAGCAATAAATAATCACTTGAACAGTTGTAGTTTTTTGGCTGTGTTTAATTTACAATATTAATTTATTGCCGAGTGGTTAGCGCGCTTGGCTACTGATTTACTGCCATTCATCCTATTTGTTGTACTGCAGTATGTCAATTTATTGTACACACCCACATAAGATGTAGGTCCACCTTTCGCCCTCACAACAGCCGCAAATGGTCGTGGCATGAATTCTACCAGGTGCTGGAAACGCTCAGGTGGTATTGCGGCCCACGATTCCAGGAGAATCGTCCGTTAAGTGCCGAGCTGCTAGTGGTGGGTTTTGGGCTGAATGCATCACTCCACTTTGTCCAAGATATTCCATGTATCAGGGTTCAAATCAGGAGAGTCAGAGGCCATTTGAGGGTTGTGAATGCTCCTCCAACTAGTCCTTCGCCAAACGGGAGCAATGAGACAGGGCAGTCTTGTTGAGAGGCATCCTGTTGTAGAAAATGGATAGCCATGAACGGGTGTAGGTCACCTGCGAGTACGTCAACATAGACCTGTGTGGTGTTTGTAGTCTCGATAAGTACAAGTGGCCCCAAGACAGCCTCATGTAAACACGCCCCAGAACATTACATCACCTGTCTGTAACACCCAAAATTGGCAGTTGGGATCCATGGTCTGTGTTTTACACGACACACACGCAACCTCCCGTCTGCAAGTCGTAGTTGGAACTTCTATTTCACGATCCATTGGTGATGTTCCTTTTCCCACTGCAGCTTCATAACCTAGTGACATGCTATTAACAAAGGTACTCGAGTGTGTGTCAGCTGCCAGAGCCCAGTCGTGTGCAGAATGTCTTTGCACAACCTTTCATAGCCGACCCTTCATTGAATGCCGACATTATCATCTGCACTGTGGCTCTCCATTCTGACATTACAATACGGGAGAGGCAACACTTGCCTCAAACATTTTTATATGTCCATATTTTTCTTGGCAACTGCAGGTTTTAATATAGTCTTGCTACACACGTGATGATCACATGAAGAAATCCCAGACGTTCTGAAGCTATGATGTTGTTTTTACCTGTGGGCGGCAATTTTTTTGAACACATTGGGCTAATTGCCCACGTCTCAAGAACCTCTGAGAGCTCAGAGGTTGGGGGGGGGGGGGGGAAGGACCACTGGATAGCTGTTAGGAGACAGATGGTAGCCTCCCATCAAACGAGTTCTTAAAGTTGCGGACTCGAGTGTACCGTAATGTCCCATCCGATAGATGGCGACCTTTCAAAGCCCATTGATGTCCCCTAGACCCACCCCTGTCCTGTGTCTAGGGGACACAGATGGGCTTTGAAAGGTCGCCATTTATCGGATGGGACATAAAGCTGTCGGTAGTGCGCCAGGCTCGTAATCTGTAGTTCCCGGGTTCGAGTCCCAGCTGGGAAAGAGATTTATCTCCACGGTCAGCGATAGGCTTGGAAAGTCCACCGTCCGTCGAATGGGACGTTCAGCCGTGGTCCCCTGTGTGGAACAGCCATACCCTGTGCATGTTAAAGAACATGCTGGATGGCCTTGATGGGAGGCTGTCCCCCCAACAGCTGTTCCTGTGAGTCCCCTCCCCCAACCTTCCGGGTCCTTGTAATCTGGCCATTTAGCCCATACTGTGCAGAAAGTGCCGCTCAGAGGTAAAACAACCCAACTCCCTAGACCCAGTTATGTTTCAAATGGTCAAAAAAGACCGAGTGCATGGCGGGGAATTTTGGAGAAAAATCTTAACTCTGGCCTAGGTAGCACTTGAACTTGAAAACTGCAGATTACGAACATGGTACGCGACTGATTAAACCATCCCCGCTCCTTGTTCTGTAGTCTCAGAAACGGAAACCTCTACCCCCCTCCCCCCCCCCATCTTCCTCGCACTGACTATCTGCTTACGAGCGAACTCACTCAGGTCGCTGTGTTTACCCATTATAACAATCGCAAGTAGGTATCTGACCTATTTCTAGCCCGCTCGGCTGGCCGTAACCCCTTGTAGTAGCGCAGGTTTGTGGATGAGCTGTGCGTATAATAAATGAGTTTTTTCAGTGAATATTATATGCACTTGAAACACTGGCATTCTTTTGTAGAAACCCATATTTGTGTAAATATTGTCCAACACATAAAATCACTCAAACGCAAAACATTCAGAAGAAAATATTTAATCGCTATACACCTCAATACAATAGGTAATGGCAGTATCAACAGATTATTAACATTTTAATTTATTGTAAATATTTAATCAAACTAGAGAAAAAAAAAATGAACACAATACATATATAGAAAGCGCTCATTTTCCATCCTAAATATTATTTTCATCTATCTCAGTTACACACAAATTACATGACTTTCATTCTATTAAGTTACCAAAACATTGCATGTTTCACGTAACAAATGGGATGCTAACATATCACATTTTATCGTTTATCACTATCATGGCACATTTGCATGTTCACTAGAGCTCTAAAAGCGAATCCTTTGCCGGCAGGAGTCCTAGTAGGATTCTTTCTCCAACTGTATGGCTCGATATGCTGTACTGACATAAGATACTCGCCGTACAAATCTTTGTTCAGTTTAAGTAGCTTGTTTCATTCCAATCTAGCCTAAGGGGCCTTGTGCAGTTCCTAATAATGTCGCACAGTTGAGATAATAGAAAGTGCCGAAATTAACGTTCTACTATATAAGTTAACAAGTCAATATTATTGCTCAATATAAGTGGAAAATTATTTGTTACCAATGATATTTTTACAATGAGTACATACTTGAAAACACTCATTAAGTATTAAACATAATCTAGTAGGTAAATTTACATTCTTCTTTGAAACATTAGCGTTTTTCTCAAACACGATAAAGTATAATAATATGCGGATATGACATCGAAGATACTAAATGGCCACAGCCATGGATTTAACAGTGGCCCACAAAAACTAAAGACAAGTACAACTTGATGCGACTTTTATATAGATATACAATGTAGCTTAGCTGACTAACCGAAGTACACTGGCAGTAAAAAATTTCAATAAGTAAGAAATCCCAAAAAGAGGTACAGAAAATACTAGCAACAGGCAGACAAATGGGCTAACAAATGCTTCATGCACTCATAGGATCTGACAAAGATGGAAACTTTACGGCACCCATGGTCGAAGTTGTTACGAGTGTCAGTTTTTAGCTGAAATTCAACAGCTTTAATTCAGCAGTTGGGTTGTTTGAGGCTGCAATCCCCCGCCCCCCCCCAAAAAAGGGCTAAATAGGCTGAGTAACAAATCTACAAGGGATCAAAACTGTGGGGAAAGGAGACTCGTGGATAGCTGTTAGGAGAGGGTTGGGTTGTTTTACCTCTGAGCGGCACTTTTTTTGCACGCCATGGGTTAAATGGCCAGGTCACATGGACCCCGAAGGCTCAGAGAAGGTTGGGGGAGGGGACCCACTGGAACAGCTGTTGGGAAACAGATGGTAGCCTCCCGTCAAGGCCATCCAGCGTGTTCTTTAACGTGCACAGGGTATGGCTCTCTCGCACACGGGGCCACGGCTTAAAGTCCCATCCGACGGACGGCCTTTCCAAGCCCATCGGTGTCCCCTACTGACCGTGGGCAGGGCGGGGAATTTTGCGGAGATAAATCTCAACGCTGACCCAGCTGGGACTCGAACCTGGGAACTACAGATTACGAGCCTGGCGCGCTACCGACTGAGACCCCCCCCCCCGCCCCCCAATAGCGTCAGTGTTCCCTTTCTGACAGCAGGCAGAATAGAAATTTGACGGAGATAAATTCTAATGCTGGCACAGGTGGGACTCGAACATAGAAACTGCAGATTCGGAGCGCTACAGACTGGGCCCTTAACAGCCCGCTCGTAGCTTTGGTAAAACAGTAATCTTAAACTTATCGTATACGGTCTATGTAACTATATTATTTTGTTAACTATACTGCTCACAAAAATTAGGGGATATTTCAAAATGAATATGAAGCGAAGAAATATCCCCTAATTTTTGTGAGCTGTGTATTTCCGACTGCAACATTTGTGACCATTATGGTTGGTCTACTGAAACGATAATCTAGACATGAAAAAAAAAGACAACTTACGTCAAGGGCTGTAATTTTTGTGAATTTTTCTCACCAACACACATTGGATAAATGACTCGATAACAGAGAAGATTCAATATGTACATAATTTGTCTTTGGCATCAAAAGTAACGACATTAAAATTCACAGTACTGATGTTTAGGACTTCTTAACTTTTACACTAGTTTATCACACAAGTAACCAAAATTACAATTTATTACAGTGCCATTTTACAAAACTTGGTGAACGTTGCAGGTAGTAAAATGGTCGCCACAGTTCGAATTCCTGCGTCTGCTTGGGAGGATTTACAAAAAGGAAAACACATTATTTTAGTTGCGTCTTTTACCTCTGTGCGGCATTTTGTACACAATGGGCTAAATGGCCAGGTTACAAAGATCCGAGGGATCAAGGTTGGGAGAAGGGGACCCATTGGGCAGCAGTTGGGAGACAGATGGTAACCTCCCATCAAGGTTATCTAGTGTGTTATTTAACGTGAACAGAGTATGGTTTTCCCATATACGAAGCCATCGGTGTCTCCTACTGACCGAGGGCAGGGCGGGGAGTTTTGCGGAGATAAATCTCAACACTGGCCCAGGTGGCGCTCGAATCTGGGAATTGCAGATTACGAGCCTGGCGCGCTACCGACTGAACCGTCCCCAGTATCTTACTAACAGTGAAGAAGGATATAGCAATTTCGCGAGTTTTTCTGGCGGAATAAATGGACGAATCTGATTATGGCCCCTTTACAACAAAATGTAAGTGATTCTATCAACTACGCACTACACAAATAGTACAAGCAGTAGTGGTGACAAAAAAAAATACACGTGCGATACAGTTAAACATCTTTTTCTCTATATACACGAAAAATACATTTTCAAAATTTTGCAACAGATGGTCAAAAGCAATAATTAAAAACCAGACAAGAATTACAAAGTTAACCATTCTTTCGACGACGTTCATCATCATCATCATCATCATCCTCAAGCAGCCATGGGCTACGGAGGTCCAACCAGACCGCGCAGTTTAATTCTCCAAGCATATCTGTCCTGAGCTACATCTGCTGCATCCGGCCACTGTACACCAATTCTAACAAGGTCCTGTTTGACATTGTCTGCCCACCGCATCCTAGGTCTCCCCCTCCTTCTGAGGCCTCTAGGCACACTGTTCATAACCCTATTCGCCAATCTATAATTATCCATACGGGCAACATGGCCAAACCAGCGGAGTCTCTCTCTGCACAATATGCTGCTTAAAGGAGGTTGCAGACTCCTTTGCCTAACCTCATCATTAGTTACAAAGTTAAACCACCTAATACCCAAGATACTGCGTAAGCATCTAGAATCAAAAGCATCTAGTTTCCTGTTATCTTGCTTACACAGCGTCCAAGTTTCACTACCATAACTAACCCTAGAAAGAACCAAACTATTATACAGTCTAATTTTAGTCTTTAGGTGTATACGCCTATTTCTCCACAATCTCCATAGATTCTTAAAAGTCCCGGCAGCAATACCTATTCGTCTGTTAATCTCATGCCGCACATCACCAGTATCAGTTACGCAGCTCCCAAGGTAATTAAACTGTGACACCTGCTCAAGACTGCAACCATTCAGATTAACTGAATCACAACCTGCCTGACCAATTTTCATCACTTTAGTTTTCTCTCTGTTTATAACCAAACCTACTGTACTACCAGTCTCATCAACAGTTCGAATGAAAGAGTTCATCTCGTCAACATCATTTGCCAAAAGGGCTAAATCATCAGCATAATCTAAATCAGAAATTTTCGTATCTCCAGCCCATTTAAGGCCAAAAGCTTTCCCTTGAAGTGAATTTCGCATAACATAATCAACAACCAAACTAAAAAGAAAAGGAGACAAAATGCACCCTTGTCGAACACCAGAAGTAATGCTAAACCAATTGCTACAAGACTTACCAACTCTCACACATGACTCAGTGTTATTATAGAGAGCTTTCATTATGTTAACTAACTTGTCTGGTATACCATATGATCTCACAATCAACCACAAATTATGACGATCAACAGAGTCGAAAGCCTTTTTGAAATCAACAAAGCTAGCAACCAAAGGTTTCTGAAACTCTAAACATTTCTCAAGAATCTGCCTAAGTGAAAATATCTGATCTACACATCCCCTACCACTTCTGAATCCACATTGCTCATCACGCAATTGCCTGTCAACCAGATTCTTAATTCTATTAAGCACAATCATGGAAAGAACTTTACCTGGAACGGAGAGTAGGCTGATACCCCTATAGTTATCACAAGAACTGCGATCACCTTTTTTGAAAATAGGGATAATAATAGCTCTGGTAAAATCTTTAGGAACCATGCCTTTATCATAAAAGTTATTCAAAATTTCAGTCATCCAAATGGTAACTGAAACATTCCCAGCTCTAAGCATTTCCGTAGTAATTTCATCCACCCCTGGGGATTTATGAAGTTTAAGTTTAGAAATAGCCAAACTAACTTCAGATTGTGTTATAGGGCCAACATTAAAGCCAACAATGCATCTATCATCATTGCAAACAATGGGAGTAGAACTAACCACATTGTTTAGAACATCACTGAAATGCTCAGCCCACCTAGCCATGACAGAATCCTCACCTTCTATAACCTTGCCTTGTTTATCCTTCAATCCCTGTATACCTGTTCGTTTTCTACCACACAAAACATTAACTATCTGGTACAGCTCTCTGCTGTTGTGCTGTCTAACTGCTTCCTCAGCTTTGTCAGCAAGGCCATCAAGCCAAAGATTCTTATCAGTAGCTAACTGATCCTTTACACGTTTATTAAGTTCTTTGTAATGCTTTCTATTAGGACTAGTAGGGTATTGATTAAGGACATTCCTGCAGTTCCTTCTTTCTGAAATAAGCTCAAGTGCCTTATCACTTAAATAATTCTGCCTCCTCTGCTCCTTTTTCCCTAAAAGAGTACTGTTAGTTTCCAAAAAAGCCTGTTTAAAATGGCCCCATTCTTCCTCAACTTCAGTATTAAGCAAACCACGACTGTCATAATGACTAAGTAACCTATCATGGTAAGCTTTAGCTATAACTGGGTCTTTCAGAGCTTCAGTATTAAAGGTAAATTTTTTAACCCTAGCACAACACTTTTTAAGTTTAAGTTGCAAGACACTTTTAACAAGGTAATGGTCAGATCCCATTTCAGCTCCCCTATATGCCCTGGTATTTCTAACAGAACTAGCCCATTTGCTGTTAATTAATATATAATCAATCATATTCTTATGCAGCCCATCAGGTGAAATCCATGTGTATTTATGTATGTCGCGGTGTTTGTAATATGTGTTAGTTATTCTGAAACCATTGAGTTTACTTACCTGTAGGAGACGTTGCCCATTGCCATTGCAGCTACCAATACCAAAAGGGCCTATTACTCCTCCCCAAAGGTCAGAGTCGGTACCAACTTTGGCATTGAAGTCACCAAGAAAAAGGGTAATATCTCCTTTCTTGACAGAATTCAAAATATCCTGAAGTTGTCTGTAAAACCTATCCTTCTCATCCTCATCAGAATCCTCAGTGGGGGCATAACAGCAGATAACATTCAAGTCTTTAATGCTTGTCTGAAATTTTGCGGTAAGAAACCTTTCATTAATGCACTCATATCCTAGAAGAGCATCACTAGCATGTCTGCTGAGCAGCAGACCCACGCCTTGGTGATGCTTTCCATCCTCCCTCCCTGTAAAGAGAAATTTAAAGTTATTTTTAAGTATCTCACCTTTACCTGTCCATCTGGTCTCTTGCAAGCCTAGAATATCTAGGTTATAGCGCTGGAATTCCTGCATGAGGACATCAAGAGAATAATCTCTATGTAATGTCCTCACGTTCCACGTTCCTGCAGAGAGAAAATGATTAGTAGGATTTTTAAAGAAATTAGGTTTATTGAGATTGGTAGGGCCAACAATATCAAACAGCCCCCTGATCGCAGGCATGGGGCAAAGACCTGTTCCTCCTCCGCTAAAGGCTGAAGTCACCGATGCTGGTAGGAACTTCAGGCACCACCTTTTCAAGTGGACTTTTTCAAGAACCATATGGCCTGCCTGAGACACATTACTCCAGTTTAGGCTTGACGATGCCCAACTAGCAAGTAAGGTTCAGGTACCTGCGATGGCCTCTGATTAGGATTATCCACCAGCTGATATAAGGTATCCCATGCCTCTGTTCACTTAGAGCTGGCAACCCAGAAGCAAACAGAAAACACAGCGGCAGACTATCCCTCAACAGAGGCCCACCAGTGCAGCAAGTCCAGGATCCATAATCAAGCTCAAATCCATAAACAAGTCCAGTCTAGTAGGTATAAATGGTCAGCACCAGGACCCTGTGAAGTTGACCACTCCTCAGCAGGGTTGAAAAAAAAGAAAAAAGTGGCCATAGATGACCAGATCAGTAGGCCATACTGAACTGGCAGCCCTCCCCTTCCGTTCCCTTCCAAAAGAGAATATCTCTTTTGAAAGGTACTAACGGCCTGCACCACGAGAAGGCGGGGTCGGACATTAGGTGCTAGACCTGGCCGGTTCTGTGCATCATCACTGGGGATTGGTACACAGCTCTCCTTCCAGTTTACGACACAACCAGGAAAATATGGTCCGCATTTGATGTTAATTCTTAATGACTGAATACTGAACACTAAAAAAAAACAGAAGCGAACAACGCTACTGGAGATAAATAACACTTAATATAAGGATCCCAAATTTATCAGAGGTCGAATCCCACCTCCCATTTAAAAAACAAGATTTATATTATACACTACTCGGAGCTGTGGAAAAGGTTGAGTCATAGTCTTTCTTTGGTTTATTCGAAAACAGCAATATTTCTGTGGGCAATGTTTCAAATTTGACTGTTAGAACATACAGACGAAACAGTTCTATGTTATTTCAACAGAAAATTCCATTCAGAGCTCAATAACTTTTTTATGATTTTTAATGAAAGATATGTCTAAAGATAGATGTGATTGAGATCTTTATCTAAATCTCGATTTTAAACAATATTTGTTTGGCATTCAAAGAGTGTGAACGATGGAATATTTAAATAGGTTGTAAAAAATTAACCCCAAAATTTGATTAGAACTTTAAAAAAGAGGTTAAGATATCAGTACCAGAATCAGCTCTAATTTCTGATCTCTTAACCTGTTTTAATTAAATTTTGGGTGATTTTTCGTAGCCTGTTAAATATTCCAGGTTCATAAATCTTCCAATACGGTACATATTTTGTTTAAAATCGAGATTTAGACACATCAAATTCGAACCTATCTTTAGACATTTTTTTAAATTAAAAATCATATTGAAGAAATTATTGATATCTGAATGTGATTTTCTATTAACATGGAACTGTTTCCATTTATATAAGCTTACATTTTTATTTAATATCTTTCTTAATAGTAAGTCAAAATTTTTAAATCCATTTCCTCTCCCTCACTTCGCCTTGGTGTACCATTCAGTATTTACGTGCACGACTTTACACCAGTTTGAAAACTTATGTATTCGTTATCACTAATTGCTGAAGTAGTTCTTGTTTGGTGGGAGATAGTTTTTGCTAATTCATTTCTCCGTTATTATTTCGTAAAGCCAATATGACAAATAAAATTACTTTTCTGAGAGCTATAAAAGTTCTTTAAAACGAATCATGATTAATAGACAATAATGACGTTGGGTCGGTTGGCTTGTTTTACCTCTAAGTGGCACTTTTTTGCACATATAGGATAAATGGTCAAGTCAGAAGGACCCCGAGAAAGCCTTACGACCCATCCGACCGACGGCGGTCTTTCTAAGCCCATCAGTCTCTCTTACTGACCAATGAGTTCGAGTCAGCAGGGGCGAGCAAGGAGTTTGGTGGAGATAAATCTCAAAGCCGACCCAAGTGGGACTCTAACCTGGGAACTGCTGATTACAAGCCTGGTGCGCTACCGGATGAATCACTCGATAGTGACGTTGATATGGAAGTTTAATCGTTAAAAAAAACACGCAGTGTTTTTTTCTAAAACTAAATGATGGAATTTATGAATGAGGGAAATAATGCATTTCTTATTTCCCAAGTTCAAGATTAATTAGTACTACAAGGGATAAACACCTTTATGAAATCATTTCAGTAAAGCTTCAGTTGGTTTACAATTTAAACACCAAATCATAAAAAAAGAAGCCTAAACACAGATATAGAGACAATGAACAACAATTTAAAACACAACTGCCACGAAAAACCCGTCTTGAATAAAATTGTGACTACTAACTCAGACACAGAGGATAATCTAAAATGATACAGATTATGATAGTTAATTATGGTGATTTACATCTTTTTCGTTGTCATAAACAAAATCTTATTTAAAAATATTGCATATATTTATATTACTGTGTTTGAAACATTTAAATAATGGAATTTATTTCAGAAATAAAAATTATATATTACATCAATTTAAAATAGAACATTCATTAAGAAAAAAGAAAGTACCATGCTTATTTAATCGTCTAAACCAGGGATTCTCAACGTAGGGTATGAGGTAAAATTTTTTGGGGGTACGCCTTGAGCTCAAAAGTCGCTAGATCTAGTAACAAAGCCGCTAAGTTGGCATTATTATTATAATTATAGTTTTATCTATCTATATAAGGGGTACGCCAGTTACATACACATTTCCAGGGGGTATGCGAAGCATAAAAGGTTGAGAACCACTGGTCTAAACGATAAGAATGAGTTGAAGTAGGTTTTTGGGTGATACAGAGAGATCTTACTGTGTACAGTTAGCCCTTGATTTCCGAAACTAATTTTACTATCAAGCAAAATAGAGTATTTTATCCATCCTGCCACACTAAACAGCTTAGTCAGTAAAATATTTTTGATTGTTATGTAAAAATTTATTCAGTTGAGTATATCATAATTTTCTGAACTCTTCTACCATATATCAGATTTAAAAATATATTATACTATTAAACACAAAATTAACAAAAATGTGAAATAGAAATATAAAATATTAAAAAAAAAAGGTCTTCCCTATTAACACTTAATAAAGTGACCCCTGAATGTATGTTAAGTACCGTTCCATGTTTTGTCAATAGTAACTCGGATATGGAATTTAGTAACTTCTTAAATAAGCGTTTTATGAAAAAACGTGATAACATAGATTTGATTGAGATGAGTAAATTATTTAAATCTTGATTTTTCAACAATATTTTGCGAGTTAAGGAAATTGGAATATTTAACAGAACAATGCGTTTAATTGTTCTGGTAGGTTAATAAAAACAAATAAAACGAAACAGCATCTGTTGTACTAAACTTTACTAACACTAATGTATTTTCTGCAGTTCGCATAATAATTAATTTTCGCCAATTCTAAATTTTTTTTTTTGCAGAACGCTCTAACTTTTAAATATTATATAACTCTTAAATGCTGATTGGATATTGTTAGAATCGAGATTTAAATATATTTGATAGACATCTTCAGTCACATTTTTATATAAAAAGCTTATTTAAGAAGTTACTACTGATATTTAACAACGAACTATATATACCAAATAAGTGGCAGCTGAATGTGTAATATACATTAGCAGGAAAGAGAAAATAATTTATGTTTAATCAACGAGAAGTTACAGTGACTGAGTAGCGAACTGGGAACACTGAGATTGCGCAGTTGACGCTCCCACAATTCTCATAAATCAATTTGACCAAATGGTTTGACTGATAAGTGGTTGAAAGGTCATTGACCAATGGAGGACATTCGATGCGTTGGATTGGATTGTTTTACCTCTGAGCGACACTTTTTTTGCACACCTTGGGCTAAATGGCCAGGCCACAAGGACCCCGAAGGCTCAGAGAAGGTTGGGGGAGGTGACCCACTGGAACAGCTGTTGAGAGACAGATGGTAGCCTCCCGTCAAGGCCATCCAGCGTGTTCTTTGACGTGCACAGGGTATGGCTCTCCCGCACACGGGGCCACGGCTTAACGTCCCATCCGACGGACGGCGGCCTTTCCAAGCCCATCGGTGTCCCCTACTGACCGTGGGCAGGGCGGGGAATTTTGCGGAGATAAATCTCAACGCTGACCCAGCTGGGACTCGAACCTGGGAACTACAGATTACGAGCCTGGCGCGCTACCGACTGAGCCACCCCCGCCCTGGTCATTGACCAATGGACGACATTCGATGCGTTAATCGCTGTCTGTCTTTCCGTTGCTATTGTAGCCTACCATGTTTATCAAGCCCGACAGAGGGAGAAGATCGAAAGTCGGTTGATGGAGATTTTGCTGTACGGTGACTATCAAGATGAAAACCATTTTAATTTATATAAAAAAATACCGAAAATTAGTGAGAATTTCTGGCAAATTTCTACAGGTTCTTGGATCGCCCTTTTAAATTGTTTACTTGCAAAATACCCGTGGACTTTTTCCTCCACATCTCCCAATACCTTTAATGTTTAGTACATGCTTCTTCAGTTGTAAATGGTTCTTCGGATTCGAGTGCTTTGCGCTCCGAAGATGTATACTTTTCTAAATGACCTCTTCAATAAACAATCCCGAACTCTGCCCTTGACCTCCAGTTTGTGTTCAGCTGACGCAATCTGATCTTCGAGTTTCACATTACATCACCTCGTGTCCGCTGACAGATCTTGCTTACCTCAGTCTGCATCCTGGTCGCCTTAGGTGGCGTAGTGGTAATGAAGTTTATTCGTGATCATGCTGCAGGGATCGGGTTGAATTGTTTTGCCTCTGAGCATTTTTGTGCATACAATGGCCAGGTCCCAGGGATCAGAGGTGAATAAGCAAAGGAGACCAACAGTTGTTAGGAGACAGATCGAAAGAAACCTATCATCCAGCATATTTTTTTAAAGTTTCTTTGTTTGTTTGTTTTACCTCTGAGCGGCACTTTTTTGCACACCATGGGCTAAATGGCCAGGTCACATGGACCCCGAAGGCTCAGAGAAGGTTGGGGGAGGGGACCCACCGGAACAGCTGTTGGGAGACAGATGGTAGCCTCCCGTCAAGGCCATCCAACGTGTTCTTGGGTATGACTCTCCCGCATATGGGGCCACGGCTTAACGTCCCATCCGACGGACGGCGGCCTTTCCAAACCCACCGGTGTCCCCTACTGACCGTGGGCAGGGCGGGGAATTTTGCGGAGATAAATCTCAACGCTGACCCAGCTGGGACTCGAACCTGGGAACTACAGATTACGAGCCTGGCGCGCTACCGACTGAGCACCCCCGCCCCTATTTTTTTTCTTTTTTTTTTTAAGTGCACAGGGTATGATTCTATAACATGGGGACCATGGCTTAATGTTTCATCCAATGGCTTTCCAAGCTCATCGGCATCTCCCTTCTCATCAAGGAGAGGGAGGAGAGATAAATCTCAATGCTGACACAATTGGGGCTTAAACTTGGAACATTCGATTACGAGCTTGGCGTGCTACCGATTTAACAAAGTCCAGCATCAGGATGAGTGAAAAGGTGTGAATAATAAAAAGTCGGAGTATGGGTTGGGTTGTTTTACCTCTGAGCGGCACTTTTTTGCACACCACGGGCCAAATGGCCAGGTCACATGGACTCCGAAGGCTCAGAGAAGGTTGGGGGAGGGGACCCACTGGAACAGCTGTTGGGAGACAGATGGTAGCCTCCCGTCCGACGGACTATCCAAGCCCCATTCCATTCCCCATCCGACGGACGGCGGCCTTTCCAAGCCCATCGGTGTCCCCTACTGACCGGGGGCAGGGCGGGGAATTTTGCGGAGATAAATCTCAACGCTGACCCAGCTGGGACTCGAACCTGGGAACTACAGATTACGAGCTTGGCGTGCTACCGACTGAGCCACCCCCGCCCCGAGTATGAGGGTGGCATCTGTTCACTCACAAATACTTACCACAGCCACTTCTTTGCAAGGTTGTTACATAAACTTTTAAAGAATAAGCTATATTAAGATATTTTAAATAAACAGTGCCAATGTCTAACTTCAATATTTCCTGGTAGAAAAGTGAATCCTACCCTGTTCTTTTTATTACCAATATACCTATAGTTCTGTACACTTTCGCGTCTCCATACCTCCAATTCATATTGCTAGATTTTGCGCCATAAGTAATATAGATATGTACAAAGCAAAAGTAATGGCGGAATTGGAGTAAGTAATTACAGAAACTGCAACTACAATTGTATATATTTCTTTTTTGCATTAAAGTGGGCACTTTAAAACGGAGTATCTGCTGCATATGGAGCTCTGTTCTGCAATATTTCTTAAATGAAACTATATTTCAATAAATTATGTATTCAAATAAAATATATAAATATAAAGGCCTTAAAATAATTTAAGCATTTTTAAATATGAAATAATCATTATATATATATATAATTATTATATTAATAAAATAAGCTATATGATATATATAAACACTGCCCTTCTCTTAAATTACAGACTGATTCAGAAGTTGAATCTAAGTTCTGCAAATCTTCCACACCAACTTAAAACAATTTATTTCTACAAACTTAATGTTAAACAAGGTTAACATTAAGGCTGAGCAGGAATTTTTCTTTTATAAGATATATAAATCAAAGTTTTCAGCATTAACATCTGTGAAGCTTTTTTTTTATAATAATGATTACATAATCAAACACAGAACAATTCAATGTAATTAAAGGTTAGATCAAAAACTATTTTGAAAGAAATGGTAAAAAAATCCCTTAAAATTATGAAACATATTCCATAAATAAAAGTAATCATCATCTCTCTGGGCCTGCAAAAGCCACTGAAATGCAAATAATTTGGGCCACTAGAAAATTAATTGAGTAACACGGCAGATTAGTAGCAGAACTGGAGGCATTAAGCACTTCCAGTTAGCACATAGCTGCAACAGATATACATATAATTAGTCTGCAAGTACAGATCAAGAAAAAAAAATTAAGAGGGATGCAAAGTGATTGAATTCAGTCAGAATGGACCACCAATGTAATATTTAATTTTCTCTTCTGTCTGAACAGGCATTTTTCTTTTATAAGATATATAATTAAAGCTTTCAGCATTAACATTCTGTGAAGCTTTTTTTTTTACAATAATGATTAAATAATCAAGAACAGAACAATTAAAAAAATTATAAAATTAATTAAAATGTAATTAAATTTTGTCTATAAAAATTTTCTTTCAAAATATGTACAATACATATGCTTAATACCTTTCTTGCCTCTGTTCCAGATACTAAATTCTCACAGAGAAAGGAGAAAGCCTTCCCTAATTCCAGATACTGAGATAGATATTTACTAAGAACGAATTTCTAAAATTGTCATATTACACTGTTTTGCACTAATCATGAGTTTAAAAGCAAAAATCGCTCAAATCTTTGATGCACTCTAATTTTTTTAAAAGGAATGAGTTGTTTTACCTCTGGTGGTGTTTTTATGGCCACAATGGATTAATGGCGAGGTTACAAGGACACAGAACTAGGTAGAGGAAATGATTCACTTGATGTCTATTAAGAGACAGATGACAGCATACCAACCAAGGCTATCCAGTGGGTTTCACATGGCATATGTATCTTCTGCACATGACCAGAGTTTAGCTTTGAGATTTTATTTTTTCCGAGTCCATTGGTCTTTCTCACTAAGGACAGAGTGGAACCTATTGGAGAAAATTTCAGTGCAGGCACAGTGGGAACTCAAACCTGGGATCATCAAGTTACAAACTTGGTGTTTACCAACCGAGCCAATTCCTGCCTTTAAGAGCAGAAATAATAAACTTTTTCTGTTGACATGCAGGCCACAATAATTCAAGTTTCAAAAGGAAGCAAACAATTTTAATACTCAAAGGCCTGAAAGAACCTACCCGAGAGTACGGGGAGTGACCACTTTCCTATAGTGATCACCTTACCATATAAAAATCTCCAGACTGAAGCAAATAATGTTCCCTTCGGTCAGATGACAATCAGCTCCACCACTGACACAAAGCCAACACACAGCTCCCCAACCCCCATTACAGGTAAGGAGTGAATGTGCTATGTGTCACAGCAATAAAACTTCACCTTTTACAACTCAGCATAGCCTGGCCCTTTCTAGTGCTTGAGGGTTAACCCTGGGCCAATGCATGGACCACACATATAGATTCATCATATCTGTTGCCTGTTGCTGGTAAAACAAAGTGAAAGTATTTGAAGTAGGGGGTCTGGCTGGCAGATCCACTAACTTAGATTCCAGTAAATTAAAAACATAAAAAAGGTGTTCAAATTTATGGGAGAATAAAAGTGCCACAAGTTTGACTGTAATACTCATGAGTAGCTTTATTTCAAAATCTATCTAAGTGGTCAAAATTCAGGGTTATTCAAAAAAACAAACTCTCTGGATAGCTGAAGAATCGGTGAGAACCATCCAACATGTTCTTTATTGCGCACAGGATACATGTACCCATGTGCTCTTCTGGACACAGGACATGGCTGATGGTCCTCCAAAGGACAGTGGCATTTATATATGCCTATGAGTCTTATTTCTAAATATTATCAAAGAGTGGACTAGCTGAATTTAAAAAAAAATCCAGTAGCAAGTAAAATGCCACTGGATTTTCTAGCTAAGAAAATCTGAAAGTTAAAAACTAAAAATGCAGTAGCAAGTGGAAATGATTAATATTAGCACCAATTTGACATTTCACAAGTGGGGGACAAACATATCTCACTGTATTGGACTTGCAATCAAAACTGAAGCCAACATGCACATTAATTTCAGAGTACTATAAATTTCTCCTTAGGTAGCCACTATATGAAAAGGCTGTCAGACACCAAAAAAGACGACACAAATATCCAGCTATCACCTGGGATTTGAACTCTGGTTCCTTTTCCTCCCCTACTTGAGAGAACAAAAACAAAAAAAAAATTTCAAAACACAACTATAATTGGAACATTGAAATGAACTATAAGCTTTAATGTGAAAAAAATTCTCGTAAAATTTAGTAAAAATTTAATTTATCAAGAATTTTTTCACACACATTAATTGGTAACTTCTTTTTTTTAAGTGATGTGTATCTACATGTTTAGCACGAACTTTAATAGTAATTTAGTAGTAATTTATGATATGTAATATCCATTAGTTTTAAATTTGCAATTTCATTATCTCCTTTACATATTTGCCTTGAGCAACAAATTATTGCCAAACATATCATACCCATAGTGTAAAAAAAAATGCAAGAAGCAATATGAATATTAACTTTGGCACTTTTTCAATATATATATGCAATAGGAGGCAGGTTATTTTGAAGAAATATACATATTACTCACTTTAGTTGCAAACAATGCTTAACACATTAAGGCCATCTGGCACATTCTCTAATATGCAGAAATAATTTAGAGATAATTATATTATAATAATCGAAAAATTAATAGTTGAAGGTAATGACACAAAATGCAATGAAACACACTATCACAAAGATGCCAGAGATTGTACGAGTACAATATTAGCTTTTAAAAATTTAGCCTTAATATATTTTGAGGATTGCATTCCTATCATCTGTCATCTTTTGCATAAATGCTGAAGATTGCATGAAGATAAACTTATACAATCTTCAATCATCTCAACAAAACAAGACAGCTGATAGGTTGCTACTGCCGAGTTCAAAATGTTAATATTATGGGCTTCATAGTTACATGGTATTGAGAAGCCAGGGCACAAGGATTTTAAACACTGTTATGTATAGGTATAAGGATTATCTTCACCTTAATAAAGAAGTAGTAAAAAGGTCTAACCATCACCTTAAAACTGAGTAAAGAAAAACTGAGTAGAAAGCATTATAACACTTTCTACTCAGTTTTAAGATCTTTCTGTCATTTCAACATATTAATCCATAAACACATTAAAAGTTTAAATGACACTGAATAAGCTTTTTACCATAAATAACTTTATGGTTAAAAGATGAAACTGCTGGCTTCCATTACCAGACATTTTTCTTGGGAGTATTCGACTGATGAGATTATAATCTTTGTTTAAAAAACAAATTCTCAATGTGTCCTAACTTAAATTTTTAGTTTCTAATTATTATGAGCAATTTTAAAATAGAATTAAAATCTTGCATTTTGGTCATAGGCAAAATCAGGGTTTTACTTGGTTTTTTTAAATTACATTTAAGAATGGATAGATATTGATGATATTTACTTCTCTCAACTAAATATTTCATCTAAACAAACTTCATAAATTTAAAGTCAAGCATTACACATATATTGTCACTGGCAAATTTTTACTAGTGTTAAATAAGTATAGAGATATACTAAATATATCTTTAATTTTTCTCAAGCTTCAATAAGTTGATAAAATAATAAGGAAGTCTTACATAAATATATTAATATTTAACTCTATTTTTAAAATTATAAGAAAACATTAATTTTTATTCATAGATTAGTCATCATTTAGATCAACTTATACAATTTACATAATTAGAATGACCACACCTTCAATCACAAAAATGCAATGCAAAGTTGTACCAGGAGTGACAGAGCGTTGCATCAATGTAAACTGCAAACCTAAGAGGGGACACTAAATGAAAATAAAAACAAACACATATTTTAAAAAAAGCAGGGAGGTGGCATATGATTTGTATCTCGCACATGGTACCACTGAAAATCAATTACATGTCCATATTTCTTAGCCCAAAGTCGGGTGTTTCGCACATTTTTGCACACGATGTCATAAGAATCCTAAAGGCTCAGAGATGGTTGGGGAAGGGGTTGGATTGGACAGTTGTTTGGAGACAGATTGAAATTTTACATTAAGGCCATCCAGCACGTTCTCTAATATGCAGAAAATATGGCTCTTCTTGTACATGAGGCCACAGCTTAATGTTCCATCCAATGGATAGTGACTTTTCCAAGCCACTGTTCCCTTTCTCACCAAGAGTAGAATAGGGGTTAGCAGAGAAAATTCTCAATGAGATCTAGTTGGGACTCAAACCTGGGAACATCAAATTACAAGCCTGGCATAGTATCACCTGAGCTAACCTCTGCCCCTTACCCGAAATTAGCAGATCCTTGTGTACAGCTAAAAAGTAAATGTGAAAATATGAAACTGATGAATTACTCTATTAACAAAATCAGGAAGATGAAATACTTTGCAATTAAAAAAAACTAATTCTAAACTGATCTAACAATGAACAAATCCAATCTATTAATAAACAATCATACACCACATTACCAAAAGTGTTCATGCACTTACATGTCATGGTGAATGGAAAGACACATTCAAAAGTCCTTAAAGTTTGAAATTTTATGGGAAAATTCCACTGGAGACAAATTTAATATTTGAAGAATTATTGAAGTTGGGACATTTAGCAGCAGATACTGCTGTTTAATGCTCATTACAAGCATCTTTTTAAATTAAGGAAAACTCAAAGAATCATTACATAAATTTATAAAATTATATTTTAGTGAATGATTTGTCATAATTACTATTTGTGTTTTAACTTTTAAGATAAATTTTCATAACCAGCCACACTATTGTTAAAATGTTTTGCCTTCCATAACTTCAAATATTAAACAAATAGTGTTGAAAAATGAGATTTATCTTCAGTAGCATTTTGCTGTAAAAAGCTAATTTTTCAAAGTTAGGGAGTTTTGAATGTAGACTTCCATTTTGCATAATATGAAAGTGTCGAAATATTTGATAATATAGTGTATGTGTGTATTGTCAATATGACTATTTATTTGATTACATAGCAAACTTTCATCATGGTTCAAGAATTATAATTTAGCAATAATACATACCCATATTAAAACACCCAGAAATGCTAGACTTGTAATCTGCAGTTCCCAGATTAAAGTCCCCACCTGGGTCAGCATCGAGATATATCTTTGCAAAAACCCCAACCTGCCCTCGGTCAATAGGAGATACTGATCAGCTTGGAAGGCCACTGTCCATCAGAAGCCATGGCCCTGTGTACAAGAGAGCCAGCCATACTTTGTGAATGTTAACAAACATGTTGAATGGCCTTGATGGGAGGCTTACCATCTGTCTTCTAACAGCTGCCAGTGAGTCCCCTTCCTCCAACCTTCTCTGGGCTCTTGTGGTCCTTGTGACCTGGCCATTTAGCCTAATATGTGCAAAAAGGTGCCACTCAGAGATAAAACAGCCCAGAGTGTATAAACTACAAAAATTTGTTTAGCTGACAAGTCATGCTATTTATAAAAAATGTACCTATTTTTATTTTTAATTATTATATAATTGTATAGTATATTTGCCTACAAATCATTCAACCATTTTTTAAATTTACCTGAAGTTTTTAACACTTGAGGTATCATTTAGAGCTGGAAACTAATTTTTTTTTTGTTTGATTCAACTGAAAGAACATGAAGTAATTCTTACACTTTGACAGGCAACTGATAGGGACTTGAGCAAGTTCGTATATGAACTACTATGTTAAACACTCTGGCATATCAGGAAGTCTGATTTCCAGCTCAAGGCAATTTTATTTATCTCTTAAGTCACTCATAAATATTTAAGAGTGGCTTCAAGTTCTCCCATTTAGAACTGGGTTTTCAACATGGCATCAACAAATGATTTTTAGCTGCTGGAATTAGAAAAGAAAAAGTAGTTTTCAAAGCTTTCAAAGTTAACTTCAACGAATAAATAGCTGCACAATTTTTTTTTTTAAATGCAATGAAGTTAATGACATTTAATACAAATGAAAGTAATAAATATGCACTATGTTTACATTACATTATGGGAAAAGTGTTCTACACGATAATTTGCTTTGTTACTCTCAACATTAAAATTAAAAGCTGGATGGGCAAATTAGCCAGTGCAAAATAAAAGCAACCAATTTCTAATATAGTGATATGCAAACTGTTCAGAGCATAATTTATTTTTGTAGAATTCAATCTTGTAACATTCCCCATGTTCATTAGAACCCTTCAAAATAAATAACAGCAAGATGCAAATAAGAAAGTTCACTATATTATCATTATTAAATTGCTTTATGCACCTGAATAGGATATAAGAGCACACAACTTCATGATATTTTAGCCGATTTTGTTAGCCAATAAGCAACTCATGGAAATCAAGTAACTGGCAGCTACATACGTATCATATATGAAGCACATGCTTTTTCTGCTTCTGCACCATTATAATTCATCTTAAGAATGAAATGCAAATAAGTATCTACATTTATTATTTTATTAAACAATAAAAAAGCATGTATTATTTGCATTTCATTCTTAATTAAGATGAACTATACATATAGCATAAAATTGAAAGGCACCAACACTGTTTAGAATATCACTTGCTATGCCATATTGGACTCATGGGGATATATGATGCTCATCACTGCACTAATAACTAAAGTCCAAATCCTATTATAAGGCTGCACAACTAAATAGCATAGTTTACCCAAAAAAAGTTATAAATCAGTATAGTTTAAAATAACAAAAAATTATAAATTTTTGAATGAAGTTACAAGGAAATTATTATTTAAAAGCCACAAAAGTATAACAGAAGCCCTCAAACTATTACAATATGCTAATGGTATTTTGACAAACACTTTGCTTATGACAGAAGAAAATATAATGCAGTAAGATTCAATGAAATTGAATTCACTGTTGTTAAAAAAATTCAAATTTTGAAATTTTGTTAATGCTTTGAGTAGATTTAAGTACAATTTAATTTTTAACTGTTTAGAAAAACAAAATATTACTGGATGTATAGTACATTTACAAGAAATTTAGAATACTAAATGGATGGTGATATAGCATGCATGTGCTATCTGATTCTTATTCATACTTTTCACATCAGGTACAGCTATAACTTAAAATATAATTGCCTTAATAGAAACAAGTTTATTTCAGTTCACATGTTTCAGTACTTAATATTAATACTATCTGAAACAAAGAATTTACAACATACTCATGATGAAAGATATTTTCTTACAGTAAAAAAGAAATGAGTGATCTTCACCTAAAACCTCATATTTTAAACCCCAAAAATGAATAAGAAACATTCAAAATTCAATATATAATTTCCAAATTAATAATAATAAAAACAAATAAAGAATCCCAAGCAATCACAAAACACAAAGGGTTGACAAACTTATAAAGAATCTGGTTAGAGAAAATTTATCATGGAGTGAAAGGCCTATAAGCAGCGACATTTTGAACAAGCAATGACAAACAAGCACGCTTCATTTACAACTCAATCTTAGCCCTTTGAACAAAGTCAAATGCTTCTCTTCACAAATTAGCATTTTTTTTAAACACATTACTGTTTGAGGAAGGCTTATTTTCTTTAGGACTGAGCATTTTAACACCTTTCCTAATGAACTAATGAGTATTCATTAAAATTAATTATCAAGCACTGAAACTTCATACTTTAAAATAATGTTTAGTAACTGACTACACTCTTTCAAGTATCATAATTGTCCACATAATATACACATAAAAATTCCAAATTTTCTTGACAGGTACTAGCAACAAATCTTGAAACTTTCTTTGTAATTTGCATTAGCTAACATACACAGTATGATACACATCTGATCTTTAGAACTTTTTTCTTTCACTAAATATATTGCATACCTACTTTCTATATCTAAGTGCAACAGGAATGGTTTAAAACTCTACACATTCATATTTATTTACTTCTTCAAAATGTGATTATGAATTAAATTTATGGCACATAAAGATGTATATAAGTGTTCACCTAATAATGCATTATGTTCAAGTGAAGTTACATAGCTTCTGATTACAAATGTACAGACACTAATAAAATTTGTAAAATCTTTGCAGATGACAGTGTAAAGAGCTGTACACACGTGACTACAATTGAAAGTCATTATGTGAACACAGAAAATTGATATCTTACAGTGCATTTGCTTTTACGGACTAGCTATATTCAACTACACGCAACACTGTATTGATATTTACATTCAATATTTTAATTTGCATCCATCTTATATTGTGCTAATACAGCTGTTGAAGTTCTTATTACCAGTTATTTAATCTTAAAGCATCTTTTTGTACCTTCAAACAGCTGGTTACACATACTAAGGAGTTACAGTGAAGCACCACAGTCCACTAGAATATAATTACAACTGGTAGCTGCAGACACATGATGTAGAATAAAAGAGGCTAAAGTAACTAATGGATGCGATTTTTGGTAAAGATTGCTACTATTATGAGTTTTCTTAGGAACTACAACATGAAGATTTAAAAGAGGAACTGACAATTAGTTTAGTACATCTCTAACCAGTGGCATAACTCCAGATTCTTGGGACTTGAAACAAAGAATCTGGAGAAGTTTCCACACTATAAGGCCCTTCTGCACCGTTAACCAGATTTTGGGACTTCAAGCCGCTCTTGGGTGATATAGTTATGCCACTGACCCTAACACACAGGAACTTCAACAATATGGCAAAATAATATCAAATTATTATAGTTTAAAAAAAGACTTACTTAAAAGCAAAACAAATTCATATTAAATTAATGGAAATGGCTTTGCTTACTGCACTGAAGAAAATATTACTATAATCCACTGATTTCCAATCTTCATGTTAATTTTGATTGTCATGTCCCAACTATATTGTGACTACTGCTACACTTGTTAATAACTGTCTCTTGCAACCATTGTGACTCCCATTAAATTTGAAAGTTTGACCAATTCATTCCGTCATGATATTCTACATTTTTATTGTTTAGCTTCGAATATAAACAGACCATTTGTAAGAAAACCGTTTTCTTCTCAGCATTACCCACTATTAACCATTTCTTAACTTCACCCTTTTGCAATACATATTGATTGTACCTTTAAACTGCATTCAACTTGGTATGTAGGAGTTTTGGTTGGACTGTGTAAATGAACTGTGTAATTGCTTTGTAACCAGGTTTTATTTATAAAAATTAATGGAGCTCCATTACTCTCTATACTGTAGAATTTTTCCAACTAATAATAAAGTTATAATAAAGGATATTTTAACTTTTTTTTTCACTAAGACACCTGAATTTTTTTTAGTATTGCCACTTTATGAGTATTGGTGTTTTAAGCAATTTTCTCATGATCTCAAGGTTGGAAACTTCACTGCCATGCTCAAACCTAGGTATTATTGCACATAATAAAGATATGATGAGACAGTGTCCTATACTTCTATTTTTTTTATTACAAAACAACTCATACAACCAAAACTCCTACATACCAAGTTGAAATGAAAAATGTATATTGCAACGTACCACTCTGTCAACATATGCAAAGTAGTTCTATTCCCCTCTGTAGGATTAAAACAGAGATAGTAATGAGTGGGGAGCTAGAGAATAAAAGAATCCCTCTACATTCTTACAGTACTGAAGGTACTCTCAATTAATTATCTTATTTGCAAAACCTTGTATACTGGAAAGTATTAACCCTCTAATGCCCCAGAAATCTAAAGAAAAGGGTAATAAAAAATAAAGATCAGTAAATACAAAGGAATATCACTATTTGGACTAGTCCATTTCAAATTTTGGCTGCTGTGGGTGTTAAAAGGTTAAGGATAAGAGACAACCTTCAAGCCAAAAATTCTTCTGGTAAGACAAGGTGATAAATTGCAAGTAGCAATTAACAGCTACCTCTGGCAAGAACAAGTTCAAACAGGAAGTAAAAGGATGGCCAGAGTGGCATTTTACAGGAACAGCGAAACTGGTTTCAAAATATTAAAACATATTATTTGAATTACATATTCCAAGTGAGTCTTAAAAAGAACAGTAAATGTGTTTATTATATTATATGCATAATGATTTATTTTATTATCTTGGTAACTGGTAGTATCATTTTGGGGTTTAAAGAATGGTGTTACATTTGCAGCTTAACACATTCACTGAGTTATGGTGCCTGGTTCTTATCCCTCCTTAGGTGTGGCACTGATTTTAAAAATTCTGTTTACCATGCATCATGAAATACATGGCTTATTTGTAAACATTTTTTTTATTACACTTTTAATTTTCTAAAGAATACGAGTTCATTAAGCATATGTTTCCCAGAAAAAGAAAATTAATGGTTTGCTCCATTGAAATTGGAAGGTATCTTTTGATTTTCTAAACCATGTAACCATTTGTATAATTAAAAAATTATTATGTTTGGAAACTTAACCTATGAGAATTTCAATTATCAAAGGATATCAAAATAATTCTTAGAATGGAGTACTTATTTTTGGGGAAGTAATAATGGAAATTTCTTACTGAGTAAAAAGCTTATACATTAAGAACAATTTTATGCAAGTAGTATCTTGATACAGCTTTGTTGCATATATCATAAAAATAATGCATAACATTTATAAAATTCTTTGAAAGCTTTACATCATCAGCAAACAGTTTCACTTAAAATTTCTTATTAGTGTTTTATTTATTCATATATATTTATATTGCTAATCTTCCATTAGAAGAGTTATAAATAGTCACAGGGAAATTCCTATAGATTTTAAAGGTATGGGAGAGTTAATAGAAAAACCAAGTTTAACAGAAAACAAAGCCCCAAGTTTGTATCTTACACTAGTATAACCTTAATTTTTCAGTTAATGCTCTCCATGCTAATTATTATAATAATAAAGATATGATGAGGCAGTGTCATATATTTCTATTTTTATTACAAAACAACTCATACAACCAAAACTCCTACATATCAAGTTGAATGAAAAATGTATATTGCAGGTCTTGTAGAGTTTCAGGTTGGTAATTAATGCTTTATATAATTTAAAATATTGCTTGTTGTAAATATAAATTATTAATGGCAACTTTTTCAAGGTATTTTTGATATGTTGTGTGAATGTATAATGTATTTATGTAAAAAAAAAACTATAACTTCAAAAATTAACTATAACTGCTGAATCATAATAATTTTCAACATTAACAATGAAAATAAAACTTCAATTGCAGAAAGCAGAAGCCACTTACTTTAATACTAGTGGAGTAATATCATTGGATTTTTTTTATCAATTGTGATAAACATATCTTTGGTTTTGAAATATACTCTTTGTAAAATAGCAAAAAAATACAGCTATATCAAAATCATAATTGTAATACTTGCATATACAGGACTAAAAATGTTTTTGATATGCCAAGGCATATGAATATCTTGTGACAAAACCAAATAATTATCCACTTGACCACTCAGACTTCTAATAATTAAAGTATAAAAGTTCCTGCTGGAAACAGAAAGAGAAAAGCAATCAGGACAAGATGTCAATTAATTTTAAATATAATTTTTCTTCTCAAAATTTCAAAGGAATCCCAGATGAAAGAGGAAATGTTTATTCCTCGGATGACATTCAAGAATTTTATTTAGCTGCTAAAATATGTGAATAATTGTAAATAGTAGTTAGATCAAGTTCCATATATGGATATAGAAACATTTTTCTTGACCCATATAGTAATTTTTTTGCATAAATGTTAAATCTGGCTCAGTTGGTATTTTCCTCTCTCCTTAAAGTTGTAAACCAGACTACATTTAGTGTTGAAGAGCTAACATAAAAAAAAAAACTGATTCACCTATTCTAATAGATGCAGCTGTGAGCCATAAACTAAGAATGGGTTGGGTTGTTTTACCTCTGAGCGGCACTTTTTGCACACCATGGGCTAAATGGCCAGGTCACATGGACCCCGAAGGCTCAGAGAAGGTTGGGGGAGGGGACCCACCGGAACAGCTGTTGGGAGACAGATGGTAGCCTCCCGTCAAGGCCATCCAGCGTGTTCTTTAACGTGCACAGGGTATGGCTCTCCCGCACACGGGGCCACGGCTTAACGTCCCATCCGACGGACGGCGGCCTTTCCAAGCCCAACGGTGTCCCCTACTGACCGTGAGCAGGGCGGGGAATTTTGCGGAGATAAATCTCAACGCTGACCCAGCTGGGAATAGAACCTGGGAACTACAGATTGCGAGCCTGGCGCGCTACTGACTGAGCCACCCCCGCCCCAAACTAAGAATATGTTAGGCAATTAGTATAAAGGCAACCAAACCTGATATTTACATTATTTCTTCCATATTGAGAGAGGTTTTTACTAATTACAAAAGTGATAAAAGTAAAATATTAGAAATTTTTAGTTCACAACTTACACCAATTGCACTTTCTTTAGTTATTCTGATAAATGTTCAAACTTCAATTAAAATTTTCATAAAGCCTAAAACAACTTTCTGAATATGACTTGCATTCTGAAAAAGACACTCATAGTATAAAATTCATGAGTTATTAAAATGAAATAAATAACAAATGTTATTGTACAGAAATAACTCTCAAATCAGAGTGAAAGCTATATTTAAATGATTTTAAATTGAATGGCTGATACTAATAATTGAGGTCTTCGTATAACATTCAGTTTTATAATAAAGTAACTTTCTTAGTAGGGCAGTGTTTTCCAACTTTTCCATAGTCACAAACCCCTCTCCAATAAAAAATGTCAGCCCCCCCCCCCAAAAAAAAAAGTATCAAAGATTTATTCATGTTTCTCTCTAGATCTGAAAATATACATTCTAGTTATCATAAACCTTAAGTTTAAAATTTATGCAATTTATACAAACTCTTCCAATATATATAGTACTTATATTATTTAATTTGTGATTACATTGTAAAAATTTTAGTAACATACTATGTTCAGTGGAGTGAAGCAAATTAAAAATATAGAGGTTTGGTAGCAAAAAAAAAATCCATCACAGTTTATTAAACATTTTTTGCAAAAAAATACTAGGATGTGCCAACCCAGTGTGGCACACCACACACAGGTTTGAAACCACTGTAGTAGGTAATGGATAATTGATAAATAACTACAATGTTAATATGTTGTTGTTTATGTTTACCAAGTATTTTCATATAGGTGGAAAGAAAAAAAAAAATAGCTATGGGTATAATATTTTTACTTCTCCCCCCCCACGGTTTTTTTTTTTTTTTTTTTTCATCTTTGGATGCCACTTCCTTGGCTCTATTAACTTGCATTCTGGCAATCAACAAACCCTTAGCTCTTTATGTCTTCATCAAACAGAAAACACAAATCAGCTTTCAGGCAAGCAGCTTTTAGAATTAAAGTAATAATCTAAGCTGGAAATATATTTTGAAAACTGTTTTTAGACCACAGGTTACCCACCAGTTGTGTACTTATATCTATGCAGTGCATAGGGGGGGTAGCTGCAGAGAGAATTCACAAAAAAAAACACTAAGCTGTTTATTAGCTGATATGGAGGTGGATGGGGAGCATCTAATTCTTACAACTGGACCAATCAAGTCCTAGCTATATTACTGTTTATTCAATCTGTATACCACAAAGTACAGGTGTGATATCAAGTGTTCTTTAAACCTTAAAATGTCAAGTTTCTCATCAATTGGGATCAAAATAATTTGTAACTCTTCTTGGCAGAAAAACAGTTGAAAAACTTTAGAACTGACTAACAGATAAATATAGGTTACATTACATATCAAATGAAAAGTTCAAAAAGTAGTGTCAAAACTCGAATTGCAATTTAACAAGCGATTATATTGTGATCCCAGTGGTGCAAAATTTGCTGTTTCTCACTGACTGGGGAATAAGGCCATCAAAGAACTACATATTTCAATATTTGAACAAACACAAATTGTTTTGTATTTGCATTCCATTCTAAATAATAACTGAAATTCAAATTAAAGTTGCTTAAAGTGCGCTTGGCTACTGATCTAAGGGACCTGGGTTCGAGCTCCAGGTATGGATGTTTGGGAGCATGGATGTTGTGTTGTTTTTCCGCTGAAGTCCTGCCATCCCCACAGACCTTCTACTATGGCATATAAACTGATAGGCTCCTGTCAGACCTCTGTGGCAAGCAGCTGCTTGAGGGGATTTATTTTTTTTATAAAGCCTCAATTAAAAAAAAATGGCTAACCATCTTAGGACACTTTAAGGATAAAATGCTTATTTTTTAAAATCCCAAAATAGTTCTGTTTAAATACTGAGAAGTGAAACATTCATTTTTGGCAACTACAAGCTGTCACTTTGAATCCTTTAGAGTAACTCCAAAGGTGGAAAAAAAATTGTAAATTAAATTTTAGAAGACAATATTAGATGTATGAGCTTTTAACTACATTTTATTGTGCTCTATTAAGAAAAGGAATTTGGGAAATGTTACTTTAAACATAACGTTCATTAAAGTAGCCTGTTGGTAGCAATAAAAAATTAACCCTAGCAAAATATGATGTGTAGTGAAGTCACTGAAACTTTTAGATGATCCTCAAGTAGTGTTGAAACTCGAATTGCAATTTAACAAACAACCAATTATTGCAATCCCAATAGTGTAAAATTTGTTGTTTCTCACTGAATTAGAAATAAAGCCATGTCAAAGAACTATATATTTTAATAATTAAGAGTTTTAACTTCATCCTGTAAAAGGATGAGGCTGTCAAGTAATGACTAGAAGTTTTGTATGTTGGTGATTGAATTATTGCACTGTAGACTCAGAGGTACATCAAATTATGTACTGGATTAAGTTGTTTCACCTCTGAATGACACTTTTTTTAAATACACAATGGGCTAAATGATCAGGTTGCAAGAACCCTGAGGGACTTAGAGAAGGTTGGGGGAAGGGGATCCATTGAACAGTTGTTAGGAGACAAATAGTATCCTCCTGTGAAGGCCATTCAGCATGTTCTTTAACATGCATAGGGTACGACTCTCCCACACATGAGGCCACAGATCGATGTCCCATCCAGCCCTTCAGTGTCCACTATTGACTAAGGGCAGAGAGGGGGAATTTTGCATAATTATTGTACTATTATTGCTGTTCATCTTGAACTAGTTTCCATCTCTTTTCTCGGTTTCATTGTGGTCATGGTCTACACACAAACTAAAGTTGGATTCTCTGCATACAGAAGCTGGCTTAATTTCATGACAGACCAAAAATATTAAAAATTTTGAGGCATGGAAATTTATCAAAGAAACATGCTGGAAAATATCCAATACATTACCTTTTGGGCATATCACTAAAAACAATTTGAGCCCTGTTTAAATAAATAAGGCAAGGCAATTAGAATTCCATACTCAGAGAGAACCATCTGTGTTTAATAGTTTCATTGATAGTCACCAAATCTAAAATTTTAGCATTTTAAAATAATTCTTACTGCAGATAACAACTATTAGTATTCTACACAAATTACTTAAGATTGGAGTTTCAAATGCTAAATACCTCCAAACATATTCTTAACTAAGAAAAGCAATAAAAACTCAAGTGCTAAAATATTGACATATGTTTAATAGTTTTATACATATCACAATGAGTAATTCAATCTTAGGCTTTTTTAATAAACATTTCTTTGAATATTCAGTATTATGTACATATATGCAGCAGTACATTGATGTGCAGCACTTATATTTTACCATTATCTTAAAATCTTGCATTCTGTGTTAAACTTTTAGTATCGAAAAGCAAATATTCAGATTTCTTATATACATCTCAACTTTTCAATTATTAGTATTATTCGATGTATAGCAGCAGTTACACTACAGTGACTGCAGTAATAATGTACATATTATCACCAGTTAGTAAAGTATGAGTAGCTGGAGATATGCCTCAAACCTTGCCAATCCAAGGTCATAAGAAATGTAAATGCACTATGTGTAATGCAAAAATGTAGTTTATCATAACAAATGAATAACAATGAAAGAATCTAAAGCAAAGTGTTAATCTGAATTTTTTTTTCTTTTCAATATTTTTTGTTTGCTAACAAAACTATAAATTTGTAATCATGTTTAAACCCAGTGACTAAGAACTAAATGTCTTAATTTACAAATAAGACTAAATAGTCAAATCACAAATCTCAATCATAGGCTCAAGTTGCATATGCAAAAATTTTCTCCTATTAGCTTTCAAACCATAACCATTTGTAAAAAGTATAACCATCTATCTATTATGGAGTAAAGTCCATAGGTTTCATGTATAATGATCAACAAAAGTATAATAATGCATTTTTAATTTCTATCCCCTTTTATGATTGTGTTACTACAACGATCTATATGTTGTGTTATACTTTCTACACTTTCATATGGATTATCTTAAACTTCATTAATTGGATTCTCCAGTAAATTATCGAGTTGTTTTACCTCTGAGCAATACTTTTTTGCACACAATGGGCTAAATGGGCAGGTTAAAAGGGCCCTGAAGGCTCAGAGTAGGTTTGGGGGAGGGGATCCACTGGATAGAGACAGATGGTAGCCTCCCTTGTGGCCATCCAGTGTGTTCTTTAACATGCACAGAGTATGGCTCTCCCACATATGGGGGCCATTGCTTTTCAAGCCCATCAGTCCATGACCATCAAATCAAGCCATACTGATAGTGGGCAGGGTGGGGAGTTTTGCAGAGATAAATCTCAGTGCTGACCCAGCTGGGACTCGAACCTGGGAACTGAAGATTACGAGTCTGGCACACTACCAACTAAGCCACCTCCACCCTAATAAGTTAGAGAGTGGCTTTCCATTCATATAACATGGAAATGTCCAAATATTTTGGGTTTTTTTTTTATATATAGTATATGCTACAGTGGGATAGGGGAGTTATAATTTTAAGAACATAACTACACCAAGTTTGAAAGCTACACCTTACATTTCCTGAAATTTAGCCTGTTTTTGTCCTCAATACATTCAAAGTAGAATCATGCATGACAGTTTTACAAACATTATTTGCATTATATTGCATTTATTTTCAAATGACTGACCAGTGGAAAGGCAATGGGTTAACAGCATCCATCACCTCTATGCATATATATGATACTTTTCTTATCAAATAGCATTTGCCATCATTCTTATAATACACTGAAAGTGTTATATTATGAATTCCCTGACCATCTTGAAGCCTGACTTATACTGTTAGGTCATATTGGCCCCAGGTATCAGAAGTAAATTATGATGAATCAACAATACTTTCATGTAAATCAACTTTCATAGATTGCTAAATATTACATTTTAAATCCAAACTTTCAAATATTGTTTGTTATTATATAGCCTATCATTAACAATATTAGGATGCAATGACAAATGACATTTTCATTTTTAGTTAATTCAACATGTATTGAAGTAAGTCACATTTAGTAGTAATAATACACAATGACAGCTACTCAAAAACAAGCATTGAAGGAATATGTAAAGCTAATTGCTAGCATATATTGAGTGTGTATGATTATAAGTAGAATAGATGAGTGCAAATTCAAGTACACAGAAGCACAAATATGAAGTTACAAAAAAAGCAAATTACTAAAACCTGCAGTTCACATATTGAGAAAATACAAGAAACAATTATAATAATCTGAGATTTGAAAGTATTAGGATTTGGTGTAAAACTTCTGCAATATTGCATACACATCTTTTATACACATTCTACTAAATATAACAAGAATATGAAATGTTATTGCACTTATCCATTATCAATATGTACTCATCACATATTTAACCACTTTTAGAGCAACAATGATGTATCATTGCTTGAAGAGATACTTGCAGTTCCTAATTGTTAACCCAGAAGGAACTATTTTTTTAAGCTTGTACAGCAGTGATTTATTGTTACCACTTTAGAGCACAATTAAAAAAAAGATACATCCTTGTTGGACTACATCACTGCTTTTTGCATGTATCAATGATACATTGTTGTAAGCATAAAAAGGATTAACTAATTGTGTCCAAATGATATTCTTGCATCTGAGCTATTTAAGTTCTTGTTAGTCATTTTAGCTTTTTCATAATTTTTATGCACTTTCCTTTTTTGACTTTGGCTATGACTTTGTAAAACTACATGCAGATAATTTAGATCTGAAAAAAGTGATTTAAATATAAAATATCTGATATTACTTTGATTATGAAATAAAACTAATCTGAACACTGCATTCAGTGACAAAAGTTATTAAAAAATTAAAATATAATTATTTAATAATTATAATTTAATATATAATTATATTTTTACACTTGCTTTTTATGAGGAGAGGATTAAATATTCCAAATTTGAATTTTATACTTTAAATGATCTAAAAAGAAAAGGGAGTGGGGGGGGGGGGAGTTGTGATTTCTGGAAAATTTCATGGTTGCGAGATAAACAAATACTTTCTATGTATATTTCTAAAGTATATACCAGCAAATTATGCAGGACCAAAGAAAACTTATTAATTCCTATGAAAATTACCAAAAGTGTGGATTAATTTGGCTGCAGACCACATTTTCAAATAATCTTATACCTTTGAATTTTTTACAACACTCATTGAAACTTATAATTTAAATAACACTTTATGTGTTAGAGCCAATTAGTATATTTTTCAGATGCTAATATCTTACAATAGTATTGATTTTATCTCTATTTGAATACTATAATTGCAAAAAAATTCATATGAATGACAAAAAACAACTTTTTATGCCAAATACTTAATATAAAAATAGAGTTTAAAATTAAGGTTAAAATTTTGAGCAAAAGTGTAGAATCAGAACCATTTCATGGAAGTGCAATAATGATCTCATGCATATATATGCACATGCACTATATAAGTCCTAAAACAGTACTAATTTCAGTTAAGAAAAGGATAATTTTTATTAACCTTCTTTCCTTCTACAATTTCGACTTTATTACATGTTTGTATTAGACAAAGTTGCACTGCTGTTATCTAGAAATTTTTAATATACGAGTGAACTTTCATTCATTGCACAGAAATACATATATGTGATCTGATTATTCCACAGAATGTTCAATTTAAATATTAAAATCTGAGTATTCTATGAACTCCAGGAAACATTAATGCATTCTTGTTTTGACACCATAAGACACGTTGGTGATACTGATCAAATAAAGAATTGTCTAACATTCAGATATTAATCAGGATTATAATGCTAAATTTATTATAAAAATCATCAATGTAGTTGGAAATTTTATATCTAAAGGTGATATGGAGATGAAAGGTCAGTTCAATGGGAGCATAAATGGTTGCAAATTATTATTGTTAAGATGTGTCATCACAGAACTCATTGTTCAAATGCATGAAACTTTCATAAAAATGGATCTGATTCTGAACTCCACTCAGTTTTAAATGAAATTTTTTTGGTTAATTTAATTCTGTATAGATGTCCATAAAAAAAATAAGTTTCCATGGTTGTCTTACCTAATATAAACTAGTTGCAGACTAATTCTAAACTGTGATTATTATTTGGAGTAGTTTACATATTAGTAAATAAATACTATTTTTTTTTCATTTTTGCTGACATGTTAGATTAGTCAAATTAGTCCACTTTGTCTTTCACTGCCTAAAAGCCAAAATATGAAGAAGACATGATGCTCTTTAATGACAGCATTCTGAACTTCAGAGAAAAAGCAAAGGCTTTCATTTACTGCATAGCAAAACAGTTAATATTGATTCAGAATAGAAGAGATAAAAATGTAATTGTCAATAATAAAATTTGATTACCTTCATCACTACCCTTCCCTCTTACTGAATGAATATTAAAACTAGGTCTAACTTACAACTAATAGCTGACTAATAGCCCACTTCTTTCTGAAAAGTTAAAAATTTGACTTCTGAAAACATTTGGGGAAAAATGGAATGAAATCATAAATACTATATCTGAAAAGCATGCTAAAGAGTAGGTGAAACTTTAATGGCAATTATATCTGTTGCAACATTATTAAAATGCATTTAAAATAAATACTAACTTTAGTAATAAAGATATGCTTGTACAGCTTTAAATAATCAAATTTCAACAAAATTTATACTTTAAATATTTTCATTTGTTGATAAAGTAAAAGATTTCATTACAATAACAAGTATTTGGGGAATACACACACACACACACACAAATGCCTGTGCACAACACACTGTGCATATCCAAATAAGCCGCATGTTGTCAATGGGAAATATTGCTGAAACATAATGAATGCTAGATGATACATAGAGCAATATAAATTCCCCAAATACATATTAATTTTTCAAAAAATTAAACATGTAACAAAACTTAATTACATGTTTTTTTTCTTTTCTAAATAAACATTTAGGGTTTTGTTAGTAAGCACATTATGATGCATTAGTTAATAATAAATTAGTTAATTATAAATAATAACTTGCATGGCTAATAATTGATCATTAATAATAATTTGGACTTTTTTTTTAAGTTCCTAAGCAATATTATAGTTTTACAAACCATTTCAATGCATATTTCCAGATGGCACAATATGAATGAGTTTACAGTATAAACTACATGAGAATAAAATTGCTTGAGGTAATAACACATGCAGAAAACTTGTCTTGACAATGTGACATATTCTAGTGTTTCATCTCTATTATTTCTAAACTGTAATGTACTACAAGTGATGTTTCATAAAACAAATACCAACATAATGCTATGAATGCTTTCTGAAACGTCTCTGGCAACATTAAAATGAAACAAATATGAGGCACAATGAGTTAACAATTAGTGCAAAATTTGTTATTTAAACATCAAGAAGAAAATTAAGGCCTTTTACCTTCCATGCTACTATACACAGCAAAGTTCTTGTTTTCATATTGCAGACTAGAATTGTGGGCAGTTATTGCTGTTATCAATATCTTACTTAAAACACTCTTACATATGAGGTCCATCTCCTGTCTCCAGTTTAATTTGTGCAGAGGCAGTATTTTGTTCACTCTCTATAACATGTGAATGTTCACCATTAACTATCAGTTGTCTTTGCTCTTGTTTTGTAACTGATATCACTTCTTCCTTTTTCATTTCCTCAGATTCTTTTATAATTTCTTGCTGGTCTGTTTTATAATCTCTTTGTACAGAACCTATTGAGGATGTTCCTTCACCATCTTCATTGACTATTTTTGTTGCTTCTAAGGTTTGGTGGTCTTCAATATTTTCAGTTTCTTCATCTCTTTGTCCTTTAATAGATTCTTTAATTTCTTGTACCTCATCAGAGTTGTCAGGCTTCACTTTGACTTCTTCGTCTGTCTCTGTTGGACTCAAATCAGTTTGCTGGGCTTGTTGCTCAGCTTCTTCTGCAGCTCGTTGTTTGGCTTCTTCCTCTTCTTTCCGTTTTTGTTCTTCTAATGCCTCGGCTCGTGCTTGCTGTTCTGCCAATTGCCTTTGCTGTTGTTGCTGCTGCAATACCTTTGTAGCTTCTTGTTCTTCCTCAACTTTTTTCCGGCACAGTTCACGAAGCTTAGCTATTTGTGCTCTAGGAAATGATCCAGGGACTCTGAATACTGCCTAATATTAAAAGAATTGAAAATTTTAACTATTGTGTTTATAACTATTAGCCAGTTTGTTTATAATAATCAAAAAATAAAACCACTATTAATAACAGACTGTTTATATCCATTTTTTAAGATTGCACATTTCATACAATTAAGTTGGTTACATCTGATAATACATAAGATAATTCAACAAAATAAATTTTACTTTGAAGTTAGTCACTTTTTTAATATATTTGTGTAATCAGGAATGTTATGAATTTCACCTTTTTAAATACCAATATATGTTAAACTTACCATAACTTTTTAGCACAAATTATTAAAATCAAGAGTAATTTTGAAATAAATCTCAAAGCCCTTCATATCTATCAATATTCTTTTTTTCTAAAAACATCATTTATTTTATACCAAAGATACATTTTCCCCCCTATATGTTATCATCCCAGTGGCTGAATGGTTAGCATGTTTGGCTACTAATCAAAGTGAATGGGTTTGAGCCTCAGATAAGGCATGGATGTTTTCTTCTTTCTGTTGTCTTTCTACTGTCTTACTTTTCTTACAGATTTTCTCTTTGGTGTATATACTGACAGGCTCTCATCAGATCTCTTTGAAAAGCAAGCTGCTTGAGGGGTAATTTTTTTCTATTACTCAGACTTCAACAGGAAGCATATTTTTTCTTTATAACGTTGTAATATTTCAATTTGGGGGAAAAAAACTTTATATAGCTACTTTTCAATGGTTCTAAAAATTCCAATATTAATTTGATTCAAAATTACAAAAAAGCTAATTAAAAATTATAAAACAACAATCTTGCCATTAAAACTGATTTATATAAATAGAATATTCCCAGTAACTATTTTTAACCTATAATGAAGGATAAGAATGTAGTATAACCAACCAGTGATGTGCTGGAACCAACTGTCCAATTTGTGTGAGCTGGTTGTTAAAATTTTTGAAGTAAGCAAGGCAGTGGAACAGAAACTGTAGGTTTATCAAAGAGCAGAGAAATATATATTTATTAATCAACAAATGATATGGAATTTGCATTATATTTTGATATTATAATTGATTATATATATTTTTTTCAATTAAAAGGATTCATGATTTAAAAAATACAATATTTCTAATTTAAAGTTTTAAAACATTCCAATTTTCTTAGTAAATCAAGCTGGTTGTTAAACATTTGGAATATGACCATTTTTGACACCTTGAGTATGACCATTTTTTCTTGTGAAAATTTCACTTTTTTTTATCTGATTATTGATATGTTAGGCATGTAATCTCTATCAACAAACTTCATACTATTAGTGGATAATAATAGAGTTTTAAGTCATGGATTTGGATATCCCACCTCTTAAGTAATGTTTCTCTGCTAGCTTCAAATTGTGCTTAATATCAATTGGTCATTGGCTGTGAGTAACTAATATATAAATAATTCAAAACAGAATACACTTACCTGCATAAATGTATGGCAGTCTTTAACATTAGCACCACTAGGAAGTGACTTGAATACATCAGTTATTTCAACAAAATTTCCTGCAGCTAGGATTTTATCTTGGTTTCTTACAACAAGGGTAACTGCCACTCTTAGCAAAATTTTTGATCCTTCATAAAATAGACAATCCCAAATCCTAAGAACTGTCTAAAATGAATAAACATATACTAAATGTCAAACAGGTAATTATTAATATACCTATTTTGTTAACCTATGTACTTAAATATTATTCATATTAACTGTCTAGAGATGTGCTTCCCAACCTTTTTGACTCCCTGGCACACTTTTGAGAATCCAAAATTGTTACAGAACACCAGGAAAAAAAAACAAAAAGCCATGCTATTATTTTACGTGAATGATTTTTTTTTAAATTTTATATTCATCTCAGGTTGTACAAACATATGTATCGTTATATTCAATGATATAAAGATGAATAAACAAACTTTTTAATTTATGCATTTTGTTTTTTAAATTTCAATAGAATTTGGAAAGGAATTAAATAATTTTCAGCACTCATTGCCATCGTACATATTTTCCTCATGAAAAAATTTTGTTTGAATAAAATGGCAGAAAATTTTTACTCTTAACTTCTTAAATATCAAAAATACAATTTACAATGAAGAGAACAGGGTGATGAAAGTTTTGCATAAACAAATATTTCATGGCACACCTGAAGCTCTTTCAAAGCACACCTGTTGGGAAGCACTGGTCTAGAGTAGCAATGAAGAAAAAAGTATCAAACTTGATTGATCAATAGTAGAAAACCGACATGTAAGAGGTTTTGAGTTTGTATCAAATCCAGAAAAAAATTAAAACTTTCTTCTAACAAAAATTATTCTTTGATCTACAGCTAATTACCATTAACATTTACATTTTCCAATGTAGATTTAATTGAAAGACCATCAAGTCATCTTAAATAATTATATTTTTTGAGGGAAAAATTATCTTGAGTAACATGGAATATGAACCAATGTTTTTGGATGACCTGTTAAAGCATTGATATGTCAACAGAAAGACAATGTCAGGTGCTTTAAACCAATATAACCTGACATGTCAACATCAATATTCCTCCTGTTGGACAGTTTTTCCCCACAAAAACAGCAAACTAATACTGATGTTCAGACTTAATGTTTTTTTTTCATTGCCACTGAATTATTAATAATGGATTTAAATGTAGAATCGTGATAGTTACTTCATCACCAAACTAAATCGGTATTACTTTCTTAGAAAAGCTCAGTTAATCTTATATTTCTTCATTGCCACTGATATGATCTACTATGTACAACAGATTAACCTTCCTTTGGAATTATCTAAAATGTACTATCAAAAGAAGAATTTAAAAAAATTATATTGTTTAATAGTCTGTTAATTATACTGTTTAATAACTATCAATTCATCGATAATTTTTTACTATTGACAACAATCAATAGTTAAAAAAACTATAGATAATAATATTGGTGGGAAAACTGCTATTTTGTTGATCACAGGCAGGAATGAGAACTTGTCTGTTGAAGAATGTAAGCTTTTAAAACATAAAATCCATCAAGCATTTTTTTTTCTTATATGATAAAGAAATAAATGAAACATGAAGGAATGTAATAATTATTCAGGTCTGGGAACAGTTCTCTTGTTTTTAAAGTCACTGCCACCTAGCATGCAATTCATTAGTATAATTAGGATGCCCCAGTTTTAGAGAGAACTGTTCCTGTGTCATGAAAAAACGTTTTTGGGATGTTAAAATGTTCTGGTTTTTTGTGACAATATATAGTCAGCTCTTGATTTATGTGAATTAAATTAATACATTTTTGAAATAACTCTGTCACTGTACTTATGCCTTTTTTAAAATTTGCATGGATTTTTTTTTGTTGAATAATGTGGTTTGCTCTGAGCACCATCAGTTTCATACAACCAAGTTGGAACATTCAGAAAAAAGTTGAAAATGAAGATTGCATGTGTGTTTTAAGCAGTATAAAAAAAAAATGTGAGCAACCAAATAATTTATTTAAATTTATCATACAGACCATTTTTGTTATAAATTATTCGTAGAATTCAGAATTTTTATATAGTTCTTAATTTTTTCATAAAATTCCAGACATGTTAAAGAAATATTCACTTTGCAAAAAAGGCAAAGTTTGAATAATACTTACTGACACAAAACTCTTAACCTGTAACAAAACTTTTTTTTCACAACTGAAAACAGTCGTTCAACAGCAGCTGCTCTTCCAGGCAAACGAAAGATAAATTCAGTAACATGATAAGTAATCTTCAGTAACAACAGCATAAACAATATAATTTCCACAAAAATGAGTAAAAAGTTCTACCCCTTTTGATTCACATGTGGCCCCTTTATAATTCTAGCCATATGTTTCCCAAACTGTCTGCAAATTCAGTGAATATGCAAATTTTAATAATATCAAACACAATAAGGTTGTGAGATTTCTAAGAAAATCACAGAAAGAAGGGTAAGAATTAAAAACCAGACAGGTTTACGAACCAGCCAGGACAAGAGCTCAAAACAGGCACTTATGGTAAGTCTATGCATACATCAGGCACATATTCAGAGGGGGTGTTAAAGCAATCTTAAATGTTTGAAAGCTATAAATTGGAAAATGAGAATTATTCTCAAGGAAATGAGAAAACTATTCTCAATTGGAAAATGAGTTGGTTGGTTGGTTGGTTGGTTGGTTGGTTGGTTGGTTGGTTGGTTGGTTGGTTGGTTGGTTGGTTGTTTTGGGTTTAATGGCGCATTAGCAACTCAGGCTATAATGCGCCAAACATATATATCAGTGGTTCTCAACCTTTTATGCTTCACGTACCCCCTGGAAATGTTTGGAAAATGAGAAAACACTTCTAAGCTGCATTAAGTGAAACTGAGTAAAAAGATACCAAAGCAGTTGCAGTTTGTTAGAGTATAGTTCCTCCAAAAGGCTTTAATTTACATCACCAGTGGGCACTAAAGATAGAAAATGTAAAATTTGAAGTAATATTGCAAATGATATATTTATGCTAGAAATTCTGGTGGTAGAATGTGTTTCCTCAAGAACAAATTTCTAGATAACTTACTAACAGAAGTATAATTTATATTCACAAGTTTTAATTAAAATTGGTTAAAATTTGAACAGTTGCTCTTTATTTTTAAAATTTTAGTACTTAATTTTAAAATTTTCAATATATTATAATAAATAAAACATTTTATATACACTGTTTTGCATTTTAACCCTAGAGTATGAGAAAATGCAACTTTTTCATTTTAAGGGACAAATGAAAAATTCTATTCGTGTTGTATAGGATTAATATATTAACATTTACATTTTCCAGTCACTCATTAGCATGAGTTACTACTGTTAAAGGGAGCAAAATTCAGAAAATTAAAAACTTCATTTTCTTTGAAAACAAGCATCCCATATTTGCCAGAGGCAATATGTCATTCATCTAGTTTGACATAGCACCTGTATATATCTTTAACAACATTTTTTTCGTTATTAATTATCAGAAGACTAACAAAAAACTTACCTCGATTGGCAATACTTCTGCAAATAGGCAGATGAACCACTTGCTTACATACATAGACCACGAGACTCCAGTACGAACCATATGATTATGGACCTGAGGAACCTTAGACCTAATAGAGTACAATATAATGCTAAATGAATAAAGGAACCAAATTAATTATTGATTGACAAATTTAATCACTAAGTTTACTGTGACAAGCACTGCTTTTACACCTAATTTCAATAAAAGTCTGCAGGGGCAAATTTTTTCCCCGTCTGGAACCACGGGAATTTAAGCAAATCCATGTGATCTGTCTTGCTAAAGACAAGTATTCAGCATGTCCCAAAGTGCTAAAAAAGTTTTTCAGGTACATTACACTAGCCTACATTAAAGCAAAGCTAATATTTTTTTGGAAGTAAAATAAATGTATTTGATACTACTTATTGAGATCCATTCAACACTATTTTTTAATATTTTTCTTTAATAAAAAAAAGTTATTTCTTTTTGATTCTTTGTATGAACATAAAACTTTTGGGGATAGAGGGCATTTTTCTTTATCAAAAGCTCATCAATTAGATCCAGTGTGGTGTAAATGGTGTGCAGGCTTGCTGTATAAGGTGCACAAGTCTCAAAATCAGGCTAAGTGAGAGGGAAAAATATTTAAAACTGGACACCTTGTGCAAAATTCTTTCCACAGCATGTTTCGTGTAATTTTCTGCATATCACTTTTGTATAGAAAGTCTTCAATTTACAGCCTATAAATCTATTCTATGTCACCCACTAGCCTACAACCTACAAATTACAGAAACAAAAAATAATTTAAAAAAACTCAAATGCAGTGTCAGATTATATACAAAATACGAATATTAACTTACACATTCATAAAAAAGCAGGTGATCAGTGACAAGAGAGAATGTGAAATTAAAGCCTACAGAAGATGTGGTTCTCAATTTACTTAGATTGATTGATTAGTTGTTTAGGAATTTATGGTGTAAGAGCAACCTACAAAGTATTTCAACAGTAGCTCTTGGCCTAAGAAGTTGATTGGTTGTATGCAGTGCCTATGAAGAACCCAGCTCTCTAGAGGAATTTATCAGGCACATGGAAATTGGCATTGAATAAATCATGCTTACATGTTCATCAAAAGCAGGTAATCAGTAAATACAGGGTCTACAAGTGGTGTGGTCCTAAGACTCTAAAGTATTTTAATAGCAGCCCTTGACCTTAAGTTACCAAATTAACTGCTCTAGAGACATGGAGCAAGTGCATGCAATGTTGCATGAAAAGTAGCACTGAATAAACAAGGCTTTAGAAATTTATGCATTTATGCTCAGTTATATTTCAAATTAGAGATATGGTGAAACATATGTTTTAGCAAATCAACTGTAAGACAAGTGACAAATATTATGAAGATAGGTAAAAATAGTGACTGTTATTGCTAATACCATTTAGTTCTGCAACAATTACAATAATTTAGTTGAGTTATACAATTTCACTGTCTTTCTCTAATATATGCATGTTTGCATTAACAGAATTTATATATATGGTCTATTAAATTTCATTGCTTTCAAAAGTTGTGAAGCTAATGTTCATAACTATTTGTACTATTTCTAATTGAAAAAAAAAAGAAAAGAAAAAAACCCTGTCCTATATTAATAAGGCTGGGTTAGATTGTTTTACCTCTGATCAGAAACTATTTGCACACAATAGTGTTCACACAAAGAGGTTGTGAGGGTTGTGTGCAAAAAATATTTTGCACACAACCTTCTCAACCCTTGGGGTCACAAGGACACCAAGGGCTGAGGAGAGGACCCACTGGATAGCTATTAGGAGACAGATGATAGTCTCCTGTCAAGGCCATCCAGTGTGTTGTTTAATGCCCATAGAGTATTGCCCTCCTGCATATGGTACCATGGCTTAATGTCCCATCCAACGGACAGCAGCTTTCCATGGCCCTCAGTGTCCCCTTTCTCACAGAGGGCAGGGCGAGATTTAATTGCATTAAATCTCAACACTGGCACAACTGGGATTCAAACCTGGGAACTGCAGATTATGAGCTTGGCATGTTACCAAATCACCCCATTGGGGAAGGGGATTCAGTGTGTTCGTTAACATGCAAAGGTTATGGCTATTCTGCATATGGGCCACAGCTTAAGGTCCCATTTGACCGATGGCTGACTTTTCAAGCTTAGTGATGTCACCTTTCTCACCAAGAGCAGGGAGGGGGTTAAGGGAGATAAATTTCAATTCAGGTACAGTCTGGGCTTGACTTGGGAACTGAAGATTACAAGCTTAGCATGCTACTGAGTAAACCCCACTCCAACAAGGCTGGGAAAATTCACTTGTCTACTAGCCACTGTCTGGTAGACGAGTGGATTTTCCCAGCCTGTTACCATCCTAACTAGGAAAACTTAAAATGAGTAAACTACTTCCATGGCAAAGATCAATTTTCACCTTTGAATGAAACATAATTAATTTCATTCCATGCTCTTAACCAAATTGTACACCCTTTTAAAATTAAACATTCTAGTTTTTTAATGCACATAAAATGAGGAAATAAATTATCTCCCCCCAAGTTGATATACGCATTTTATCTGGCTTGTAGTAAAAACTATTAGCTAGTCAGATTAATATAAAGAGGTGGAGAGATTCAAAATAAAGTTAAAAAAATTTTTATTTTATTTAATAATGATCAAAATCATGAGCAAAAACATAATTAAACACAAATATTAATAACCCTAAAATTGTTATAAGAACAATACACAGTAGGAAATAAAATTAGTAATAGGCTCAAAAATGTTTGAATTAACTTTTGCCTTATTTGTATGCAGAAAATGGTAAATGATCAACATTATCATAGTACAATAACTAAGGCATTCCAGATTTCTACTGTTGCATGGGCAGATAATCTGATTTCTTGCTGAAGTTCATTAATATTCAGCAATGGCATTAATTTACTAAGTAATCTACTAGTTGCTACTAAATTCTTAGTTGCTCTAAATCTTACAAAGTTTCTACTAAATTTGCAATTTAGTAGCAACAATATATCATTTTTTAAATTGTTATACATTTCTCATATTTCATTGCTTAAAAAAACACTAGCTTTCCCTCCTTGTTAGCAATTGATAAACTACTATAATTTACTGTAGGCAACACAGTAATAAGCAATTTTTGTTGGCAATTTGGAGCATGGTTAAAAAGACACCATTATCATTGAAAGGTTAAAGTGAAGGCTGACAATAGTATGGGAAACTAAATGAACTTTTAGGAAAAAGATATTTGGGAAAAACTGTGAAAGATCTCAGAATAAATAATCATATACAATTGAACCTCACATAACCCATGGGATGCATTCTAGAAAAACAGTACATTATAAGATCATGCATTACAACAAGCATATTTTAATAGAAACAGTAAATCAAGAATGCATCCTCACAATTTTTTTCTCTCCATTTAAATCAATATTATTAATGCTTAAGCCACTGTTAAAAAAATGTTAAAGAAATGAACAATACAACAAAACATTTATTTGAAACAGACAGAATGCAAAATAATATGTAATAAATGATACACCAGTCGATTCTGGTTAGTTCATACATATGCTATTTGCATCCCTTTTTGGGCTGTGTCAATTTTTTTACTTTCATTTTTACATCAATGGTAAGTGCTTTCCTCTGCTTCTTCACTAGACTACTTGCAGCACTTTTGTCTTTCTCTTTTGAATTCATTGTACAGATGTATAGTTTTTGAGAGCAGTAACCTATGCAAAAATTTGGAAAGCATATGTATTCAATTGAATACAATATAAAATAATATTGGTTGCATTTGCAGTTATACATCCCATTAAAACTGAGTGCACAAAGACACATGTACATACAGTACTATAGTAAATATGCTCTGCAGCATTAATGTGGGAAAACAATTTTTAAGTTTATTGTGTGTATATTTGCATTTTTCTCTTTCTTGCATTTTGATGTGAAACAAAGAGTGTGCAACTTTAAATTTAATTCCTTATAACATTTTAATATATTAATATATATATAATATATAACTCTAAATGCCATTATATAATGCACATTATAGCAGGTTCAACTATATACATGATTAACCCATTCCCAGGTCCAGACTGAAAAACTGATTTACATCCATAGGTTCAGCTATTTTTTCATTCTGATCAGCCAAAAAAAAATTGACTTTAGAATGTTTTTGCTAAATAACTAATGAAAGGAATTATGGCATGTTATATGTCAAATTAATCAGCATTTAATTCTGTATTTCTGATTTAAATGAAACTAGTCATCTTTTTGGTTAATAAGGCTAATTTAGAGTCATATAGCAAAAATATGCATCTGGCAACACAAATAAAAATTTATTTTAAAAACTAATAGACAGAAATTATTACAATGCAATGAATAGAAAGGCTATTACTGAATAACAAAAAAATTAATATTTACTTGAAGCAAGAAAAATTATTCTGGTTTTGCAATTTTTTTCTTGGAACCATACTTTAAGAAAATTCTAGGCTTTTAGCTAATTGTTGAGTCAGACAAACAAGTCAACTTCAGAATTTTTTTTAAACAACCAATCAACAGAAATAGGTCATGTTATTTATCAAATAAACACAATTTAATTATGAATTTTATGAAAATAAATAATTTAAACAAATTTACAAGCATACTGATTTTAATAAGCCTTTTGATATGTGATATGGTGAAAAAAATAGATCAGACTATACAATTAAGGCTTAATTTTGGAAAACTTGATGAATAAAAATAGTTAAATTATATATTAATCAAAAGGAAATTTCCCCCTGAATAATATAATATTTAACTCGAAACACAATTTTTATTTCTCTTAATGATTCCTGTCAGTATCCTATATTTTAAACATAGCCAGTGTTATACAAAGTGACTTGGACTTCTCACATTCATGAGATTTTCTAAACTGGTTATGAAATGGAAAAAAACCATTCTTGGCTGCATTTTTTACTAAACATTTTTTTTTTTGGGGGGTGTTGAGGTTTGGCGATCTTGGCTAAGTGCAGAAGGGTTTGTGCACCAAAGCAAAAGAAAAAACTGCTATATCATCAGAGTGGCACAGCCAATATACTGAGAGGGAGGGGGTGGGTGAAACGTTTCCAGTGAGTTTCAGCAGGGTGTAAAAACCCTTCCCGAAATTCCCTTCCACATGAGGACTGATTCCTTGCCAAGGAAGTCCATTTTGCTTCTGTTATCCAAGACCTCATACATTTTCAGAAAATGGTACAAGCTCAAAGTTTTTTTACTAAAAAACCAAGAAATAATAACAAAAAAGTACACATAACATAATGGGATGTTAAATAAAATATCTGCAACAATTTTTATGCCAGCCATCCGATGTAGCATAACTCAGAAAGATCAACAGATCAGCCGACAGAAAAGTAGATAGTTTACGGAAATAAAGTAGCTGTACAGAAATGAAAACTAAGGTCTAATTATTAAAAAAAGGAAATAAAAGATTAACTTTATGCAGGGAGTTTATAATCTAATTTGTTGGGAGGAAGTTTTAACTTAAATCAGCCACGTAAACAACTTGCTGTGTGAAGAAGTCCTTTTAGTTTCCATATCCAATATACCATTTCCTGAAAATGAATGAGATAAGATCAAAGTTTTTTTTACAAGAAATAATAAAAGAAATATTAACATATAACCTAATGCAATGATAAATAATATCTGCAATGACTTCTAAAGCCATTGCAGATATTATTTATAACCAGCCATTCGATGTAGTATAACCCCAAAAGATAGATAAATTAGCTGATGGGGATTGATAATTTACATGAATAAATCTACAGAAATGAAAATGAAGGTTAATACCGACTTGATAGATGGTCACATTATCTTATATTCAAGAACTGTTTCTGTAAACATTACTATAGAATCACTTTACTACACGTGTGAGCAATAACAAGGTCATTGCACTCAACTACACCTGCTATGTGATCTACTTTAGACTGCAGGGAATTTTGGAACTGCAATTCTGCTTGCTTCCTTTCCAAGAAAGCTTTTGTTAGTTACAGTTTCGATCTGAAGGGTGAGAAAGATGCATAGAATGCCAAGATAAATTATAAAAATAATTCTAGTAATGGTGAAAAAATAGGTTTGTGGCAGAAAGGAGTGTAAAACGAGGAAAAAAATTGGGGATATATATACTTTGCAATTACTTCCAAAATCTTCCATTTTTTAAAATAGTAATTTTTTTGTTAATTTATAGATTTTCCAAACTTCAAGGAAAAATTTGTTGATAATAGTACAAACTGGTGAGTTTAAAATTAGGTGATTGCTTCAGCACAGAGTAATGTTAACAAACAAATCAGCAGTACCATATGGTGCTTTTAAGAAAGGGCAACTAGATGGCTTTAACAAATTATTTATGTTATAGTTTAATAAAATATGCATCAAATAAAAAAGATAATTTTTCAAACTTAAATTGCATATTTTTAAATGATATGTGTAAGAAAATTTTCAAATGGCAATTAAAAAAAAAAATCCAAGTAACGTGTTGTACAAAAGTCATCTATTGATATTCTTGACCTCTCATTTTGGATTATGTGTCAACGACTATGTTCGTCAGTGACCTGGGAAGGGTTAAAGGCAAATATTTGTGAAAGCTTTTGATGATACAGGGTGTTTCAAGAAGGACGCAACCCTAAATGTAAGAGAGTAGAACTTATGTGCACGTACATTTGATGCCATAATATTAGTCAGTTGGCATTACTGTACTCAAAGTTAACAGCCTTCAGCAGTTGAAATGACCTTGACATGCACTAGTCTCACTCAAGCATTCATTTCTTTGTGTGTGTCAGCTATGTCATTTTCCAAAAATGAACGTGTATTTATTGTTGAGACTTATTGTGTGTACAAATCTTACAAATGTGTGAGAGAGGAGTTTGAGTTGAAGTTTCCTCAGTCTGCAGTTCCCAACAAGTCGACAATATCTCGTGACGCCAAGTCTGTACAGAATCGAAAGAGCCCAGGCCGGCCATCACTGTTAACCGCAGAAGTTCTTGATGATTGTGTATCAGCATTTAATTTGCTTACCCAGAAAATCTCTTAGAAAGTTATCTTCACAGTTTGGACTGTCACCAGCTACTGTTTTCAGGTCTACAAAGAAGTTAAAATTTCATGCCTACCGCATTGGTGTCGCTCATGAACTGAAAGAACCAGACCATGAAAAACGTTTATGGTACTGTCGTTGGTTTCGTTCTTTGGTTGATGAAAATGGAATTGAGGTGTTGGACCATATTTATTTCAGTGACAAGGCTTGGTTTCACTTTGATGGGTATGTGAACAGTCAAATATGGAGCAGTGAAAAACCTCACACTTTTCACGAATGACCATTACACGCATGGAAAATTGGTGTTGGTGTGCAATTTTCCATCGTTGTGTGATAGGGCCTTTATTTTTTGACTCAACTGTAACTGGTGAAGTTTATCATGACTACATCCAACAGTTTATTGCACTATTGGATGTGAATGAACGAAAGTGTTGGTTTCAACAAGATGGCATGACTGCCCATACTGCAAATGACACAATGGTCATATTTCAGGAATTTTTTGGTGATCATTTGATTTAAAAAAAATTCGTGGCCCCCAAGATCCCCAGATCTTACTCCTCCAGATTTTTTCCTTTGGGAATATCTCAAATGTGTAGTGTTTCAAAACAATTCTCATTCACTTGAAGGCTAACATTGAAAGAGAGATTTTAAACATAAGGTAACAAACATTACAAAAGGTGGCTGCAAATGTCATGAAACGGGTATGAACCTGCATCCAGGTTGCAGGAAATCATTTCAACATTTGTTGCAAATTAGACATATCTACCTTTACATCTTTTGAAATTTGTGTCTTTCATCAAGTTTAAATAGAAAAATACAATAGAGGTCTGCATCCTTTTTGAAACACTCTGTAGTTTTGTTAATTATTGGTGCAAAGAAATATACATTATGGTTTAATCTATACATTTCAGATAGTACTGTTAAAAGCTAAAAAAATGATTTTGTTTACACTGTTGCGTCAACGAATTTTTTCAAATTAAGTTATATCATTGCTATCAAAAATAATATACCAACACATAAAACTACATTATTTAAATCATTTCAATTCACAGAAATATTTTGTTATTCTTCACCTTATCAATTCTTCAAGAACTCCAATATCTGTGAGAAGTCCAGTCATTTGCTTTGTGTAGTAATCTGGCAAAATTTCTTCCACTAAGCTTTGTAATAACCAAAATGTTGTTTCCTCACTATCTGTAACCAGCAGCATAATACCAGCAATGAAGTTTAAACCCTGAAATAAGTAGGACATGAAATTAAAGGTGTAGCATACATTGAACTAACTTTCCCATTTACAATTATCTTTAATCAATATAAAATGCAGTCTCATGGTGTAAATTTTCATTGAGTCTTCAGAGTAGGGAATCAATAGGGACTCTATATTACATACAGCCATTCACTCTGAGATTAAGGAGATTTAATGGATGTGTATAGTTAATTTTTGGAACAAAGTCTTAAAGTAGTTTGGGACTATATTCCTTTACAAATAGTAAAAATCACTCTCTAGCAAATACTCCTTTATTGCTCACAATATTCCATATTCCCAAAGCTACTCTGAATGGAAAACATGATGAAATATAAAAGTCAACTCAATAGCTTGAAACATTCAATTACTAAAATTTATATATTTAAACAAAGCTATGCAAGTAGATGCTATTACAAAAAACACTTTTTAAAGTTTAGAAACACATTTCAGGAATCTCTGAATTTCATGATCATAAACTTTTCCTAGACTTTGCTTAAAATATATAGCAATGCATATATGTATAATTTTGTGTAGATATATAAATTATGGTTAATCTAACCATAATATGCATTACATATAACTAGCTGGGTTAAAGGTTTTTAACCTGGTTATCAAAATTCTCACCTATTACATATAATTACAAAACTTAAAGCTAATACTGTTTAAAACAATTATACAAAACACTCTTTTCACAGGAATTTCAGCAACACAGATAATCATAGAGCAAAATAAATCAATGAAAAATAAGCCACAAAGTTAATAACTATAATGATAATATGAATGCAATTATGATGATTCTATTAGTTAAGGGACAAAACATAGTTGACAAACGGTCTGTAAAAATGAGCTGAAATTTGACATATCCATAAACAACAGTAAAAATGCTAAAAATTTCACATGAAAAAAGATTTTTTTTTCAAATCTTTAATTAACTTAAAAATAGTATTCTTTCCTTTTTCAATCCTGCACAACAATTACTCTATCTTTTGTAGTTTTAATTTGGGAAACTTAACATTATAGATTATGAACTATTTTAAAATTATAATTAGCTTATTTTTAATCACTGTCAACATTAAGCTACATTTTCATCTAAGTTCTCATGATGTATATTAATTTAATATTATTAGATCTCTAAACAATTCCTTATGCCCTTCGTTAATATATTACTGCTTGCAACCAACAAATTATTTCAAAATGGACACAACAAAGGAATCTTTCATGTTGCAGTGCTACCATTCTGCAAAACTTTTATAGACTTGAAACATAGAACTAGAGTCATGACTCAATATGATTAAGAATTTTGATAAAAATGGGAATAATTCTTTACTAGATATACTACATTAAATCTTTTTAAATGTCAAAAAAAGTAAAAAAATGTAACTTTAGGCAGATTTTATAATTTGATTTCTCTGTAAATTCACTGGAGGTAGATAAGATTTTATTATTATGCACATAAACAAGAGCATTTTGATGATGACTCTAGCTTAAAAAAAAAGAATAAACTTAACCAGCACACAAAAGTAAGCATTTTTTTTCCAGTTTTTGGAAGTAATAATAAAGAAAATTAAGCATTGTTCAGTTTCATCCTACAAAGTCATTTTGCTTTAAACCAAATATGTGTATGTAAAAATATTTGGTTGCCTGTAAAATTTCTCTAAGGTTGTCAAACATAGGACACAACAACAATATGATAGCAAAAAAGAACCTAAAAGATAATGCTCTATGAAAGTTACATATTAAACTATTAGCAAGTATCAAGCAAATACTCAGTGCAGATTCTTAACTATTTACAAACTCTGAATGAGAACTAAAACTGCAGAATATCTGAATAATTCCCTTTTTCGTTTGCAGGTACAATATATTTCACCTTTGCTTATATGTGGATAATCCACGAGTTGACATCAGAATTATTTTAGGTATAAGGCTGAAGGATAGCAAGGAGATTAATCCTAAGGTAAATTAAAATAGCTGATTTGGCATCATTTTTCATAACTATCTAAAACCAATTACAATATATGATGCTATCAATCATAAGACCTTACCTGACAATATCCAATCTGTGGATTTTGATGAGCAAATGCCAGCAATACATTATATAATGAATTTCTTTTGGAATCATTTGATGAGCCTTTGAAATATATGTTATCTGGAAATGTCCGTGGAATATCTAAAAGAAAGCAAATTATCTCAGTCACAATTGCTATATATATATGTACAATACATTTTAAATTTCCAGGTGTAACAGTAAAATATATCAATTAGTAAAAGTATATTAGGCCACCACACTATTAACCCTTCCAATGTCCACATCATCTGTATACATTTGCAGAATCCAAAATGAGGGGCCAAGGAGTAGGTATCTGTTTTTAGTATAAAATAAAAACAAAACGATTTTTTTTAATTTCAAATTTCCTTTGTGATTATATATATATTTTATAAAAATCTATAATTCAGGCTTGAAAATAACATTGTTTTTTAATTAGATGCATATTTTATTAAACTAAGATATAAGTAATTTTATAAAGCCATATGACTGCCATTTCTTAGAAGCACTAAATGATATTATATATAACCATATCACATTGAGAAAAGCTTATTAAAATCAATATGCTTGTAAATCTGTTTAAATTACTTATTTTCATAAAATTCATAATTAAATTCTGTTTAATTTGGTACATGACCTATTTCTGTTGGATGGTTACTTTAAAAAAAAATTCTGAAGTTGACTTGTTTGTCTGACTCGGAACAATTAGCTAAAAGCCTGTAAATTTCTCAAAATAATGGTACCAAGAAAAAAATTTCAAAATCGGAGTAATTTTCTTGCTTCAAGTAAATATTAATTTTTTGTTATTCAGTAATAACCTTTCTATTCATGTGCATTGTAATAATTTCTGTCTTTAGTTCTTAAAATAAATTTTAATTTGTGTTGTCAGATGCATTTTTTACTACATGACTCTAAATTAGCCTTATTAACCAAAAAGATTACTAGTTTCATTTTAAATCAGAAATCCAGAATCAAATGTTGATTAATTTGGCATATAACATGCCATAATTCCTTTCATTAGTTATTTAGCAAAAACATTCTAAAGTTAATTTTTTTTTTGGCTGATCAGAATGAAAAAATAGCTCAACCTATGGATGTAAATCAGTTTTTCAGGCTTGACACTGGAAGGGTTAAAAGAATGGATCAATGGAAAAAGTGATGCATTTCTTAATATTAATTGCATTTCTTAATATTAATTATATCTCTAAGTAACATTGAAATTAATAAGTAAATAAGTAACTCAGTGTTTGACACTTTGGGTACTGCTGTGATAAGTCTGAGAAAAATATTGTATTATTTGCACAATGTCTATTCCATTGAAAATATATCTCAGTTGACTTGTTCTGAATTTGCCACTTTTTTTGACTGAAGTTAAAATATAGCCATCAAAGATCATAAAATTTGGATGTTTCCAACTAGTGAACTGAGAAAAGGTGATCAGTATCTGTTGCCAAAGCATGAAACTACTCATCTTCATCAAGTAGCAAGATTTATGATCATCCTTATTACTCTTATTGTTTTTTATTAACTGCATTTTTTTTTTGGAATTATTTTTCAAACCTGAAACATTTACCACTTATTATAACACTATTTTTAAGCAATTTAATCCAAAGTTATGAAAGTCTCATGACAATGTTTCTATAATGGCTAGAATTTTTGGTCTGATGACGAAAAGGTACAAACAAGAAACATAAGCTTAAATTGCTGAAAGCAACTGAGTCAACATAACTCAGAATAAATGATTTCTTACTTTCATAGAACTACACAAACCATTTACAGTCCATTTACAGTAGAACTCCAATAACAGGTTTCCAATTCATTTGTGTTTTGTCAAATTTTGATTATTCTGCTGAAAACTCATGGCCTGCCTGAAACAAGCTCTTATGCTCATCAACATGCCATGTCTCATCAATACAGTTGGTACTAGTGTGTGGCGTACAAATATAAAGGATTTGTTTTTGCCTTTAAACATAATGACACTCATACACAAACTTCAAAGAGTGTTGTTCTTGAAATGTGACTACAGGGAAAAAATTGTGAGATTCCTCTTAGAGACTATGAACAAGTTTAATATTGACTGAAAATAATTACAATCATTGATAATATTTATATGACTTCATTTTTTTTGAACAAGCTCAAACATTTACCACTTATTATTGCACCATGTTTCAGCAATTTAATTCAAAGTTATGCAAGTCCTGAGATGATGTTTCTACAATGGCTAAAATTTTTGGTCTGATGACAAAATATGGTACAAATGAGAAACAAGTTTAAATTGCAATAAGCAACTGGGTAAGGAGCTCTGACTAGATGCTATACAAATACATGTGGTTAGATTAAAAAATGAAGTGGGGAATAGAGTGGGACTGAAGACAGGCTGCCCCAAGAGTGAATAGTAGCAATTGTAATAACTTTGGCAATGAAATTGTCTAGCAGCATTGCATGAAGAAACTAAAATGCATAAACCGATAAAAGTGATGCAGGGGAAGAAGATGAAACAAAATTTCAATAGGTTGTACAGCACAGTAAAGCATCACCAACTGATGTCATGTTTATGAAGTGTTGCAAGATATAGCGTCAGCTTCTTGCCATTAGCTTTACATATTATCCAAACTGAAAAAAAAGTATCTGGTTTTGGTTAGAATACACCGATTCATGTACAGAGCTAACAATTTTGCTCTTTTTTCCATATCTTTGATCAAAAATCAGTTTTTAGCAGCAGCTTGTAAACTCATACATGAATTTCAAAGAGTGTTGTTCTTGAAATGCCATTACATGGAAAAAATCTTGAGATTCTTAAAAATTGAGGAATCTCAAAATTTTTAGATTGCAAATTTTTCTGTACTTATAGCCTTGCAACCACTCTGATATTGCTGAGTGTGCCATGGGGTTACAAAGCATCTGGTAGTGTTATCCTTAATTTCTTAACTCTTAAAGTGATGGAAGACACTTTAAGGTGTCTTCTAGTAAACATATGGTTCCCAGAGAATTTTTCTGCATTTTTATATTTTGCCAAAAAAAATTAATATTTAAAAACTTTTTTCAAATTAACTATTAAAATTAAAAAATTACATGCTGTATAATGATGTCACCAAGTTCTGTTAGTTATTTATCTCAAGATATGGATTGATAGTACTTTTAATTTTCATTCAGTAACAAATTATCGAATTATCACAGGAAAAGTCCTGTAAACAAGAAACACATGAAAAAATGAGTTGAAAAAAAATTGGTTGTCCTGAGTGGGACCAGTCAGGACAACCAATTTTTTTCAAGTGTTTAATTTTCATGTTGAAAAAAACTTCAAAACCTGGCATTTTAAGGGTTAAAATAATGTTACAAAGCATTTGTGTTTTTCAAACAAGGGCTAAAGCAAAACAAATAGTTTTGGACAAGTATTTTTTCTTGTAGCATTCAAGGGTGGTTAAAAAAAAAACACTGTGAAGAGTGCATCGTAAAAAACATAATGCCAGGGTGTTTAAAGTACATCTGCTAGCCCCTACCTCCTCAATTATATTTAAAACATATGTCGGAATTAACAGATACAAGGCCAGTAAATTATAACTCACCAAGGGTTATTGTCTCTATGATTTCTTGTTTCATTGGTCCTTTTAAAAGAGTTTTGTACAACTCTGGATTCTGGTCCCTGAGCTGTTTGGCTCCACTTATAGCTGTCCATATCTAAAGACAAATCATTTATAAGTTTGGATGTTTTGCAAAATTTCTTCATTCATAAATAATTAGAAGAATACACAATGTTCAGTTAATTGATTACATTGTCACTATTAATTAAATAAACTTATTACAGATAATTATAATCTTTAAATAAATCACCATTCTGTTTAAATAAATTAAAAATAAAAATTTACAAATCTGAATTATGGATTAGTTTTATCCACCATTAGCATCACAAAGGTAAAAATAGTAAACTGAATTTGGGCACAGTCACAAATAATTATAGCGAAAAAAGTGCTCAAACTTTATCCAGTATATTTCCCCATTTAATAAGGGTTTTTTTTTAGTTTAAAAAATGCCACTGTCAAAAACAAATCTACAAATAGTGATTCAGATGAAAATATGGCAAAATAATAATTTGATTTCTAACATACAAAACACAGAGTTTTTAGTTTACTTATTATGTACGTTGAATTTTTAAGTCTTCTCACTAGCTGTGATCAACAATTAACAATGTTTAAGACCACAAATTGTGCTTTAACATTAAAGAATTATATTTGAGTAAGACAAGTTATCATCCAAACATAAAAAATTGTACATAAGCTTCCATTTAAACTTGAAAAAAAAAATATCAGTACTCTGAAATAGCTGTACTTTCAATTGTGCAAGTCATGCTTGATCCTCTTTATCGCCCACAAGATTTTCATCATAGCCATCAATAAATTCTTCAACAGAAACTTCACTGTTCTGAGGCTTCTCCACTTCCGACACTTCACCTTCTGGCTCTGAACTTTCAGCATTTTCACTACTGCTGTCACTGTGATGATTCTTGTTCAACTTTCTTTTGTATTCCTTTACTTTTCTGTTTCTTTTTAGAAATTTTACCATCCATGATCCATTTATCATCATTTTCTGCTGTTTCAGATTCAGGCTTTTTAGGGGTTTCTTGTTTATTGATTTCAGTGTTCTCTTTATCAGCTCTTTTCAAGCCTGTGTATAGTAAACCATATAATTATCCACTGAGCAAAGATAATGTAATTTCAGAGCAGATTGAAGAAATGTTAAGAATGGCATTTGCCCGAGTTGGAGGATAAGCCTTTTGTCTCTTCTTAAAATATAAGGTTCACTATCCCCCATTCTGTTAAAAACCTGCTTGAGACACTCCTACTTATGTGTTTGCTGCCACAGTTAGTGGTCTTATTACCAATCTCTGGCACATATAATTTGCAGATGTTTGCTGTTGTTGGCTGTCATGTCCTGGTTCCTGGCACATCTCCATGGCAGTTCAATGCTATGAACATTTAATGAAAGTCATCTTATACACCATAGACACAAGAAAGTAGACAGACTTTAATTCAAAGTACTTTCTTGTGTCTATGGTGTATGACTTTTGTTAACTGTTCATAACACCGAACTGTCACGGAGCTGTGCCAGGAATGAGGAGACTATGGCCAGCAACATCCACAAGCCATCTATGCCAGAGACCAGTAAAAAGACCCCCCAACTGTGATGGTAAAAACATAAGTAGGAGTGTCCCACAGCATGCTTTCAACAGAAAGGGAGGACAGTGAACCCTATATTTAGAGAACCCCATGATATAAGTTTAGTATTACATCTTCTTATTACAGCTTCTTATTTAAGCATCGAAATTGTCAGTAAAGCTAATTATATATTGCATGATTCCTGTTTTTTTTTTATATTTCAAAACAAAAATTTACATTACATCAATATTTCTTTTAGTGCAACTGCAATAAAATTAGACAAGATTAACAATTTTAAAATTAAAGTAATAGAAAAGCTAGAAGTGCATTTCATAAAAAATTGTACTAAATATCAAGGATTGGTTGGTAATTTCTAGCAGTTTGATTGCAGCTCTCATTTAAAAAATATACAGCTCTCAGTGTTAAGATTGTTTAACCACCCTTGGGTTATACTAAAACTTTCAGATTCAAATCCAATTCCATTGGTAATGCAGCGAACTTTGATATTACAGTTTTGTAAATGCAACAGCTGTAATTATAAAGTTGGAAGAAACCAAATAATGATCTAGTCTGAAAGTTATAAATTTAGGATTCAACTATGACAAGCCACTCTTTGGAGACTGAAAGGCCACATTAATACTTGAAAACTCAAGGGATGAGCTCATGTGAATACTTGAGAAATCAGAGCTGGGAGTCAGGCAAATACTAGAAAACTTGAAGGACGGAGATGACTGTAAATTTTTGAAAAATACTATATTAATATATAGTTACAGCTTGTATTATAAAATAATGATTAATAATAATGATAATAAATAGGTTCATATGTTACTTGATGAATAAATATTTTAGAATTTTTTTTATAAAAATGATTCAAGTTTTAATTCTTTAATATATATTACATACATTTCAAATGTTCAAATTTCACTTTTTTTTTTTACAAAACTGGCAATGTTTCATATCAAAATACTTACCGTTCCTCTATGTCCTCCTGGAATACCTTTACGAATATATCTTTTCACTGTAGGAAGAAAAAAACATTTAACTTGTTTAATATAAATTAGAAATAAATTAAATAATTTTTTTTCTCAAAATATTTGGGGAAAGGTTATAACTGTAATCACATAATGCACTTGATAAGTACAATGGTTTCTCATAAATTAAGAAAAATCCCTATGTTAAGCCAATGGGAAGCTAACGTCAAAGCTCAGCTTCTAAAATAAGTTTTTTTGCTTTGAAAAATATAATTGCAGTTAAAGATATCATTCAAATAAATTAATATCTCAATTTTCAACAACATTTATTCAGCATTTAATAAGTTATGGATGTTTGAATATTTAACAACAGCAATGCCAGTCTAAAGAAACTTATACAAAATTGAAAGAATTCGTTACACAAAGTTCTAAAATAAAACTTATTTTATTAAACACTTTGATATGATACTTATTACCAAGTTTTAATTAACTTCTGAAGTCAATTTTTTGTGGCTGACATTATCACTAAATATTCAAACTTCCATAACTTATTAAATAAAAAAATAAATAAATACCCCCTAAAGCAGGTGCTTGCCACAGAGGTCTGACAGGAGCCTATCAGTTTATATGCCATAGTAGAAGGTCTGAGAGGATGGCAGGACCTCAGCAGAAAAATGACACGTACATCCATGCCTTACCCGGGGCTCGAACCCAGGTCCCGTAGATCAGTAGCCAAGTGTGCTAACCACTCGACCATGGGACGGCTAACTTATTAAATACTGAATGAATATTGTTGAAAATTGAGATACTGATTTATTTGATTGAGATCTTTATCTTCAATCACATTTTTCAAAACAAAAAAACTTATTTTAGAAGTTATAGAGCTTTGGTGTTAGCTTCCCATTGACTTAAAATAGGAATTTTCCTTAATTTATGGAAATCAGTGTACTTTAATACTATTAAGAATAAATAAATTCTTTTTCTTAAAAATAATAAAATAAAAACCAGATATAATTAATAATATAACAAACAAAATGCTGTCAACAATTTTCATAATGAAAGATACCAAAACTTGAGAGAATAACACTCCAAATTGCAATTAAATTCAAATGCCAAAATACACAAAATCATAAAGGTTATCAGAAGGTATACATATCCCTAGATAATAAGAATCGTCGGTTTACGATGAAGTATCCATGTTCTTCAATATAGTAGTACACCATAAAGTAGCGATTTCCATAAATTAAGGAAAAATGATAAAATTCGCAAATAACTTGCCAAAAAATTGTGCAATCCTCACCAAACTTATTCATGTAACCAGTAATGCTGAGTGAGCATATATCACATGTAAATTACTCTAGGTTATGTCAATTTGTGTAATCGGAAAATGGCATAAAATCGGGTGTTTTGGAGTGGATCATTATTCTGTGTTGTAAATGTGAGTAAAGAAATTTGAAATAGCCATTTTGTAGGAATGACCTTGAGACATCATTTGCCAAATGAATTTTGGTGGAGAGCTATTGGCTGTCTTGAAGCAGGCCAAAGTAGTCAGACGTGCCACAATGGCTGGATTGAGTCCTTCTGTGGTCCATAGACTATGGAATCAATGGATTCTGCCACTTGGAGGTTTAGCTGAGGAAGGGCTAGAGTTACGACCGCTGAACAAGATCGATATCTGTGATTAACAGCATGAAGAGCAGGACATCTACTCCCTCTCAGTTACAATCCTCTCTTGCAGCAGCCACTGGGAGGATTGTGTAGGATGCTCTAGGGCAGCATGTCAAACTCGTTAACCACCGAGGGCCATATCAAGTATTATATATTAAATTTCGGGCCACAAAACAAATGGAAATAAAGATGAAGCATAGCTTTTATTATAAACAAATCAATACATACAAAATAATAATACACAGAATATAAACATATTAAAAAATACATATGTATGTAGGAAAGTTTCTTTTTTTCAATTTAACATTTAAATAAAACAATATTTTTTTTTGAAGAAACTTGGCAACGTTTTTCATTAACCAAATCTTCAAAATTTGGTTGAATTTGTTGAGCTGTAGTTATTTTTAAAATTGCTTGCACATGCTTGTCTGTTAATCTTGATCTTTCCGCAATTTTATTATTTTTTAAAGTGGAAAATAGTTGTTCGCACAAAATAGTTGTTCGCAATTCTACGATCGGGCTCCGACATATACATTTATGCGCAATAGTTTCACTTATATATAAGTGGAAATGCTTTCTAAAATACGTTTATTTAATTCATGTACCGTGTATGTACTTATAATTTTAATTAAAGAATCCAGTGTTGTCAAAAGTTAAACAAACGTATTGGTTATCAATCTTGGCGGGCCGCAGAACAGTTCCCGGTGGGCCATGTGTTTGACATGCCTGCTCTAGGGAGACTTATTGTTGCCCTTGACCCACCACCTGAAACAAAGAGGGAGCTTATTACTGCTTTAAAGGAACAATTGTCATTATTTCCTACTGAGCTGATTCACAACATCATAAATAGCATGGAACATTGCTGTTGTGCCTGCATTGCTGTAATTAATATTTTCTTTATTAAAGAACTTTGCCCGTTGCATTCTGATACATCATTTTTGGACAAGTTCCTGTGTTATTTTTTTAACAAAAAATGTTTCTAGTGTAAAATATTTTATGTCATTCTGAAACTAGCATTGCAATTTATGTTTTCATCAAATTTCATTAAAATCATTCATATAGTTTTCTGTTTATGGAAAACTCAGAAAAATTATGATAATTTATGGAAACCAGTGTATATTAAACATAATACTGCAAATAGTGATAAAGTAATTCTTTTGGAAATTGGTTTCAATTTTCTTATCTTTTCATGATAAAAATGATTCATTGCACATAACTTTTTTTAATGTGTTTTAGGCATTGTCACAAAACCCATAACAATAAGAACAAATGACTGGCTAAGAGATTTAGGTCCTTGCCAAAAAGCAATTTAAATCAGCAATGCCTTTTCTATTCAGTGTTTATGTTACACCTTGGTTGCACACAAGAAAATTTTGTGTCTATTTCTTGAATTATGAACTACGTTTCTTTTTTTACATCTAAATATATCTATGCTTGTTTCATTTCACTGTTACTTTAATGAATTAAGACTTCAGAAATTTTAACTAATAAGCTATAATTATTACAATAGAAGTTTTAAGTGAAATTAAAAAAAAAGAAATTACATGGAAATCACATATTCTTAACCCTTAAGGTGCCAAGTCTCTTATAGATCCATAACACTTCCAATTGTGGCCTTCATAATTTTAAATTTTCAGCATAAAAACAAATTAATTTCAACACTTTATCCTGAAGTGACAAACAGATATATATATATGTCATCTTACATACTAAATGAAAGAGTATTTTATTCTGAATAATAACACAACAGAAATTAAAATGAAGGCTACTTAGGCCTAATTTAAAAAATGGTTAATTGGCTTTGGACATTTTAGTGTTAAAAGAAAAACAAAATAACTCTCATTCCCAAGGGTTAAATTCCCTTTAGGAAAATTCATCTCATTACACTTTTTTATGACTTGAGCTTTCAAGCTATTTACTTATTAGCTATTCTCATTATAATATTATGAACCTAACCCTTATAATGCCAGATTAATTTTGCAGTGTTCCCAATGAATGAAAGAAAATCTGAAAAACTGAGAACCTCATCTGAAAGTAAATATTAAGAAAACTTGGTCATGGCATTATATAGAATGTGATTTGTTAATTTTCATGGTTAACCTAAAAAAAACTCTTAAAAGGGTGCTTTCTTTTGGCAAAAATACAAAACTTGAAGTGTTTTTGGGAACTACAGTATCTTCTAACATATTAAGGGTTGGGCTGTTTTACCTCAGAGCAGCACTTTTTTGCACACAATGGACTAAATGGCCAGGCCACAAGGACTCCAAGGGATCAGAGAAGGTTGGGGAAGGGAACCAATTGGACAGATGTCTAAGCTACCCAGAATGTTCTTTAACATGTACTTGGTATGACTGTTCTGCACACAGGGCCATAGCTTTATGTCCCATCTGACAGAGGTGGTTTTTCCAAGCCCATTAGTGTCTCCTTTCTGATTGAGGTCAGGGCGAGGGTTTATTGGAGATAAATCTCAATGCTGACACAGGCCAGACTTGAATCTGGGAACTACAGATTACCAGCCTGGTGTGCTGCCGATTGAGCCTTGAGCCAATTCCAGCCCCTTTTAAGGTTTGAAATTCCGAATAAAGATAAAATATTTTTATATCACTGTTCACAATAAAATGTTCCTAATTTTGGCATGAACATGTTATATTTATATTAATTAGTTAGTGAAATAAATCTTTTTTCTGAAATGAGTTTTTTTAATTTTTGATAACACCCCCCCCTCCCCCCCCCCCAAGCAGCTGCTTGCCACAGAGGTCTGGCAGGAGCCTTGTCAGTTTATATGCCATAGCAGAAGGTCTGAGAGGATGGCAGGACCTCAGCAGAAAAACGACACATACATCCATGCCTTACCCGGGGCTCGAACCCAGGTCCCTTAGATCAGTAGCCAAGCGCGCTAATCACTCGACCATGAGACAGCTCACAGATAAAATAATTTACTAAAAAGAATGTATTATTGATTCAAGTTAAACACTATTTTTTTTCGTGATATATATAATATGACCTATTTGTGTTCATTACTTACCACAATTTTTTTGCTGAAAACAATTAGAAGTGCAGCCTACAAAAAGTTATGGTCACTGCACTAAGTTCTGCTGTAAACATTTATTTACTTCTCAATAATCAAATGACATTAATAATCTTCAGCAATTTAAACATATACGAATTATATTTACTAACAACTTTTTACTCATCCCTTGCAATTTTTTTCTCAAATATTCTTGATAAATGATAATAGATTCTTAATAAATAGTAATTTCTTATAATTTGCACCTTCAGACATAGATCAAGCAATTTACATATGCAGAATAAAGATTTGTCATTGGGGAGATTTTTAAAATGTTTTACATCAAATTTAAATCTTCATTGCCTCAGAAGTTGGCCATTTTCTCCTTGCATTTTGTCATCATGTTCCATTATTTTCTAAAGAGACTAAATTATTAATTGCAATCGATGAACATCTGCAGTAGTAGCAATATCACCAGTGACCTAATTTTAACAAACACCCTTATCTGAAATGCACATATATATAATTAAAACACCTCCAGAAGTCATTTTAATAACTGCACACAAGAAATTCTCATATTTCACATATAAATGAAGTATTAAAATTTATTCATATTCCAAAATAAATTAAACCATTAACTAATTTTTTAAATGCTTTAAGCATATAATAAAGAATGCACATTTACCTTTATTGCTTTTTCGAATACCCTCTTTAGAATTTAATAATATATCCCATTTTCGAGCTCTCCGGGAAAGTATAGTAAGATACTTTGACATAAACTCTTCATACTCATTATGGTCAAAATCTTTGGGCCATTCAAATCCATAACTATCAACACTGAAAATATTACATGAAAGCAAATGACAAGAATATATATATATAATTCATATCAATTATTCAGATTTTCAATACTTAGCATGTCACCATATTCATAATACACTCTATAGAGTACTTATCTTTGCACTTATTGCGTACTGGAAATTGCTTTATACGGAACTCAGAAGAATTCATGCTGGAGATATTTTCTGCATACTAATCTACATAATTAAAATTCTAGGAAAAAAAAAAGCTTTCTGAAGATTTTCCCCATTAACTGCAACTCATTGTTCCTTCTTAGCCAATTTGTAGAAATTGGATGGGTGTGCCAATTTTTCACTATAAAATGACTATTAATTGTAATCAAAATTTTTATTTCTCAAAATTCTATATTTAATTTTGTACATATTACAGTAACCTTTTACAATGATATATGCTATGCACTAAGGAATGTGTTTTTCAGCTAAAATTATTTCAGTACTGTAAAAAACTGGTCAACATACCACTCTAGGTGGATAAAACAGGAGTGGTATGCTGACATATGAAGTGGTATCTGCCCCACCACACTTATCTAATCCCAAATCATTACAAATGTGATAACACCAGAATGACCAGTGTATACAACTTCCTGTGTCATTTAGAAAACAGAGATGGCTAGTGCAGCAACATTTGAATCCAGCTTGTTCCTTAACAGCTAAAGAGTCTTTTTATAAATAGTGACCACTGTAATAGGGCAAAAAAAGCTTAATGACACAGTGCAGAAGATGTCCATCACTATTGGGGAACATTCACACTGATCTGCAACAATGTTAAAGTATTTCATTATCTTCATACATTGTTGCATCTGTGTTAGAGGATTCATTGAACCCTAACATTCCCCAGATCACTGACCCGCATAGTTGTTTAACCTCTGAGCAACATTCATTTTGCACAAATTGCCTAAATGACCAGGTTACAAGGACCCAAAAGCTCAGAGAAGGTTAGTATAGCAATCTTTTACTAGATAGATGGAAGTCTTCCTAACATCCCATCAGATGGACAGCAGGCTCTTAACACAGTGATGTGTCCTTTCTCACCAAAGGCAGAATGGGGTTTAGTGGAGAAAATTCTTAATTTATGCACAGTTGACACTTCAACATGGGAACATTAGATTATGAGACTTGCACACTAGCGACAGAACCAACATGGGATCCATCTGCACTTGGCCTGCACTATTTGTACAATGCACATGGGATCCATCTGCATTGTGCTGAAGGAAATGCAATTCATTGGACCAGCAAACCTTTTCCAATCATCCACAGTCCATGCTTGATGTTACCAGTACAAATCACAGTTTTCAGTTATGACATTAGGAGTTGATGTAGTTGTGGGCAGCTGCTTTTATATCTCAAATGATGGATCAAGGTTCAAGGTGTTGTAAATTCATGGTGAAATTAGCCTCCAATGAGGGGTTCCCTACACCAGTCACAATAGGAGAATGAGACAGCAGAGGCAGAAGATACTATCTCAGCTATCTCACAAAACTCTTATACTAATCTTGTTAAAGTAAAAGAGACATTATACCTTGCAAAAGAGGTCAATGTTCTGAAAGAAATCAGTGACCAGTCACATGAGAGTCTGCTGCAGCTTCATATTCTGTTGGTTACCAAGAAGGGAGGCGATGGAATAGTCTGTGGTTCCAATAGCATGGCACTCCCAGAGTTGGGTTAGGTTGTTTTACCTCTGAGTGGCACTTTTTGCACACCATGGGCTAAATGGCCAGGTCACATGGACCCCGAAGGCTCAGAGAAGGTTGGGGGAGGGGACCCACTGGAACAGCTGTTGGGAGACAGATGGTAGCCTCCCGTCAAGCCATCCAGCGTGTTCTTTAACGTGCACAGTGTATGGCTCTCCCGCACACGGGGCCACCGCTTAATGTCCCATCCGACGGACCGTGGCCTTTTCAAGCCCACTGGTGTCCCCTTACTGACAGTGGGCAGGGCGGGGAATTTTGCGGAGATAAATCTCAACGCTGACCCAGCTGGGACTCGAACCTGGGAACTACAGATTACGAGCCTGGCGCGCTACTGACTGAGTCACCCCCGCCCACACTCCCAGAGCAAAGCTTCTCTTTCGGCATTGCAGTGGGAGCAGTTGAGCAGTATGTGAGATAGTCTTGGGTGTGATGCATGTGGCACAGTTAGGACTAAGCTCTACCAAGAGTGTGAAGCATTGAGTTGCTGTAGATGACACTAACTCGGAGGTGATGCAGGAGGGTCTCCTCAGATCTGCAAAGATCTCCGAGGTTAAGAGCAGTGAGAGAAGGGTCTACCAGGTACCTGCAAGAGGTACAACTGGAGTCTGTCACTGGGCAAGACAATACTGGCTCATCAGTTGCAAGACAAAACATTTGCAGCTGCTAAGAGAGATAGAGGGTAATTAGTGACATATCTCCGATTCTCAAGCGCCTTCTTAATACTGCAATCAGTAGGCTCATTGCCAAGTATCCTACACTGGAAGTAGATTGTGATACCGGCAGAAGTGAACTTGGAGCATATCTCCATGATCTTCTGAATAAGGAAGAGGTTGCAACTCTTGCTCTCTATCTCTCTTCTGGAGGGCTTACAGGGCTGACTTGGAGTCACAGATGATGACAAAGTTGCCACTCCCAAAGCTGTGGATGAAAGTTACAGCCTCAAGGGTAGAGTGAAGCTCAGCACTGGTGGAGGAAGTGAGATGCGGGAGATGGAAGCCTCTGATGATATCAGTATCGGGGAAGCATTGTCTTACTGGAAATATGTTGTTGTTATCTAGCATTGTATTTTCAGGTGTATTTCTCAACTATTGACTACCTATTTAGTCTGCAGAAAGTGTTGGACCCATCTCTCACCTCACATCCTGTGTTTATTGCTTATTTCTCCTTCTAGTTTCCACACACTTTTGAAATAGCTGCTCTGGAACAAAAATGTAATGTTTCTGAAACAGAGGCACCCATACACCTGGCACCAACAATCAGGTCTCTTTACAATTCTGCATTTGCCCATTATTTGTGTCTATGCAATTCATATACCTCATAAATTTCAACTGCCAAACACTGAAGTGGAATAAGAACATTAATTTCTCTGATGTATATCACAGTACTTTCAGAGGCCATTCAGCTTCAGAAGTAAAAGCTGGCATACACCAGCTTTTACTCTGCTTGCAATGCTCATTCTTCAGCATAGGGTTGGATTGGATTATTTTACCTCTGAATGGCACTTTTTTTTGCACACAATGGGCAAAATGGCCAGATTACAAGGAACCTGAAGGCTGAGAAAGTCTGGATGAGGGGACCCACTGGACAGCTGTTAGAAGACAGATAGTAGCCTCCCATTAAGGCTATCCAGCATTCCTTTAGTTTGCACAAGATATGGGCCACTGCTTAATGTCCCATCGGATGGATGGCAGCTTTGCAAGCCAATGAGTGTCCACTACTAATCAAGAGCAGAGTGGGTTTTTTGTTGAGATCATATTAAAAAAAAAGCCAACAAATCGCAATCAAATAGCTCAGATTTGAACCTTTAAATTGGCTGCAAGCACATCATTTTATCAATTGGGCTATGCATACTCTTAATCACATGGAAAAGCCTAAGAAAAAGGATGAAATGCTTAGTGGAAGAGTTTTAAGGAGAAAACTCTGTTTTGACTGACTTTTAATGGCCAAATAATTGGAAGGATAAACTTAAAATTTTTACTGTTCAATGACAGAGAATCTTAAGTTCTTTTAATTGACTAGTTATGTCCGACTTTATTGCCTTTCTACTTACTTAAACTGCTTTGATAATATTTTTGGATATGCCAAGCAACCATATTTCCCATTGTGATGGAGTTTTTGTCTGAATGATTAAAGAATGTTAATGTACAGGTAAGTTAAAAGTTCCATCTGATCAGGCCCAGAACTAAAAACATGGAGGGGGGGGGGGGGAGTAGACTGCATTTCCAATGCAATATTTTCCCATCCATTTCAGATATTTAAAATTTTCTTGAAAAGTACATGAAATTTAAATAAGTATAATCACTTTTTGCTTCTATTACCAGTGGTGGCTCAGTCAGTAGTGCACCAGGCTCATAATATGCAGTTCCCAGGTTTGAGTCCCAGCTGGGCAGAGTTGAAATTTATCTCCGCACAACTCCTCACCCTGCCCTCGGTCATTAGGGAACACCGATGGACTTGGAAAGTCCATTGCTGTGGCCTCATGTGTGGGAGAGCCATACCCTGTACATGTTAAAGAACACACTGAATGGCAATGGCCTTACAGGAGGCTATCATCTGTCTCCCAACAGCTGTCCAGTGGATCCCTCCCCCAACCATCTGAGCACTCGTGGTCTTTGTGACCTGACTATTTAGTCCATTGTGTGCAAAAAAGTGCTGCTCAGAGGTAAAACAACCCAACCCTCTATTACCCTTACAAGAATTTTGAATGGGGAGGGGCATGTCCCCCTTGCCTCCTCCCTTATAAACTAAAAATAAAATGGAGTTAAAAGCTTACAATGAACGAGGAAGTAAAACATATTTAGATATGTTAAACATTTATCTAACACATGAAAAACTAGTCACAAAATGCAATACTCAGTGGTGTATCCTGTATAATGGAACAAGGCATGCAACTGTAGCTTGATATGCGATGGAATAGCATTCTAGTATATTTTTTTTGCTAAAATTGAAAAGCAGTCATAAAACCAAGATGAGTCTAATGAACAGTTAGCTGAAAATTTTTAGTTTTGCTGCAAGTGGGATTTTTTGCAGCTAACTATTCATGAGTATCATGTTTATAGGATATTTCTCATGCTAATATTGATAAAAATGAGGCAAACTAAATTATGGTAGATCAAATTTTTTGATCTACCATGTAGCATTTTGATAAGGGAAAGGGAAAACAAATCATGGTGCCTTAATTAAACTTGAATTCTACAACAGAAATAAACTATAAAGAATATGCACTTGATGAAGCTACATCTTCTTTTGTTGCTACAAGTTAGTGCATGGTACATGTATTGAAGTCTACTCTTAACATCAGCTCAATCAAACTGACTCAATGACATCTGTAACGAATTGGGAATGTACCTTTGAAACATTACAGTAGGAAAGATGTTCCTTGAGAATTTAAAAAGATATCAGTATATTTTAAAAGGATAATTATCTGAAAAACTACCCTATATTCTTCAAGAGACAAAAAAATGAGACAAAAAAAATTGGCCTTGCTTTAAGTTCCTTACATTTTATGTTTAGAAGCCGATTCATACAATTTGCAAACATAGGTGTTATTAGCCATACCTAACAAATAACATTTTCCCATTTGAAGCCAAAAATATATTGCTGCTAATTTGTTTAATGAAATAATTTGAAAACAATAAACAGTGCAAACACAATTCAAAAATTTGCACAGAGAGCCATTTATAAATTATAATGGAATATCTAAATATTCAACAGTTTCATTCCTGAAATATCACATTGTTAATTAATTAAGCTTAGTTATATCACATTGTTAATTAATTAAGCTTAGTTATATCACAGATATCAATATTTGTCTTCTGGCACTAAGTGAATCTTACAAGTTTGCACACAGCCATGTATTATTTTAATATTTCAACTAACAATTAAATACAAAACCTATGATAATCAATTTATACACATACAGTTTATAAATCTTTTAAACAAATGAATTTAACACTTATTGAAGCATAAAAAAAAGCAACAAAGCTGGTAGTATTACATGAGAAACAATTATCAAACTCATGCATGAAAATATTATTGCAAAGTAACCTTTTACTTTCAAATTTTCAATTTATCAAATTGTTCAAATATATTTCACTAATTTATTTGAAATTCTAATCTTAGTCTAACAAATTTAAAATGTTACAAGAATAGATCACTGTTTAGCAAAGATGACAAATTTTATATCCTGTAACATTCATTTGAAAGATATTTTCCATGATAAACTGTACATTACCAGATGAATTAATAGTAAAAAGCATGAGTAACACAATGCTTTCAAACAGAAAGATATATTGAACAAAATATCTAGAGTTTAATAATATTTTTTAAATATTAAAGACTATAACTGAGAGGAACTTACTACCACTCATATATGGAGAATTTTATTATGGTAAAATTATGACTAATCAAACCTAGCGATCTGACAAAACAGAAAATGATACAAGGTGGGGGAAAATAAGAATTAATTTAAAGCTAACTCAGTAGTTAACATGGTATTCCTATAAACTATGACATCATTTCCTATAACCTGACTGCTATACATATAAAAATGCTTTGAAGAGGAAGTAGTTCCACCCCCTTTACAGGAAGATTTAGGGAAATAAGATTAAAAGTAAATTTCTAAATGGGAATACCTTTACTAATGAAAGAGTAAAGAATAATTAAATATACATAATAATTAAATAAACTATAAAATGCTTTTTTTTTTTACTTGTTTTATCCTCTTTTCTGCCTTAAATCCATTTCAAAATTTTTAGAATTATTTATATCATTTATCTGAGCATTCTATGTGTCATTCCAGCTCCTTACATCAAAACTATAACTAAAAAGTGAGCCTTCTTAGTCAGAAGCTTGAACAAGCTGCAGCACACAGCTTCACAGCAGAGGAAGGAATAGGTTTTACTAATTGCTGGCTCACATGTGTGACAGCCGTCTGTTAAGTGGCTGCATGGTAGTTGTTTACATGGTTGATTTAAATCCAAATACTTCCTCCCCACACACTGGATATCATCTCCCTTTGTAAAGTTATTATTTTATTTACTTTTTTTACAATTAAACCATTGTTTTCATTTCTCTAGATTAATCTTATTTCTTTAAATTATTGAGCTTTTGGTCAGTTGATCTAGAAATAGATTATTATTGATCTTTGGGAGTTAAGTTACATCAGATGGCTGGCTTACAATTGTTTGGATATTTTTTAACACCGCAAATCAAACTTCTGTGGCAAGCAGCTACTTCAGGGGTATTTATTTTTTATTACGTTACATGCCAATTTTTCTATTATTATTTCTTTATTTTCAAGTAAAAAATTTTGATTTTTTTTTATTGTTTTCTTGAAAATGAATGAGGTTTTAAATACAGAAGCAAAAAGGACTTCTTTGACATGGAAATCAGTCCTCATGTGGGAGGCCAATTTTCCTAAGTGTCTTTACCCCCCCCCCCCTCCCTCCTACACTAAGGGTGTTTCACATTCCAATGGCAGAATTTTTCTTTTTAATTATATGTTAATATTCAGTGGTTTTAAAAGAGTTCACCCTCCCCCAATATATTTGCTATGCCACTCTGATGATATAGACACTATTTTCTCTTGGTGCACCAACCTTTTAGCACTTAGCCGAGATCAAACTTCACCTAAAGAATTTCAGAAAGTTTAATAAAAAAAAAAAGGCAGCTAAGAAATTGTCTTTCCATTTCATAAACAGGCCAGAAAATCCCATTAATGTGAGCAATACAAGTCACTTTGTATAATGCTGGTCCGTGTTTTAAAATATACCACACTGAAAAGATACATTAAAAAGAAACAAAAATCATGTTTCAGGTAAATATTATATTATTATGGAAGAATTACCTCTTAATTAATATATAATTTAACTGTTTTCATTCATCAGGTTTCCCAAATTAAACCTTGATTTCAGTCAGATCTATTTTTTCACTACATCATTGTGAAAAAGTCTTATTAAGATCAATGTTTGTAAATTTGTTTAAATTTTATATTTTCATAAAATTCAGAATGAAATTCTGTTTAATTTGGTACATAACTTGGCCTATTTTGGTTTAATGGTTCTCAATAATCTTTTAATTCTAAAGTTAACGTAACTCAGCAAAAAAACCTGAATTTTTCTGAAAGTATGGGACCAAGAAAAAATTTACAAGACTAATTTTCTTATTTCAGCTTTTTTTTTTATTTAGAAATAAATAGCTGTTCTCTATTTATGTGCATTATAATCATTTCTGTCTATCAGTTTTAAATAAATTTTTATTTGCACTGTCAGATGCATTTTCTTTACTACACAATTCTAAAAATGCCCTATTTAAAATCAGTAGTCTTTTCTGTGAAATATTATATTTTCATAAAAATCCAGAAATAAATGCTGATTAATTTGGCATAAAAACACACTTTAATTCCTTTCATTAGTTATTTTGGCAAAAAAATTCAAGTTAATTTTTTTGGCTGATCATAGAGAAAAAAATAATTGTGCCTCTGGAAGGGTTAAGAATGGCAATTCTAAACATGTGTCTAGCCTATATACATAAAAATAATAATTGTCTTTTCTTGACGTTTGTATCACGATGCACATTGCTCCTACTGCATATTCTTTGCAGCAGTGGTGGTTAAGTGTTGAGCAATAATTCTTGGGGATTATCATTTATGATTTCGAAGTATAAGACTATGTTTCTCTTCTATGTTCATCTTAGATAATTATTAATGTTTAAAACTTAAGATGATTCTACTTATAAAATTTTCATTTTTGAATGCAGTCACTTTAATTATAAAACTGTTAATGTTATTATCCTACAGACGAGTATCAACTCCAGTGGGATATTGAATCTGTTACTCAAAATTTGAGTCAATGCAAAATGCAATTTTCAGTATGTAATAAAATTTATCTATCTATCATCATCAAAGATGGACCAAGCTTATTAGCTTGCATTTTTAATGAAATGGTTATCAATTGCCATACAATTTTCTAGCAATTGAAAAAGAATATCACTCAAATGGAAAAACACAAAACTCTAAACTTATCCATATATTCTGAATTTCCATCCTTTCTTCAGCTTCTTGCATAACTTTCAAGATCCAAAAAGTCGTTTTTGTTTTTTGTGTATATGCGCGATTTTCTGATTAAATTTACTATTTATAGTTTTCCAAAGTAAATAAACTTTTATAATTTTCAAAAAGGAGGCATTATGCCTTTTTTTGTATTCTTTAATCTTTTTATTCATAAGGTTCTACTGAAGTGCAGAGTTCCTTTATTACAAATTCTGCTAATTTTTGCAGCTTTCATATTTTAAGGTTTTAAAATCTGACTACCCTAACAAAGATAGGGAACATTTGCATGAGAAAAATATGGCAAAAAAAAAAAAAACACTTTTTGGTCTAAGCCAAAAAGTGTTTAAATAAAAAAGTGCCTGAATAGGAATTTGAATAGGACACTTTTTTTGGCACATAATGGGCTAAATAGCTAGATCACAAGAAGTTAGGGGAAGAAGACAAAAGAATCCAAAGTAGGTAAGGGGAAGGAGAAAAGTATCAAGGCCATTGTTCTTTAATGTACACAATGTATGACTCAACTACACATTGGGCAACTGCTTTATGTCCCATCTGACAGAAAGTTGGTCTTTCCAGGCATAACTGTATTTCCTTTCTGGCTGAGGATAGGGGCAGGGTGTAGTGGAGATAAATCTCAACACTGGCACAGGTGGGGCTTGATTCTGGGAACTACAGATTATGAGCTTGGCGTGCTACTGACAGAGTCAACCCCTGCCCTTGTGCAGTGGCAATAGTTGATAACTCAATGCCTCCCCAAACGTTCAACTTGGAATTAGCTGCATGTTTTGACCACCATGGAAATGCATTTTTTTATGGCCAGAAATTGATTTTTCAGCTCTGAATGTTCTTGCTATATACATGTAAAAGATTTTGCTATTTGAACAATGCATTTTGCTGTGGTAATGTGAAAAACTTGTGGTCAGGTCAAAGGGCCGTGGAATGTTTAATAATGTAACAAAAATCGATAAATAATTTTTCTGCAAAAATTATAGTGTGGTTTTTCTATCGAAGTCCTGCCTTCCTCAAAGACATTCTACTATGGCACACATCCACAGAGGCACTGACATGCTCCTGTCAGACCTCTGTGGCAAGCAGCTGTTTGAGAGAATATATATATATTTTATTAATGAGGTTAAAGTCAACAGGTAACTGTGGCTATTATTTATTGATTATATGTTACAAAAGTTTTGCTACATTTTAGTATATATATATTGAATTTCTATTTGTAGATGAGTATTCAAAGTATTTATAATATTTTTTTGATTCAAAAACCATACCGAGTATTGTATTTGCATAAAATATTAAACAGAATCAAAAACACAAAAGTGGTAATTTCTTAACACTATTTCTTGATAATTTCATTTAAATATGAATTATCAAATTTATGCATTTTTTTAAACATAATGTGTTCAGTTATGAAAAAAAAATTAAGGTTAAAGCAAAACATTTTTGAAAATAGCATGCAATTGCAGCAGCAAGTTGGGAGGCAGCTAAAAACCTTTTTAGCATGTTGGGAGGCATTGATGAATACTAATACAGTCAAAAGGGTAATGACTACTCCTGGGTTAAAGTATTGTTGAAATCAATCTTTCCGAGTGCTGTGGGGGTTTAATGAAGTTGAATATGCAAATTAACCACTCTGTATCTTATGAAATGGTTGACCTTGCTGCCGTTCCTGAAATACACATTAACATTATTGCCAAGTACATTGGTACAATTTAACACATTAAATATGACATGGTATCAAATACCATTGTTCATTACTCAATAATTTGCTGGCCTACATTTTGCTAATGAATTTTGCTCCACACAAAGGAAAAGTATTAATGTTATCCAAACTGCATACAGCCTTCTCTGAATGTTTTCTCAAAGTTGCATTAACCCCTATAGAAAGGGCAGTTTTGACTTACTACAGTGGTCACAAAAGGCCAAATATCAATCAGCTATCTTTGTTCCAGTACAAGGCAATCTATTAGCACAAGACAGAATGCCCATCATCTGCACTGTTCACAAAATTATCTGGCAAACACTGCATGAAGACATGTATCCCTATCATGTTCAAAGGGCACACGTACCACAACCTGCTGATTATGCCAGGCTAAGATTTTATTCCTAATTATTGTAACAAGTAGCAGCTATCCAAACTTAGCGATTTATTACATTATCAATTAATAAGGTCTTTTTCACTAGAGCTAGAGTAACTAAGTTGCATAATCCACACATCTAGGCTGTTGTGAATTCCCACAGCACTGAGCAAGACAGGATTCAACAATACTTTACTACAAACTTCTGGAAAAGTGTAAGGAATCAACTTTTGGCCCTGCACATCATATGCAATAATCTGTTTTGTTGTTTTTTTTTACTACACAATCAATGATATAGCTTTCTTGGCCATAGATGTAAATACAGATTTCAAAAATGTTAAAATGTTTTATTATTACATCAAATTGAGCAGACGAGTTCAAAATGGAAATAGAGGTATGTGGTGAAGAATGCAACCCCCCCCCCCAAAAAAAAAAAAAAAACTAGCAGCTTTCTTAAATGCTCCCATAAGGAAATTTGTAAGACCTTTATATTTGTTAACTTTTACATTGTATAACCATTCAAAATACAATGTAAGACCTTTACATTGTATTTCAAAAAATACTTATTTACAAGTGACTCATTATATCGTCACCAACCACTGTCATTTTTCAGAAGTGTTCAGAAAGTAAATGCACTCAAAATAAGAAAAAAAAAAATTACTTCTAGTTTAATAACAACTACTCTTATGTAAATGTTGATTTTTATTTTTCAAAGCAGATTAAAAGAAAATCATATACATCGAAATTGTCCCTAACTTCCTTCAAATAGTTATCAAAAATCTATAAAATGGTAGCCAAATTTTAATTTGCATAAAAACATTTTAGCTGAACAAACATGATTGAAGCAACGCTTACAGAGGATATCGTTTATTAAATAAACCAGAAAAATGCTCTACTGATATTGCTAAAGGATTTTATCTTCAAAATCGTTTGAAGCTTGAACACTTTTAGATAAATCTAGCTTAACATTTAGGTACTACAAGAACCGAGGGGTGTATTCTCTACAAGCAAAGTAACTTATTTGCATTTCCGTAAAAGCTTTCGTGTATTTTCTTTAACATTTGTTGCATTATTACGCTTTCTTATTTTTATCAGTTATTTTTTTTCTTGCCTACAATCTATATTTTTTTAGATTTTAGCAAAACACAAACTGCGAAGATTAGCTATCCTGCTAAACTAGCCGTGGTGATGTACGTTCTGTTCTCAACATTAGCACATGAGAAACTTCGAAATATTTTGAAACAATCAATATATATGTAATAGTTACTCAAAACCAAAAAAGACCACGCGCAACGTTCACGATGCCGCATAGTGGTGGGCGGAGTTTGATCATTCAACACCGGTGAACAAAATTTTCAGTTACAAGCTAAAGTTCCACTTCTTTAACGGCAGTATTTTGTTGAATTTATTATTCTAACTTCGAAAGGAAAAATCAAATTTTTAACACTTACTTCGATCGTGGTGGATCACTCATCGCAATATCAATAAACTGATTTCATTCCAATCGTCCGTGGACGTCAATCGTTAATTTTTGATGTCCTCTAAGAAAAGCACTGATATTGTATCTGGAAACAAGACTTCATTCTGAACCTTGACCAACTTCATTATTAGAGGTAGTTTACTTGCTTTTGTTGGCCAAGTTTGCAGTCATTTGCAGAAAATAAAGGATTATTTGTCACTAGAGGACGCCCTTCTTAGTCATATTACAATCGAAACAGACTGCAGTAATGCTAAATATAAACTTTAAAGAATTTCATAATATGAAATATTTGAATATTATTTGTAAAAAACGTTGATCTTAGCAGCTTATTTTAATTAAGAAAGGCTTACTAGAGTGAAAAAAGGTTTCCAGTTTTATTTAACCAATATATGAAATGGATAAGAAGAGTAATAAATATTAGTAAAATTTACAACTATTTATGCTTAATTCTTAGATACTATTTAAAAAAAAATTAGTATACAGCATCCAAGATTTGTAAAGCAAAATTTTAAACCTTCCACTAGAAGGATTAATACTGCAATATTCAAATTGTTCAAAATTCGATATGCTGGTTGCACGTCAGTCTTCAGTAATTTAAGACTAAATATAAAAATTTTCACACTTCATTGCAAAAATCTCCAACTTTTTCACCAGGAGTAGGTTGCCAAGTGACCAGGATCATACCAGAATCGAATGTTCTGTATCTTGTCATGGGAGAGCTGTCGTCCCGAACATGATAAAGTAAGCTTAACTTGCAGCTTCGCAAAAGGTTAGGAGCTGACAATGTTTATTCATCTTTTAATGAGTTTTTTTTATACTTTTATTTTCGAAAGTACGCATTTTCATGCTATCCCATTTACCTATCGTTTTTACCAGTTGAATTTCAGCACAAAACTTTTCGTTTTGAGATTGAAATATATACTTCATATATAGAGTGTCCCAGTTTAAGAAAGCTGAAACTGGGATATTTACTGAACTGTCCTCGCTTTAAGCAATAAATATTTAAAAACACTGATTAAACTCTTCTTATTGTTCTTTGTGGTAAGTCCCGCTTGTAGCGGGGTCCGCATTTTTTCATCTTGCTTTCCATTTCGTCCGATTTGCTGCATCGTTAGGACATACACCCTTCTTTCATGTCCTCCTTTGTGCTGTCCATCCATCGTTTCTTTGGTCGTTGAGCAGCCGGGCTGAGTGTAAGGGCCCGCTTTGCGATTGAATTTTTTGTCAGATACGGCCACGTGTCCATACTATCGTAGACGTGCTTCTCTCATCTTGTCTGGAATAGGAAGAATTCCAAGCATTTTCCTGGCGTCGTTGTTCGTAATATGATTTAATCGTGTGTATCCCAATGGTGTATCCTAGTGTCCACCGAAGCATTCGCATTTCCATGACATGCAGAATTTGTTCATGCTGTCTGGTTTTGGTCCAGCACTCTGCTCCACATAGTGCAGCTGGTCGAATGACTGTTCGGTAAATTTTGGATTTAAGGCGCAGAGGTGTTTTTTGTCACAGATAACTCCTGTGACATTGCACCATTTCAGCCATGCAGAGTTTACAAGTGCCCTGGCATCAGAGACGATGGTGCAGTCCGATGTAATTTTTTAACCAAGGTGCAGAAAATTCAAGGCCTTATTTAGTTCAATACCATTGACTGTTATTTTACTATTTGTCTGGGCTCAACATTCCATGTACTCATATTTTGTCAAGTTAAGTCGCATACCGAAGTCGTCAAGTCGTGTTTTCCATAGGCTGGTCATTACTTCGAGCTCAGTTCTTGTTCTGCTGGCCAGCAGTACATCATCAGCATACATGAGGGTCCATGATCTAACGTTAAATTCTTTCTTCACTGGACCACTTTGTAAAAGGAGCCTTGGCACCTTTATCATCTGGTCCACATGAGGGTCCATGGATGAGATAATTGTGTATCTGCCGTCACTGTGTCCATACACAAAATAATAAGAGTGGTGATAAGGCGGATCCTTGGTGAAATCCTACGTGGATTTCAAATGAATTGGTGATACCAACAGCGCATCGGATGAAGATGGTGGTTTTAGCATATAGAAGCTGCACCCATTTAACATATGGTTCAGGCACACCGTGCATGCGTAGGGAATACTAAATTAAGTAATGTGGAACTCGATTAAACGCCTTCTGAAGGTGCAGGAAGGTCATATGGACCGGTTTTCGCTTCCCCTAGTGTCTTTCCATTAATAGACGTGCTGCACGGATTGCATCGCTTGTTCCACGTCCTTTACAAAGCCGCATTGGTTGGGGGATATAGATACTATGTCTCTTACATCATTATGATTAATAATTCATTAATCATAATGATGTAATGATCATTATGACATTGATGACACGTTCAAAAATCTTCATAGTATGGCAAAGAAGTCGGATCGGACGGTGATTTGAGCAGTCTGTAATGTCACCTTTGCCTTTCCAGATGGGAAGAGCTATACTTGTCTGCCAATACACACTTATTGAAATGCTCTGTCAGAAATTCCACTCCTTGTTCTCCCAACGCTTTCCATAGTTCTACAGAAATGTCATCAGGCCCAGTCATTATGTTGTTTTTCATGGCCTTGATAGCATATGCAACCTCTGTAGATGCAATCAATGACACTGCACTTTGTATTGCATCCCCTGTAGGGATAGGAGGATGTGAAAATTCTTCATTGCATATTGCATTGAAGTATTTATACCATCGACACAAAATATCTTTCGACTTTTCTGGTAGTTGTCTGTCTGAATTTTTAATATGTATGATGTGGCTAATATCGGTTGTGGCCAACTTGTAAACATCATTCGCTCCTTCCGGTTTATCCAAGCGATTGTAAATTTCATTATAATAGTCATTTTTTGCTTTTGCAACTTCTTGCTTTGCTGCAAATGTAAGCTGGTGGTAGTGGGCGAGATTGGCATCAGTTCTAGAATGACGCCAGATCTAGTACGCTTCTTTTTGGCCTTCACTGCAATTTGGGCGTTTTCATTCTGCAACCAAGTTTCCAAGAGGATCTTCTTGGAAACAAGAGGATCTTCTTGGATCCAAGAGGATCTTCTTGGAAACAAGAGGATCTTCTTGGATCCAAGAGGATCTTCTTGGCGTTTATCTGGATTTTTTAGTACTTTTATACCATGTTTCCGCACTGGGAGCAAATTGTCTGAACCAATTGCGTTCTGGTCATATGGGAGCCAGCGTGTATGTATTGCGAGACTACGTCGTACACAGCAGAGATTATTCTGTGGTACACAGAATAAATCTGTGACATCGTATAGCTGCTTTAGTGTTGATTGCGGCCATTTTCGATTTAATAACACCATTTTGACAGATGCTCTTCTAGAGGTTGTTGCCGAGCCAATCTGACTAAAGTTGCGATAGAATTCACATTTCTTACTTCCAAGAATTTTCTTAAGGGCAACACTAATTGCGATATTACATTCATACAAACATACTTACAAAATCCTCATGAAGTCATGGGCTACAGAGGTCCAACCAGACTGTGTCTTTTGAGCAACAGCTGCTGCATTTGGCCACACAGCTCACAATATTTATAATATATTATAATTTCAGGGCTTTAAAATTATACAGTTGGTACAGCTCTACCAAAATCTAGGGTGGTTTCAACTTTTTCACACTTGTCTTCTCATTTTCATTTTGTTAATTTTTCATCTCCTTTGAAAAAAAGTTTATTTCCCTCCTCAAACCTAAATAAAATATTCACAAATCAATAAACACATGTTTTATTTTATGTCAGCATAATAGAATAAAAGAATTCAAAATGAAATTGTAAGCTGAAATATGCTTATCAATCTATAGCTTAATTTAAAAAAAATAAATTTTATGCAATTTTTGCTTTACTCTGGCCCTTATAGGTACTATACTTTAATTCAGAAACATTGCTTAGTAGCTTTTTTGTCAGAATATTTTGCTCTAATTATGCCATTGTTGAACACAAGTTTTGAAAATATAACAAAATTTGAACGGAAGTTTACCTTTATCACTCTGAAATTTGAAACTTATTTTATTAAATGGAAAAGCAACAACAAAAAAACTTACTTGATTTCATGAAATAATAAGCTGAAAAAAATTGGCTTTGCCGTAAGCCAGTTGGGGGGTCGCTGGCGGTAAAATATACGGATTCTCTAAAAAATGGTGTTTGTATAGTATGCATATGCAACAAAGAGAACTAGGGCTTCATATAACGAAAAATTAAACACACATAATATGTGATTTAATATTTTTATTTCAAAACATTACACTAAATTTTTCTTTATAATAATAACATCAGGCATAAAATATATAAAAATATGCAAAAATGAAAACTGCAACAAAATAATAAAATATTTTAAGAAATAAAGAAATATATTTAAGTTGAAGTTAAAAAATTTAAATAAATTTTCCCCCGATTTTTCTCTAGCAAATTCATCAATTATTTTCGAAGTATCGATGTTATTTAATACTTCTTGTTCCACATACAATAGTGCATACTGTTCAACTTTTCTTCTGATATCGTACTTCTTAGATACTTTAGGATATAGTATTGTCTTAAAAATGTCTTTTTAAGATAGAGAAAGATCTTTCTCTCGATGAATTGGAAATAGGAATAGTCAAAAAAAAAATTAAAATAATTTCTACGTTTGGTTGATTTCTACACACAGTTGATGAAATTTCTCTTTGCAGCCTGTTAAACTTGTGAGGCAGTACTGAATTTGTCTTTATCTTCTTTTAAAAATATAAGAAACTATTCCAATTCATCATCCAAATGCGTAATGTCTATATCGTTCTTATAGATCTATTTTAATTTTTCCACACAGTTCTCTTTTTTCCTGGATTAGGCAAGCTGAAATCAGAGAATATTTTAAAATTTCTATATTTTCCTTACATGTTTTATTTCTATAAGCAACGTCTGCTGTCATATTGTCACAATTAAAAATTAAATATTCTCGAATGATTTTCTTCATTACTTTCATCAAAAAAACTTTCCGTTTTTGTGGCCTACGTACTTGATCCAGTTCTTCAAAAGTTAAAGATGTCATGTGGTTCAGTCAGTAGCACGCCAGGCTCATAATCTGCAGTTCCCAGGTTCGAGTCCTAGCTGGGTCAGCGTTAAGACTTATCTCCACAATATTCCATGCCCTGCTCACTGTCAGTAGGGGACACCGTCTGTCGAATGGGAAGTTAAGCCATGGCCCCATGTTTGGGAGAGCCATACCCTGTGCATGCTAAAGAACACACTTGATGGCCTTGACAGGAGGCTACCATCTGTCTCCCAGCAGCTGTTCCAGTGGGTCCCCTCCCCCCAACCTTTTCTGGTCTTTTGGGATCCTTGTGACCTGGCCATTTAGCCCATGATGTGCAAAAGAAGTGCCGCTCAAAGGTAAAACAATCCAACCCAGTGCCGTTTCATATTTGTTTATTTTCTTTGGAAAAGATGTTACTCCACTCTAGTAATTTCTTTTCCGAATTTGAATCGCAGATGTCAGATAAGACCTCTTTTATATGGTTATAACCAATTTTTAATGACAGTACAGTATGTGCTCTCGCCGACCATCTAGTGTCAGATAATTCTTTTACTGTTAAAGCATTTTCACACTTCTCCAGCTTTCTGCACAAAAATTGCCAGCAATGAGTGAAAGTAGAAAAAAGAAGCAAATAAATTTTGCAGAAAAATAAAATATTGAAGTGCAACGCTACAACTTTCTGCAGCAAAATTGCCAACTAAATTTAAAGAGTGACACAGACTATAGTCTTTAATGCGTGCTTGTAATCCTGAGTATTTTCCCGACATGTTCGCAGTGTTGTCATATGTTTGTTCTCGACAAAGTTTAATATCTATATAATTGTCTTAAAATGAGCAGTACTTGTTCTTCCAAATATGATGATGTATGTTCTTCAATAGGTATGAATCCCAGAAATCTTTCTTTTATATCACCATTTGGCCATACATATAACAAGTGTCATTGATCCATATGTGAAACATCAGGTGTAGAGTCGAATGCAATACTGTAATAATTTGCAGATATAATTTCTTCTATTTTAAGTGCTCTTACATGTTTTCTAATGATGCATATGAATTCATCACAAATATTATGTGACAAAAAATTAATATTTCCTCGTCCTCGATTACCGTATTTTTGCAAATATAATTTCAAAAAATTGTCATATTCACTTAGCTATTAAAAGCTTGTCAAGTAGTTTCGTTTTCTATTTGAGTTTTGACCTTCGTCGTGAATTCTAAATGCTAGTCCTAATGAACTTATTAATTTCATAGTTGTTATTATTCTTCTCAACACTTCTTTCCAATAACTCTCTTCATGTTCTCTCTACTGCAATAAATTAGTTTCAATTCTGTTTAAAGTTGAATATCTTTTCTATAAAATACACATAGATGACATATGTTCTTTTGAAAGTTCATGGTCGGACAAAGTTGTAGCAATAGTTTTCCAGTTTCGGAAACAACTAATTAATTTAAATTTCGATGTTGGAAATATTTTGCAAAGGTAGCAATATACACACTTGCTCGTTTCCGAAAATACTAGCCAATTTCTCACTTCTTAAATTCTATTTGTTTTTATACAGTAAAAGTAATCGTATGAAAGACCCCTGTTATGCCCCCTGAAAGACCCCTGTTATCATCCCTATCCTTATACACTGATTTTAAAGTTTCCATCTTTCCAACATTTTTTGGTTTGTTTACAAGTATATGATCAATCATTACATCAGATAGCACTGTAGGCAAAAGAGAAATATCATTATGCAACGCTCTAATTTGATAAATTCTGTAGAAATATCTTCGGATTTTTGAAAATCATATTCTTCTGTGGTATTTTTATTTTTGACATTTTCTTCTTTATTATAGAACACCGTTTCAGTTTCACATTTAACTTTGTCTGCTTCTGTAGATAGCGTTTCGATGATAGGGTTGCATGATGAAGATGGGGATGGCTCATTTCTATTGACGACCAGAAATCTATGCGTAGCATTTTTCTGGTCTTCAATAATTTCTTGGATTCGTTTCATTTTTTTCGCCCTAAAAGAAACTATGATTTTTTTATGTTTTAAATTTTTAATATGTGAATTTCATTTTTCATTCAGGCATGAATGAAATCTTTAAAATATAAAATCATCAATAGTTATAAAAAAAATAGTAAAAATAAATAAAATAAAAAAAAAAATAAATAACCAAGCTCATACTTTGTCAAATATTATTTTTATATTAATAATTAAAAAATAAATGAAAATGAATTACAAAAAAAATTTCAAATAAATAATAGTAAGGTTACCTCTGTGCTTAACTAGATGGCCACCAGGCTTACGACCCGGAGATAATAAAGGTTGAACCAGTTTGCGGCATGCCAACGCTTCTAAATCTTTGCACTTACAGAGTTAAAAAGGAAAATTCTAACTGTTTGTTACTTGGGAATTGTCCCACATTGGGTAAAAGTAAAGGTAGCCAGCAACAATCTGGATTCAACCATTCACTTCCCTTGGGACCCTATATCCTTGTATTCAGTCAGGCAGGGGACAAAAAGCTTACGCTTGCCTCTATTATCAATAGTTGTAAAAATAAATAAATGGGACAATTCCTGTATCATTAGGTAGAATTTTTCTTTTTACCTCTGTAAATTGTGAAGATGGTAAAGCAAACATTGACACTACGTTTTATTTATTTAAAAAAAATTTTAACATAAAAATTTGAAAAAATGTAAAATATCTTTCGTGAACGGATAAATCTGTAAAGAATAATATGTTTTTTCCGTTCGCAAGCAAATGTAAAGAAAACTAAATTTCAGGAACGTTTAAATATGAGAGTTAGAAATTATTTTCCAGCAAAAAATAGCATTCAATATTTAGTGATTTTTGTAAATTGCAATTAAATTGAAATTTTATCTCATTCGCAAATGATAATTAATTATTATTATGAATCTTTATATTTACCAATAAAAAATTTCCCAAATATAGAACAGGAACAACAATGAACTTTAATTTTTTTCACAGAAAGTAAAAACTGATTAAAGCCAGACACGACATTAGTTGCAGTGAAGGAGTCTATCAGAATACTGACTGCACTAGTCGTCATTGACGGTTTTTGTGTTTGTCGGCCAAAGACAAACAAAATTTTGTATTTTGGTCCGTCATACACAAAACATATTAAATTCTAAGAACAGAAATAGGAAAGTAGAAAGGAATTAAATTTTATTTTATTCTTTTAAAGAATGTAACAGAATTTAATATTATAATCATTTTCGTTCTCGATTTGTTATTTCTAAGCAAAATAGATTGACATTTTTTTTGTGTTACTTTAATAAGCAATTTGATAGATTATCTTTCTTTAATTAGAGAGCAGCTTGCAGCCCTGGACGATTGCGGGGGGTCCCAGCGGCATCATTTTTTTACCTCCGAGCTCGGGGGCCGCTGGCGGCCGCCAGGTCCGACACCCGCTTGATCCGCCTCTGGCCGTGAGTAGGATGCGAACCCAAGTCTCCTGAAGAGATGATCAATGACGCACAATTCGTATTTAAAGATGGATTAGGAACGAGAACGCCATTTTGTGCAAAAGTTTTGATGTAAGAACAACAAATTGATTCCATATATATTTTATTGATTTCGAAATAGCTTATGATCTAGTTCAACACACGAAGCTCATAAAGGTTCTTGATCTTGATAATTGATTCTTGGACTTGATAAAATATTAGAATAATTATAATTAGAAATTTATATTGTCATCAAATGGCATTAGCTGTAATTGAAAACAATATGACAAAAGTGTACTTTCCCTCTCCTCTTTAACCTATACGCATGTATTATATTCAAAGGGGCATTGGACAGAAATGAAGAAGTAATATATATTAACGGAAGATCATAAAAACTTACGTTATACTGATGACACTGCACTATTCACATCTAATATGTATGATCTACAAGCCCTCCTCGATCGGATGAATAAAGAGAGCGAAAGCCAATGGGAAGCTAACGCCAAAGCTCTATAACTTCTAAAATAAGGTTTTTTTTTGTTTTAAAAAAATGTGATTGCAGATAAAGATCTCAAACAAATAAATCAATATCTCGATTTTCAATAATATTCGTTCAGTATTTAATGAGCTATGGAAGTTTGAATATTTAGCGATAACAATGCCAGCCACAAAAATTGACTTCATAAGTTAATTAAAACTTGGTAATAAGTATCATATCAAAGTGTTTAATAAAATAAGTTTGTATTTTAGAACTTTGTGTAAATAATTCTATTACTATTCTTCAGTTTTGTATAAGTTTCTTTATACTGGCATTGCTGTTGTTAAATATTCAAACTTCTATATCTCATTAAATGCTGAACAAATGTTGTTGAAAATCGAAATATTGATTTATTTTATTGATATCTTTATCTGCAATCGCATTTTTCAAAACAAAAAAAAACTTATTTTAGAAGTTATAGAGCTTTGACGTTAGCTTCCATTGACTTGACATAGAGATTATCCTTAATTTATGGAAACTCATGTAGTCAGAAACAATAAATATATAATCCCACAGTTAATTATTGAACGAAGAATGGCAGGAAAATAAATACCTGGAAGAAGAAGATTTTCTTGGTATGGTAACATCAAGAAATGGACTAGAATTAATATTGAAATTTTGTTTAAAAATAGGCAGCAGATTATGGAAGATATACCAAAGTGTTTTCGAATTTTCACCAAACTGCAACCGTAGAGATTCAGATGATTCGGAAAGTTCTTAGATCTGTGGTTCTCACAACGATTTTCGAAATTCTGTTTTGGTGTAGGGATACGTATTAAGGCTAGTCAAAATTTGATTGAGGCAAAATTGTTTTATAAAATGGAAGCGCTCCTTGATGATTATGTTTCTTCTGAGGATCTGAGGGTAAATATTTCATTCAAGTGTTACTTTATTTTGTTTGTAATTTTATATTTCGTCAATTGTAGATAAAAAGAAGACAGGCAGCTGTTGGCATGACGAAGCTAACTATTGTTTTGATTATGTGCGATGACTAACTGACGTACACCTTTTTCTGATTGACTGATAAATGAAAGCGAATACTATCAGTGAACTTTTGTGTAGAATAATTAGTTAAATTAGTCGTGTAAAATGTTAGCAGCGTAAGTTTTTGTGTTGCACAAATTTGTTAAAGTTCATAAGTAGTCTACCAGAAATATATTTTGTCGGTGACGTTCTTATTTTTCAATGCAATTTGTTAGTTATTTGTCAGTTAATATTATATAAGGGACATGTTGAGAAATGTACCATCCTACATTAGTTTAATAACAGTTTATGTTGTATCCAGTTAATCAGTCTATGAGAAAAAAGGTGGGTGTTATCCAGACCTGAATATGTGTTAAGAGGTATGGTATTTTTGAATTTTTTTTGGCAAACTGTAACTTAAAATGTGTGTTTTTTTTTCAGTAAACAATAAATTTGAAATATAAGAAGTTAAGATTAGGTAAGATTCACAAAAGGTTTCAAAGTAGAAAATTGAACATGCCTTAAAGGTAGTTTAGTATCTAGATTTTCAGTGGTGTACTCAATGGAGGGTGAGGGGGGGGGGGGGTCTATGCTATAGATGCACCTTCCCACTTGGGTGCATCTATAGCATAGACCTAGAGTGCCCAAACTTCTGAAAATAGGGGGGGGGGGGGACTTTTAATATAGAATTTTTCTGGAGGGCTACTAAATTCTACATTTGAATATAAAGCAATTAGAGGGTACCATCAGTAGTAAACAGCTGAAAATAAATAATTTAACTGGCACTCAACATTAAAAATCATTTTATTTTTGCAGTAAATAAATCTAAAGCTTGCTAAAGGGCAACTGGTAGTCTATGGGCAATGTAATGGGACCCCTGGTAAAGACTCAAGTATGTCATTTTGTGCACTCCAATTTTTTGAAACTGCAAGTAGTGTTCATGAAAAACATGGATTTTCGGAGGACCAAATCCTATTGTTTTGATTATTCACATGGCCACTTAGGTGGAAACAAGCTTCATCACAGAAAAAAACTATCAAGCTGCACTATTCCATGTTTTCAATAAATGACCAAAGCCATTGAGAGTAGACTATACATCAACAGTAAAGAATCACAGAAATGTCCTGTAGACATGGAACTCATGAAAATAATAGGCTGAAAAAAAAATTGGTTTTGCCATGAATATCCCATTTCCCAGAAATGTTTCACTAATGTGGCTATCATCAACTTCTGAGAGACTGCAGCAGCTAAATATTTCTTATGAAACTCCTTGGCAACATATGCCTACGAAAGATTACCAAAATAATGTGGAAAAGACATTTCACTTCCTCTAAGAACAAAGCTACACTGACAACATCCTGTCAGTGTAGTCAGCATTTCTGATAGTTTTCGATAGTCTTAAGGTGTCATATAGTAGGAGGGAGAACATTTGCAACTATTTGAAACAAATTAACTTCAACAATAACAAAATGTTAACAAAACAAATAAACTTCAACTTTGGGTTGCACGATTTTTTGATCACCTGGTTGGGTTAGGTTGTTTTACCTCTGAGCTGCAGTTTTTTGCACATCATGGGCTAAATGGTCAAGTCACAAGGACACCAAAGACTCGGAGAAGGTTGGGGGAGGGGACCCACTGGAACAGCTCTTGGGAGACAGATGGTAGCCTCCTGTCAAGGCCATCCAGTGTGTTCATTAACGTACACAGGGTATGGCTCTCCTGCACATGGGGCCATGGCTTAACATCCCATCCGACGGACAGTGGCCTTTCCAAGCCCATCGGTGTCCCCTACTGACCATGGGCAGGGCGGGGAATTTTGCGGAGATAAATCTCAACACTGACCCAGCTGGGACTCGAATCTGGGAACTACAGATTATGAGCCTGGCGCGCTACCGACTGTGCCACCACCGCCCCTGATCACCCAGTATTTGTTAAAGAAAACTAAGTAGTTACTACACTCCCTTATTAGTTACAATGTATCTCATAAACCTAGAACTGAAACAGAATATTGTTACAGCTTCTTTTTGCAGAAACTGTTTTTGCCATCTTGCCAAATAGGGCAACGCTCACAAAAAAATATTTTGTGAGCGTTGCCCTATTTATTCGCTCACAAAAAAATATTTTGTGGAAAAAATTTTGCTGACATACACATCAATCACGACTTGAACCTGCATCTCTTTAGAAACATGCCAGAGTATTCTACCATTGAACTAATGCTGGCTCTGCGTTTTTTCCTCTAATAGCCAGCATTAGTTCAATGGTAGAATACTCTGGCATGTATCTAGAGAGATGTAGGTTCAAGTCCTGTATGTCGACAAAATTTTTTCCACAAAATATTTATTGATTTATAGATGTTAAAAGGTCAACAGGTAATGCTGTGGTTGTAATTCATGTTTAAATCAAAATATATATATATTATTTCAAAAATATTCTTTTTTTTTTTGCTTCTGTTTATTTTTTCAGAACCATTTTGAAAAGCTTGATTTTTCAGAAATTAGATTTTCCATTAAATGACAATTAGTTTTCATTTGTTTTTATACCAATCTTGATGCTCATGCAGAATATTAATTGAAACCTTTTGAATCAATAATGTTTACAGTTATAAATGACTAAAGAATTATGAATAGTATACAAATAGTGTTAAACATGACTTTTCATGCTGATATGCACAAAAACCTGCTTTGTCACCTGTTTTCACATTAAAACTCTAGACTTATTTAACTCTAACATCAGTATTATAATTACAATTACAATTAATTCTTGTTTAAATTTGCTTTTAATTATGAAAGTGCCCTTAATTCAGCAGAATTAATTGCTTTTACAATTCTTCTGAAATTTTATTATATATTTTTCTTTTCAGAAATTTGAATCAGTTTATCATGAACACTTACAGAGAGGAACTCTCATTCCCAAACAGCAGTTTGAATATGCTTGGTGTCTCATTCGTAGCAAATATCCTGCTGACATCAGAAGAGGTGTAGTTTTGCTGGAAGGTAAAATTTTTCTAATCCTTTGTGCCTTATTCATCTTCCTTAATGATGGTCTAACAAAATTTGTTAGTAATCTATTGAAATTCTAGTTTTAAATTATTATAAATTTAATTTGTGAATGTGATTTAATGCCTAATTAGAGTAACTATAAAGTTTTTTTGGTACTTTTCGTAATTGTGTGCCAATCTGTGCATCCAGTTAATCTGTCGTTCACATTATAAAAACGCTCTGATTGAGCGGAGGCCAAGTGAGAACGAATCAGTAAAGTGTTTTTTATTTGAAGTTGTTTAATTTGAGTTAGAATATTAGTATTTCACTTTACTATTTGTCAAATCCATTTCAGTGAAGTTAACAGATGCCAATGATATCTAGTTTTTGATGACTTTTTGGAATCTGTTTTTTGACCTTTACTCTTTTTGGTACTTTTTGGTTAACGGATAAAAAACAGTTTACCGATTTCTTTCTCACTTGGCCTTTGCTCAATTGGGGTGTTTTTTATAATGCGGATGACAGATTCACTGGATACGAAGATTGGTGCACAATTACGACTGGTGCCCCACTAACCAAAAAGTACCGTTTTTTTTTAACTGAAAGCAGCACAAGAGTGTTTAATGGATGCTTGTAATTTTCTTTATATCTAATATCTTTTGTGCATGAATATAAATGGTCAAGGAAAATATATATATATATATTTTTTTTTGATAATAATTAAACATTATTATCAAGCCAGGGCATACCATGGTGTATCTTAGCTTGACAAGCCATTGCGTTGGGTTGGGTTGTTTTACCTCTGAGCGGCACTTTTTTGCACACCATGGGCTAAATGGCCAGGTCACGTGGACCCCGAAGGCTCAGAGAAGGTTGGGGGGAGGGGACCCACTGGAACAGCTGTTGGGAGACAGATGGTAGCCTCCCGTCAAGGCCATCCAGCGTGTTCTTTAACGTGCACAGGGTATGGCTCTCCCACACACGGGGCCACGGCTTAACGTCCCATCCGACGGACGGCGGCCTTTCCAAGCCCATCGGTGTCCCCTACTGACCATGGGCAGGGCGGGAAATTTTGCCGAAATAAATCTCAACGCTGACCCGGCTGGGACTCGAACCTGGGAACTACAGATTACGAGCCTGGCGCGCTACCGACTGAGCCACCCCCGCCCCAACAAGCCATTGTTTTAACAGATATAATAGAAATCCTGGATATGTTGAAAGAATTCAATAATACTGCATTGATTCTATGCTGAATCATTGTAAATGAGTTGATCAATGTACACCATTAAAAATAGGTGAGAGAAAAAAAATTGGAGACTATTAAAATAACAGCTAAGAGGAATCCAGCACTGAAGATATCACCACTTACTGATCCAGCGGAAATATTGTGGTAGAGGGAGTATGCTATTTCATATGCCATCAGTGCTAATGCTTTCCTGAGCCCCATTATCTGCAGACAAGGATAAATTTATGAAAGTTACAAATCAGAAATGGAGACAGATATTTTTAATTTGCATCGTATAAATTTTTAAAAAAATAAATATATTTTAAGGAAACAATATATTTTTGAAGTCAAGAAATATTTTAAAAAAAGTTTAGAAGCATAAGTATTTTACTCAGTTGAAGTAGATAATAAATTATTTCTCAGATTTTGCTTCATAACTAATAGTTATGAAGTGCAGCACTAATCATATGTGTGATATTTGTGATCAATTTGCATAAATATAATGGAATTCTTAAGTACAGTTGTGATGCAAACTGAAGCATAGTTATCTAATATTCCTTTAGATCTTTTCTTTCATGGAGATGAAGACTCCAAAAGAGACTATTTGTTCTATCTGGCTGTTGGAAACACTAAACTGAAAGTAAGTATTGATTGAGTTTGCAGTAAGCTGCTTGGCCAAAATGAATTACTATGCATTAGTGAGTATTTTAGGAGCAAGCCTCTTAGGTTTTGGAATGCCACTATAATTCAGAGTCTGGCATTAAAATCAGTGATTTTAAAATGTGGTTCTTGACTGGTCTTGTTTGCATAGTATTCTTTTCTTCTAGAGTCTAAAAATCTCTTTTGAAATAAATGAAATGGTGAAAAAAAAATCATCTTCAAGAACCTTGCAGATCTGGTCACTTTATCCTAGCCTTAAATTTTAGTAGTGAAACTTTTCTGCAGAAGTATTGAGCATATGCTGAATTGTGAGATATATTCTACACATTTAACCATATTAATGGCTTAAGACCGTGACCACAAGGTCATTTGAATTGTTCATGCAAGGATGTTTTGGTTGAATTGTGACTTGAAAAAGCATATTGAAGCTTTTTGAGGCTACATTGTATTTAAATAATTTGTAGTTCTTATAGCACAACATTTTTGTTTTAGAATTATACCAAAATGCTGAATTCTGTATCTCATCATATTGAAATCATTGTGTGGTAAAATCTGTTGTTAAATATATAGCTGTGTTCAAATGAATCTGTGAAAAGGAATAGTTTACACATTTTATGATAGCAAATCCAACATGGACTTCACCAAGGTCTTAAGTTTGAATGTTCCTCAATTAGAAGTTGGTTATCTCAGTTGTCTGTTGATGCAAACTAAAAATAATAAATCTGGCTTAATTGAAAATGGATTTTATATGCAACTATGATTTGTATGTGAGAAATTTTTTTTCTTCTTTGACTCCGTGTGTTCTGTTGGATATATTCCAAATATTTATTTATTTAAGTTCTTCGAAATATGGGGAAAAAAAGTGCTTTTTTTTGCAGTTGAGGAGTATATTTAAAGTTAGTTAATTTAGCTTTGCATTTGAATAATATCTGCTTCTATGAAATTTTTTGCTAATGGTTGTAAATTTAGTTGTGAAATCCTATAAACATTTTCTTATGTAGAACATTTTTAGAACAGTAATTTTTCTACATAAATACATTTTCAAAAATTAGATAATTTTCCTACTCTAAGTAATAGTACTACTAATCTAATAAGTAATAATTACTAAAAGACTTAGAGTAGGAAACTAAGTAATAGTTTCCTACTCTAAGTCTTTTAGTAATTTCAAAAATCTCTTTGTCCCATTATTAATTTAACATATTACCATTCATTGAAGACCCAAAACATTATGACCACCTGTCTAATATGATGTTGGTCCTCCATGTGCCACCAAAACTGCTCTTATCCAGCGAAGCATGGATGCTACAAGATTTCTAAAGGTATCTGGCACCAACACATTACCAGCAGATCCTTTAACTCTAGTAAGTTACATGGTTGAGTTGCTGCAGATCGGATATGCTGTCCCAACACAAACCACACATGCTCGATTGGATTGATGTATGGGGAATTTGGAGGCTAGGGCTATACCTAGAGGTCTTCCTCGTGTTCTGCAAACCATTCTGGAACAATTCAGGCAGTGTGGCATGGCAAATTATCCTGCTGAAAGAAGGCACTATTAGAGGGGTATACTGTTGCCATGAAAGGATGTACCTGGTCTGCAATGATGTTTAAGTAGATGGTAGACATCATAGTTTCCTGCACACAAATGACTGAACCCAGGGTTTCCAAGCTCAACATTGCCCAAAGCATTACGCTTCCTCCACCAGCTTGTTTTTGCCCCACAGTGCATCCTGGTGCCAACACTTCCCCAAGTAAATGACACACATGTACGTGGCTGTCCATGTGATGCAACAGGAAACAAGATTCATCAGACCAGAGGACTTCTTCTAATCATTCAAGGTGCAGTTTTGATGCTCATGTGCCCATTGTAAGCACTTTCAATGGTGAACCTAGGTTAGCATGGGCACTCAGAGTGGCCTGTGGCTATGCAGCCCCATTTTCAGCAGGGTTTGATGCATTATTCCCATCTCTAGCATTCAAATTACGGGCGAGTTGCACCACATTATCCCTTCTGTTGGCTCATACCATATGGGATAGTCTTCATTCACCTCTAGTATCGATGAGCCATGGTTGGCCTACTCCTTGCTGGTGATTTGTGGTTTTTCCCTCCTTGGACCACTTTTTGAAGGTACTAACCACTGTTGACCATGAGCACCCCACAAGCCTTGCTGTCTCAGAAATGCTCTGACCCAGTTGTCTGACCATTAAAATTCGGCCTTTGTCAAACTCACTTAAGTCTGTTGCCTTTCCCATCTGAAGAACAAGAATAACACTGATTAACAGAGCTCAGTATCAGGTGTTATTTATACCATTTCATGACCTTCACATACGTCGTCGTTTACCTACAGTTGTTTCGATTTGCATAAAGATATGCTGGTCATAATGTTTTGACTGTTCAGTGTATGTTATATCTGTGGTTTACATATCAATTGGCCACATAATCAACATGGAATTTTAAGCCTAAAAAGTTATACTTTGGTTAGTACTCAAGCAATAAGTTGACTTGGCCATAGCCATCATAAGCTTATATAAATGCATTATTAGATTTTGAAGGCATAAAATTTCAGTGCTTAAGATTCATAGACTCTTAAAATGCCATTGTCACTAATTTTTGTTTCTCACTGATTGTTAATTCTTGATAGATTGTGTCAACTGCTAGATTTGTTATATTTTATTTATTATGTTGTTATCCTTGTGTTTTAGTTAAAAGTGTTCATCGTTAAGACACTGGCCAAAACATAGGTATCTAATATATATAATCAATATTAGATTTCTAATATGTTCTCTCACTATACTTTTATCTATTATGCCATAGATGAGATAATCAGTATAGCCATACTCTGATGAGATTATCAAAAAGATCACTTATTGCAGTTGTTCACTTATTGCAGTATTCACTTATTGCTTGTATTTTGCTCACTGATCACTTATTGCTCACTGATCACTTATTGCAGTATTTAATACTTAAGTGTATTTATATCATTTATATTTTTTTCTATTCTGAAATATTTCATAAACTGTTCATCATGTTTTTCAGTAAGAAAGAATAAATTTTTGTTATATATATATTCTTTTAAAATAACATTTTCATTTTAGGATTACAACAAAGCACTAAAGATGGTATCACAGTTCCTGAATGTTGAGCCAGCAAACAGACAAGCCCAAGAGCTCCGGAGACTTATCAAAGATCGAATGAAGAAAGGTGATTTTTTTTTTTTCATGCAGTAATAAAAATCTTTTGCAAAATGATAAAACCACTGTATCAATCATATGAAGCAATATAAAAACTGAAAAAGGTTATATTTATATAGAAACAATCCAATTTTTATCTTCTGAAACTATATGTTTTAACAGTATTTGTAAAACATTGTATTAATGCAATTACTTCACAGTGTATTGCCATATCTAAAATACAACTTTAGGTTTTAAATTTTAATAGGAGATTAGAATCAAAATAGAATAATCTTCTTTGAATAATTAGATTATCTTTTATGTTGCTTTTCCTCTAAGCAACATTTTTTGTTTCACAATGAGAATTGGCGAGATCAAAAGGCTCGCTGAAAAGAATATCCACTGGACAACTGTTAGGTGCAGATGGAGCTTTACAATATAGCCATTCTGTATTTTTTCCCTCTCCTGCATACTAGGTTACTGTTTTTTGTCCCATCTAACATAAAGTAGCTTTCCAAGTTATACAATGTCCCTACTTTCAGTGAAGCAGGTTACTGGCAAACAGAAAACTCTTATAGCTAATACATGGTGTTAAGAGTCAGTTGTGCTACTGACTGGGTACCTTATGGCACAGCTAGATGTTCTGAATATATCATTGTAGGTATTGTAATACCAAAAAAAATCCCTCAAAGCAGCAGTTGCTTGCTATAGATGTCCTATAGGAGCCTGTCAATATAATATGCCTAGAACAAATCTGTGAGAAAGGTGAGACCTTAGCAGAAAGTGAATACTATAAAAGTAGTATACATCTGGGGCTCAAACTTGAACCCTGTTATCAATAGCCAACATGCTAACTACCAAGAAATTGATAAAGCCAGTAATATATTGAAAAACTAAAGAGAGTGATGTTTCTTGAAAATATAGCTTCAAAGTTTAGTGATCTTTTAGTAAAATTAGTGGGATGGTGGTGGTGGTGGTGGGGGGGGGGGGTAATACTGCCCTTGGGGAACTTTTGTTCATTAGAAACCATTAGTTTATTAATTTGTATAAAAAAAAACTAGCAAAATTCTTCCACTTCTTACCTGTTTAAAAATTAAATTGACATTTAAGTTTATACTAAAAACATTTTATTTTAAACTGCGCTACCCACTAAAATAAAATTAGTTCAGAATTAGCATGTAGCATCATATAATAGTTTTATGACTGAGATATTTAAGAGTTATTTCAGTAGCTATATGCAAGCATTACTGGTCTCTGTCTTCTGGTCATAATAATTTAAATTATGTTTAATGTGTGAAGGTCAATTATATTTTATTGATATTTGAAATGCACATTTAAGATTTTGTTGCAAATAATATGCTACTGAAACTAATAATGAGTTCTTGAATGCTCATATTATAGTTAAGATTTTTTATCAACTGTACACAGTTCTGCTATATCTTCTCTAATTTATTGTAGTATAGTGATATCAATATACCAGATTCTCATAGTATATTTGCTTGTCTTATATTAAAAACAATCCAAAATGTGTTTTCTTAGCTAGATGAACATGAATTTGCCTTAAACAAGAGCGACTTTGTTGATTATAAGAATGTGCTACTTTAATTTTTATTCTCTGTTGCTATATATCTTTGCATACTTTATAAAAAAAAATACCTAATTTTTCTTTGTTTATCTATCCATACTTTTGACTGCTATACCTTTCACTCTTATTAGAACTTCTTTTGTAAGAATTCCAAATAGAAATGCAGTATTCTAAAATCATCTTGCAATACCATATTTGCACTGGTTTTATGATTTATGTTCAATTTTGATTCCAGCATGACTCATCAACAGAAATGAAAAAATGTTATGGAGCATGCTGTTTTCTGCTCTAAAGGAGGTAAAATGAAATAAAAATGAGACGTCTAAGAAGATTTTATTGTAAAGACGTAATAATGGATTGTGTGTGATCTTGGGTTGCAACTATTTATTTTTATTGCGCTGAATAAGATGGAAAGAAATAATGAAGTCATATCACACTTAAATGTAGGTGCTGAAAACCATGGAAGAGTAAAAAGTCATACTTAGTGGAAAAAGACAGAGCTGGCATTAGCTCAATGGTAGAATACTCTGGCATGTTTCTGGAGAGATGCGGGTTTGAGTCCCGTATGTTGGCGAAATATTTATCACTAAAACATTTATTGATTTATAGACATTATTAAAAAAGTCTCCAGGTAACTCTGAGATTGTCAATTAATGTACTTTTTCAATTTAAATATTATCACTGTGAATATCATCTTTTTTCAATGTTAATACAAAAACACTTAAAAAGTCCAAAAATATTTTAATTATCAAAGGTTGGAAAGAGAGATGGTATGCAATTCAATAAAAACCATGTTTTTGGAGTAAAAATTTGCAGAAAAAAAAATGGAAGAGGTTATTGAATTCTCCTATTCTCCTTTATGTTTTAATTGTGTTATTCATTTTCTATTTTAAATATTTTTATAATTTTGTTGTATTCTATTTTTATTGAATATAAGTGTGAAAGAAAATAACACTAAACAGAAACCTACAATAACATTTTTTGCAGAGGGTCTTATGGGCATGGCAATAGTGGGAGGTGCAGTTCTAGCAATTGGAAGTCTTGTTGGTCTAGGAATTGCTATGGCAAGAAAATGAAACTATAGTAAGTTGTATTTCTTTTTTACTTAGGCTATTTAACCTTAACATGAAGAACAAATGACTGTTACTTAGGCTTCATTATCATCCTTAATACAGGGTGTTTTTTTTTTGCTACATAATCCATTAATACATATCTATCTTGACAAAATACATATGAAAACAAATAAAATTAAATCTCAACATCCCTGCATCTGTATGGCTTACATTATAACAACAAATGTTGGATTGCCATCTTCATTATCATTAAGACAATAATGAAAAAAAAAAATTGTAATATTTATTAATTAGCTCTTTTCTGCTATAGCCTTTATCTTATTTCATGCACTGGTGTTCAAAAGTTAAGATACAACCCCTTATGTGTTAATAAGAAGCTAACTTTGAATCTTTATAACTTCTAAAATAAGCTTTTTATGGAAAAATGGGACAAAAGATAAGGATCTCAATCAAATCTAAATCTCGTTTTATCTGCAATATTTTTTTATATTTAAGCCACTATCTTTGCTGTATTCTGCTAATACTGGGTATAGGGGAACAGTTGTCTTGAGTCAGGTGGGATTTGAACCCATGACCTTTTTATATAACATGTCAGGTGCTCAACCAATGAGTGGGGCGGGGGTGGCTCAGTCGGTAGTGCGCCAGGCTCGTAATTTGTAGTTCCCAGGTTCGAGCCCCAGCTGGGTCAGCATTGAGATTTATCTCCGCAAAATTCCCCGCCCTGCCCACAGTCAGTAGGGGACACCAATGGGCTTGGAAAGGCCGCCGTCCATCGGATGGGACGTTAAGCCGTGGCCCCGTGTGCGGGAGAGCCATACCCTGTGCACGTTAAAGAACACGCTGGATGGCCTTGACGGGAGGCTACCATCTGTCTCCCAACAGCTGTTCCAGTGGGTCCCCTCCCCCAACCTTCTCTGAGCCTTCGGGGTCCATGCGACCCGACCATTTAGCCCATTGTGTGCAAAAAAGTGCCGCTCAGAGGTTAAACAACCCAACCAATGAGCTACTGCTGCTGATCAAGATTTTCTCTGTTGTTAGGTCTCATATAGTTTTGAATAGATGTTATGATTGCAGATGACATCTTCATCTATTGGAGCTTTTCCAGGCTCATGCACAACACCAGTAACACTCCAAAGTGATCCAACTGTGGAGATGTCATTTGCAATCATGACATCTACTTGAAACTAAGGTATGGGATTTAACAACAGGGAAAATCTTGATCAGCACCTGATATGTTATGAGGAGGTCATGGGTTTGGATCCCATCTGGCTCAAGATAATATTTTCCCTATATCCAGTATTAGCAGAATACAATAAAGATAGTGGCTTAAATATAAACGATTGAATTACTGTGAATTTAAAATAACAATTCAACATTATTTTTTGATAAAGAGTTATGGAAGTGGGAATATTAAGAGCATCAATAGCAGTCCTTATAAAAAAAAATTGAAAGAATTATTCCCAGAAATTTTCAAATATACACTTATTGTATTAAATAGTTTAAAATAATACTTTTTTAAGTTTTAATATTTGAGATTAATTCTTATGATTGGCATTGATGTCATTAGATAACACTTCCAAAACTTTTTAATGACCATATAAATAGTGTTAAAAATATTTTGGTAATGTGAAATTTCATATTCTTCATAAATGCTTATTTAAGAAGTACATAACTTCAAAATGAGCTTATCTTTGACATAACATGGGCACCAGTGCATTTAGTACAGATTTTATTATTCCTATTTCCAAGAAAGGTTAATGCAATTTTAGTGATTGGATATTTCAGTGTATTTATTTCTGGTAAATCTTTTTGCATTATGTTTAATGGAGAACAATTTTAATTTGAAATGAGGGATTTTAATTTGAATTCAGGTTGAGGTAGGGGTTGTTTTAGAAACACAAAACTAGAAATCGTTTGCATAGTTATATGTTAGTCCCCTTACATGTGATTCCCATTCATTAGTAAATTTAGTATATTAAGAGTTATATCCATGATTTATATGACATCTGGAGAAACCATTCTTCTCTTGAATTCTTGACCGATTCATAAACACTTAATTACTCTGTTGAGAAATTATTCTAAAAGACTGTTAGTACAATAGTATTTATTTTGCTCTATAATCAAAATTAAAAAGTGCCAGATGGTACTGCCCTTCAATACTGTTTTCATTATGCAATTTTCTGAAATAACCAACTGATGCCAATCATTCTTGTTTGGAAATATAGATATTGGTATTTTACCTGAGCTTATCAGGTAATTCTTGTAATTTAATTTATATTTTGTTCATATTGAGACAATTATCATAAAATGAAATTTAAATTACTAGATAAAAAAAATATTCACTGCCAATGTCAGTTAATTTAAAATAAATGAAGATGATGGATCAATGAGAATTCTGCTTGATGGTTCCCCATTACTTATATTTGTATCTTGAGACTATCCAACTGTTGTTTTCTAATAACATGCTTCATGGTGAAATAATTACTCCAAAAGATTTTTAAGAAATTTCATCAAGACTACTTGATGACATGTTTATTAATATATCTTTATATAACAGTTTATTGAATGAACACAATGTGTCAGTAGAAGGCCAGATTCAAAATTCTGTAATTCCACCCCACCTCTTTATAATTTCTTATTACCACTAGCAGCATGTGCCAAACTATGAAGGGAGTGCCAGATCTAATGTAACCTAAAAAAGCTCCTCACAGGATTTCTTACAGTTGCATAATTCTGTAGAAATCACAAAATGTTTTTCTGTGTGTCAGGGGGGAAGGGGGAAGTAGAACCATTGGAGGAGAAAGACATTCTTAATCATTGAGTGGTTTGGAGATCATAGTTTAGTGCTGTGTTTGGGAACCAGAGTAAGCCTGAATTGTAAAATCCTGTGTCAGCATCCTGGATGAATAACCATATAGTCTATCTATTTCAAAACAGACCATGCAATTCTGCATAATCAAATATCCACATAAATGGAGTTCAGACCAGTGGATTTTTACTGTACATGTGGTGGTGTTTTAGTATTTAAAGGCTATGTAGTTTTTAATATCAAACCATAAACCTAAATTTCATTTGTAGTGGTTTCATCTTCAGCTGAGTGTAGCCATATTCTCCATACTCATGTGAAATCATCTCAGTTAGTCAAACTAGTAAGCCATAGTTCACTATCATAATTATGATAGAAAACATTGCTTTCAAGCTACACAAAATGAATTCAAGGGCTCTGTGTTTGGGACCCTGACCTTAAAGGATCATGGGTCAATAGTTTATTAATGAATGCATTGCTATATAATGGTTAATTCTTCACTAATGACATTCTGCAAATTTCAGAGTTGTGAGTTCTCTACAGTAAAGTAAGCTTTTTGTGATAAAAAAGAGAATAAAGTTGTGAGAAAGTGCAAAAAAACCTATCTAAATCTTAATTTTCAGTAATCTGTGTCTTCTTAAAGAGTTATTGAGAGACTTTTAGCAACAGATTTTGCTGTGTTATCTCATCCTAAACACATTTTTTTTTATTGATTTTATAAAAATTGAGTCTTTTATAGAATTGATAACAGGTCTAGAACTTCGAAAGATTTTGGGGGGGATGGGGTCAAGTGACTGGATTGAACTGGAATGCTGTATCAGACATAATTTTTCCTTCCCCCCTTTTTTTCCTTTCCCCAAAAATATGTGGTATGGAAATGAAAAAATATACACCGAAGAGCTAAAACATTATGACCACCTGCCTAATACAATGTTGGTTCTCCACATGCTGCCAAAACAGTTCTTACCTGACAAGGTATGGACTCGACAAGATTTCTAAAGGTGTCTTGCATATCTGGTACCAACACTTTACCAGCAGATCCTTTAATTCTTGTAAGTTATGTGGTTGAGCTGCCGCAAATTGGATATGCTGTTCCAACACAAACCACATGCTTGATTGAATTAATGTCTGGGGAATTTGGAGGCCAGGACAATACCTGGATGTCTTCTTGATGTTCCACGAACCATTCTTGAACAATCTGGGCATTGTGGCATGGTGCATTATCTTGCTTGAAGGCACTACTAGAGGGAAATACCGTTGCCATGGAAGGGTTGGGTTGTTTTACCTCTGAGCGGCACTTTTTTGCACACCATGGGCTAAATGGCCAGGTCACAAGGACCCTGAAGGCTCAGAGAAGGTTGGGGGAGGGGACCCACTGGAACAGCTGTTAGGAGACAGATGGTAGCCTCCCGTCAAGACCATCCAGCGTGTCCTTTAACTTGCACAGGGTATGGCTCTCCCACACATGGGGCCATGGCTTATCGTCTCAGCCAACGGACGGCGGCCTTTCCAAGTCCATCGGTGTCCCCTAATGACTGTGGGCATGGCGGGGAATTTTGCGGAGATAAATCTCAACGCTGACTCAGCTGGGACTCAAACCGGGAACTACAGATTACGAGCCTGGCACGCTACCGACTGAGCCCCCACATGGAAGGCTATACCTGGTCTACAATGATGTTTAGGTAGGTGGTAGATGTCATAGTTTCTTGCACATAAATGACTGGACCCAGGGTTTCCCAGCAGAACATTACCCAAGCATTATACTTACTTCACCAGCTTGTTTTCATCCCATGGTTTATCCTGGTGCCAACACTTCCCCAGGTAAATGACGCACATATACCTGGCCATCCACATGGTGCAACAGTTCAGTTTTGATGCCCATTATAGATGCTTTCAACTGTGAACTGAGGTTAGCATGGGCACTCGGAGCAGCCTGCAACTACTCAGCCCCATTTTCAGTAGGGTTCGATGTACTGTGTGCTGTGAAACTTTGCTCCCGTCACCGGCATTCAAATTGCAGGCGAGTTGCACCACAGTATCCCTTCTGTTGGCTTGTACCATATGGGATAGCCTTTAACAATTTAATATTTTCATGATAATGCTGTTATACATAAATTATCAAAGATCCTTAAATTAAAATATTTCCAAATTTAGAGGAGTGCTTAGCCTTAATAATTAGCTACACAAAAAACCTGCCCTATTGGCATAGCAGTTCAGAACTTTTTTTTTGTTGTTGTTCCATTAACACCCATGTTACTATTCTACTCTACATAATGCTTTTTTACAAACAAAGGCAAATTGGAGTAAAGGAAAACCATATTAGAGTATTTACCAGTATTCTGAATATTTTGTTAATTAGGGATAGCCTTTGCTCACCTCTAGCATCGATGAGCTGTAGTTGGCCCACACCTTGTCAGCAGTTCGCGGTTTTTCCCTCCTCAGACCACTTTTTGAAGGTACTAACCGTGGCTGACCCTGAGCACCCCACAAACCTGGCTGTCTTGAAAATGCTCTGACCCCAGTCATCTGGTCATTACAATTTGGCCTTTGTCAAACTCACTTAAGTCTCCTGCCATTTCCATCTGAAATACGAGAATAACACTGATTAACAGAGCTCAGTATTAGGTGTTATTTATACAGTTTCATGATCTTCACATGTGCTGTCATTTACCTGCAGTTGTTTCAATTTGCATAAAGACGTGCAGGTCATAATGTTTTGGCTCTCTGGTGTATATAGCTTAATATTTTTTCATTTCCATTCTGATTATTAATATTAGTGGTTTTGATCCAGCTCTAATTTGTAGTCATTTTCTATTTTTAGATTCTTTTTCATGTATATGGTGTATTTCATAGAAAATAGCAGTTTTCATTTATAAATATGAAAAATATTCTACATTAATGTATTGTTTTGTATACTTTTCAGTTTGAAAGATCGTGCATTTTGGAAAATCCCGAAATTTCGACGCATTGTTGTTTGGGTGTAAGACATTCAGTTTTATCATCACTTTTGTAGATCTTGTAAAAACAAATCTGCTGTAAAATATTTCTGCAGCTTTCAGAGTATTATATAGTATCTGCTGTAATATTATGTAAGAGACATTTGAATAAATTTGTAACAGAGTTTTAATATAAAAGTTATTGTACATAAGAATTGTATTGTTGTTTAGAAAGATACACAAACTTCAAATGATTTTCAGTGAAATTGATTTGAGAAGAGACTCACTGTTTATCATAACATTATTTAGCCAAAATTGTGCTCTTAAGATTACTGATGAAAATGTATAATGTATTGTAAGTAATTTTCTTGCATCAACTATTTAGTTAAGCATTAATGTAATAAGAATAGCAACTACTGTAGAGATAGGTGGCTTCTCTCCATTGACACCAGGCAGATGAGTTCAAGCACAAAGATGTGAAACCTTTAGAAAAGAATTTTTCTGAATATCATCTCGAATTTCCCTAGCTATAAAAAGTGTTATTGGGTCAAACATCAACAATTATTATCTTAAAGTAAGCTGTTTTTAGCCTTACATCCTTTAGAAAGAACCCTTTTTGGTTTCAAATTTCAAAAGTTCTTATTAGGAAAAGTAAATGCATCCTGGGTCTAAAAACAAGGAGGGGGGGGGGGCAAAAAGATTGAGCTGAAATAGCGTTCCAGTGTAATATTTTTCCTTATATTTTAGTGGGCATTAAAAATATCGTGAAAAGTATCTTTAATATAACATACAAGGATTTATCAAAATAATTTAAACACCAATGGTGACTGGAACACACAGCAAGCCATATGCATATCACAGGGGTGATGTCACCCCTGATGTGAGGTATATAAAGGGAATAAGTATGATGACTATCACTTAGCAGTGCCACAGGCACAGGTGAAACAGCTGTTGTGGTGTAATTGTTGACAATGTCGGATCTTAGTGACCTCCAAAAAGCATAATCATTGGTGCGTGTCTTGCAGGAGCTTCAGTAACCAGAACAGTGGAAATAGCAGGTGTAACATGAACTGTATCAAAGATTATAATTACCTATCAAAATAGACACGGCATTGCCTCCAAACATGCAAATTGTGAATGCCATATGAAGTTGTCAGATAGGGATAGGCGAACATTGGCAAGGATTGTACAATGGAAGCCCAAGACCATGGCACTGCAAATAGCAGCAGAGTTGAACACCAGTCGGAATGATCCCATTTCCATCATAACAGTTTGTCGGGAACTTCATCGTGCCAGTATTTATGGCCATGCTGCAATCCACAAACCTCTGATTACCAACATCAATGCAATAAAACGTGTAAGGTGGTGCAAAGCGCATAAAAACTAGGATGCTTAAGACTGGCAACATATCATCTGGTGTGATGAATCGTTCTACACATTGTTTCCCACCACTGGTAGAATGTACATCTGGCGAAAATCTTTAGAAGCATACCACCCAGACTGTTTGGTTCCGACTATGAAGAATGAAGATGGATCCCTGATGTTGTGGGGATATGGTCACATTGCGGGTGACGTCACCCCTGTGATATGCATATGGCTTGTTGTGTGTTCCAGTCACTATTGGTGTTTCCATTATTTTGATAAACCCCTGTATGTTATATTACAGATACTTTTCATGATAATTTTAATGCCACTAAAACATAAGGAAAACTATTACACTGGAACACCATTTTAGCTCAATCTTGTGGCCCTCCCCCCTCCCCCTTGTTTTTAGACCCAGGCCTATATTTACTTTTCCTAATAAGAACTTTTGAAATTTGAAACCATATCATGGCATTTTCTTAGGGCCATTAGTCATTCTGCAGGGTCATGTCACATCTGCAATGTATGAATCCATTCTTGGGGACCACCTGTAACCAATGTTGTGGGCATTGTTCCCTAATGACCGTTTCTGGTTTCAAGCAGATAATGACCCATGCATTGTGCGGAACGTGTCAAGTTGGTTTGTAGAGCATGAGGATGAGGTACAGCAGCTACCCTGGCCACCTCAATCTCCAGACCTCAATATTATTGAAAATTTGTGGGAATATCTAGCACAAGGTCAGATCACACTTTCCAACTCCAGCAACTGGAACAGTTGAGCCATGTTTTACAGGAAGAATGGTCCTATATTACATTACTGTATGTGCATGACTTGTATAAGTCTATTCCATATCGAATTGCATCTGTTCTGAACTCCTGAGGTGGGCCTATTCTTTCTGTGGGCCTATTCATCTGTTCTGAACTCATGAGGTGTGCTTATTAATGAAATGTTCTCCACGAACATTACATGTTATTTTATTATTTTGATAAACCCCTATGTATGTTTAACATTTTTTCATATTTATTCTGGTTACCAGCATTCTCAAATCAAGAGGGGTTATTGCCATTGCCCCCCCCCCCCCCCCCCATCAAACTCTGGTAAAATGTCAACTGGTACTCAAGATACTGAAGTGACCATTTCCCCATGTTTGGTTTATTGACTAAACTGACATTGGGCATTAAAAATAGACCTGCTAAAAGCAGTATTGCTTTTCCTGCTACTTTGTAATCACAAAATGTCTGCACTTATGATGTCAGGGGACATGGGAAAACTGCCATCCCTTAGGTGTAATTACAAGTTGAGCCTGTGTGCAACCCTACATATGTGGGCCACATGGCCATTTTAGAATATAGTTCAGGTCTTTTTGAAGATATATTTTCATTCTTTAGTGGCAACTATGTAGGAGACTTTGCCATGTAAAACACATCTTTCCTCTACTTCATAGGAGAAAATTGCTACGTTCCTTATGTTACGCTGCATGTTTTAAGCCTTCATGGCTATGACTCATTACAATAAACCCCCATTAAACTTCTCTGCTCTTTTTTATTTGGCAGGGGGTTGTTTAGCCTCCGAGCAGCACTTTTTTTTTTTGCACATAATGTGCTAAATGTCCAGGTCACAAGGACCTCAAAGGTTGGGAGAAGGACTGGGAAATGTAGATTATGAGCTTGGCATGCTACCAAGTGATCTGACCATTTAGCCTGTTATGCACAAAAGTCCTGCTCAGAGATAAAAGAAACACAAATCAATATCAATTTACAATTTCCTCCTTTTTTATGTGGGGAAAATTGTGAGGTAATTTTTTAGAGCTAAATGAATCCACTGGACAGTTGTTAGGAGACATGAAAATGAAGTAAAAACTTGGAAGTGTTATGCTTACATAATGAATTGTATGAATGCTCCAACAAACTAAATTTTTCATTATTCATCAATTACAAAGAAAACAGAATTGGCCATAATAAATTGTTACAATTTTTTTATAGTTTCTGGTATAATTGGGGGTGAATATCCTAAGAGAGTAGTATTCTTAACACAATTTCTAAAATCATAGGCCAGCTGAGAGGCTTCCACATAGCAATGTGTTAATGATTATAAGAACAAATATATACATGCTCACAAAAATTAGGGGATATTTCAAAATGAATATGAAGCGATTTAAAAAAGAAGCATTTGATTTTTTGTTATTAAACAAGAACATTAGAAAAGCAAACGTCAAGTCAAAGAAAGTTGTTCGATTATGCAAATGAAATGCAAAACCAACTTTTATTTCATTGGTGAAAATGCACTATACAAAAGGCTGAAAGTACTGGAGTATCTGCACGTTCCCTGATCTTGAAAGTGCACATCCTGCAATTTCCCAGCCCTTGCAATGCCTCTGCAACACGATTTGCCCGAATGCGAAGCCTGAACAGGCATAGGACGTCTTGAAGCTGGTCAAACACAGACGACAGTGGCAACAGCACTTGGAACATCCCAAAGCGTGATTAGCAGACTGTGGAATCACTTTCAAGAGACTGGCACAGTACGAAGAAGACGAGGGCAGGGTCGCCCATCTGCCACAACAGCAAGAGATGACCGCTACTTGACCTTATTGGCAAGAAGGAACAGGCGCAGCAATGCAACAGAGCTCCAGGGACAGTTGCTTGCTGCCACTAGATGGATATGCACCCAGACCATACGAAATCGGCTCCATTGTGTTGGACTGCATGCCTTGCGACCAGGGTGGCTCAGTCGATAGCGCGCCAGACTCGTAATCTGTAGTTCCCAGGTTCGAGTCCCAACTGGGTCAGCGTTGAGATTTATCTCCGCAAAATAATCCCTGCCCACGGTCAGTAGGGGACACCGATGGGCTTGGAAAGGCCGCCGTCCGTCGGATGGGACGTTAAGCCGTGGCCCCGTGTGCGAGAGAGCCATTCCCTGTGCACGTTAAAGAACACGCTGGATGGCCTTGACGGGAGGCTACCCTCTGTCTCCCAACAGCTGTTCCAGTGGGTCCCCTCCCCCAACCTTCTCTGAGCCTTCGGGGTCCATGTGACCTGGCCATTTAGCCCATGGTGTACAAAAAAGTGCCGCTCAGAGGTAAAACAACCCAACCCAAAGCCTTGCGACCAATGGTATGCATTCCGTTATCTGCTGAACACCATAGAAGGTGGGCTGATGAGCATCGTCATTGGACTCGTGATGAGTGGTCAACTGCCCTTTTCTCTGATGAGTCACGGTTCAGTTTGCAGCCTGACAATCATCGTGTCCTGATCTGGCGTGAATGAGGAACACGGGAGAATCCATGTTTCATGCGAGAAAGGGACTCCTTCGGTGGTGGTGGAATCATGGTGTGGGCTGGCATCAGCATTAGTGGTCGTACCAACCTTCATATCATCAGAAACGGATCTCTGCTGTCACATATCGAGATGTCCTGCACCCTATAGTGGTACCCTATGCTGGAGCAGTTGGAAACAACTTTCTTTTCATGGACGATAATGCAAGTCTCCACCGTGCGCATCTCGTCAACAACATGCTTCAGGAGGCAGGAATCGAACACATGGACTGGCCTTCACGTTCTCCAGACCTGAATCCCATTAAACGTGCTTGGGATGCACTGGGAAGACGTCTGGCAAACCGTCCAATGCCTCCCACAACACTTCTTGAGCTGGAAGTTGCCCTGGAGCAAAGTGGCAGAGGATCCCACAAGAACTGCTGGACATTCTGATCCTGTCCATGCCCCATCGCTGTCAGTGTGTTTTGGCAGTCTTGGGTGATCATACACCCTACTGAACAGTCAATGTGTGGCACTCTCGTCCAGTTTGACATGCTTCTGTTCACCCCCACCAATATGTCACTTGCTACTCAATCACGACAATTGAGTTTGCATCTGATTTGCATAATCGAACAACTTTCTTTGACTTGTCGTTTGCTTTCCTGATGTTCTTGTTTAATAAAAAAAATTTCAAATGCTTCTTTTTTTATCGCTTCATATTCATTTTGAAATATGCGCTAATTTTTGTGAGCAGTGTATAAATCAAATTTATAGTTTGTAGTAAAACCCATTGGCCTGAAAAGGGGGGGAGGGCGACAAAAATATATTTATATGAAAATTTTTAAGACATTTCTGATTTAAAGGAAAACTTAATTTAAAAACCACAAAATGAATGTGTGTTGTACTTTACATTAAAAAAATTAACATTTAATTTAAATTAGTATTTTTGGGGGGTTGCCTCTCCTTTTTTACTTAAAAATTCTAGGGATTCCTTTGTGGAATACAATTATGTTTCTAAGGGCCAATGTTTTTAGCACTCTGTGGGAATTTATAAAAGGTTTATATATGCTTGTTTAACCATTCAACAGTCCCTTAAGCACAGACATACTTAAATTACTATGCATTATTACTATAATTTTACTCTCGTTGCCTTGTGAATGAAGTAAATAAGAAAGTGAAATGTGTAAAAAGAAAACTGAAATTTATACACATCTATGGTTTTATATTTTATTGTTTAATTATACAATAATTATTTTAATTATATTTATTTTATATATTAAGGTACTAATATACAATAAAAGTGGATGTTATCTAGAGTTACTTGGCTACTTCCCATTTTATGAATCTGCCCATGAAATAGTGAAAAATTTGTGGTGTCACTCAGGGCCGCCGACAGGGGGGGGGGGGGGGGGCAAGGGGGACTAGTGCATAGGGGCCCGTCAGATTAAGTGACTGTACATTTTCTTACAAAAATTATTCTTAGGCTATATATCGATCCTATGCTAAAAAGTTTTATGTGACACAAACTGTGTAGGCCTATGTTTTTGCATGCCTGACTGCGCAACAGGCTTTTTTTCCTCTGAATGTCATCATTGTGTCCAGAATAATTGCTATTAATGATTTGTAAAGATAAAAAGTTTTCAAGGGGGGCCCCGAGCATAATATTACATAGGGGCCCATAAATTCTCTCGGCGGCCCTGGTGTCACTGAGCTATGAGATAATCTGATTGGTTTCAGCATTCTTTGCGAGAACAGACGAAGTGAACAAAAGTCCAGTATTCATTCACTCGCAAATCCAATTCTTCAGAAGTCCAGTCAATCGGCAAGTGCTTGACTGCAGTAAGGAAAACGACTAATAACAAAAATATAGCATGAAGATTTGGTTGCTTATGCCGCACACATGAAGATAGCATCAAGGTTGCATACAACATGTATGTCCTATTGAAACGACATAAATAATAATATTTTTCTAAAAAAGTGATAATAGCAAAAGGCGCATTCCTTTGACATAAGGCAACAACGTCTTAACGTCTTATCACCATAACTTGTGGTCAAAAGTATTTAATCATGACTGAACAAACTGCAAATCCTTTCACTTCTAGTTTCTTTTCGAGAAATATATATGATTTACAAAATGCCCTTGAGAAATCTGCTAGTAAATTGTTATTTAACTTTAATAAAAAAAAATATTTCATTATCATATATCAACACTTATACATATCCTTAATTTAATATGTGACAGGTTCTAGGCTAGCAAGCATCGTCAGGGAAGGGAATGCAATGTCGGTTCGTGCCTAGATTTTCGCTCCGTGGGGATTTGATTTTTGAGGCAATTTGCATAACTCTCCTGCATTTTGCCGTGTAACTTCCAATTTTGCCAACTTGAACATAATCCAATATTTACATCTCGCCTGAATTGTAGCAAGTCAGTGTGAATTTTCACAATTCCCCTTGATTTGGCTAACTCTCCTTTATTTCGCAAAACCAATCCCAATCTTTACATCTCTGTTAAATTTGCCAAGTTACTTCAAATTTTTCTAACTCCCCAAGATTTTGTCAAGTTTTCTAGATTTGTCCAACTCCTTAATTTCACAAAAATCCCAATTTTCACAACTCGCCTATATTTTACCAAGTGGATTCGAATTTTGCCAACTTGCCGCAATTTTACAGAAAAAAATTCCAATTTTTACATCTCACCTGAATTTTGCCAACTCCCCAAGATTTTACCAAGTCACTCCGAATTTTGCCAACTCACCTGTATTTTACTAAGTGGCTTCGAATTTTTCCAACTACTCTAGATTTTGCCGTCTCTTCATTTTATAAACTGCCCTAGATTTGCCAAGTTGCTTCGATTTTGACGACAACCCTTAACTGGCCTAGATTTTACGAATTCGCTTCAAATTTTGCCAACTCGAAGCTACTTTGGGGGGGGGGGGTAGCCTCCCCATCCCCCCATACCTACCCCCCTGAATGTCTCACTGTTCGGCATTGGAATCAGTCCCATCCCATTTTCTCCGGTCTTTTTTTTTTCCACCATTCTGTTTTTTTTTTGGCTCTGAAAGAGACATCACTCTTGGAGATATATTCAAACGAAGAAATAAATTATTAGTTATACTCATAAAGTTTTTGAGCAATCTGAATTGCCTACAGAGAATACAGCGATTATAGTAAATATGGATATAGGAGCAGAGGTGGAATTAAGTTTAAAACATAAACTAGAAAAGCCAATATCTGCGGCAGAGGCAAAGCCATCCACTCCTCGAATATTTTACCTCATTAACAAAGGTGGTCAACCTCGATGAAATGTCATACAAAATAACACCAAATATAAAATTTATTTTGGACGCTCTTTCAATTATAATATTAAAGGAATTTCTCAACTTCAGAAATTTTGTTTCGAAACAAAGGGCAAGATTATCAGATGAAGCAATCGACGCCATGTTTTTTAAAGTATCGCTTTAAACACTGCATAAGTTTGATTAAAAAATTTTGTACTGAAACTAAACAAAAAAGAGAATAGCATTGTTTTATTATGTAATATATAAATATGGTTTGTTTTATAATAAATATACAAATAATTTGTTTTATAATTTTTTATTAGTAAATTGTTTTGTTAATAATTACAATTTTCCCTATTTTAATATAAGATTTGAGAAAAAATCAAAGGAAAAAAAGCAATTATTTTTTATAGAAATAGATTTTTTGGTAATTCTCAAGAATCAAACTCGACCTCTAAGCATACACAAGAACATAAAGATTTACCTTTAGATGGGTACTTCGTTGAATAATTTTTTTGATAATGTTTAAAAATTAAGCTTTTAGATTATTTTGAAATTTTTATTGATATAATGCAATTTTTTTGTTTACATTTATCAAAATAATTTTTAACATAAAACGGGCTGCATGTGAAAGGTGGAGCAGAGTATAACGGTATAGCAGATATACAACTTATATAATAACTTGCACGACTTCAAGATTTAATGGCTTTTCCCAATGTTAGAACAGTGAGAAAACTTCAACTTCGATAAATTGGACATCAATCTATGCTTTAAGGAAATGCTCCAGTTCTGGAATAATGTATGGAGTCATTTTTTGGAAATATGAACACGACTTACCTCTGATACCTAATGCTTTTTCAGAAAAAAAATTGGCAGTTTTAACATGCCAAATTAAAAACTATTGAAAATTCATGGTGATTTTGAATGCTTATTACAGCTCTGAATGTATTTCATATTGTTATTTTTTGCTGCAAACGTTAAATTCTATAAAAAAGTTTCATCTATTAAGCCGGATCTAGAAAAAAAGTTAGGGGATGGTGGACATATGTGACTAGATTGAACCAGTGTTGTTCCAGTATTTTTTTTAACAAGATAAAACATCAAAAACAATTCTCAATCATCATGACAAAAAACACGTTGGACATCATAAAAAGTATAAACGTAATTTGAACCTTACCTTAATTATTTAGATTAGGTATTCTGATGGAATAACATATTTTATGCAGATGCAATATTGTTTTCAAGGGGGTGGGGGGGTTATAACTCTCTTACCTTGAGGGCTTCAATAACATTTTCTAAGGAAATTCCCTGAAATTGCGAGGACACCTTGATGCAGTGGTATTGCGTTGGTTCGTAGCAGGCCCGTATCAATGGTAGGGGAATGACCCCTTTCAGAATGCTAGTATAAATTCATATTTCATGCATTTCCAAGAATTTTTTAATGACCTGTAAAACGGATGAGGAAATGTTATACTGCATTGGAAATCCAGTCTTTTGCCTTCTCCTGTTCGATTTTTTTTTCTAGATCCGGGTCTGGTTCGTAGCAACTGCCGGGGTTGAGTTCTGTGGTGACAACGTTCTATACTATTTACTCTGAGTCAGTGGTAAGCAATGACTTAATAGGGCAGGTAATTCTATGAGAATGCCTGTACAAACTAGGAATAGTTTCTAGGACGCTTCTCCATTTCATACGTTGCAAATACCCCTCCCCCCCATCAAATATTCTAGATAGCAAATGTGTAGATGTATGGCCTTGAAAGAGTTGTCTGGCCAAAAAGAACCAAAAATTGTGAATTATGCCTGCAGCCGTGGTTATCTTTCTCCCCCGTTTTACTGGTCCTTTTTTTAAAAATATATTATGAAATATATATCGATATAGGTTTTAATTTTTTCGACGACATTCCATTATTAAAAATTCTCAAAGGAAATGGAGGCGGAATAGCTTCATTTCCCATTTTACTAGTTCCGGCTTTATCAACTAATATATCTGCTTTTTCACGTACGAAGCAAAGTATCCTTGATACGAGTTCAAAATGTCGCAACCGCGAGTGGAATTTTCCTGCTAGCAGACAATGTCCTAAACGAAGAATTGTCGGAGGAGATAATGTTATGTATTGCCGAGTGGTTAGCACGCTTGGCTATTGATCTAATGGGACCGGGTTCGAGCCCCGGGTAAGGCATGGATGTGTGTCGTTTTTCTGCTGAGGTCCTGCCATCCTCTCAGATCTTCTACTATGGCATATAAACTGACAGGCTCCTGTCAGACCTCTGTGGCAAGCAGCTGCTTGAAAGGGTATTTAAAAAAAAAAGTTGTTCACTCATTTAAATAGGGACACGGTAAACGACAGAGTCTAATGTATTAGCACGTTTCAGGGAACACCTGAAAAACAACAGAAATGATAGGCCGAGAAAACATTTCTCCAGTATAAGACTTTTCTAATTAGTAAAGAAATGCGATTGGACAGAATAACAGATCAAAAGTGTATGGAGAAATTTCGAGATAAGAGTCTTGGCATAATTTTGTAAGGCAAAGTTTAAAAACTTGTGAATTTCATTCCTCTAAAGCATGTAGTTGTCCTCAACTAGTTGAACCTTTTAGCCACTTTTGCTAAATAATTTGTCACGGAAAACTACACTGATCTGTGTGGAAAACAGACATACTTTCAGTCAAACCCATTGAGGTTTGACCTACCTCAATGGTCAAACCCAATGAGATAGAATACATAGAGTGAGTAGCCGTTGTGTTACAGCGCCCCCAGTCTGAAGCTTAATTACCATCAGAGGCAGAACTACGAAAATGGATTTGCAGTTTTCAAATTCTTGTTTTAACTCTTACACGACTTGTTATTATGCTTCTTGTTTACTGCAGTTAGATGTTCACAATGAGGAATGACTAAGTATATGAAATAAAAAGCACACGTCCATAATAATTTCACAGATTACCCGTAAAAATAGACTTCAATAACTATTACAAACATCTGAAAAAAATTATTCCGCAGTGGCAGCGATAATTTTTTTTTCAGATGTTTGCAATAAAAAGCATACATATTTCAACATTCCTGAAAAAAAATTGGTTCCTTTCAACTTTCATTAAGTCGAATAAAATTTAATCATTCGTTAAATAATTCAATTATGAATAATATTTATGAAAGCATTTCAAAACTTGAAATTTATTATTTTTACTTACAATAAGAAAATGCAAAGTTCAAATTTAATATGCTGTCACCCTTTCCAAAGAAACTGGGGAAAACCTTTAAAACTGTGAAGCGCCCAGTTTTAAAAACCTGACCAAGGAATTTACATTGACAATCACGACTTGCCCTTTCCTCTGAATAAGAGGAAAGGGGAAAGCTCAACTCATCTTCTTCCTGAAAATCAGCATTCTATATTCACCAAAATCGTTTGGAATTTCTAGTTAAATTTTATTAGTTAAGGTAGTTAAGAATTATTCTGATTTTGATTTACCCTAACGCTACTATGCGCTCTTATTTCTATATTTCATTTCTTTTACTTCTTCAGCGGCGCGTGACAGAAAACAGGTGGCATCACACTTTCGTTCTTGAAGATGGCAACGGGCAAACGTCAAAGGAAATAACCGTCTGAATGGCACGTGAAAACCTTTTTGTATTGTGTTCACACATCCTAGATGACGTACGATGTTAGCAGATTCACGGTCACGATTAAGGTGAGGGCGTGGCACAAATGGACATCAAAAGGACTGGCAGGAGGCAAAAGAATTGGGAAACGCTGCCGCCATTTTAATATAATAATAGCCTCGATATTTAACGGAGGATTCGTCGACGAATGAGCCATAAATTACTAGATGGAGAATTAAGTGACGAAAGGAAATAATAACCCGTTAAGTGAAGAAGGATCACTCAGGGGTCAAAGGCAATGAATATTCTTCGTGAATGATTTGTAACGTCGACGCTGGAGACGAGGCCACTCCTGCGTGACGTCAAGCAAATCTACTAGCCAACCCGGAGATTTCTACCGCAGTGTGGTACCGGATTTCTCAGGAAGTGGCATAACGTGTTTCCCCGTTAGTTGCTTGAATTGTCTCTGCACTAGCTGTGTGCTTCTGCTATTAAGCGTCGTTATTTATATTCCGTGACAGGTTGCACTACTGAGGCAGACGTTTCCTAATCTGTTTAGATTAAACACGTGAAAAATTATCTTTCCTGCAGTTGATTCGTTTAAACAGGTAAGTTTGATGATTTGTTTACGCTTCACGTTGGTGTTTTTTGATGATTTATTATAAGGATTAAATTTTAAGTGTAAATAATGTTTGAATAAAATGGGATTTCTTTCTGCTAAGCTATTAATCACATAAAGGTTGACAAAGGTTGGGTTGTTTTACCTCTGAGCGGCACCTTTTTTGTACATAATGGGTTAAACGTCCAAGTCACAAGGACCCTCATGGGATCGGAGAAGGTTGGGGAAGGAGACTCTGTCAACAACTGTTAAGAAATAGTTGTAAGACTTCCTTCAGTCATCCAGCGTGTTCTTTAATGTGCACGGTTTTCCCTGAACACGGAGCCACGGCGTTTACTTCCCATCCAAAGGGACGGCGTCTCAAAAGCCCATGGATGTGCCTTTTTTCTGATCGAGGGCACGATGTGAATTAGCGCAGATAATTCTTAACGCTGGGTTCGACTCTAAGAACCTTTAAATTAATATCCAAAATTTTCTGTACCTTTATTTTACTATAACCCCCTGCATGGAATAATTTATTACGAGCTTGGCGTGCTATCAACTGGGCCAACCCTCTCCCCTGACACATATATATATTTTTAGTTCCTTTTAATTAAAAAAAATTTTTTTTTTCACTTTGTTTCCTGTCTGTAGATATCCAATTTTTTTGTTTTTCAGAGAGAAAATTTCTTTTTGGCATGGATAAGTATGAATGAATGAAACAGTACAATTCGTATTTTCAGAATCTCCCAATAGTACAAACAGCGTCCTCTAACGGTGGAAAAATGACGAAAATTTAAATGAATATTGCAAACAATGTCTATATGTTTAGAAAATTTGGTGGTAGAGTTTGGGAAGGTGTACATTGGCAATGATGATATTCTGCCTTATTTCCTGGGATGGTCCCCTCCCCCCAACCTTCTCGGAGTCCTTGTGACCTGGCCATTTAGCCCACTGTATGCAAAAAAGGCGCTCAGGGGTGAAGGAACCCAACTTAGGGATAGGTGCAAAAAACACATTTTTTTTATTTGAACACTGCTGTTTTTAATTGGAGTGTTACTGGAGAATTATAATAAATATATAATATATATTTCCATTTTTTTCGGAATCGTCCATTAGTTCGAATTTCCACAATTAGAGGGTGCTAAAAGCAAAGCTAAAGTAATGACGAATTTTATTCTGTTTGAAAACGAGTTTTTCGTATTCGCCACAGGCGAAATGTTGTTTTTCTAGTTTGTAATGATTTTGAGAACTGCCAAATCTGAATGGCAGACCATACAAAGAAGCTAATTCGAAACGGTTCATCAAGTATCTCGTGGTGAACACTTGTTTACCAATCATTTTCTAATGTTTAAACTGAACTCGCAGAGCGAAACATTGAAATTCTTCTCCCTTGGTATTTTTTACCGTAATTTTATGTCTAGCACTTAATATCTTTCACGATTTAGTATAATAAATTCTTGTAATAACTTTAATACTATCTAAAGGTGAAACCGAATTAGATATAATTGTAATAAGATCTGAAGTGTAGCGGAAACTAACGTTGAAAAAAAAAAGTTCGAAGTTGCTTCTGTGGAATGGGGCGGGGGTGGCTCAGTCGGTAGCGCGCCAGGCTCGTAATCTGTAGTTCCCAGGTTCGAGTCCCAGTTGGGTCAGCGTTGAGATTTATCGCCGCAAAATTCCTCGCCTTGCCCACGGTCATTAGGGGACACCGATGGGCTTGGTAAAGGCCGCCGTCCGTCGAATGGTACGTTAAGCCGTGGCCCCGTGTGCGGGGAGAGCCATACCTTGTGCACGTTAAAGAACACGCTGGATGGCCTTGACGGGAGGCTACCATCTGTCTCCCAACAGCTGTTCCAGTGGGTCCTCTCCCCCAACCTTCTCTGAGCCTTCGGGGTCCATGTGACCTGGCCATTTAGCCCATGGTGTGCAAAAAAGTGCCGCTCAGAGGTAAAACAACCCAAATGCTTCTGGGGAATATTGAATAGTCGCTTTCAAAACGCAAACAAGAATTCCCTTTAGCCTCCCCCTCCCCTCAGGAGAAATGTCAAAACGCGGATGTCAGTGGAAAAGCTTAGATCACAATTTGACTACAAAATATGTAGCATAGAATGTTTAAGATAGAAATTCAAAGTTTTCTCATTCTCTATTTTTAGAGCGCTCTAAAGACGCCACGTGACACGAAGGTTGCCAGATCACTAATTTCTAAAAAAAATCGTTGCCAGATATTTTTTCTGAATTCTGTAATCAACCTTAGTGTTCGGATATTTTTTTAATATATATAATGCGTATGAATATATAATGCAATGAATATGGAGCGTGTGCAGTTACCGTTCACAGCAAACTGGAGCGGTTGCGGTTAATGTTCACAGCACATTGGATCGTGTGAGCTCACAAAGACCTAGATCGTGTGGGCTCACTCACAGAAATATTGAGCGTGTGCAGTTACCATTCACAGCAAACTGGAGCGTGTGCAGTAACTGCACACGCTCCAATTTGCTGTGAACGGTAACTGGAGCGTGTACAGTTGCTGCACACGCTCCAGATATTTTTCCAGATATATTTTCCTTCCATTCATGTGAATTACGTCTTTCCGGTTTTCCCTAAAAATGCAGTAGGCGCCCAAGATTTCCCACAATTTTGAGTAGGGTGAAGACTCATTTTTCAGCCCCTTATGGACACTATTTTCTAGATTTCCTCCCCATAGTGTTTTCCTCTATTTTTAAGAGTCTATGGCTGAGTGGTTAGCACGCTTGGCTACTGACCTAAGGGACCTGGGTTCGAGCCCCGTGTAAGGCATGGCTGTTTGTATCGTTTTTCTGCTGAGGTCCTGCCATCCTCTCAGACCCTCTACTGTGGCATATAAGCTGACAGGCTCCTGTCAGACCTCTGTGGCAAGCAGCTGCTTGAGGGGGTATTATTTTTTTTTTATTTCTACGTAACCTGCATTTAGGCAATTTGCCGGTCATCTCCATAAAATATATTTCAAATTAGAATAGAATTTTTTTTCATTTTATTAAAAGTAAAAACATAGTGTGTTTGCATTTATTATTAATTTCAACAAAACTATTGTATTCCTCTGTGTTCTGCTCTGAAATGTTCAATTTCCCCCCACCCTAAATCTTATTGAAGAAATTCCTTCTTCAAGCAGCTGCTTGCTACAGAGGTCTGACGGGATCCTGTCAGTATAATACGGCATAGAAGTCAGGTACGAGAGACCTCATCCAAATGGAAAAACATTTTTTTTTTAAATACGCAAATTCGCGCCATTTTTTTCTCTCGAATATTTCTCTTTACTTTTACCGCCCCAATAATTTAGCCGCCCGAGGCTAGTGCCTCATGTACTTGCACCACGCGCCGGTGGCCCCCATTGCGAACGAGAGCCATACGCCGTGAACGTTAAAGAATATGCTGTCTGGCCTTAATGGGTGGCTACCATCTATCTCCTAACAGCTGTTCAGTGGTAAAATGTCTCAACCTTCTCTGATTTCTCGGGGCGGGGGTGGCTCAGTCGGTAGAGCGTCTGACTCGTAATCTGCAGTTCCCAGGTTCGAGTCCCAGCTGGGTCAGCGTTGAGACTTATCTCCGCAAAACTCCCCGCCCTGCCCATGGTCAGTAGGGGCCACCGATGGGCTTGGAAAGACTGCCGTCCGTCGGATGGGACGTTAAGCCGTGGCTCCGCGTACGGGAGAGCCATACTCTGTGCACGTTAAAGAACACGCTGGATGGCTTTGACGGGAGGCTACTATCTGTCTCCCAACAGCTGTTTCAGTGGGTCCCCTCCTCCAACCTTCTCTGAGCCTTTGGGGTCCATGTGACCTGACTCTTTAGCCCATGGTGTGCAAAAAAAGTGCACCTCAGAGGTAAAACAATCCAACCCTCGGGTCCTTGTAACCTGGCCATTTGCAGCATTGTGTGCAAAAAGTGTCTCTCAGAGGCTCTGGGGGAAGAGTTAAACACTTAAATTATCTAATGGTGCTCTCAGCGCCCCCCTCCTCTCCTCATAAGCAGTCCTTTTGACATACTTTTCAGTACACTCTGGTGATTAATGTATTATTCTTTCCATTTCAAGTCATTATTTCTTAACATTTATCGCAGAATCTCATGAGTCAGAAGGGTCGACGTTCTCAGCTGCTGGTATACACACGACGTACACCTGTGAATTTGTCTGTGTTTTATCTACCAATATATGCATGTTTGGGTGAAATAAACTTATTCAATTCAAAATACGAATACGCAAAGTAATAGTGACATTCGTGCAACAGTAAATCCGTGCTTCTAGGTTAATTTCATTCCAGTAGCGGCGAGAGTTTTTCCAAAGAAATTATTCGGAGCGTCTACGACATGGCACAATCTGTCACAACTTACCCTTGCTGCGACCTTGGAATGCGATCACTGAAGCATGAAGATATAATGACCATTATTAACGGCTTCTTTTGTCAAGAGAATTATCTTTTCGAAAGTTTTGCTATTGAATTCGACATCTTATAGTTTAGTATGCAGGTGACTTCATCTGCGGAATGATTCGTATTCTGTGCCGTACATGGGCCTTTAGCATTCAGAGACAAGCACTTAAAAGATTTTGAGTGAAAGCAATCAAGAGAGCTGTTTATCGTAACCCAGATATATCCCCGCCATGTTTTCCTCTTCAACTGGGGGCGGGGGTGGCTCAGCCGGTATGGCGCCAGACTCGAGTCCCAGCTGGGTCAGCGTTGAGATTTATCTCCACAAAATTCCCCCCCTGCCCACTGTCAGTAGGGGACATCGGTGGGCTTGGAAACGCCACCGTCCGTCGGATGGATTGGGTTGGGTTGTTTTACCTCTGAGCGGCACTTTTTTGCACACCATGGGCTAAATGGCCAGGTCACATGGGCCCCGAAGGCTCAGAGAAGGTTGGGGGAGGGGACCCACTGGAACAGCTGTTGGGAGACAGATGGTAGCCTCCCGTCAAGGCCATCCAGCGTGTTCTTTAACGTGCACAGGGTATGGCTCTCCCGCACATGGGGCCACGGCTTAACGTCCCATCCGACGGACGGTGGCCTTTCCAAGCCCATCGGTGTCCCCTACTGACCGTGGGCAGAGCGGCGAATTTTGCGGAGATAAATCTCAACGCTGACCCAGCTGGGACACGAACCTGGGAACTACAGATTACGAGCCTGGAGCGCTACCGACTGAGCCACCCCCGCCCCCGTCGGATGGGACGTTAAGCCGTGGCCCCGTGTGCGGGAGAGCCATACCCTGTGCTCGTTAAAGAACACACTGGATGGCCTTAATGGTGGGCTACCATCTTTCCCCTAACAGCTGTTCCAGTGGGTCCCCTCCCCCAACCTTCTCTGAGCTTTCGTGGTCCTTGTGACCTGGCCGTTTAGCCCATGGTGTGCAAAAAAGTGCTGCTCAGAGGTAAAACAAACAAATATGCCTTTTATTTTCACAGACAACATTAAGAAAAGTTGAGCTGTGATATGAAATCAAGCGTGATTCTTTACGTCTGCACGACGCAGATGCCAAGACCGAGTCCTTATTTAAAGGTCTTTCCTAATGAGGTCGAGGCACAAGACCCGTTTTCAAGGTGGCACAACTCTAGCCTTTAATTTTCCTGTCTTTTCTGTGCTTTTCGTCTTGTGACCTTCCTCGCACGGGTCAGAGAAAGTTGCCTAGCCACAATTGCTGTCATGCGAGTTTCGCTCGAGGTATTTTCCTCCATGGATATTAGAAAACTGATCCGTAACCAATCAGGAAACCACAGAAAGAGACCTTCAACTTGTCAAGCTTAGTTGGGTGTTACCAAATGTCATTATTATCGTTCCTTGGATCACGAAACAAAACTTTTTCATTTTCCCTTTCCACCCCGTATCCAAAGTTCTCAAACTCTAAGCAAATTTTGGTTTTGTATTCTCCCCTTTTGTGGTCCATTTCAGTCCTGGAACCTGGGTCCGTCGGATGGGACGTTAAACCGTGGTTCTGTGTGCAGGAGAGCCATACCGCGCGCATATTAAAGAACACACTGGGTAGCTTTGACGGGAGGCTTCCATCTGCTTGCTAACAGGCATATAGTGGGTTCCATTCCCCCAATATTCTCCGAACCCTCGGGGTCCTTGTGACCTGCCTATTTTGTGTGTGTGTGTGTGTGTGTGTGTGTGTGGGCGGGGGAGGGGGGAAGTGTCGCTAAGAGGTAAAATAACCCCAAAGGAGTTTTGTTTTCATTAATATAGATATTAATTAGGTTGTGAAAATGGAACTTACCCAAAGAAACTTCAATCGCATGGGAAATTAATCCAAAAATTTAAAAAATTTTTAACAAAAATAAAGTTGTCGTCTGTATACATTCAACTTTTTTAAAAAAGAAATATGAATGAAAAAAATTTTCTATTTGTTTTCGTTTAGACAGGTACTGATAAAATATTACAATACGCATTTTCGAATGTACTAATAGTTTGAATTTACTAATAGTTTGAATTTACTAATAGTTTGAAGTCTAATAGTTTGAGTCTATCTTCGTAGAACTTAGTTTTTATCGTATTTTTGGTACTGATTCTGACCTTTGGGGGGTAGGACCTTTTGGTATTGGTAGTTGCAATGGGCAAAGGCTCCTACAGGGAAGTAAACTCAGTGGTTTCAAAATAACTAACACTTATTACAAACACCATGACATACATAAGTACACATGGGTTTCACCAGATGGGCTGCATAAGAATGATAGATTATATATTAACAGCAAATGGGCTAGTTCTGTTAGGATTGCCAGGTCATATAGGGGAGCTGAAATTGGATCTGATCATTACCTTGTTAAAAGTGTCTTGCAACTTAAACTTAAATTTTTTAATCTTAACACAACTTTTTGCCTTTAACACCGAAGCTCTGAAACACCCAGTTATAGCTAAAGCTTACCATCATAGGTTACTTAGTTAACGGAGCTTGCTAAATAAAAAAAAAACCCTCTCAAGCATGTGCATGCCCCAGAGGTATGACAGGAACCTGTCAGTTACTGAATAGAAAAACGTGGCTTCTACTGAAGTTGAAGAAGAATGGGACCATTTTAAACAGGCTTTTCTTGAAACTAATAATACTCTTTTTTTCTGTTAAAAAAAGAGGCAGAGGAGGCAAAATTAAGTAATAAGACGCACTGCAGGTTAATTTTAATTAAGAAAGAACTGTAGGAATATCCTTAATCAACACCCTACTAATCCCAACAGAGAAAGCGTTACAAAGAGCTTAAGAAGCATGTAAAGAATCGGTTAACATCTGATAAGATTCTTTGTTTTGATAGCTTAGCTAAGAGGGGCGGTGGTGGCTCAGTCGGTAGCGCGCCAGGCTCGTAATCTGTAGTTCCCAGGTTCGAGTCCCAGCTGGGTCAACGTTGAGATTTATCTCCGCAAAATTCCCTGCCCTGCCCACGGTCAGTAAGGGACACCGATGGGCTTGGAAAGGCCACCGTCCGTCGGATGGGACGTTAAGCCGTGGCCCCGTGTACGGGAGAGCCATACCCTGTGCACGTTAAAGAACACGCTGGATGGCCTTGACGGGAGGCTACCATCTGTCTCCCAACAGCTGTTCCAGTGTGTCCCCTCCCCCAAACTTCTCTGAGCCTTCGGGGTCCATGTGACCTGGCCATTTAGCCCATGGTGTGCAAAAAAGTGCCGCTCAGAGGTAAAACAACCCAACCCAAAACTTGGACCCTTTTGTAAACAAGATAACAGAAAACTTGATGCTTTTGATTCTAGATGATTACGCAGTGTCTCGGGCATTAGGTGGTTCAACTTTGAAAGTAATGAGGTTAGGCAAAGGAGTTGGCACCTCCTTTAAGCAGCATATTGTGGAGAGAGAGAGACTCCATCAGTTTGGCCATGATGCCCATATGCATAACTATAGAATAGCGAATATGAACAGTATGCCTAAAGGCCTCAGAAAGAAGGGGGAGACCTAGGATGCGGTGGCGTCATTGGTGGTAGAAATTTTCGGTTCCTTGTGATTCTGAGGGTATTTGAGTGCTCAGTACCACATTTGGTGTAATCCCACTGAGTTCTATCAGTGTTAGATTAATATCTGATTCTTGCTGCCTTGGGTTAACAGTGATCCCTCAAAAAGTGTCCGAAATATCTGGGGCGCTGCAGTCGTCTACGTTGGGAGTAGTAGGTTGTTGGGTTGTTTTACCTCTGAGCGGCACCTTTTTTGCACACCATAGGCCAAATGGCCAGGTCACACGGACCCCGAAAGCTCAGAGAAGGTTGGGGGAGGGGACCCACTGGAACAGCTGTTGAGAGACAGATGGCAACCTCCCGTCAAGGCCATCCAGCGTGTTCTTTAACGTGCACAGGGTATGGCTCTCCCGCACACGGGGCCACGGCTTAACGTCCCATCCGACGGACGGCGGCCTTTTAAAGCCCATCGGTGTCCCCTACTGACCGTGGGCAGGGAATTTTTGCGGAGATAAATCTCAACGCTGACCCAGCTGGGACTCGAACCTGGGAACTACAGATGGGAGTAGTAGGTTAACAACTCTTTTAAATGGAGTAGTACGTTAACGGTGGAAAGTTATGAATGAAATGTCAATGGGCACACGTTTCCCGTCAAATATTTGGTGGTGGGTACTTCTAAAGTTTTCGATACATAATCACTATATTAAGAAAATGCTTTTTATAATATATGCGATATTATCACTATTTTATGAAATTCGAACTCTGGAACTACAGATTAGGAGCCATAGCGATATCTTCTGCCTCTGCTTTCTCATCCTCCTATGGACTCCTAATCTGTAGGAAATATATGAACCCGAGTTCGAAATTCAATTTATCTCTGCTAAACCAGCACTCTGCCTCTATGAGAAAGGGGACATCAATGGGCTTGGAAAGGCCTCCGTACATACGTGGTTCAATGTTAGGAGAGCCATACCATGTGCACCCTAAACAGCACGCTGCGTGGCCTTGACGGGAGTCTACCATTCTGTCTCCTAACAGTTGTCAGGAGAATCCTATTCCCCCATCTTTTTCTGAGCCCTTGGGGTGCTTGTGACCTGGCCATTTAGCTCATTTTGTGCCAAAAAGTGCTACTCAGAGGTAAAATAATCCAAACAAAACCCCGCCAACAATAAACTATTGGGATTCCATTGTTTCGTATCGAGGCGGTTTGTGCAACGTGTTTTGCTACGCTATTAGAAGCTCGTCAATGGTATAATGGTCTAAATGGCTAGATCAGAAGGACCGGAAGACTCTGAGCATTGGTAAGGGATCCACTGTTAAGAGAGATGGAAATCTCCCGTCAATTCCATTGATTATGTTTTAGGGCTTAAAGTCTCATCGGGTAGACGACAACTTTTCCAAACCCATAGGTGTCGTCTTTATCATAAACCCATAGGAGCTCGCCAGACTCGTAATCTGCAGTTCCCAGGTTCGAGTCCCAGCTTGGTCAACGTTGAGATTTATAACTTCGCAAAACTCCCCACCCTGCCCTCGGTCAGTAGGGAACACCGATGGGCTTGGAAAAGCCGCCGTCCGTCGGATGAGACGTAAAGCCATGGCTCCGTGTGCGGGAGAGCCATACCCTGTGCACGTTAAAGAACACGCTGGATGGCTTTGACGGGTGTCTACCATCTGTCTCCCCACAGCTGTTCCAGTGGGTTTCCTCCCCAAACCTTCTCTGAGCCTTTGGGGTCCTTGTGACCTGGCCATTTAGCCTATTGTGTGCAAAAAAAGTGCCGCTCAGAGGTAAAACAACCCAACCTTTATCAATGAAACAAATCAAAAATACAGCCTTAAAATTCTGTCATACAAAAGGCAGTTTCAGCTGTTTAGCATTAAGAACATTTTCAAACCTTTTGAAGCATTCTTAATAGCTTTGTTGTTAGATGCAAAAAAAGATTGACATTTTTATGTGTGACAATATCCTTAACCTCCTTAAGCATTTGGGGAAGAAAAAGTGATCTCTTGTTGAGAAGTGATCGTGAAGTGATCTCTTGTCGTGAAGTGATCTCTTGTTGAAAAAGTGATCTCTTGTTGAGTTACTTTGACTTCGCAGACGTGGTCGTGAAGTGATCTCTTGTTGAGAAGTGATCGTGAAGTGATCTCTTGTTGAAAAGTGATTGTGAAGTGATCTCTTATGGTGAAGTGATCTCAAGTTGAAAAAGTGATCTCTTGTTGAGTTACTTTGACTTCGCAGACGTGGTCGTGAAGTGATCTCTTGTTGAAAAGTGATTGTGAAGTGATCTCTTATGGTGAAGTGATCTCAAGTTGAAAAAGTGATCTCTTGTTGAGTTACTTTGACTTCGCAGACGTGGTCGTGTTTCTCCTCTTGGCCATCCAAGGTCAGAGGGAAAGTCCCGGTACACGCACGAGAAAAACACTCGGGAAATTCATCGTCGCTTTATTTCCGCATTGATAAGTTCTTTTGTTGTATTTACGTGGAGGATTGGATGAGGATGATGAAATGCTTCCTCATATCACAACTAACCTTGTGTTATTGTCACTGCGAGAACCACGCGTCAGTCTTTTATACGTGAAAATAATCGGTAATGCTGAATGTTTTCCACATTTTTAAAGTTCAAATGGGTTGTTTTATCTTTGAGTGGCATTTTTTTTTTGCACGCAATGGTTAAATAGCCAGGTCACAAAGACTCAAGGGCTCGAAAAAAGTTTAGAGGAATGAAACTCGCAGGACAGCTATTTGGAGACAGAAGTTTTCAGTCAAGGTCACCATCTTAATTTGCACACGGGTCCACGGCTTTACGTCCCAACTCATGGAAGGCGGTCTTTCCAAGACCATCGTTGTTTCCTTTGTGGCAGAAGGCACGGCCTGCTGCCAGAATCAGAAAAGGTGGGGGGGGGGGGAGAGGTTGATTCTGTCAGTGGAATATCTCTTGACACTCTACCACAAAAATTTCTACCATAAAGAGATCATTTGCGATATTCGTTAAAAGTGCACAAAAGAATATTCTTTCCTGCATTTCAGTTTTTGAAAAATGTTTGAAATGCGTATTAATAAAAACGAGGGGCATTGTCCCTTTCATGCCAGTACCAGCCTTTCATTCCCCCAACCTTCTCTGAGCCCTTGTGACCTGGCCATTTACATCATTGTGTGCAAAAAAAGTCCGTTCTTAGGTAAAACAGGGGCGGGGGTGGCTCAGTCGGTAGCGCGCCAGACTCGTAATCTGCAGTTCCCAGGTTCGAATCCCAGCTGGGTTACTCCGCAAAATTCCCGCCCTGCCCACAGCCAGTAGGAGACACCGATGGGCTTGGAAAGGCCGCCGTCCGTCAGATGGGACGTTAAGTCGTGGCCCCTTGTGCTGGACAGCCATACCCTCTGCACGTTAAAGAACATGCTGGATGACCTTGATGGGAACTGCTGTTCCAGTGGGTCCCCTCCCCCAACATTCTCTGAGCCTTCGGGATTCTTGTGACCTGGCCATTTAGCCTATGGTGTGCAAAAAAGTGCTGCTCAGAGGTAAAACAACACAACCCAACAGGTAAAACAAACCAACATAATCTCTTGAAACATAAAATTCTCTTGAATATTTTTATTCATTTTTATTATTTTTCCTTTATATTATTTTTATTTTCTCCACCGCGTTGCCACAGCATGTTGTTTTGTACTCTACTGTATCTGTATTTTGTATTGTTTGTACTTATTACAACTTTTTTCGTCTATTAAACGTAAAAACTCTTCTCATTTCAGGCTCCATAAGATGGCGACTCCAGCGCTTTCTTTGCTGACCGTGCTCTCCTGCGCTGCCTTCGCGAGCTCCCAGTGCATCTCCGCCAACGACATCCCAGTGAACGAAACCAGTGTCGGTGAAGCGGTGAGAACTCTCATCGACGGCTCTCTCCACTTCAGCATCCAGATGCTACGAGTCCTCAACTCCGACCAACAATGGAAATCGGACAGTCGAGGCCTATTCTTCAGTCCTTTCAGCGTCTGGTCCGCCCTGATGGTGACCTACATGGGAGCTAACGGTCCCACGGAACAGGAGATGCGATACGTGCTCGGATTGGGAGACACAGATAAAATAACCGCTTGGGGTGCTTATCGTAATCTCCGCTCCTTCAGTCTCAACAGATCCGGCCAAAGATCAAACGGTGATCCTAGCTACCGTGTGGCAAACCGCATCTATTTTCAAGATGGGACTTCCTTTAAGGATTGCATTCGAGAACTCATGGAGTCCGATATCGCTTTCGTGGACTACGAGCAAAATCCCGAAGCAGCTAGAGAGGCAATCAACGAATGGGTGGAGAAACAAACAGCGCAGAAAATAAGAGATCTGATTCCACAAGGCAGCATCAGTGCGCTGACCAGAATGGTGGTGGCCAATGCCGTTTACTTCAAAGAGTCTTGGATGCAAGAATTTGATCCTATGAAGACCAGACGTGGGCGCTTCACTTTAGCAAATCGGAATGATGTCTTCGCAGATATGATGAGCACTAGGGGAAGATTCCTGTATTCGGTGAGCGAAGAACTTCAGTGTTCAGCTTTGGAACTGCCTTATTCGGGAAACGAACTCAGTATGATTATTCTCCTGCCCAAGAACAAATATATCGGACTTAACACGTTGGCCAATTCTCTGACACCCGAGAGACTTCGTAACCTGATGGTCGAGATGTATCCACGTGAGGTCCTGGTGTCGATACCGAAATTCCACATCGAAGACAACTTCGAGCTCAGTTCGGCACTCAACAGGATCGGTCTACGCACGCTGTTCAATTCCCGTCAAGTGGATCTGTCTGGGTTCACCGGGCAACAGGACTTTGTCGTGGACGCCGTCCATCACAAGTCTTTCATCGATGTCAATGAACAAGGTACCGAGGCAGCCGCGGCGACGGCCATTCTCACATCTAGGACTGCCAGACCACTTGGCCCTGCAGCTTTCTATGCAGATCGTCCTTTCGCCTTCTTCATCCGGGACAATTTCTCCAACATCATTCTCTTCATGGGCACCGTACAAAGGCCGTCCGATGCGACCAAACAGTGAAGGATATTGGAGACATATTGTGACGTGGACGAGCTTTCCAGGACTGGACGATTGCGTTACGCTTTGGAGGAGTGTTCTAAGACTTCTGGAATATGTTGTTAAGTTTCATAGTAGAGTAAGCTTTGAATTTTCAAGGAAGATGAAGGGTTATTTTTGTTCCTTATTCTCTGATGGTGGAAATAACATCTGTTTTAGATCAGAGGACTATATTTGTTGTAGACCTTGAACTCAGATCTAATTCAAACCATAGTAGGTGTTAACAGTGAATAGATCTTTAAACCTGGAAGTTACTGGGTTGAGTTATGAAAGTGCTGCCATTTCGGGGCTGTTTTATTACAGTTTTCATAAGATTGATTACAAACTGCGTTATTCGTTCGCGAGTGTAACTCTTTTTCCAGTTGCGTATGATCCATCACCAAGGCGGAGTACAGAAAACAGGTTCTGCCACTTCAGGTTTTGAAATAAAAAAAAAATTAAATGTGTATTTATAAGAAAGCAAAATTAGCAGTGATCATCGAAGTCATAAAAACACTGAAAAGTGCTTTAAACTTCTATTAAGGTAAAAGAAAAAAGTAGCAAATCGAAATTTGTATATGTACTACTTTCATGTGCTATTTGATTTGGAACAATTCCGTATTATATGGGGCGGGGGTGACTCAGTCGGTAGCGCGCCAGGCTCGTAATCTGTAGTTCCCAGGTTCGAGTCCTAGCTGGGTCAGCGTTGAGATTTATCTCCGCAAAATTCCGCACCCTGCCCACGGTCAGTAGGGGACACCGATGGGCTTGGAAAGGCCGCCGTCCGCGGATGGGACGTTACGCCGTGGCCCCGTGTGCGGGAGAGCCATACCCTGTGCACGTTAAAGAACACGCTGGATGGCATTGACGGGAGTTTACCATCTGTCTCCCAACAGCTGTTCCAGTGGGTCCCCTCCCCCAATCTTCTCTGAGCCTTCGAGGTCCATGTGACCTGGCCATTTAGCCCATGGTGTGCAAAAAAGGTGCCGCTCAGAGGTAAAACAACCCAACCCGTATTATGTCATTTTTAACTCGTACATTATTTTGTAACTTCTTAAATATTCTTTTTATGAAAAATGAGACTAGATATTCTAAAGATCTCAAATCTAATTAAATCTCGATTTCCAGCAATTTGTTTTTTTTCTATTTAAAGCATTGAGCTTGTTTTACAAAAGAAAATTATTCAATATTGGCGAAAATTAACAACTATTATGCGAACTGCTAAAAATACTCTTGCACGTTAGAAACGTTTAACTATTATTTGATTTCGGTTTTAACTTATTTTTATTAACGTTTCAAAGCAACTATTTAACTTATTGTTACTGTTAATTAAATCATTTTAAGTAATTCTCTAAATATCGAACGAATGTTATTGAAAATCGAGATGGAAATGGATATGACAGATCTTAAAATTTTAAATCTGCAGAGAAATTCACGCGAACATCTCTAAACACAATTCCTTTCGTTTGCAGAGTTTCTCAGTCTATCGAAATGAGGCAGCTGTCATCATTAGTTGATGATAAAAGTACACGAGACGAACTTCGTCGAAATCCGTCACTAAATATTTCAAACGTTCTACGAAAGTATCGTTTTGGAAGAATGCAAATGTTTCAGTCGATGCAGCCAATCAGAGTTTAACGAATTGCTGGAAAGACTGATATGGTTGGGTTGTTTTACCTCGGAGCGCCACTTTTTTGCACACCATGGGCTAAATGGGCAGGTCACGAGGACCCCAAAGAAGGTTGGGGGAGGGGACCCACTGGAATAGCTGTTGGGTGACAGGTTGTAACCTCCTGTCAAGGCCATCCAGCGTGTTCTTTAACGTGTACAGGGCCACGGTTTAACGTCCTGTCCGACGGGCGGCGGCCTTTCCAAGCCCATCGGTGTCACCTACTGACCGAGGGCAGTGCGGGGAATTTTGCTGAAATCTCAACACTGAACCAGCTGGGACTCGAACGTGGGAACTGCAGATTACGAGCCTGGCGCGCTACAGACTGAGCCACCCCAAACCCACTGATATGGTATCAAAATTCCAGTGGACAGATAAGCCCCTCCATACAAGGGTTGTATTACCTCTGAGCTGCACTTTTGGGTACACCATGGGAGATAAATCTCAACACTGGTCCAGGTGAGGCTCGAACCGGAGAACTACAGATTACAAACTTGACGCGCTGTAATTGTCCGCAAAATTCCCCGCCTGCCCACGGTCAGTAGGGGACACCGATGGGCTTGGAAAGGCCGCCGTCCGTCGGATGGGACGTTAAGCCGTGGCTTCGTGTGCTGGAGAGTCATACCATGTGCACGTTAAAGAACACGCTGGATAGCCTTGAAGGGAGGCTACCATCTGTCTCCCACAGCTGTTCCAGTGGGTCCCCTCCCCAACCTTCTCTGAACCTTCGGGGTCCATGTGACTTGGCCATTTAGTTCATAGTGTGCAAAAAAGTGCCGCTCAGAGGTAAAACAATCCAATCCAACGTCTTTTTAAAATTGTTTAAAGGACCAACACAGCGTAAGTCCCTGAATGTTTAGAGAGAGCATAAATGGGACTAAAGACGAAAATGTAGATGAGATTCCACGATTAGAAGCAAAAATGCCTTGGAGAAAACCAAAGAAAGCATCCAGATTTTTCACACATCAGTGTAACAGTTGAGGTAGAAAGTTGTAATAAACATTATTATAAATACGAACGTGTTCAGTTTTTGCGAAACATTTTGAAATTTTTATCATGGTACTATTTTTGAATGGTTTGAAAGTTTAAGGAATTTTTTATTTGAGGGGGGGATTTGAAATTTTTCTTGGTGCATTACTTTTTTGGAGGGTTGATAGTTTTACTTATGGTGCAATTTTTTTGTGGAAGGGGGGAGGGGTTGGAAGTTGACGCTTTAGAGAGAATTTTGGATTTTCGAAATATTTGTTTAATTTTACTTTCTTACACTGAAAAAATATTCAGAAAATAATGCATCGGAGGGAATGCTAAAAATAAATTTGAAGATTGTTTTAGGGATTACATAACTTCAAAAAGCAATTTTTCACCATGGCATGTGTATGTAGAAGTCTTTCGAAATGTAAGGCCTGAACAGCATGAGATTAAAAAAAGCTGCAAAAAATTAAAAAAACGCCTTTTTTTTGCTAGCTTGAAAGAATTCAGTCTAGAAAAGTCTGATCTAAAACCATTCAGTAGATTTTACTTTGGAAAAACTTCTAATAGTCGTCGCCTTTGACAAACTGCCTCTTCTTAATATGTATTATATCCACATACATTTTTAAAAAAATCTAAATTCGTATCATGTATAACAAAACTGGTTTCGATTTTCCTGATAATGTGAAATCGAGTAAATCAAGTTCCATGTAAATCGAAGGATGGGTTTATCTATATGTCTGTGTGTGTGTGTCTGTGGCAGCCATAACTCATCGGGAAATCAACGTATACGCTTCAAATTTTCAGAGAATGTTTTGGTTTGTGGTCCGGATTGCATTGCCAAATTTCAGGTCGAAAGTCCAAAACGGGGAGTGGCTAGAAGCAAAAAATATTTACCGCGCTACATTCCGGAAACGATAATCGCTGTCAAATCTATTGTTGCCATTTACTGCTCCCTAACTCTGAGTTAAAATAGCATTTAAATCTGCTGCCGTTGCCAGATTCCCCATATTTCCAGAGGCATTATTTAGGCGTTCCATTTCATTTAGGGACTTGATTTTTTCTAACCAAACATGGGGTTGGGCAGGAGGAACCCGCCTACGAAATTTGGGACCTTTCAGTGAAGTACGTCGTGAATTACAGAATGCCAAAATCTAACAACTACATCGTTTGTCACGGGCTCTGAGAGCGCGTGCCGAGTTAGCAATGACCTTTGCCACACCGGGAAATTCTTCGTGTTCAAACTGTAATAAAATGTCGGGGGGGGGGGATACTAAATAACCTTTAGTGCAGGAAGTAGAATATGCAGATCAAAAGTGACACACGACCTGTCACAATTTCTGTAGAAACGAAGCCATGGGCCAAGTGAGAACCCGATTTTTAAACCAATCACCGGACCACACGGGGGACAATTTGGACCGTGCGAACGAATATAACGGGAGCCATAGAGCAGCAAAATCTGTAGTAACTGAAATAAAATCTCGATAACTTACGCAGAAACTAAGCCACGGGGTATGAGGAGTGCTCGCTGACGTCAACAACGATCCGGGCAAATTTCTTCCTGTTGAAAATCCGTTCTAAAGTGTCGGGGGGGGGGGGGGGTCTTATAAAATTTACCTTTAATGCAGCGAAAATAAGAATAGACAGACTATAAATGACACTCGGGCACCGTCGGGTATGTTCAGCTAGTATACTAATAAAACAAAAAATTCTGTTTTAGTAAATCTCTTAGAAAGAATTACACATTTTTCAACTCTGTTAACTATAAAAAGAAAATAGTAAGGCCATATGCCCCGGAGATGCCCTTCTCGAGACCATATTTAATCTATCCGTGGCGGATGCGATTACTACTCTCGAGTTAGGATAACTTTTAGAGCCCAGAAGTGATTTCCTTCCTGCAACAGGAAGAGAATCGGCAGCCCCATCCTTCATCCGAGGTCAGAGTTGTTGCCTAGAGACCCATTGTTTTTCTTTGCATCTAACTGAGCACTAATTCTTAGAGGTTCATTAATCGTCACTTAGTATCACGCTTCCGTAATCGCTACTTCATGCTCTTTAAGAAATAGTGTTGAGAATTTTAGACTCTCACGATCAATGTGTATCAAAAGAAATACTTTATATTTATTAACGAAATGTTACAATTTAAGCACAAAAATGTGACGTGCAGAATTAGAGATGGATTTACATCTAGGCAGGTCTAATCCTAAAGGCTCTGGAGCGGGGGTGGCTCAGTCGGTAGCGCGCCAGGCTCGTAATCTGTAGTTCCCAGTTCGAGTCCCAGCTGGGTCAGCGTTGAGATTTATCTCCGCAAAATTCCCCGCCCTGCCAACGGTCAGTAGGGGACACCGATGGGCTTGGAAAGGCCGCCGTCCGTCGGATGGGACGTTAAGCCGTGGCTCCGTGTGCGGGAGAGCCATACCCTGTGCACGTTAAAGAACACGCTGGATGGCCTTGACGGGAGGCTACCATCTGTCTCCCAACAGCTGTTCCAGTGGGTCCCCAACCTTCTCTGAGCCATCGGGGTCCATGTGACCTGGCCATTTAGCCCATGGTGTGTAAAAATGTGCCGCTCAGAGGTAAAACAACCCAACCCACGGGCAAACATTACTGCATTATTCATTTCTGACACGAGTAAAAAGAAACTTCTTAAGATAATGAAATCAGTGATGATAATCATTTTAAAAAAGTTTAAAAGTCACAAATTAAAAAATTGTGTGAACGATGCGATATTATTGCTGACAAAACACAAAGCGTTGCGTACAAAACTGGAATTAAATCTGGAATCGATCCTTAGTAAATACACAGATTACCTGTAGAGATAGGCTTCAAACATAAGTTAAAAACTTCCGAAAAAAATTCATTGCCGACACGGCGGGAATCGAACCCGCAACTCTCCAGATTCATGCCAGAGCGCGCTATTAAAAAAATTTATCGCCGAAACGGCGGGAATCGAACCCGCAACTCGAGCCAGGGGGGCGGGAGTTGGGGGTGGCTCCGTCGGTAGCACGCTAGGCTCGTAATCTGCAGTTCCCAGATTCGAGTCCCCACCTGGGTCGGCGTTGAGATTTATCTCCGCAAAATTCCCCGCCCTGCCCACGGTCAGTAGGGGAACCGAAGGGCTTGAAAAGACCGCCGTCTGTCAGATGGGACGTTAAGCCGTGGCCCCGTGTGCGGGAGAGCCATACCCTGTGCATGTTAAAGAACACGCTGGATGGCATTGACGGGAGTCTACCATCTGTCTCCCAACAGCTGTTCCAGTGGGTTCCCTCCCCCAACCTTCTCTGAGTCTTCGGGGTCCTTATGACCTGGCCATTTAGCCCATTGTTTGCAAAAAAGTGCCGTTCAGAGGTAAAACAACCCAACAACTCTGAGCCAGTTTGTGGTTGCGAAGAGAACTTTTGTGATCGGTGCAGACTCCATATGTTCTTTCCTTAAATCATTATTTCATTTAAGAATGTGATTTTGTGTACCACCAGATGGCAGCATGTCCCACTGTTGTCTCCGATTATCACAATCACATCCGGTTGATTTTTTTACTACATTAGAAGATACAATACTGGTGCGAGGAGCCCATTTTTGCTAAGAGGAAGAAATGTTTTTAGCTAAGCCGTTGTTTTTTCTGAACGCCGAGGAAGAACAGCATTTTTTAACTGCTTTTAAATTTCTTCTAAACTGCAAGACTGAGGCGTTTTTCAACCTCATTTTTTTCTCTGAAACAACTTTCAACGGCATTTTTTTTTCGAAGGACTGAGCCATTTTTGACCACTTTTTTTTTTCGCTTTCTAAACGACGAGGAAGGACCGATGAATTCTTTATCATCTTTCTGAATGACAAAGACTGAGGCATTGTTAATAACATTTTTTTTTTCTAAATGACGAGAAAGGACAGGCGTTTTTAACCTTTTTTTTATTTTCTGAAGGTAAGACATTTTTAACAGCATTTTTTTTCTTTCAGAACGATGAGAAAGGACACGCATTTTTATCATCTTTCTGAATGACTAGGACAGGCATTTTTTTAATCGCATTTTCCTAAATAACAAAGAATGACAAGCATTTTTTTAACATTTTTTAAAAAAAATTTCTGAAGGAAAATTTAAATTTTTTACCGCATATTTTCCTTTCTGAACCTCCCCGTCCTGCCCACGGTCAGTAGGAGACACCGCTGAGCTAGGAAAGGCCGCCGTCCATCGGATGGTACGTTAAGCCGTGGCCCCTTGTGCGAGAGAGCCATACCCTGTGCACGTTAAAGAGCACGCCGGTTGGCCTTGAGGCTACCATCTGTCTCCCAACAGCTGTTCCAGTGAGTCCCCTCCCAACTTTCTCTGAACCTTCGGGGTCTTTGCGACCTGCCCATTTAGCCCATCGTGTGCAAAAATTCCACCAATTCCTTCTGAACGACGTGGGAGGGTCGAGGCATATTGGAACAACATTCGCTTTCTCCTACTAAACAACGAGAAACATTTTCGAATTCTGGGTTCGAAAGCTCAAAACTTCAGAGTTCGTCCATAAGTTCAGTTTTTAACCCGACTCATGTCAGCCATCAATTATGCAATAACGTTTGCTCATGTTTCTACACATCTTATCAAATACGAGACTTGATCCGCATTAACATCAATTTCTTTATCACCTGGGGGCGGGGGTGGCTCAGTCGGTAGCGCGCCAGGCTCGTAATCTGTAGTTCCCAGGTTCGAGTCCCAGCTGGGTCAGCGTTGAGATTTATCTCCGCAAAATTCCCCGCCCTGCCCACGGTCAGTAGGGGACACCGATGGGCTTGGAAAGGCCGCAGTCCGTCGGATGGGACGTTAAGCCGTGGCCCCGTGTATGGGAGAGCCATACCCTGTGCACGTTAAAGAACACACTGGATGGCCTTGACGGGAGGCTACCATCTGTCTCCCAACAGCTGTTCCAGTGGGTCCCCTCCCCCAACCTTCTCTGAGCCTTCGGGGTCCATGTGACCTGGCCATTTAGCCCATGGTGTGCAAAAAAGTGCCGCTCAGAGGTAAAACAACCCAACCCAACTTTATCACCTATTCGCGTTAAGTTTAATCTTTTATCTCAGCCGAGAGCTAATTTTATTTATCCGAGAGCTTTGAAATGCGTATATCCGCATCCGCGCATGGCTCTAGTTATAACCACTGCTTGAGAACTTCAAAAACATTTTTTTTTAAGTAGTCCTCGGACCACCCCCAACCGATATATGGTTTCATATGGTTCAGTCCACAAGACTGAACCATATGAAACCGTGACGGGGGTGGTTCAGCTAGTAGTGGGCCAGGCTCGTAATCTGCAGTTCACCGGTTCGAGTCCCGCTTGGGCCCGCGTCGAGATTTATTTCCACAAAATTCCCTGCCTTCAGTCACTAGGGGACCCCGATGGGCTAAGAAAGGACGCCATCCGTCAGATGGGATGTAAAACCGTGGCGCTGTGTGCGGGAGAGCCATACCTTGTGCACCTTAAAGAACACGCTGAATGGCCTTGACGGGAGGCAAGAGTCTCCCATGAGCTGTCCAGTGGGTCCCCTTTCCCTCGGGATCCTTCTAACCTGGCCATTTAGTCAATTGTGTGTAAAATAAAAATGCTGTTCATAGGTAACCCAACCCCTATCAAACCCTTCCAAGTTTCTGGTGCGACACAGAAGAATTGGCTCATATATAGACTTTGGATTGTTTTACCTCTCAGCGGCACTTTTTTGCACACCATGGGCTAAATGGCCAGGTCACACGGACCCCGAAGGCTCAGAGAAGGTTGGGGGAGGGGACCCACTGGAACAGCTGTTGGGAGACAGATGGTAGCCTCCCGTCAAGGCCATCCAGTGTGTTCTTTAACGTGCACAGGGTATGGCTCTTCCGCACACGGGGCCACGGCTTAACGTCCCATCCGACGGACGGCGGCCTTTCCAAGCCCATCGGTGTCCCCTACTGACCGTGGGCAGGGCGGGGAATTTTGCGGAGATAAATTCTCAACGCTGACACAGCTGGGACTCGAACCTGGGAACTACAGATTAGGCTCATATATAGACACATTAATAGAATATATATGAATAACGAATTTTTATAATACACACGAACACAAAGTTTCAAAAAATAGATTGTTTTATTGAAATTCTAATTTATTTACATATCTTGATCTGTGCGTTACAACATAATTAACTTTACTTCATTTCCCCTTTTGGTATAAAGCCTACATTGCAAGGGATTCTCGCACCTTCCCGCAAAAGCTCTACGATGCGTTTCGAGTACTCTACAACTCTATTAATATCTCTGCACGAGAATCGGCCAAAAAGCTGCCATCTTTGGTTCCAAATGCAAAATCGCTGACGTACTTCTTTTAGGGCTGATCTTCAAGAACGCGTCTTCTTCTTCTTCTGTATTTCCCTATTTTGGTGCATCGGGTGGCCTTTGAACCGTCCCCATGAAGAGGATGACGTTGGAAAGATTGTCCCTGATGAGGAAAAGGAAAGGGTGATCTGCTCTGAACCCAACAGGACCGAGACGACCATTTCGCGTGAGAATTCCCCCCGTCGCCGCAGCGGCTTCAGTGCCTTGTTCATTAACATCAATGAACGACTTGTGATGGACAGCATCCATTGCGAAATCTCGGCTTCCCGTGAATCCTGATAAATCTACTCGTCTGGGATCGAACAACGACCTCAGACCCATCTTGCCAAGAACAGATGCAAGTTCAAAACTGTCTTCCATGTTGAATTTAGGAAGAGAGACGTGGACTTCTCGTGACGTCATGTCATCTATCAGATCGGTGAGTCTCTGAGCTGTTAAAAGCCGTAACAAAATGCCCAGTCCGAAGTATTTGTTTTTGGGTAGCAGGATAACCATGCTGAGGTCATTCCTGGCGTAGGGAAGTTCCACCGCCCTGCACTGGAGCTCTTCGCTTGTCGCATAGAGCAACTGTCCCTTCATGCTCATCATTTGAGCGAACATTTTTCTTCGTGAAGACAACGTGAAGTAGCCTTTTCGGGTTTTCAAAGGGTCAAACTCTTCCAACCACGACTCTTTGAAGTAAACAGCGTTGGCCACCACCATCCTGGTCAAGGCGCTGATTCCACCAGCTGGGACGAGATCTTTTATTCTTTGCTCTGTCTGTTCTTCTACCCATGCGTTGATTGCCTCTCTCGCCTCTTCAGATTCATTCTCGAAATTCAGAAATGCGATTTCTGATTCGATCACTTCGCGCATACAATCTATAAAAGAAGTCCCCTCTTGAAAGTAGATCCTGTTTGCCATACGGAAACTAGGCTCGCCGTCTGTTGATGTGGGCCTCATGTTTCTATAAGCACTCCAAGCGGTCGCCTTGTCTGTATTGCCGAGTCCAAGCACAGTTTTCATCTCGCGCTCTGTGACCCCGTTTGCGCCCATGTAGGTCACCATCAACGCTGACCACACACTGAAAGGACTGAAGAATATGCCTGAAGTGTTGGCGTTACTAATCTGGTCGTTGTTTATCTCTCTAAGCATTTGAATACTGAAACTGATCGAGCCATCTACCAGTGTGTTGACCGCTTCATTTACCGCAGATTGGTCTGCTGGTCTGTCATTGGGAGACAGACACTGACCGCAGACGTAAGTCACCCAGCACAGCAAGTACAAGACGAAGATGGAATTAGCGGGCATTTTGTTATCTGGAAAAGAGATGAAACACATAAGATAAAGTTTATTAGTTACACGAATATGGAAATACACTGCTGTTTCAAAAGTTAAGCAGAAAAATGCAAAAATGAACATATCTTGTGCGATAATTGACAATAAATAATCATAGTCAGATTCCTTTTACAGTAAAAGACGACTCTGATTTGAAATCTGCAGACGAAATTTGCATTAAACACAGTTGCGCATGTGTAACAGGAATCAAGGAACCTGAGAGACAAAAATGCAACTTCGGTATCTCTGGAACAGGGTTGGGTTGTTTTACCTCTGACCGGCACTTTTTTGCTCACCATGGGCTAAATGGCCAGGTCACATGGACCACGAAGGCTCAGAGAAGGTTGGGGAAGGGAACCCACTGGAACAGCTGTTAGGAGACAGATGGTAGCCTCCCGTCAAGGCCATCCAGTGTGTTCTTTAACGTGCACAGGGTATGGCTCTCCCGCACGCGGATCCACGGCTTAACGTCCCATCCGACGGACGGCGGACTTTCCAAGCCCATCGGTGTCCCCTACTGACCGTGGGCAGGGCGGGGAGTTTTGCGGAGATAAATCTCAACGCTAACCCAGCTGGGACTCGAACCTGGGAACTGCAGATTACGAGCCTAGTGCGCTACCGACTGAGCCACCCCCGCCCCCAGTCAGTAAGGGACACAGACGGGCTCAGCCGCCGTCCATCTTATGGGACATAAAGCCGTGGCTCCGTGGGTGGACAGCCATACCCTGTGCACGTTAATGAACACGCTGGGTGGACTTGACGGGACACCACTACGGGTCACTCTCCAGCCTTCTCCGTGCCCTCGCAGACCTTGTGACCTGCGCATTGTGTGCAAAAAAAGTACCGCTCAGATCTAAAACAACCGAAAATTGATGATATATGTAAACAAAAATGGTTACACAAACTTTTTCTATTCAGCTGGCGGATAATCCTAATCAGAGGCCATCGCAGGTACCTTACTTAGCTAGTTGGGCATTGTCAAGCCTAAACTGAAGTAATGTGTCTCAGGCAGGCCATACGGCTCTTAAAAAAGTCCACTTGAAAAGGTGGTGCCTGAAATTCCTACCAGCATCGGTGACTTCAGCCTTTAGCGGAGGGGGAACAGGTCTTTGCCCCATGCCTGCGATCAGGGGGCTGTTCGATATTGTTGGCCCTACCTATCTCAATAAACCTAGTTTCTTTAAAAAACCTACTAATCATTTTCTCTCTGCAGGAACGTGGAACATGAGGACATTACACAGAGATTATTCTCTTGATGTCCTCATGCAGGAATTTCAGCGCTATAACCTAGATATTCTAGGCTTGCAAGAGACCAGATGGACAGGTAAAGGTGAGTGGTGGACTTTTTTAAGAAATTTATAGTTAAAACTAACTATAAATTTCTCTTTACAGGGAGGGAGGATGGAAAGCACCACCAAGGCGTGGGTCTGCTGCTCAGCAGACATGCTAGTGATGCTCTTCTAGGATATGAGTGCATTAATGAAAGGTTTCTTACAAAAAAATTTCAGACAAGCGTTAAAGACTTGAATGTTATCTGCTGTTATGTCCCCACTGAGGATGCCGATGAGGATGAGAAGGATAGGTTTTACGGACAACTTCAGGATATTTTGAATTCTGTCAAGAAAGGAGATATTACCCTTGTTCTTGGTGACTTCAATGCCAAAGTTGGTACCGACTCTGACCTTTGGGGAGGAGTAATAGGCCCTTTTGGTATTGGTAGCTGCAATGGCAATGGGTAACGTCTTCTACAGGTAAGTAAACTCAATGGATTCAGAATAACTAACACTTATTACAAACACCGCGACATACATAAATATATATGGGTTTCACCCGATAGGCTGCATAAGAATATGGTTGATTATATATTAATTAACAGCAAATGGACTAGTTCTGTTAGGAATACCAGGGCATATAAGGGAGCTGAAATTGGATCTGACCATTATCTTGTTAAAAGTGTGTTGCAACTTAAATTTCAAAAGTGTTGTGCTAGGGTTAAAAACTTTACTTTTAATACTGAAGCACTGAAAGACCCAGTTATAGCCAAAGCTTACCATGATAGGTTACTTAGTCATTATGACAGTCATGGTTTGCTTACTACTGAAGTTGAGGAAGAATGGGATCATTTTAAACAGGCTTTTTTGGACACTAAAAGTACTCTCTTAGGAAAAAAGGAGCATAGGAGGCAGAATTATTTGAGTGATAAGGCACTTGAGCTCATTTCAGAAAGAAAGAACTTCAGGAATGTCCTTAATCAATACCCTACTAGTCCTAATAGAAAGGATTACAGAGAGCTTAATAAACGTGTAAAGGATCAGTTGGCTACTGATAAGAATCTTTGGCTTGATGGTTTGGCTGACAAAGCTGAGGAAGCAGTTAGACAGCACAACAGCAGAGAGCTGTACCAGATAGTTAATGTTTTGTGTGGTAGAAAACGAACAGGTATACAGGGATTGAAGGATAAACAAGGCAAGGTTATAGAAGGTGAGGAATCTGTCATGGCTAGGTGGGCTGAGCATTTCAGTGATGTTCTAAACAATGTAGTTAGTTCTACTCCCATTGTTTGCAATGATGATAGATGCATTGGTGGCTTTAATGTTGGTCCTATAACACAATCTGAAGTTATTTTGGCTATTTCTAAACTTAAACTTCATAAATCCCCAGGGGTAGATGAAATTACTGCGGAAATGCTTAGAGCTGGGAATGTTTCGGTTACCACTTGGATGATTGAAATTCTGAATATCTTTTATGATAAAGACATGGTTCCTAAGGATTTTACCAGAGCTATTGTTATCCCTATTTTCAAAAAAGGTGATCGCAGTTCTTGTGATAACTATAGGGGTATCAGCCTACTCTCTGTTCCAGGTAAAGTTCTTTCCATGATTGTGCTTAATAGAATTAAGAATCTGGTTGACAGTCAATTGCGTGATGAGCAATGTGGATTCAGAAGTGGTAGGGGATGTGTCGATCAGATATTTTCACTTAGGCAGATTCTTGAGAAATGTTTAGAGTTTCAGAAACCTTTGGTTGCTAGCTTTGTTGATTTCAAAAAGGCTTTTGACATTGTTGATCGTCATAATTTGCGGTTGATTGTGAGATCATATGGTATACCAGAGAAGTAAGTTAACCTAATGAAAGCTCTCTATAATAACACTGAGTCGTGTGTGAGAGTTGGTAAGGCTTGTAGCAATTGGTTTAGCATTACTTCTGGTGTTCGACAAGGGTGCATTTTGTCTCCTTTTCTCTTTAGTTTGGTTGTTGATTATGTTATGCGAAATTCACTTCAAGGGAAAGATTTTGGACTTAAATGGACTGGAGATACGAAAATTTCTGATTTAGATTATGCTGATGATTTAGCCCTTTTGGCAAATGATGTTGATGAGATGAACTCTTTCATTCGAGCTGTTGATGAGACTGGTAGTAGAGTAGGTTTGGTTATAAACAGAGAGAAAACTAAAGTGATGAAAATTGGTCAGGCAGATTGTGATTCAGTTCATCTGAGTGGTTGTAGTCTTGAGCAGGTGTCACAGTTTAATTATCTTGGGAGCTATGTAGCAGATAATGGTGATGTGCGGCATGAGATTAACAGACGAATAGGGATTGCTGCCGGGACTTTTAAGAACCTATGGAGAGTGTGGAGAAATAGGCGTATACACCTAAAGACTAAAATTAGGCTGTATAATAGTTTGGTTCTTTCTAGGGTTAGTTATGGTAGTGAAACTTGGACGCTGTGTAAACAAGATAACAGGAAACTAGATGCTTTTGATTCCAGATGCTTACGTAGTATCTTGGGCATTAAGTGGTTCAACTTTGTAACTAATGATGAGGTTAGGCAAAGGAGTTTGCAACCTCCTTTAAGCAGCATATTGTGCAGAGAGAGACTCCGTTGGTTTGGCCATGTTGCCCGTATGAATAATTATAGATTGGCGAATAGGGTTATGAACAGTGTGCCTAAAGGCCTCAGAAAGAAGGGGAGACCTAGGATGCGGTGGGCAGACAATGTCAAACAGGACTTGTTAGAATTGGTGTGCATTGGCCAGATGCAGCATTTGTATCTCAGGAATTTGTGCTTGGGGAACTAAACCACACGGTCTGGTTGGACCTCCCTAGGACTCCTGCACGCTCTGGTTAGACCTCCGTAGCCCATGGCTGCTTGAGGAGGAAGATGAAGAGCTCCAATATGGCTTATATCTCGAAGTCTAAAATAGTGCCTTATTGCCAATAACAAAGTTAAAACACATAAACCCCCAAATGGGCCACAAGGGCAAAACAAATCTGCTATAAAAAGCACAACTAAAAGTTAGACATGCGAGTGTCAAACACCATTATCTTAAGACGCTTGAATTGGTTTAAAACCAATGGATCATAATCAATCAAAGATCTAATTATATCATAAGGATTAGGGGGTGGCTCAGTCGGTAGTGCGCCAGGCTCATAATCTGTAGTTCCCAGGTTCGAGTCCCAGCTGGGTCAACGTTGAGATTTATATCTTCGCAAAATTCCCCGCCCTGCCCACGGTCAGTAGGGGACACCGATGGACTTGGTAAAGGCCGCCGTCCGTCGGATGGGACGTTAAGCCGTGGACCGTGTGCGGGAGAGACTATAGCCTGTGCACCTTATAAGAACACGCTGGATGGCCTTGACGGGAGGCTACCATGTGTCTCCTAACAGCTGTTCCAGTGGGTCCCCTCCCCCAACCTTCTCTGAGCCTTCGGGGTCCATGTGACCTGGCCATTTAGCCGATGGTGTGCAAAAAAGTGCCGCTCAGAGGAAAACAACCCAACCCAACAACATAAGGATTACCTCCCCACTGCATCGAAAAAAGTCTGCGCGCTTCCCAACCCAACCTGACAGCAATAATCCACCCATTTTTCTATGTGTGTATATGTGGTCAGTGCTGTGGGTTGAGTTGTAACCCACAGCACTGACCACATATACACACATATGTGAATGGTCTTATTTTTGACAAACCAGGGAGCGCTGACCACAGATCTGAGGATTTTATTTTGGAAGCTCTGAAGCCTCCAGATATTGGTGTTGGGAGTATTGCCCCGCACTGGTGAGACATGTGTCAGGGCTGTCTTTAAGTATGAAACGAATATTGTGGAAAAATAAAGATTTAGAGTGCTTTGATTGACATCATCTATATTTCTAGTGACATTTTTTTTTATAAACTAGAAGAACGTATTCGTCTCTGGGGTATATGGGAACCTCGTTTTCAAAGAGAATGAAGTTTTTCATCTATCGACTTTTGCGCTCTTTAATATTCTTAATCTGAACTAATGGATGTTTTTGAAAATTCCAAATAACAATATTTTACTGGAAGGTATACGACATAAAAAGTATTTGTCTATTATTCCATAAAATTAAAAAAAGTTGCTTCTCTCAAACCCATTGAGAAAAATGGGTAGATTATTGCTGTCAGGTTGGGTTGGGTTGTTTTACTTCTGAGCTGCACTTTTTTGCACACCATGGGCTAAATGGCCAGGTCACATGGGGGGCGGGGGTGGCTCAGTCGGTAGCGCGCCAGGCTCGTAATCTGTAGTTCCCAGGTTCGAGTCCCAGCTGGGTCAGCGTTGAGATTTATCTCCGCAAAATTCCCCGCCCTGCCCACGGTCAGTAGGGGACACCGATGGGCTTGGAAAGGCCGCCGTCCGTCGGATGGGACGTTAAGCCGTGGCCCGTGTGCGGGAGAGCCATATCCTGTGCACGTTAAAGAACACGCTGGATGGCCTTGACGGGAGGCTACCATCTGTCTCCCAACAGCTGTTCCAGTGGGTCCCCTCCCTCAACCTTCTCTGAGCCTTCGGGGTCCATGTGACCTGGCCATTTAGCCCATGGTGTGCAAAAAAGTGCCGCTCAGAGGTAAAACAACCCAACACAACCCAGGTCACATGGACCCCGAAGGCTCAGAGAAGGTTGGGGGAGGGGACCCACTGGAACAGCTGTTGGGAGACAGATGGTAGCCTCCCGTCAAGGCCATCCAGCGTGTTCTTTAACGTGCACAGGGTATGGCTCTCCCGCACACGGGGCCACGGTTTAACGTCCCATCCGACGGACGGCGGCGTTTCCAAGCCCATCGGTGTCCCCTACTGACCGTGGGCAGGGCGGGGAATTTTGCGGAGATAAATCTCAACGCTGACCCAGCTAGGACTCGAACCTGGGAACTACAGATTACGAGCCTGGCGCGCTATCGACTGAGCCACCCTCGCCCCATTTCTGTCAGGGCAATATCTCTTGACACTTTACCCCCGAGGGGCGAGTGGTAGTTCAGTCGATAGCGCGCCAGGCTCGTACTCTGCAGTTCCCAGGTTTGACGCCGTCCGTCGTATGAGATGTTTGGCCGTGGTCCCTTCTGTAGGGGGGCGGTGGGGGGCTCAGTCGGTAGCGCGCCAGGCTCGTAATCTCTAGTTCCCAGGTTCGAGTCCCAGCTAGGTCAGCGTTGAGATTTATCTCCGCAAAACTCTCAGCCTGTCCTTGGTCAGTAGGATACACCATTGGGCTTGGAAAGCCGCCGTCCGTCGTATGAGAGGTTTGGCCGTGGTCCCTTCTGTAGAGGGGCGGGGGGGGTCTCAGTCGGTAGCGCGCCAGGCTCATAATCTGTAGTTCCCAGGTTCGAGTCCCAGCTGGGTCAGCGTTGAGATTTATCTCCGCAAAATTCCCTGCCCTGCCCACGGTCAATAGGGGACACCGATGGGCTCGGAAAGACCGCCGTCCGTCGGATGGGACGTTAAGCCGTGGCCCCGTGTGCGAGAGAGCCATACCATGTACACGTTAAAGAACACGCTGGATGGTCTTGATGGGAGGCTACCATCTGTCTCCCAACAGCTGTTCCAGTGGGTCCCCTCCCCCAACCTTCTCTGAGCCTACTGGGTCCATGTGACCTGGCCATTTAGCCCATTGTGTGCAAAAAAAGTGTCGCTCAGAGGTAAAACAACCCAACTCAACCCTTCTGTAGGAGAGCCATGTCCTGTGCACGTTAAAGAACATGCTGGATGGGCTTGACGGGAGGATACCATCTGTCTCCCAAGGGCTGTCCAGTGGGTCCCCTCTCCCCGACCTTCACTGAGCCTTCGGGACCCTTGTGACCTGTTCATTTAGCCCATTGTGCGCAAAAATAGTGTCGCTCAGAGGTAAAACAACCCAAACCCACCCTGGGGGTAAGGGAACAACTCATTGTTGTCAATGAAATCATCTAAGTCATATTTTAACTCCAAAAATTTAAACTTCTAGCATAAGTTATTCACAGCTTTTGCAATATTCGTTCAATATTTTGCAGCTCTCAAAAATTTTCACCGTTAGAGGGCGTAATTTAAACTTTTGGCAGATTCTGAAAAGGCCAATCGTAATATTTCACCAATCCAACCCAAAAAGTTTTTTTTTTTAATTTGAAACAATTTATCTTTTCAAAACGAGATAAAAAAAACTTATTTTTAAAGTTAAGGAGCATTTTTCAATATGGCAGTATCAGGTTCGTTTTTGAAATATAGTGCACAGCGCCACCTTCTTTATTTCACCTAGGTTTATTTCATCGCTGAAATTCACTCCGGGAAGTTAACTACGTCATCATTTTTGATGTCATTCTGCTAAAAGACTCTTCCCTTTACGTGACCACAGTTGACCTAACTGAGAGCTTGCCAGTGTTTCAGCAGAAGGACCTTCCGAGTGAGTTCCGAAGGACATCCGGACTACTACGAGTTCTGGCAAAAGCGATGTACAATTATGTGCCTCGCTTTTGGCGCAATGTAGGTTTTGTAAAGCAAAAATGATGTAATACTTGCTCTCGGTGAGGATACCTCTAATGAGTTGGGTTGTTTTACCTCTGAGCGGCACTTTTTTCACACAATGGGGTAAATGACCAGGTCACAAGGACATCTAGGGCTCAGGGTTGGGGAAGGGTACCCACTGGAACTTCTTCTGGGGGGTTCTGGAACTTGGTTCTTTCTAGAGTTAGTTATGGTAGTGAAACTTGGACACTTTGCAAACAAGATAACAGGAAATTAGATGCTTTTGATTCTAGATGCTTACGCAGTATCTTGGGTATTAGATGTTTTAACTTTGTAACTAATGATGAGGTTAGGCAAAGGAGTTTGCAACCTCCTTTAAGCAGCATATTGTGCAGAGAGAGACTCCATTGGTTTGGCCATGTTGCCCGTATGAATAATTATAGATTGGCGAATAGGGTTATGAACAGTGTGCCTAAAGGTCTCAGAAAGAAGGGGAGACCTAGGATGCAGTGGGCAGACAATGTCAAACAGGACCTTGTTAGAATTGGTGTACAGTGGCCAGATGCAGTAGATGTAGCTCAGGACAGACTTGCTTGGAGAACTAAATTGCACGGTCTGGTTGGACCTCCGTAGCCCATGGCTGCTTGAGGATGATGGTGATGATGATTACATTTTCCCCCTCAGTTTTACAGATCTTTAAAAAATTTCTTAAAAAATTACAAGACATGGTTTTGACTCGATTGCCTTTAGTAGAATTTTGAAAGGAGTGTACTTGCCTCCCCTACCCCTCTCCCCTAAATCCGGTGCCTGGATACTACTAGGGGATCTAGTACAGTCACTCAAAACAATATCCGAAGAGTACGGTTGATTACAGAATTGAGAAAAAATATCTGGCAACGATTTTCTTAGAAATTAGTGATCTGACAACCTTCGTGTCACGTGACACGGATATTTTTTTGAGCGACTGTACTATACTATCTATGAATCACACATAATACTCTCAAGTCATATGATATATATGATATGATATATCACTATACTATCTATGAATCACACATAATACTCTCAAGTCATATGATATATATGATATGATATATCACTATACTATCTATGAATCACACATAATACTCTCAAGTCATATGATATATATGATATGATATATCACTATACTATCTATGAATCACACATAATACTCTCAAGTCATATGATATATATGATATGATATATCACTATACTATCTATGAATCACACATAATACTCTCAAGTCATATGATATATACGATATGATATATCACTATACTATCTATGAATCACACATAATACTCTCAAGTCATATGATATATATATGATATGATATATCACTATACTATCTATGAATCACACATAATACTCTCAAGTCATATGATATATATGATATGATATATCACTATACTATCTATGAATCACACATAATACTCTCAAGTCATATGATATATATGATATGATATATCACTATACTATCTATGAATCACACATAATACTCTCAAGTCATATGATATATATGATATGATATATCACTATACTATCTATGAATCACACATAATACTCTCAAGTCATATGATATATATGATATGATATATCACTATACTATCTATGAATCACACATAATACTCTCAAGTCATATGATACTAGATCCGGGCCCCATAGTATGTGAAAGGAAAATCACATTCAAAGCTTACTAGTTTTTTTTTTTCATAAAAATGTTGTTACATATTAATTGTAGATCTCCATTAAATTTTGATTTTAGAAATATTCGTTTAATATGCAAAGAGTTTATATGAAATATTTGACGGCAGATGGCGCTCTTACATTCGTCCAAAATTGATGCAAAATGAAAAACGTTGCTCGAACTTCTAAAATTGTATTTATTTCAGTAAACGATTTGTTCTAGCTTTAAAAGGTAAATTCTTACGAATGTGAACCATAATGTTAAATGTTACAGTTACCAGAATTCTTTGAATAGTAAATAAATATTGCTTAAATATCTACATTTGGGGAATTTTTTTAGATTTTTCGTTTCTTGCGATATTTTGCTGCGAAAGGCCTAATAAAAAATGTTAGAGAGTTTTGAATACAAGTTTTCCACTTGCAAAGCGGGTGGCTCAGTCAGTAGCGCGCCAGGCTCGTAATCTGCAGTTCCCAGGTACGAGTCCCAGCTGGGTCAGCGTTGAGATTTATCTCCGCAAAACTCCCCATCCTGCCTACGGTCAGTAGGGGACACCGATGGACTTGGACAAGACCTCCGTCCGTCGGATGGGACGTTAAGCCGTGTCCCCATGTACGGGAGAGCCATACCCTGTACATGTTAAAGAACACGCTGGCTGGTCTTGACGGGAGGCTACCATCTATCGCCCAACAGCCGTTCCAGTGGATCCTCTCCCCCAACCTTCTCTGAGCTTTCGGGGTCCTTGTGACCTAGCCATTTAGTCCATGGTATGCAAAATAAGTGCCGCTCAGAAGTAAAACAACCCAACCCAACTATATTTACTTGCACTGAAATAACACTTATTTTTCTTTTTATTTGTTTGATGGAATGTGTGTTATTGCAGTGCAGATGAATATAGTTGGGTTAGGTTGTTTTACCTCTGAGCAAATAAAAAGAAAACGTGTTATTCAAATGAAATAAATCGTCTTGGGAACGATTCCGCTTCCTTTGAATAACAAGTATCTTGCAAAAACGCCAAGGTCGGGCGTATGGTACCCGCTGTTTCTGCGTTCAGATTTTATCTCCTACCCTCCCCCCACTCTTGCCCTCGGTGAGAAGAGGGACAGACACCGATGAACCGCTCTCCCTCCTATGAGACGTTATCCGTGACCCTATCTGGATAGCCTTGGAGAGAAACGAACATCCGTCTTCAGCTGTTCAGTGAATTACTCTCCTCTATAGGGCGAAGTTTTGGCTCAGCCAGTAGCACTTCACACTCGTTATCTGCAAATTCCCGTCTTACTACATTCACTCACCACCTTACTACATTCACTCACCATCTTACTACATTCACTCGCCATCTTACTATATTCACTCACTCACCATCTTACTACATTCACTCGCCATCTTACTACATTCACTCACCATCTTACTACATTCACTCGCCATCTTACTATATTCACTCATTCACCATCTTACTACATTCACTCACTCACCATCTTACTACATTCACTCACCATCTTACTATATTCACTCACTCACCATCTTACTACATTCACTAACTCACCATCTTACTACATTCACTCACTCACCATCTTACTACATTCACTCACTCACCATCTTACTACATTCACTCACCATCTTACTACATTCACTCACCATCTTACTACATTCACTCACCATCTTACTACATTCACTCGCCATCTTACTATATTCACTCTCACCATCTTACTACATTCACTCACCATCTTACTACATTCACTCGCCATCTTACTACATTCACTCGCCATCTTACTATATTCACTCACTCACCATCTTACTACATTCACTCGCCATCTTACTATATTCACTCACTCACCATCTTACTACATTCACTCACCATCTTACTACATTCACTCACCACCTTACTACATTCACTCGCCATCTTACTACATTCACTCACTCACCATCTTACTACATTCACTCACCATCTTACTATATTCACTCACTCACCATCTTACTACATTCACTCACCATCTTACTACATTCACTCACCATCTTACTACATTCACTCACCATCTTACTACATTCACTCGCCATCTTACTATATTCACTCTCACCATCTTACTACATTCACTCACCATCTTACTACATTCACTCGCCATCTTACTACATTCACTCGCCATCTTACTATATTCACTCACTCACCATCTTACTACATTCACTCGCCATCTTACTATATTCACTCACTCACCATCTTACTATATTCACTCACTCACCATCTTACTACATTCACTCACCATCTTACTACATTCACTCACCACCTTACTACATTCACTCGCCATCTTACTACATTCACTCACTCACCATCTTACTACATTCACTCACCATCTTACTATATTCACTCACTCACCATCTTACTACATTCACTCGCCATCTTACTTGCCAAGGTTCGAGTCCCATCGAAACCAGCGTTTAGATTTATCTCCACTAACCCCACCCTGCAACCGGTGAGAAAGGAGACATCGATAGGCTTTGTAAAGACCGTCGTCCGTTGAATGGGACGCTAAGACGTGATTCCGTGTGCAAGAGATCCAGTGACTCCTCTCCTTCCAAACCTTCTCTGAGCCCTTGTGCCCCCCGCCCTGCCCACAGTCAGTAGGAAATTATTTTATTTCTCACTATTTGCATCCCCCCTTTACTTATTATTTTTCATAACTATTTTCTTATCGTTTCATTCTGCCTCACTACTATTTACTCACCTATTTTTTGTCACCATTTCTTTTCCCTCCTTCTTTCTATTCTTCTTCTTCTTATTTTTTTTATTACAGGGACAGGGGAGGCTCAGTTGGTAACGTGCCAGGCTCGTCACCTTCAATTATTAGGTTCGGGTCCCAGCTGGGCAAGTGTAGAGATTATTCTCTGCCAAACTCCCCGCCCTGTCTATAGTGAATAGGGCTCACTGCTGGTTTTGAAAAGGCCGCCGTCCATCGGATGGGACGTTAAGCCGTGGTTCCGTGTGTGGTAGAGACACACCCACGCACATTAAAGAACACGCTGGATGGCCTTGACGGGAGGCTGACACCCTTTTCCCAACAGCTGTCCAATGGTTCCCCTCACCCAACCATCCACGACACCACGAGAGCTTCGAACTTGGACATCTGTCCCAAATAACTGATATTTAAGTAGCGAATATCATGTTTTAAAATTAAAACAGCTCTAAATAATTAATAAACAGTATATTGATATAATAACATTAAATAATGGTAGACTTTCGGCACAATTCTTGTACAGAGTGGCAGTAAAAATTAGACCATAATGCTTCCTTTTGGCAATATATCATCGGTACGGTTCAAAATTCGAAAGTTCCATAATAAGAGATATGAATGAACTGACTGATTTGATAATATTAAACTAATTTAGACGAAAGGTCCTCTCCCAGCGGCTCTGCAGCTTTAATGTCAGCGTTCCGATAGGTATCAACCAGCACACAGGGCTCAAAATTCGAATGTTTCAAAATTACAGAATCCAACGAATCAAAGATTTCGATAATACTAAAGTAATCCCCCCCCCCCCCGATAGGGGACCACCTTGACGTGGTGGAGCATCGCTGACCGGTTTAGTGGCCCGGTTGGGCGGTGTCAAGACCTCAACATCAGGTGCTCCCTGGAGCAGTTCAAGGGCCCTGCAGAACGGAGTCGTGCCCTAGTAGGCAAGGGCCTTTTTCAAAGTCTGGGTCCCACTAAGAGTCTCCACCCCGGGTGCCGAGCGAACTTGGATCTACATATTCTTGTTCATGGCTAACCAGGGAACAAAGTAAAGTTAGGTTTCTTCCGGTGGTTAGCTTTCCTTTCATAGACTACTGCCATGTGAGGTTGGGGATGAGATGCATCTATATGGTGCATTCTTGCCCCCGACTCTAGATAGTCACGGCTTTCCGTTAACTTGGTAGTGTCGTCAGATGGAACCGGGGTTAGCCGTGGTTGCCGAACATCTGGCAACAAATAGTACAAGGTGCCATTCATAAGATGTAGCACTGTATCATTCAATCATATTCAAACACCACGGGCTAAATGGCCAGGTCACAAGGACCCCGAAGGCTTAGAGAAGGTTGGGGGAGGGACCCACTGGAACAGCTGTTGGGAGACAGATGGTAGCCTCCCGTCAAGGCCATCCAGCGTGTTCTTGTAACGTGCACGCTATGGCTCTCCCGCACGTGGGGGCACGGATTAACGACCTTTCCAAGCCCATCGGTGTTCCCTACTGACCGTGGGCAAGGGGGGGGGGGGATTTGCGGAGATAAATCTCAACGCTGACACAGCTGGGACTCGAACCTGGAAACTGCAGATTACGAGCCTTGCGCGCTACCGACTGAGCCACCCCCGCCCTCGTAACAGCCTTGATATTGTGAATATATATAATAATATTCTAACAACCATAGTAGCTGCAGTCAGATATTGCAAAGGTTCTAGGAAGGATGCTGACGTGTTTCCCGCTGTACTTTAGTCTCGTATGTGATGCAGGAGTCGGAAGATGGGGTGGGTGAAGGTGGATTTCAGAGTGGGGGGGGGGAGGAAGAGAGAGGAAGAGAGAGAGGAAGAGAGAATATATATAATCTATTCTATTGCCAGTTTGCATCAACCACAAAGTTCGCACTGGATAAACTGCCAATTATCAGAATATTTTTTGTTAGCAGATCTTCTGCTGCTACTATTCATTTTATGTATTTAAGAATTTCTTTTGCTATTTCCTTACCAATTATTAAAATGTATATGATGTAAAATTTATATTATAAATAAACAATGAATAGGGTACAGCATTTTTTTTCCAACTAACAGCGACTATAAGGGGGGGGGGGGCAGAGGGAAATGAAGCTTAGACGGGGCCGCGAGTAAAAATAAAGGTTCAGAAACACTGGGATGATTCCATTTAGTAAAATCGAAAGTTCTTTTGCTAAAATAAGTGTACAGTCGCTCAAAAAAATATCCGAACACTATGGTTCATTTCAGAATTCAGAAAAAATATCTGGCAACGATGTTTTTTAGAAATTAGTGATTTGGCAACCTTCGTGTCACGTGATTACAGAATTCAGGAAAAATATCTGGAGCGTGTACAGCAACTGTACACGCCCCAGTTACCGTTCACAGCAAACTGGAGCATGTGCAGTTACTGCACACGCTCCAGTTTGCTGTGAATGGTAACTGCACACGCTCAATATTTCCGTGAGTGAGCCCACATGATCTAGTATCAAAATAATATGACCACCTACAGTCGCTCAAAAAAGTATCCGAACTCTATGGTTGATTACAGAATTCAGAAATCTGACGATTTTTTTAGAAATTAGTGATCTGGCAACCTTCGTGTCACGTGATTACAGAATTCAGGAAAAATATCTGGAGCGTGTACAGCAACTGTACACGCTCCAGTTACCGTTCACAGCAAACTGGAGCGTGTGCAGTTACTGCACATGCTCCAGTTTGCTATGAACGGTAACTGCACACGCTCAATATTTCCGTGAGTGAGCCCACACGATCTCGTATGAAAATAATATGACCACCTACAGTCACTCAAAAAAGTATCCGAACACTATGGTTGATTACAGAATTCAGAAAAAATATCTCGCAACGATATTTTTTTCAAAAATTAGTGATCTGACAACCTTCGTGTCACGTGACACGAAGGTAGCCAGATCACTAATTTCTGTAATCAACCTGTAATCACTGTAATCAACCATAGTGCTCGGATATTTTTCTGAGCAACTGTACTTAAAAACAATTCCAGAAAGTTGACGATCATCACACGGATAGAGTCCGAAATGCTTCACTTATTTTCCTTTACTGAAAACTTAACATAATGGACAGAACTGATTTTGGAGAGATTTCTTCAATTATGATTGAAAGAATCCCGACGATAATTCCTGCATCGCTTTTAAACTGTCTGCTAACACTTAAAACCACAAAACTTACCTCTTTATGATTTCCACGAGGTAGTGTTGACTCCAAGAATTTCCGTCTCTCGAGCCAGCGCTTTAATTCCTATTGCACCTGATGCTTCAGACACAGACTATAAATACACTCCTCCACACAACGTAACTGCCTCTTTGATTCATGACAACGCATTTTACTCTCTCTTCCTCCCCCCCACTCTGAAATCCACCTCCACCCACCCCATCTTCCGACTCCTGCATCACATACGAGACTAAAGTACAGCGGGAAACACGTCAGCATCCTTCCTAGAACCAGTTTATGACGTCAAAAAAAAATGAAGACTCCTGATTGGCTAGATGTCTGATTGACGTAACTTAAAAGGGCCAATTGTGACGTTGCGATTAAGAAAGAAACACAAGCATATTGTTTCCCCATTAATTCTTTCCTACCCCACTGAAAAGATCGTGCCAAACGCTGTTTAATCTTTCTGCCCTTCGAAAGCTATCATCACAGGAAGTGATTCTACGATTATATCACGATTTTGGGCGTCATTATTGACATTCGGTGTCAGATTCGTCACGAAGTGAAAGAAATTTTTATTTGATCTCTCTTCAGCAGCAAACGTCTCATTCCTGCGAGATAAACTTTGTCCCTAGCCGCTCTTTAAAGAGAGAGAATTATGAGTGTGAATATTTCCCAGAAAAAGGTCCAAAAGGCTTTTAAGGTGTGGATGTTGGTTTATGGATTGTCCCGTCCGTCGATTCTGTTATTTGCTGACGGAGCAACAAAGGTGGGCGTCGTCGATCCGAGTTGGTTCTCTGATGAATGGGACAGGGGAGAGATTTCTCACTTTGTAAACTTTGGCGTTAATAGTTGCAATCCTTTGCAAGGTCAGATAAAAAAATCTTGTTTTTTTTAGTGATTACAGTCAGCAGTTCCAATGGACAATCTGGATTCTAGGTAATGGGCTAACGGAAGTGATTTCAGTCGGGTTGCACTGTGCTGGGTTGTTTTTTCCTCTGAGGGGTTGACACAATGGGCTAAATGCGCAGGTCACAAGGACCCAGGGCCGCCGAGAGAATTTATGGGCCCCTATGAAATATTATGCTCCCCCCCCCCCTGAAAACTTTTTATCTTTACAAATCATTAATAGCAATTATTCTGAACACAATGATGACATTCAGAGGAAAAAAATCCTGTTGCGCAGTCAGGCATGCAAAAACATAGGCCTACACAGTTTGTGTCACATAAAACTTTTTAGCATTTATTTTAGGGAACATATTTTGCAAAGCTCACAGCAAGATTTAGGATTTTTGAGTAAGTTTAATATAGGCTACATGGAGAAAAACTATGCAATTCTGCGAGTCTTCATTTTTAATTGTCAGTACTGAAAAATAGGCAACAGTGTTTGTTAAACTTCACATTAGCATAATAGCAGATTCAACACTAAATGTGCCGACAAGAGACGTTGAAACTGTTATAATTTGTAACACTGAACACACAGACCACAGACGATGTTACTGGAACTTTAAACATGAACAATGTAATATACCTGATCTCACGGATTGAGTTTGGGAGAGTCCAACTGTTGCTACTGCTGCAGGGTTAGGGTGGTTAACAAGGAAAATACAAGCAAATGCTGTAAGTTAACGCTGACAAAATATGTTAAGAAATGGTTCGTTCAACTACTATTAATGAGATATATCATAATCCAACTAGTGTTTCTTTTTAAAAGCATATTATACCATATAATGTTGTTATGGAATTTTATAGGATCGATATATAGCCTAACTAAGAATAATTTTTATAAGAAAAAGTAAAGAGTCACTTAATCTGATGGGCCCTTATTGATGACGGGCCCCTATGCACTAGTCCCCCTTGCCCCCCCCCCTGGCGGCGGCCCTGCAAGGACCCCAAGGGCTCGGAGGAGGTTGGAGTAAGGGAACCACTGGAACAGTTGTTGGGAGACAGATGGTGACCTCCCGTCAAGGACATCCAGTGTGTTCTTTAACGTGTACAGGGTATGGCTCTCCCGCACACGGAGCCACGGCTTAACGTTCCATCCGACGGAGGGGTGACTCAGTTGGTAGCGAGCTAGGCTCGTAATCCGTAGTTTCTAGGTTCGAGTCCCAGCTGGGACTCGAACCTAGAAACTTGGACCAAAGAGGAACTCGAACCTAGAAACTAGAACCAAAGAGGGTTGGGTTTGGGAGATTATCTCCGCAAAATTCCCCGCCCTGCCCACGGTCAGTAGGGGACACCGATGGGCTTGGAAAGGCCGTCGTCCGTCGGATGGGACGTTAAGCCGTGGCCCCGTGTGCGGGAGAGCCATACCCTGTGCACGCTAAAGAACACGCTGGATGGTCGTGACGGGAGGCTACCATCTGTCTCCCAACAGCTGTTCCAGTGGGTCCCCTCCCCCAATCTTCTCTGAGCCTTCGGGGTCCACGTGACCTGGCCATTTAGCCCATGGTGTGCAAAAAAGTGCCGCTCAGAGGTAAAGGAACCCAACCCAAATCCCATCCGACGGACGGTGGTCTTTCCAAGCCCACCCCCTAAAACACTTATCGCTCCGCCATGTGTGAGAATAAGAAAAGTATTTCTCACTCGAACTGCACTAATAAAAATATTTCTGCCTGCCTTTGCCTCCGATTGATTGCATAAGGCTCTTCCGAAAAGCAGCGATGATGTCCTTCCTTTGTATAGGAAATGGAAAACGAATTCCATTGAGAAAGAATTTCCTTCGGGCTATTTGCAGTCGTTATTTAATGCATCGCTTTGCACAATGGGATTGCAAAATGAGATTAGCTTTATATTGAGCAGAAGTGCGCATCATTGTGGCCTGTTGCAGATCCTCCACATTTCGATGTTAGGAAACTTCACTATACTCTATTGACGAGCAGAGCCGGATCTAGGAGGGGGGAAGGAGGTAATAACGGGGGAGGGGGGTAATTATGAAACTTATATTTCATGCATTTTTTCAGAAATTATATCCGAACGCTATGGTTGATTACAGTATTCAGAAAAAATATCTGGAGCGTGTACAGCAACTGTACACGCTCCAGTTACCGTTCACAGCAAACTGGAGCGTGTGCAGTTACTGCACACGCTCCAGTTTGCTGTGAACGGTAACTGCACACGCTCAATATTTCCGTGAGTGAGCCCACACGATCTAGTATCAAAAATAATATGACCACCTACAGTCGCTCAATGTATATACTAGATATACCTAAGAACCAGGGCGTAGCGAAAGACTATGGTTGGGGGGGGGGGCAGGAATCAAAAATTTTCCAACTCGAAATTCAAATTTTGCCAACTGAGTGAACTTACTCTCAGATTTCGTGGGGGGGGGGGTTCACAATTTCCTGCATTTTGCCATTTGACTTCCAATTTTACCAACTAACCGTGATTTGAACCTCCAATTTTGCCAATTAGCCATAATTTCAAGGAAATTATTTACATCTCGTTTGAATTGTAGCAAGTCAGTGTGATTGATTGCAAGTCAAGTCCCTTGATTTGGCCAACTCTCCTTAATTTTACGAAACTAATCCCAATGTTTACATCTATCCTAAATTTGCCAAATCGCTTCAAACTTTTCAAACTCCACAAGATTTTGCGAAGGTTTCTCAATTTTAGTCAACTATCCTGAACTTTACAACCCAATTCCATTATCAACCCGTATTTTCCAAGTGGATTTGAATTTTGCCAACTCCCCTAGATTTTGCCAAGAGTACTTGGTTTTTCCAACTCTCCTTAATTTCACAAAACCAATCCCAATTTTTACAACTCCCCTGTATTTTACCAAGTGGTTTCCAGCTTTGCCAACTTCCCTAGATTTTGCCAAGTTTTCTCGATTTTGTCAACTTTCCTTAATTTCACAAAAACAATCCCAATTTTCACAAATCGCCCGTATTTTACCAAGTGGATTCGAATTTTGCCAACTGCCCTAGATTTTGCCATCTCGCCACAATTTTACAAAGAAAAAAAAAAATCCCAATTTTACATCACACCTGATTTTTGCAAAGCCACTCTGAATTTTGTCAACTCCTCCAAGATTTGTCAACTCTCCTAGATATTGCGAAGTTGCCTCGATTTGTCCAACACGCCATAATTTTACAGATGAAAGATTGCAATTTTTACATCTCACCTGAATTTTGTCAACTTTCCACGATTTCGCCAAGTCACTCCGAATTTTGCCAATTGCCCCTAGATTTTGCCAACTCCCTAAGTTTTGCCAACTCGCCATAATTTTATAGAAAAAATTCCAAATTTTCACATCTCACCTGAATTTTGTCAACTCTCCGCGATTTTGCCAAGTCACTCCGAATTTTGTCAATTGCCCCTAGATTTTGCCAACTCCCTAAGTTTTGCCAACTCTCCTTGATTTTGCCAACTCGCCACAATTTTACAGAAAAATATCCTAATTTTTACATCTCACCTGAATTTTGCCAACTCCCCATGATTTTGCCAAGTCACTCCGAATTTTGTTAAGTCACTCCGAGTTTTGCCAACTCCCCAAGATTTTACCAAGTCACTCCGAATTTTGCCAACTCCCCAAGATTTTGCCAAGTTGTCCCGATTTTGCCAACTCACCTGTATTTTACTAAGTGGCTTCGAATTTTGCCAACTGCTCTAAATTTTGCTCTCTCCATTTTCCAAACAGCCTTAGATTTGCCAAGTTGTCCCGATTTTGACAACTCTGCTTAATTTTCCAAAAAAAAAATTACAAATTTTCACATCTCACCTAGATTTTACGAAGTCGCTTCGAATTTTGCCAACTCCGATTCACTTCGAGTCCCCCCCCCCCATCCAGATAAAGAACTAGAGATATATAACCCATTATTGGGACTTTTCGGGAGTCTGCAATGATTTATATTTTAGTTAAAATGTATCAATAGTGATGGGAAGGGGGTCTGCAGAAGGAATGAGAGTTTGGAAGGAGTATATGATGCCAAAAAGATTATATTATGTCATCACAGCAAAATTCCGTCAGTCCAGCATCGTTATGAAGGTGGCGGATTATTAGATATTCCGGACTGATACACTTAGAAATAGTCCAAGGAACTTGGAAACGTATTTATTTAACACTTTTACTTGTTAGACTTTATTGAAGTATTTGTAAGAACAATAATTTAGGCAGCCCACTCTCTGAGAACAATATTTTATTGTACTCACCAATAGCATAATGAAGTCTTATTCGACAATTAATATTCAATATCCACAATATCCAACACTTTCAACATTTAATGTTCACCTAATACAGTACACAACATATTCATCTTTTAAAAAAACACTTAAAATTGCTGTACAGTCTCTCAAAAAAGTATCCGAACAGTATGGTTGATTACAGAATTCAGAAAAAATATCTGGCAACGATTTACACGAAGGTTGCCAGATCACTAATTTCTAAAAAAAAAACGTTGCCAGATATTTTTTTCTGAATTCTGTAATCAACCATAGTGTTCGGATATTTTTTTAATATATATAATGCGTATGAATATATAATGAAATGAATAGGGAGCGTGTTCAGTTACCGTTCACAGTAAACTGGAGCGGTTGCGGTTAATGTTCACAGCACATTGGATCGTGTGAGCTCACAAAAATCTGGATCGTGTGGGCCCACTCACAAAAATATTGAGCTTGTGCAGTTACTGTTCACAGCAAACTGGAGCGTGTGAAGTAACTGCACACGCTCCAATTTGCTGTGAACGGTAATTGGAGCATGTACAGTTGCTGTACACGCTCCAGATATTTTTTCTGAATTCTGTAATCAACCATAATGTTCGGATATTCTTTTGAGCGTCTGTACCTACACCAAATATCTCAGATATTACAATTAAGTTAATTTTAATGCATTTCTTTAATTTCTCCTATAAGTTTGATTTTTTTTTTAAATATACTATTTGCATTTATATCAGTAACAGAAATTTTATTTTATCTTTTCATGCTGTGAATCAATTTCGTTGATATATTGCGTATTAATTTGTGTCTTGAAATCTTAATTTGTGTCTTGAAATCTTAATTTGTGTATTGAAATCTTAATTTGTGTCTTGAAATCTTAATTTGTGTATTGAAATCTTAATTTGTGTCTTGAATCTTGAAATTTGTGTTGTGAAAATGTGCAAATCGGGGCATTTGCACATTTTGCAAAATGTGCAAATGCCCCGATTTGTGATTTCAAATATCTAGCAACCCTATTACAGTTTAGCATTAGGTCTCCAACTTAAATGTTTGATTTACATATATCTCACACTTATCTTAGAAAGTTAACTAATTCGAATAAAAAACTAATCCACACTTCTGCATAATAAACACCCCCTCCAGCAGCTGCTTGCTACAGAGGTCTGACAGGAGCCTGTCAGTTGATCTGCCACAGTAGAATATCTGTGAGGATGGCAGGACCTCAGCAGAAAAACGACACATCCATCAGTGCAATATCCGGGGCTCGGACCCAGGTCCCTTAGATCAGAAGCCAAGCGTGCTAACCACTCGGCCATACCGAACTCTTATCACTCCTAAAATCACAGAAAACTCCACTTTTATGCCTTCTGAATTCCAGAACCTAATCCAACTTTCTCAGTTTGCAATCCTAACAATGACTAGCGTTGTTCGATTCAGAACCGAAATAAGACTTTTGATAATTATTTCCCGGAATGGCCAAGTTGTATGAATACTTTAAAATGTTGAATATTATATTCTTTCATTTAAGGAAATAGATATAACGCTTCCTAATAGTTTTCATCCATGTACATTTTTAGTACATTTTTTAGATTGAGGCCTTGTCATGTTATATTTAGTGGTCATTAGTTTTAAGATGTATTACATGACAGATGTATTGGTTTGTAATATTCTTTATATGCCAAATATGTCCTCATTTTCATCATAAATACAGTGGACCCCCGATATAACGTGCATGTCGGGCGGGAAACAACACCCGCGTTATAAGGTGAACCGCGTTATACCGAGCGTGCCGCTCGGTATGGCGACACAATAAATTTCACACTGTAAGCTTTTCTTTTACTCATCATGCATACAATAATTAAACACTATTCAAAATACATGCAGGAACTCAATACATACACAATTACTCAATACGCAGTAACAATAAAATGCGATACTCACTAACGCCGCACGGACCTGTATAAACATGTTTGAACTTATCGCGAACATCGCCCGCGCTATAACCGAGTGCGCGGTATAGCGAGCAGCGCTATAACGAAGGTCCACTGTATTGTATACGAAGCTAAAACGACTCATAGATCTCTTTAATTAATGGCCTTGTAAGCCTCAGTTTGAAAATCACCACCTACATTAACATAAACGTTTTCTTCTAAATGTGAATTTTCACTGGCCATTAGCCAAACCTTGACTTTCCTCGGTGACCTTTTGGAGCCACATTCCATCGTCAAACGCCCTTAATTATGCACGGGAGGGCTATTCCTCGCACTTTTCTTAATTACCAACACATGATTTCTGAAGAAAAAAGGCTTAAAGCGTAATTGCAAAAAATTCTAAAGAACGTTTTGCATTACCTTGTAAATCCTGTCTACGCAGTTAACAATAGGCAAAGAGCCTCAAGGCCAATTTATTTCAAGTGTTAGGTGAAGCATAAAGTATTCGTAAATTTGCGTTAATTTTAATATTATTTAATTGCATTGACACAACACTTAGTTCATCTGTTTTTAAGCAGAACATTTTTGAAACATTGGTTGGGGTGGTGTGTTAAAAATATACACTATTATTATTATCCCAATGATGATGAAATTGGCTCAGTCGGTAGCGCGCCAGGCTCGTAATCTGCAGTTCCCAGGTTCGAGTCCCAGCAGGGTCAGCGTTGAGATTTATCTCCGCAAAATTCCCCTCCCTGTCCACGGTCAGTAGGGGACACCGATGGGCTTGGAAAGGCCGCGGTCCGTCGGATGGGATGTTAAGCCGTGACTCCGTATGCAGGAGAGCCATACCCTGTGCACGTTAAAGAACACGCTGGATGGCCTTGACGGGAGTCTACCATCTGTCTCCCAACAGCTGTTCCAGTGGGTCTCCTCCTCCAACATTCTCTGAGCCTTCGGGGTCCTTGTGATCTGGTCATTTAGCCCATGGTGTGCAAAAAAGTGCCGCTCAGAGGTAAAACAACCCAACAACCTAACCCAAATTCGAGCCCCCAACTCTGCCAACGCTAAGATTTATGTCTGATAACCCCCGACGTACCGAGTCGTATTCTGTGCACGTTGAAGAACAAGCTGGATGGCCTGGACGAGAAGTCCCCATCTGTCTCCTAACAGCTGTTCATTGGGTTCCCATTCTCAAACTTTGTCTGATTCCTCGGGGTACTTGTGACCTGGTCATTTACCCTGTTGTGGGCAAAAAAAAAGTGCGCTAAGAAGAAAAACAACCCAAATATATTTTTTGTTCAAGCCAATGCAAAATGTGCCCTGCGTAACAGTTTTTGGTTCAGAGTGACAGCTAGAATCATTTCTAGGATCTCAAATTTTAAATTGCTTCAAAATTGGGTTGGAAATTTTGGTAAGCTGCTGTGTAAAACTTACTTAGAATAATGGCGTGTCTCCTGCCCCCCCCCCCCCCACACTCCTCCGCCTCGAGCTTTGCAACCGAACAAACAGTCGCCTCGACTTTGCTACGGCCCTTCGCGGAGGTAAAAGAATGCTACAGTAACGTAACCGTTGTCAGGCATATACTCAGGATTTAGTTTCGGAGAGGGGTGGTGTCCGAGAATTTAGTTCTGAGAATAAGACGTGAGTGCGGTTTCCCAATTATTAGAATATTCCATCGGACAGAAACGTTGGTTTGGATTGTTTTACCTCTGAGCGGCACTTTTTTGCACACCATTGGGTCCATGTGATCTGGCCATTTAGCCGATGGTGTGCAAAACAGTGAAGGTTGGGGGAGGGGACCCACTGGAACAGCTGTTGGGGGACAGATGGTAGCCTCCCGTCAAGGCCATCCAGCGTGTTCTTTAACGTGCACAGGGTATGGCTCTCCTACACACGGGGCCACAACTTAACATCCCATCCGACGGACGGCGGCCTTTCCAAGCTCATCGGTGTCCCCTACTGACCGTGGGCAGGGCGGGGAATTTTGAGGAGATAAATCTCAACGTTAACCCAACTGGGACTCGAACCTGAGAACTGTAGATTACGAGCCTGGCGCGCTACCGACTGAGTCACCCCCGCTCCCATTGTAGGAGGGGACCCACTGGACGATCTGTTAGGAGACAGATGGTTGCTTCTCCATCAAGGTCATTTAGCGAGATCTTAACGTGCACAGAGCACACGGAGCCATGGCTTGACGTCCCATACGACTGATGGCGTGATTTCCAAGGTCATCAGTGTCCCCTACTGGCCGCGGGCAGGGAGTTTTGCGGAGATAAATACTCAAAGCTGGCTCAGGTGGAACTCGAACCTAGGAACTGCAAATTACGAGCTTGGCGCACTACCAACTGAGCCACTCCTTTCCCGTATATACACCGTGTATATTATGTTATATACACTGTGGTTTCACTTTCAGTGTCTTATTTATGTGATAAGAATAGATCGTATTTTATATATTACTTCGTGCTCATATATAGATAAAACTAGAAGAACGCATATTGCCTCTGGCGAATATGGGAATCTCGTTTTCAAAGAGATTTTTTGGGTTGGGTTGTTTTACCACTGAGCTGCACATTTTTGCACACCATGGACTAAATGGCCAGGTCACATGGACCCCGAAGGCTCAGAGAAGGTTGGGAGAGGGGTTGGGTTGTTTAACTCTGAGCAGCACTTGTTTTGCACACCATTGGCTAAATGGCCAGATCACATGAACCCCGAAGGCTCAGAGAAGTTTGGGAGAGGGGTTGGGTTGGGTTGTTTTACCTCTGAGCAGCACTTGTTTTGCACACCATTGGCTAAATGACCAGGTCACATGGACCCCGAAGGCTCAGAGAAGGTTGGGAGAGGGGTTGGGTTGTTTTACCTCTGAGCAGCACTTGTTTTGCACATCATTGGCTAAATGGCCAGGTCACATGGACCCCGAAGGTTCAGAGAAGGTTATGGTAGGGGACCCACTGGAACAGCTGTTAGGAGACAGATGGTAGCCTACCGTCAAAGCCATCCAGCGTGTTCTTTAACGTGCACACGGTATGGCTCTCCTGCACACGGGGCCACGGCTTAACGTCCCATCCGACGGACGGCGGCCTTTCCAAGCCCATCGGTGTTCAAAGAGAATAAAATGCTTTATAACTTATTTTTTCCCTCTTTAAAATATTTTTTTAAAGAATATATGCAATAGATTCAGCTAGTCATAAATAAAATGGTGCGTTTTTTAAATTGTCATGTGTGAAAAAAAAATATCTTAACCACTTTCTTTTTAATGTACGATTGCACAATCTGACTACTATTTGGAATGTCCTCAGAAGCAATGTAATCTGATATTCAATTATGTTTTTTTTAATTTCATTTTCCTAATCTTGGTATCTTTTTAAACCGAAATATCTATCTTGGAAACCGCAAATTTTCCCAGAAGCGAATGTTGAACTTGAAGATTGAGAGATTATAAATAACCATTTATCTAAAGGCATACCTAAATATATTTAGTGCCTGGAAAACCCACGTAATCGTAGCCTCTTACCATAACCCCCCCCCACCACCACCACCACCACCCATGCGACTCCAACAAGGAAAAAAGAGAAAGTTATGTTGACGAAACCCTTTTCTGAAATGTAATCGCTCTTCGAAGATTGAATCTGATAAATCTGAACTAAACGAAAATCCGTGTAGTTAACCACAACATAAATCGCAAACGATACCTAGCACGGTCAGGGAACTTCCCCTTGCGCCACCGGAGGCCAGATCCTGAAACGTGAAACATTTATGGCGAAATTTCAACACCAGGTGTCTGAAACGGAAGTACTGATGATATCTTCAGCGACCGCTCAAAACAGAGGTGGGCGTTGGTTGACAGCAGCCATTGTGGTGGCATCCATCCTAAATGACGTTAATGCCTTGGACGTGATGAACGCCAAGTTTAGATCTCACTTGAAGGTGACAGGAGATGAGGTACTGTGTGACCGAAGGAAATTTGATGCTCCGTAAAGCATGATATAATCATCGCTTCGTTTGAATAGTGATTCATTTTCACGTGTGGCCATTTGGTGGTGAGGCAAAGATTAAATGTAGTGGCTTGGTGTGTCGGCAAAGATTAAATGCAATGGCTTGCTGTGTCGGCAAAGCTGAGCTTCTCAAAAGCTGGGTGGAACCCCAAAAGGATTCTTTTAAAATGCTTAATGAAGCATTTCACACTTGAAAATGAAAAAAAATTCAAGGTTAATGAGAAGGAAAGGCAATTTGTGCGAACTTTTAGAAACATTACCAGAGCTTTATTTTTATTTAGCGCGCTTGGCTGCTGATCTAAGGGACCTGAGTTCGAGTCCGGGTAAGGCATGAATATATGTGTCGTGTGTCCTGCCATCCTCTCAGAACATCTACTATGGCATATAAACTGACAGACTCCTGTCTGAATTCTGTGGCAAGCAGCTGCTTGAGGGGGTATTTATTTATTATTTATAAGTTACAATAGGCTAGTGTTTGTCAACCGGGTTGAGTTGTTTTACCTCTGAGTAGCACTTTTTGCACACAATGGACTAAATGGCAAATCACAAGGACTCCGAGGATTCAGAGAAAGGCTAGGGGAGGGGACCCACTGGACCCATGCTAGAAGAAAAAGGGTAGAGAGGCTATCCAGCATGTTCTTTAACATGCATACGGTGTGTCTCTCTTGTATGCAGAATCATGGCTTAACATCTGATGCGATGAACGGCTACCTTTCCAATCCATCAGTGTCTCCTTTCTGATTGAGTGCAGGGTGAGGGTTTAGTGGAGATAAATCTCAACGCTGATCAAGCTGGGATTCGAACCTAGCAACTACAGATTATGAGCCTGGTGCGCTATCGACTCAGCCACTCTCACTCCTTACTTGAAAAGAATTCGGATTTAGGGAAAAAGAGATCAATTGAAACGATTATGATAATTTTGGTTAATCGATGAAGTATGAATTTAGACAGCAAAGTGAAAACAGTTATTTCAATTAACATTTCAAAAGCATTTCAATCAGATGAACACAACTTTTTCTTCGTAAAATTCAACTATAATTTAAATTTCTCGGCTGTTTCTTGTTTTAAAATAATCTTGCCCATTGTGTTTTCAGAAATAAATTTGACAATAATGAGAGTCCTGCATCTCTTAACCCTTTCAGGACCATAAGGTTTCGAAGAGTAAATATTAGTATGTAACTGTTTATTTTAGTTTGTTTAGACGTAAAATAAATAAAAATCGTAAGAAAAATACATAACAATGTGTAGTTTTTTTTGAATTTTATGGGAAATATTTTTCCCAATGGACTCTAAAGGTAACACAAATTATAGTTAGGCTTATTATGCAATGTCTTTTATTTATTGGTTTATTAGAACAAAATGTTAACTAAAATAATACAAAATTATGAAATAAAATTACTATACAAAATGATGTGCTAATTATGATATTCGGCGAAGCAATTTCTTTTGGTAGTGAGGCAAAGATGGACATTGCACATAGTACATATATTATGCGTCCTGACAGTTCTGTTTTTGTTTTCTAAACGTTCCCGTTTACGTAATTGCGTTCGGCATACGTTCTATTTTGACATTCTGTATAAAAAATGCAGATAAGGTTATAATTAAATACGACAATCACCAATTTTAAAATGGGAAAAATGTTTCCCTTAGTCGTGAAAGGGTTAATAACATCCCATAATCTTTCACGAACTAATATTTTTACACACAAAAACGACTCTCTTCTATTACTTAAAAATCTTCCTCTTCTTTAAAACAAAACATAGAAAATAATATTAATGATACGACTCGCTGCTGTAGTAAAAATGGATTTCTGTCAATATATGTAGAAAAAAATTGTTTTTCTTTCAACTACAAAATTTCTTCCACGGAACAGACACATTAAAATTAATAATAACCACATTCCAATTTCCACTTGTCTGAAATATTTATGTATGATTATCAGTGATACTTTTGATCTTGAATTTCACATTAAGAAAACTAACTTTATCTTGTAGAAGAAGAATCTACCATGTCTTAATAAAAATATTGCAGACTCGTTTGATTGTGATAGTGAGTTAGCTGTTATTTACATTGACTTTTGAAAAGCGTTTGATAAAATTGATTTCGGATTATTGTTGAACAAATTAGTTAAAATCGGTTTTAGTTGTAATCCAGTTGAATGGTTTTACTCCTTTTTATATGGTAGATCTCTCTATTTTTTGCTATGGTTCTGAGATTTCTTACAAATTTTTTGATTGCTCTGGGGTGCCCCAAGGCTCTAATCTGGGACCGTTGTTATTTATTATTTTCGTTAATGATCTACCAAATATACTTAGTTCTTGTAGTTGCCTAACGTATGCAGATGATGTAAAATTTTATATACGGATTGATTCAATTAACGACTATCATTTACTACAGTCAGATCTGACTAAATTCCACAGCTGGATTGTTTTGAATGGACTCCAACTGAATATTTCAAAATGTTCAATTTTAAGCTATTCTCGTAAAAAGGAGTTTTGTTACATATGATTATAACATTAATTCTTGTGCTCTTCCGTGGAATTATTTCGTCCGTGATTTAGGTATCTTGTTTGACTCGAACTTTAATTTTAATATGCATATTAAAGAAATTGTGAAGAAAGCTAATAGAAATTCGGGTTTTGTTGTTAGAAAAACAAAATATTTATTAATACAAAGGCTCTAATCAATTTAATTCATTAGTTCGTTCAAACCTAGAATATGGAAGCTTAATATGGAATCCTTACTATCAATATAATATTGAAAAAGCTCAAAATAAATTGCTAACATTGCTTTACTACAAGGACACCGGAATTTATCTTCGATATTTTCCTACTGAACGACTTAGAAATATGTAAAATGTCTGCTTATTAAGTAATAGAAGAAAAGCTTTGTGTCTAATTTTTTTTATAAATTGTTACCCAACATGATACAGAACTACTATTTTTAATGAGCTTTGCGCTAACGAAGCATCCCACGAGAAACACTCCATTTTTTTTTTTAGAGTTCCATTTCATAAATCAAATACATTGGTAAATTTTTCCGTGGTTAGGTTTTTTCGTTTACAATGTCTTTAAAAAATTTCAAATCATATTGTATGATGTTATTTTGTTATTGATTTTATTTCTAATTATCTGTGTTTACGTAAGTGTGTTGTAAATGTTGTTTCAAAATGTGATATGTGTGTTCTTGTCACTTTTTTCGTGCTGATTTGTTTAGGTATCTTTTATGTACTAATTTTTAATTATTCTTTTTATATGTGTACACTATCATTGTATCATTGATATGTTGTGAGTACATTAAATAAAAAAAATAAATAAATATCTTCAAATGTATCTCAATATATATTTTTGGGTTGTTTTACCTCTGAGCGGCACTTTTTTGCACACCATGGGCTAAATGGCCAGGTCACATGGACCCCGAAGGCTCAGAGAAGGTTGGGGGAGGGGACCCCACTGGAACAGCTGTTGGGAGACAGATGGTAGCCCCCCATCAAGGCCATCCAGCGTGTTCTTTAACGTGGACAGGTTATGGCTCTCCCGCACACGGGGCCACGGCTTAACGTCCCATCCGACGGACGGCGGCCTTTCCAAGCCCATCGGTGTCCCCTACTGACCGTGGGCAGGGCGGGGAATTTTGCGGAGATAAATCTCAACGCTGACCCAGCTGGTACTCGAACCTGGGAACTAGATTACGAGCCTGGCGCGCTACCGACTGAGCCACCCCCCCCCCCCCTCCATCTCAATATACATATATATATATATCTTCCTATATAAGTAATTATAGGGAGTAGCGTGTAATATACGAAACGACGTGAATCAGAATTGAGTTGCTTTACCTCTGAGCAACTCTTTTTTGCACATATTGGTTTAAATGGTCTGGTCACAAGGACCCCAAGGGATTAAAGAAATATGGGGGAAGTGGATCGACTGGACAACTGTTAGGAGACAGCTGGTAGCCTCCTGTCAAGGCCATCCAGCATGTTCTTTAACATGCACAAAGTAAGGCTCTTCTGCATTTTAAGTTGAGTTGTTTTACCTCTGAACAGTACTTTTTTGCACACAATAAGCAAAATGTCCAGGTCACAAGGACTCTGAAGTCTCAGAGAAGGTTAGACAGGCCCACTGGATGCTGTTAGGAGAAATGGAAGCCTCTTGTGGTCATTCATCGTGTTCTTTAACGTGCACAGGGTATGGCTCTCCCGCACACGGAGCCACGGCTGTATGTCCCATCTGGACGGACGTCAGTCTTTCCAAATCAATTGGTGTCTGCTGCTGACCTAGGCAGGGGGCAGGTTTAGCGGAGATAAATATCAACGCTGTCCCTGTTGAGACTCGAATCTGGGAACATCACATTACAATCCTGGCGTTCTACAGACTGAGAGAATCCACCTCCCCAATAAACTGAAGAGGATACATTTGTAGTCAAAGGAATAAAAACAGAACTGCAGTGTCTAATCGTTAGGCCACTAAAACAGGAAGAATTGGAAAAGATAATTACTGTTCGCTGTCTGCAAACAGTCAAGAATACCGGCACATTTCCAGAAAAGAAAACTAAGAGTTGAAGAGGAAGTTGTCACCATGACGACTGAAAGACAAGGCCAAAATCATCACAAAATTTTCCCTCGCCATCTCTTCCCTGCAAAGAACAAAACACAAACGTAGCATTCAGAGATTAAAGGATGCCTCATTTCAACGGGTTTTCAAAAATCCACCACAGAATTGTTAGTTTTAAGAACAGAATATCGATTTAGGCGGAATAGAGAATGTAACAATGCTAAAGTCCATGGTGGCCAAGTGCTTAGCGTGCTTAACTACAAATCAACGGGATCTGGGTAAGAATTAGATCTCTCTGATTAAGAATAGATGTTTCTTTTCTGTGTTTTTCTGTTGAGGTCTCGTCTTCCGCATTCTTCTGTGTGGTGTATTATAAGCACGGGATCCTGTAGCAAGCCCGATGAGAGGGTAGGTACAGTCGCTCAAAAAAGTATCCGAACACTATAGTTGATCACAGAATTCAGAAAAAAATATCTGGCAACAATTTTTTTAGAAATTAGTGATCTGGCAACTTCGTGTCACGTGACACGAAGTTGCCAGATCACTAATTTCTAAAAAAATTGTTGCCACTTGTCGACTGTCTGTCCGTCTGTACACAACGAACTTTTTTGTTTACAGAAAATAATTAAAAATTCTTTTCTATTGGATAGGTATTGATGATATATTACGATCCGCACTTTCCTGTTCTTCCAAAAGCTATAATTGCGTTATCTAACGGTGGAAAAAGTTGAAAATTCCAAAATTTCAAACGGATATTGCAAGTGATATATTTAGGCTAGAAATTTCAAATTTTGGTGGTGAAATGTGAAGGTCATGATGTTCCCCTTGGCAACAATGAGGTGACCCCTTATGCCCAGGGTGAGTGCGAAACAATTGTTTTGTTTTAAGAGGTAACTGGAAAACTATTTTCTAAGTTTCGTATTTTCTTCAGTCGCTCAAAAAAATATCCGAACACTATGGTTGTTTACAGAATTCTTAAAAAATATCTGGCAACGATATTTTTTTAGAAATTAGTGATCTGGCAACACTCGTGTATGTACACGAAGGTTGTCAGATCACTAATTTGTGCAGGAGAGCCATACCCTGTGCACGTTAAAGAACACGCTGGATGGCCTTGACGGGAGGCTACCATCTGTCTCCCAACAGCTGTTCCAGTAGGTCCCCTCCCACAACCTTCTCTGAGCCTTCGGGGTTCATGTGACCTGGCCATTTAGCCCATGGTGTGCAAAAAAGTGCCGCTCAGAAGTAAAACAACCCAACCCCTCCTTCGACACTAAATCCTGGGAACGTGCCTCATTCACATTATTCTTAAACTCTTCAAGTGATTCAAATGAGGTCTTTCAAACGAATATTTCAGTTAGAGGAGCAAGAAAAAGTCACCTGGTGAAAGATCAGGTTGAGTACGGTGGATATTCGAATGCTATTATTATTTTATTGTCACTTTTTTTTTGGGGGGGGGGGCGGCGAGTGTTCTTAGAGAAAGAGCAGAATGGAAGGCCAGCCAAATTGATTTTTGCATCATGACAATGAACCTTTTTTTTAAAAAAAATTGCAATTAATAATTCATTTCTCTCACGATCTCCCCTTTTCAAATCTGAATCATGTAAAAGTTTTAAAATTTCATTAAAGCATATTGTTCTTTTGTGTACATTTTCGTGACTATGCAAATTTTTGTGAGTTAAAGTGTAAAATATTTGAAACTTCAAATTTCAGGAAAAGGGATTCCTCCCTAAATAAAAAATGCCTCAAAGTTCTGTAAGACTGTGAAACTTACAGAACTTTGAGGAAGTTTCAATGTATAAGAAAACTGTTTCTTTTTCACTGAAGAATAAACAATTAAATGATTCCGAAAAGTTTCTCGCTTTACCCTTTCTAATCAGGCCTGTCCAAACCATGGATCATCACAAAAGAACGTGCGGCTCAGAAAATAAATAATAAATGTAACAATCTGGTATATTTCTTAAAATTTTTTTGACCAAATGATTTTAAGTGCATTGCTAAATGATTTATGCAAATCATAGTACTCATTAAAAGTGATCTTGAGTCCTCAAAAATAGTTTTTTACAACTCATTAGAAAAGTATGTGTTCGTTTTTAATAATAATAACTACATCTTTATTCAACTAGAATAAAGTACAAAAAGCACACAAAAACAAACACCGGAAAACTAAATGCTTCTTAGTAACACTACAATTGTAATCAAGGGTCAGCAGACACGGGGGCGGGGGTGGCTCAGTCGATAGCGCGCCAGGCTCGTAATCTGTAGTTCCCAGGTTCGAGTCCCAGCTGGGTCAGCGTTGAGATTTATCTCCGCAAAATTCCCCGCCCTGCCCACGGTCAGTAGGGGACACCGATGGGCTTGGAAAGGCCGCCGTCCGTCGGATGGGACGTTAAGACGTGGCCCCGTGTGCGGGAGAGCCATATCCTGTGCACGTTAAAGAACACGCTGGATGACCTTGACGGGAGGCTACCATCTGTCTCCCAACAGCTGTTCCAGTGGGTCCCCTCCCCCAACCTTCTCTGAGCCTTCGGGGTCCATGTGACCTGGCCATTTAGCCCATGGTGTGCAAAAAAGTGCAGCTCAGAGGTAAAACAACCCAACACCAGACACGTCTAGGTTTCATATAGTTAGTACAAGTTAAAACTTGGCATCCTCACAGTTTAAATAATAAAATATAACAATAAAAAATTGAAATTATATTTGCATCTTCCTCTGCTGCTAAATAAAATACAAAAAAAAAATTTAATTGCAACGAAAGACAATGAGGTTAATGAAATTTTAAAACTTTTTTACAAAAGTCAGATTTAACATGAAGAGAAATGAGCGAATTTAATTTATTAACATAATTTTTTACAAGGGAGTCAATATCAAAAATACCCAACTTTACTTTTTGTGTTTATAAATAAATAAACAAATACCCCCTCAAGCAGCTGCTTGCCACAGAGGTCTGACAGGAGCCTATCAGTTTATATGCCACAGTAGGAAATCTGAGAGGATGGCAGGACCTCAGCAGAAAAACGACACACACATCCATGCCTAACTCCGGGGCTCGAACCCAGGTCCCTTAGGTAGAGATTTTTTTCCTGAGGCTCTTTTAATAACACTAATTTTTTTTCTAGCGGCTCTTAACCAAGTTTGAGTTGGACGGGCAAGAGGTAAATGATAATTTTGAACAATAAAATATAAAATTGCTGAAAACAAGCGGTCTGAGGTCCGAAATGGGCTTCTATGATAAGTAATTTCTTATTCTTATTTCTTCAACTAATCGGAATTCTAATTAATTTAGATGTTTTAAATTATTTGTTAAAAGCTACCAATAGAAAATAAAAATAAATAAACAGAAGTTATCTGAAAGCGAATAACTTCTGACCGATCGATGTGCTCGTGCCATTCTCGAAATACGTGATATGCACAGTAAGTAATCTGGCAACATCGATCTTATCAAAGATGAACGAGACGTCGTCTGCAAAGAAAGCAAAGGTCGTGACAGTTACTTGCATTAATGGCAGGGGGAAATACATCCTTTGTTACGAAAACGGTGGAATTTTCCAACAGGGTTGTAAAATGTAATCGTGGGAGTCACATAGCAAAAATAAATATAACCCTAAAGAGAAAACTTGATTTTAAACGACGTAGCGAAGTTTTACACATTTGAAGATTTCAATCTGTTGCAGTTTAAGAAACAAAATTATTTACAAGTATCTTACCGATATTTGAAGTTAGCATTGCCACTCAGAAATGAACGGGAATATTATTTTTATTCAGTGAAATTATTATTTCTTTTCATTAATGGCCGAGTGGTTATCGCGCTTGGCTACTGATCTAAGGAACTTGGGTTCGAGCTCCGGATAAGGCATGGATGTGTGTGTCGTTTTTCTGCTGAGGTCGTGTCATCCTCTCAGACCTTTTACTATGGCATATAAACTGACAGACTCCTGTCAGACCTCTGTGACAAGCAGCTGCTTGAGGGGGTATTTTTTTTAACTATCTCACATTGCTGCCTTCTTCAATATTAAACTAACACCAAGAAATGCAGAAGAGGTAAAAGTAAGAGTTCTTTTAATAGTAAATAAACAGGTTGATGCCTCATTAATTGACTATTTCATTAATGACGCTTTAGCATGAGTTACTTCCAATTTATATTTAATTCCAAGTTGTATTGCTAGGTTGTCTTTCCAGATCATAGATGGCGCCACGAGGAACAAGATCTGGAATATTTAAAAGTCACAATTAGGTGAAGGCATAAACTAGCTGTTGATAGTTTAGTGGTCAGAATAGCTGGCTGGCATGTAACTGGGAGGTGGGTTCGACTCCCAATCACTGCGAAACTCATTTATTTCAGCAAAATCAAATTATTTCTTAAGAGAGTCCCTTGTTACATCAATGATAAGTAGTCTTGCTATATGTCCCAGTTTTGAACTCTTATCCCGACGGATTCGTAAACTTTCCCCATTTTGCAATTTCACGTGACACGAAGGTTGCCAGATCACTAATTTCTAAAAAAATCGTTGCCAGATATTTTTTCTGAATTCTGTAATCAACCATAGTGTTCGGATATTTTTTGAGCGACTGTACAAACACACCCAATATAATTAAACTGAAACACCTGTTCAAGTGTATCACCATTCAAAAAAAAAAAAACTGAAACACCTGTTCAAGTGTATCACCATTCAAAAAAAAAAAACTGAACCACCACCCACCTGATCAGATTACACCAGTTACATTTGCTGGGCATTTATTACCAAGACTACTCTAACCTCAATTTCATCAGCAGTTTTAATGAAAGCATTATCCTAACATCATTTCTCAACAGGCCAAATCGACAGCATAATCTAAATCAGATATTTCCGACTCGAAGGCCAATTAATGCCACATTCTTTCCCTTACAAACTTTTACTCAAAACTTAATCAATCAAACTGAACAAGGAAGCTGACGGAACGCAGTCCTGATTAAGGTGCGTTGCCATTTAAAATTATCAAAGGGCTAGCCAGTCTCTTTAACAATGGACTTTGCTAATATGTAAGCCAAATTGGGTGTTGGTGAAAATGAATTCGCATAGTAGGATTTATTGGGTTGAATGGAGTTTCATTATTTATATTGTAATTATAAAATAAATTACAAAAATCTTTTGTTAAGTCGACGCGGAAATTACTACGGAAGAGAGAATAATAATCCTAGCATTAATGACAATGAAACTAAAAAAATTATATTGCATTCAATAGAGTCCACTTAAGACGAGAATCCCTTAAGAGGAAATCACGTACTAACTAGAGCAATGGTTCTCAACCTTTTATGGGGCGGGGGTGGCTCAGTCGGTAGCGCGCCAGGCTCGTAATCTGTAGTTCCCAGGTTCGAGTCCCAGCTGAGTCAGCGTTGAGATTTATCTCCGCAAATTTCTCCGCTCTGCCCACGGTCAGTAGGGGACACCGATGGGCTTGGAAAAGCCGCCGTCCGTCGGATGGGACGTTAAGCCGTGGCCCCGTGTGCGGGAGAGAGCTATGCCCTGTACACTTTACGAACATGCTGGATGGCCTTGACGGGAGATTACCATCTGTCTCCCAACAGCTGTTCCAGTGGGTCCCCACCCCCAACCTTCTCTGAGGCTTCGGGTCCTTGTGACCTGGCCATTTAGCCCATGGTGTGCAAAAAAGTGCCGCTCAGAGATAAAAAAATCCATCTGGATGGGAGGCTACCATCTGTCTCCCAACAGCTGTTCCAGTGGGTCCCCTCCCCCAACCTTCTCTGAGCCTTCGGGGTCCTTGTGACCTGGTCATTTAGCCCATGGTGTGCAAAAAAGTGCCGCTCAGAGGTAAAACAACCTAACTCAACCTTTTATGCTTCACGTCCCCTTGGAATGTGTATATAACTGGCGTACCCCTTGTACAGATAGATAAAACTATTATAGTATAACAATGGTTATTTTTACTTTGTTACTAGATCTAACGACTTTTGAGCTCTCACGGCGTATCCCACGTTGATAACCCCTAAACTAGAGGAATCCTACTGCATAAGAATTCACTCAGTTTCGGATCTATGGGGGAGGGGGGAGGGTTACCGGAAATGAGTTGATAAAAAATATAAAAGTTTATCACATATATTTTTCAATAATTATTTTATTAAAGACCACTAATACGGGAGGAAATACTTTCTTGCACACTGTACCGCGGCTTAGCACACTGTACCTCCCTATTAGATACACTGTATCCTTTGCACACTGTACCTCCCTATTCGTGGTCTTTAATAAAATAATTATTGAAAAATATATAATACTTAATTAGCATACCTTTTTATGCTTTAACTGGCATAGTGATATATAATAATATATATTTCCCCGTAATTTTCCACGAAATTTGTTAAAAAGCACTGAAACCTAAGGTAAAAAGTTAATACCGGAACGGCAGGGGCGACATTTGGCTTAGTCGTCAACGCACCAGGCTTGTAATTTACAGTTTCCGTGTTCGAGTCCCACCTGTTCCAGCTTTGAGATTTATCTCCGAAAAATCCACGCCCTATCCTCGATCATTAGGGGACCCGATGGGCTTGGAACGGCCGCCATCCGTCGGATCGGACGGTAAGCCGCGGCACCGTGTGCTAGAGAGCCATACTTGGCCATACCCGGTGCACGTATGGCCTTGACGGTAAGCTTCCATCTGTCTCCTAACAGCTGTCAGGTCAAGTAAACAAAAGGGGAGGAGCAAGATCGATGGGGAAGATGTCTCTTCTCCCATTGATCTTGTCCCCCACCCCCACCCCATTTTTTTTTTCTATATCCAGACCTGAATCTCACATTATATATCTTAAAGTAGTCCATCACACAAAGGTTTTCTTCTATTAAATGCAATGGCACTCAAAAAGAATTTTACCAGGAACAGAAAGTAGTTGGGTTGTTTTACCTCTGAGCGGCACTTTTTTTGCACACCATGGGCTAAATGTTCAGGTCACATGGACCCCGAAGGCTCAGAGAAGGTTGGGTGAGGGAACCCACTGGAACAACTGTTGGGAGACAGATGGTAGCCTCCCGTCAAGGCCATCCAGTGTGTTCTTTAACGTGCACAAGGTATGGCTCTCCGGTACACGGGGTCCTTGCTTAACGTCCCATCCGACGGACGGCGGCCTTTCCAAGCCCATCGGTGTCCCCTACTGACCATGGGCAGGGCGGTTAGTTTTGCGGGGATAAATCTCGACGCTGACCCAGCTGGGACTTGAACCTGGTAACTACAGATTACGAAGCCTAGCGCGTTACCTACTGAGCCACCGTGTGTTATATACTTCTTCAGTCATTTGAAAAACCCCAAACAGTTCCTTAAAAAGAAGAATTTATTTACCTGTAGCTATTCAACGTTTCAAACAAGTAACAACAGGAACATCTCAAGTTGCCAGTGTTTCAGGAGAAATTCTTCTATCTGTTGGGGATTCTGTAGTGGTGAGATTGGAACAGTGATTTGAAATGTCATTTATAGGGTTACACATATCCTCTTCAAGGGGGCGGGGGTGGCTCAGTCGGTAGCGCGCCAGGCTGGTAATCTGTAGTTCCCAGGTTCGAGTCCCAGCTGGTTCAGCGTTGAGATTTAACTCCGCAAAATTCCCCGCCCTACCCACGGTCAGTAGGGGACACCGATGGGCTTGAAAAGGCCGCCGTCCGTCGGATGAGACGTTAAGCCGTGGCCCCGTGTACGGGAGAGCCATACCCTGTGCACGTTAAAGAACACGCTGGATGGCCTTGACGGGAGGCTACCATCTGTCTCCCAACAGCTATCCCAGTGGGTCCCCTCCCCCAACCTTCTCTGAGCCTTCGGGGTCCATGTGACCTGGCCATTTAGCCCATGGCGTGCAAAAAAGTGCCGCTCAGAGGTAAAACAATCCAACCCATATCCTCTTCAATGCAAACAATGGGAACAGGTGTGTCCGCATTATTTAGAATCGGGGTTCTCAATGTGGGGTAGGCGGTAAAATTTTTTGGGGTACGCCGTGAGAGCTCAAAAGTTGTTAGATCTAGTAACAAAGTAAAAATAACAATTGTTATACTATAATAATAATTTTATCTATCTATACAAGGGGTAGGCCAGTTACATACACATTTCCAGGTGGTACATGAAACGTAAAAGGTTGAGAACCACTGATTTAGAACAATCTAGAAAGATTCAGTTCACCTTGCCATGATAGATTTCTTACCTTTCGACGATCTCTCTATTCTTCTGCCATCTCTATTCCTCAATACCTGCACACATTCTGTTTTTTCCTGCACAAAATGGGTCGAGGGTGGCTCAGTCCATAGCGCGCCATGTCGACGCGCACAATCGTAATCTGCAGTTCCCAGGTTCGAGTCCCAGTTGGGTCACCGTCGAGATTTATCTTCACAAAACTCCCCGCCCTGCCGACGGTCAGTAGGGGACACCGATGGGCTTTGAAAGGCCGCCGTCCGTCGGATGGGACGTTAAGCCGTGTCCCCGTGTGCGGGAGAGCCATACCCTGTGCACGTTAAAGAACACGCTGGATGGCCTTGACGGGAGGTTACCATCTGTCTCCCAAAAGCTGTACCAGTGGGTCACCTCCCCCAACCTGTCTCTATCTGGTGATATAATATTCACAGTATCAAGTCCTCATCCTCCCTGAGTACCTGTAATAGCGTTGAGATTTATCTCCTCAAAACTCACCGGCCTGTCATCGGTCAGTAGGGGACAACATTGGGGACACCGCTGGACTTGGAAATGCGACCGTCTGTCGGATGAGACTTTGAACCGTGGTTCCTGTGCCGAAGAGCCATACCATTAAAGAAAACTCTGGAAGGCCTTGATGATGGTGCTTTCATATGTATCCTATTAGCTGTCTAGTGGGTGTCCCCCATACTTCTCTGAGTCCTCGGGGTCTTTGTGACCTGACCGTTTAGTCTACTCTGTGCAAAAAGAGGTAAAACAATCCAAAATGTAATCAAATCTCTTTAAATCTCGATTTTCAACAATATTCGTTCAGTATTTAAATAATTATGGAAGCTGAAACACAACAGTAATGCTTCATAAAACTTTTTAATATATAATTATAGATATTAATAAAAATATATATTAATTAAACTTTAATAATTAGTTTTGTTTCAAACCATTTAAAAAAAAATTATACATTTTAGAAGTATATATTAAATTATAAGTATTTTTTTTTCTAAACAAGATAATTTATTGTTAAATATTCCAGTTTCCATAACTTTTTAAATACTAAACGAATATTGTTCAAAAACCGTGATTTGAATAGACTTGATTATGATATTTAATTTATCTTCAGACAAAATTTTTCCATTAAAAGCATATTTTAGAAGTTAGATTCCTATTGACATAACATTTAAATTCGCCAATATTTTGGCAAGGCAGTGCAGTTTCCAAAAAAAAAAAACCCGATTTATATTTGTATAATTTAATCATCACAATTTTACTCCAATTAAAATAATTTTTAATAATACACCTTACGAGATATAGTTTCCTGTTTGCGAAAATAGGATCTGGAATTTAAATTTGAGACACGCCCATTGTTGCCATAATCAAATAGCAGAATTCGATAAGAAATTTCACGAAATTTGAGCAGCGAAAGTCGTCACTAGGAAACTTTTAATATCTATTTATTCCCGTCAGCTGCCAGATGATTTCATTTGTATGTCATGACCTGCAGGAAATGTTTCAAATGAGTTGGCAACTTCCATCACGGAAGTCGTAAAGTTGGCAAAGTCTCTCTGCATAGCACGTAGCACGCGGTGACGCTTGAATAATAATCTTTGAAAATAACAGTCGTTAGCAGTCGGAAATGGCCTCAGGGTTAGCAAACCGGCTTAAACAAGGAGAGGCAAGCTTAATAAGCAAAATGCATATTTGATATACTGGCTACTTTCATTTTATATTCAAATTATCCGCAATTTTTTTAATAACTATTTAATCTATTGTATAAATGTGAGATTAATGCAGATATTATAATTACTTCTGCCTTTTTGCCTTTTTTTTTCAGCGTGTTAAAATAACTTTCAGCGTAATGTTTTAATCTTTTCGTAAACATTTCAACCCAAGGTACAGGTATCCTCTGAAATGTAAAGAGAATATTCCTAGAATTTTAACGTGTATTCAAAAGGTTTTCATTCCGTAAAATTTTTAGAAATGCTTAATTCTTGCTAGCTTGTTTTCAAAAACTGAGAATTATTTCCATTTTGTCTTCTGCCGATCTGTTGATCAGTCGGTAACGTACCGGACTCGCAATATACATTTCCTAGATTCGTGTCCTGCTTGTGTTGATATTTATGTCCCTTAAACCCCCACCATGCCGTCGATAGCATTTAAATTTATCTCCGCAAAACTCCTCACCCTGCCCACTGTCAATAGAGGACACCGATGGCCTTGGAAAGGCCGCCGTCCGTCAGATGGGACGTTAAGCCGTGGCCCCTTGTGCGGGAGAGAGCCATACCCTGTACACGTTAAAGAACATGCTGGATGGCCTTGACGGGAGATTACCATCTATCTCCCAACAGCTGTTCCAGTGGGTCCCCTCCCCTAACCTTCTCTGAGCCTTCGGGGTCCATGCGCCCTGGCCATTTAGCCCATGGTGTGCAAAAGAGTGCTGCTCAGAGATAAAAAAATCCAACTGGATGGGAGGCTACCATCTGTCTCCCAACAGCTGTTCCAGTGTGTCCCCTCCCCCAACCTTCTCTGAGCCTTCGGGGTCCTTGTGACCTGGCCATTTAGCCCATGGTGTGCAGAAACGTGCCGCTCAGAGATAAAAAATCCAACTGGATGGGAGGCTACCATTTGTCTCCCAACAGCTGTTCCAGTGGGTCCCCTCCCCCAACCTTCTCTGAGCCTTCGGGGTCCTTGTGACCTGGCCATTTAGCCCATGGTGTGCAGAAACGTGCCGCTCAGAGATAAAAAAATCCGACTGGATGGGAGGCTACCATCTGTCTCCCAACAGTTGTTCCAGTGGGTCCCCTCCCCCAACCTTCTCTGAGCCTTCGGGGTCCTTGTGACCTGGCCATTTAGCCCATGGTGTGCAGAAACGTGCCGCTCAGAGATAAAAAATCCAACTGGATGGGAGGCTACCATCTGTCTCCCAACAGCTGTTCCAGTGGGTCCCCTCCCCCAACCTTCTCTGAGCCTTCGGGGTCCTTGTGACCTGGCCATTTAGCCCATGGTGTGCAAAAACGTGCCGCTCAGAGATAAAAAATCCAACTGGATGGGGGGCTACCATCTGTCTCCCAACAGCTGTTCCAGTGTGTCCCCTCCCCCAACCTTCTCTGAGCCTTCGGGGTCTTTGTGACCTGGCCATTTAGCCCATGGTGTGCAAAAAAGTGCCGCTCAGAGGTAAAACAACCCAACAACCCAACTTGTAGAATTGCTTTGTAGCGTGTCAAAACATGTCGTAGTGACGTCCAACTTTGGCAGAACTATCATAGAGATGATAATGGTTCCTAAATAATCCACAACATCAGTTTTGCTGAAGGTTCTTTACTCTTAAACTCTTAATTCTTTTAATCAGCTATGAAATTGTCATTGTCGTCATTTGTGTTCCACGGATATGATTCTGATCCTGGGAAGTGCGGGGAATTTTAACATAGAGTTCCTCAATGCAGAGAAAGGGATGATGGGAACCTCCTGAATTCCAATGTGTGCGAAAGAAATGTCATCAGTAAAACAACCGAGTCCAAACACTGGATGCGTTACTGAACATTCTGGGAAAATTGTACAATTTTTTTCGTGCGTTCGGGAAAAGTCAGATACTACGAACGGTATCTTTTTTTCGAAGTCGGTTGTAGGAAAAATAAAAAGGCTTTCGGAAAAAACGAGGTTCCGGTAGAAAAAGTTTTATTCCGTTTTAGTAGTATTCAAAAAAATTCTTTCAAAATGAGTGTAATACTGGTGCTTACGTAATGGGAATGCCCGCCGATTTCCGCGAAACTCCGTATTAACAATGGGGCGGTGGTGGCTCAGTCGGTAGCGCGCCAGGCTCGTAATCTGTAGTTCCCAGGTTCGAGTTCCAGCTGGGTCAGCGTTGAGACTTATCTCCGCAAATTTCTCCGCCCTGCCCACGGTCAGAAGGGGACACCGATGGGCTTGGAAAGGCCGCCGTCCGCCGGATGGGACGTTAAACCGTGTCCCCGTGTGCAAGAGAGCCATACCCTGTGCACGTAAAAGAACACTCTGGATTGCCTTGACGGGAGACTACCATCTGTCTCCCAACAGCTGTTCCAGTGGGTTCCCTCCCCCAACCTTCTCTGAGCCTTCGGGGTCCTTGTGACCTGGCCATTTAGCCATGGTGTGCAAAACAGTGCCGCTCAGAGGTAAAACAACCCAACCCAACCCGTATTAACAAGCGCGTATAGAAAGCTTCAGAACTTGTCACATGAGGGCAGCACAGTTCCGCGGTAAGCTAACCTACACTAGAGACCCTATATAGGTTGGGTTGGGTTGTTTTACCTCTGAGCTGCACTTTTTGGCACACCATGGGCTAAATGGCCAGGTCACATGGACCCCGAAGGCTCAGAGAAGGTTGGGGGAAGGGATCCACTGGAACAGCTGTTGGGAGACAGATGGTAGTCTCCCGTCAAGGCCATCCAGCGTGTTCTTTTGCGTGCACAGGGTATGGCTCTCCCGCACACGGGGCCACGGCTTAACGTCCCATCCGACGGACGGCGGCCTTTCCAAGCCCATCGGTGTCCCCTACTGACCGTGGGCAGGGCGGGGAATTTTGCGGAGATAAATCTCAACGCTGACCTAGCTGGTACTCGAACCTGGGAACTACAGATTACGAGCCCGGCGCGCTACCGACTGAGCCATATATATAGGTAGAGGTCGGCCATCTCAAAATGGTTCGCCATGTTCAGGAAAAAGGTAGGCTAATATTTGATACAGATTGCAGTGTTCATGATTGGAAGCATTTTAGAAAACGGCTAAAAATTAAAAGAAATTTTTAAGGCTGTTTTTTAAAAAAAAGATAATTTCGGTTTGTTTTCTGTGCGTCTATCCGTCTGTAGACATCGTACTTTTTGTTTATGCAGATAAATAAAAAATTCTTTTTGTGTTGGATAGGTATTAATCAAATATTACAATTTGCATTTTTCGAATCTCCCAAAAGTTATAACAACGCCCTCTAACGGTGGAAAAAGTTGAAAATTCCAAAATATCAAACGAATATTCCAAACGATGTAGTTATGTTAAAAGTTTGAAATTTCGGTGTTGAAATGTGTAGTCTACGAAATTACCCTTGGCTACAATCACTTGACGCTTTAGACCCATGGAGGGGGGGGGGGGTGAATGAAATTTTTTTTAAACAGATAATTGTGTTTTTTAGAAATAAATTAAAAATTGTTTTTGGGTTGGACAGTTGGGTTGGGTTGTTTTACCTCTGAGCGGCACATTTTTGCACACCATGGGTTAAATGGCGAGGTCACATGGACCCCGAAGGCTCAGAGAAGGTTGGGGGAGGGGACCCACTGGAACAGCTGTTGGGAGACAGATGGTAGCCCCCCGTCAAGGCCATCCAGCGTGTTCTTTAACGTACACAGGGTATGGCTCTCCCGCACACGGGACCACGGCTTAACGTACCATCCGACGGACGGCGGCCTTTCCAAGCCCATCGGTGTCCCCTACTGACCGTGGACAGGGCGGGGAATTTTGCAGAGATAAATCTCAACGCTGACCCAGCTGGGACTCGAACCTGGGAACATTTGGTACTAGCGAAATATAATTCGCATATTCTAAGGTAGTTTTAATTTATATCATTAGATATAACTAAATATCCAAAAAAGATTGCGTTCTTCTAGATATTTCACACATCAGTACCCTCTGGCAGTGGAAATTCGAACTACTGCATAATTGGTAAAATGAACTATTTATATTTTATTAGTACCTATAAACAGAAAAAATGTTTTTCATTTATCTCTTAAGGCAGAAGAGCTGCATTTTACCAACACCCCCTCGCTACAAAGGGACAAATTATTACTGTTAGTGTACACCATTTGATACTCTATGACCAAAAATTTAAATTTCTATCATAAATAGATCGTTTGCAATATTCGTTTAAAGATCTGGTATTTCCATCTTTTTTCAACCGCTAGAGGTCGCCTTTCGAGTTTTTATTTACCAACTTTAGTATTTTCTAAAACTGGAAATTCCTACTGATGGGAATTCGAAAAATGTAAATATTAATATTTTGTCAGTACCTCTAAACGCCCCCCCCCCCCCCGAAAAAAAAAATTATTTTTAGAGATAAACGAAACAAAGTTTCATTTTCGCACCTCGTTTTGGCTAAGAGGGTAGGGGCGGGGGTGGCTCAGTCGGTAGCGCGCCAGGCTCGTAATCTGTAGTTCCCAGGTTCGAGTCCCAGCTGGGTCAGCGTTGAGATTTATCTCCGCAAAATTTCTCCGCCCTGCCCACGGTCAGTAGGGGACACCGATGGGCTTGGAAAGGCCGCCGTCCGTCGGATGGGACGTTAAGCCGTGGCCCCGTGTGCGGGAGAGCCATACCCTGTGCACTTTAAAGAACACGCTGGATGGCCTTGACGGGAGGCTACCATCTGTCTCCCAACAACCTGTTCCAGTGGGTCCCCTCCCCCAACCTTCTCTGAGCCTACGGGGTCCATGTGACCTGGCCATTTAGCCCATGGGGTGCAAAAAAGTGCCGCTCAGAGGTAAAACAACTCAAAGCTAAGAGGGTTAAACCTTGTTGCTGTTGTAAACCTTCTGACCAGAACACTGTACTACCAAAATTTCGGAGTTCTAGTGTAAATAGTTTGTTTGCAATATTCTTTTGAAATTTTAGCATTTTCCACCGCTATTAAAGCTATGGGAAGATCTTAAAATTGCAAATCGCAATATTTCTTCGAAATCTATCCAACCCAAAAAGAATTTTTCATTTATCTCTAAGAGTGAAAAAGTTCATTGTGTATAGACCGACAGACAGGTGGAAAGACAGACGGACAGACAACAGTTAACAGAGAGACGGACAGACAGACGGAGAGCGAACAGTTAACAGAGAGACGGACAGACAGACGGAGAGCGAACAGTTAACAGATAGACGGAGAGCGAACAGTTAACAGAGAGACGTACAGCCAGATGAACAGATAACAGTTAACAGAGAAACAGTTGGAAAGGCCGCCGTCCGTCGGATGGGTATGGCTATCCTATGTACGGGAGAGCCATACCCTGTGCACGTTAAAGAACACGCTGGATGAACACTACCATCTGTCTCCCAACAGCTGTTCCAGTGGATCTCCTCCCCCAACCTTCTCTGAGCGTTCGGGTCCTTGTGACCTGCCATTTAGCCCATGGTATGCAAAAAAGTGCTTCTCACAGGTAAAACAACTCAACAACATCTTCTTGAAGTCAAATTCGTTCGAAGTCGTTGGAAACGTAACTCTCATGCTGACGCATATGCGAGAGTCCATGACGCGTTTATCATAATTTACTAATTCTCTAATAATTACTAATTCTCTATTAATAACTCTATTTTACTTAGGAGAGAGTAGTCTTCCTCTATTTTTCTTTGGGAGACAAGCCTCTGTTTTCCTATTTCTTTCTTTCGGAAGACTAGTCTTCTTTCCCCTGTTTTTTCCTTTCGGGAGATTAGTCTTCTTTCCCTGTTTCTTTCTTTTGGGAGACTAGTCTACTTTCCCTGTTTTTTTCTTTCAGGAGACTAGTCTTTCTTTCCCCTGTTTCTTCCTTTTGGGAGACTAGTCTTTCTTTCCCCTGTTTCTTTCTTTCGGGAGACTAGTCTTTCTTTCCCCTGTTTCTTCCTTTTGGGAGACTGGTCTTTCTTTCCCCTGTTTCTTCCTTTTGGGAGACTAGCCTTTCTTTCCCCTGTTTCTTCCATTTGGGAGACTAGTCTTTCTTTCCCCTGTTTCTTTCTTTCGGGAGACTAGTCTTCCTTTCCCCCTGTTTCTTCCTTTTTGGAGACTAGTCTTTCTTTCCCCTGTTTCTTCCTTTTGGGAGACTAGTCTTTCTTTCCCCTGTTTCTTCCTTTCGGGAGACTAGTCTTCTTTCCCCTGTTTCTTTCTTTCGGGAGACTAGTCTTCTTTCCCCTGTTTCTTTCTTTCGGGAGACTAGTCTTCTTTCCCCTGTTTCTTTCTTTCGGGAGACTAGTCTTCTTTCCCCTGTTTCTTTCTTTCGGGAGACTAGTCTCCTTTCCCCTGTTTCTTTCGGGAGACTAATCTTCTTTCCCCTGTTTCTTTCTTTCGGGAGACTAGTCTTCTTTCCCCTGTTTCTTTCTTTTGGGAGACTAGTCTTCTTTCCCCTGTTTCTTTCTTTTGGGAGACTAGTCTTTTTCCCCTGTTCTTTCTTTTGGGAGACTGCTCTTTCTTTCCCCTGTTTTTTCCTTTCGGGAGATTAGTCTTCTTTCCCCTGTTTCTTTCTTTCGGGAGACTAGTCATCTTTCCCCTGTTTCTTTCTTTCGGGAGACTAGTCTTCTTTCCCCTGTTTCTTTCGGGAGACTAGTCTTCTTTCCCCTGTTTCTTTCTTTCGGGAGACTAGTCTTCTTTCCCCTGTTTCTTTCTTTTGAGAGACTAGTCTTCTTTCCCCTGTTTCTTCTTTTGGGAGACTAGTCTTTTTCCCCTGTTTATTTCTTTTGGGAGACTGCTCTTTCTTTCCCCTGTTTTTTCCTTTCGGGAGATTAGTCTTCTTTCCCCTGTTTCTTTCTTTCGGGAGACTAGTCTTCTTTCCCCTGTTTCTTTCTTTCGGGAGACTAGTCTTCTTTCCCCTGTTTCTTTCTTTCGGGAGACTAGTCTTCTTTCCCCTGTTTCTTTCTTTTGGTAGACTAGTCTTCTTTCCCCTGTTTCTTTCGGGAGACTAGTCTTCTTTCCCCTGTTCTTTCTTTTGGGAGACTAGTCTTTTTCCCCTGTTTCTTTCTTTTGGGAGACTGCTCTTTCTTTCCCCTGTTTTTTCCTTTCGGGAGATTAGTCTTCTTTCCCCTGTTTCTTTCTTTCGGGAGACTAGTCTTCTTTCCCCTGTTTCTTTCTTTCGGGAGACTAGTCTTCTTTCCCCTGTTTCTTTCTTTTGGGAGACTAGTCTTCTTTCCCCTGTTTCTTTTGGGAGACTAGTCTTCTTTCCCCTGTTTCTTTCTTTTGGGAGACTAGTCTTTTTCCCCTGTTTCTTTCTTTTGGGAGACTGCTCTTTCTTTCCCCTGTTTTTTCCTTTCGGGAGATTAGTCTTCTTTCCCCTGTTTCTTTCTTTCGGGAGACTAGTCTTCTTTCCCCTGTTTCTTTCTTTCGGGAGACTAGTCTTCTTTCCCCTGTTTCTTTCTTTTGGGAGACTAGTCTTCTTTCCCCTGTTTCTTTCTTTTGGGAGACTAGTCTTCTTTCCCCTGTTTCGTTCGGGAGACTAGTCTTCTTTCCCCTGTTTCTTTCTTTTGGGAGACTAGTCTTTTTCCCCTGTTTCTTTCTTTTGGGAGACTGCTCTTTCTTTCCCTTGTTTTTTCCTTTCGTGAGACTAGTCTTCTTTCCCCTGTTTCTTTCTTTCGGGAGACTAGTCTTCTTTCCCCTGTTTCTTTCTTTCGGGAGACTAGTCTTCTTTCCCCTGTTTCTTTCTTTCGGGAGACTAGTCTTCTTTTCCCTGTTTCTTTCTTTTGGGAGACAAGTCTTCTTTCCCCTGTTTCTTTCTTTTGGGAGACTAGTCTTCTTTCCCCTGTTTCTTTCTTTATGGAGACTAGTATTTTTCCCCTGTTTCTTTCTTTTGGGAGACTGCTCTTTCTTTCCCCTGTTTTTTCCTTTCGGGAGATTAGTCTTCTTTCCCCTGTTTCTTTCTTTCGGGAGACTAGTCTTCTTTCCCCTGTTTCTTTCGGGAGACTAGTCTTCTTTCCCCTGTTTCTTTCGGGAGACTAGTCTTCTTTCCCCTGTTTCTTTCTTTCGGGAGACTAGTCTTCTTTCCCCTGTTTCTTTCTTTCGGGAGACTAGTCTTCTTTCCCCTGTTTCTTTCTTTTGGGAGACTAGTCTTCTTCCCCCTGTTTCTTCTGGGAGACTAGTCTTCTTTCCCCTGTTTCTTTCTTTTGGGAGACTAGTCTTTTTCCCCTGTTTCTTTCTTTTGGGAGACTGCTCTTTCTTTCCCCTGTTTTTTCCTTTCGGGAGATTAGTCTTCTTTCCCCTGTTTCTTTCTTTCGGGAGACTAGTCTTCTTTCCCCTGTTTCTTTCTTTCGGGAGACTAGTCTTCTTTCCCCTGTTTCTTTCTTTTGGGAGACTAGTCTTCTTTCCCCTGTTTCTTTCTTTTGGGAGACTAGTCTTTTTCCCCTGTTTCTTCCTTTTGGGAGACTAGTCTTTCTTTCCCCTGTTTCTTCCTTTCGGGAGACTAGTCTTCTTTCCCCTGTTTCTTTCTTTCGGGAGACTAGTCTTCTTTCCCCTGTTTCTTTCTTTCGGGAGACTAGTCTTCTTTCCCCTGTTTCTTTCTTTCGGGAGACTAGTCTTCTTTCCCCTGTTTCTTTCTTTCGGGAGACTAGTCTCCTTTCCCCTGTTTCTTTCGGGAGACTAATCTTCTTTCCCCTGTTTCTTTCTTTCGGGAGACTAGTCTTCTTTCCCCTGTTTCTTTCTTTTGGGAGACTAGTCTTCTTTCCCCTGTTTCTTTCTTTTGGGAGACTAGTCTTTTTCCCCTGTTCTTTCTTTTGGGAGACTGCTCTTTCTTTCCCCTGTTTTTTCCTTTCGGGAGATTAGTCTTCTTTCCCCTGTTTCTTTCTTTCGGGAGACTAGTCATCTTTCCCCTGTTTCTTTCTTTCGGGAGACTAGTCTTCTTTCCCCTGTTTCTTTCGGGAGACTAGTCTTCTTTCCCCTGTTTCTTTCTTTCGGGAGACTAGTCTTCTTTCCCCTGTTTCTTTCTTTTGAGAGACTAGTCTTCTTTCCCCTGTTTCTTCTTTTGGGAGACTAGTCTTTTTCCCCTGTTTATTTCTTTTGGGAGACTGCTCTTTCTTTCCCCTGTTTTTTCCTTTCGGGAGATTAGTCTTCTTTCCCCTGTTTCTTCTTTTGGGAGACTAGTCTTTTTCCCCTGTTTATTTCTTTTGGGAGACTGCTCTTTCTTTCCCCTGTTTTTTCCTTTCGGGAGATTAGTCTTCTTTCCCCTGTTTCTTTCTTTCGGGAGACTAGTCTTCTTTCCCCTGTTTCTTTCTTTCGGGAGACTAGTCTTCTTTCCCCTGTTTCTTTCTTTCGGGAGACTAGTCTTCTTTCCCCTGTTTCTTTCTTTTGGTAGACTAGTCTTCTTTCCCCTGTTTCTTTCGGGAGACTAGTCTTCTTTCCCCTGTTCTTTCTTTTGGGAGACTAGTCTTTTTCCCCTGTTTCTTTCTTTTGGGAGACTGCTCTTTCTTTCCCCTGTTTTTTCCTTTCGGGAGATTAGTCTTCTTTCCCCTGTTTCTTTCTTTCGGGAGACTAGTCTTCTTTCCCCTGTTTCTTTCTTTCGGGAGACTAGTCTTCTTTCCCCTGTTTCTTTCTTTTGGGAGACTAGTCTTCTTTCCCCTGTTTCTTTTGGGAGACTAGTCTTCTTTCCCCTGTTTCTTTCTTTTGGGAGACTAGTCTTTTTCCCCTGTTTCTTTCTTTTGGGAGACTGCTCTTTCTTTCCCCTGTTTTTTCCTTTCGGGAGATTAGTCTTCTTTCCCCTGTTTCTTTCTTTCGGGAGACTAGTCTTCTTTCCCCTGTTTCTTTCTTTCGGGAGACTAGTCTTCTTTCCCCTGTTTCTTTCTTTTGGGAGACTAGTCTTCTTTCCCCTGTTTCTTTCTTTTGGGAGACTAGTCTTCTTTCCCCTGTTTCGTTCGGGAGACTAGTCTTCTTTCCCCTGTTTCTTTCTTTTGGGAGACTAGTCTTTTTCCCCTGTTTCTTTCTTTTGGGAGACTGCTCTTTCTTTCCCCTGTTTTTTCCTTTCGTGAGACTAGTCTTCTTTCCCCTGTTTCTTTCTTTCGGGAGACTAGTCTTCTTTCCCCTGTTTCTTTCTTTCGGGAGACTAGTCTTCTTTCCCCTGTTTCTTTCTTTCGGGAGACTAGTCTTCTTTTCCCTGTTTCTTTCTTTTGGGAGACAAGTCTTCTTTCCCCTGTTTCTTTCTTTTGGGAGACTAGTCTTCTTTCCCCTGTTTCTTTCTTTATGGAGACTAGTCTTTTTCCCCTGTTTCTTTCTTTTGGGAGACTGCTCTTTCTTTCCCCTGTTTTTTCCTTTCGGGAGATTAGTCTTCTTTCCCCTGTTTCTTTCTTTCGGGAGACTAGTCTTCTTTCCCCTGTTTCTTTCGGGAGACTAGTCTTCTTTCCCCTGTTTCTTTCGGGAGACTAGTCTTCTTTCCCCTGTTTCTTTCGGGAGACTAGTCTTCTTTCCCCTGTTTCTTTCTTTCGGGAGACTAGTCTTCTTTCCCCTGTTTCTTTCTTTCGGGAGACTAGTCTTCTTTCCCCTGTTTCTTTCTTTTGGGAGACTAGTCTTCTTTCCCCTGTTTCTTTCGGGAGACTAGTCTTCTTTCCCCTGTTTCTTTCTTTCGGGAGACTAGTTTTTTTCCCCCTGTTTCTTTCTTTTGGGAGACTGCTCTTTCTTTCCCCTGTTTTTTCCTTTCGGGAGATTAGTCTTCTTTCCCCTGTTTCTTTCTTTCGGGAGACTAGTCTTCTTTCCCCTGTTTCTTTCTTTTGGGAGACTGCTCTTTCTTTCCCCTGTTTTTTCCTTTCGGGAGATTAGTCTTCTTTCCCCTGTTTCTTTCTTTCGGGAGACTAGTCTTCTTTCCCCTGTTTCTTTCTTTCGGGAGACTAGTCTTCTTTCCCCTGTTTCTTTCTTTTGGGAGACTAGTCTTCTTTCCCCTGTTTCTTTCTTTTGGGAGACTAGTCTTTTTCCCCTGTTTCTTTCTTTTGGGAGACTGCTCTTTCTTTCCCCTGTTTTTTCCTTTCGGGAGATTAGTCTTCTTTCCCCTGTTTCTTTCTTTCGGGAGACTAATCTTCTTTCCCCTGTTTCTTTCTTTTGGGAGACTAGTCTTCTTTCCCCTGTTTCTTTCTTTCGGGAGACTAGTCTTCTTTCCCCTGTTTCTTTCTTTCGGGAGACTAGTCTTCTTTCCCCTGTTTCTTTCTTTCGGGAGACTAGTCTTCTTTTCCCTGTTTCTTTCTTTTGGGAGACAAGTCTTCTTTCCCCTGTTTCTTTCTTTTGGGAGACTAGTCTTCTTTCCCCTGTTTCTTTCTTTATGGAGACTAGTCTTTTTCCCCTGTTTCTTTCTTTTGGGAGACTGCTCTTTCTTTCCCCTGTTTTTTCCTTTCGGGAGATTAGTCTTCTTTCCCCTGTTTCTTTCTTTCGGGAGACTAGTCTTCTTTCCCCTGTTTCTTTCGGGAGACTAGTCTTCTTTCCCCTGTTTCTTTCTTTCGGGAGACTAGTCTTCTTTCCCCTGTTTCTTTCTTTCGGGAGACTAGTCTTCTTTCCCCTGTTTCTTTCTTTCGGGAGACTAGTCTTCTTTCCCCTGTTTCTTTCTTTTGGGAGACTAGTCTTCTTTCCCCTGTTTCTTTCTTTCGGGAGACTAGTCTTCTTTCCCCTGTTTCTTTTGGGAGACTAGTCTTCTTTCCCCTGTTTCTTTCTTTTGGGAGACTAGTCTTTTTCCCCTGTTTCTTTCTTTTGGGAGACTGCTCTTTCTTTCCCCTGTTTTTTCCTTTCGGGAGACTAGTCTTCTTTCCCCTGTTTCTTTCTTTCGGGAGACTAGTCTTCTTTCCCCTGTTTCTTTTGGGAGACTAGTCTTCTTTCCCCTGTTTCTTTCGGGAGACTAGTCTTCTTTCCCCTGTTTCTTTCTTTTGGGAGACTAGTCTTCTTTCCCCTGTTTCTTTCTTTTGGGTGACTAGTCTTTTTCCCCTGTTTCTTTCTTTTGGGAGACTGCTCTTTCTTTCCCCTGTTTTTTCCTTTCGGGAGATTAGTCTTCTTTCCCCTGTTTCTTTCTTTCGGGAGATTAGTCTTCTTTCCCCTGTTTCTTTCTTTCGGGAGACTAGTCTTCTTTCCCCTGTTTCTTTCTTTTGGGAGACTAGTCTTCTTTCCCCTGTTTCTTTCTTTCGGGAGACTAGTCTTCTTTCCCCCGTTTCTTTCTTTTGGGAGAATAGTCTTCTTCGTTCCTTTTTTCGTCGGGGAGATTAGTCTTCTTTTCCCTATATATATATTTTTTTTCCTTTGGGCGACTAGTCTTCTTCTTACATTTTTCTTCGGGAAACTAGTTTTCTTTCCTCTGTTTTTCTTTAGAGACTATTTTCCTCTATTTTTGAAAGGGAACTAGACTTTCTTCCATTTTTCTTAGGGAGACTAGTCTTCCTTCTTCTATTTTTCTTTAGAGGGAAAAATCGTTTTTCTTTCATTTTTCTTTGGAGAGACTAGATATACTTCCTCTACTTTTCTTTGGAAAGACTAGTCTCTCTTCCTCTATTTTTCTTTAGAGAAACTTGTCTTTTTTTTTTTCCTTTTTTCGTCGGGGAGATTAGTCTTCTTTTCCCTATATATATATTTTTTTTCCTTTGGGCGACTAGTCTTCTTCTTACATTTTTCTTCGGGAAACTAGTTTTCTTTCCTCTGTTTTTCTTTAGAGACTATTTTCCTCTATTTTTGAAAGGGAACTAGACTTTCTTCCATTTTTCTTAGGGAGACTAGTCTTCCTTCTTCTATTTTTCTTTAGAGGGAAAAATCGTTTTTCTTTCATTTTTCTTTGGAGAGACTAGATATACTTCCTCTACTTTTCTTTGGAAAGACTAGTCTCTCTTCCTCTATTTTTCTTTAGAGAAACTTGTCTTTTTTTTTTTTCCTTTTTTTTTTGGAGAGACTAGACTTCCTTCTTCCTTTCTTTTCCCTTGCGAGAACAATTCTCCCATTTTTTCTTTGAGGAGACTAGTCCTCCTTCATTTTGCCTTGGGGAGGATAGTCTTCCACTATTTCATTTTGCCTTAGAAGACTAATCTGCCTTCCATTATTTTTCCTTCAAGAGACTAGTCCCCCTTCATCGGTTTTTATTTGAGAAAACTTATCTTCCTCTGGCTGTCTTTGAGAGACCAATCTCCCCAAAGTTTTCTTCTTCTCTTGACTTTTTTGTGTACTAGGCCGAGTGGTTAGCGCGCTTGGCTACTGATCTAAGGGACCTGGGTTCGAGCCTCAGGTAAGGCAAGGATGTATGTGTCGTTTTTAATGCTGTGGTCCTGCCATCCTCACAGACCTTCTGCTATAAACAGAAGACTACGCTTCCTTCTGTTTTTCTTTGGAGAGAGACTACGCTTCCTTCTGTTTTTCTTTGGAGAGAGACTACGCTTCCTTCTGTGTTTCTTTGGAGAGAGACTACGCTTCCTTCTGTTTTTCTTTGGAGAGAGACTACGCTTCCTTCTGTGTTTCTTTGGAGAGAGACTACGCTTCCTTCTGTTTTTCTTTGGAGAGAGACTACGCTTCCTTCTTCTGCTTTTCTTTCGAGAGAGACTACGCTTCCTTCTGTTTTTCTTTGGAGAGAGACTACGCTTCCTTCTTCTGCTTTTCTTTGGAGAGAGACTACGCTTCCTTCTTCTGCTTTTCTTTGGAGAGACTGGTATTCTCCTTAACTCTACGCAATTTTAATTCTCTCCCTTCTGCATAATGACGAAGACTGTTCTTCCTCCATCATCTATATCGCTAACCACCCACCACAGAGCTCCCATTATCTAAAGACGAAATTTCTAATTAAACGACATAATTCGCTTCTCGTCCTCTTTAGTGTCCCATTTCCACCCCACACCATCCTAGCAGATGTTTGAGGCTCTTTAAAACACTTATCACAATGGACCGACGACCTTTGACCACTTGGTCGCACTATCAACCAGCGCCACTGCATTGTGGTGCGTCAAAGCGCCAGCCGAACGTGGGTGTCGGCCAGTTCTCTTTGTGTCCCTGGATGACGTTTGGAGTGGCGATATTTTTTTGCCCGTGGCTTTCGTGTGCTGATGCACTTTAGAAGAGGCGAGTCACCGACGAGGAATTCGGAAACATCATTTGTGAGTAATGCCCACAGTTCCGATGCGAAGTTGGATTCGGCCAGCATCATTTAGTGAAGTTACAACGCCCTGGTTTGTGACTGGAATACGACCGAGACTAGAGAACGAGAGTAGAGCTGAGGGTGGCCTCGTTTTCGGTAGGTAGATATGTAAAATTCTCCTTTGTTTTTCTATTTGGCTTCCACGGATTTTTGGGTTGGGTTGTTTTACCTCTGAGCGGTACTTTTTTTGCACACCATGGGCTAAATGGCCAGGTCACATGGACCCCGAAGGCTCAGATAAGGTTGGGGGAGGTGACCCACTGGAACAGCTGTTAGGAGACAGATGGTAGCCTCCCGTCAAGGCCATCCAGCGTGTTCTTTAACGTGCACAGGGTATGGCTCTCCCGCACACGGGGCCACGGCTTAACGTCCCATCCGACGGACGGCGGCCTTTCCAAGCCCATCGGTGTCCCCTACTGACCGTGGGCAGGGCGGGGAATTTTGCGGAGATAAATCTCAACGCTGACCCAGCTGGGACTCGAACCTGGGAACTACAGATTACGAACCTGGCGCGCTACCGACTGAGCCACCCCCGCCACGGCTTCCACGGACTCCTTGTCTGAATTAAATATATGACCCGATTGCAACGTACACTGACGATCAGAGAATTATGATCATTCCATGTTATGTCGATGGGATTGTAACTTCAAAGCTCTGTAACTTTTTAAATAAGCATTTTACGGGAAAATGTGACTTCAGATAAATTAAAGATCTCAATCAATTCTATCTAAATATCGATTTCTAAAAATATTCCTTCAGTATTTAAAGAGTTATCGAAGGTTGAACATTTAATAACAGCAACGCTTGATAAACGAATTTACCTTTGAAGTCAATTGAGACTGAAATACGAAAATAATTTCAAACTTTAAGAATTCACAAACTTTAAAAATGTCAAAATTTAAGAAATTCACAAATAATTACATACTTCAAGAATGCGGGTAAATAATTATTTGAATATTCTTTAATTGTTTTGATAAATATTGCTGCTCTGAAATATTTTAATCTCCATACCTGTTTATAAATTGACAGAATATTTTATAAATTGATCGGTTAAATCGAGATCTTTAAATTATCTTCAGTCGCATTTTCTCATAAAACCTTTTTATAACTTAAAGAGGTTCCTAATTATCTTCTTGTCGGCGTAACATATGGCGCAGTTAGAATTCAATCATTAATATAAGTACAGTCGCTCAAAAAAGTATCCGAACATTATGGTTGATTACAGAATTCAGAAAAATATCTGGCAAAGATTTTTTTTAGAAATTAGTGATCTGGCAACCTTCGTGTCACGTGATTACAGAATTCAGGACATGCTCAATATTTCCTTGAGCATTATATGTTCATTATTAGCATTTTCATTATAAAGCATTATTATTTCATTATTGCATATATATTAATTATTATTATATTATTATCATTATATATCATATATTATTATCATTATATATCATATATTATTAGCATTATATATGCATCATTATATATTATTAGCATTATAAAGCTATTATACTTTTAGATACTGCTGATAGCATTCTTTCTCTATAGTATTTATATTTAAAATTACTTGTATAGTATTACAATAATTTAATATCGATTTATAAACTGAATCACATGAACCCAAAGATCTGATTCGATGGTGCAATATAATATTTCTGTTTGCTGAAAAAAGCCACAAAGTCAGAAATCGCTATTTCACCATTTAAAAGAGGAAAATCAATTATTCATAAAATCCAGGCTTATCCAAACCGCGACTCATAAAACGAATTATCAATATACTGAATCTGACTCATTTCTTCCAATTTTTTTGGCCAAACGTTTTTAAGTGCGATATTAAACGATTTTGCCAGTTCATAGTAAAAAATAAACTATTAATTATCCCTCAACGAACTGATTGCCACAGAAGTTGGGGGTTTTTACCTCTGAACGGCACTTTTTAGCACACATCTGACTAAACTGGTCGTCACAAATGACCTTGGAGCTGAAAGGAGGTTGGGAAAAGGACATCCACGGATGTCCTATACTCGGAACCGCGGCTTTACATGCCATTCGATGGACGGGGCCTTTAGAAGCCCATCAGAGTCCCCTATTTGCCAAAGGCAGGCTGGGGATTTAGAAGAGCTAAATCTCAGCCCTGGCTCAAATGGGACTCGAACCTGAGAACTGCAGATTACGAGCCTGGCGCACTACCGACAATTCCTTATGACCTGATCATTTGGCCCATTATGTGCAGAAAGGTGAAACAACCAAACAACACCCCTATTCTGTTATCCACCTCGAACCTTTGGAGTCCACGTGACCTGCCTATTTAGCCCATTGTGTGAAAAGTGGAACTCTGAGGTAAAACAATCCAAATTCGAAAGGTCCAGTAAGTCCAAATTCGAAAAGTCGAAAGGTCCAGTCCAAATTCGAAAAGTCGAAAGGTCCAGTCCAAATTCGAAAGGTCCAGTTTCTAGTCTCTCTGTGAGTTATAAAGTAATTATTCCTGCATTTGTGTGGGTGGTCCTATTTTTCAGAATTTGATCCATCAAGACTCATTTGTATCTTTAGTAGAAAATGGTTTCCTGCCTCAGAGTTAATGAAAATGGTTTCCTGCCTCAGAGTTAATGAATACACTCAGACGAATCTTTTCCTGCAGCTGATGCTCATAACAATGCAACTAAGGAGAAGCTTATTATCTGGAATAGCTTATTATTCCAGATCCTTATTATAAGGAGAAGCTTATTATCTGGAATAGCTTATTATTCCAGATCCTTATTATAAGGAGAAGCTTATTATCTGGAATAGCTTATTATTCCAGATCCTTATTATAAGGAGAAGCTTATTATCTGGAATAGCTTATTATTCCAGATCCTTATTATAAGGAGAACCTTATTATCTGGAATAGCTTATTATTCCAGATCCTTATTATAAGGAGAAGCTTATTATCTGGAATAGCTTATTATTCCAGATCCTTATTATAAGGAGAAGCTTATTATCTGGAATAGCTTATTATTCCAGATCCTTATTATAAGGAGAAGCTTATTATCTGGAATAGCTTATTATTCCAGATCCTTATTATAAGGAGAAGCTTATTATCTGGAATAGCTTATTATTCCAGATCCTTATTATAAGGAGAACCTTATTATCTGGAATAGCTTATTATTCCAGATCCTTATTATAAGGAGAAGCTTATTATCTGGAATAGCTTATTATTCCAGATCCTTATTATAAGGAGAAGCTTATTATCTGGAATAGCTTATTATTCCAGATCCTTATTATAAGGAGAAGCTTATTATCTGGAATAGCTTATTATTCCAGATCCTTATTATAAGGAGAAGCTTACTATTCTGGAAGAAAAAAATATCTGGCAACGATTTTGTTTAGAAATTAGTGACCTTCATGTCACGTGTCATGTGACACGAAGGTCACTAATTTCTTTAAAAAATCGTTGCCAGATATTTTTTCTGAATTCTGTAATCATCCATAGTGTTCGGATACTTTTTTGAGCGACTGTAGGTGGTCATATTATTTTGATACTAGATCGTGTGGGCTCATTCACGGAAATATTGAGCGTATGCAGTTACCGTTCACAGCAAACTGGAGCGTGTGCAGTAACTGCACACGCTCCAGTTTGCTGTGAACGGTAACTGGAGCGTGTACAGTTGCTGTACACGCGCTCCAGATATTTTTCCTGAATTCTGTAATCAACCATAGTGTTCGGATATATTATTTTGAGCGATGGTTAATACCAGTTGACTTCATAGTGGACATAAAAGATCTTGAACACTCTGAAGGAACGAAATTATCTCAAAAGATTTTTTCCGAATGAAAATTACCTGAAAAAATAGACCCTAGAGAGCGTTCCGTCTGACTTGTTCTGTTCTGTCTATCAGAACAAAACAAGTCAGACGGAAGAATCCGTTCTTTTTCCACCTGAACTGTTCTTCCTCGTGCGTCAGAAGACCATAGAAAGTTGAACGATGCTTAGCGGAAAACTTCGAATCAATTGGCCTTCGCTTTATCAGATCATCGAGGAAGATCATCGGGAATCGCTAAAACTACGTAAAGAAGTTTTGGGGGAAAATTGTAAGTAATTTAGCCATATTTGTGCCAAAGAAAAGCACTCTTCTGAAGTAAAGCTAACCAAGTCATTAATGAATAATTGTAATTTTCTCCACCAGGAAAGATTTCCTGGCGGAGAAAATTACCAACGGAAAATCCACAAATCAAATAATGCATTATATTCCTGATGGATAGACAGGAAAATCAGATTTGAACAGATTAGGTTCGTAAAATTACATCATTTAATGGGTTTTCCCACATATTACACTGCTCGAAGGGGCGGGGGTGGCTCAGTCGGTAGTGCGCCAGGCTCGTAATCTGCAGTTCCCAGGTTCGAAACCCAGCTGGGTCAGCGTTGAGATTTATCTCCGCAGAATTCCCCGCCTTGCCCACGGTCAGTAGGGGACACCGATGGGCTTGGAAAGGCCGTGGCCCCGTGTGCAGGAGAGCCATACCTTGTGCACGTTAAAGAACACGCTGGATGGCCTTGACGGGAGGTTACCATCTGTCTCCCCACAGCTGTTCCAGTGGGTCCCCTCCCCCAACGTTCTCTGAGCCTTCGGGGTCCATGTGACCTGGCCATTTAGCCCATGGTGTGCAAAAGTGCCGCTTAGAGGTAAAACAACCCAACCCAAACAACACTGCTCGAAACATTTAATGGTTTGTTTTTCCACACATTGGATTAAATAGCCAAGTCACAAGGACCCCGAAGGCACAGAGAAAGTTGGGGGAGGGGACCCACTGGGACATCTGTTGGGTGACAAATGGTAGCCTCCCATCAAGGCCATCCAGCGTGTTCTTTAACGTGCACAGGGTATGGCTCTCCCGCACAAGGGTCACGGCTTGACGTCCCATCCAATGGACCACGGCCTTTCCAAACCCATTGGTGTCCCCTACTGATCGTGGGTAAGGTACGGAAGTTTTACGGAGAAAAATCTCAATGCTGGTCCAGCTGGGATTCGAACCTGGGAACTGCAGATTACGAGCTTGGTGCGCTACCGACTGAGCCACCCGCACTTCGCATAACCATTGGCACTGCCAGGATTTTTACCGGTGGGAGGGGGGGGGGGGACAAAATTATTTTTTGTCATATTTTCTATTTACTAATAATAATATGCAATGAATATGGAGCGTGTTCAGTTACCGTTCACAGCAAACTGGAGCGGTTGCGGTTAATGTTCACAGCACATTGGATCATGTGAGCTCACAAAGACCTAGATCGTGTGGGCTCACTCACAGAAATACTGAGCGTGTGCAGTTACCGTTCACAGCAAACTGGAGCGGTTGCGGTTAATATTCACAGCACATTGGATCGTGTGAGCTCACAAAGACCTAGATCGTGTGGGCTCACTCACAGAAATACTGAGCGTGTGCAGTTACCGTTCACAGCAAACTAGAGCGGTTGCGGTTAATGTTCACAGCGCATTGGATCGTGTGAGCTCACAAAGACCTAGATCGTGTGGGCTCACTAACAGAAATACTGAGCGTGTGCAGTTACCGTTCACAGCAAACTGGAGCGTGTGCAGTTACTGCACACTCTCCAGTTTGCTGTGAACGGTAACTGGAGCGTGTACAGTTGCTGTACACGCTCCAGAAATTTTTCCTGAATTCTGTAATCACGTGACACGAAGGTTGCCAGATCACTAATTTCTAAAAAAATTGTTGCCAGATATTTTTTCTGAATTCTGTAATCAACAATAGTGTTCGGATTTTTTTAAAATATATGTAATGCGTATGAATATATAATGCAATGAATATGGAGCCTAAGCCAAAAAAAATGTCATTGTGCCTAAGCCAAAAATTCAGGGGAAGAGGTGGTGGTGGTGGGGGGGGGGGTTCAGGTGTTTCACTTCATCCGTGGTGATCATGAGAGAATTCGGTGACATTATTTTAGCTTTCGGTTCCCATTTCAGTTATGCTGAAATTTTTTCATTAATGAGTTGGTGTGCTTTTCCTCAGGGCAGTGCTTTTCTTTGGCACACAATGGCTAAATGGCTAAGTAGTCAGGCCAGAAGAACCCCAAGGGCTCAGGGAAGAAGGAAAGGTGTCTCCAGACTCCAAAAAAACTCCCGACAAGTGTGTTCTTTAGGGTGCACAGGGTATGGTTCTCCTGCATACGGAGCCATGGCTTAACGTCTCATTTAAGGACGGCGGACTTTTCAAGCCCATTGGCATACGCTTTCTCACCGAAGGCAAAGTAGGCATTGGAGGAGGTGAATCTCAAAATTTCCAGAGGTGGGACTTGACTCTAGGAACTGCAGATTGCGAACCTCGTGCACTACTGACAGCACCACACCCGGCCACCTTCTCATTAAATCACACCATTTATTCTACATTGAAACTCTATATAGTTGGTAATTGGTAGAATAGTTGAAACTCTTTAAAATTAGTTTTCCAATAAACTAAAACAGATATCATCGCCACCAGTATCCATTATTATTATCAATAAATTCCCAATAATATCATCATTATCAGTGAACTCCTTTGAGAACTTCATCACAGAGCCCCTCCCCCCCAAACAACATCATTACCAGCGAACTCCTTTGAGAACTTCACAGATACTCCACAAACGACATCACTACCAGTGAACTCCTTTGAGAACTTCATCAAAGAGCCCCCACAAACAACATCATTACCAGTGAACTCCTTTGAGAACTTCACGGATACTCCACAAACGACATCACTACCAGTGAACTCTTTTGAGAACTTCACAGATACTCCACAAACGACATCACTACCAGTGAACTCTTTTGAGAATTTCATCACAGAGCCCCCACAAACAACATCATTACTAGCGAACTCCTTTGAGAACTTCACAGATACTCCACAAACGACATCACTACCAATGAACTCCTTTGAGGACTTCATCACAGAGCCCCAACAAACAACATCATTTCCAGTGAACTCCTTTGAGAACTTCATCACAGAGCCCCCACAAACAACATCATTACCAGAGAACTCCTTTGAGAACTTCACAGATACTCCACAAACGACATCACTACCAGTGAACTCCTTTGAGGTCTTCATCACAGAGCCCCCACAAACAACATCATTACCAGTGAACTCCTTTGAGAACTTCACGGATACTCCACAAACGACATCACTACCAGTGAACTCCTTTGAGAACTTCATCACAGAGCCCCCACAAACAACATCATTACCAGCGAACTCCACCGACAACATCAGCACTATACTCTAACTAACCGCATCATCAATACCACCCTCAAACTACAGTTACCAGATGCCAGTCACAATATTGCCTGCATTGAAGTCTATCTCTGGTAATCCTCACCTTTCCCTCGGGCAGGAAGGGAACATGGACTGCGCTGGCCTTGGGAAGACCATTGTTCTCCAAACGGGATGTTAAAGCTTGACTCCATGTGCAAGGAATTCACTCGTAATGATGTCGTTTGTGGAGTATCTGTGAAGTTCTCAAAGGAGTTCGCTGGTAATGGTATTGTTTGTGGGGTGAGGGTAATCTTCGCTGGTAATGATGTTGTTTGTGGGGGTAATGTTCGCTGGTAATGATGTTGTTTGTGGGGGTAATGTTCGCTGGTGATGATGTTGTTTGTGGGGGTAATGTTCGCTGGTAATGATGTTGCTGCGCACGTTAAAGAACATTCTCGATGGCGTTAACCAGACACTTCCATCTGTCTCCTAACAGCTGTTCATTGGGTCACCTTCTCCAACCCCCTTTGAGCCTGTGGAGTCCTTGTGACCTGGATATTTAGACCACTGTGCGCATAAAACTTCCGCTAAGAGATGAAAACAACATCCCTAACCTCCCCCACAAGAACATCATCTTAAGCCTATTTTCTTTACGCGCCGTCCCGTGGCCGAGTGGTTAGCACGCTTGGCTATTGATCTAATGGGACCGGGTTCGAGCCCCGGGTAAGGCATGGATGTGTGTCGTTTCTCTGCTGAGGTCCTGCCATCCTCTCAGATCTTCTACTATGGCATATAAACTGACAGGCTCCTGTCAGACCTCTGTGGCAAGCAGCTGCTTGAAGGGGTGTTTTTTTTTATTTTCGAATGCTTACGTTTTCTGAATATTTTAATTGACTTTGATCCCATTCTTAACTTCTCTTTCACTTCCTACTTTTTCCCCACTTCTTTGCATCTTCTGTTCCTTGAGATTTTCTTAAGTATTTTTTTTGTTGTTTTGCCTATTAATTGTTGTGTGTAGACATTTTCAGACTGTTGCAGTTTTTATGAGTCATCATTTCTGATCTGGCATGTTGCCACTTTAATTGTTCACCGGTCATTAAAGTTGAGTAATCAAAAATTTTTTAAGAAAAGAATTCAGGAAAGAGAAATAGTTTTGGGCAGGTCCGGCGCAAAGCTGTTTCTAGAATAAATTATTATTTAATTACCTAGAACATAATTAAGGAAGTGGGGGGGGAATGACGCAACAGAAGCGAAAAAACGGCACGAGGGAGTGCATTTCCATCATAGCAGTGTAACGTTTTCCCCCTTCGTTTTACATGATTATAAAAATTTTATCAAAATATTTGGTAACTGTGCAGAATTACTCATACTAGCATTTTCAAAAACAGGGGGATAGAGGGGAGGGATCCGACTTTGTTCTGAGATTAGAAAGGAGAAGATCCTACGCTGGCTTTGGAATTGGAAAGGAGAAGACCCTACCCTGGCTTTGGCATTGGAAAGGAGAAGACCCTACCCTGGCTTTGGCATTGGAAAGGAGAAGACCCTACCCTGGCTTTGGAATTGGAAAGGAGAAGACCCTACCCTGGCTTTGGAACTGGGAAGGAGAAGATCCTACGCTGGCTTCGTAATTGGGAAGGAGAGATCCTGCCCCGACTTTCGAATTGGAAAGGAGAAGATCCTACTCTGACTTTGGAATTGGGGAGGAGAAGATCCTACGCTGGCTTTAGAATTGGGATGGAGAAGATCCTACCCTGACTTTCGAATTGGAAAGGAGAAGATCCTACCCTGGCTTCGTAATTGGGAAGGAGAAGATCCTACCCTGGCTTTGGGATTGGAAAGGAGTAGATCCTACCCTGGTTTTGGGATTGGGAAGGAGAAGATGGTATCCTGGTTTGGGACTGGAAAGGAGAAGATCCTAACCTGGCTTTGGGACTGGAAAGGAGAAGATCCTAACCTGGCTTTGGAATTGGAATGGAGAAGATCCTACCCTGGTTTTGGGACTGGAAAGGAGAAGATCCTACCTTGGATTTGGGACTGGAAAGGAGAAGATCCTTCCCTGGCTTTGGAATTGGGAAGGAGAAGATCCTACCCTGGATTTGGTATTGGAAAAGAGAAGATCCTACCCTTGCTTTGGGATTGGGTAGGAGAAGATCCTACATTGTCTTTGGGATTGGGAAGGGAAAGATCCTATCCTGGCTTTGGGATTGAGAAGAAGATCCTACGCTGGCTTTGGGATTGGGAAGGAAAAGATCCTATCCTGGCTTTGGGATTGGGAAGACGAAGATCCTACCCTGGCTTTGGAATGGGAAAGGAGAAGATCCTATCCTGACTTTTGGGATTGCGAAGGAGAAGATCCTATCCTGGCTTTGGGATTGGGAAGGAGAAGATCCTATCCTGGCTTTGGGATTGGGAAGGAGAAGATCCTACCCTGGATTTGGGATTGAGAAGGAGAAGATCCTACTCTGGATTTGGGAATGGGAAGGACAAGATCCTACCCTGGCTTTGGGATTGGAAAGGAGAAGATCCTACCATGGCTTTCGAATTAGAAAGGAGAAGATCCTACCATGGCTTTGGGATTGGGAAGGAGAAGATCCTACATTGGCTTTGAAATTGGTAAGGGAAAGATCCTATCCTGGCTTTGGGATTGAGAAGAAGATCCTGCGCTGGCTTTGGGATTGAGAAAAAGATCCTATCCTGGCTTTGGGATTGGGAAGGAGAAGATCCTATCCTGGCTTTGGTATTGGGAAGGAGAAGATCCTACCCTGGCTTTGGGATGGGAAAGGATAAGATCCTACCCTGGCTTTTGGGATTGGGAAGGAGAAGATCCTATCCTGGCTTTGGGATTGGGAAGGAGAAGATCCTATCCTGGCTTTGGGATTGGGGGAGAAGATCCTATCCTGGCTTTGGGATTGAGGAGAAGATCCTACCCTGGCTTTGGGTGGGAAGGAGAAGATCCTATCCTGGCTTTGGGATTGAGAAGAAGATCCTACGCTGGCTTTGGGATTGGGTAGGAAAAGATCCTATCCTGGCTTTGGGATTGGGAATGAGAAGATCCTATCCTGGCTTTGGGATTGGGGGAGAAGATCCTATCCTGGCTTTGGGATTGGGAAGGAGAAGATCCTATCCTGGCTTTGGGATTGGGAAGGAGAAGATCCTATCCTGGCTTTGGGATTGGGGGAGAAGAACCTATCCTGGCTTTGGGATTGAGGAGAAGATCCTACCCTGGCTTTGGGTGGGAAGGAGAAGATCCTATCCTGGCTTTGGGATTGAGAAGAAGATCCTACGCTGGCTTTGGGATTGGGAAGGAAAAGATCCTATCCTGGCTTTGGGATTGGGAAGGAGAAGATCCTCTCCTGGCTTTGGGATTGGGGGAGAAGATCCTATCCTGGCTTTGGGATTGAGGAGAAGATCCTACCCTGGCTTTGGGTGGGAAGGAGAAGATCCTATCCTGGCTTTGGGATTGAGAAGAAGATCCTACGCTGGCTTCGGGATTGGGAAGGAAAAGATCCTATCCTGGCTTTGGAATGGGAAAGGAGAAGATCCTACCCTGACTTTTGGGATTGGGAAGGAGAAGATCCTATCCTGGCTTTGGGATTGGAAAGGAGAAGATCCTACCCTAGATTTGGGATTGAGAAGAAGATCCTACTCTGGATTTGGGAATGGGAAGGAGAAGATCCTACCCTTGCTTTGGGATTGGAAAGAAGAAGATCCTACCCTGGCTTTGGGATTGGAAAGGAGAAGATCCTACCCTGACTTTGGAATGGGAAAGGAGAAGATCCTACCCTGACTTTTGGGATTGGGAAGGAGAAGATCCTATCCTGGCTTTGGGATTGGAAAGGAGAAGATCCTACCCTTGCTTTGGGATTGGAAAGAAGAAGATCCTACCCTGGCTTTGGGATTGGAAAGGAGAAGATCCTACCCTGGCTTTCGAATTAGAAAGGAGAAGATCCTACCATGGCTTTGGAATTGGGAAGGAGAAGATCCTACCCTGGATTTGGGATTGGGAAGGAGAAGATCCTATCCTGGCTTTGGGATTGAGAAGAAGATCCTACGCTGGCTTTGGGATTGGGAAGGAGAAGATCCTATCCTGGCTTTGGGATTGGAAAGGAGAAGATCCTACCCTGGCTTTGGGATTGGAAAGGAGAAGATCCTACCCTGGCTTTAGGATTGGAAAGGAGACGATCCTACCCTGGCTTTGATATCGGAAAGGAGACGATCCTACCCTTGCTTTGGGAAGGAGAAGATCCTACGCTTGCTTTGGGAAGAAGATCCGACCCTGGCTTTGGAATTGGGAAGAAGATTCCTACGCTAGCTTTGGGAAGGAGAAGATCTGACCCTGGCTTTGGGATTGGAAAGGAGAAGATCCCTACGCTAGCTTTGCGAAGAAGATCCTACCCTGGCTTTCGGATTGGGAAGGAGAAGATCCGACCCTGATTTTGGTATCGGGAAGGAGAAGATCTTACTCTAGCTTTGGGAAGGAGGAGATCCTACGCTGGCTTTGGGAAGGAGAAAATCCGACCCTGGTTTTGGGATTGGGAAGGAAATGATCCTACCCTGGCTTTGGAAAACTATACTGGGACCTATACTGGGAACCTATACTGGGAAGGAGAAGATCTGACCCTGGCTTTGTGATTGAGATGAAGAGGATCCTACCCTGGCTTTGGGAAGGAGAAGATCTGACTTTGGCTTTGGGAAGGAGAAGATCCGGGCTTGACTTTGGGTTTGGGAAGGAGAATATCCCTACGCAAGCTTTGAGAAGGAGAAGGTCAGATCCTGGCTTTGTGATTGAGAAGAAGAGGATCCTACCCTGGCTTTGGGAAGGAGAAGATTTGACTTTGGCTTTGGGAAGGAGAAGATCTGACTTTGGCTTTGGGAAGGAGAAGATCTGACTTTTGCTTTGGAAAGGAGAACATCCGGCCTTGACTTTGGCTTTGGGAAGGAGAAGATCTGACTTTGGCTTTGGGAAGGAGAAGATCTGACTTTTGCTTTGGAAAGGAGAACATCCGGCCTTGACTTTGGCTTTGGGAAGGAGAAGATCCCTACGCAAGCTTTGAGAAAGAGAAGATCAGATCCTGGCTTTGTGATAGAGAAGAAGAGGATCCTACCCTGGCTTTGGGAAGGAGAAGATTTGGCTTTGGCTTTCGGAAGGAGAAGATCTGACTTTGGCTTTGGAAAGGAGAAGATCCGGCCTTGGCTTTGGGATTGGGTAATATTTAATCATGGTGTATTGTTTAACGACCAACTGAATGCTTAAAGCACCAAGTGGGAGAATTGGTTTCTTTTCTCTCTAAGACGAAATATATCAACTGGGTGATAAAGAATTGTTGTCTTTTGTTTTCCTTACAGAATGAAGATGCCTCTGAAGTCGAAGCCTCATTTGCATCCGAAGATTGTAAAACTGACGGTTGTTGGAGATAAAAAGGTTGGGAAGACATGTCTACTAAAGACTTACAGCCAAGGAAAATTCCCTCAGGGCGAGTATGTCTCCACAGTCTTCCCGTGAGTACTTTTCACTCTTGAATTTTCACATCATCGGTTACGCTCTTACTTTGCCTTACAAATTTGTTAATTAAATCCTAATCAGTTTCGTAACAAGTTGAATATCATTTCTGTGTTGCTCTAGCGCACCAGCCATCGTAACCTGCAGTGCCAAGGTTCGAGTCCCAACTGTACGAGCGTTGAGATTTATCTCCGCAAAACTCTGAGACCTGCTCTCACTCAGTAGGGAACACCGATAGGTTTGGAAAGGAAGTCGGATGGGGCGTTAAGCCGAGGCTTATTAGAGTTGGGTGGTTTTACCTCTGAGCGGCATTTTTTTGCACACCATGGGCTTGGGATTCCCCGCTCTGTCCACGGGCAGTAGGGGACACCGATGGGCTTGTAAACGCCGCCGTCCGTCGGATGGGACGTTAAGCCGTGGACCCGTGTGTGGGAGAGTCATACCCTGTGCACATTAAAGAATACGCTGGGTGGCCTTGACTGGAGGCTACCATCTGTCTCTTAAAAGCTGTTCCAGTGGGTCCCCTCCAATCTTCTCTGAGCCTTCGGGGTCCTAGTGACCTGACCATTTAGCCTCGATGTGCAAAAAAGTGCCGCTCAGAGGCAATACAATCCAGAATCCCCCAGGGCGCGCCACTGACTTTAACACAATGTCAAATTCCACACTCTAGCTCGTTTCCAGGAGAGACAACAGGCACTCCAGAAAGTGATGGGCGGGGGTGGCTCAGTCGGTAACGCGCCAGGCTCGTAATCTGTAGTTCCCAGGTTCGAGTCCCAGCTGGGTCGGCGTTGAGATTTATCTCCGTAAAAATTCCCCGCCCTGCCCATAGTCAGTAGGGGACACCGATGGGCTTGGAAAGGCCGCCGTCCTTTGGATGGGACGTTAAGCCGTGGCCCCGTGTGTGGGAGAGCCATACCCTGTGCACGTTAAAGAACACGCTGAATGGCCTTGACGGGAGGCTACCATCTGTCTCCCAACAGCTGTTCCAGTGGGTCCCCTCCCCCTACCTTCTCTGAGCCTTCGGGGTCCATGTGACCTGGCCATTTAGCCCATGGTGTGCAAAAAAGTGCGCTCAGAGGTAAAACAACCCAACCCAACCCAGAAAGCGATTGGGAAAATGTGGCACGAATGCCACACCTTGTTCTTGCAAACGCATTGAATGCTTGTTGACAGGATTCTTCTGGCGTCCAATTGCGAAAGCGATGACGCCCGAATTCTTTTATCTCTTCCCCTCGACGAGCGTTGTTGCTGCTATGAAAAGAATTCCTGCGTCCAAAAATTTCCCTTTCCAGTGGCGCTTAAGGCGTTGTGCTTATCTCAGATTTGCACGTGTTCTCCTCGTTTCGTTATGACAGCTCGAGATAAGATTACATTTCTCAGGACGATCAGAAAATTCGAAAGAATTATAAAAAAACTTTTTTTTTTCTATAACGATTGCTTTTCTACACAGATAAGAATCAGAATATTCAATTGCAGATATTATGCTTTCCTTCCCCTTGGTTAGTTTGTGATTATATTATGGAAAAATAGTTGTTTCACCATCTCTTCGGGTGGGGGGGGGGGGGCAGTTGGTAGCGATCCAGGCTCATAATGTGCAGTTTCTGGATTCGAGTTCTAAATCTGCCATAGTTTAAATATATCTCCACCCTGCCCTCAGTCAGAAAGGGGAGACAGACTTGTAAAATTCGCCGTCCGTTGGATGAAACGTTAAACCATGGCACCGTATACAGTAGATTCGCATTCTGTACAGTCGCTAAAAAAAGTATCCGAACACTGCGGTAGATTACAGAATTCAGAAAAAATATCATGGCAACGAATTTTTTAGAAATTAGTGATCTGGCAACATTCTTGTCACACGAAGGTTGCCAGATCACTAATTTCTAAAAAAAATCGTTGCCATGATATTTTTTCTAAATTCTGTAATCAACCATAGTGTTCGGATACTTTTTTGAGCGACTGTAGGTGGTAATATTATTTTGATACTAGATCGTGTGGGCTCACTCACGGAAATATTGAGCGTGTGCAGTTACCGTTCACAGCAAACTGGAGCGTGTGCAGTTACTGCACACGCTCCAGTTTGCTGTGAACGGTAACTGGAGCGTGTGTACAGTTGCTGTACAAGCTCCAGATATTTTTCCTGAATTCTGTAATCACGTGACACGAAGGTTGCCACATCACTGATTTCTAAAAAACATCGTTGCCAGATATTTTTTCTGAATTCTGTAATCATCCACAGTGTTCGGATACTTTTTTGAGCGACTGTACAAGTTCTACTGTATACGGTGTTCTGTACAAGTTACAGAACATGTTGAATGGTCTTGACGGGAGGCTTCTACCTATCTCCTGTCTAATGGGTCCCTTTACCCCAACATTCTCTGAGCTGTTGGGGTCCTTGTGACCCGGACATTTACCCCATTTGTGCATAAAAAGTGCCTCTCAGATTAAAACAACCGAACCACACAACCCAGTTTCGAGTCCCAACTCCGCCAGCATTGAAATATATCTGCATTAAAACCTCATCCTGCCCTCGGTGGAAAGGGGACATCGATGGGATTGGAAAGGTCGCCGTCCGTCCGACGGGACATTAAGCTATGCTCCGCGTGAAAGAGAATCTTACTCCGTGCATGTTAAATAAACCCTAAATGACCTTGACGGGTGGCTTCCATCTGTCTCCCAACAACTTCCCAGTGAGATGCCTTCCCCTATTCAACTCCGAACCTATGGAATATTTGTAACTGGTCATTTAGACCATTAAATGCAAAAAAAAGCTACACCAGGTCAAATTTTAGTCATCTTCATAGGTTTGGAATCTCTGATTTAGATAAAGCTAAACTAAGTGAATTAGTTATCAAATGTTTTTTTCCCCTCTTTAGCTATCTGCCTGACGAAGATTACCTGTATTGTAAATCCATCACCTACGACGGTGGACCCATTCTCTTGGAATTATGGGACAGAGTTTATAATCGACTAGAAGACGACAAAATTCGGGCACTTCAGTATTGTCAGGTCAGTTGTCATAAGAGTAATGTTTGCTATCTTTGAACAGTCGCTGAAAAAAAAGGATCCGAACACTATTGTTGATTACAGAATTCAGGAAAAATATCTGAAGCTTGTACAGCAACTGTACACGCTCCAGTTACCGTTGACAGCAAACTGGAGCGTGGGCAGTTACTGCACACGCTCCAGTTTACTGTGAACGGTAACTGCACACGCTCAATATTTCCGTGAGTGAGTCCATACGATCTAGTATCAAAATAATATGACCACCTACAGTCGCTCAAAAAAGTATCCGAACACTATGGTTGATTAGAGAATTCAGAAAAAATATCTGGCAACGATTTTTTTTTAGAAATTAGTGATCTGGCAACCTTCGTGTCACGTGACACGAAGGTTGCCAGATCACTAATTTCTAAAAATATCTTTGCCAGATATTTTTTCTGAATTCTGTGACCAACCACAGTGTTCGGATACTTTTTTGAGCGACTGTACCCCTGGAAATGTGTATGTAACTGGCGTACCCCTTGTGAAGATAAATAAAACTATAGTTATAGTATAACACTGGTAATTTTTACCTTGTTACTAGATCTAGCGACTTTTGAGCTCTCACGGCGTAACCCTAAAAATTTTACCGCGTACCCCACGTTGAGAACCCCTACTCTAAGGCAATGGTTCTCACCCTTTTATGCTTCTCGTACCCCTGGAAATGTGTATGTAACTGGCGTACCCCTTGTGAAGATAAATAAAACTATAGTTATAGTATAACACTGGTAATTTTTACCTTGTTACTAGATCTAGCGACTTTTGAGCTCTCACGGCGTAACCCTAAAAATTTTACCGCGTACCCCACGTTGAGAACCCCTACTCTAAGGCAATGGTTCTCACCCTTTTATGCTTCTCGTACCCCCTGGAAATGTGTATGTAACTGGCGTACCCCTTGTGAAGATAAATAAAACTATAGTTATAGTATAACACTGGTAATTTTTACCTTGTTACTAGATCTAGCGACTTTTGAGCTCTCACGTCGTAACTCTAAAAATTTTACCGCGTACCCCACGTTGAGAACCCCTACTCTAAGGCAGTGGTTCTCAACCTTTTATGCTTCACTTATCCCCTGGAAATGTGTATGTAACTGGCGTACCCGTTGTATAGATAAATAAAACTACAGGTATAGTATAAAAATGGGAATAAAATGAAGCATATTTATATAACATATATCTAGCGACTTTTGAGCTCTCACGGCGTACCCCAAAAAATTTTACCGCGTACCCCACGTTGAGAACCCCTAATTTAGCTCATTATGTGCAGAAAAAAAGTTGCGCTCAGATGTAAAACAACCCAACGTGTGTTGTTGCATTTCAAATAGTACATCCTGTATACCAGCACCTTGTGTCCATTGGGTTGTTTGGGTTGTTTTACCTCTGAGCGGCACTTTTTTGCACACCATGGGCTAAATGGCCAGGTCACATGGACCCCGAAGGCTCAGAGAAGGTTGGGGGAGGGGACCCACTGGAACAGCTGTTGGGAGACAGATGGTATCCTCCCGTCAAGGCCATCCAGCATGTTCTTTAACGTTGGGTTGTTTTACCTCTGAGCGGCACTTTTTTGCACACCATGGGCTAAATGGCTAGGTCACAAGGACCCCGAATGCTCAGAGAAGGTTGGGGGAGAGGACCCACTGGAACAGCTGTTAGGAAACAGATGGTAGCCTCCCATCAAGCCATCCAGCGTGTTCTTTAACGTGCAGAGGGTATGGCTCTCCCGCACACGGGGCCACGGCTTAACGTCCCATCCGACGGACGGCGGCCTTTCCAAGCCTATCGGTGTCCCCTACTGACCGTGGGCAGGGCGGGGAATTTTGCGGAGATAAATCTCAACGCTGACCCAGCTGGGACTCGAACCTGGGAATTACAGATTACTAGCCTGGCGCGCTACCGACTGAGCCACCCCCGCCCCACCATCACCCTGTGTCCAAAATTCCAGCTACTCCTTTGTTTAGTTGATCCAGACTTTTGTATAAGAAGCAATAAAATTTATATCAAAGATGAATCTCTAATATATATCGTGGATATATCGTTGGAAATCGAGATTGAAATAGATTTATGATCTTTAATTTATCTTCAGTTACATTTTTCCATTAAAAGCGTATTTTGGGTGTTACAGAGCTTCAAAATTACATTCTCATTGGCATAACATGTAAATTCTCTCCTATTTGGGGCGGGGGTGGCTCAGTCGGTAGCGCGCCAGGCTCGTAATCTGTAGTTCCCAGGTTCGAGTCCCAGCTGGGTCAGCGTTGAGATTTATCTCCACAAAATTCCCCGCCCTGCCCACGGTCAGTAGGGGACACCAATGGGCTTGGAAATGCCGCCTTCCGTCGGATGGGACGTTGAGCCGTGGCCACGTGTGTGGTAGAGCCATACCCTGTGCACGTTAAAGAACACGCTGGATGGCCTTGACGGGAGGCTACTATCTGTCTCCAAACAGCTGTTACAGTGGGTCCCCTCCCCCAACCTTCTCTGAGCCTTCGGGGTCCATGTGACCTGGTCATTTAGCCCATGGTGTGCAAAAAAGTGCCGCTCAGAGGCAAAACAACCCAACTCTCCTCTTTTGGTACGGGAATTTATATTTGTATTCATTTTTGTATGTAAATAAGGCAGCATAAGAAATGCTCTAGGCATATATTATTCACCTTTTTCACCAAGTCTATATTTTTTATATATTGAAATAGACTGTTCGATTTTTTACTGGTGAAATAAATAATTATTGCTTTCTCTTACACCGCGTTTTGCATTAAATCTCTGAAATGAATTCTAAGACCACGTCTTTCTCCTCCCATTTGTAGACTGACATTTTCCTGTTATGCTTCAATGTGACGGATATGACGTCATTTACCAACGTCGTCAACATTTGGCAACCGGAAGTCCAGCGCCATTGCCCAAGAACGCCTTTCATTCTTCTAGGTAAGAAACCAAAGAGTTTTTAGAATGAATCTTCACACGTTGCAGAACGACCGTGAAGCGATGATACTTTATAACTATTACGTGCATTGTTAGTAAATGTTAATTCCAGTTCGTGAGAACTGTGCGATACCTGTCCAGTCTGAAATTTTCGAGAGTGGGCAACGAGTATGTTTAACTCACCCAGGAATATCGGATTTTATTTTAACCTTTCAAATAATGCTTACAGAAAAAACGATATCTATACTTTGGCAGCTTTTGAAATTCAGAAGTGATTTAAAGCTACAGTCATTGAAAAAGAAATATCCCAACACTATGGTTGATTACAGAATTCAGAAAAAACATCTGGAGCGTGTACAGCAACTGTACACGCGCTAGTTACCGTTCACAGCAAACTGGAGCGTGTGCAGTAACTGCACACGCTCAATATTTTTGTGAGTGAGTCCACACGATCCAGGTTTTTGTGAGCTCACACAATCCAATGTGCTGTGAACATTAACCGCAACCGCTCCAGTTTGCTGTGAACGGTAACTGCATAGGCTCAATATTTCGGTGAGTGGGCCCACACGATCCAGGTTTTTGTGAGCTCACACGATCCAATGTGCTGTGAACATTAACCGTAACCGTTCCAGTTTGCTGTGAACGGTAGCTGCAGACGCTCAATATTTTTGCGAGTGAGCCCACACGATCCAGGTGTTTGTGAGCTCACACGATCCAATGTGCTGTGAACATTAACCGCAACCGCTCCAGTTTGCTGTGAACGGTAACTGCACACGCTCAATATTTCCGTGAGTGAGCCCACACGATCCAGGTTTTTGTGAGCTCACACGATCCAATGTGCTGTGAACATTAACCGCAACCGCTCCAGTTTACTGTGAACGGTAACTGCACACACTCCACATTCATTGCATTATATATTCATACGCATTGTATATATTAAAAAAATATCCCAACACTATGGTTGATTACAGAATTCAGAAAAAATGTCTGCCATGATCACAGGCGAATGTGCCTGCAGACTGCTTAAGGAGGCAAGAATACCCATGATGCCTTGCGAAAGGCGGGTAAACACCGATGAATGCTATTAAGTAATGCATACCAAATGATTGTGGGGCGGGGGTGGCTCAGTCGGTAGCGCGCCAGGCTCGTAATCTGTAGTTCCCAGATTCGAGTCCCAGCTGGGTCAGCGTTGAGATTTATCTCCGCAAAATTCCCCGCCCTGCCCACGGTCAGTAGGAGACACCGATGGGCTTGAAAAGGCCACCGTCCGTCGGATGGGACGTTAAGCCGTGGGCCCGTGTGTGGGAGAGCCATACCCTGTGCACGTAAAAGAACACACTGGATGGCCTTGACGTGAGGCTACCATCTGTCTCCCAACAGCTGTTCCAGTGGGTCCCCTCCCCCAATCTTCTCTGAGCCTTCGGGTCCATGTGACCTGGCCATTTAGCCCATGGTGGGCAAAAAAGTGCCGCTCAGAGGTACAACAACCCAACGTTAACAGTTAACGGTTAAACCCGTTAAAATAAGGTGAAACCCGTTAAAAATAAGGATATGGTAAACATATTTTAAAATCTAATACATGATCATCTTTTAGGTTCAGCAAAAGTCCGCTATATTTATAGATCTTAATTGTGTAATCTGCTGAGGTCCTGCCATCCTCACAGACCTTCTACTTTGGCATATAAGCTGACAGGCTCCTGTCAGACCTCTGCGGCAAGCAGCTGCTTGAGGGGGTATTTATTTTTTTTTTATAATTGTGTAAGTCCACGCATTAAAAAAACAAACCTGAAAAGTCAAATTTATTTTCTACTTTCATTAAAAATAAATTTTTTATTAATATCATAATAATATAAATTTATATACTATTTATATTATTATTACTATGTCTTATCTGAAGGAAAAGTTGGAAAAAAAGTATAAAAATGGGATTAAAACAAACTGCTTTAATTAATTGAACTCTATAAGGGAACTTTCACGCTGTAAAAAAATACTCAAATAGTATAAACTTTTTTTTAATTCAGCTGAGGTAGGAAATCAATTCCCCCCCCTCCCACCCTGTCCACTTATAGTAGTATAACACTGGTTATTTTTACTTTGTTACTAGATCTAGCGACTTTTGAGCTCTCACGGCGTAACCGTAAAAATTTTACCGCGTACCCCACGTTGAGAACCCCTACTCTAAGGCAATGGTTCTCACCCTTTTATGCTTCTCGTACCCCCTGGAAATGTGTATGTAACTGGCGTACCCCTTGTATAGATAAATAAAACTATAGTTATAGTATAATACTGGTTATTTTTACTTTGTTACTAGATCTAGCAACTTTTGAACTCTCACAGCGTAACCCTAAAAATTTTACCGCGTACCCCACGTTGAGAACCCCTACTCTAAGGCAATGGTTCTCACCCTTTTATGCTTCTCGTACCCCCTGGAAATGTGTATGTAACTGGCGTACCCCTTGTATAGATAAATAAAACTATAGTTATAGTATAATACTGGTTATTTTTACTTTGTTACTAGATCTAGCGACTTTTGAACTCTCACAGCGTAACCCTAAAAATTTTACCGCGTACCCCACGTTGAGAACCCCTACTCTAAGGCAATGGTTCTCACCCTTTTATGCTTCTCGTACCCCCTGGAAATGTGTATGTAACTGGCGTACCCCTTGTATAGATAAATAAAACTATAGTTATAGTATAATACTGGTTATTTTTACTTTGTTACTAGATCTAGCGACTTTTGAACTCTCACAGCGTAACCCTAAAAATTTTACCGCGTACCCCACGTTGAGAACCCCTACTCTAAGGCAATGGTTCTCACCCTTTTATGCTTCTCGTACCCCCTGGAAATGTGTATGTAACTGGCGTACCCCTTGTATAGATACATAAAACTATAGTTATTGTATAACACTGGTTATTTTTACTTTGTTACTAGATCTAGCGACTTTTGAGCTCTCACGGCGTAACCGTAAAAATTTTACCGCGTACCCCACGTTGACAACCCCTACTCTAAGGCAATGGTTCTCACCCTTTTATGCTTCTCGTACCCCCTGGAAATGTGTATGTAACTGGCGTACCCCTTGTGTAGATAGATAAAACTATAGTTATAGTATAACACTGGTTATTTTTACTTTGTTACTAGATCTAGCGACTTTTGAACTCTCACAGCGTAACCCTAAAAATTTTACCGCGTACCCCACGTTGAGAACCCCTACTCTAAGGCAATGGTTCTCACCCTTTTATGCTTCTCGTACCCCCTGGAAATGTGTATGTAACTGGCGTACCCCTTGTATAGATAGATAAAACTATAGTTATAGTATAACACTGGTTATTTTTACTTTGTTACTAAATCTAGCGACTTTTGAACTCTCACAGCGTAACCCTAAAAATTTTACCGCGTACCCCACGTTGAGAACCCTTACTCTAAGGCAATGGTTCTCACCCTTTTATGCTTCTCGTACCGCCTGGAAATGTGTATGTAACTGGCGTACCCCTTGTATAGATAGATAAAACTATAGTTATAGTATAACACTCGTTATTTTTACTTTGTTACTAGATCCAGCGACTTTTGAGCTCTCACGGCGTAACCGTAAAAATTTTCCCGCGTACCCCACGTTGAGAACCCCTACTCTAAGGCAATGGTACTCACCCTTTTATGCTTCTCGTACCCCCTGGAAATGTGTATGTAACTGGCGTACCCCTTGTATAGATAGATAAAACTATAGTTATAGTATAACACTCGTTATTTTTACTTTGTTACTAGATCTAGCGACTTTTGAGCTCTCACGGCGTAACCGTAAAAATTTTACCGCGTACCCCACGTTGAGAACCCCTACTCTAAGGCAATGGTTCTCACCCTTTTATGCTTCTCGTACCCCCTGGAAATGTGTATGTAACTGGCGTACCCCTTGTATAGATAAATAAAACTATAGTTATAGTATAACACTGGTTATTTTTACTCTGTTACTAGATCTAGCGACTTTTGAGCTCTCACGGCGTAACCCTAAAAATTTTCCCGCGTACCCCACGTTGAGAACCCCTACTCTAAGGCAATGGTACTCACCCTTTTATGCTTCTCGTACCCCCTGGAAATGTGTATGTAACTGGCGTACCCCTTGTATAGATAGATAAAACTATAGTTATAGTATAACACTCGTTATTTTTACTTTGTTACTAGATCTAGCGACTTTTGAGCTCTCACGGCGTAACCGTAAAAATTTTACCGCGTACCCCACGTTGAGAACCCCTACTCTAAGGCAATGGTTCTCACCCTTTTATGCTTCTCGTACCCCCTGGAAATGTGTATGTAACTGGCGTACCCCTTGTATAGATAGATAAAACTATAGTTATAGTATAACACTGGTTATTTTTACTCTGTTACTAGATCTAGCGACTTTTGAGCTCTCACGGCGTAACCCTAAAAATTTTACCGCGTACCCCACGTTGAGAGCCCCTACTCTAAGGCAATGGTTCTCACCCTTTTATGCTTCTCGTACCCCCTGGAAATGTGTATGTAACTGGCGTACCCCTTGTATAGATAAATAAAACTATAGTTATAGTATAATACTGGTTATTTTTACTTTGTTACTAGATCTAGCGACTTTTGAACTCTCACAGCGTAACCCTAAAAATTTTACCGCGTACCCCACGTTGAGAACCCCTACTCTAAGGCAATGGTTCTCACCCTTTTATGCTTCTCGTACCCCCTGGAAATGTGTATGTAACTGGCGTACCCCTTGTATAGATAAATAAAACTATAGTTATAGTATAATACTGGTTATTTTTACTTTGTTACTAGATCTAGCAACTTTTGAACTCTCACAGCGTAACCCTAAAAATTTTACCGCGTACCCCACGTTGAGAACCCCTACTCTAAGGCAATGGTTCTCACCCTTTTATGCTTCTCGTACCCCCTGGAAATGTGTATGTAACTGGCGTACCCCTTGTGTAGATAGATAAAACTATAGTTATAGTATAACACTGGTTATTTTTACTTTGTTACTAGATCTAGCGACTTTTGAACTCTCACAGCGTAACCCTAAAAATTTTACCGCGTACCCCACGTTGAGAACCCCTACTCTAAGGCAATGGTTCTCACCCTTTTATGCTTCTCGTACCCCCTGGAAATGTGTATGTAACTGGCGTACCCCTTGTATAGATAGATAAAACTATAGTTATAGTATAACACTTGTTATTTTTACTTTGTTACTAGATCTAGTGACTTTTGAGCTCTCACGGCGTAACCGTAAAAATTTTACCGCGTACCCCACGTTGAGAACCCCTACTCTAAGGCAATGGTTCTCACCCTTTTATGCTTCTCGTACCCCCTGGAAATGTGTATGTAACTGGCGTACCCCTTGTATAGATAGATAAAACTATAGTTATAGTATAATACTGGTTATTTTTACTTTGTTACTAGATGTAGCGACTTTTGAACTCTCACAGCGTAACCCTAAAAATTTTACCGCGTACCCCACGTTGAGAACCCCTACTCTAAGGCAATGGTTCTCACCCTTTTATGCTTCTCGTACTCCCTGGAAATGTGTATGTAACTGGCGTACCCCTTGTATAAATAGATAAAACTATAGTTATAGTATAACAATGGGAATAAAATAAAACTCATATATATATATAACATATATCTAGCGACTTTTGAGTTCTCACGGCGTACCCCAAAAATGTTTATCGCGTAGTCCTTAGGGGTACGCATACCCCACGTTGAGAACCCTTACTCTAAGGAGTGGCCTTAAGATTTTGCGCATGTTCATGGCGTCCGTTGCCAGTCCTATCTCTAGTAATATTACCTCGATTATGTTTATTGCGTAATGTGGCAGACGTTTGCGTGCATAACGAAGTTAAGCCCTTTCCAATTTATAAACATCTGTCGCAATGCAAGGTTTTCACCGTCAACATGAACTATTATTTGCAGGAACAAATGCTCCATGTTAGACGACAAACCAGGCATAGATAACTATCGTTTCTCACGCATCAATCTTTGAGATGATTTGGAAACTTTTAAAGCAACTATGATAAGCATTAGAGTATGAAATTGTCAAAGTCACGCACGCGATTTAGACTTGAGTTAGGAATTTGTCTTACACACGAGTGTTTGCAAAGTATTTCAAGAAAAAATTTATTTTTAAGGGTAATTTTTTGAATGCAATATTTAATATGAGAATCACAAGAAATGTAATCTAATATTAAATCTTGCATTGGCAACGCTGTTTCTGCAAGTGTGACAAAATAATCATTATTTTACCACCACTGTGGGCGGCTAGGCCCACTTTCAGACCAACAGGTGGAGCCACGAGCGACTACCAATTGGGAACTCTTCAATAGTTTCGTGATCACAGTACATTTCCTGTGGTTCTCTACTATTTAAGTATAAATACCAGATTTTAATAAAAGTTATAAATACCTGGTTGTTACCAAATCGCTTTAGCTACGTTTATGTTGCTTTGTGTCACTGTGACTCGGTCACGTATTTTATCTGAGTTGTAACTCTATCTAATTTGTCACTGGCTAATTTTGGGGAGGGTTTTCTCTAACGTCCTCGCACGAGGCTCATGATCTGTAGTTCCCAGTTCGAGTCCCACTGTGTCAGGGTTGAGTTGGGTTATTTCACCTCTGAGCGGCACTTTATTTGCATACCCTAGGTTAAATAGCCAGGTCACGAGTACCCCGAAGGCTCAAAGTAGGTTGGAGGAGGGGACCCACTGGAACAGCTATTGGGAGACAGATGGTAGTCTCCTGTCAAGGCCATCCAGCATGTTCTTTAACAGGGTATGACTCTCCGGCACACGGGGACAAGGCTTGACGTCTCATCCGACGGACGGCGGCCTTTCCAAGCCCAGCGGTGGCCCCTACTGACCGTGGACAGGGCGGGGAGTTTTGTGGAGGTAAGTCTCAACGACCTGTATCAGCATCGAGATTTATCTCCACTAAACCCTACCCTGCTGTCTTGGTCAGAGAGGGACACCGATGGGCTTTGAAAGGACACCGTCCTTCGGATGGGACGTAAAGCCAAACTTCTGTGTGTAAAACGCGCTGGATGGCTTTGGCGGGAGACTACCATCTATCTCCTAAAAGCTGTTCAGTAGGTCTTCTTCCTCCAACCTTTTCGGAGTCCTCGGGGTCCTTGTGACCTGGCCATTTAGCTAATTCTGTACAAAAACAAAAATGCTATTCAGAAGTAAAATCACTCAGTACACTGGCTGATTCGAGCATATATGACAGCATAGTTCATCCAGTCCTCAAATGGTGGTAATATTAAGGTTTTGGATTCTTCGGGTTCACGGAGACCCCATCTGTAAAAGTTACGGATTATTTTGTGTTGGGTTGTTTTACCTCTGAGCGGCACTTTTTTGCACACCATGGGCTAAATGGCCAGGTCACATGGACCCCGAAGGCTCAGAGAAGGTTGGGGGAGGGGATCCACTGGAACAGCTGTTGGGAGACAGATGGTAGCCTCCCGTCAAGGCCTTCCAGCGTGTTCTTTAACGTGCACAGGGTATGGCTCTCCCACACACGGGGCAACGGCTTAACGTCCCATCCGACGGACGGCGGCCTTTCCAAGCCCATCGGTGTCCCCTACTGACCGTGGGCAGGGCGGGGAATTTTGCGGAGATAAATCTCAACGCTGACCCAGCTGGGACTCGAACCTGGGAACTACAGATTACGAGCCTGGCGCGCTACCGACTGAGCCACCCCCGCCCCAAGTTACGGATTAATCGCCGATAATTATTGCCTGATTGTGTTGTTTCTTGAATTCAAACTTTTTAAATTTCGTTCTTAATAAGAGAAACGTACTCTATCTGTGTACTTTATCAATTATTTTAAATTCTTCATATATATTTATTTTTCAGGGATGAAAACAGATCTTCGTCAGTCCATGACTTCGCCTAGGTCAGAGGTCATCACTCGGAGCATTGGTTGCGACATGGCAGAGAGGTTGAGAGCAGTTGCTTACATGGAGTGCTCGGCAAAGAACAAAGAAGGGGTCAGGGAGGTAAAAAAAATTTTTTTTAGGTACAGTCGCTCAAAAAAAATATTCGAACACTATGGTTGATTACAGAATTCAGAAAAAATATCTGGCAACATTTTTTTTAGAAATTAGTGATCTGACAACCTTCGTGTCACGTGATTACAGAATTCAGGTAAAATATCTGGAGCGTGTACAGCAACTGTACAGGCTCCAGTTACCGTTCACAGCAAACTGGAGCGTGTACGGTTACTGCACACGCTCCAGTTTGCTGTGAACGGTAACTGCACACGCTCAATATTTTCGGTGAGTGGGCCCACACGATTCAGGTTTTTGTGAGCTCACACGATCCAATGTGCTGTGAACATTAACCGCAACCGCTCCAGTTTGCTATGAACGGTAACTGCACACGCTCCATATTAATTGCATTATATATTTATAGCCGTCCCGTGGCCGAGTGGTTAACGCGCTTGGCTACTGATCTACGGGACCTGGGTTCGAGCCCCAGGTTAGGCCTGGATGTGTGTATTGTTTTTCTGCTGAAGTCCTGCCATCCTCTCAGATCCTTCTTCTGTGGCATATAAACTGACAGGCTCCTGTCAGACCTCTGTGGCAAGCAGCTGCTTGAGGGGGTATTTATTTATTTTTTTTTTATATATTTATACGCATTATATATATGTTAAAAAAATAACAGAACACTATGGTTAATTACAGAATTCAGAAAAAATAACTGGCAACGATTTTTTTTAGAAAATAGTGAAGTTTGCCAGATCACTAATTTCTAAAAAATCGTTGCCAGATATTTTTTCTGAATTCTGTAATCAACCGTAGTGTTCGGATTTTTTTTTTGAGCGACTGTACTTGCCTGTGTTTGCATATTATTGAATAAATCATACTTACACTTCATTATAAAAAAAATAATAAATACCCCCTCAAGCAGCTGCTTGCCACAGATGTCTGGCAGGAGCCTGTCAGTTTATATGCCACAGTAGAGGGTCTGAGAGGATGGCAGGACCTCAGCAGAAAAACGTCACATACATCCATGCCTTACCCGGGGCTAGAACGCAGGTCACCTAAATCAGCATCCAAGAGCGCTAACCACTCGGCCACGGGACGGCTACTTCATTAGTTAAAAAAAAAATCCATATCTGTTGACATTTGGGATAGGATTGTTTTTCTTCTAAGCGGCCCTTTCTTGGACACAATGGTCTAAATGGCCAGGTCACAAGGACCCCAAGGTTTCAGAGAAGACGAGGAAGGGGACCCATTAAAGAACTATTAAGACATAAGCCTTCTGTCAGGGCCACCCGACGTGTTCTTTAATGTGTATAGGTTATGGCTCTCTCCTATACACAAGATCACGGCTTAACATCTCATCCGACGGACGGCGTCACCTTCCTGACCAAAGACTTTGGAATGTGAGTGGTCTAGTGAACGTATCTGGAAGTATTTGTTGGAACAGAATCTTCAATTTCGTTAAAAGTACTAATTTTAACATTATACAATAAGGTTAATTGTATAATGTCTAATGCCATCATCAATAACCTCCCCCCCCCCCCATAGGGGCGGGGGCACAGTCGGTAGGCTCGTAATCTGTAGTTCCCAGGTTCGAGTCCCAGCTGGGTCAGCGTTGATATTTATCACTGCTACCGACTCCTCGGTAGCACGCTAGGCTCGTAATCTACCCCCTCTCCTAGCTGCCCCCTACCCTAACTGCATGACGATTTTGTGTATACAGGGTGAATCTGAAAAAGTGGGCAAAACTTTACGGGGTGGTAGAACGCAGCTATACGAGCAATATTCGTCATAGAATGTATGGTCGGAACGCAAACGGCGAGCCGATAGGTGGCGTTGGAAATGGTATAAAAGTGCCGTAGCTTGGCCACCAAGATCGCCGGATCTCTCGTGTTTGGACTTTTTCCTTTGAGGCCATATGAAAAGCCTAATCTACGAGTGCCCCATTGAAACCGATATGGATCTAGTCGCCAGGATCGCCGTTGTTGCCGGCGATATTCGGGAAATGCCTGGTGTCTTCGCAAATTTGCGTCGGTCCCTATCCCGCAGGTGTGAAGCCTGCATTACAGCTGGCGGCAGCTCTTTCGAGCAATTTCTTTGAGCATGTACCTCAATTACATTCCTGTTAATAAAATGTTTTCTGAAGTATCTCCTCTCCTTCTTGTGTTCATTCTTTAAATGTGACAGTGGAAAACTACCTTTTAACTTCTCACCGCTTGCGTTCCGACCATACATTCTATGACGAATATTGCTCGTATAGCTGCGTTCTACCTCCCCGTAAAGTTTTGCCCACTTTTTCAGATTCACCCTGTATTTATGTCTGTCTTTTATTTTTATACAGTGCAAGGAAACTAATTTTTTTCACATTTAGAATAGTTTTTTCCCATCACTCTTATTACACCATAATGAGCTTCTAAAAATGCTCCTTTTGCTAATTTTTGCTCTTCAATCTGTTTCAGGTTTTCTCAACAGCAGTCCAGACCGTGATGGATCCTCCTCCACGCTTGAAATGCAAAACCTCTTGCAAATGTGATTCGCGTCTGCACAGACTTGTGACGTTACTATGACGTCAAACAAAAGAATCACAGCTTGGAAGAACAAATGACGTCATCGCAGACGAGACCAGACGTCAGTTGGGCCGCGTGACTCTCTGCAGACGTAAATAAAAATAAACAAAGAAGTTGTGATGCAACTTAAGTCACGCTTTGGCTTAGGTCGGCTATTTTTATACAAGACGTCACACGAAAGCGAGCCAGACTTAGTCATTTAGACTGATCGATTCTTTAGACAAGACTAGATTGGACCTTTTTTTTGCTAATTCTAAGAAGAGGATTTGATAATTATATCTGTTTACTGGTGTGCTCCATGTCCAAATATTAGGTAGAGTCACGAATGTATAGATGACCTCTAATTGTAGGGGGCATGAAGTTGACTGACTTCGTAGCATGAACGATCTCAGGTTGGGATAGGTTGTTTTACCTGTGACAGGTACTTTTTTTTCACAAAATGGGCTAAATGCCCAGGTCACAAAGACCCCAAAGGTTAATAAGAGAAGGTTGGGATGAGAGGACCCACTGGACAGCTATTAGGAGACAGATTGGAACCTCCATATAAAGGCCATCCAGCGGGTTCTTTAACGCAAAGAGGCCTAGGCTTAAAGTTCCATCTGATGGACGACGGCCTTTCCAAGTTCATCGGTGTCCCTTTTCTGACAAAGGGCAGGGTAGTGGTGGTGGTGGTGTGTGTGTGTGGGGGGGTAACGTAGATAATCTCGACGCTGGCTAGGTTACACTGCGGTTCGCTAACACATTCGAACCTACTACTACAGATTACGAACCTGACCGGGAGCTACAGATTACGAACCTGAGAGCTACAGATTACGAACCTGGGAGCTACAGATTACGAACCTGAGAGCTACAGATTACGAGTCTGGGAGCTACAGATTACCAACCTGGGAGCTTCAGATTACGAACCTGGGAGCTACAGATTACGAGCCTGGGAGCTACATATTACGAGCCTGGGAGCTATAGATTACGAACCTGGGAGCTACAGATTACGAGCCTGGGAGCTACAGATAACGAACCCGAGAGCTACAGATTACGAACCTGAGAGCTACAGATTACGAACCTGGGAGCTACAGATTACGAACCTGGAGAGCCACCGACTGAACCTGCCCTCACCAGAGAGAGAAGATTGGAGAAAAGAATAGACTAGACACATGAAAAGAGAGAAATGTAAACCCCTCATCAATGCAACGTGCATAGGGTATTGAATGCCCTGCACACGGGAACGCGGCTTAATGCCTTATGCTAAAGACTGTTGGCTTTTCCAAGCCCATCGGTGCCCTCTTTCTCACTCAGGGCAAGATGGAGGTTAGAGGAGATAAACTTCAACATTGGAACAGTTGAGCTCGAACCCGGGAGCATCAAATTAAAAGTTAGGCGCTCTACCAATTAAGCCCCCCCCCCCCAACACTTCCGAAGAAGAAAAAGTAGGCCTTTGAAAAGTTAAGACGAAAATCAGTGTACAGTCGCTCAAGAGAATATCCGAACACTATGGTTGATTTCAGAATTCAGGAAAAAAATCTGGCAACGATTTTTTTTTAAATTAGTGACCTGGCAACCTTCGTGTCACGAAAGTTGCCAGATCAATAATTTCTAAAAAAAGCCGTTGCCAGATTTTTTTTTATTCTGTAATCAACCATAATGTGCGGATATTCTTTTGAGCGACTGTACTGTGGACAATGTATTCATCTCACAGCCCGAACATGGTGAAACAGAAACGTAGGAAATAAATGTATTTATTTATTTATTTTCAGTATTGTTTGTATATATACATAGTACAATAAAGCCAAATTACTACAAAAAATATTGCTGCTGATTGTGTGAATATATCAGGTTTTATGTTATAATTAGAGAGTGCCGGGCAGGGTCTAGAAAGAAATATATGGGGGCGGGGGTCATTTTTCCTCTGAGCGGTACTTTTTTGCATACCATGGGCTAAATGGCCAGGTCACATGGACCCCCAAAGGCTCAGAGAACGTTGGGGGAGGGGACCCACTGGAACAGCTGTTGGGAGACAGATGGTAGCCTCCCATCAAGGCCATCCAGCGTGTTCTTTAACATCACAGAGTACGGCTCTGCGGTACATGAGGCCACTTTAACGTGCACAGGGTATGGCTCTCCCGCACACGGCGCCACGGTTTAAGTCCTATCCGACGGACGGCGGCCTTTCCAAGCCCATCGGTGTCCCCTACTGACTGTGGGCAGGGCGGAGAATTTTGCGGAGATAAATCTCAACGTTGACCAAGCTGGGACTCGAACCTGGGAACTACACATTACGAGCCTGGCGCGTTACCAACTGAGCCACCCCCGCCCCTATATATGGTGGGGGGAAGTGACTGGATTTCCATTGTAGTGAAACATTTTCGCCTTCGTTTCGGGTTGAGTTGTTTTACTTCTCAGCGGCACTTTTTTTGCACACAATGGGCTAAATGGCCAGGTCACAAGCACCCCAAAGACTCAGAGAAGGTTTGGAGGAAGGAACCCACTAGACAGTTGTTTGGATAGATGGTAGTTTCCGGTCTAGGCCAACAAGCGTGTTCTTTAACGTGCTCAGGGTATGGCTGTCCCGCACACGGGGTCACGGCTTAACGTACCATCCGACGGACGGCGGTTTTTCGGTCTCCCCTACTGACTGAGGGCAGTGGGAGTTTTGTAGAGATAAATGTCAACGCTAACTCAGGTGGGACTCGGACCTGGGAACTGCAGATGCGCCTGGTGCACTACTAACTGAGCCCCCCCCCCCCACTTCGTTTCGGAGATTTTAAAGGAATATCATGAGAAATGATTGAAATATGCTCCTATTTAATAATTTTTTACCTCAATTACCCTTAATGGGATTCTCAAAGGAGGAGAACACAGTCCCCTTGTCTTAGTGGTTTAGTGCGCTGATTGAGAAGTAAATTCATATTTTTTAAAATTCTCAATCAGAACTAGATGTAGGGGAGAGAAAGGGGGTCACATAACCCCCCCCCCTCTCTGAGATGGCAATTAAAATTGTGGGGGAAAAAATCTTTATTAAAAAAAAATCTTGGGGGGGGGGGGAAATCAAGGATAAGAAAAAGGAAAGAAAAGTTATATATTGGAATGAAATTGTGATTAGTTCCAGCTCGATTCAGTCAATTGCTGTCAAAGACGTAGACGTACCCAGTGTGTGTGTGTGTGTGGGGGGGGTAATCCCCCACCCTCGAAATCCCACCCTCATACAATTTGGACACAATGCAATAACTTTAGAAAAATCATTTCTTTTTTATTGTAGAGATGCACTCACCACGAAACGTGGCTGATAGGTATCGGTAGTAATATTCTGCTGCTGTGTTTGCATCAATGTGAACCGAAAAGAAGCTTTTACCATTGCTATTATTAAAAATACTTGACAATTAAAATGTAAATGATTATGTTATTCTGATATAGTTGAGTTGTTTTGCTTCTGAACGTTTTACACATAATGGGTTAAATCGCCAGTGACTCAGAGAAAGTTTAGAAAAATCAGAAGTTGAGGAAGATAATAAGATAGAAGCTAAAAGAGGGTTGGGGAAGATCAGAAGATAGAACCTCGGAGAAGGTTGGGGAAGATCAGAGGATAGAACCTCAGAAAAGGTTGGGGACGATCAGAGGATAGAACCTCAGAAAAGGTTGGGGAAGATCAGAGGATAGAACCTCAGAAAAGGTTGGGGAAGATAAGATGATACAACCTCAAAAAAAGGTTAGGAAAGGTCACAGGATAGAACCTCAGAAAAGGTTGGGGAAGATCAGAGGATAGAACCTCAGAGAAATTGGGGGCAGATCAGAGGATAGAACCTCAGAGAAGGTTGGGGAAAATCAGAGGACAGAAACCCAGAGAAGGTTGGGGAAGATCAGATGATAGAACCTCAGAAAAGGTTGGGAAAGATCAGAGGATGGAACCTCCGAGAAGGTTGTGGAAGATCAGAGGGTAGAACCCCAGAGAAGGTTGGGGAAGATCAGAGGAGAGAACCTCAGAGAAATTGAGGGACGATCAGAGGATAGAATCTCAGAAAAGGTTGGGGAAAATTAGAGGATAGAACCTCAGAGAAGGTTAGGGAAAATCAGAGGATATAACTCCAGAGAAGGTTGGGGAAGATCAGATGAAAGAGCCTCAGAAAAGGTTAGGAAAGATCAGAGGATAGAACCTCAGAGAAGGTTGGGGAAGATCAAAGGATAGAACCTCAGAAAAGTTGGGAAAGATCAGAGGATAGAACCTCGGAGAAGGTTGGGGAAGATCAGAGGATAGAACCTCAGAAAAGGTTGAGGAAGATCAGATGATAGAACCTCAGAAAAGGTTGGGGAAGAAAAGATGATAGAACCTCAAAAAAAGTTGGGAAAGGTTACAGGATAGAACATCAGAAAATGTTGGGAGAAGAACAGAGGAGAGAACCTCAGAGAGATTGGGGGCAAATCAGATGATAGAACTCAGAGAAATTGGGGGAAGATCAGAGGATAAAACCTCAGAGAAATTGGGGGCAAATCAGAGGATAGAACTCAGAGAAATTGGAGAAAGATCAGAGGATAAAACCTCAGAGAAGGTTGGGGGAAAAGCAGAGGATAAAACCCCAGAGAAGGTTGGGGGAAGATCAGATGATAGAACCTCAGAAGGTTTGGAAAGATCAGAGGATAGAACCTCAGAGAAGGTTGGGGAAGATCAGAGGGTAAAACCCCAGAGAAGGTTGGGGAAGATCAGATGATAGAACCTCAGAGAAATTGAGGGACGATCAGAGGATAGAGCCTCAGAGAAATTGAGGGACGATCAGAGGATAGAATGTCAGAAAAGGTTGGGGAAAATTTGAGGATAGAACCTCAGAAAAGTTTGGGGAACATCAGAGGATAGAACTTCAGAGAAGGTTGGGGAAGATCAGAGGATAGAACCTCAGAGAAGGTTGGGGAAGATCAGAGGATAGAACCTCAGAGGAGATTGGGGAAGATCAGGGGATAGAACCTCAGAAAAGTTTGGGGAACATCAGAGGATAGAACTTCAGAGAAGGTTGGGGAAGATCAGAGGATAGAACCTCAGAGAAGGTTGGGGAAGATCAGAGGATAGAACCTCAGAGAAGGTTGGGGAAGATCAGAGGATAGAACCTGAGAAAAGTTTGGGGAACATCATAGGATAGAACTTCAGAGAAGGTTGGGAAAGATCAGAGGATAGAACCACAGAGAAAGTTTGGAAAGATCAGAGGATAGAACCTCAGAGGAGGTTGGGGAAGATCAGAGGATAGAACCTCAGAGAAGGTTGGGGAAGATCAGAGGATAGAACCTCAGAGGAGGTTGGGGAAGATCAGAGGATAGAACCTCAGAGAAGGTTGGGGAAGATCAGAGGATAGAACCTCAGAGAAGGTTGGGGAAGATCAGAGGATAGAACCTCAAAAAAGTTTGGGGAACATCAGAGGATAGAACTTCAGAGAAGGTTGGGGAAGATCAGAGGATAGAACCTCAGAGGAGGTTGGGGAAGATCAGAGGATAGAACCTCAGAGAAGGTTGGGGAAGATCAGAGGATAGAACCTCAGAGAAGGTTGGGGAAGATCAGAGGATAGAACCTCAAAAAAGTTTGGGGAACATCAGAGGATAGAACTTCAGAGAAGGTTGGGGAAGATCAGAGGATAGAACCTCAGAGAAGGTTAGGGAAGATCAGAGGATAGAACCTCAGAGGAGGTTGGGGAAGATCAGATGATAGAACCTCAGAAAAGGTTGGGAAAAATCAGATGAGAGAACTTCAGAAAAGGTTGGGAAAGATCAGAGGATAGAACCTCAGAGAAGGTTGGGGAAGATCAGAGGATAGAACCTCAGAAACATTTGGGGAACCGCAGAGGATAGAACCTCAGAGAAGGTTGTGGAAGATCAGAGGATATAACCTCAGAAAAGGTTGGGGAAGATCAGAGGATAGAACCTCAGAAAAGTTTGGGGAACATCAGAGGATAGAACTTCAGAGAAGTTTGGGGAAGATCAGAGGATAGAACCTCAGAGAAGGTTGGGGAAGATCAGAGGATAGAACCTCAGAGAAGGTTGGGGAAGATCAGAGGATAGAACCTCAGAAACATTTGGGGAACATCAGAGGATAGAACCTCAGAGAAGGTTGCGGAAGATCAGAGGATACAACCTCAGAGAAGGTTGGGGAAGATCAGAGGATAGAACCTCAGAAAAGTTTGGGGAACATCAGAGGATAGAACTTCAGAGGAGGTTGGGGAAGATCAGAGGATAGAACCTCAGAGAAGGTTGGGGAAGTTCAGAGGATAGAACTTCAGAGAAGGTTGGGGAAGATCAGAGGATAGAACCTCAGAAAAGTTTGGGGAACATCAGAGGATAGAACTTCAGAGAAGGTTGGTGAAGATCAGAGGATAGAACCTCAGAGAAGGTTGGGGAAGATCATAGGATAGAACCTCAGAGAAGGTTGGGGAAGATCAGAGGATAGAACCTCAGAGGAGGTTGGGGAAGATCAGATGATAGAACCTCAGAAAAGGTTGGGAAAAATCAGATGATAGAACCTCAGAAAAGGTTGGGAAAGATCAGAGGATAGAACCTCAGAGAAGGTTGGGGAAGATCAGAGGATAGAACCTCAGAAACATTTGGGGAACATCAGAGGATAGAACCTCAGAGAAGGTTGCGGAAGATCAGAGGATACAACCTCAGAGAAGGTTGGGGAAGATCAGAGGATAGAACCTCAGAAAAGTTTGGGGAACATCAGAGGATAGAACCTCAGAGAAGTTTGGGGAACATCAGAGGATAGAACTTCAGAGAAGGTTGGGGAAGATCAGAGGATAGAACCTCAGAGAAGGTTGGGGAAGGTCAGAGGATAGAACCTCAGAAAAGCTTGGGGAACATCAGAGGATAGAACTTCAGAGAAGGTTGGGGAAGATCAGAGGATAGAACCTCAGAGAAGGTTGGGGAAGATTATAGGATAGAACCTCAGAGAAGGTTGGGGAACATCAGAGGATAGAACTTCAGAGAAGGTTGGGAAAGGGGTTCCACTGCATAGCCATTAGGAGACATATAGAAGTCTCCGGCTAAGACCATCAATTCTTTAACGTTCAGAATATGGCTCTATTTGCACACGGGGCTCATGACTAAACAACCCACCCGACAGACAGCAGTCTTCCCTATCCCACAATTGTCCCCATTCTCCTCTAGAACAGAACAGGGTTTATTGGAGCTAAATCTCAAATCAGGCGCAGTTGGAACTCGAACCGGGAAAAACCACGTTAAGAACTTGACCCTTTACCGACTGAGTGAACTCGCTTTGATCTCCTGGCTGCCAGAGCACAACTCTACCTTGGGACCTATTACTCGCTCGATATTCAAGGAACAAGTCTAACTTATCCTAAAACTTAACTTCCTGGTCCTCGATGACTTCTTTTATACGTCATTAGTGGCTTCATATGAAAAAAAGGGAAACCACTACAATGGAATATAGTGGTATAGGATTTCCTTTGATTCAAAGACTACCAGGATTTTGGATAAATGGTAAAACGATTGTCCGTGCTTAAACTCTCAGAATGTTAAACCATTCCAGATTTCTCTTATGTAACCAAGATCTGATTTTATGCAAATGATCCTCAGCATTCGTTTATATTCGGCACCTTTCGGCTTCTTATTTTAGGGGAACTTCCGGCTTTTGTCAGAACCTTCTTCCACTCATTAAAATTCACAACTCGTTTGAAATTCTTTTGTTCAGCGAAGGGTCTGGAAAAACAGAACAATTCGAGGTACAGCGTGTGCTACACAAATTGTCCCTTTAAGTTTTGACTGTTAGTCAACATAAAATGCAGACTCAAGGCTGAAATATTTTTTGTCTTCAGGACTAAGGGATCTTTAATGGCGATCCAAAGCAAAGATGCCAAAGGTTCCGATCTAACTAGGGTTGGGTTGGATTGTTTTATTTCTGAGCGGCATTTTTCTGCACACCATGGGCTAAATGGCTAGGTCACACGGACCCCGAAGGCTCAGAGAAGGTTGGGGAAGGGGACCCACTGGAACATCTTTTGGGAGACAGATGGTAGCCTCCCGTCAAAGCCATCCACTGTGTTCTTTAACGTGCACAGGGTATGGCTCACACACACGGAGCCACGGCTTCACATCCCATCCGACGGACTCCGATCTTTCTAAGCCTATCGGTGTCCCCTACTGACCGTGGGCAGGGCGGGGAATTTTGCGGAGATAAATTTCAACGCTGACCCAGCTGGGACTCGAACCTGGGAACTGCAGATTACGAGCCTGGTGCGCTACCGACTGAGCCACCCCCGCCCCAACAATTTAAGAGAAGAACCTGGGAACTGTAGATTACGAGTCTGGAGCGCTACCGACTGAGCCACCCCCGCCCCAACAATTTAAGTGAAGAACCTGGGAACTATAGATTACGAGTCTGGCGCGCTACCGACTGAGCCACCCCCGCCCCAACAATTTAAGTGAAGAACCTGGGAACTATAGATTACGAGTCTGGCGCGCTACCGACTGAGCCACCCCGCCCCAGCAATTTAAGTGAAGATCCTGGGAAGTATAGATTACGAGTCTGGCGCGCTACCGACTGAGCAACCCCCGCCCCAACAATTTAAGAGAAACGGTTGTTAATAAATTGCGTTGATGACGTCATTAATCTAGTGACGCCATTATGCGGAAGAGCAGTTTCATTCACTCCAACAGAAAGAGCGCAATTTATTATCCCATGCCGAATAATCGTCTGTCAGTGATCATGTCGCGATCGGAAGGACGCAGAGCAACAGATGCTGCAGGCAGAAGACGATCGACGGAAGCATGATACCAACATCTTGCGTTTCGAGGTTTTCCGCAACAACAGAAGAAGCATTACTCACACCTGGAGTTCGGCCAAACAGCCAGAAGATGACGCACTAACTTCCTGCCACGTGCTTCGGAAATGACGCATTCGTATCGGATTTCCGCGAAAACATTTGACACGACACGCCATCTGTTGACACAAATGGAAACATTTTTTCTCCTTTAGAGAAATTTCTGATACTAGAAAAGATGATAACGGATCCAGCGGGGTGAGGATGGCATCTGGGCACTTAATAGCCGTAACAAAGGGGTGGGCCTATAGTTACGGATCTGCTTCCTATAAAATTTTCCTCCATCAGCCAATTTTTGAGGGTATGGCTAACCCGCACAAGAGCACAGTTTTATATCCAATCCGATGGACGGCGGCCTTTATAAGCCCATCTGTGTCTCCTATTAATAGCGAGTAGAGCGGCGGACTTTTGTGGAGATAAACCTCAACGCTGACCCAGTCGGGACTCGAACCTGGGAACTGCACATTACAGGCCTAGCGTGCTACCGACTGAGCCCGCCACCGCCTTACCCCCTCCCCCCACAATCGTTCGTTCAAATACTAATAGTAATATTCCATTTTTTTTAATAAATAAAAAGTTAAACCTCCCCTCCAGCATCTGCTGGCCACAGAGCTCTGATAGGAGACTGTCAGTTTAATTTAATTTTTAAAAAATTAAATACCCCCTCAAGCAGCTGCTTGCCACAGAGGTCTGACAGGAGCCTGTCAGTTTATATGCCAAAGTAGAAGGTCTGAGAGGATGGCAGGACCTCAGCAGAAAAACGACACAAACAGCCATGCCTATCCGGGGCTCGAACCCAGGTCCCGTAGATCAGTAGCCAAGCGTGCTAACCACTCGGCCACGGGACGGCTCAGTTTAATACTCCGTAGAAAATAATCCACGAGGAAAGCAAGACCTCAGCAGAAGGGCATCACAAATCTCCATGCTTTACCCGGGGCTCGAACCTAGCTCCACCTGGTCCAGTGGTCAGCAGTTTCTTGGTAAATTTTTGAAGTGGTCAGCAGCTTCTTGGTTAAAATTTGAAGTGGTCCACAGTTTCTTGGTTAAATTTTGAAGTGGTCCACAGTTTCTTGGTAAGTTTTGGAAGTGGTGTACATTATTTTGGTAAAAAAATTGAAGTGGTCCACAGTTTCTTGGTAAATTTTTGAAATGGTGAGCAGTTCGTTTGTTAAATTTTGAAATGATCCACGGTTTCTTGGTAAAATTTTCAAGTGGTCAGCAGATTGTTTGGTAAGTTTTTGAAGCTGTCCACAGTTTCTTGGTAGGTTTTTGAAGTGGTCCACAGTTTCTTGGTAAAAATTTGAAGTGGTCCACAATTTTTTTGGTAAATTTTTGAAATAGTCAGCGGTTTCTTCGTAAAATTGAAGTGGTCCACAGTTTCTTGGTAAGTTTTTGAAGTGTGTAAAAAAGTTATTTTTTTTGGTGTAAAAAAAAGTGCCGCTCAGAAGTAAAACAACCCAACCTTCCCGTGACGACCATCCACGGTGTTTTTAACGTGCAGAGTTGTATGATTGATCAGTTTGAGCTAATTGATCCTAAAAAAAGGGATGCTCAGAGGTAAAATAAATAAGTGTAACAGTCTTGAAAGCTCCCTCACTTCAGACAGAATTCGTGCTTAGCAGATGAATGAGATATGATTTCTTCGCTTCCCCTGCGGAAATTCACGTCAGGATATCCGATAGTGGTGTGATGCGTTCGGCATGCGGATGTGTAGCATCGAGCCACTATGGTGGGCGTCCACTGCGAAACCGACAACGAAACGGAGGCACGCTGATCGAAGCGCATCACTGATTCGGCTGGTGAGTTGTTTGGGTTGGGTTGTTTTATCTCTGAGCGGCACTTTTTTGCACACCATGGGCTAAATGGCCAGGTCACAAGGACCCCGAAGGCTCAGAGAAGGTTGGGAGAAGGGATCCAGCGTTGGGTTGGGTTGAGTTGTTTTACCTCTGAGCGGCACTTTTTTTGCACACTATAGGATCCAGCGTGTTCTTTAACGTACACAGAGTATGGCTCTCCCGCACACGGGGAGGGGCGGGGGAGGGCTCAGTCGGTAGAGCTCCTGGGTCGTAATCTGCAGTTCCCAGGTTCGAGTCCCACTTGGTCCAGCGTTGAGATTGATGACCTCTGCTCTCCGCTCTCCAGCGATGAGCCCCGTTTCGAAGTTAGGAAGATCAGTTTTTTTTTATCCATGTCTCATTCTATTTCGTGTCCATTAATTTTGTTCTATCAATTCTTGATTCGTACCATTGGAATTTATATTTGAAGACTTTTCAGGCTATTTGTAACTTAAATTTAGATATTTCGCTAAGGATTTTGTGGCACATTGATGAAGCCATAAAAAACTCATAACAGGTGTCCAACTCACAAAGTCCGAACTCATAACAGGTGTCCAACTCACAAAGTCCGAACTCATAACAGGTGTCCAACTCACAAAGTCTGAACTCATAGCAGGTGTTCAACTCACAAAGTCCGAACTCATAACAGGTGTTCAACTCACAAAGTCCGAACTCATAACAGGAGTTCAACTCACAAAGTCCGAACTCATGACAGGTGTTCAACTCACAAAGTCCGAACTCATAACAGGTGTTGAACTCACAAAGTCCGAACTCATAACAGGTGTTCAACTCACAAAGTCTGAACTCATAACAGGTGTTCAACTCACAAAGTCCGAACTCATAACAAGTGTCCAACTCACAAAGTCCGAACTCATAACAGGTGTTCAACTCACAAAATCGGAACTCATGACAGGTGTTCAACTCATAAAGTCTGAACTCATAACAGGTGTTCAACTCATAAAGTCGGAACTCATAACAGGTGTTCAACTCACAAAGTCCGAACTCATAACAGGTGTTCAACTCACAAAGTCCGAACTCATAACAGGTGTTCAACTCACAAAGTCCGAACTCATAACAGGTGTCCAACTCACAAAGTCTGAACTCATAACAGGTGTTCAACTCACAAAATCGGAACTCATGACAGGTGTTCAACTCACAAAGTCCGAACTCATAACAGGTGTCCAACTCACAAAGTCCGAACTCATAACAGGTGTCCAACTCACAAAGTCTGAACTCATAGCAGGTGTTCAACTCACAAAGTCCGAACTCATAACAGGTGTTCAACTCACAAAGTCCGAACTCATAACAGGAGTTCAACTCACAAAGTCCGAACTCATAACAGGTGTTCAACTCACAAAGTCCGAACTCATAACAGGAGTTCAACTCACAAAGTCCGAACTCATGACAGGTGTTCAACTCACAAAGTCCGAACTCATAACAGGAGTTCAACTCACAAAGTCCGAACTCATAACAGGTGTTCAACTCACAAAGTCCGAACTCATAACAGGAGTTCAACTCACAAAGTCCGAACTCATGACAGGTGTTCAACTCACAAAGTCCGAACTCATAACAGGTGTTGAACTCACAAAGTCCGAACTCATAACAGGTGTTCAACTCACAAAGTCCGAACTCATAACAGGTGTTCAACTCATAAAGTCTGAACTCATAACAGGTGTTCAACTCATAAAGTCGGAACTCATAACAGGTGTTCAACTCACAAAGTCCGAACTCATAACAGGTGTTCAACTCACAAAATCCGAACTCATAACAGGTGTTCAACTCACAAAGTCCGAACTCATAACAGGTGTCCAACTCACAAAGTCTGAACTCATAACAGGTGTTCAACTCACAAAATCGGAACTCATAACAGGTGTTCAACTCACAAAGTCCGAACTCATAACAGGTGTCCAACTCACAAAGTCTGAACTCATAACAGGAGTTCAACTCACAAAGTCCGAACTCATGACAGGTGTTCAACTCACAAAGTCCGAACTCATAACAGGTGTTGAACTCACAAAGTCCGAACTCATAACAGGTGTTCAACTCACAAAGTCTGAACTCATAACAGGTGTTCAACTCACAAAGTCCGAACTCATAACAAGTGTCCAACTCACAAAGTCCGAACTCATAACAGGTGTTCAACTCACAAAATCGGAACTCATGACAGGTGTTCAACTCATAAAGTCTGAACTCATAACAGGTGTTCAACTCATAAAGTCGGAACTCATAACAGGTGTTCAACTCACAAAGTCCGAACTCATAACAGGTGTTCAACTCACAAAGTCCGAACTCATAACAGGTGTTCAACTCACAAAGTCCGAACTCATAACAGGTGTCCAACTCACAAAGTCTGAACTCATAACAGGTGTTCAACTCACAAAATCGGAACTCATGACAGGTGTTCAACTCACAAAGTCCGAACTCATAACAGGTGTCCAACTCACAAAGTCCGAACTCATAACAGGTGTCCAACTCACAAAGTCTGAACTCATAGCAGGTGTTCAACTCACAAAGTCCGAACTCATAACAGGTGTTCAACTCACAAAGTCCGAACTCATAACAGGAGTTCAACTCACAAAGTCCGAACTCATAACAGGAGTTCAACTCACAAAGTCCGAACTCATGACAGGTGTTCAACTCACAAAGTCCGAACTCATAACAGGAGTTCAACTCACAAAGTCCGAACTCATAACAGGTGTTCAACTCACAAAGTCCGAACTCATAACAGGAGTTCAACTCACAAAGTCCGAACTCATGACAGGTGTTCAACTCACAAAGTCCGAACTCATAACAGGTGTTGAACTCACAAAGTCCGAACTCATAACAGGTGTTCAACTCACAAAGTCCGAACTCATAACAGGTGTCCAACTCACAAAGTCTGAACTCATAACAGGTGTTCAACTCACAAAATCGGAACTCATGACAGGTGTTCAACTCATAAAGTCTGAACTCATAACAGGTGTTCAACTCATAAAGTCGGAACTCATAACAGGTGTTCAACTCACAAAGTCCGAACTCATAACAGGTGTTCAACTCACAAAATCCGAACTCATAACAGGTGTTCAACTCACAAAGTCCGAACTCATAACAGGTGTCCAACTCACAAAGTCTGAACTCATAACAGGTGTTCAACTCACAAAATCGGAACTCATAACAGGTGTTCAACTCACAAAGTCCGAACTCATAACAGGTGTCCAACTCACAAAGTCTGAACTCATAGCAGGTGTCCAACCCACAAAGTCTGAACTCATAACAGGTGTTCAACTCACAAAGTCGGAACTCATAGCAGGTTTTCAACTCACAAAGTCCGAACTCATAACAGGTGTTCAACTCACAAAGTCCGAACTCATAACAGGTGTTCAACTCACAAAGTCCGAACTCATAACAGGTGTTCAACTCACAAAGTCCGAACTCATAACAGGTGTTCAACTCACAAAGTCCGAACTCATAACAGGTGTTCAACTCACAAAGTCCGAACTCATAACAGGTGTTCAACTCGCAAAGTCCGAACTCATAACAGGTGTTCAACTCACAAAGTCCGAACTCATAACAGGTGTTCAACTCACAAAGTCTGAACTCATAACAGGTGTTCAACTCACAAAGTCCGAACTCATAACAGGTGTCCAACTCACAAAGTCTGAACTCATAACAGGTGTTCAACTCACAAAATCGGAATTCATGACAGGTGTTCAACTCACAAAATCGGAACTCATGACAGGTGTTCAACTCACAAAGTCTGAACTCATAACAGGTGTTCAACTCACAAAGTCCGAACTCATAACAGGTGTTCAACTCACAAAGTCCGAACTCATAACAGGTGTTCAACTCACAAAGTCCGAACTCATGACAGGTGTTCAACTCACAAAGTCCGAACTCATAACAGGTGTTGAACTCACAAAGTCCGAACTCATAACAGGTGTTCAACTCACAAAGTCCGAACTCATAACAGGTGTTCAACTCACAAAGTCCGAACTAATAACAGGTGTTAAACTCATAAAGTCCGAACTCATAACAGGTGTTCAACTCACAAAAAGTCTGAATTTAATAACTGTTACAGAAACTGCAAAATATCGTTTGGTCAGGCACCGCGACAAATAATGTGACGTAAACACCGAAATGACGTAACAATCGAGTTCTGCTGTCCAAAACTACAGAGGACATAAAAATGGCAGCTCTGTAGACAAGTTAAGATGGAGAGTCTGTTCTTTTCATTTTTGTGTCAAAACACTTTTAACGTTTCATAAGCCATTGAAGCATGCAGCATTTCGGCGAAGCGATACAGTACTTCCACGAAATCATCAATGCACCTTGGTCGGCCATCTTTGAGTCGTATTGGGTTTGGAATGGCAAGCACAAACCTCAAACATATGACATGTGTCATTTCAATGTCATCGATATAGAGGATGCCTTGAGATTAACTTCTCTGTTTCGTCTGGCTTTCCTCTCCGCCATATTAGGTAGTTGTTTTTCGCAAAGTTTGTCTTAATTTACAGTCGCTCAAAAAAATATCCGAACACTGCGGTAGATTACAGAATTCAGAAAAAATATCATGGCAACGAATTTTTTAGAAATTAGTGATCTGGCAACATTCTTGTCACACGAAGGTTGCCAGATCACTAATTTCTAAAAAAAATCGTTGCCATGATATTTTTTCTGAATTTTGTAATCAACCATAGTGTTCGGATACTTTTTTGAGCGACTGTAAGTGGTCATATTATTTTGATACTAGATCGCGTGGGCTCACTCACGGAAATATTAAGCGTGTGCAGTTACCGTTCACAGCAAACTGGAGCGTGTGCAGTTACTGCACACGCTCCAGTTTGCTGTGAACGGTAACTGGAGTGTGTACAGTTGCTGTACATGCTTCAGATATTTTTCCTGAATTCTGTAATCACGTGACACGAAGGTTGCCAGATCACTAATTTCTAAAAAAAATCTTTGCCATGATATTTTTTCTGAATTCTGTAATCAACCATAGTGTTCGGATACTTTTTTGAGCGACTGTAGGTGGTCATATTATTTTGATACAAGATCGTGTGGGCTCACTCACGGAAATATTGAGCGTGTGCAGTTACCGTTCAGAGCAAACTGGAGCGTGTGCAGTAACTGCACACGCTCCAGTTTGCTGTGAACGGTAACTGGAGCGTGTACAGTTGCTGTACATGCTTCAGATATTTTTCCTGAATTCTGTAATCACGTGACACGAAGGTTGCCAGATCACTAATTTCTAAAAAATCGTTGTCAGATATTTTTTCTGAATTCTGTAATCAACCATAGTGTTCGGATACTTTTTTGAACGACTGTAGGTGGTCATATTATTTTGATACTAGATCGTGTGGGTTCACTCACGGAAATATTGAGCGTGTGCAGTTACCGTTCACAGCAAACTGGAGCGTGTGCAGTACACGCTCCAGTTTGCTGTGAACGGTAACTAGAACGTGTACAGTTGTTGTACACGCTCCAGATATTTTTCCTGAATTCTGTAATCAACCATAGTGTTCGGATACTTTTTTGAGCGACTGTAGGTGGTCATATTATTTTGATACTAGATCGTGTGGGCTCACTCACGGAAATATTGAGCGTGTGCAGGTACCGTTCAGAGCAAACTGGAGCGTGTGCAGTTACTGCACACGCTCCAGTTTGCTGTGAACGGTAACTGGAGCGTGTACAGTTGCTGTACACGCTCCAGATATTTTTCCTGAAATCTGTAATCACGTGACACGAAGGTTGCCAGATCACTAATTTCTAAAAAAAATCGTTGCCATGATATTTTTTCTGAATTTTGTACTCTACCATAGTGTTCGGATATTTTTTTGAGCGACTGTACGTTTACGATTTTGTTTGCACAAAATCAAGGTTTTCCTTTTTAAATATAAAATTAAATTTTCGTAATGATAAATGTTGTTTCTATGTTTTTTTCAGTGATTGCGCTCAAGCAAGTGAAGAAAAAAAGTAATGCAGAGAAGGCGTTTCGGAGACACAGGATTCAAGAAATGGTAAGTTCAGTTCTTGATCTTTAAATCATGCTTTTGGGGTTGGGTTGGGTTGTTTTACCTCCGAGCGGCACTTTTTTGCACACCATGGGCTAAATGGCCAGGTCACATGGACCCCGAAGGCTCAGAGAAGGTTGGCGGAGGAGACCCACTGGAATAGCTGTTGGGAGACAGATGGTAGTCTCCCGTCAAGGCCATCCAGCGTGTTCTAGAACGTGCACAGGGTATGGCTCTCCCGCACACGGGGCCACGGCTTAACGTCCCATCCGACGGACGGCGGCCTTTCTAAGCCCATCGGTGTCCCCTATACTGACTGTGGGCAGGGCGGGGAATTTTTGCGGAGAAAAATCTCAACGCTGACCCAGCTGGGACTCGAACCTGGGAACTACAGATTACGAGCCTGGCGCGCTACCGACTGAGCCACCCCCGCCCCCATGCTTTTGGGATTTATAAGGATCGATTATATGAAAAGTGAATTAATTCCTCTACCTGGGTATAAATGAGTGATCTCTGTGCCCTCACACAGTGAAAGTTGTAGTATAGGGGTTCAACCACGATTCCAGACAAACCGTTGGGTTGAGTTGGGTTGCTTTACCTCCGACCATCAAGTTTTTGCCCAAAATGGTCTAAATGGCCAGGTCACAAGGACTCCGAAGACTCAGAGACAGTTGGGTGAGGGGACCCACTGGAACAGCTGTTGGGAGACAGATGGTAGCCTCCTGTCAAGGCCATCAAGCGTGTTATTTAACGTGCGCAGGGTATGTGTCTCCTGCACACGGGCCACGCTTTAACGTCTCATCCGACGGACCGCGGCCTTTCCAAGCCCATCGGTGCCCCTACTGACCGAGGGCAGGGTGGGGAGTTTTGCGGAGATAAATCTCAACGCTGACCAAGCTGGGACTCGAACCTGGGAATTACAGATTACGAGTCTGGCGCGCTACCGACTGAGCCACCCCCGCCCCCGAGATAGATGATAGAGTCTCACCATTAAGAGGTTTACATTGGGAGCAATGATATGCAAATTTACACCCCCTGTGGGTGGAAAAACGAAACTTTTTGTTTTAAGAGATAAACAAAAAAATTACTTTTTCCTCTTTTATAGGTGGTCTTAGAGAGACCGCCGTCCATCCAATGGGTCGTTAAGCAGTGTCCCGTGTGTAGGAGAGCCATACCCTGTACATGTTAAAGAATATGCTGGATGGCCTTAAAGAGAGTCTACCATCTGTCTCCAAACAGCTGTCCAATGGGTCCCCTCCCCCAACCTTGTGACCTGGCCATTTAGCCCATTGTGTCAGGGCGGGGGGTGGCTCAGTCGGTAGCGCGCCAGGCTCATAATCTGTAGTTCCTAGGTTCGAGTCCCAGCTGGGTCAGCGTTGAGATTTATCTCCGCAAAATTCCCCGCCCTGCCCACGGTCAGTAAGGGACACCGATGAGCTTGAAAAGGCCGCCGTCCGTCGGATGGGACGTTAAGCCGTGGATCCGTGTGTGGGAGAGCCATACCCTGTGCACTTAAAGAACACGCTGGATGGCCTTGACGGGAGGTTACCATCTGTCTCCCAACAGCTGTTCCAGTGGGTCCCGTTCCCCAACCTTCTCTGAGCATTCGAGGTCCATATGACCTGGCCATTTAGCCCATGGTGTGCAAAAAAGTGCCGCTCAGAGGTAAAACAACCCAACCCAACCCATTGTGTGAAAAAAAAGTGCCAGTCAGAAGTAAAACAACCCAACCACCCTCATCTCCACACCTTTGATTCGTCCCCGTCCAGGAGCAGTGTGTTATTCTTCTCTTTTTTTTTAGCTGACGTTTTTTCCTCCATTTCAGAAAGCGGAAGGAATCGGACCCAAGAGGTCTGGTCTCTCATTGGATGAAAAGAAAGTCGATTCGACAGACGCCTGCATCGAAACTCTGCAGACGATAGTGGAAGAAACGAAAGCCATGAAAAATATGATGTTAAGTGGCAAGGAGGTCGTCACTGATGAGATTGCGATGGCATCGATGAGCACGAACTTCCTTCTTCTCGAAAGTCTGAGAGTGATGTGCGAAAAATCCGACTGCCTGATGGGGTTCGTCGCTGAGAATAGTGAACTCGTGGAAGAGAAGATGAAAGAGGTGAACGAGGAGCTGGTGAATTTCTCTCGGATTATGAAAGTGACGGAGAGCAAGGAACTCATCAATTTGCTGAGGCGCGTGATTCGAATCTTCGAGAAGATAGCTGAGGAGAAAGTCAACCTCATGCAGTTCCCGAAAGTGCCCGATTGTGACGTCTTGCTGTCCACTTGTTTTAGTGATAGAGCTTTTTCCTTTTTTGAAGATGAAGTGAGTTTCTGATCGAATGAATTGAGTTTTTCTTTTTTGATTTTTTTTCTTTTTTCAAAGTGATGAAGATTAGAATCTGATTGGTCTGTATGATCAGCTGTCAATAGTCCAGGGTTTCACAGACTTTATATAGCTGGGGTTGTTGGGTTGGGTTGTTTTACCTCTGAGCGGCACTTTTTTTGCACACCATGTGCTAAATGGCCAGGTCACATGGACCCCAAAGGCTCAGAGAAGGTCGGGAGAGGGGACCCACTGGAACAGCTGTTGGGAGACAGATGGTAGCCTCCCGTCAAGGCCATCCAGCGTGTTCTTCAACGTGCACAGGGTATGGCTCTCCCGCACACGGGGCCACGGCTTAATGTCCCATCCGACGGACGGCGGCCTTTCAAAGCCCATCGGTGTCCCCTACTGAACGTGGGCAGGGCGGGGAATTTTGCGGAGATAAATCTCAATGCTGACCCAGCTGGGACTCGAACCTGGGAACTACAGATTACGAGCCTGGCGCGCTGCCGACTGAGTCACCCCCGCCCCCGGCACTAGTAAAAAGCATTCCATGTTTTTTACTAGTGCCATCTGGTAAAAAAATAAATCCTTCCCATCTAGTAAAAAATAAATCCTTGACTGGATTGCCATTTACTCAAGGAATTTGGGCTTAAAAAAAAAAATTGCATGATCCTAGCTAGTATCGAAACGAGAACTGACATGAATAAGGACCGATTGTTCTCACCACGCGCCAGTCTCCTCTTTTACTCTGAAATAAGAAACAAAAATATATGTGAAGATGCTAACGGTTTTAAAATAATGGAAGATTCTAAGTTGATTGAAACATAAGTTAGTTATATAAACTGAAGGATTCCATTTATTTTACATTTTGGTATCTGTTGAATTTATTATACACTGTAAGGGACGTTCTTTGAAATATAAAAGTAAAGTTACTGCTGTCAGGTCATTTTCAATTTACTTTTTAATATATTGAGAAAATGTTTAATTTTTTGCAAGATAAAAATATTGCTTAGCAATTTCTGAATTTGCTCATAATAATATTACGAAATACTTTTTTTTTAGATTTGGTTGCCAGATCACTAATTTTTTTAAAAAAATCGTTGCCAGATATTTTTTCTGAATTCTGTAATCAACGATAGTGTTCGGATACTTTTTTGAGCGACTGTACATCATCGGCTTTAGGGGGAAAGAGGGCTTTTTTCCAAGAATGTTACTCATCGAAATAGAAATGAAAGAAAATTAAACATTATTAGTTATCACATTTCAGAAAAAAAAAAAAATTAAAATGTATTTATAAATACAGTGAAAAAAAAAATATGCAAAAGAACGCCATTCTTCGTTTTTTGCATTTGCTGTGAACTCGACACATAGCGAAAAGTGCTATAAAAATAAATACCCCCTCAAGCAGCTGCTTGCCACAGAGGTCTGACAGGAGCCTGTCAGTTTTTATATGCCACAGTAGGAGATCTGAGAGGATGGCAGGACCTCAGCAGAAAAACGACACACACATCCATGCCTAATTCCGGGGCTCGAACCGAGGTCCCTTAGATCAGTAGCCAAGCGTGCTAACCACTCGGCCACGGGACGGCTATAAATATTAAATAAAAAAAAAGGACCTCAATCATAGTCTAACAGGAGCCTGACAATTTATGTTAATAGGTTATTAACGACACTGTAAAAAAATTTTAATTTTAATTTGCATGCAGATTTAAATTTCAAACACCAATTAGTAGTAATTACATTCATGGCTGCCTTCGAATAGACGAGTTCAGCAGATATTGTTGCTGATCTGGGACAAAGAAATTCACTTTCTTATGAATAAATATCCTAATATTCCGGGGACGGCTCAGTCGGTAGCGCGCCAGGCTCGTAATTTGTAGTTCCCAGATTCGAGTCCCAGCTGGGTCAGCGTTGAGATTTATTTCCGACACCGATGGGCTTGAAAAGGCAGCCGTCCGTTGGATGGGACGTTAAAAACTTCTCTGAGCCTCTCCCCCAACCTTCTCTGAGCCTTTGGGGTCCATGTGACCTGGCCATTTAGCCCACGGTGACCCAACATAATATTCCGGATGGCACCCTCAGTCAAGAGGCGAAATATTATTTCAAGTAATATTCAACTAATTGGAAACTATTTATTCACAAGCAAATAAATCTGTTTATCTTAAGTTCAATTAATATTAATTTACACTAAATAGTTCTATATATGAATATCCATATCAGTAACTGAATTACATAAAAAAGAACCTTCCCCAATCACAAACTATTTTAATTTTTTTTCTGGAAAACACTACTAAATAATTTATTACATACAGTTCTTCTAGATTTTTTACACAGCAAAAAGAAAAAACGTGATCTCCTCGAGCCTCATAACAACGCAAATAAGAATTAGTTGTTCTTAGCGTTGCGCCATTGTCTTTGCATACGTGGGAGGTTTTATTTAGTAATAAGAAACAAAGATATGAAGAAGCTACCTAACTTTAGCATTATTTCACTATTATAATACTTCGTTATTCTTTAGATCTCATAATCTTTTATAATATTCATTGAGAGGGAATAATGGAGTAATTCAGTGCTCAAGAATAGTAATATGAATCTTTGACGACGCTAAAATGCAAGAAATATCTGAAGTTAAGCAGCTGCTAGAAGTCTACATGATATGTTGCAGGCATGTGCAAATCGAGGTTGCGTGCCCCTGTACGTCTTCTTTGTTCCCTTGCTCTTTGAACCCTCAAGTGAAATTGGCCGCAAGAGGGCGGTTACCTTTAAGGTTTTGCTCGCTGTCCCTTCATCTCGTTAAATATTCCTTCTTATGGCTAACCGTTAGTTTTCACGTAACCTGTCAGCACAGGTCACGCTTCACGTAACCTGTGCTGCCATCTCTCGCCTATAGAAAGAATCATAGTCATACACAATGGGATATTTATGTATTTCATTTCAAAGTACACTGTTAAATTGATACAAAACATAAATCACAAAATGTCATTCGCATTTAAACTATTCTGAAGAAGTTGTGAATAATTGTTCATTTTGTATTATGATGATTGTATAATTTAAAATATTTTTCAGACGGTTGTGGGCACGTCATCAATAGACTTTAATGTGACTGAGCCATCGAGGACTGAGCAAATGTCGGACACAGCAACGGCCGAGTCTCATATAACAACTGATGTGGCTGAACCGATGTTGGAAATGACAGTAGACCCATCTTCCATGAAAGCTCTTCTGACTGAGGCATTACTGGAAGATCTCTCCGAAGTCAGTTTAGAGTCATTTACGAAGTCAGACAACGAAGGCGAAGACTCTATTTGGAATCTCTCCTCTTCAGAAAATATCATAACTATTGACAATTGCTTCAACAATGATGTTTATGAGGACAATAAGCCACAAACATTTGTGTAAACTGCCTCGTCTCCTGTGTCTATTTAAAATTGATTGCATTTTCGGTAATTGTATATAATCGATATTCTTTCAATAAATGTTTTGTGGGATTCAAATATTTATCCGTATTTCTTTTATTTCGTTAAGAGAAAATAATAAACTCCTCGCCATGCTGTTTTAGATTATTTTTACAACTCTAGCATTATAGATAAAGCTTATTTTAACGAGCAATGAAAAAAAAATCTTATAATTAACAAGGAAAAGTTAGGTATATAAGGTTAACAAAAATATGTGGTCATTACATTATGTCAGCGGAAGCAAATTTCGAAACTTTATAATTTCCAAAATAACAATTTTATAAGAAAACTAGGGGCTATGCCCCCCTGGGTCTCCCATTGTTGGCTCGCTCTTTCCAGAATAGTAATTCATTATCAGCAGGGCGACTAAAACAATGCTTTAAAATTTCAAACTTTGTACAAAACATTATGAAAAGTTAACATTTTGTCCATCGCAGGAAATAAAGTTTAAATTTAATGCAAAACAATTTATATGAAAATGCAGCTATTCCGAAATATATTTCACAGCACACTATTATAATTTACCCGATCAGAACGATTAGAAAGTAACACAGAACACACGAAAATGTTCACTGTGACGTTGCAGTCAAGTTGCCATTCAATGAAAACTAATCTTCTGATAATCTAGTAAGATACATTTTTCAATTACAAATTCCGACTTGTAATCAATTAATGCAATTATACCTGCAAATATTTCATAGCACAATTTTCTGTACATAATTCTAATTCATTCTTTCCATCGTTCGATGAACTAAGTTTGAAAGCCATCAGTTGGGTTGGGTTGGGTTGTTTTACCTCTGAGCGGCACTTTTTTGCACACAATGGGCTAAATGGCCAGGTCACATGGACCCCGAAGGCTCAGAGAAGGTTGGGGGAGGGGACCCACTGGAACAGCTGTTGGGAGACAGATGGTAGCCTCCCGTCAAGGCCACCCAGCGTGTTCTTTAACGTGCACAGGGTATGGCTCTCCCGCACACGGGGCCACGGCTTAACGTCCCATCCGACGGACGGCGGCCTTTCCAAGCCCATCGGTGTCCCCTACTGACCGTGGGCAGGGCGGGGAATTTTGCGGAGAATAAATCTCAACGCTGACCCAGCTGGGACTCGAACCTGGGAACTACAGATTACGAGCCTGGCGCGCTACCGACTGAGCCACCCCCGCCCCGAAAGCCATCAGTACCATGCTTTAAAATTTCGAGTGTTGCACAAAACATAATTCAAATTCAACGTTTAAAAGGTACATAGAGAAGGTACAGTTGCTCAAATAAGTATCCGAACGCTATGGTTGATTACAGAATTCAGAAAAATTATCTGGCAACGATTTTTTTAAAAATTAGTGATTTGGCAACCTTCGTGTCATTTTTTCTGAATTCTGTAATCAACCATAGCGTTCGGATATTTATTTGAGCAACTGTACGTACGAGAAGTTTATTGCTATGGTGAAGTTGCAATTCAAAGAAAGCTTAACGTCCCATCCAACGGACGGCGGTCTTTCCAAGCCCATCGGTGTCCCCTACTGACTGTGGGCAGAGACAGGTACTGTACTACATCATTGTGAGACGACATCTATAACAACAAGCCCTTGAGGACTGGTTTCTTGTCAACGGCATCTAAATTGCTTTCTTTATCGCCAAAGACTGTTCATTTTTTGTTTCCAAGCCCATCGGTATCCCCTACTGACTGTGGGCAGAGACAGGGAGTTTCCAAGCCCATCGGTATCCCCTACTGACTGTGGGCAGAGACAGGGAGTTTCCAAGCCCATCGGTGTCCCCTACTGACTGTGGGTGAGACAAGGAGTTTCCAAGCCCATTGGTGTCCCCTACTGGCTGTGGATAGGACAGGGAGTTTTTGCGGAAGATAAATCTCAAACGTTTACCCAACTGGGACTCGAACCTGGGAACTACACTCAAACGTTGACCCAGCTGGAACTCGAACCTGGGAACTACAGGTTATGAGCGTGGCACGCTATTGAGTGAACCACCCTCGTCCCACTTCTACAAGGGAAGCAATTATATTTATATATGAATTTGTTAAATGAACTTGGTTTCAACGATTCACAGAACTATCGCAAATATTGCAAATGAGTTAAGATTTTTTTTTCAACTATCATGTGGAGGCGGGGAGTCCCGTGAATTTTACGAATGCTGCAAATTAAAAATTTGGTTAGCAATGCAGATTATCTACCTACAAGACATCCTAGGAACCAAAATTCATGGATATTTACTCTTTTACAGGTAAGCGTTTTATGCGAGTTTATCCTTTCATTTCGTGTTTTTTGGGGAATTTTTTTCAAATTACGAAACGAAAGTCTGTTCTTTAGTGATATGTCATAGTCGAAATAGTTGTCTTCAATAAGAATATTTACTTGGGGGGGGGGGCTTTTTTAAGTGCAGAACCCAAATTTTTACTTTAGGGATAAGTTTTGGTTCAAATAGTTGCCTCCAATGTGATATTTGTTTTGTTTGGTGGGGGGGGGAGGCTTTTTATATGTGTGGAGCGAAAATTCTTAGTTAAGTGGGCAGATTAAAATTGTTGTCTTCTACAAGATAATATATATTTTTTGAGGCTTTTTTTTTTTCGTACGGAACGAAAATTTGTTATTTTAGCGATATGATATAGTTCAAATTATTATCACCAATGAGATTATATATATTTTTAGAAAGTTTTCATAGCGTATAACGAAAGTTTGCTATTCAGCGAGATGCTTGTCAAGTGATATGTGTAGTTATTAATATATACCCTAGATAAAGTTAATTTAACTAATATGTTTTTTTATATGCTAAGCAAAATTTTACGTTTGTAAATAAGCATTTTACATTGAATTCTGTACTTCGTAATGCAAGTTTTAAGTCATTATCTGCACACTTTGTTGAATATTCTTGATAATGTTCTATTTCTGTGAATTTTATTTATTTTTGTTGCATATTTAGTAACAACTTTCTTTATAGAAGTAAATTAGAGACTTCTTTTTATTAAGTTAGAGAACTTTTTCCGTTTTCATCAGTAGCCGGTAGGAGGCGGGGAAGGTATTCAAAAACACAACCTAGCATTATGTTGCATCAAAAACAAAATGGCCGTCGTTATTCCTGAACTGCACTACACCATTTATCGTAATAGCACAATGATTGAGTATAAATATTATCTGTCTCAGTACCAGTTCGCCTCGTATAAGTCACTTTCTTGTGCTTTTTAAGTAAGAGAGTCAGGAACGAATTTATTTTTTTTTACATTATGAAATCTCTTGTTGCTTTGGATTTGACTTCATGGCACATATCCAACGATTGCATACTACAACTGCATATTCTTCTTTTCGCGATTACTGTAATCAGATTTTGTTTTTAGACAGAAACAGCGTGTAAATATAATAATTGAAGAAACTTTTCGACATATTTTCAGATACAGTGCCACGAGCTATCGATGTATAAAAGAGATCACAGACGACTATCGTTCGCGCAAGTGCACTAGTTAGATCCAGGGGCACTTCAAGTAAAATATCTGTCACGAGCACAAGCCTATGATCATGCAAGTTCTCAGTGAGCGAGCTTGTTCTCGTTGCCATTCACGCGAAGTTTGGACTGGAGTAAACTTGAGTAAAACCTATCTTTGCCTTACATGACGTGCATTCTGATAAGTGGATGGAGTCCTTTTCAGTTACAGAATTAGCCCATTATTATTATAAATGTGACTGAAATATTTCTAAATCTCGATTTTTCAGCATTATTTGTTCGATATTTAAAGAGTTATGGAGTTTGAATATTTAATTTAAAAACTTATATAACTCTTTAAATACGGAACGAATATCTTTGAAAATCGAGATTTAGATATACTTAATTGAAATCTTTAATTAGCTTCCAGTTACATTTTCTGATAAAAAGCTTGTTTTAGAAATTATAGAGCTTCCAAATTAACTTCCCTTGGCTATGAAGAGGGGATCATAATCTATTAACCACTGAGTGTACATTGCTCGCGAAAAGTTGTTATAATACTGTTACAACAGATGAACGAGCAAAACGAAACCATAATGTGATGCATCGTTTTGATGCTCGCATGTGCTTCAGCGTGAGAATTTCGTCACTAACCACTTCGAACGATAACTTAACTTAAAAAAATAAAGAATAAGAGAGTTGTAATTAGGAAGAATTAGTGTGAAGAAGAATAAGAGAAAAATAAAGAATAAGAGAGTAAGAGAGTTGTAATTAGGAAGAATTAGTGTAGAAGAATTAGTTTTTTGTCTTAGTCTGTGCACGATATTCTAAAGAAGAAATGTTTTTATTTGGTGTTTGCCATTAGGATAAAAGAGTTTATTAATGTGAATCTTGTTAGTAAACTAGTAAGAAAAAGGAAGAAATCATCGTCTTATGAGTGGTGATCAACGTCTGAAAAGAATTGGTTCTGAGAGACCAGTATAATTAGCTGTAGTTTTGGAGTCCTTGATGAGAGTAGAATCCTAGAAGAAAGGCATTTGGTATATAGTTACATTTAGTTTGTTTAAGGAATTGGTAAGGTTATTTTTAGATTACAGGTTTTTCGCAAATATCATTATGCACTTTTTGAGTATTATAAAAAGCCTTATCTTATACTTTGGTAGAGATTGTAGGAATTATAAAGAAACAACTATTTGTAAGAATAGTGATAAGGTGCCAAATTCTTCTGAAGGTTATTATGATACAGATGAATATAAAGATTTGTGCTAGTTGAATTTAGGTTACATAAATGTTCTTATTCATACTTTTGTAATAAACTACAAAATTACTTTTTTTAGAATTATTGTTGATAAATATTCATTTGAACTCAAGCTCAGTTTCCATCCGTTAAATTCATAACAGTACTTTAACATTAAACAACTAATTTCAAATAAGCTAATATCTTTTGCTATAATTGTATAAATTTGAACAATCTCTTTGAATTTGCATACATAAAGTATACATTATTCTGATTCAGCTGCATACCTAAAAACTTTCACTGAGGGGGGAGGAGTTCAGATCTTGTCTTTGAAATTACCTCTAGAAAATAAATTTTACTCACCAAATCAAGGTGATTAGTTTCCCAAAAGTTGGATTACAACACCCATCTTAAGTATGCCACTGTTCTGACACACCTGGGCCAGCATTGAGATTTATTTCTGCAAAACAACTTGCCTCGGTTAGAAGTGAACACTGATGGCTTGGAAAGGCAGCTGTCCATTGGGTGGAATGTTAAGTCGTGGCCCCATATCTATGGGAGAGCCATGCCCTGTGCATGTTAAAGAACATGATGGCCTTAATGAGAGAATACCATCTGTTTCCTAACAGCTCTTAACAGTCCCCTTCCTCCAACCTTCTCTGATCCCTTGTGATCCTTGTGATCTGGTCATTTAGCCCACTGTGTGCAAAAAAAGTGTCGCTCAGAGGTAAAACAACCCAACCCAACTATTCTGCTCACTGTATGTCGACATATATCCAGAAAATATTTCTCGAGGTGGCATTGGGACACAAAGTGAAATAGTGATGGAAGAAAAATGAATTGTTATACAAAAAATATTCCTTTCTTACTTTTGATAAAGCTTATAATTGCATGAAACATATAATGGATGCATCGGCGTCATTAGTAAAATTTTCAGGGATGGAACAAAAATCGTTTTAAGGTAGGGCAAAATTTTTCCAGGGAGAGGAAAAGTCAATGTTTTAAAATCAATGTTTTAAAATAGAAATATTTAGGTTGAATTGTTCATTAATGAGGATAGTTACGAATACAACAATCATGCAAATATACCATATTTTAACTAAGGATGACCAAAATAAAACGAGAAAGAAAGGGAAACTGATTCAAAATGCAGGTAAAAAGGTGTTAAATCAAAAGAAAATATTGAAAAAATCAAAATTGCATTTCATTAAAGAAAAAACGAATTTGGATTTTTTCATACGCCAGTTTCAAGATTATTTCAGGAATATGAAAATTCCAGCAAAAAAAAAGCACCCGGACAAACTGCAAAGGACAACCAGTCTTGAATGATCGTGGGTTTTGCCATCTGACCCGCATCATACGGAACGATAGGGGCCAGATATTATCTGAAATCACCTCCCATCTGAACGCGGGTTCCAGCTGAGAAGTCAGTGCACGGACCGTGCATTGCTCAATTCATTGTCTCAGCTTTATGAGCCACTGACCTATGAGAGTCCCACTTCTAAAGGCACGACACTGGGCTCAATGCCTTGCTTGGGCTAAAGAACATCAAAACTGGACCATCGAAAATTGGCAAAGTATAGCCTGGAGTGATGAATCTCGATTTAAACTTCACCACACAGATGGGAGACTGAGGATATGGTGCCAACCCCATGTAGCCATGGATCCTGCATGTCAGATCGGAACAGTACAAGCTGGTGGTGGCTCAGTGATGGCCTGGGATGTCTTCAGTTGGATGTCTGTGGGACCTTTGGTACGTGTACCAATGACTCTAAATGCATCCCGGTACGTAGAACTTATAGCTGATCATTTACACCTATTTATGGCCATCATGCAACCTAACCAGCAAGACAATGGTTTATCTCACAGGTCCAGGTTGGCTACTGCATGGTTGCATGAGCATTCTGCTGACTTTAAAATAATGAGTTGGCCACCTAGAAGCCCAGATTTAAATCCCATAGAAAATCTTTGGGATAACGTCGAGCAGAATGTTCGGGTCCGTGTCCCATCAGCGATGACCTTGAGAGAATTGTGGACAGCTCTGGTGGATGCACGGGTCGCCATATCTGAGGAACATTTACCAGGAAGTTGAGACGCTCCGTCCCCCAGAAAATACGGTTGTCTTATGTGAAATCTCAAACTTATCTGTCTGCTTTGAAATCGGAAATTGAAAATATTGAAAAAATTGTTTTATCATAATGTATAATTGTATAATTTTATTTCAGCTCTCTTAGCATATGTCCGACACTAAAAGTAGATTTGAAAAACAACTATGAAATTTTATTCCAAATAGAATATCATTTTAATCTTTCCAGTCCAGTGCAATATTTTAGTAATTGGAAATATTCACTCAATTCTTATTCTCAGACTCCAATGAAAACTAAATTGTCAGACACTTTCTCCGAAGCTAAATCCTGAATTTTGACCTGAGACCTGTGTGTGAGGTAGATAAGACATCAGAATGGCAATATAAAAAAAGGAAACAACCATTCCATACTGGGGCTCATTCCCAGGTCCCTTTGATATGTAGCCAAATGTGCTAACCACTTTACTGCAGAAATCATTTTCGAGGTCAGAAATCTCCGAAACGTGCTCCTAAACGGAAATCTTCAAGAATAATTTCTGTCTCGATCGCAATTCTTTATCCTTCAGAGTAACGTGTCCAGAGTCAATTGCCTAAATATTCTAATTAGGACAGAGCAGATGCTAATGTCTTTGATTTTCGGAGAACTCCTTATAAAATATTTGTTGTTAAAAGCTCTACATTTAGATATGCCATAATTAAGAGCAGATCCCAATATGAAATTGCGAAGCAAACTTCAATTGGTCGCACAAAATTAATATGCTGAAGTGGTATTTCAGTCTTTCTATTTCGTAAAAATATTAACATTTGCGTAAATGAAAACTCTGAATCATAGATATAGTAAAAGGATGTTGTGGACTCTTTTTCGCCTTTGTCTTGAAATTCGAATTTGGATTCCTAAAATTTCGTTGAGGACGTGGCCATTTAATACCATAAACCGGAAGTCCCATACGTTTCGTAGAGTTAGGAAATTGTAAGTGGAAGCACCTTTATTGAATGATGGCCCTCGATTTAGTTTATTACTATTCTCCATTAGTTAGTGAGTTTATGCTTTATTGTAGGCTCGAAGCCAAGTCGATTCTATAAATAAAATAAATACCCCCTCAAGCAGCTGCTTGCCACAGAGGTCTGACAGGAGCCTGTCAGTTATTCTACAAAATTTATATTGTTGGTAAATAAAATATAAACGCTTGTTTCTGTGAAGTGCACGAAATAATAAAAGTTAGTGTTAAGGTAAGATTTTTTTTTTTATTTGATGATAATAAAATAAATAAATACCCCCTCAAGCAGCTGCTTGCCACAGAGGTCTGACACTCGGAGATAAATATTTTTTGTTGAGGTATGTAACAGGCAGAGTTTATATGCCAAATGCTCATTTTCCTAAGTGTTTTGTTGCATTTTTGTTTTCCGTAAATGTATATACTTTACGCTCTAAACCGACTTATTATTGTTTTATATTTAAGGAAAAATAAATAGAAAAATAATTAAGAAATTAACACTTTTTTTTAAAAAACTTTTTTCTGGTAATTTTTGTAGTAATTTTCCTACATATGCTAGCTCCTTCCCCACTTTCTAGTCTTTTTATAATTTCAAATTTTTTGCTATATTAACTGTAACATTCTCTTGTGACCTCTCTTTCCATCTTGATTTTTACTTACCATAGTTGAAGGAAGCTGTCCCGTGGTTAGTGCGCTTGGCTACTGATCTAAGGGACCTGGTTTTGAGCCCCTGGTAAAGCATGGATGTATGTGTCGTTTTTCTGCTGAGGACCTGCCATCCTCTCAGACCTTTTACTGTGGCATATAAACTGACAGGCTCCTGTCAGACCTCTGTGGCAAGCAGCTGCTTGAGGGGGTATTTATTTATTTTTATAGTTGAAGGATGGGGTAGAAATTTTATAAAATAACATGTTAATACTTTGGTAATGACTGACAATAATTGTTTATATCTGAGAGTGCCAATATTTTATAGTGGTGATAGTGGGAAATTTTTAAAGACAACTGTGATCATATATGCAAGTGCCAGATTGCTTTCTTAATATTTCCAGATTATAAAATGATGTTTTTTTTAACATGCTGGATTGTAAAAAATTCTGAATTGTAAAATGCCAGATTTTACAGTTTTCTGTATTATGTATTCAGTTGCATAATATTATTTTAAGACAGACAAAATTTTTTAGTGAAAATAAGCAGTATTAAACTGTAGAGTAAAAAAATTAAATTTTACTTTGTGAATTAGTATTATTAAAAAAACCCTCAAGCAGCTGCTTGCCACAGAGGTTTGATAGGAACCTATCAGTTTATATGCCATAGTAGAAAGTCCTTGAGGATGGCAGGACCTCAGCATAAAGACAACACAACATCCAAGCCTTACCCAGGGCTCAAACCCAGATTCCATATATCAGTAGCCTAGCATGCTAACCACTCGGCCATGGGATGGCTAGTATTATTAAAGTCCTATCAAAACGTCTTGGATTTTGCCATAAATATGCACATAATATTCTTCACTCCAGCTCACTGTCATTGCATTCTTTTTGCATTATACTTATGTAATTTGTTATAATTCATGAACTGAGTGAATTCTTATGCAGTAGGAATCCTCTAGTTTAGGGGTTAACGTGGGGTAATCCGTGAGAGCTCAAAAGTCGTTAGATCTAGTAACAAAGTAAAAATAACCATTGTTATATTATAACTATAGTTTTATCTATCTATACAAGGGGTATGCCAGTTAAATACACATTTCCAGGGGGTATGTGAAGCATAAAAGGTTGAGAACTGCTAGTCTAGATCATAGGTGGCATAAAGCTGTTCACTGGCATCAATGTCTTTAAAGCATTGTGAAATATGACACTTTGATTCCTTGGCCTCTCCTGTGTTAGCAATTTTGGCATTTTGATATATTGCAGATATCACAGATTTATTTCATGATGAGATGTGTGAAACAAGGTTTGTGTCTTCAGTGAGATGAAAGAGTTTATTATAGATTACCTATCTTTTTGTCTGGTGGAAACCTTGGTGGTATTTCTTTTTTGTTCATCCTCAGATTCCAACCATTGTCAGTTGTGGTTTACAAGAGATGACTTAGCAAGAGGAATACTGATGTATCATTTGTCAGTTGTTACATTTTGATTGGCACCTTTTATTGGTGAAAACAGCTTTTCAATTCTTTGGTTAGATTTATTCTTGTAAAACTTGAAATAAACAAGCTCAGAATCAGAACACACATGAACACAGCTGCAACAACAAGCACAAGTTTTTTTTATAAGATACTGAATTGTTTCCAGAAAAGTGGAAATTTGGATAACTGAAGTAGTATATTAGGAATTTTTACTGCCAAAAATTAAACAATTCTAGATCATGCTGATCCCATATGAGTAAATTAAGTGTTAAAGAACAGGATTAATTTTTAGCCCTTTATAATTTTGTGTCTATTACAGTTTCATATGTCTTGCTAAAATTAAAAGTAAATATGAACAGTGTTTTTTTAAGTTTGTAGAAATATTAATTTATCTTTCTCCAATATAAATTTATTTTAAATCTATAGTCCTGTAATTTAATAGTGTTTTTTTTTTTAAAGCAAATTTGCCTCTTTGCTGAAGCAACAAAGGGAAGAAAGTTATGACTACTGCAGCACGACCAACATTTGAACCTGCCAGAGGTGGTGGGGGCAGAGGTGAAAAAGATTTAAGTGCTTTATCGAAACAGTACTCTAGTAGAGATCTCCCAAGTCACACCAAGTTAAAATACAGGTACATATTTTTTTAGGTTTAAAAATATGGGCATTTTCTATGCTACAAATTACTAACTAATTACCTTTAATAACTGATTAGTTATAAATTATTCCTTTTTAACTAATTAGTAAGAAGCATTCATTAATTTAATTCCATTTTTGTGATTTTTCAGAATAGATTTTTATAACTTTATTGATAAATATATTTAATAATAAACCCTTTTTTATTCACAAGAACATATAAATGCAATTCAAAATACATTGGACCCTCAAAGCTAAGTAGCTGATCTGTAGATATTTGAATAAAATATTCATAATATATATACATATTGAAATAATTTGGTTTTGCCCTGAGTGGTATTCAAACCCATGTCTCCCAGAAACATCTGGTTTTTCTAGGAAAGGTTGGGTTTGGAATCCCCTCAGGGCAAAACCAAATTTTGTTTTAGCTGATTATTTCAAGTGTTCTTGTCTACAGGACATTTTCCTGTGATACTTTATTACTCAATGTATACACATGTTCTCTCAATCATCAATTTTATAAAGAAAATGGATGAAAAGTAAATTTGTCAAAATTTTAATAAAGGTATTTAATTTTATCCAAGATATTCTTTTAAATGTATTTTTCTAATTATTTACTTTTATAATTTCATTTGGAATTAAATTAAAAGTGTGTGGTAGTTTATACTCACTGATAAATTATTCCTGATTATGTTTAGATTTAGTTTGTGATAATTTTTTGTTTTTAGTCTTGTATTATTACTACGTTCTTTTTCTTTTTAAATGTGTTGTCAAAATAATATAAATATTATATGTTCTTGTATAATAACACTGGGCAACAAATTTTCATAAAAGTCGTGCCACTGAGATAAAAGTAGCTATTTCTTAAAGATTTCAAGATGCTGAACACGAATATGACAGTAAAAATGCAAAATTGGCTATGATTTCTGGGAAATCTGCAAGTTTCTTATATAATAGAGTAATACGTATATATGACTTGTATCGGCAAAACTCCTCTTCTACTTCTGATGTCGCTTTGCCTGTCACTTGTACAGCTGCTCAGTATCATCTCTGGCAAGCATTCAACAGTAGTCATTCAACATTGAAGTGGACCAATTTCCCTGGTATTGTTGCATTATGTTTGTTGCATATTGTTTTTTTTTCAACCTGGTGTTGTAAACATTCACCGTTCTCATCACTAACCATGCCGCAGTTGTCAGGGAAGAAATCTTAGTGAGAATGGAGAAAGTGGATCTTTAAGGATATATTGCAGCGAAGTTTGTGATACAGAGACAACATGTCCTTAACCAGTTTCTTGTAGTTGTCTGCCCTGACATTCCTGAGGAATTGAGTTGACACCAGACGAAATGCTTTTTCTCGTCACCCTGAAGCAGGTTGTCAAACATCTGGTCTCTAAACAGCTCGTGGATCTGAGGACCCATAAAAATTCCCTCTTTAATTTTTGCTTTGCTGAGTCGAAGCAATTTGCCAGCCAAGTACTTGAAAGCTGAAGCAGTCTGGTCCATGGCTTTTTTGAAGTTTTTCATCACACTGAGTTTGATGTGTAGGGACGGTAGCAGGATTTTGTGCATTTCTGCCAGTGCTGGGTGTTCCACATTCTTCTCTCTGACCTTCAAAGATTTCCTCTGAGGCTAGTTTCTCTTCACGTAGTGCAAAGTCTTTGCTCAGCTGTCCCATTTGCATAAGAAACAACAGTACTTTGTATATCCCAGCTGCAGACCCATCAACAGAGCCACTACCTTCAAGTCACAACAGAGATATCAGCATACTTGTTGTATTAAAGACAATTCAACAGCTGTTTTAGGTTGTCATAGGTTTCTTTCATGTGTAGACAGCATGTCCGACTGGAATGGATGGAAGTCGATTTCCATTATGCAGCAACACCGCCTTGATATTCAATTTCGAGGAGTCTATGAACAATCACCATTCTTGAGGGTGATGTTTGATTACGAGGGCATTCATCAGGCCATCTACATTGGAGCAGAACATGTCATCTTCCTTTCTGAAGTAAGACACAAACTGCTCATGACGAGTTTGAAACAAAGTCACTGAGATTCCATTGTTTAAGTCTTGATCCAAGTAACTCTGCTTTGGCCTTGGACAGCTGCAGATCACGAACAAGATCGTTCATTTCTTCAGTGAGAATGTGTGGCGCAGATGATGCACTGTGGCAGACATATGGATCATGATGAGACACTGAAGGCTGCAGGAACCTAATGTCGCCTTCCTTGTCATCGTCTGAATCAATGGAAAATTCTTTTGGAGGTTCGGGAATGGGAAGGCCTTCACTGTGTGGAACTGGTCAGAGAGCAGATTGTATATTTGGGTACGCTATTGTCCACTTGTTTTTTCCTTGTGGTGCATGCCTCCAGAAACAGGTGGAACCATGCAAAAGTAGCAGTCATTTGTGTGATTGCTCTCCAAACCATAGGAAAAGCAAATGGCATCGCTACTTTTTCACCTTTCAGCCACTTCGAAAGATTTCTTGCACACATACTGCAGCATATGTGTGGGGCCCAGGCCTTGCCTTGGTCCATGATCTTGCATCCAAAATTAAACTCGTACGCTGCTTTCACTATTGGAGTGATGTCCCTTTTCTGGCTTGCAAATGTCACTTCCCAGCAAATGGAACAAAATATATCTGCACTATTAACACAGTTACAAGGCATCACTACTGCTGGATTAAAACTGCAAGGATCACTTGTGTTGTACTTATGACTCAGGGGTAAATGGGAGTCGCTCAAAAGACTTGCTCACCCCACGAGATGTCGCTTACAACTAACGATTGCATCATCTTTTGTCTGTGATCGTAAAGCCGTGATATCATGACTCAACTACTTTGCACCAGACAATGATGCAGTACCTCTACAGGTTGTGTGTATGGTGCACTGATGCAATACAATGCAATATGTTGCAATCTGGAGTTGAAAATACAGTGTTGGGAAAGATTACCCATGTACTCAATGCAGATTGAATCATTTATACATGACCATCTCTGTCTCTCCTAAACAAGAGCCAATCGAAAATTTTATTGTCATTTTCGTGTTCAGCACCTTGAAATTAGTAAAGATTGGCTATTTTCATTTCAAAGCCTTTTTGTGTGTTGTCCAATGTAATAGATTCAAGTCTGTCTCTTAAAGTCACATATTTTTTAGTTTTTGTTGGTGTTATTAAACTATTATATATTGAAGATTTTCAATTTTCTTTGTTTCTTATACTTGTTTTTCCAGTGAATGTTTATCCCATAAGTTATAATTGATTCATATATAGATTTGTAGAATAAAATGCATATATTTTTTTTTAAATATATTTTAATGAATAGTTAATTGAAAAAATTGAATTTTTTCCTGAATGGGATTCAAACTCGCTTCTCCTGAATACATGTCAGTGTTCTAATGACTAAACTATCAGCAGCTAACTCTCAGCTAATTGTGACTATAGACCTTCCCCCCCTTTTTTTTTTGCATTGCTTGTGGTGCCATCTGTATCAGAAGCAAACCAAAGATTGCCATCTGTATCAGTGGTGACATCTGTATCAGAAAGCAAACCAAAGACCGTGAAAGAAGACCAAGAAAGAAAGTTGGTTGCTGATATTTTAGTGTTTAGAACACCTGACATTTGTTCAGCAGATGTAAGTTCGAGTATCACTCAGGACCAAATTCAATTTTTTTCAGCAGAACTATTTACGAGTCCCATGTTTACAGGATATCTCCTGTGCTACTCTACTATATATCTTAATCTCTGAATTTTTAAAGCAGATAATCGGAGATTTTCACACATTTTAGAGATATGCATGTTCCATCTAAAATGTTTAGCAATATATATATGTGTTTCTTAGATATTTTATTATTTACGTTTATAACATTTACAAGCATATTCATTAGTAAAAATTAATTCTTTTCAAGGCAATATATTTTATAATTTATTAATGGAAAAAATGTTTATTTGATATAAATGTTTTAGAAGTATTATCATCCACTTAGTTTATTTTGCTTTATTACTAGACTAACATGACATGCATCATGGGCTGTTGGCATCACACATACTGACTAACATTCATACAATAAGGTGAAATTACATCATCAAATGTTTCAGTAATATTGGGTTAGGATAACAAGATTAAATATTTCTGTGAAAACAATATATTACAGTACATTTAGTAAACAGATTTTCATTGTTCAACTGATTGATTTCATAATAAGAAATAAAAGTATTTTGCATTAAATAATATTACCCAAAAATGTGCAAATGCACATGGAGCTTAATAAAGATATATTCATACTATACATTATATAATATTTCACGAAGTGTTTTTATTATTTAAATAGATTTTATTATGATTTAACCATTTTGTAATATTATTATAATCTAATTGTATTTGTCCAATACTTTTATTTAATTGTTGACATTCATTATTAAAATATCATCCGAAAATAAGAAAATACTGCTTTTAAAATTTAAATAATAGGCCACATATATATTAAAATAGTAAAAGACCCAGAATTGAACCATAATACATTTGTTTCCATAAATTAAGGAAAAATGAGAAAAATCACAATAATTCACCAAAAAATTGTGTGATCCTCACCAAACTTGTTTATGTAACCAGTAAAGTAATACCGAGTGAGCATATCATACACAAATTAGTCTAGGTTGTGTCCATTTGTGTAATCGGATAGCGGCATAAAAATGGGTGGTTTGGAGTGGATCATTATTTTGTGTTGTAAATGTGAGTAAAGAAATTCGAAATAGCCATTTTGTAGGAATGGCCTTTGAGACATCATTTGCCAAATGAACTGTGGTGGAGAGCTATTGACTAGCTCGAAGCAGGCCAAAGTCAGTCAAACATGGCACGATGGCTGAATATGAGTCCTGCTGTGGTCCATAGACTGTGGAATCAATTTCTTAGCACGGATTCTGCATTTTGGTTATCAATCTGCGATTAACAGCACGAAGGAGCAGAATGTCTACTCCCTCTCAGCTAAAATCCTCTCTTGCAGCAGCCACTGGGAGGGTTGTATCAGCTTCTACTGTGTGTAGAAGACTTCATGAGGGAGGTCTGTATGCTAGAAGGCCAGTAATTTATATACCCCTCACGCCATGTCACAGGAGAGAGCAGTTGAATTGGGCACACAAACACACATGTTAACTGGACAGAAGAGCAATGGACGTCTGTACTCTTCACAGATGAGTCCAGATATTGCTTGCAGAGTGATTCCAGACATTGTTTGAGAGTGAACAATGTTTGCTTGCAGAGTGATTCCAGACGAGGTACCTGCTATCATCCCAGTAACATCCATCAAAGAGACAGTTATGGCAAAGGTAGAGTGTGTGTTTGGAGTAGCATTTCCTTAGGTGAACGTACAGACCTCTGTGTTGATAAGTGGGAACCTCAATGCTCAAAGGTATAGAAATGACATCCTGGACCCTTTAGTATGTCCTTACACTGGTGCCATAGGTGAAACATTCTTAATACAAGATGATAATGCTTGTCCACACAGAGCTCGACTGGTGGAACAATATCTTCAAGAGACCATTATGCACATGGAGTGGCCAGCTTGATCTCCTGACTTAACGAATGTGTGGGATGCTCTAGGGCAGTGGTTCTCAACCTTTTATGCTTCATGTACCCCCTGGAAATGTGTATGTAACTGGCATACCCATTATATAGATAGATAAAATTATAGTTATAGTATAATAAATCCAACTTAGCGACTTTGTTATTAGATCTAGCGACCTTTGAGCTCTCATGGCATACTCCAAAAAATTTTACCACATACCCCACGTTGAGAACCCCTACTCTAGGGAGATGTGTTGCTGCCCTCAGCCTGCTACCTGAAACAAAGGGGGAGCTTATTACTACTTTAAAGGAACAATGGTCATTACTCCCTACTGAGCTGATTCGCAACATCATAAATAGCATGGAACATCACTATCATGCCTGCATTGCTGTAAGGGGTGACCCCATTCCTTATTAAAGAACTTTGCCCATGCATTCTGACCTCATTTTTGGACAAGTTCCTGTGTTATTTTTTTTATGAGAAATGTTTCTAGTGTAAAATACTTTATGCTATTCTGAAACTAGCATTGTAATTCATGTTTTCATCAAATTTCATTAAAATCATTCATATAGTTTTTTGTTTATCATAATTTTTCTGAGTTTTCCTTAATTTAAAGAAACTGAGTGTAATAAAAACTCAAAATTAAAGTACTAAATAAAAAAGTATTGGGAGACTTGGACTAGTATTTCTCTGCATATACACACGTCTATCTGTTTATAGTTGATAATAGACATGCATAGTTTCATATAAATTTCTACACTTTATAATGTGAACACATCCAGAAATTCTTAGGTTTTATCTTAAACTTTACAAATGTTTAGAATGTTTGCTTTCTATGCTCTAGTCTCTAAAAAAAACTGAATATTCAAATTTTGCATCTCTCCCATAAGCAGTGGCCCTGATTATACTCATGATAAACATTTATTACAACAGCTAAGGTAGTCTGTAATTAATCCTAAATCTTTTTTTTTTTTTCAATTTTGGCAATAGTCACTAAGTGATAGATGTTTTTCCTTGCACCTATAAAAAGTGACATTAACTGTAATCTTGTGTATGCTTTAAAAATCATAGGATTTCTTTTCCCCAGATATAAATCATTGCATTGGTTTGTAACTGGATGATTTTAACTTTGTTTCTGCTGCTACATTTATTTGAGGTTTTCTTTTAATGGCAAATGATTGACACTTATGTGGTAAATGATGGAAATTTCTAGGCACATTTAGAGCTTGCCTGTTAATATTCCTGAAGGCTACCAATGGCAGTTTTGAGTGTATTACTTCACTAAATGCATATTGAATGGGAATGAAATTGTCAAGATGTTCAGAAAAAATATTGGTGTAAATTAGGATTTTTATTATTCATTATAATTCAGAGTTTAATAAAATTAACGTATTTAACAGAAATATGGTGGGGCCTGACCCTTTTGACTCCTGAGTACAGTTGAATTATTGAGGAAATAAATAACATATATATTTTATATTCATTAGCCAAAAAGATAAGTTATTCTAAACAGATGATTAACAAAATACTAAAATGTATGAAATGTATGTGTTCCTTTTGAGTAATTCCTGCATAGCAAGAGAATATGGTATGTAAATGAAGAGAAGGTATATTTAAACTTAGAAATCAAGAAACATTTTGCTGAAAAATTGAGTTTACCATGAGTGGGATATGAACACACATCTCCTGGTTATATGCCAGGTGTTCTTACCACTAAACTATCATGACTAGCTCATTTTCCAGTGTATTTTTTTCAACAATGGAAAATGAGGTCATGAGAAATAATTTTTGGTTAGAACATATAGCATGTAATTAGGAGGCAAAGGTTTGTGTCTTACTGTGGCAAAACTAAATTTTTTCAGCAAAATCTTTTTGGATCATTAAGATTTTCTGTAGTACAACAGCATTTTGATTGAAATATTATTCTATTGTTCACATTTTCTCCCCCCCCCCCCCCCGGTGGGACCTCCTACGGTGCCTCTGAGAAGTTGGGTTCAGATCGCTGGCGCCCTGGAGTTCTTGAAGTCTGGTGGCCCCCGGTGGAGGGGGCCTGTTAAGGGCTGGCGGACTGGTTTGGAGTGGGTTGGTCCATTCAGCTTATTGACTTGTCCCCAGCGAAGCTGGGGGTTGCAGCCCCGATTGAGGGGTTGTTCTAAGGGCCTCGGACGGGGCTTGGGGAACCCTGTCTTCTGTAGGCCCATTGGGGAGTACTGCAGACTGAGTTGTGCACCTCTGTGCACACTCGTCCGTGGGCTCTCTGATGCGGTCTCTGGGATATCGAGGTGGACGGATGTTCACGGGGGGGCTTGAGCCCGTTCACAATGGAGAGGTAGAAGTTGAAGGCTTGCGGCCGGGAGTAGCTGCCCTGGCCAGTGGACTTATCGATGGAACAGCCACTCTAAGAGTCCCACGGAATTAGATTTGGCAATATATAGCTTTTGCAGTGGAGGAACTTGGGTTCCTCTGCGAAGTGGGGTCCGGGTGCTGCAGTGATGTAAGCCCCGGTAGGCTAACGGCTTTGTCGGGGTTGTGGGAGGGCCGCCGGCTGGGTTCGTTGGGTTACTGGCCAGGTGTCCCCGAAGCGGCCTCGGCACAGTTAAGGCCGAGACGGCGAGTGGGCTCACCATCTCGGCCTTAACCGTGTTGAAAAATATCAGCAATATATGTGGATGTCCGGCTCGATGGAGAGGACAAAGTTGAAGGTCATGCTGAAATAATTGGAGTCCTGATTAGGCCTGGCCTATCGATGGAAGTACCTAGGAGCCTCTGCTGCAGAGGACTCAAAAAGTTAGGACTTCATTTTATTTTTCTGGCTCAAAATTCAAACGATACCATCTTTTATTTTACATGTTGGCAATTATCTGGACAAAATTCAGTGAGTGTTGGGCAAATTCCTAGGCACCACTCAAAATTTCAAAAGATCCCACTCTCACTGCACCTCAATGATTATATCTTCAGGCAGGCTATAAAATCCCAAGCAGTGCTTTTCTCTTCACATAAGGTCTTCTCCCACTGTAGGCAGGTACAATGTAAGGCAAGCTTAAAAGGACAGGAACCTTTTTAGTCGATAGTGGTTTCAGTGACAACTCCCTTATGGTGATATGCAGTCACAGTACTGCAGTGCACCAGGATTGTCACAACTTATATTCGTTGTTCACATTTTCTATTGTTAGGATTACATTATCATCCATTTTATTTTTTTAACTATGATAACATTTCTCTACACAAATACTGAGTTTATGTCTAATTTTAAATATAGGCAAACTGGACAAAGCACAACTGATGAGCTCAAAGGTAAAGATTTCCGTCGTGACCTGGAAGAAAAGGAAAGGGCAGTAATTCATGAGCGGGAAGGAAAGAGACCCTCAAGAGGTAAGAATGCTCTTATTAACATTGTTGAATAAAATGATCAAAATCAGTATAAAAGGAATATTTTGTTGAACTTAAAATAAGCAATTCTGTAATAAGCAGAAATTTTTTATTTATAACCTTTTTAAAAGAAATCTTAACATGAAAATGTTATATATCGTGTGTTAAAATGTTATATATGTTATATATCGGGAATATAACGTAATTCAAGATTTTTATGCCAAGTAATTAGTAGTTTAAAATTTCAAAACTCAAACTTCTGAGAGCACTTGAACTTTTTGCATACACTTGTAATTTTGGTTGATAATAAGTCACAAAACAAGATTCTTTTAAGAAGTAAATAAAACTGGTTGAATGATGAGTTTTAGTTAATAAAAGTGATCTGGCTTTTGTTGGTTTTAAGGCTAAAAAAAAAGTAAAAAAGTAGCTTGATTTACATTCAAACTAAAAATACTGAGCTAAGGTTAATATTAATAGTCTCATACTTACAATTGCAAAAAAATTAAAAAGCGAAAAATTAAAATTACAAATAACAAAATTATTGCTAGATCTTTGCGGCAGCTGATTGCTTTAGGAAAGAATTTTTTTGCATCAGATTTAGTCTTTATATTCCATGTCAAACAATTAAGACTTCATTACACTCTAATTGGTAGTATTAATATTGAAAAATATCAGCAATATATATCCAGCAATTTAAAGCAAAAACTTTCTCCTCCAGCAGTTAAATATCAATCCAAAGTGAATGCACAGTATTCCCTGTTAAAATAGACATCAGACTCTTTAAATTAATTATTTAATTTAATTATTTTGTGAAAAATTCAAAGTAAAATAAAAATTGGAACTTAATTATTTTTTTAAATAATTTTTTTTTCTAAATTATTTCCTTGTTATAACATACTGGCCAAATTATTATGAACAATGCATCATTTGCAAAGTACCGTGAAACATGCCAATGTATGCAAAATATCTTACTGCTGTAAATATACTATATCACTGTGAAGTCCTATAAAAGTCATTAAAGGCAATGATGGAAAGCAAAGTCCAGTGCCACGTAGGCACTGGACTTTGCTATAAAAAAGGCTGATCTGACTGACTTTGAAAGGGGCTCACCATTGGAACACAAATGAGTAGGAGCATCTGTAATGGAGGTCATGGAATTTATCAGAAAATACAGGGCACAATATCCCAAGTATATGGATAATGGCAACAGTCTAAAAAAACATCCATCAATCATGGCAAATGCAGGACAAAAAAGCCCTGATAGATATTTGTTGGCACATACTACATGACAAATTAGAGCTATACATTTCATCAAGTGAGAGAGATGACCACTAGCAGTACTTCAAAACCCATTTCAGCAAATATGTGTAGAGAATTGAAATCTTTTAAATTTGGGGATTGTACTATGATGCAACAAAGTATTGGGTAAGTCAGTAGTAAAATATCACAGATGTCCCATAGATATGAGACTCATGCCAGGCAATGTCATTCATGATGCTTTAATTATTGCTTCAACTCCAACAATGAGCCCCTTTCAAAATCAGTCAAATCAGCCTTTTTACACTTTGCTTTCCATCACTGCCTTTAATGACTTTTATAGGACTTCAATCTTTTATTAACTCAGTTTTTCTTAAATTCTTCAGTTTTATATGCAAATAAGGTATAATGTTATGCTTAGATTTTTAGCAGTCAGCAGCCTGCAAGACTAACAAGTAGTAACTAAAAATTTATTCTGCCTTAAAACAAGTAATTTAAACAAAAATGAAAAATATGTCTGAAAGGATAATGAATAGTAAATATATATATATTTTGAAGCATATAAAGTGAAACTGAGATTGAATAATTTCTGGATCAAATTGCTTTACTGATATTCAAAAGTTTAACTTCTAAACAGCAATGGAAATTTCATTTACAGATCTCCATTTTTTAATGCTAGTAATGAATTATAGTTTAAAAAAAGTATTAAAACTATATGCCGTCCCATGGATGAGTGGTTAGCATGCTTGGCAACTGAGCTAAGGGACTTTGGGTTCGAGCCCCGGGTAGGGTTGTTTGGGTTGGGTTGTTTTACCTCTGAGCGGCACTTTTTTGCACACCATGGGCTAAATGGCCAGGTCACAAGGACCCCGAAGGCTCAGAGAAGGTTGGGGGAGGGGACCCACTGGAACAGCTGTTGGGATACAGATGGTAGCCTCCCGTCAAGGCCATCCAGCATGTTCTTTAACGTGCACAGGGTATGGCTCTCCCGCACACGGGGCCACGGCTTAACGTCCCATCCGACGGACGGCGGCCTTTTCAAGCACATCGGTGTCCCCTACTGACTGTGGGCAGGGCGGGGAAATTTTGCGGAGATAAATCTCAACGCTGACCTAGCTGGGACTCGAACCTGGGAACTACAGATTACGAGCCTGGCGCGCTACCGACTGATACCCCCCCCCCCCCCCCCCGGTAGGGCATGGATATATGTGTCGTTTTATTGCTGAGGTTCTGCCATCTTCTCAGACCTTCTACTGTGGCATATAAACTGACAGGCTCCTGTCAGACCTCTGTGGCAAGCAGCTGCTTGAGGGGGTATTTATTTTTTATTTTATTATTAAAACTATTAGTAAAATAAATCCTACCATTTAAAAGTAAAATTTTTCTGTAATCCAACATTTCTTGAAGCAACCACCATTTCACGCTGCCCAAGTCTTAACAAAAACCATCATTTAGTCATTTTCAATAAAATTACAGTTTTAAAATAATTATTATTAATTGAAGTATATATTTGAGCAAAAATTTAAATTATTCTAACAAAGTAAAAAGAGTTTTTAAAATAAAAAATCTGCTGAAGTGTTAACTAGAAATATTTATTTCTAGTGAAAACTCTAGCAGATACTTTAGATATTTCTAGTCGTATCCAGTACTCAGGCATCCAGAATTCTCATGCAACTGGCATAAATTTCAAATTGAACATTTCAACTTGATATAGAAAATTCCAATGCAATGGTAGTTCTTTTGAATGCCACTTGCACTGGTATTGTCTTTCATGCATTGTATATTTATTATATTTATTTATTTGTATTATTATTTATTATTATTTATTTATTTATTATATATTTCTTTGGTGGCTTGCCTTTCCATTTCAGTTTTCTAACAGAAGAAAAGTGAAGCAGTTACCAAGGTGCATGGATTTAGGCATTCATTAAGTGTGAAAATACCTATAAAACTTAATATAAATTGTATATACTATATATATATAGTAATAATTCATGTAATAAATTTATATTAATGTAAGTTCACTTGCATGGAAGTGTCCCATTGTGGCAAATGGCAAGCATATGTTAATGTTTAATTTTCTTGAAGTTTCTCTAAGATTGCTTTTTTTTTGCTATTTGAAGTTTTGGTAAAGTAGCCATTTAAATGTGTTGCAATTTGAAGAGCCGCTGCCATCAGATCAACAAGAATACAAAACACTCCATTACTTGATGTAATAGATACCATTATGTTATATCAGTCACTGTGATAGTTGATTAATCAATCCATTGCCCTAGGTCAAAAGGAAGTTAAGGAAGAAGAACAATCTGAGTTATATGAGGCTGAAGCTTTACTGCCAACCTCTATGTATTATGAGTCATTGTCATCAGATCAACAAGACTGCAAATAGTAGTTGGCAAATCTGAACCTCTCAGCTGATTCTTATAAATATTGCAACATCATCCCCTAATTACAAATCTTGGCTGTCTTTTGCCAATTCAATGAGTACATGAGTACCATGGCACTCTAATTCTGGAACATTGATCTGTGGCAGTCCTGGGCAAACTTTGTAGCTGAAGGGCCACATAGAAAACTGAAATGGAAAGGCAAGCCACCAAAGAAATATATAATCACTAATATATGCATAATTATTTCAAAAAAAAATTTTTAAGTGAAACATTAATGATAGTAAAATTATTTTAATGAGAATGTGCTTTGCCAAAGTTGGACTTCTTGCCTTCTACAGTACTGTGCAAATTAGTTGGGACAATACGAAAATGCAGTAACAAAGACACAACTAAAATATTTATTTGTTTATTAGTGTACATAGTTAATAGTGAATGTGACCCCCCTTAGCTTTAATTACTTCTTTCACCCTCTCAACCATTGATGCCACTAGCTTTCCACACATCTCCTTCACTTCAGGGTTGTGGTACCACGCTTTCATGACACTTTCTATCATTTTGGTTTTCGTCGTGCAATCCACCTTAGATATGCACGCTTTAATAATGGCCCACAAATTATCAATGGGGTTTAGGTTGGGTGAATTTCCTGGCCACTCCAATACCTTCAAATGTTGCTGGGTAAAGAAGCTCTTAGCAAGCTTAGAATTGTGGCATGGAGCCAGATCCTGTTGAAATACCCCATCGCCATTAGGAAACAGCTTCTGCAGTGTTGGGACCATTTTCACCTCCAGAACACCTATGTACTTTTTGCTGTCCATCATTCCTTCAATGGGGTAAAGCATCTGTGGCCCGGAAGCTGTGAAACATCCCCAAAACATGACCTTGGGTGGGTGTTTGGGGGATTGCTGGATGTGGCCGGATCGAAGAGGTTCTCCAGGCGAGTGATGGATGAAATTTGACCTGTAGTCATGCACCTCAAAGTGAGTTTCGTCAGAAAATATCACTTTTTCCCAATAAAAAATCGTCGGAAAATGTCACTTTTTCCCACAGTTCAGTCTCAATATTTCATTGCCCAGGATAGCCTTTTTTGCTTCATAGCGGGTGTCAAAAGCTGCTTTTTGGAGGGGCGTCAAGCTCAGCGGCCACACTCCAGAAGGCGACAACGTACAGTGGAAGCATCTATATTAACCCCATGAGACACAATCTCCCTTTTGATGTCTCCACTGGTCTTCTTCGGGTCTATGATACTAATTCTTCGAATTAGACTATCATCTCTAGGGGTGGTTTTTCTTTTTCTTCCACAATGTCCTTTACAGGACGTGTCCACGGATCCTGTCTCCTTATGCAGTTTCATGATCCGTGAAATGCTGGATTTCCCAACACCAACTGTTTTTGCTATCTGCCTAGCAGTAAGTAAAGTGTTTTTGCCTAAAGCGATTTTTTTTAGCTTTTTTACGAGGCATGATGTCCATGATGTATTTAATAAAAAAAAGTTTCCAATGAAAATTGTGAACTATACATAATCACATCCTCAGCCTATGAAATATCAATTCCAACTAAAGTGGAAATGTAAATAATAGCAGAGTAACACAACAGACAATTCTAGACTTGCAGATATCATTCTGCTGCAAGTCTAAACTTGCACATGTCCATTGCAGGGATATGCGCAAGTTTAGACTTGCAGCAGAAGGTTACGAACAAGTTTAGACTTGCAGCAGTTTAGACTCTGCAGCAGAAGGGACTTAGCATTCCTTCGCTTGTCCCAACTAATTCGCACATTACTGTATATGTTCTTTTTCTCTTTTATAAATTTGCTTGTCATCAGTAGCTTGCAGGACCAAATTCTGTCTTTCAGAAGATGCATTGGATAGTTTTCTAGATGTTTAAGAAATTTGAATTATCTAACATTCTGTCAAACTGAATTTTAATGAACAATAAATCATAAATCATAAAAACCAAATTCTGAATTACTTTACACTATAAAACCTGAAACAACCAAATTTCAAATATAGAGAACTGCAACTATAGTACACACAAGTAAATCATGACTACAATTGCAATAAAGAATGAAACAAAGGATATTGACTAGTTAACAGCAATAATTAGCAGAGCTGGTGAACCACATTCAGACCCCAGGCCATAGTTTGCCAGGCTTGGTCTAAGGTACAATGTATTATTTGGCACAGTTTTATAAATGGGGGTGGCTCAGTTAGTAGCTCATAATCTGTAGTTTCCATGTTCGAGTCCCAGCTGGGTCAGCGTTGAGATTTATCTCCGCAAAATTCCCTGCCCACAGTCAGTCAGGGACACCGATGGGCTTGGAAAGGCCGCTGTCTGTCAGATGGGACATTAAGCCATGGCCGCGTGTGCGGGAGAGCCATACCCTGTGCACATTAAAGATCACGTTGGATGGCCTTGACTGGAGGCTGCCATCTGTCTCCCAACAGCTGTTCCAGTGCGATCCCTCCCCCAACCTTCTCTGAGCCTTCGGGGTCCTTGTGACCTAGCCATTTAGCCCACTGTGTGCAAAAAAAAGGGCTGCTCAGAGGTAAAACAACCCAGCTCAGATTTATAAATGTTAAAAGTTGTCTCAAAATATTTTTGCTATAGAAGGTAAACTGAATTCTAATCATATACCCAATGATGATGGCAAAGTAGCATGGAAACCACTGCCTATATTTTGACATGATCAAAACTATTCTAGGGTACATAAACTATTGAGGTTAGGTGCCATAATAATCTCCTGAACATCTCTCTGAATTGCCATGATCTCTTTTGTGTATATCACAGCAAGAGCAGTGTCTGCTGCAGCAGAATGAACTTGTGACTTCAATATCAGTTGCACATGATAGTGCAGCATTGATCAGTACAAGAAGTGTGTACCTTTTGACCAAGTATGGGGCATTTTCAGTTATACCAGCAATTTTGGTAAGACACTAAGTGAACTCTAGTATGTCTTTTGATTCTTTTAATATTTAGTCAATTTTATATTTGGACAAACTTTATATTTTAATAAGCATTTTGGAGATTTAATTCAGTAATTAATTTTATCATTCTTTTGTTTATTTTATTATTTAAAAAATTAATAGTTTAGTAATGAAATTTGTAGAATGTTTTTATTCATAATTTGAATTCAATTCATAGTACCCGATGCATTCAAATTATACCCATAAATTCAGTGCTAACATTAAAAATGCTGTATCATGATTTAAACATTATTATATTATATATATTATATATGTTATGCATTATGTATATTTTAGAAATAGGAAGCAGTAGTAGCAGTTCAAAGAAACCTCGTCTTGATCAGGTTCCAGCTTCAAATTTAGATGCAGATGACCCAGTAGATGAGGTAAATATTTGTAACATTTTCATTGTGTATATATAATATGCTTTTATTAATAATAAATATGAAAAAGGTTCCTAAAGACTTGAGGAGAGACCCCCCCCCACACACACACACACAAACTTAGAACAAGATATAAAGACAATGTTGAATATGGCCAATTAGAACTTACCTAGGCCAAATGCTGCACCTATTATTCAGGACATAGACATGTTTGAAGAACTAAATTATTGAGTCTGATTAGACAATATAGTTTGGCTCATAAGAGTTTTCTCTAAAGATTGTATAAATATCCCATCTTAATTTCAAAATATCTAAGTAACATTCACATAGTGACAAACTGAAAGAGTTTAATGATAGTTTTTTAAGACTTTCTTTTATATCAGTTGTGTAATTTTTTGTTGGTTAGAATAAGCAATGGCATACATGAAAATTTTTTTGAAATTTATTTTTCATAAATTGAAGATTTTTATTTTCTGCTTGACATTTTTTTTTCTGCTGCATTTTCAGCTTGAAATTATGATTGCAATCAATGGTGGCTCATGAGCTAAATAGTTAGACCTTTATATATATTATATGGTGATACCAACTAGATAAGGTTGTGCAAAATCATACAATCCCTTCGAAAAGGATGGAACAAATACTAAGTATAATATAAAAATAATAACTATGGGTGTATTTTTTTTTTAAATAAAAGTCACTTTATAGTAAAGTTCACTACTGAGTACAGTCATCTCGTAGCCCTGCATATGATCAAAGGAAGTTGACAGTGACAATGTGGTCTTATGGACATGACAATTTTAGTAGTCTGCCAAGAAATAAAGTTCGCATGCTAAAATGGACAGGTTTATGCAATGAAGTGTCTGACACAGTTGAAAAATGTGTTCATATGTATGCAACTTTAATACATATCAGAAAATATAGAATGTTATTTGGGCTAAGAACCTTAAATTGTAGTTGAAAAAAGTCTATATTTAAGCAGGGGATTCATAGCAAAAAATGTAGCACATTTTTTAGTAATCAAATAAAACACTAACAGCACAATATATAATCATAAAAATACTCTAAACCAGGTGTGTCCAACCTGCTGGCCGCATGCAGCCCACAAAATCATAAAGTTTACGTGTTTACGACATAAGCTTTCAACATGATTATGTGATTTTCAGCAAGTTTTTGATATCCCACTAGTTTTATGTTGCCCTTTTTTTAATTTTATAATAAAAGACATAAGAAAATAAATGAAGTTTTATTATTCATATACATTAATAATATTATATATTTTATGCGCGGCCCAAAACAATTCATCTTCACTCTTCACTCAGTGTGACCCAAGGAAGTCAAATCTTCACTCAATGTGGCCCAGGGAAGTCAAAAGGTTGGACATGCCTGCTCTAAACTGTAAAGAAAAGTTCATTATAATGCTATTTGCAAAACTATATGGCAGCTTTATGTGAGGTTAAAGTTGTTGAGTAGTAACAAGACATTGCATTTTTTTAAAATGTAATGTTAAATACTTCTGCCATTTTGCTCCCTCATAATCATAAAACCAGCCACAATCCACATGGGTGCCAGCTGGAAAAAATTTTTTCCCACAAAACAAGAAAGTGATTCCACAACCATTGTTGAACATGATGAAAGTATCTATTGAAACCTGAGTTTTCACCTTGATATTCCATTCTAAACTTGTTTTGAATTGATTTCCATTAATTGGTGAATATTTAAAGGTATAATATTCTGATAAATTTTGTTAATTGCTTAATTAAGGATTAAATGCAATAAGCATATGTGTAGTTAAATGGTATGCATACTCTTGTGGTTTCCCAATGCTACTCAATGAGTTGGTGTTTCTTCCCATCTTTTCACATGTCACTGTCATGTGCTTCAATATTTACAGCTAAGCCTTACTCAATAGCCTCTACTGATTATTTCCAATCGGATGCATGTGGTAAATGTAATGAAATATTGGATAGCAGTTCGTATTGGATGTTCCAGTGATTGCACAAGTAATTGCCACTTTTCTTGATATTTTTCCCAGATCTATTTTTAGGTAATTAATACATTAAATAAATGTCATCCATAAATCATATTCACAAAGTAACATAGCCACCAGCAGCAAAAAAAAAAAAATAATTATCTTTAATATACTCAAGATTCAGGGGGTATTTTTTGTATGTGTGTGGCTACTGATCAAGATTTTCACTAGCAAGGCTATGAAAGAATCTAGAAAGTGTCATGCTGTTTTACATGTTGACATACCAAAGGGTTTGAGCCCAAGTAACGCACAGATAGTTGTGTTGTCTTTCTGCTGAGGTCTTGCCTTCGTTACAGATCTCTGTGGCATATAAACTGACAGGCTCCTATCAGATCTCTGTGGCAAACAGCTGTTTGAGGGAGTATTTTTTGTATGTGTGTGGCTGCTGATCAAGATTTTCACTAACAAGGCTATGAAAGAATCTAGAAAGTGTCATACTGTTTTACATGTTGATAAAAGAACACATTGATAAAGGATACATGTGAACTCATAACAGTTGTTATGCTTCTATTGATTGGCAGCCAGTAGCTTGGTGGTTAGAGCAACTCAATGTCAGGAGGTCACAGGTATGATCACAATTTTTTTCCCACTAACTTAAAAATGCAGTATATTTGATATAAAATCTATATTTGAATATTACTACTGTATTAGGTATATTTCTCTTATCTTTTATAACAAAAGATCAGGATAAATAATAGATCAGGAAAAAATTATTTTCCCATATTTGTTTCATTGCAAATTTCTTCCCAAAGTAATACATACTAATGAAACACTTTCATAAAATAGATTTTCATCCAATCACTTATTGTTCTGCTGCATTCTTTCGTAACAAAGTTAGTAGACACTAAATTTTGACCAAAACTGATAAATGTTCAATATCTGGTCAAAAGTGTCTTGCAGCTGAAGCTTAAGAAATGTTGTGCTAAGGTTAAGAGAAGTACTTTTAACACTGAAGGTCTGAAACATCCAGATATAGCCAAGGCATACCATGATAGACTACTTAGTCATTATGACAATCGTGGTTTCCTTACTGCTGAAGTTGAGAAAGAATGGGATTGGTTTAAACAGGCTTTTCTTGAGACCAACAGTACTCTTTTGGTTAAAAAGGAACAAAGGAAACAAAATCATTTGAGTGATAATGCTATGGATTGGGTTAGGTTGTTTTACCTCTGAGTGGCACTTTTTTGCACACCACGGGCTAATGGGGCGGGGGTGGCTCAGTCGGTAGCATGCCAGGCTCGTAATCTGTAGTTCCCAGGTTTGAGTCCCAGCTGGGTCAGCGTTGAGATTTATCTCCGCAAAATTCCCCGCCCTGCCCACGGTCAGTAGGGGACACCGATGGGTTTGGAAAGGCCGCCGTCCGTCGGATGGGACGTTAAGCCGTGGCCCCGTATGCGGGAGAGCCATACCCTGTGCACGTTAAAGAGCACGCTGGATGGCCTTGACGGGAGGCTACCATCTGTCTCCCAACAGCTGTTCCAATGGGTCCCCTCCCCCAACCTTCTCTGAGCCTTTGGGGTCCATGTGACCTGGCCATTTAGCCCATGGTGTGCAAAAAAGTGCCGCTCAGAGGTAAAACAACCCAACCCATCACGGGCTAAATGGCCAGGTCACATGGACCCCAAAGGCTCAGAGAAGGTTGGAGGAGGAGACCCACTGGAACAGCTGTTGGGAGACAGATGGTAGTCTCCCGTCAAGGCCATGCAGCGTGTTCTTTAATGTGCACAGGATATGGCTCTCCCTCACACAGGGCCATGGCTTTACATCCCATCCGATGGACGGCAGCCATTCCAAGCCCATCGGTGTCCCCTACTGACCGAGGTCAGGGCGAGGAATTTTGCGGATATAAATCTCAGTGATGACCCAGCTGGGACTCAAACCTGGAAACTACAGATTACGAGCCTGATGCACTACCGACTGAGCCACCCCTGCCCCTATAATAATTCTATGGAACTTATTTCTGAAAGAAGAAAGTGAGGATTCATATAAATCAACAACCTGCTAGTCCTAACAGACAGCAATGCAATGAGCTTAATAAACAGGTAAAGGATCAATTAACAACTGATAAGAATCTTTGGCTTGATAGCTTGTTTGGCAAAGCAGAGGAAGCAGTTAGACACCACAACAGCAGGGGGTTGTACCAGATATTTATTGTTTATAATGGGAATAGATACATTACTAGCTTTAATGTTGGCCCTATATCACATTCTGAAGTCAATTTGGCTATCTCTAAATTAAAACTGCATAAATCCCCAGGGATGAATGAAATCACTGAAATGCTTAGAGCTGGAAACATTTGTTGTCACATGAATGACTGAAATTTTGAACATTTTTTTGATAAAGATGTTCCTAAGGATTTTGCTAGAACTATTGTTATCATTCCTATTTTTGAAAAAGGGGATCTTAGTTCATGTGATAATTATACCGGAATTAGTTTACTTTCTGTTCCCAGTAAAGTTCTTTGCATGGTTGCACTTAATAGAATTAAGAATTTGGTTGATGGACAATTGTGTGATCCAGTGTGGATTCAGAAATGATAGTGGATGTTCATATTCCACCACCAAATTCTCAAATCTGTAGCATAAATACATCATTTACAATATTCATTGAAATTTTGGAATTTTCAACTCTTTCCACCATTAGAGGGTGCAATTACAGCTTTAGGGAGATTTGGAAAGTGTAGATCATAATATTTCATTAATACCTATACAACACAAAAAGAATTTTTTATTTATCTCTAGAAACAAAAAAGTTTGTCTATGAATGGACACTATTTTCTTTGAGGTTTTTGAAGGTTTGAAAATCTAGTATATAGTGCAGTGCACAGTAAAATTGCAAAATAATTATCATTCTTTTTCATGTTATTTTTACAATACATAAGGCAGAGAAGAAACCTAAAAGCTACCTTTAGCTTTTACAGGCCTCAAACAAGGACATGCTCTACTAAGACCAAAGTCATCACTTTGCCACTGCCTCAGAGCTAACACAGCACACAAAGTTTTCCTTTGTTCAGGAACATATGTTCAGGAATAGTTTGGTTGGTTGGCTGTTTGGTTATTTTACCTCTGAGCGGCACTTTTTTGCACACCATGGGCTAAATGGCCAGGTCACATGGACCCCGAAGGCTCAGAGAAGGTTGGGGGAGGGGACCCACTGGAAAAGCTGTTGGGAGACAGATGGTAGCCTCCTGTCAAGGCCATCCAGCGTGTTCTTTAACGTGCACAGGGTATGTCTCTCCCGCACACAGGGCCCACGGCTTAACGTCCCATCCGACGGACGGCGGCCTTTCCAAACCCATCGGTGTCCCCTACTGACCGTGGGCAGGGCGGGGAATTTTGCGGAGATAAATCTCAACGCTGACCCAGCTGGGACTCGAACCTGGGAACTACAGATTACGAGCCTGGCGCGCTATCGACTGAGCCACTCCCGCCCCATTCAGGAATAGTAGTTAGCTCCCTAACCACTATGCAAATTGAGAGCAAACTAAATCTAAAAAACAATTGCAGTATATATTTGAGAAACAGTAAAAATAATTCTAGAAGTAGCAAGGTAAAAACAATTAATTGAGAGTCTACTAAAACATGGACTAAAAGTAATGTACATTGTTATTGGGTGATGTAACCTGGTAGCAATAAAAAATGATATTTTACATTAAAAACAGAAAAAATTTCAGCTTTGGTAAATGCAAAATGAGACCAATAAACATGAAACCAAAACTGATGAATAATCTTTATATGGAATAGCAGAGTAAAGACATTCACTAATTTATTGGTATTTAATGCTACTTATGATGACTCAAGCATATGGATGTGCAACAGGCACAAATGAATTATCTTTGAAACTTAACATAATCTTTCAAACAGAATCAACAGGCAAAAAAAATAATGTTTTAAAGGAGTGTTTTAAAAACTGATTGAAATTTTTCTAAGAAACATGCTGATTTCTGTATGAAAAGGTAAAAATTTCTTTCTTGCACTACAAAAAAAGTAAACATTCTGTGAACCAATAGAATCAGAAAGGTGAAAACTATACCAAGCTTGGACACACAGAGGGTAAATAGAAATCAGATTGTGTTGTTATATGTACTAAGAATTCATACAAAAAAGAAAAAAAAAGCACTAGTAAGTGTTGCTGTAAGTAATTAAGGAAAATTGTAAAAAAGGTTTAAGCAGAACACTTAGACATGGCATTGAAATATATTGAGGTTACAATGCAAATCTAAGTATGTGAGAAATGGAAATATTTTCTTACCATAACTCTTTTCTGATAAAAAAAAAGATGCAAAAATATCAGGACTAAGGTTAAGAGAGCACTAGCAGTTATAAATATCTTAACTGGTGCAATGATTAGTGAATCTGACTACTAAGTTGATGTTGATGTCCTTCTGTATGTGTTGCATAAAAAATCAACCCAAGTTAATAGTTTGTTGTACGTTAATTTGTTAATATCATAAAACCACTAAGATTTGATTTAACAAAGATTTTTTAAGATTAAATTTAAAAGGTTTTATTCAGTTCAAAAATATAATAACTGAATAATAAGTATTGTATTCACAAAGAATCATAAAGATGTACAAACACAAAGCAATCATGAACAAACAAATGTTTTTGAATTTCATACTTCCTTCACTAGGTATTATTAACTTAATGACTTACCTTGATAATTCTTACACATCAGTGCTCACTAAATTATGACCACCATGTTCTTTAAGTGGAAGCTAACTTTCGAAGCTCTATTACTTCTAAACATTTTATGAGAAAATGTAATTGAATATAAATTGAAGATCTCAATAAAATATATCTAAATCTCAGTTTTCATAATGTTCACTTTGTACTTAAGAGTTATGGACTTTGAATATTTAAAGCAACAATGCAAGTCTTAGAAATATTGAAAAATATATTAAAAAAAAGTTATTTACGTTAACTTTTCAAATATACATCTGTTTTATTAAATGGTGTGAAACAATACTTCTTATTTAAATGTAATGAACTTCTGAGTTAAAATCTAATATTAAACATTGTTGTTAAATATTCAAACTTCCATAACTCTCTAAATACTAAGGGAATATTTAGAGATTCAAGATTTAGATAGATTTGCATTCTTTAATTTACCTTCAGTTCCATTTTGTCACAAAACATTTTTTTAGAAGTTATAGAGCTTCGAAGTTAGCTTACACTGACAACATGGAGGCAGGTGGTCGAAATTTAATGAGCACTCAGTTTCGTGACTCATGTTTCGTGACCTTAACCCCTTCCCTACGATGGCTCCACTGTTGGAGCCATCACAATTAAGTTGCTTTTGGGGCATATTTATATGTAATTCGAAATGCTCACTTATGTGTTCTTGGAGGCTTTTGTAATGCTTATCAGTGATGACATCATATTTTTCAACCAATCAAAATCTACCCACACAATATAAGGTCTGAGAGAGGGAGGCAGGCTAAAATCAGTTGCCAACAGGCATTCAGGCAAATGTGATGTGTGCTAATTTGCAGCTAATCACAATTTGATTTTCATATTTGGTTGAATAAAAATGCAATGAATATGTTGCGTAAAGAGGAATTTAGTGAAAGTGAATCTATTCCTGATGAAGGTGATATGGATTGGAGTGGTATTGATTTTTCTGACCTTACTGATAATAAATTTGAGGATGAAGAGCGAGAACCCCAGGAAATCGCAGGAGGCTGGAAGCATATTCCTGAAGTATTTGATGATGTCAGACCTTAACAAGAGCCGTAATTATCAGATATGCTATTTATTAAAAGTCCAATAAAATTCGTATTGTGCTGCATGGTGCTAATATCAAGACTCGTACAGAAGGGGTTAAGTTACACTGCTGAACATCAATAGCCCTATTTGTTCTGGCCATATCTTTGATGGTCAATACTCACGGAGTTATATAAATACAATATTTGTCATTGAAGTAATTCTAATTATCACCAAAAGTTATTGCAGAAAATTACAGAATCACTTCTCTGTTGAATCAAGCTGCATTTTGCTGTTTTTGCTTTGAAGTTATGTTGTTCAGTTGACAATTGTTGGTGTTGACCCAGTGTGTTATAAGTTTTATGAAAATCAGTATGTCCAATTAAAAATATTTTTAAATAACACTTTTTTTACTGTCAATATTTTTAAAAATGAAGTTTGACAATTTTGTACAGTTATGCAGGTTTCCTTGCTTCTGGGACTATTACATAAAATAATTACTTTATTTTGTATTTAAATTAATTTCTGTTTTTGTATTAATGTCACAATTTGTGCCCAAAAGCATGCTTCTGTGGGGAACAGAATTAGCTTGCGGCTAGGACTGAAGCTTTCTGGAGGCGACTGTTTCCTCCACACAACATTTGATTTTAAAGAATTAATTTGCATAAGCAGAATTTAAAAATTATGATTTATGCTATAATTTATTATTTTAATTATTATTGCAATTATTTATAATTTTAAACATAATATTTATTATAAAATGTAAATTTCCTGTTTTTAGTATTTTACTTTACATCATATTTAGATTTTACAAATAAATTCTTGATTGAAATATTCACATGGAATTCGAATATTCCAAACAATTCAAGTAATGTCATTTTAATCTTTAGGTACTAGAATTTGTTGCCTGAGAGTTGGTAAAATTTACATCTGCAGGATTTTTTCTAGGTGGATAAGTGGAATTGGTGGGCGAAAGCATGATTTCTAGTTCATAGCTTATGTTTTCGTAATTAATAAGTAAAAATTAAAATTTTAAAATTCTGGTATAAAGACTCCTATTCTAATATTCCTGGCAGCATTGATTTGACATATTTCATAGCAAATTTAACCAGAGATTATGATATTCGTTTTATTATTGAATATAGTTTCATGTTTATCAGATTTTTTTCCATCCCTATTCAATATATATGTATTGGTGAATATAATCATCATAATGTTATTCAAAGATAAATTGCTGTAAAATATAATAAAGAATATATTTTCAAAATTTACAGGATGATGAAAGTGAAGACAGTGATGAAGATGATACTGTTGAACTAATGGCAGAATTAAATCGAATTAAGAAAGAGAGAGCTCAAGAAGAAGCAAGAAAGGTACTATTAAGTAATGATTATTATAAAAATTTCTTACATGCTATATATTAGCAGTAATGATAATTTTCTAGCATAACAAAATTTTTTATCAGAGTAATTTTGTAGTGTGTAAAAAGAACTATCTTGTTTACTCACAGATTCGAAACCCCTTGTCAATCATATTTGCTGAAATATTAATACAGTAATAGTACTAGAAATACTACTACAGTTAATTCATGTAATAGTAACACTTAAACTGTTAAATTCAAATAATCTAGCCTGCTGCTATAATATTTAAAACTTGTGTGGAATTGCACTATTTATTTAACATACATAACTATACATGCAGTATAGTTTCTGCTCTTGTAAATCACAAGTTTTAGTTTTACTACATCAATCTTCTGAAAGTAACAATAAAATGAAAAACAATCAATTCCAATTTTTTTTCATCACTGTATCACAGATACATGTGATAAATAAGTTATAGATACCTGACAATAAAGTTATCAGAAACTTTTACAGTTTTAGAACTAAAAGTTTCTGATGACTATTGACAGGGGCAGGCTAAGTTGATAGCACACCAGGCACACAATCTGCAATTCCCAGGTTCGAGTCCCCACCTGTGCCAGCATTGAGATTTATCTACACTAAACCTCCACCCTGCTGATGGATGGTGGCTTGGAAAGGCAATCATCTGTCAGATGGGATGTTAAACCAGGGCCCATGTGCAAGGAGAGCCATAACCTATGCATGCTAAAGAACATGCTGAATATAATTCCATTGTACAGCTGTTAGGAGACAGATGGAAGTCTCTTTGACAGGAGACTTCCATCTGTCTCCTAACAGCTGTACAATGGATCCCTTCCCCCAACTTTCTCTGAGCCCTTGGGGTCCTTGTGACCTGGTCATGTAGCCCATTGTGTGCAAAAAAGTGCCACTTAGAGGTAAAACAACCCAACTTTATTGACAATGCCATATTTACTATATCAAAGAAACTGACTAATGTAATCAGGAAGCATGTGACACTTAATTTTGCTTCAGAGATAGTATAATAGATTCCAGAAATGCATCAATGGTTAATTGTTAGCAACTGCTTTTGGTGTAGCTGTTTCAAAAACATATTGAAAATTAGCTGATTTCAATTTCCATTAAATATCCCTTCAGCAATATGTCTTTTTAGCATAAAGGTGTCAAAAATGGCAAAGATGCAAAAGGGAATCATTTAAGATTATGTTGTTTTGATTATCTATTTTAATTTGTTTGATTATATGTGTCCTTATTAACATGCAGCATAAGACATCATTCAATGTCTTTCCAGCCATGATATGTTGGAAATTGATGTTATATATGTTCCATACTTTTTTTTGTGCTGGAGTATTTGGGAATTTTGTCTTATGGTGAATTTGCATCGTTTTTCAGTGGCTCTAATTATGCAGATTCATTCAGAAATCCTGCATTTTTAACTATAGAATATATTCTCTGTTTTTTATTTTGAAAATTGTTTGCACTTTATACCATGATTTCATAAGAAGGTAGAATCATGGTGACTTTATATATTTCATAAGATGATTTCACATGAAAGGTATCATCATAATAGGAGCAATATGTTTGGTGTAATTTGAAACATGATCCTATCGGGTTCTGGTATTCATCATATACAGAAAGGACTGGTATTGTCTTTTTTCCCATTGTGAACTTTATTATGGAGAGCATCTAGCTGAGTTCCATTTCCCATGTATTTCATAGTTTGTGTGATGGAATATAAAAGATTTATAAATGGAACTCAACCGGATGTTCACTACAATAAAGTTCTGAGTGTGAAAAGAAATAGTCAGAAATTGTTTTTAGATTTCATGATTATCAGAATGCAAAACAGCTTCATATTTCAAGTTTACACCAGCCTACTGCTCCTTTTATAATTAAACCTTTTGTGTTGGGCCCTTTGGAATGTAAAAAGGCTGACTTGCATTCTGCTTTCTTGCAGAATCAATCGTATGCAGTCACTCATACTAGTTTTCAAAACTAAAAACAGATAATGTATTCGACACCTAATAAACAGAATATTTGAATAAATGAATTAAAATTTAAGATCTGTTGACAAAAAATGCATATTCATCTTAAGATAAAGCTCCTAAATTCTGCCAGCACCAAAAAAAGGCACTGAGATATGTGATATTAATTCCTAACATACCCAAGAAAAGTTATTGAATGATGCCTTGTGTCCCTATAACTTGAATGCCCTGATTACAAGCCAGAAATCCCATTGTGGTGAATATAAGAAAAGATGATATAACCCCCCCCCCCCTCCCCCAATAAGAGAGGCTTACCAGATCCTGGTTATCAACACCACCAAGTAATATTTGAAAAAAGACTGGTAAAAATTGAAAGGATATTTTGTGTTTGACTGATGGGACACAAATGCAATATCAAAGGGGAAAATATAAATAAAGCTTTAGCAAAGATAATAAAGAAAGAACCTAAAAAAAAATCAATTTCTTCTGAGCAAAAAATATTTTTTCCTCACCATGTCAGTATGAATTAGATACACTTGAGAAACTGATTATCAGAACAGAAATGATTGTGTTAATGATGAAGTATATGCCCTCCCCTACTTTTTCATCTATTATTGGATGGGATTTCAGTGTAGCGAGAATATGATGAAACGCCCTGCTCTATAATGACAAGTCCCATTCCTAACATGCAGTATGACATTTGTAAATCAATGCTATCCACATTGTGTCATCTCCATGAAGAAGCAACCATTTTCTAAAATTCAGATAGAATAATTTTTAAACTTTTGTTGTCTGTGTTTTTATGTGTTGTAATTTTTGTTGTGTGAGAAACCATAAATGATGTTAACCAACCAATGATTAACATGGACATTTTATTCAAACTAAAATAAGTTTCTTCCAGTTATTATTTTGTATTTGCAATGTAGATTTAGTATTGTATATAAAGCGACTGTAGGAATGATAATGTTAACTAAGATAGTGAAGATTGTTTAGGAAAATTAACCCTTTGCACTTGAGAGACCACTTGGTTTGATGTAGCAACTTGAATGGTGACTGAGAGGTGACATAACTGTTTTATAAACAGATATCTTTCCTCTTTGCATTTTAGATGTGTAAATTTACTGTCTATGTGCCCTTCATACATAGTACAGCATTGTGTTTAATTAAAATTATTATTTTAAACTTAGTCTATTTTTAGTGGTTATAAAAATAGAGCCATGATGAAATTAGTCGCAGTGAAGATGAGTTTGATTTTATGTTGTTTATGTATGATTTATTATTTTATGTTGTTTATGTATGATTTATTATTTTATGTTGTTTATGTATGATTTATTATTTTATGTTAGTTGTAAAAGCTTAGCAAAAAACTTAAGAGTGCAGAGGGTTAATACACTGGTGGAAATTGGGGCGGGGGTGGCTCAGTCGGTAGCGCGCCAGGCTCGCAATCTGTAGTTCCCAGGTTCGAGTCCCAGCTGGGTCAGCGTTGAGATTTATCTCCGCAAAATTCCCCGCCCTGCCCACGGTCAGTAGGGGACACCGATGGGCTTGGAAAGGCCGCCGTCCGTCGGATGGGACGTTAAGCCGTGGCCCCGTGTGCGGGAGAGCCATACCCTGTGCACGTTAAAGAACACGCTGGATGGCCTTGACGGGAGGCTACCATCTGTCTCCCAACAGCTGTTCCAGTGGGTCCCCTCCCCCAACCTTCCCTGAGCCTTCGGGGTCCATGTGACCTGGCCATTTAGCCCATGGTGTGCAAAAAAGTGCCGCTCAGAGGTAAAACAACCCAACCCACTGGTGGAAATTGAAAAAAGAACACCATTAACAATTGAAGCATAATCTATGAGATTTATTTAGTATAAACAACTTGAAAAAGGACAGTGATCACACTGTCCTTTTCCATAATCGAACAACTCACATTCAATGTTTATTTACCTCTTAATGAGTATTACATTTTAGAGAAGGCACATTTTAACCCAATAAATATTTTGCGGAAAAAATTTTCAGCGACATACGGGATTTGAACCCGCATCTCTCCAGAAACATGCCAGAGTATTCTTCCAGTTAAACTAATGCCAGCTCATCTTTTTTCTGCTAATTTTTAAGACTTAACTCTTATCACCGAGATTTTCAGGCCAACCATTGGCACCATCTATGATCTCAGGTGGCAACTATTACCTTTTTATATTGCACATAGTGAGATGGAAATGAATAATAGTCTCATCACGCTATTTAGTGTTATTAATGATTTAAACATAGATGATAATCACAATGTTACCTGCTGCCCTTTTGGTATTGATAAATCAATAAATATTTTGCAAAAAAATTTTCGCTGACATACTGGATTTGAACTCGCATCTCTCCGGAAACATGCCAGAGTATTCTTCCAGTTGAACTAATGCCAGCTCGTTTTTTTTCCCGCTAATTTTAAGATTTAACTCTATAACCAAGATTTTCGGGCCAACCATTGGCACCATCTATAATCTCGGGTGGCAAAAAAATTTTCCGCAAAATATTTATTGATTTATCAACGCCAAAAGGGCAGCAGGTAACGCTGTGATTATTATCTATGTTTATATTTTAACCCTTTGCACTCTAAGGTTTTTTCGCTATAAGGAAGTAGCAACTCAAAGTTTTTTTGCTAAAAAGTTGATGAAATTTTTTACAATTAACATAAAAATAAATCATACATAAACAACGTAAAATCAAACTCATCTTTACTTCTAATTTCATCATGTGGCTTCATTTTTATAACCACTAAAAACAGATTAAGTTTAAAATAATAATTTTAATTAAACACAATGCTGTACTATGAAGTGCACATAGACAATAGATTTACACATCTAAAATGTAAAGAGGAAAGATATCTGTTTATAAATCAGTTATTGTTGCCTTTGTCACCATTCGAGTTGCTGCATCAAACTAAGTGGCGACTGAGGGTTGCCTCTCGAGTGCAAAGGGTTAATTCATATATGAAATGCCTTATGCTAAACAGTAATGCGTTCTTATTTGTAATGAGCATATACACTGCTCACAAAAATTAGGGAATATTTCAAAATGAATATGAAGCAATAAAAAAAGAAGCATTTAAATTTTTTTTATTAAACAAGAACATCAGAAAAGCAAACGACAAGTCAAAGAAAGTTGTTGATTATGCAAATGAGATGCAAAACCAACTTTTATGTCATTGGTGAAAATGCACTATACAAAAGGTTGAAAGTACTGGAGTATCTGCACGTTCCCTGATCTTGAAAGTGCACATCCTGCAATTTCCCAGCCCTTGCAATGCCCCTGCAACACGATTTGCCCGAATGCGAAGCCTGGACGTCTTGAAGCTGGTCAAACACAGACGACAGTGGCAACAGCACTTGGAACATCCCAAAGTGTGATTAGCAGACTGTGGAATCGCTTTCAAGAGACTGGCACAGTACGAAGAAGACGAAGGCAGGCTCGCCCATCTGCCACAACAGCAAGAGATGGCCGCTACTTGACCTTATTGGCAAGAAGGAACAGGCGCAGCAATGCAACAGAGCTGCAGGGACAGTTTCTTGCTGCCTCTAGATGGATATGCACCCAGACCATACGAAATCAGCTCCATCGTGTTGGACTGCATGCCTTGCAACCAATGGTATGCATTCCGTTATCTGCTGAACACCGTAGAAGGTGGGCTGATGAGCATCGTCATTGGACCCATGATGAGTGGTCAACTGCCCTCTGATGAGTCACAGTTCAGTCTGCAGCCTGACAATCATCGTGTCCTGATCTGGCATGAATGAGGAACACGGGAGAATCCATGTTTCATGCGAGAAAGGGACTCCTTCGGTGGTGGTGGAATCATGGTGTGGGCTGGCATCAGCATTGGTGGTCATACCAACCTCCACGTCATCAGAAACGGATCGCTGACTGCTGTCAGATATCGAGATGAGGTCCTGCACCCTATAGTGGTACCCTATGCTGGAGCAGTTGGAAACAACTTTCTTTTTATGGACGATAATGCAAGGCCCCACCGTGCGCATCTCGTCAACATCATGCTTCAGAAGGTAGGAATCGAACACATGGACTGGCCTTCACGTTCTCCAGACCTGAATCCCATTGAACGTGCTTGGGATGCACTGGGAAGACGTCTGGCAAACCGTCCAATGCCTCCCACAATACTTCTTGAGCTGGAAGTTGCCCTGGAGTAAGAGTGGCAGAGGATCCCACAAGAACTGCAGGACATTCTGATCCTGTCCATGCCCCATCGCTGTCAGTGTGTTTTGGCAGTCTTGGGTGACCATACACCCTACTGAACAGTCAATGTGGGGCACTCTCATCCAGTTTGACATGCTTCTGTTCACCCCCACCAATATGTCACTTGCTACTCAATCATGACAATTGAGTTTGCATCTCATTTGCATAATCGAACAACTTTCTTTGACTTGTCATTTGCTTTTCTGATGTCCTTGTTTAATAAAAAAAAATTCAAATGCTTCTTTTTTTATTGCTTCATATTCATTTTGAAATATCCCCTATTTTTTGTGAGCAGTGTATTATATTTTTACCCATACCTAATTTCTTTCAATTTTGGCATTTAGAACACTTTTTCTTATTCCAACACAATTATTCATAATGCATTTTTTTTAACACTGGTAGAGTTATGTTAATGGTGAGCTTCAAGTAATAAGAGCAATATCCTTCAGAAATGAAAACATGCTTCTTGGAAGTAAACTGCACCAACTTATTTATCCAAATCAGCCAAGTTTCGATACATAATCTTAATTTCTACTACAGAATTTTACTAAATGAATATTAAGTGGCAGGAAAGTAAAATGAAATTTATATAATGAAACTGTATTTTATATTATATTTTGCTCTTATATTCTGCAAACATGTTACTGTGTGTAATAATAACAAGCAAACATGGCTAAGCACCTGTTGGCTGTGAACAATCCTGAGTATAATGGAAAAATTGTCTTGAGCTGGACTGGATATGAACCCATGACCCTCTGATGACATGGGTTCATATTCCACCTAATTCAAGACAATATTACCTCTAATTTTCTTTTTTGGTTCTTCAACTTTAGTAGTGGTTACACTTCTGTTATCAAATTTAAGTTGTACTCCTCTCCACCTTTACAATGTGGTGAAATTCAAATGGAAGTTAAATATATTTCTCTGTCAATTTTTTATTTTTATTAATTGTCAGAAATACTCATACTTAAGTGTTTTATTTTCTGTCTTTATAGGAAGCTGAAAAGAAAGTTCAGGAAGAGAGAATAAGAATGGAGAATATCATTAGTGGTAATCCTCTGTTAAATGTGAAGAATCCTGAATTTAAAGTGAAACGAAGGTGGGATGATGATGTTGTTTTCAAGAATTGTGCCAGAGGAGAACCTGATAGGAAAGAAAAGCCTTTTATTAATGACACTCTTCGATCAGAATTCCATAAAAAATTTATGGAAAAATATGTCAAATGAAGTATGAATGGTAAAAAGTACTTTCTAAAAACTAACTGATAAACTTTTGACTTTGCACACATGCGTGCAAATTATTTTCAGTAAATATATAATGTACATGTAGAAAAGACACTGATGCTATTTAACATATTTTTCAAAACATCGAGCATTTTTTTGCTTTGTACCCTACTACTGATTTTAGTTACAAATTTATGTAAAACATTTGATGATGATGGAAAAATGATTTTTTTTTAATGTAAAAAGTAATTTTAAAAAACTGACTGATAAACTTCTGACTTTGCACACCATTGCACACATGCGTACAAATTATTTTCAGTAAATATATAATGTACCTGTAGAAAAGACACTGATTCTGTTTAACGTGATATTTTTCAAAACATAGAGCATTTTTTTGCTTTGTACTCTACTACTGATTTTAGTTACAAATTCAAGTAAAGCGTTTGATGATGGAAAAAAATTTTTAATGTAAAAAGAACGTTCTAAAAACTGACAGGAAAATTTCTGCAAAGTCAAAAGTTTATCAATGTGACTAAATGTAATTATGTTTGTATATATCATATCATGTAATGCACATCTCTGCATATCTGAATAAATGGTTGATGGATAAAAAGAATATATAAGATTCGAGTATTAATTATTTGCCTACCACAGTTTTTTTTATTTATGTACTGTTCAATTATATGGAATCTAGAAAATTTAACTAGCAGGTAAATTATTTTGATGCTTCTCATTTCTGGTCTGAATATAAACATGTAATATTAAGAACTTTTTTAAAATGTACCTGGTAAGTGATAACAAACTAGTCAAGAAGTATGGGAATGGCTGAGTAGTGCTTGTGCTTTTCTTTGCATAAGTGAGACGAGAAACTCGGAACAAAGCCATAAACAGACATTATCTCCATTTACCATAGCAGCATAGCTAACAAAAAATTCTGAATTTTGCCAACATGGGTGGATGATTTTATGACACATAAGTGACAGTGAATATTGCAGATGTCTCAAGTATAGAGTCTATAAGTATAGTGTGGCATTCACCTATTAAAATCTGGCAGAAAAAGTATCCCATACCAGTAGAGGGCGCTGGGAACGATATTCTTGCCTTGTTAACATTACACTCTATGGACGTTTCGCATTTCAATGACAAACATAGAAGCATTTATGCAATGATTTTACCATTCAAATGCACATTATTCCTAAGTATTTTAACTGAACTTAGAGAACGCTTGAGTAATTATATTTTTTAAAGCGAAGAAAATTGATAGCCGTTCGATCAAAACAAACCGAAGTCCTCTTTATGTATCAGAGCTCTGAAGTGATCGTTTTGATTGGCTCTTTGGTAAACTCTTCGAATGACACGTGATGTAACATATGTTCTAACGTGACGTTCGGACTCGCCGATTGTAATAGAAGTCTTATAGCGTAGATATCTCTGTAAATTGCAAAAGCAATTTAAAACGTAATTGGCTAAACAAGAATGAAAGTTAGTATCATGATTATTCTTTCTTGTTTAGCCAATTATAACGTTTTAAATTGCTTTTGCAATTTACAAGGATACGCCAGGACTTCTATTACAATTGGCGAGTCCAAACGTCACATATTAGTACGTATGTTATTTGTCACATCTTCAAATTACAAAATATACTTCAAGTAATAAAAATTTGAATTAACCGATAGGTTAGATCATTTTAATACTGCAAATTATTAGTATCATGATTATTCTGTATTAAAATGCTCTAACCTATCGATTAATTAAAATTTTTATTATCCCCTGTCAACCCACAACCCCCGCTTCACCACTCTGAATACACCAATTGGTCATAAACAGACCCCCCCCCCTCCATAACCCTCACTATAAGGGAAAAAAATTTATGGTATCGAATATCCTTTAATTCACAAGGAATACAGTTTGCACTGGACCCCTTCGAGTCTACTTCGCTGTATTCCACTGCATTATTCTTGCTAATCTAACTGGCTAACAACCATCTCCTTACCCCCCCCCCCCCATATACCTCAATTCACGTCCCCATTAAATTAATGGCACATTTTAAATTTTTTAAGGGCAGTTAAAGGCCTCTCTCCCCCTTACCCCTAAAAATTCCATTTCTACAGTTAACTCCCTCCAATGCAAGAGGATTTAAAGAATATAAAAGTTCTATCTTAGCCACCCCAGGACACAAATTTTCACCCCTATTCAAGACCCCAGACCCCTCCTCCCCCACACCATTAAAAATTTATAACTATCTCAATCCCATACCTTTACAGTCCATCCCATTTCCTAGGTAGTTATGCCACATTGTGTAACGCAACGCAAGCGCTAAAATCGACCTTATTGACACCAACTCAGAATGTCCCACAAAAAGCATACATTTCACCCTCTATCATGGAAGATATTTTAACTACTCCCCACCACTCTAACAATTTTTACGACGTAGCAGCTTCCCTTTGCTTCTTTTTTTTTCGTTTTTCAACGAATCTAGGCGGCCTGCGAGCCATTAAGCCTATTCGCCGAAATGTGGGATAACCAGCACTTTCACGGTCCTGGTCCCGCCAGTCGTTGTTTACAGCGCCCAAAATTGAATTTTGCGATTGGACCAGATGATAAAGTGGCTGAGGCCCCTTTTACAAAGTAGTCCAGGAAAGGATGAAGGATTATTAAACGCTGTTACCATCCCGTGCTGAATCCACAGCATTTTATTACCGTTAAGTACTGGAACATAGGTGATGGAGTTGACAGGAACCAATAACAGCTTTACCGTACTCACAATGCATATTAGACTTGAATGTTCTTAAACCTAAAAGCAAAACCTCAGTAATTTATTTATATTTGAGTAGAATCTAAAATTCTGAATATTACTCTTAAAAATTCTCGTCTTAACTGCACTGTGCAAAAGAAAGTTGTTATACTGAGAAAAATACTTTTAAAACTGTTCGTTGCAATCGTGAGGCTAGCGGTTCCTATTGCTTCAAGATGCCGCATGCAAAGCACACCTTACGACGTTAAAAGTACAACGGACGCGATCATGCCTTGTCCGCTTTATATTTTAGCCACGGCGAGCTGAATTTCTTATGGCGATACAGTATTCAGCAAATTGTACTTGAAATTGTATTAAATGTCACGTGAGGTTAAATACGAGCAAATATAAACTATATAATTCTCTCCTTTTCATAACGTTAAACATAGCAACACTGAAATTTACAACTGCCCTGAAACTTCTATAAACGATCAATTATGCTAAATAAATCAAACAAATTAAAGGTTTATTCACTTTATACTTACCAAATTAAAATGGATGTACAAATGGGATTTGTGAGGAAGCCACCCCAATTAAACAATTTTTTATTATGTAAGCTAATTCTTAATATTTAAATTTCTGGAGGAAACAACAAAACATTTTAGCTGCTTATAGAGTATCATGTTTTTTCACGCCCATAATGTTTCGCGATATCATTTTTTATGTAGAACTACTTTTTCCTATCTAGAATACTTGTGGCAGAGTAATTTAGCGTAAGCGGTACTATACCAATGTCTTTTCACTGCACATGTACGAAGTTATGATGCGACTCTAGTCCCCATGTAGGTAGGGGACCATTATTTGGACCACTTTTTAATGACTAGGTTATTGACGATTGCCACACTATTACTTATAGGCACTATATCTCAAGTGTAGAACAAATTTATAGTGCCTCAGAGGTTGATGTTGGAAATTGATTTCTTGGGCTTGATAAAAGTCGTAAAATGAAATTCAGGTGGCTTAAAGCCAGTGAACATGGTGGCCAGGATCTCGTATTTACCAATCACTACTGCAGTGTTGAATTCTGGCAGCCAGGGCACAATCCTTGGTGAATATGGGTGAATATACCCCATATTCATCAGTCTAAATGGCTCAAACGGTTGTCTGGCAATACATTTGTATCCCAAGGCATAACGTAGTGTCCAATTATGCTAGTTCTTATAATTTATGATATAGATGCAGTGGTACATCCTTGAAAAATGGTAGTGATTGCTAATGGTATGTTGAAAAAGGTGGATAGCAGCAGGGTTTTTTTCCTACACTTTTCATGAATTCTTTCAGTTCCAATCCACACATCCCACTCTGGTGATCAATAAGTTACATGCAGTATTGTCATTTTCGTCATTTTTACTTGCTCATTTATTTTAAATACTTTAAAAATTGAAAAATTACTCCATGAAAATTTGAGCTTGTTCGTAAAATTCTAAAATGATGGTTATCAGCTTTGTTGCAGCAACCATTAAGTAATTGCCATTCAAAGTGCTAAACATTTTTTCATGCAGTGCATGATCATCCATCTTATGTGCAAAATACGTAGGTAGATCTGAATGTAAGATTACAAGGTCTACATATCACAAAGGGAATCCCGAGACAAAGAGCATTAATTACATATAGCGCATCCGATTGGCAACTCTCCAGAGTTTACAGATGCATGCATATATAGGAGTGGAGATGTGGCAGTTCAAAATGGCTGAGGTTGCAAAGGTGGTCTTGCGAAGAAGTCAGAGCAATTTGTTTTCTGTGGATGAAAAAAATTTGTTTGCCCAAAATCCACCGACAGCTCGTTGAAATGTACAGGAAATGTGTGATGTCGCATCAACGTCACCAAATGGTGTCAGAAGTTTTCGGCAGGCAGGGATAGCGTACAGTCGGTCAAAAAAGTATCCGAACACTATGGTTGATTACAGAATTCAGAGAAAAATATCTGGCAACGATTTTTTTAGAAATCAGTGATCTGGCAACCTTCGTGTCACATGACGCGAAGGTTGCCAGATCACTAATTTCTAAAAAAATCTTTGCCAAATATTTTTTCGGAATTCTGTAATCAACCATAGTGTTCGGATACTTTTTTGAGCGACTGTACGAGACAATCGCAGTGGGTGTCCCAGCAGCAGATGGGACACCCACTGCGATTGTCTCGTGGATTGTCTCAATGGAAGTGAATGCACCACGCATTGAGGAGATCAACAGAATCGACATGTGACTTTATGGCGCATTGCCACTGAGCTGGGTCTGGTATAGCGTCATCCAGCGTATTGTCACTGTGGAGTTATGGTGAGCACTATACAACAGGACAACAAGGCACAACGAATGGTGGCTATTCTAACATTGCTGCAAAGTTATGCAACAGAGGGAACCAATTTTCTTCATCGAGTAGTGACAGGCAACGAAACATGAGTCCACCATTACATGCCAAGCAGGAAATGTGTGTCAGTGGAGTGGAAGCACCAAATATCATCAACCCAAAAGAAGTTTAAAGTGACACCTTCCACCGTAAAAGTATTGGTTACAGTCTTGGGATTACCTGTGGTGTGCTGTTGGTGAAATTCGTGGAACACAGTCACACCATTACTGCTGAACAACACTGTGACACACTGAAACGCTTACGAGAAGCCTTGAGGAGGAAATGTCCTGGTTTGTTTTGCCAAGGCATTGTTCTAATTCTTGATAACACGTGTCCACACACAACGAACAGAACTCGGGACTTTCTGCGGCAGTTTCGGCGGATGGTTCATGGTCATCCTACATACAATCTTGATCTGATTTCTACACTTGAAAGATCATTTGGGAGGAAGTTTCACATTAGATTAAGAAGTGCAATGTACTTTCACTGTGTGGTTGAATCACCAGAGAGAGATTTTATTGTATCGGAATGGATAAGCTCATTACATATAGTGACAAGTGTGAATATTTGTGGTGATGGTGTTAAAAAAAGTAGTGTATTGAACGACGTTTCACTTTGTATGGTTGGTTGTATACATTAAAGATGTTGGGTATGACATATCGACCTTGTAACCTTACTCTCTTATCCATCTGTGTACATATGATTTATTGACCAACATTAAGCAATCATTTAGACTTGAGCAAACTACGACCTGTAACCTACTGATGATAAATAAATTTGTAAAAGAGAAAACGTACAAAGACGAGAAGTCCAACTTCGGCAAAGCAAATTTTCATTAAAGTAATTAAATTTAATAAAATTTTACTGCGTATATTTCACTTTAAATTTTTTTTCTTTTGCACTGGTTAAACGTTGTGTATTTCACCGATGGCCTGCCATTCGCTTACAGTTTCTTATGCAGCCTTTCAGCTAAAAAGTTTGCCCAGGTGCTAAGTACTTTTGTGTAAAATTATGCAGAGTGAATTAAAATATCCACCATCAGTTCTGATGTTCAGTTTATGGATGGTTGTGATTGTGTCCTAGCCACCAAAGTTCAACACTGAAGGACTCGTTTCCATATTAATTTTTTTTTAATTTGTTTAATCCCATTTGCAGATTTTTATATTGTATCTTCAAACACGTGATTAAGGTCACTCTGGAAATATTCTGAAGTCATTTTCTACAATCTCAGATATGATAGTCATCCAACAACAAATTCATTTTGGGTTGTATTGTTTTACCTATGAGCGGCACTTTTCTGCACACAGTGGCCTAAATGTCCAGGTCACAAGGACTCTGAGGGCTATAACGTTGGGGGAGGGGACCCACTGGAACAGCTGTTAAGAGACAGATGGCAGCCTCCCATCAAGGCCATCCAGTGTGTTCTTTAATGTGCACAGAGTATGGTTCTCCCGCACATTAAAGAACACACTGGGGCCACGGCTTAACGTCCCATCCGACGGACGGCGGCCTTTCCAAGCCCATCGATGTCCGCTACTGATGTGGGCAAGGTGAAGAGTTTTGCGGAGATAAACCTCAATGCTGACCCAGCTGGGACTCGAACGTGGGAACTACAGATTACGAGCCTGGTGTGCTACCGACTGAGCCACCCCCACCCCAATGGTTTTCTTAGCATTGTTATGTTGCACAATATGGCTGTATGTAGCATGACTTTTACAATTTTTAAAAACCCAACTTGTTTGCAAGGATGTTTGACTATTCAAAAATTCTGAAATACTATTTTTTATTTATTTCTATATATATTGCATTAAATAACCATAATTCCTTACAGAAACTCTTGATGCAGCCAAACATAATGCAAATAAAAAAATACAGGTTCAGTGAAAATGCATTATTCATGACTCCACTCTCTATTAAATTTTTTTCTTTTCAGTGTCAAACGTTACATCAACAAGTATTAGTTGTAGTTGTCTTGATAACTGATAGGGGCAGGGGTGGCTCAGTCGGTAGCGTGCCAGGCTCGTAATCTGTAGTTCCCAGGTTCGAGTCCCAGCTGGGTCAGCGTTGAGATTTATCTCCGCAAAATTCCCCGCCCTGCCTACGGTCAGTAGGGGACACCGATGGGCTTGGAAAGGCCGCCGTCCGTCGGATGGGGCGTTAAGCCGTGGCCCCGTGTGCGGGAGAGCCATACCCTGTGCACGTTAAAGAACACGCTGGATGGCCTTGACGGGAGGCTACCATCCGTCTCCCAACAGCTGTTCCAGTGGGTCCCCTCCCCCCAACCTTCTCCGAGCCTTCGGGGTCCATGTGACCTGGCCATTTAGCCCATGGTGTGCAAAAAAGTGCCGCTCAGAGGTAAAACAACCCAACTGATAGATTTCCAGAACTTGGTTAATAAGGGAGCAAGAGATCACTATAAGAGCAATTTTATTTTTGAAACATATATATATACTTGTGCATTACAATGTATGAGTTTTTCTTTTTTTAATGTAATTGTAATAGATTGAAGGCTTTTTGAAATATATATATATATCCAGGGCCATTTAATCTACTGAAACTATTTTACATACTATGGGTGGCTCAGTCGGTAGCGCGCCAGGCTCCTAATCTGTAGTTCCCAGGTTCGAGTCCCGTTGGGTCAGCGTTGAGATTTATCCGCAAAATTCCCCGCTCTGCCCACGGTCAGTAGGGGGACAACCGATGGGCTTGGAAAGGCCGCCGTCCGTCGGATGGGATGTTAAGCCGTGGTCTCGTGTGCGGAAGAGCCATACCCTGTGCACGCTAAAGAACACGCTGGTATGGCCTTAGATGGGGAGGCTACCATCTGTCTCCCAACAGCTGTTCCAGTGGGTCCCCTCCCCCAACCTTCTCTGAGCCTTCGGGGTCCTGTGACTTGGCCATTTAGCCCATGGTGTGCAAAAAAGTGCCGCTAAGAGGTAAAACAACCCAAACAACAACAACATAATACGAGCACTTCACTTTCTGGTTTGTTGATGGTTAACTGGAATTTGTATTATAATAAAATCTGTGTATAACTTTGAAGATTTACGTCTAAGAAATTTGCATAAGAAAGCAGTGATTGTCTTTCTCAACTTCTTTCTTTGTCTCTTTTATAATTCCAATATTTTTCTCCACTTCCTTCATCACTCTTCAATTGATGAAAACCACCATTTCTAAAACATCAAATTATGTATTTCTGTAGAATTTTCTCCCATGATACAGTATTGATTCAACATCAACAATGTTCCATTTCAGACTGGTTGCCAGGGGTGGGGGTGGTTCAGTCGGTAGCTCCCCAGGCGTAAATCTGTAGTTCCCAGGTTCGAGTCTCAGCTGGGCCAGTGTTGAGATTTATTACCGCAAAACTCCCCGTCCTGCATAAGGTCAGTAGGGGACACCAATGGGCTTGGAAAGGCCGTCCGTCAGATGGGATGTTAAGCCGTGTGCGGAAGAGCCATACCCTGTGCACGTTAAAGAACACGGTGGTATGGCTTTAAATGGAGAGGCTACCATCTGTCTCCAAACAGCTGTTCCAGTGGATCCCCTCCCCCAACCTTCCATGAGCGTTCGGGGTCTTTGTGACCTGGCCATTTAGCCCATTGTGTGCAAAAAAAGTGCCGCTCAGAGGCGAAACAATGCAACAATCTACCCACTTTTCTCAGAAAGATATGGGTTGGGTTGTTTTACCTCTGAGCGGCACTTTTTTGCACACCATGGGCTAAATGGCCAGGTCACATGGACCCCGAAGGCTCAGAAAAGGTTGGGGGAGGGGACTCACTGAGAACAGCTGTTGGGAGACAAATGGTAGCCTCCCGTTAAGGTCATCCAGCGTGTTCTTTAATGTGCACAGGGTATGGCTCTCCCGCACACCGGGCCACAGAAAGGTGTGAGAAAAGCAACTGTTTAAATTTAAAGAAGGAAGAAAAATATTTCTCACGAAAAACTTCATTCTCTTTGAAAACGACATTTTAACGTTCCTTTCGATTCAATCGTCATATCCTCCGGATATGAAATTTTTGAAAAGAGGTAACACTCATTTCAAGGAAATTTTTGCAGCTGACCGGCTTCTCACAATGGTCACGAGATTATAAAAAAAATTGTCTCTTCTGCAACCAAAAAATTATTCAAATAGCTTGAACGTGTGCCTTTCAAGTTCTTAGGAGGAGTAACTGTAAATTTGCGTTACCCGCAATCTCAAATCGATTCATTCTAAAACATCTCTTTTTTTTTACATATCTCAAACATGTTGTTATTAAAAATGTTGCAAAAAATATTTCTGCTTTATTGAGGTGTCAGAGCTTTGCAGGAAAAAGAAAAGATACGGTTAGTAAAATGCACATTTCAAATCGAAAAAATATTGCATTAATTACTCGTGTATTAAAATAATTCCGTTGGTGACAATGATTTGCATGTATGACTAAATTTCCGTGGAATGTAGGAGGGTTGTTGGGTTGTTTTGCCTCTGAGCGGCACTTTTTTTGCACACTGTGAGCTAAATGGCCAGGTTACATGGACCCCGAAGGCTCAGAGAAGGTTGGGGGAGGGGACCCACTGGAACAGCTGTTGGGAGACAGATGGTAGCCTCCCGTCAAGGCCATCCAGCGTGTTCTTTAACGTGCACAGGGTATGGCTCTCCCGCACACGGGGCCACGGCTTAACGTCCCATCCGACGGACGGCGGCCTTTCCAAGCCCATCGGTGTCCCCTACTGACCGTGGGCAGGGCGGGAAATTTCGCGGAGATAAATCTCAACGCTGACCCAGCTGGGACTCGAACCTAGGAACTACAGATTACGAGCCTGGCGCGCTACCGCTTGAGCCACCCCCGCCCCATGTAGGAGGACCCACTGGGAAAAATCTTCCCACTCACTCTCAACGAAAAAATTTTCGTTGAGAGTGAGTGGGAAGAAGGATCAGACTCGCATGTTTGTACAAAAGTCGAAAAAAAATATCCGAACACTATACGGTTGATTATAGAATTCAGAAAAAATATCTGGCAGCGATTTTTTTTAGAAATTAGAAAATTTTTTTTATTGTTTTAGAAATTAGTGATCTGGCAACCTTCGTGTCACGTAACACGAAGGTTGCCAGATCACTAATTTCTAAAAAAAATCGTTGCCAGATATTTTTTTTCTGAATTTTTTCTGAATATTTTTTTGAGCGACTGTAGGTGGTCATATAATTTTCATACTAGATCGTGTGGGCTCACTCACGGAAATATTGAGCGTGTGCAGTTACCGTTCACAGCAAACTGGAGCGTGTGCAGTAACTGCACACGCTCCAGTTTGCTGTGAACGGTAACTGGAGCGTGTACAGTTGCTGTACACGCTCCGGATATTTTCCCTGAATTCTGTAATCACGTGACACGAAGGTTGCCAGATCACTAATTTCTAAAAAAAACGTTGCCAGATATTATTTTCGGAATTCTGTAATCAACCGTAGTGTTCGGATACTTTTTTGAGCGACTGTAGGTGGTCATATTATTTTCATACTAGATCGTGTGGGCTCACTCACGGAAATATTGAGCGTGTGCAGTTACCGTTCACAGCAAACTGGAGCGTGTACAGTAACTGCATACGCTCCAGTTTGCTGTGAACGGTAACTGGAGCGTGTACAGTTGCTGTATACGCTTCAGATATTTTTCCTGAATTCTGTAATCACGTGACACAAAGGTTGCCAAATCACTAATTTCTAAAAAAAATCGTTGCCAGATATTTTTTCTGAATTCTGTAATCAACCATAGTGTTCGGATATTTTTTTGAGCGACTGTACAAAAGTCGAAAAACGACTCTTCTTTTTGCGAATCAAAAAATATATATAATACAACCTGGGCAGATTCCAATGTCATAATATATTTATAAATATCCCAGATAATTATTTCTATAAGCACTGCAATGAAAAGTTTATTTGGACAATATTGGAAAACAGCATAAATGTAATCTTTACGGCACGAATTTTGAGTGGCGCGCTTCTTCACATCGCTGCCAATTCTTTCCGAGTGGGGCGGGGGTGGCTCAGTCGGTAGCGCGCCAGGCTCGTAATCTGTAGTTCCCAGGTTCGAGTCCCAGCTGGGTCAGCGTTGAGATTTATCTCCGCAAAATTCCCCGCCCTTCCCACGGTCAGTAGGGGACACCGATGGGCTTGGAAAGACCGCCGTCCGTCGGATGAGACGTTAAGCCGTGGCCCCGTGTGCGGGAGAGCCATACCCTGTGCACGTTAAAGAACACGCTTGATGGCCTTGACGGGAGGCTACCATCTGTCTCCCAACAGCTGTTCCAGTGGGTCCCCTCCCCCAACCTTCTCTGAGCCTTCGGGGTCCATGTGACCTCACCATTTAACCCATGGTGTGCAAAAAAGTGCCGCTCAGAGGTAAAACAACCCAATTCTTTCCGAGTCATAATCGTCACTAGATTCGACTATTTTATATATACAGGGTGATTCAAATCTCTTGGGCCAAACATTAAGGGGTGATAGAACACACCTAAACAAGCACTTTTCGTCATACAATGCAAGGTCGGAACTCAAGCGGTGAAGCGCTAGAAGGCGCTTTCCAGTGAACACTAATAAGCGCTGGTTTTTGCACTCGTCGTCATTTCCACCGTGAATTGCAGAACGGATGGATTGTTTCACGAATCAGGAGATCATAGATTCCAATGAGGACCTTGTTAGCAGGATTTCTATTGCCGCTGTACGAGAAATGCCTGGTGTTTTCGCCCATGTACGCCGATCACTACGTCGAAGGTGTGAAGCCTGCATTAATGTTGGCGGTCGCTCTTTGAGCAGTTTCTGTAATTTGTTACAATAAAATTCTGTACTTTCTGTTCAGCAATTGTTTCAAACCTCTTCTGTCATTCTTGTGGTTCTTCATTTCCTGACACAGTAACTGCTAACCCCTAGCGCTTCACCGCTTGAGTTCCGACCATGCATTCTATGACGAAAAGTGCTTGTTTTGGTGTGTTCTATCACTCCTTAAAGTTTGAACGAAGAGTTTTGAATCACCCTCTCTATATATCTTTTACTATTGTTTTTAAATTGCCGCATTTGAAATCAGATATTCTAATTCCTCTCTTAAAGTTGTTGCCTTTTTTTCTTGGTATTTTATAAATAAAGCACTTAAATTCTGCTTAGAACTTTCGGAACAACCATATCCTTTAAATATTTTTCGGTTGTGGATTGTTTCACCTCTGAGCGGCACTTTTTTGCACACCACGGGCTAAATGGTCAGGTCACATGGACCCCGAAGGCTCAGAGAAGGTAGGGGGAGGGGATCCACTGGAATAGCTGTTCGGAGACAGATGGTAGCCTCCCGTCAAGGCCATCCAGCGTGTTCTTGGGTATGACTCTCCCGCATACGGGGCCACGGCTTAAGTCCCATCCGACGAACGGCGACCTTTCCAAGCCCATCGGTGTCCCCTACTGACCGTGGGCAGGGAGGGGAGTTTTGCAGAGATAAATCTCAACGCTGACCCAGCTGGGACATGAACCTGGGAACTACAGATTACGAGCCTGGCGCGCTACCGACTGAGCCACCCCAGCCCCTTAAATATTTTTGGATCTAACAAGAGGCAGATTGAGGTATCTGAAACGAAAATGCGGCCCTCAGTTATCTGGAGGAAACGGAGGACTCAAAATTGTTTTTACAACAAAAAATAAATGCAGAAGATTCAGAAGAAATTTCGTGGAATGGAAAACTTCCACGTATGATAAATGAAAGAAGTACAAATAAAATTAAATATCTGCTCTTTGCAGTGAAAGATTTAACATAAAACACTTAGATGGAAATATGATGTGTCTACGTAAGTAGTAGTTACAACTTACTGAATAAAAATGTTGAAGATAAAAACCGCGTTTTGAGACCTTGTAAATGTTGAAAGCTCCAGGAGAGCGCCTGTTATAACTATAACCCACCACTGGATATAAGCCTTATATATTATAAGCTGCTGTTCCCATGGCCGAGTGGTTAGCGCGCTTGGCTACTGATCTAAGGGATCTGGGTTCGAGCCCCGGGTAAGGCATGGATGTATGTGTCGTTTTTCTGCTGAGGTCCTGCCATCCTCACAGACCTTCTACTATGACATATAAACTGACAGGCTCCTGTCAGACCTCTGTGGCAAGCAGCTGCTTGAGGGGGTATTTATTTTTTTATATTATAAGCAAATAATTTTTCGTGATTTTGAAAACGTTGCTCGATTAAGGTTATTATATTGTCCATAATTACTTTAAAAATCTTCCCCCGAAAATGTTCTATCTACTGGTAGTTAGTTATTTCACCTTCCATCAGTTTTCATTTTTTGGATTCTGTCTTCGGGACGATTTTCTACTAATAGTTCAATGTTAACGTCTGAACAGTCTACAAAAACATTAACATACACTGGTTTCTCTAAATTACGGAAAATCCCTATGTTAAGTCAATGGGAAGCTAACGCCAAAGCTCTATAAGTTCTAAAATAAGTTTTTTTTTTTTGTTTTGAAAAATGTGATTGCAGATAAAGATCTCAATCAAATAAATCAATATTTCGAATTTCAACAATATTCGTTCAGTATTTAATGAGTTATGGAAGTTTGAATATTTAACAACAGCAATACCAGTCTTAAGAAACATACAAAACTGAAGAATAGTGAAATAATTCTTTACGCAAAGGTCTGAAATACAAACTTATTTTATTTAACACTTTGATCCAATACTTACTAAGTTTTAATTAATTTCTGAAGTCAATTTTTGTGGCTGGCATTGTTATCGCTAAATATTCAAACTTCCATAACTCATTAAATACTGAATGAATATTGTTGAAAATCGAGATATTTGATTTATTCGATTGAGATCTTTATTGCAATCACATGTTTCAAAATCGAAAAAAACTTATTTTAAAAGATATAGAACTTTGACGTTAGCTTCCCATTGACTTAACATAGAGATTTTCCTCAATTTATGGAAACCAGTGCATATTAAATAGTTGAAAATACTAAAAAAAATTTAATAGTATATGGAACGTTTGTTCGAAATTTATTTTAAAACTCTTAAGACAAGCGCTAAGCCGTGCGTCGTTTTCACTACCACAACTTTTTAAATATTAGATGAATATTGCTGAGAATCCAGATTCTCATAGACAAAATTTTTATACTTTAACTCATTCTCACATTTTCTCACAGAAAAACGTATTTAAGGGATTGTGGACCTTCAATCTTGCTTTTTCACTGATGTAACAAGGGACTTCCTACTTTAGAGAGTCTCTGTACTAACGCATAAATACATTTTTTCTCTTTGGGAAGCACTAAGAGCAACTAATTTTTTCCAAATCACAAAGGTACAATCTGACGATTAGCCTGATATACCAAATTTAGCCTGGCCAGCGTTGAGATTTATCTCCGCAAAATTCCCCGCCCTGTCCATGATCAGTAGGGGACATCGATGGGCTTGGAAAGGCCGCCGTCCGTCGGATGAAACGTTAAGTCGTGGCCCCGTGTGCGGGAGAGCCATACCCTGTGCACGTTAAAGAATGGATGGCCTTGACGGAGGCTACCATCTGTCTCCCAACAGCTGTTCCAATGGGTCCCCTCCCCCAAACTTCTCTGAGCCTTCGTGGTCCATGTGACCTGGCCATTTAGCCCATGGTGTGCAAAAAAACTGCCGCTCAAAGGTAAAACAACCCAACCCAACCCAAATTTAGCTTGGGTCGTGAGGAAATTTTACTATATCACAAGAAACATGCCAAAAACGACACACAATTTTGTTTTATTTTATGCCATCGTAAAGGTGTAAAAAACGATTTTCAAAGTTTCATAACAATTTTGCATAGTTGGAATAAAGATATTAAAATTAATCTAAAAAAAAAAGTTGTTTCTATTTGGACAAACTACATTTCACAATACGTCAACTTTAAGCAGTTAAAAAAAAAGAAAAATTTTGTTATTAAAAGTAAAATAAAAATTGAAATTGCAGATAGGCTGGACAATTAGTTTCAATATGATATATAACTTTTGTGATTCGCGAAATGTCGTTCCCCCCCCCCCCCCCCCAATATTCCTTCGTGTCTGCCTACTGTCTGTGTTTTGCAACTCCAGGCCGAAGGCCTAAGTATTCCCCATAGCCCCAAGATTTCAATTCCATTCTTTTATATTTTCCTTTAGCCAATACACTATAGTTGACCATGAATCTTGGCATATTATCTTTTGAACAATTAAGAACTACCGATCGACCGGCCACCAGGTAACATTTTGTAACCGGCCTACCGTTTGAGTTGCGATAAGGAAAAACCCTTCATCGATTTTAATTATCTTTTAACGTTTTGCACCGGATTTCTTCCGGCCGCCCTGTCCGCCACTGTTCCTCAGAGGCGATAACTGTTTTTCTAGTTAAAAATTAGCAGTTCTCTCTTAAAACAAAACACTACGCAAAACACTACGCAAAACACTACACTACTTTTCGCAACCACCCTGTGGGATAAATAAACAACTGATTATTTCCCTGCCCGCGGCCAGTAGGGGACACCGATGGGCTTTGAAACAATCCGCATCCGTTACTGCAGAAAGTGTGTCGGCCGTCCATCGGATGGGACGTTAAGCCGTGGTTTCGTATGCGGGAGAGCCATTCCCTGTGCATGTTAAAGAACACACTGGACGGCCTTCACGGGAGGCTACCATCTGCCTCTCAACAGCTGTTCCAGTGGATCCCCTCCCTCAACCTTCTCTGAGACCTAGGGGTCCTTGTGACCTGGCTATTTAGTCCATGGTGTGCAAAAAATGCCGCTCAGAGGTAAAACAGCCCAACCCAACTGAATATTTCCAATGCAAACTCGACCTTCACATTCTATCAATAAAATTTCAAATTTTAAGCATAAATACATTGTTTGCAATAGTCGCTTCAAATTTTGGAATTTTCAATTTTTTTCCACCGTTAGAGGGGGTAATTTAAAACTTTGGGATATTCGGAAAATGCGATTCGTAATATTTAATCAATACATAACCAACCGAAAACGAAATTTTAACTCTAAAATGCAAAAAAAAAATGTAATGTGTACAGACGATAAAGTGAAAACGTTGTGTCCTTTCAAAAATAAAAAACGAGATAAAAACTGCATTAATTGTTGAGCTGGGTTTTGGTGAAAATGTCGAGTACTGAAGAGGTATGTGAACCAGGAAAGTTAGCGAATACTCTGTAAAGAGAGCCCTGCCCTGAGAACAAACTTTATAACTCTAATTAACTTTGAGAGAGGCCAATAAACGGAAAACATGATGATTACCATATTAATTTTCTTTCTTTTTTCAGTTTCTTAAAACTGGCAACAGACAAGGACCTGACGGGAATCTAATGCTGTAAGGCTTGTTGGCAGACGTCCATTTACTTTACCCAGTTAATGAACTTCGCTGAGAAATCCTAACTTCTTTCTGCAGTAACCCAAGCGTGGTTTTGGAAGAGAAGCGAATGTTATGTTCAACTCTACGGTGAAGTTTACAGTCGACATTTTCGCATGAGCAACTTTGACATTGCTCACTACGCACAACACTGCAGTGGAAATTAATTGGACAACTTGGAGCGAATACTCGGTAAGAAGACATTTAAGTAGAAATCATTACATGCAAAAAAATCGTCATCAATTTAGCCGGTTGGTTAAGTTTGTTGACTACCTGGAAAAGATATTAGTCTTTCTCAAACGAAAGCTTATTCTAAGCTTTTAATGCCTAGAAAGTAATTTAAGATCTCGGACAGTTGGAAGTAAAAAAAAAACTGAAAGACATGAATATTTATTCTGCATTTTATTAGAGTTTGTATGTTTGATGACGAACTTCTAAATGGTAAAAGTTAAGATAATTAAAAATCGATGTAGGTTTTTTCCCCTTATCACAACTTAAGCATCGTAAGAATTGGCTTCCCTTTGAAAAACGGAAGCTGTAAAAGGGTAATACCTAGGACCACATAATTTGGTATATAATCTCTTCTCATCGTTACTGAAGCAGCAGCAGAATAGAATGTACCACTAAATTTCTGCTGCCTACCGAAGTACTAAAAAGGGATCTCAGTCGGTTGCCCATCAAGCTCAAAATTTCCAGTTTCCAGGTTCGAGTCCCAGCTGGGTCAATCTTGAGATTTATCTCAGTAAAATTCCCCGCCTTGCCCAAGGTCAGTAAGGGACACCGATGGGCTTGGAAAGGCTGCCGTCTGTCGGATGGGACGCTAAGCCGTGGCTCCGTGTTCAGGAGAGCCATACCCTGTGCACGTTAAAGAACACACTGGATGGCCTTGACGGGAGGCTACCATCCGTCTCTCAGCTGTTCCAGTAGGTCCCCTCAACATTCTCTGAGCCTTCGGGATCGTTGTGACCTGGCCATTTAGCCCATGGTGTGCAAAATGTGCCGCTCAGAGGTAAAACAACGCAACTCTCAACCTGCCCTCGGTCAGAAAGGGGACACTGATGTGCTTGAAAAGGCCGCTGTACGTTGGATGGGATGTTAAGCCGTGGCCCCGTGTGCGGGAGAGCCACACCTTGTACACGTTAAAGAACATGCTGGATAGCCTTGACGGGAGACATTCCATCTGTCTCTTACAGCTATCCAGTAGGCCCTCTTCCCTCAACCTTCTCCTCTTCCCTCAACCTTCTCTGAGCCCTTGGGATTCACTTGATCTTGTTATTTAGCCTATTTTGTGCAAAAGTGCTGCTCAGAAGTAAAACAATCTCCCCTCCTCCATTACTAAAAAACAAGAAAGAACTAAACGGTAAAAAGGACCACGAAATTCGATGTACTGTAAACAAGGGCGTAGCTACGGGGGGGGGGGGGGGGGGGGGGAGATTGCTGCCCTCTAAAAGGGTATCGGAGTTGGAAAAATCTAGATGAGTTGGCAAAAATTGATATGACGACATCTGTGCTCACGAGCAAGTCTGGATTGGGGGAAAATAGGGGTGGGGGAAGTGACCCAGTCACCCCGCCCTACACATAATGGAAAAGATAAGTGGGGGGGGGGGAGAGCCCCTTCTTCGTTTTGATGATGTTTAAAATTTTCCTGATAAATGCATGAAATTTTCTTTATTAGATTGCCCCGCCCTACCTTGCTCGCGATTAACGGTTGAGGTCTAAAAGAGTTCTTCACAGCGGCTCGGTCAACGACACGACTGGGCAGGATATTTACCCCAAACTCAACCATATCGTGTAAATTTTACTCCTTAGAGAACAAAGGAAAGGCTCTGAGACAAATGAGTTCTAGCCAGAACAGCAAATTCTAGTTTGTTGGGCTGTTTTACCTCTGTAAGGCACTTTTTTTTTGCACACAATGGGTTGGGTTGTTTTACCTCTGAGCGGCACTTTTTTTGCACACCATGGGCTAAATAGCCAGGTCACATGGACCCCGAAGGCTCAGAGAAGGTTGGGGGAGGGGACCCACTGGAACAGAACCCATTGGGAGACAGATGGTAGCCTCCCGTCAAGGCCATCCAGCGTGTTCTTTAACGTGCACAGGGTATGACTCTCCCGCACATGGACCACGGCTTAACGTCCCATCCGATGGACGCCGGTCTTTACCAACCCCATCGGTGTCCCCTACTGACCGTGGGCAGGGCGGGGAATTTTGCGGAGATAAATCTCAACGCTGACCCAGCTGGGACTCGAATCTGGGAACTACAGATTACGAGCCTGGCGCGCTACCGACTGAGCCACCCCACCACACAATGGGCTAAATGGCCAGACCACAAGGATCTAAGGACTCCGAGAAGGTTTGGAGGAGGACCATTGGACAGCTGTTAGGAGACAGATGATAACCTCTCGTCGAGGCCACTCAGTGTGTTCTTTAACGTGCATAGGATAATTACACACGGGACCACGACTTAAAGTCCCATACAACGGACGGCGGCCTTTCCAAGCCCATCAGTGTCCCTACTGATCGAGGCTAAATCACGGAGATAAATCTCAACTCTCCCCAGGTGGAACTCGAACCTAGAAACTGAAGATTACGAGCCTGGCGCGCTACCGACTGAGCCACCACTCCGCTCCTCTTTTGCTTCATGATTTAGTGGAATTAAAGGACAAAGAATGCAAAAGGCGAATGGATTTTCAGAAATTAAAAACAATTGAGTGAAAACAGATGATTTGCTTTCAGGGTTTAGAAGAAAGAGAGTAGTAAAATTTTGCTTCACCTCAGTTAGCAAGACACCCTCTTACATCCCTTTTAAAAGGAAACCAAATTGTCAGGTATCAAAGTCCCCGGGTTGTGCTAAGACTTCTAGATTTTGGACAATCTGCTTTTCCTTCTGCCTGTTGCGATACTCAAAAGTCAAACCTAAAGCAAAGTCGTTCGAACTTATCACCATAGCTCGAAGTATCCTTTGCTTTATAAAAAAAAAAAAGTGACGTTCAGATAAGATAACTTCACAGCCACAACAAGCTCTTGACAAAGCTCCCTCTCAGACCTCGAACGGCATTTGAGCAACAAGCTCTTGGCACTCGCTTTGACAAAGAAAAGCGGAGGGATATTTTTAGAAAGGAAGAAAAGTGAGACGACGAAAAGGACGTCTGGTCTGAAGAAGTTCGCCTCTTTCTATACACTGAAAGACCTTTTCTGTTGTTTCTTTAGAAGCTGTGGAATAAACAGAAAACGTACGGCCTTCGAAAATCGCTGCCTTCAAACGTCACAAGAATCTTGATATCTTGATGAATAGGTTAAGTTGCAGAGTATTAGGAAAAATAGTTCTTTATTGTCTGCACAGTAGCGAGATCTACGAGATGACGTCGACAGAAGTCTTTTTTTGTGTTGACTATAAAATAGAATGATTTGAAACCGACAGTGGAACTCCCAGTTTCGAGTCCTACCTATGGCAGAGGGCAGATTTATCTCAGCTTAGGAAAGGGGGACCAATGAACTTGGAATGGCCGCCGTTCTTCGGATTACCATAGTACAGTTTATAATATTTGGGTTGTGCCTGGGTTCGAGCCCCGGGTAAGGCATGGATGCTTCTGTTGTTTTTCTGCTGAGGTCCTGCCATCCTCTCAGACCTTCTACTCTGGCATATAAACTGACAGGCTCCTGTCAGACCTCTGTGGCAAGCAGCTGCTTGAGGGGGTATTTTTATTTATTTATTTAACCTCTGAGCGGTGCTTTTTTTGCACACAATGGGCAAAATGGCCAGGTCACAAGGACTCCGAGGCCTCAGAGAAGGTTGGGGAAAGGGAACTTACTAGACAGATGATAGCCTCTCATCAAGGCCGTCCAGCGTGTTCTTTAACGTGCAGAGGGTATGGCTCTCTCACACACAGGGCCACGGCTTATCGTCCCATCTTTGGATCAAGAAGTAAAACAATCCTCGGAAGAAAAGTAACAGGAGTAGGGTTGGAAAGCGAGACGTCCGTCGGACGGTATATTAAGCCGTGGCTCCATATACAGAAGAGTCATATCCTGTACACATTTGGGCGGGGGTTGCTCAGTCGGTAGCACGCCAGGCTCATAATCTGTAGTTCCCAGGTTCGAGTCCCAGCTGGATCAGCGTTGAGATTTATCTCCGCAAAATTTCTCGCCCTGCCCACGGTCAGTAGGGGATACCGATGGGCCTGGAAAGGCCGCCGTCCGTCGGATGGAACGTTACGCCGTGGCCCCGTGTGCGGGAGAGCCATACCCTGTGCACGTTAAAGAACACGCTGGATGGTCTTGACGGGAGGATACCATCTGTCTCCCAACAGCTGTTCCAGTGGGTCCCCTCCCCCAACCTTCTCTGAGCCTTCGGGGTCCATGTGACCTGGCCATTTAGCCCATGGTGTGCAAAAAAGTGCCGCTCAGTGGTAAAACAACCCAACCTGTACACATTTAAGAACACTCTGGGTAAACTTCAAGAGGATATATTTACCACCCTCTTCCACACAACACAATAACAGTTGTCAGTAGTAGCATAAATGAGAGTTCTGGCACAATAAAAGGGGGTCGAGAATTCTATGAAAATCCATGGGAACAGTTATGGGGGATGAGCGAAAAAGTATGTTTATTGTGGTTTTTGTGAAAATATGTGTAAAAATTAGAAAAAAAACGGGTGTTTTTTAGCATGTGAAAAACTATTTTAAACGAACGCAAATACTAAAAGAATATCGAATGTAGGCAGACCTATAGAAAATGGAGATGCCGCTACCATTCAATACGTTAATAATACTTCTTTAATTTTTTGGAACAATCGCTACCTTGCGCGAAATAAACAAATAATCAATGTTACTGAACCGGATGCAGATTCTGGAGTAGTTACAAAACGATATTTGGAAAAAAGAGCACTTTGTAATGACAATGATAATTACGATGCAACGAATAAACGCATTAAAAATCTTGCAGAACCGACCGATTCATCCAATGCAACTACGTCGATAACTTGACCACTATTCAAAATAGTCCAATGAATACATTGGTGAGAAATAAAGATGGGCTATGTGTGTTGTTTTTCTGCTGAGGTCCTGCCATCCTCGCAGACCTTCTACTATGGCATATAAACTGACAGGCTCCTGTCAGACATCTGTGGCAAGCAGCTGCTTGAGGGGATATTTATTTATTTTATCTTTACGTTCCACGAAGCATTTCATTCGACGGGCATAGTTTCAATGCAGAAAAAAAAAAAATTATTGATATTACCGATCCCGAGTCGGATTCTGCTGCTGTAACTAAGGGATATTTGGAAAAAGTCGCATTAACTGGCGAGGATGTCTTTAATGCGAACAATAAGAGAATAGGAAACCTGGGGGAACCGAGGCACAACACAAATGCGACAACAAAAAGTTACGTTGATGGCTTGACAAAGTTAGATCCTAACCCGTCCAATGCTCTATTGAGAAATGAAAATGGACTTTTTGCATCAAGCGGGAACAGTTTCAATGGCGATGCAAATGGAAAACGAATTACGAATGTTGGCACCCCAATTCTAAACAATGATGCTGCTACAAAACTATACGTTGATAAAAAAAAATACTGTAATTTGCGTTACCTATGGTGATAAAGAAGTGAAAAAAGACATATTGCAGTCTCATCCAATTATACAGATAAACACAAAATTCGACCTACTAAATAAAATAAATACCCCCTCAAGCAGCTGCTTGCCACAGAGGTCTGACAGGAGCCTGTCAGTTTATATGCCACAGTAGAAGATCTGAGAGGATGGCAGAACCTCAGCAGAAAAATGACACATACATCCATGCCTTACCCGGGACTCGAACCCAGGTCCCTTAGATCAGTAGCCAAGCGCGCTAACCACTCGGCCATAACGCCATCTATTTTCAAAGTTAATTACCATCTACGCATTTCTAATGGATATATAAGCAAGGTAATCTGCTGCACAACAAATCATTCTTTTAGTATAAATTATAGTATCAACTTGGACGATCAAAAATTCATTGAAATAGTAAGACCACAACTTCAGCAGTTTTTTCCTGTTATTCCAGTAAACAAGAAATTTGACAGGGGCAGCAAGATTGCTAGACGCTATCCAGATCCAAAAGAAAGAAGAAAGGTACCTGGAGGTATTGTTTCAGACTTTCATCACTGGGTATATGTCTTTATTGTATATGAATAAAGATGAAGGACCTTAAGCAATTACACAGTATTATAGATGAAATCTTGAAATCGCGAGCTACTACAAAATCGAAAATTGAAGACACTATTTTGGGAGAGGAACGAGTTAAGGAAACTCTCGAAAAATTTCACAAGCCAGTGGTCGAACGGTTAAAAGGTCTGGAAACTGTGCGTGGAGAAACCATGAAAAACATTCAGGATGTAGTGAAAACTTTAGAGCCAGAAGAGCCCACTGAGATGCCAGAAAAAACGTTCGTTTATAATCCAGATTCCAACTTGCAAGATGAAATATTAAACCAATATAAACTAAAACTTTCGAGTGATATCTTACAGGCGAGAAACCCCATTCCTGAGCTGAAAGAAATTATTTACCAAACAATCGGGCATCTTCAGAAACTGGGGGTCAATAAGGCTACAGAAACCAAACGCTATGGTAGAACTACTGAGAAATATCGAATTATCGATAATCACATTGAGGCACTTAGAAAATATTTAAAGTCTATTAAAATGATGCTCACAGTAATAGAAAGTCAACAGTTTGGTTCTGGACTATACAAGAGTTCCGACGACATATGCGAAAAAGTGGTCCTTTCACCTATCTCGACTCTGAACATTGGGAGTCTTTGCAACCTGGCCATTTAGTTCAACATCTGTGGGGGGGGGGGAGCTGAATCGGTAGCACACCAGGCTCGTATTTCTGCACTTCCCTCGTTCGAGCCCCACTTGGGCCAGTGTTGAGATTTATCACCGCAAAACTCAGCCCTGTCCTCGGTCAGTAGGGTATACCAGTGGGCTTGGAAAGCCTGCCATCTGTCGGATGGGAGGTTTGGCCGTGGTCCTTTCTTTGGGAGAGCCATATCCTGTGCACGTCAAAGAACACGCTAGATGGTCTTGACGGGAGGCTACCATCTGTCTCCAAACAGCTGTTCCAATGGATCCCCTTCCCCCAACCTCGGGGTCCTTGTTGGGTTGTTTTACCTCTGATCGGCACTTTTTTGCACACCATGGGCTAAATGACCAGGTCACATGGACCCCGAAGGCTCAGAGAAGGTTGGGGGAGGGGACCCACTGGAACAGCTGATGGGAGACACATGGTAGCCTCCCGTCAAGGCCATCCATTCTTTAACGTGCACAGGGTATGGCTCTCCCGCACACGGAACCACGGTTTAACGTCACATTCTACGGACGGCGGTCTTTCCAAGCCCATCGGTGTCCCTTACTAACCGTGGGCAGGGCGGGGAATTTTGCGGAGATAAATTTCAACGCTGACCAAGCTGGGACTCGAACCTGGGAACTACAGATTACGAGCCTGGCTCGCGGGGTCCTTGTGATCTGACCCGTTAGCCCATTGTGTGCAAAAAAGTGCGACTCAGAGGTAAAACAATCCCTTCGTTCAGAGGTCCAATCATCCCTTCAAACCCTAAATCCAATTCTCACTTCACTCCTCCATCCAAGAAAACCCCATTTTAGGAACCATGTAAAGCAGGCTTCCCTCCCTCCAATATCCGCTGTAAATATTTCAGAAGGCAATAAGCGACGACTTGCTTCGCCTCATCTCGTAACATCGCCGCAGCTTCTTCCAATCGCACATCGTCGGCAGCGCAAGTTAAGTTATTCATGAGAAGATGCCCAGCTGTAACCGCGGCAACGGAAGAGAGGGATGAGCCTCTCTACAATCCTGAGACACGCGCCTCTTTCCCAACCTGAAAGTCGCACACATCGCGTCGATTTTCGCTCCAAGATGCCGCTGCCGGAGCGGGGGGGGGAGTGCAGTTGACAGAATGCTTTCGCCGTGAGAGGAAATACGAATCGATGGCTCGGACCGTGCAATGACCCCCTGCAAGTGCCGCTTTGCCGCAAAGGGCTTACTGACAAGGTGGTTGAAGCAATTATCTGATATAAAAAGAGGATTTATTGATGCAGCTGGAAAAGGATGCGAAATAACTTCTGAAGAGATCCCACTTCAAATAGAAGTAATTGAAGTTGACTAGCTTTTACTGTAAAGCTCATTGGAGGGAAATTGGCAGAGCCAAGCGAATGGCATGCTTTGGCTACAGATGAGGGCCTCATCTAGGGGTGGGGGGAATAAAATTAATCATCTCTTTTTGTCTCATTTTTCACGTCTCTTTTTCACGCATTTTCAATTTCAATTCAATTTATTTCACACTTTTGATACATTACAAACATGTAATTTAAAACTTATAATAACAAAAGGAATAAATGTTTTTCTTTTTCAAAGTAAATAGACAATTTTGAAAGTGTAAAATTCAAAACTCCACATGAGCCAAAGCTCGTTTGTGGAGATATTAGATTAAGAAAACATAAAATATTGTAAACCAACACTACCAACTTATTTAACACTGACATATAATAAACTCGTTAACATTATGACTCGTAATTTATTTAGACACTATAATAGTGCAAGGCATTTTTTAAGAATATTTTAAACTTTTTAAAACGAAAGAAAAAATTGGTTGGGTTGTTTTACCTCTGAGGGGCACTTTTTTGCACATAATGGACTAAATGACCAGGTCACAAGGACCCCCGGGGGTTCAGAAGGTTGGGGGAGGGAACCCACTGGAAGAACTGTTGGGAGACAGATGGCAGCCTCCCGTCAAGGCCATCCTATGTAAACAGGTATTCTCTCGCATATACACAGGTATGGTTATCTCGCACAGGGGGTCACGGCTTAACGGCCCATCCAAAGGACGGCGTCCTTTCCAAGTCCATCGATATCCCCTAATGAGCAAGGGCAGGGTGGAGAGTTTTGCGGAGATAAATCTCAGCTGGAACTCGAACTTTTGAGAACTGCAGATTATGGGCCTGGCGCGCTATCGACTGATCAATTTCCACCCCCAAAAAAGGGAGCTCCCACCCCACGCCGCCAGTAGAGCAGATTTAGAGGTCCAAGGACCCTAAGCGAAACAACATTTAGGGATCCTATGGTGTGTAGTTGAAATGAGCTCTACAGCTATGAAACCAATGCAAATTTATTTTCAAAGTATTATCTATACAAGATGTTTTTTTTTTTACTTTCTCCTGCATACAGGGCCCCAGCTTTATACCCATTCAAAAGAGTTAATTTTAACTACACACTTTAGGACCCTAAATGCTGTTTCGCTTAGGACCTTTGGATCTTTAAATCGTCTATTGATTTCCAGGGGGTTTGCAAGCCATTTTACGTGGTTCTGCAGGCCATTTTCAGGGGCTCCACAAGGTATTTCCAGCGTTCTTCAGGCCATTATCAGGGGTTGCACAGCCATTTCCAGGGTTTCCACAGGATATTTTCAAACGGTTTCATAGATCATTTCCAGGTTTTCTGTAGGCCATTTTCAAGGGCCCGCAAACTTATAGCAATCAGTCAATAATATATAATAATATTAACTAATGAAATTAGAAATAAATTTCAATAAAAAAAATAAGAAGCATAAATTTGTTAAGTATTGTATGTCTATAAATAAAAGTTTTATTTCGTTTCTGCACCTGAAAAGTGTTTTTCCTATATGCAGGGGGGCGGGGGTGGCTCAGTCGGGAGCGCGCCAGGCTCGTAATCTGTAGTTCCCAGGTTCGAGTCCCAGCTGGGTCAGCGTTGAGATTTATCTCCGCAAAATTCCCCGCCCTGCCCACGGTCAGTAGGGGACACCGATGGGCTTGGAATAGGCCGCCGTCCGTCGGATGGGACGTTAAGCCGTGGCCCCGTGTGCGGGAGAGCCATACCCTATGCACGTTAAAGAACACGCTGTGATGGCCTTGACGGGAGGCTACCATCTGTCTCCCAACAGCTGTTCCAGTGGGTCCCCTCCCCTAACCTTCTCTGAGCCTTCGGGGTCCATGTGACCTGGCCATTTAGCCATGGTGTGCAAAAAAGTGCCGCTCAGAGGTAAAACAACCCAACCTATATGCAGGTTCTCGATAGATTAGATTCGGTCAGAAAGGTTCCACGGACATTGAGTTTGAAGACCAATGCATTTGGAGGATTGAAATTAATTCGTAATTAGATGTTGACAATGATCCCTGGTCCTCCTCAACCTTTAGCTGTGTTTTCCTTTTTCCTTCTGGTGGCTTTCGAGTTAATGGAATTTCCTATTTTGCAAATCTGCCCCACCCCAGTGATTAATCCGCCAAGGCAGAGTCACGTTTTTGTCTCCTTGAGCTTATGCGTCACTGCTCTGACGTATGCCTTGAACTTAAACAGAGCGACCCACAAATCCAAGCAGCCATGACGGCTCAACCAAATTCTCCCTCCACGTCTCATCCATCACTTTGATGAAGTCATTTCAAGTTGCACTCACCCACATTACATTAATGCATTATCTACCTTTCATCACCAGAAGCGGCGACTTTTTTTCATACGTCTGCATGTATTAAACGGTCTCTCTAAATCGTAGCATTACGAAGACTACATTCCTCAGATATGTATGATTTTTTTCCTTTCTACTTTGCCAATGGTCACGGTTGATCTGGAAGGATGACGTATTAATAAAATATCTTCTGTTCACTTTTTTTCTACGGTTGCGTTTGTGCGTTCACCGTAACTGTTGTTTATCTCGCTGTGATGTTGAAGTCGTCTGCAGCAGGCCAACCGCTAATTAACGCCCTAACTCTGTGTGCGCACGTGTTCTGCATTACCACTCCAGCCTCTTGCTCAGCTTTTCCGTGACGGCCACATCCCACATCACTCCGTGACGTCATCGACAGGAAGGACACTTGGCATCCGGCCAAGTGTAGGTGTAGTAGCCGCGTGCAAGAGGCCACCTGCTCGGGTTTTCAGATGAGCACGACCGACAACTGCTGTGGCCACTCCAGGAGTCTGAGTGAGGCTAATACGAGCTCGGGAAGAGCAGGAGCAGATTGTTACTCATCCTCCTCGCTCAAAGATGCGGCTTCGATTAGTATCTAAAAATTGCCTTAAAGCTGTATTTTTTTCCTAGTAGAGGTTTGCTTTTTAGCTATATCTATTCCTAGAAGCTATATACAGTTGTTTTTTTCTTGAAGGCAAATGCTTTTAAATTTTTCTGCTTAATTAAAAACTTATCAATATTATAAATAAAATAAATAAATACCCCCTCAAGCAGCTGCTTGCCACAGAGGTCTGACAGGAGCCTGTCAGTTTATATGCCACAGTAGGAGATCTGAGAGGATGGCAGGACCTCAGCAGAAAAACAACACAAACAGCCATGCCTAATCCGGGGCTCGAACCCAGGTCCCTTTGATCAGTAGCCAAGCGTGCTAACCACTCGGCCGCGGGAAATCTTAATTTTAAAACCAAAATTAACACAAAACATGCCCATAACATTTAAGGCATCCGCACAAACATCAATACACGTCAGAACTTGAGTAGCTCTGCGTTTACAAACGACTCCATAGAAATGGCTATTGTTGGAGGCAAACTGCGCATGCGCGAGTCTTTGCCAACTTAAATTTTTAGTGTGCCGTGAGCAAAAAAGTTTGAGAATCACTGGACCTAGGTTCGAGCCCCGGGTAAGGCATGGATGTTTGTATTATCTTTCTGCTGAAGTCTCTCCTTTCTCACAGATCTTCTCTATGTCAGTTATTAAAATGGTAGGCTTCTATCAGACCTGTGTGGGAAGCAGCTACTTGAGGTGTTTTTTCTTTTGTTATCCAAAATAAAAAATGGGGCGGGGGTGGCTCAGTCGGTAGTATTCCAGGCTCGTAATATGCAGTTCCCAAGTTCGAGTCCCAGCTCTGTCAGCGTTGAGAATTATCTCCGCAAAACTCCCTGCCCACGGTCAGTAGGGGACACCGACGTGCTTGGAAAGCCCGTCGGTGTCCCTACACCGATGGACTGCCCCGTACACATTAAAGAACGTGCTGAATGGCCTTGACAGGGGGGAGGGGGTGTCAGGCTCGTAATTCTGCCAGTTCCCAGGTTTGAGTCCCAGCTGGGTTAGCGTTGAGACATCCGCAAAACTCCCCGCCCTGCCCACGGTCAGTAAGGGACACCGATGGGCTTGGAAAGGCCCCCGTCTGTCGGATGGGACGTTAAGCCGTGGCTCCGTGTGCGTGAGAGTCATACCCTGTGCACGTTAAAGAACACGCTGGATGGCCTTGATGGAAGGCTACCATCTGTTTCCCAACAGCTGTTCCAGTGGGTCCCCTCCTCCAACCTTCTTTGAGCCTTCGGGGTCCATGTGACCTGGCCATTTAGCCCATGGTTTGCGAAAAAGTGCCGCTCAGAGGTGAAACAAACGAAACCAAAAACAGTTTTCCATTTATATCTAAACACAAAAAAAGCTGAATATCTAACGACAGACAGAAGATAAAAGAGAACATTATACCTCTCATGCAGCTTTTCCTCATTAAAAAAAAAATTAAAAATTAAAGCTAGAAATTACAAGCATTATTATTCATATATTTAAAAAAAATTACATCTAAAAAGGAAGCAGATATTCGTTGGGAGGTTACCGGCTTAAAGTCTAATTTTGTGAGAGACGCTGATATTTCGAGATAGAGGTAGACATTTTTATTCTTGAAAATGAGCCCTGATCACGTAAGCTTGCCTTTTTTCTTTTTCAGAATATGTCAGCTTCAGTCATAAATGATGATTAGGAATGCCTGTTTGATTGATGATTTTGCTGGAGAGTTCAACTTCAGACGACGCTTAGAGGAAATCCAAAGTCGCCGCATCGTAAAAGAAGTATCGATCTCAGTTTGGGAATGAAGCACCCAGTGACAACAAACCCTGTTATTTGAAACTGGGTTGATTTTCTTTCAAATTAGATATGAATATCTCACAACGCAGACAATTTTTATGATAGAGCTGTCAGGAACGGAGTTCGGCATTATTTAATTTTTGTTGCTGCAGAAGCGAAAATAATGAAAAATAAAAGGTAACCATTCTAAGTTCTAAACAATTTATCGTTATGCAAACGTTTTCGCAATTCTCAAAACATTTCCCTCACTCTGTTGCCACTTTATTAGGAACAAACTCGAGCCCAAAAAGAATCGCATTCAGAACTCTTAACTTCTTTAATAAGCTTTTAATGGAGAAAAAAATCACTAAAGGTATATTAAAATTATCAATTTTCCACGATATTCGTTGTGTTTAGAGAGTTATGAGACCTGAAATATTTAATCAATTAAAATAATTGATATGAAAAATTATCGAATTAAATGAAACTAAACTGTATAAGCGCATTTTTGACTGGTGAAAATTGAAATAATTTTTAGGCAATTTTCAATGAATTTTTGCAGAACGAGCTAAGATTTTTAATTTAAAAACTTTCTTTTCAATTAGCTACTTGCCATAGGGGATGCCAAGTATGGTTGTTTTACCTCTGAGAGGCGCTTTTTGCACACAATGGGCTAAATGGCGAGATCACAAGGACCTCAAGGTTGAGGAAAGTGACCCACTAAACAACTGTTAGGAGACAGAAACCTGCCAACAAAGCCATCCAGCGTGCTCTTTAATGTGCACAGGGTAGGACTCTCTGCACGCGAGAGCCACGGTTTAACATCCTAATCGATGGATGTCTTGTCAGCGTAAATGCGCCCAGAGAAGCTCTGTGAAGGAAGACAAGACCAGAAAGAAAACATTGTTGCCTTATCCGTGACTGGATCCCTTTGATCACTAGGCAAGAACAGAAATCACTAGGCCACCGGGACGGTAAAAATAAATTACTCTTCAAATTGGGGCCGGGGTTACTCAGTGGGTAGTGTCCCCAGACTGGTAAACTGCAGTTACTATGTTCGAGTCCCACTTGCATCAGCGTGGATGATTTATCTCCGCAAAATTCCCAGCCCTGCCCTTAGTCAGTAGGTGATGAGCTTAAATAGGCCGCTATCCATCGAATGTGATGTTAAGTCGTGGCCGGAGTGCGAGAGAGCCATACCCTCTGCAAGTTAAAGAACACACTGGATATTCTTGACGGAAGACTACCATCTGTCTCCAAACAGCTGTCCAGTGGGTCCCTCCCCAACCTTATCCGAGCTCTCGAGGGGTGGGGGTGGCTCAGTCGGTAGCTCGCCAGACTCATAATCTGCAGTTCCCAGGTTCGAGCTCCTGGGTCAGCGTTGAGATTTATCTGCACAAAACTCCCCTCCCTGCCTACGGTCAGTAGGGGAGACCGGTAGGCTTTGAAAGGCGGGGGTGGCTCAGTCGGTAGCTCGCCAGGCTCGTAATCTGTAGTTCCCAGGTTCGAGTCCCAGCTGGGTCAGCGTTGAGATTTATCTCCGCAAAATTCCTCGCCTTGCCCACGGTCAATAGGGGACACCGATGGGCTTGGAAAGGCCGCTGTCCGTCGGATGGGACGTTAAGCCGTGGCCCCGTGTGCGGGAGAGAGCCATACCCCGTGCACGTTAAAGAACACGATGGACGGCCTTGACGGGAGGCTACCATCTGTCTCCCAACAGCTGTTCCAGTGGGTCCCCTTCCCCAACCTTCTCTGAGCCTTTGGGGTCCTTGTGACCTGGCCATTTAGCCCATGGTGTGCAAAAAAGTGCCGCTCAGAGGTAAAACAACCCAACCCGGTAGCTCGCCAGACTCATAATCTGCAGTTCCCAGGTTCGAGTTCCTGGGTCAGCGTTGAGATTTATCTTCACAAAACTCCCCTCCCTGCCCACGGTCAGTAGGGGACACCGGTAGGCTTTGAAAGGCCGCCGTCCATCGAATGGGACGCTAAGCCATGGCCCCGTGTTCGGGAGAGAGCCATACCCTGTGCACGTTGAAGAACACGCTGGATGGTCTTTACAGGAGACTACCATCTGTCACCCAACAGCTGTTCCAGTGGGTCCTTGTGACATGGCCATTTAGCTCACTGTGTGCAAAAAAAGTGCCGCTCAGAAGTAAAACAATCTAATCGAACAGCAAAAATAACTACTTGCCATACATTGGGTTGGGTTGTTTTACCTCTGAGCGGCACTTTTTTGCACACCATGGGCTAAATGGCCAGGTCACGTGGACCCCGAAGGCTCAGAGAAGGTTGGGGGAGGGGACCCACTGGAACAGCTGTTGGGAGACAGATGGTAGCCTCCCGTCAAGGCCATCCAGCGTGTTCTTTAACGTGCACAGGGTATGGCTCTCCCGCACACGGGGCCACGGCTTAACGTCCCATCCGACGGACGGCGGTCTTTCCAAGCCCATCGGTGTCCCCTACTAACCGTGGGCAGGGCGGGGAATTTTGCGGAGATAAATCTCAACGCTGACCCAGCTGGGACTCGAACCTGGGAACTACAGATTACGAGCCTGGCGCGCTACCGACTGAGCCACCCCCGCCCCTACTTGCCATACAGATCAGACAGAAGTCTATCAGTATAACACGGCATAGAGGAGCAACCACACAGAACACCGACAGACTGAGCCTAACCAATCTCCTCGCTTTCCTCTCCTTATAATTTCCCACTGTGCCCCCTCAAAATTGGGGCGGGGGTGGCTCAGTCGGTAGCGCGGCAGGCTCGTAATCTGTAGTTCCCAGGTTCGAGTCCCAGCTGGGTCAGCGTTGAGATTTATCTCCGCAAAATTCCCCGCCCTGCCCACGGTCAGTAGGGGACACCGATGGGCTTGAAAAGGCCGCCGTCCGTCGGATGGGACGTTGAGCCGTGGCCCGTGTGTGGGAGAGCCATACCCTGTGCACGTTAAAGAACACGCTGGATGGCCTTGACGGGAGGCTACCATCTGTCTCCCAACAGCTCTTCCAGTGGGTCCCCTCCCCCAACCTTCTCTGAGCCTTCGGGGTCCATGTGACCTGGCCATTTAGCCCATGGTGTGCAAAAAAGTTCCGCTCAGAGGTAAAACAACCCAACGTTAAAGAACACGCTGGATGGCCTTGACGGGAGGCTACCATCTGTCTCCCAACAGCTGTTCCAGTGGGTCCCCTCCCCAAACCTTCTCTGAGCCTTCAGGGTCCATGTGACCTGGCCATTTAGCCCATGGTGTGCAAAAAAGTGCCGCTCAGAGGTAAAACAACCCAACCCAACAACCCCTCAAAATTTGGTAATTTACTTTCACCCTCTCCTACTGAGATATTTCCTTTCAACTTTGAACGGGAATAGAAGGCTCAGCAGGCCTAAATTTTCCTATATCCTGCTGTTTTATTTATCTACCTACCTATCTAGCTATGTGAGGAAGACGGAGGCCACAGTAGAATGCCATATCCGATCGAATAAAGATCCTTCTGATCCGCAGCCAAACACACCAACCATTCGTTGTAAAATACTCAGATTTCCGTAAATCTTTTAATATTGAATGAATATTGTCGAAAATTGAAGTTAAGATTTCATTTAGATCAGGTGCGTCCAACACATGTTTCATGAGCCGCATGCAATTCATCGCAAAAGAACTTGCAACTCGTGAAACAGATAATTGTACTGAATATCGCTCATTTTTTCACCAAACATTTTCAGCGGCACAACTAAACAATTTCTGCCAATTAAAGATACTGCTCATTAAATACGTATATTTTTGATTTTCAACAAGATATTTTCTTGATTTCTTAAAAATATATATATATTATTAATTCATTACTCATGTAAATTGTAAGTAAATGTATGTTTTTGTTTTAAAGTAGGAAATTTTTCCTGCTGCATTTTTAGGAATATTATTTTCCCTAAAAAAGACCTTTCTGCACAAGGGAGGTCGACGCTCTGCCGTCTTTCTCTGAATTTGTATATCCATCCCATAACAGTATCATATGAACAGGCACGATTCCCATATATTTGTATAGGGGCGGGGGTGGCTCAATCGGTAGCGCGCCAGGCTCGTAATCTGTAGTTCCCAGGTTCGAGTCCCAGCTGGGTCAGCGTTGAGTTTTATCTCCGCAAAATTTCCCCGCCCTGCCCACGGTCAGTAGGGGGCACCGATGGGTTTGAAAAGGCCGCCGTCCGTCGGATGGGACGTTAAGCCGTGGCCCCATGTGCGGGAGAACCATACCCTGGGCACGTTAAATAACACGCTGGATGGCCTTGACGGGAGGCTACCATCTGTCTCCCAACAGCTGTTCCAGTGGGTCCCCTCCCCCAACCTTCTCTGAGCCTTCGGGGTCCTTGTGGCCTGGCCATTTAGCCAATGGTGTGCAAAAAAGTGCCGCTCAGAGGTAAAACAATCCAATCCATATATTTGTGATAAATCCGCATGAATATATTTTGCGTCATTCCCAAGTTGCATCCTTGTTAAAATGTAAAATCTTTCTCCGTCTTTAGTAGGCTCCATAGCAACAACGCACAAATTTCGCAGACCAAACTTTACGCACCGCCAGCGAAGAGGGAACTGACGATACCGCCTTTTGTTTTTAACACATAAAGTTTAGACAAGCTTTAAACCAAGTCGTAGCTCATTAATATCGTAAAAACGAGTGCAAATCTACAGACACTTGTCAAGAATTTTTTGAATGCTCTCCGTAAAAGAGAAGTTGGGTTGTTTTACCTCTGAGCGGCACTTTTTTGCACACCATGGGCTAAATGGCCTGGTCACAAGGACCCCGAAGGCTCAGAGAAGGTTGAGGGAGGGGACCCACTGCAACAGTTGTGGGGAAACAGATGGTAGCCTCCCGTCAAGGCCATCTAGTGTGTTCTTTAACGTGCAGATGATATGGCTCTCCCGCACACGAGGCCACGGCTTAGCGTCCCATCCGACGGACGGACGGCCTTTCCAAGCCCATCGGTGTCCCCTACTGACTGTGGGTAGGGAGGGGAGTTTTGCGGAGATAAATCTCAAACGCTAACCCAGCTGGGACTCGAACCTGGGAACTACAGATTACGAGTCTGGCGCGATACCGACTGAGCCATCCCCTCCCCTAAAAGTGAAGTAGATTGTACACAATCTGCATTTACTTGCCGGCAACTTGGGTCCAAAATGTTTATAACCATGAGTCCAATTTGAAACCAAAATGGCTGTTGTTTAGTTATTAGTAGCGTTTGTATTAAGAATAGACTGCAAATTTTATTTAAGGGACATTTGAGGAAATTGTAAAACGCCATTTTATCAACGATATTCGGCAAGTTGAAAACACCAGTTCTTCTCCGCACATCGTTGATAAAGTGCCGTTTTACATTTTCATTAAATCTCCCCGAGATATTATAAATAAAATAATAAATAAATGAATACCCCCTCAAGCAGCTGCTTGCCACAGAGGTCTGACAGGAGCCTGTCAGTTTATATGCCACAGTAGGAGATCTGAGAGGATGGCAGGACCTCAGCAGAAAAACGACACGAACAGCCATGCCTAATTCCGGGGCTCGAACCCAGGTCCCTTAGATCAGTAGCCAAGCGTGCTAACCACTCGGGGGTGGCTCAGTCGGTTATGCGCCAGGCTCGTAATCTGCAGTTCCCAGGTTCGAGTCCCAGCTGGGTCAACGTTGAGATTTATTTCCGCAAAACTCCCCGCCCTGACTGGTTTACAAAGGCCGCCGTCCATCGGATGAGACGTTAAACCGTGGTTCCGTGTGCGGGAGAGCCATACTCTACACACGTTATAGACACGCTGGATGGCCTTGACGCGAGGCTACCATCTACCTCCCAACAGCTGTTCCAAGTGGGTCCCCAACCTTATCGGGATACTTATGACCTGGCCATTTAGCCCATAGTGTGCAAAAAAGTGCCGCTCAGAGGTAAACTCAACTCGTTATATTTTGCTCCGTAAAAATCCACTTTATCTTATTCATAGCCGATTCTTATTTATAGGATAAAACCTTCTGTATAAGGGAAATAAATACAAATAAAATTTTTGCAATCTCTATTTATAAATAAATAAATTCCTCCTCAAGCAGCTGCTTGTTTAACCTTCCTAAATCACTTCATACTGCAGATTCGTTGATAGTATTTTGAAAGTAATGCCAATATATTTACAAACGATTCAAACTTTTGCTTTCTTTTCCAAGTAGTACCTTCGTGTCTCACAAGGAGAAAATTGTCTTTCTTTCAAGAAATATTAGGAATCAATTCTTTTGACAAAACCCATCATTCGGTCAAAATTCAAATAAAAAGCAATAGGAAATCCTTAAAAGTGAAAGACACTATTTTATTCCAGAATTATCAGCCATGAGATATAGTTCATGTAAATTATATCTTAATGATATTAAATTCAATTAATAGGAATTGCTTACAGAGTTTCTTTATCAAAATGGTCGTCCTACCAAGATAGGTTGCGGTCACGGTTTTGATGCCAATGCACTATTTCTCCTGCAATATATCTATACAGTAAACATTTAATTGACGGGTATTTCATTTTCATTTTGTGGCCCCTAATGACTGAATGGTTCAAATTTTTGTGTTGGAATTTTTTATTTATACATAACTACTTTCATAGTTTTGCAAGATTTGCGTCATAGTCAGATACTAGCGCTAACCCCCCCCCCCCCCCCACAAAAGCATTTTAGACCAGAAGAGTTCCCTTGGAAAATATGGGACGTTCGTTATCGAAGGATAATAAGCTTTCAATTTTCCAACTTTTGCACTCTCTGAAAGGAAAAGCTTGAGATAAGGTATGATTCGGGAAATAAAAATAATAAAATTTTATTAGTATCGATAAAAAAAATCATTTAGTTCTTAAAACGAATTTTTGGGGCCTAGTAACAAATGCATAAGATCCAACGAGCCTTGTGTTTGTTAAACCTCTGTTTCGGAAATTTCTTTTTCGAAGAAATAAAAATATACGAATAAAGGGATATGGCAACTGCCATTCAATCGCTTGTTGAGCACATCTGAAAGTTCTTTTGGTAATGTCTTTCAGCAGTGGAAAAAAAAACTTGGCGGAGATAATTTCCAGTTAATAAGCTCACTTCGGATCTCCTCATTACGTACAACAGTTCATAAAAAAAAGCCAATTTCACAATAAAAGTATTTCCCATTATTCCTGTCATAAAATTTAAAGCGTTGCGGGCGAATGTTTGCTATTCATAAAATCGATTTAAAGCATGAAGTCGAAGTCTGCAAATCATTTTTCTTCTACTTTGGTGAAGAAGAAATCACTTGCTGTGCATTAAAGGCTGGAGACGGCAAAAAATAAGTGAAGCTACAGGCAATTCAAGATAATTTAAAAACTGATAAAAAAAATAAATATTAGCGAAATAATTGATTCAGAGACGAATAATAAACATTCAGATAGGAACAATGAGAAGTAAAAAGGAAATTTATAAGTCTTTAAAATTGCACTGGCCACTCGAATACATGCAAAAGGAAGTTTTTTTAGGATATTTCGTAGAGACTTCCAGTTACAAAACATGGAACCGGAATATTTGCTGAACTGATTTTCAGCAGGAATGCTCAAAAACAAGCGTGTCCAACCTTTTGACTTGGGGCGGGGGTGGCTCAGTCGGTAGCGCGTCAGGCTCGTAATCTGTAGTTCCCAGGTTCGAGTCCCAGCTGGGTCAGCGTTGAGATTTATCTCCTCAAAATTCCCCGCCCTGCCCACGGTCAGTAGGGGACACCGATGGGCTTGGAAAGGCCGCCGTCCGTCGGATGGGACGTTAAGCCGTGGCCCCGTGTGTGGAAGAGTCATACCCTGTGCACTTTAAAGAATACGCTGGATGGCCTTGACTGGAGGCTACCATCTGTCTTCCAACAGCTGTTCCAGTGGGTCTCCTCCCCAAACCTTCTCTGAACCTTCGGGGTCCCTGGAGGCTACCATCTGTCTTCCAACAGCTGTTCCAGTGGATCTCCTCCCCCAATCTTCTCTGAACCTTTGGGTCCATGTGACCTGGCCATTTAGCCCATGGTGTGCAAAAAAGTGCCGCTCAGAGGTAAAACAACCCATATATGAATAATAAAACTTCATTTATTGTCTTATGTTTTTTGTTATAAAATTAAAAAAAGAGCAACAAACTAGTGGGATATCAAAAACTCGCTGAAAATCGCTTAATCATGTTGAAAGCTTTTGTCGTAAACACGTAAACTTTACGATTTTGTGGGCCGCACTACTAGCTGTCCAGGGCCGCAAGTTGGACACGCCTGCTCTAAAACAATTTTAAACAACGATTTTTGAAATTTATTTTTAAAATAAAAAAGGTATTATAGAAAATGTTTAAAAATATGTAACTGTACAGTCGCTCAAAAAAGTATCCGAACACTACGGTTGATTACAGAATTCAGAAAAAATATCTGGCAACGATATTTTTTAGAAATTAGTTGATCTGACAGCCTTCGTATCACGTGATTACAGAATTCAGGAAAAATATGTGGAGCGTGTACAGCAACTGTACACGCTCCAGTTACCGTTCACAGCAAACTGGAGCGTGTGCAGTTACTGCACACGCTCCAGTTTGCTGTAAACGGTAACTGCACACGCTCAACATTTCCGTGAGTGAACCCACAAGATCTAGTATCAAAATAATATGACCACCTACAGTCGCTCAAAAAGGTATCCGAACACTATGGTTGATTACAGAATTCAAAAAAAATATCTGGCAAGGATTTTTTTTAGAAATTAGTGATCTGGCAACCTTCGTGTCACGTGACACGAAGGTTGCCAGATCACTAATTTCTACAAAAAAATCGTCGCCAGATATTTTTTCTGAATTCTGTAGTCAACCATAGTGTTCGGATACTTTTTTGAGCGACTGTACTTATTATTTAAAAATTAAGAGATTTACGTTTAAATGAAAGATAGATGATTTTGCGAATATCTTCAGGGAAAAATATTACCGTTCACACTGTTACCCCTTCAGAATATATTTCGAGCTTACAAGCAAGTATGAAATATGATTTTAGTAAATGGATTTGATTATCATTAGATCTTCGCTGTTAATGTTCATTACATGTGCTCTACTGTTCATTAGAATGGTTCGACTTCTACTCGCACTTTTCAATCCAACGAAGTATGTCTACTACAGATGAGTTCGGGCCCGATTAGGAAATATATTTTCTTTGACGGATCAAAAACAGTGGTGGAAATAGAGTGGGGCGCGATAGAACGGCGTTCTACTAGTTCTGAAGATGGGGGGGGGGGGGAAAGCTAGCTGTACAGTCGCTCAAAAAAGTATCCGAACACTATGGTTGATTACATCATCCTCAAGCAGCCGTAGGCTACGGAGGTCCAACCAGACCGTGCAGTTTAATTCCCCAAGCTTGTCTGTCCTGAGCTACAAATGCTACATCTGGCCACTGCACACCAATTCTAACAAGGTCCTGTTTGTTGTTGTCTGCCCACCGCATCCTAGGTCTCCCCCTCCTTCTGAGACCTCTAGGCACACTGTTCATAAACCTATTCGCCAATCTATAATTATCCATATGGGCAACATGGCCAAACCAACGGAGTCTCTCTCTGCACAATATGCTGCTTAAAGGAGGTTGCAAACTCCTTTGTCTAATCTCATCATTAGTTACAAAGTTAAACCACCAAATACCCAAGATACTGCGTAAGCATCTAGAATCAAAAGCATCTAGTTTCCTGTTATCTTGTTTACAAAGTGTCCAAGTTTCACTACCATAACTACCCCTAGAAAGAACCAAACTATTATACAGTCTACTTTTAGTCTTTAGGTGTATACGTCTATTTCTCCACACTCTCTATAGATTCTTAAAAGTCCCGCAGCAATCCCTATTCGTCTGTTAATCTCATGCCGCACATCACCAGTATCAGTTACATAGCTCCCAAGATAATTAAACTGTGACACCTGCTCAAGACTGCAACCATTCAGATTAACCAAATTACAGCGTGCCTGATCAATTTTCATCATTTTAGTTTTCTTTCTGTTTATAATCAAACCTACTCTACTACCAATCTAATCAACAGCTCGAATGAAAGAGTTCATCTCATCAACATCATTTGCCAAAAGGGCTTAATCATCAGCATAATCTACATCAGAAATTTTCGTATCTCCAGCCCATTTAAGGCCAAAATCTTTCCGTTGAACTGAATTTCGCATAACATAATCAATAACCAAGCTAAAGAGAAAAGGAGACAAAATGCATCCTTGTCGAACACCAGAAGTAATGCTAAACCAATTGCTACAAGCCTTACCAACTCTCACACACGACTCAGTGTTATTATAGAGAGCTTTCATTATGTTAACTAACTTGTCTGGTATACCATATGATTTCACAATCAACCACAAATTATGACGATCAACAGAGTCGAAAGCCTTTTTGAAATCAACAAAGCTAGCAACCAAAGGTTTCTGAAACTCTAAACATTTCTCAAGAATCTGCCTAAGTGAAAATATCTGATCCACACATCCCCTACCACTTCTGAATCCACATTGCTCATCACGCAATTGCCTGTCAACCAGATTCTTAATTCTATTAAGCACAATCATGGAAAGAACTTTACCTGGAACAGAGAGTAGGCTGATACCCCTTTAGTTATCACAAGAACTGCGATCACCGTTTTTGAAAATAGGGATAATAATAGCTCTGGTAAAATCCTTAGGAACCATGCCTTTATCATAAAAGATATTCAATATTTCAGTTATCCATGTGGTAATCGAAACATTCCCAGCTCTAGGCATTTCCGTAGTAATTTCATCTACCCCTGGGGATTTATGAAGTTTAAGTTTAGAAATAGCCAAAATAACTTCAGATTGTGTTATAGGGCCAACATTAAAGCCACCAATGCATCATATCATCATTGCAAACAATGGGAGTAGAACTAACCACATTGTTTAGAACATCACTGAAATGCTCAGCCCACCTAGCCATGACAGAATACTCCCCTTCTATAACCTTACCTTGTTTATCCTTCAATCCCTGTATACCTGTCCGTTTTCTACCACACAAAACATTAACTATCTGGTACAGCTGTTGTGCTGCCTAACTGCTTCCTCAGCTTTGTCAGCCAAGCCATCAAGCCAAAGATTGTTATCAGCAGCTAACTGATCCTTTACACGTTTATTAAGGTCTCTGTAATGCTTTCTATTAGGACTAGTAGGGTACTGATTAAGGACAATCCTGCAGTTCCTTCTTTCTGAAGAAGGAACCATCTGTCTCCAAACAGCTGTTCCAGTGGGTCCCCTCCCCCAACGTTCTCTGAACCTTCGGGGTCCTTGTGACATGGCCATTTAGCCCCATGTTATGCAAAAAATGCCCCTCAGAGGTAAACCAACCAAATCTTTCAGCTTTAATTTCATGTTGTTGTTGTTGTTGTTGTTGTTTTACCTCTGAGCGGCACTTTTTTGCACACCATGGGCTAAATGGCCAGGTCACAAGGACCCCGAAGGCTCAGAGAAGGTTGGGGGAGGGGACCCACTGGAACAGCTGTTGGGAGACAGATGGTAGCCTCCCGTCAAGGCCATCCAGCGTGTTCTTTAACGTGCACAGGGTATGACTCTCCCGAACACGGGGCCACGGCTTAACGTCCCATCCGACGGACGGCGGCCTTTCAAAGCCCATCGGTGTCCCTTACTGACCGAAGGCAGGGGTGGAGAGCTTTTCGGAAATAATGTCAACGCTGATCCAACTGGGACATGAACCTGGGAACTGCAGATTACGAGTCTGGCGCGCTACCGACTGAGCCCCCCCCCCCCCCCCCCCCCGCTCAGAGGTAAAACAACTCAACCTTATAGAACTTCACACAATTACAGATATCATGTAGAAAACTAAAGGGGGGAAAATATGACGACGATATAAAATATCTTCCCCAAAAATAAATCTACATAAAAAACACGAACGTAGCTGTGAATCGCCGTTCCCGGCTGCCAGGGGATTTTGTTTCTTTGGCGTGTTCTGCAGCCAATTGATTTATTTTTGGCTCTGCGGCATTTTGTGTGCAGCACACCCGCAGATTCACTTATTGGGCATGTCGATAACACGAGGCAGTTTTTGCTTCGTTCATTTTTTAACCACAAGTAACTCTCGTTATCTCGGGGAATTCTCTTGCTTTCTAGTAAGCTAAAAAAAGTGGAGGCTTTGAATTTTTCAAAAGCTACCAAGTTTTGCCATTTTTTTATTCCTCGTGTACCACCAACAGCTTGTTTTGTTTAAGTTGTCAAAACTTATCTTTCTTAATGACGTGTGCGATGTTTTCGATTGGTGTCCAGGAATGTTACATTTCTTCTATTCAGTTAGATTATTCATTCTACCCCTGCGCGCCGGGGCGGGGGTGGCTCAGTTGGTAGCGCGCCAGGCTCATAATCTGTAGTTCCCAGGTTCGAGTCCCAGTTGAGTCAGCATTGAGATTTATCTCCACAAAATTCCCCGCCCTGCCCACGGTCACTAGGGGACATCGATGGGCTTGGTAAAGGCAGCTGTCCGTCGGATTGGACGCTAAGCCATGGCCCCGTGTGCGGGAGAGCCATACCCTGCGCATGTTAAAGAACACGCTGCATGGCCTTGTACGGGAGGCTACCATCTGTCTCCCAACAGCTGTTCCAGTGGGTCCCCTCCCCCAACTTTCTCTGAGCCTTCGGGGTCCATGTGACCTGGTCATTTAGCCCATGGTGTGCAAAAAAGTGCCGCTCAGAGGTAAAACAACCCAACTTTCTTAATGACATATGCAATGTTTTCGATTGGTGTCCAGGAATGTTATATTTCTTCTCTTCAGTTAATTATTCATTCTTATCTTATTACTTATCTTGAACACAATGGGCTAAAAGGCGAGGTCACAAGGACCCCATGAGTTCAGAGAGGTTATGGGAAGGAGACTCACTTCGAATGGGATGTTAAGCCGTGGCCCCGTGTGCGGGAGAGCCATATCATCTGCACGTTAAAGAACACGCTGGATGGCCTTGACGGGAGGCTACCATCTGCTGTTCCAGTGAGTTTCCTCCCCAACCTTCTCTGAGCCATCGGGGTCCTTGTGACCTGACCATTTAGCCCACTGTGCAAAAAAGTGCCTCTCAGAGGTAAAACAACCCAACCCAGTGCACGTTAAAGAACACCCTGAATGGTATTGATGAGAGGCTTCCTCTGTCTCCTAACAGCTGTCCAGTGAGTTCTTTACCTTGGCCTTATTTCAGTCTTTGGGATCCTTATGACCTGGCCCATTGTGTGCAAAAAAATTACTGCTGACCAGTTAAAGAATCTAACAGCTTTTATGTATGCTTTAATAGGAAAATATGAAAAAAAAATAGATGGAAGAAGGTGACCCTACTGCTGCGAGTTCTAGTAGTGCTTGAAATGTAAATCTGTCCATTGTTGTTAGTAAGATCTTTACCACCGGTAACATTTTTCGGTACAAAACTTATTTTCAAAGCTAGGGAGAAATAAATTTAGCTTTCCATTTACATAATCATGGAAATGTCCCAATACATGTCGGGACGGGGTGGCTCAGTCGGTAGCATGCCAGGCTCGTAATCTGTAGTTCCCAGGTTCGAGAATTCCCCGCCCTGCCCACGGTCAGTAGGGGACACCGATGGCCTTGGAAAGGCCGCGTCCGTCGGATGGGACGTTAAGCCGTGGCACCGTGTTCGGGAGTGCTATATCATCTGCACGTTAAAGAGGCGGTACGGGAGGCTACCATCTGTCTCCCAACAGGTGTTCCAGTGGGTCCCCTCCCCCAACCTTCTCTGAGCCTTCTGGGTCCTTGTGACTTGACGGGAGGCTACCATCTGTATCCCAACAGGTGTTCCAGTGGGTCCCCTCCCCCAACCTTCTCTGAGCCTTCGGGGTCCTTGTGACTTGACGGGAGGCTACCATCTGTATCCGAACAGGTATTCCAGTGGGTCCCCTCCCCCAAACTTCTCTGAGCCTTCGGGGTCCTTGTGACTTGACGGGAGGCTACCATCTGTATCCGAACAGGTATTCCAGTGGGTCCCCTCCCCCAAACTTCTCTGAGCCTTCGGGGTCCTTGTGACTTGACGGGAAGCTACCATCTGTATCCGAACAGGTATTCCAGTGGGTCCCCTCCCTCAAACTTCTCTGAGCCTTCGGGGTCTATGTTGCCTGGCCATTTAGCCAATGGTGTGCAAAAAACTGCCTCTCAGAGGTAAAACTCAATACATGTCGAAGGATATGTATATATATTTATACTTGGTTTGATCCATGTGCATTCCTTTAAACCAATTTTCCAAATTTTTTTTCGAAAAAATTCAACAAATTACGAATCACTTTGTATCTGACTTAACTTCACAGAATATAAATTGTACGATTAGAAACCAAAAAAATCAGAATCGTAAATAAAAACAAGATAGTTTATCTCGAAATAACTTGAGTGTTCTGATGGGTAACCTTTCCCTTTGTGATGAAATGCATCGGCCTATATGTGCTCCTGTCTACCCTTACATCAGCACACGCAAAACCGACCGACCGATAAACTCCATTGCATTATTACCCGAGTTCCTCGTTTTATCTACCGACTGTGACAGATCTGCGCATAATAGCTTGCGCATACCTGTGCCTGCGGCCACTCAGCCTCATGTAACTCAGGCACAAAGACCTCGGGCGTGAAAGCCACCATGCATCCTGTATCAGTGGCTCTGGCGAACGTCAAGTGAACCCCAGTGTCCGGCCGTTCGTTACTGGATTCGTTGACTTCGGAAAGATATTTCGAAAAGCTCTCAAAGTGCCTTGTTCGTTTCGGATTTGTGTTTTCGTTTTATATCCATTGAAAAGGATGTAATTCAACTGTTCCTAGTGCTCGTGGATATGTGACAGAGGCCTCTGCTGGCTCCTGGTTACAATCAAACAAGTTGATCGTGCTGCGGTTGAAGTTGCGTGAAATAACTGCAGCGGTGGCGCCATCCTGTGAGGAGCAACTGAAGCTTATTTCAGTTAATATTCATATTTTCTTGTCATAAGTAAGTTTTGTGTTCTTCTATTTCTAAATAATACTTTTCTTAGTGATTCGCAATATTGCTTGACGTAACTGACAAGTTACTTTTTTAAGATTTAATAACCTGTTTAGGATTTTATTTCTAATTCAAGTTGCTTGACAGAAAATAATAAAATTAATGTGACAACTGGTAATTTTTATATTTTTAATAATATTTAACTTCTGTTAAACTTAATTTTGAATTTCTTCAATCATTTTCAAATTCAAGAATTGAAAAAAAAAGCGATTTCAAATTAGGATTGTTTTGGGGGAGAAAGATTTTTAAAATACTTTTTGTTACAAAGACAGTTTTAAATTTGCCACTGAAAAAAATGTTCAAGAATGGCACAGAAAAAATAATAATTTTGCTTATACTTAAAAATCATTGCACATTTATGGCAATATTTTTCAAATAATTTGAATGATTTTTGCAATATATAAATACATGAAAACTTCAAAAACACCTAAGTTACATTGCGGCGGGGGTGGTTCAGTCGGTAGCCGCGCCAGGCTCGTAATCTGTAGTTCCCAGGTTCGAGTCCCAGCTGGGTCAGCGTTGAGATTTATCTCCGCAAAATTCTCCGCCCTGCCCACGGTCAGTAGGGGACAACGATGGGATTGGAAAGGCCGCCGTCCGTCGGATGGGACGTTAAGCTGTGGCTCCGTGTGCGGGAGAGCCATACCCTGTGCACGTTAAAGAACACGCTGGATGGCCTTGACGGGAGGCTACCATCTGTCTCCCAACAGCTGTTCCAGTGGGTCCCCTCCCCCAACCTTCTCTGAGCCTTCGGGGTCCATGTGACCTGGCCATTTAGCCCATGGTGTGCAAAAAAGTGCCGCTCAGAGGTAAAACAACCCAACCCAACCTAAGTTACATTAAACTTTGATCTAACAAGGTATTGCAATTGTTTTTTGCCTTAAGAAAAATAGAACAATTACGATCTTAAAATACCATTTATCATTCTTAATCATAAAGAATTTAAGATTTCTTTTACTGCAATTAGCAAAATTTCTTTATTTCGTATTTCTGTTGTGTGTTAACAGACATAGTCCTAACTTTACTAGAAAGATGTTGAATAATTCTGATTCACCACTAGCACGTTTAATAGCATACAGCAGACGAGATTTGGGAATAAAATTTAATCTCAGAAAGTCGGAACCTGTGATTCTTCCATAATGGAACTTACACACCGTATCAACAAATTTCTAAACAAAACCAAATTAAGAGTTAGGTTGGGTTGTTTTACCTCTGAGCGGTACTTTTTTGCACACCATGGGTTAAATGGCCAGGTCACAAGGACTCTGAAGGCTCAGAGAAGGTTGGGGGAGGAACAGCTGTTGGGAGACAGATGGTAGCCTCCCGTCAAGCCCATCCAGCGTGTTCTTTAACGTGCACAGGGTATGGCTCTCCCGCACACGGGGCCACGGCTTAACTTCCCATCCGAAGGACGGCGGCCTTTCCAAGCCCATCGGTGTCCCCTACTGACCTTGGGCAGGGCGGGGAATTTTGCGGAGATAAATCTCAACGCTGACCCAGCTGACCAAATTAAGAGGTAAGATCAACTCTGTTAGCAGAATCTCTAATTGTTTTGGAATTTTTTATTTCACTATTAGGGTTGGCAAAGACCATATGCGAATCAAACATGTTACGAAAGGAGAGTAAATGTATTTGTGTGGGGGGAAAAAACGAATAAGTCGCCTGTAGCGAATATGGATGGTCATTTTCAATTTTATTTTCCGCTTTTAGCACCCTCTGGAAGTGTAAATTCGAACTATGTAAATGATTGTGAAAATTTCAAATAATAATATTTCGTTAGTACTTACATAACATAAAAATAATTTCTCATTTATCCCTTGAAACCAAAAAAATTGCGTATTCCAACCCCCCCCCCCCCCTGAGGGTAAGGGGAGAAATTGATTAGTACCAATCGGAACCACCACTCAACTACCAAAATTTCAAATTGCTAACCCAAAAAAGAATTTTTAATTTAACTCTCAAAAACCCTAAGTAGGACGATGGGCTTGGAAAGGCCGCCGTCCGTCGGATGGGACGTTAAGCCGTGGCTCCGTGTGCGGGAGAGCCATACCTTGTGCACGTTATAAGAACACGCTGGATGGTCTTGACGGGAGGCTTACCATCTGTCTCTCAACAGCTGTTCCAGTGGGTCCCCTCCCCCAACCTTCTCTGAGCCTTCGGAGTCCATGTGACCTGGCCATTTAGCCCATGGTGTGTAAAAAAGTGCCACTCAGAGGTAAAAACAACCCAACGGTCAGGGGCAGGGAACCGATGGGCTTGGAATAGGCCGCCGTCCGTCGGCTGGGACGTTAAGCCGTGGTCCGTGTGTGGGAGAACCATATCCTGTGCATGTTAAAGAACACACTGGATGGCCTTGACGGGAGGCTATCATATATCTCCCAACAGCTGTTCCATTGGGTCCCCTCCCCCAACCTTCTCTGAGCTTTCGGGGTCCATGTGATGCTAAATAACCTGTCCATTTAGCCCATGGTGTTCAAAAAAGTGCCACTCAGAGGTAAAACAACCCAACCCAAGTTATCCGTAAAAAATAAAGTTATTGCCCGTGAGCGAGCAGGAAAAGAACGTTCACAGAATTCTCTCTGCTGTAATTCCTATAAGTAGATATGATATCGCCTGGTGAATAATTCCGTCATAATCATTGAAGACATTTTGTTTTCATTACGCAACTGAAGCGGATATCCGGTGCTGGCGACCCAAATGTTGAGGTGGGGAGGTGTGGGCGACTGAGCGCGAGCTCCACTAGACAGCGTGGACGACTGGCTTCCCAGGACTCCTTGCATGAGAAGTGAAGCATAGCAAATGCAGTCTGAGATATTCCTAGTTATTTCGGTCGTGTTGTTGGGTTGTTTTACCTCTGAGCGGCACTTTTTTTGCACACCATGGGCTAAAATGGCCACGTCACAAGGACTCCGAAGGCTCAGAGAAGGTTGCGGGAGAGGACCCACTGGAATAGCTGTTGGGAGACAGATGGTAGCCTCCCGTCAAGGCCATCCAGCGTGTTCTTTAACGTGCACAGGGTATGGCTCTCCCGCACACGGGAACACGGCTTAACGTCCCATCCGACGGACGGCGGCCTTTCCAAGCCCATCGGTGTCCCCTACTGACCGTGGGCAGGGAATTTTGCGGAGATAAATCTCAACGCTGACCCAGCTGGGACTCGAACCTGGGAACTACAGATTACGAGCCTGGCGCGCTACCGACTGAGCCACCCCCGCCCCTTTGAGGGATGGGGCTTTCTCCTCCTTTCCTGCTGTTTCCTGATATTCCCTTCATAGGCGATATTTTCCCCTCACCCCTCACTTATCATCTCTTTTCCTGGTGCCAAATTTGCTGAAATTTAAAAAAATTATGTTCCGTATTTTGAATTTTCCACAGTTGAATTTTTCTACCATTTTTTTTTTATGCCTGGCGCAGATGGCAAGTTCGTCTGCTGCGACAAACTTACAGATTTTGGCAAATCTTCTTTACATATGAGAAAAATAAAAGCTTTGACCTACGTAGAAAATGATCACACACACTTATTACCTACATCACTTCCGCAAAATTCCCCGCCCTGCCCACGGTCAGTAGGGGAAACCGATGGGCTTGGAAAGGCCGCGTCCGTCGGATGGGACGCTAAGCCGTGGCCTCATGTGCGGGAGAGCCATACTCTGTGCACGTTAAAGAACACACTGGATGGCCTTGACGGGAGGCTACCATCTGTCTCCCAACAGCTGTTCCAGTGGGTCCCCTCACCCAACCTTCTCTGAGCCTTCGGGGTCCTTGTGACCAGGCCATTTAGCTGTATGGTGTGCAAAAAAGTGCCGCTCAGAGGTAAAACAACCCAACCCAACCTACATCACTTGTGATCCAATTTTCAGGTTTTCATAGCTCCATCAGTCCATCAAATGAGCCTATCATCTGTTTCATCTACAATCAATATCACCTTTAGAATTCTTCTACAAAAATGTATACTAAGCCATGGTCCAATCATAGGATGAAGCATCATCAGTCATCTTCTCTTCCACATTTCGATCATGGGGTCGTTTGCATTTTCAATGCTTTCCCCTTTTATTTGCAACATATTGGCAACGGTTTTTACGACACAATGGCAGCAAATGATGGCGTATTTAGTTAGCAAAGATCATTCATTACTGGTTCTGGGGGGCAGGGGTGGCTCAGTCGGTAGCGCGCCAGGATCGTAATCGACAGTTCCCAGGTTCGAACCCCATCTGGCTCAACGTCGGTCATTAGGGGGCACCGATGGACTTGGAAATGCCGCTGTCCGTCAGATGGGATGTTACGCCGTGGTACCTTGTGCTAGAGAGTCATACCCTGTGCACGTTAAAGAACACGCTGGATGGCCTAGACGGGAGGCAGCTTTTCCAGTGGATCTCCCCAATTTTCTCTGAGTCCGCGGGGTTGGGTTGTTTTACCTCTGAGTGGCACTTTTTTGCATACATGGGCTAAATGGACAGGTCACATGGACCCCGAAGCCTCAGAGAACGTTGGGGGAGGGGACCCACTGGAACAGCTGTTGGGAGACAGATGGTCGCCTCCTGTCAAGGCCATCCAGCGTGTTCTTTAACGTGCACAAGGTGTCGCTCTCATGTACACGGAGCAACGGCTTAACGTCCCATCCGACGGACGGCGGCCTTTACAAGCCCATCGGTGTCCCCTACTGATCATAGGCAGGGTGGGGAGTTTTGCGGAGATAAATCTCAACGCTGACCCAGCTGGGACTCGAACCTGGGAACTACAGATTACGAGTCTGGCGCGCTATCGACCTAGCCATCCCCGCCCCAAGAGTCCACGGGGTTCTTGTGACCTGCCCATTTATCCCATTGCATGCAAAAAAATAATGTCACTCACAGGTAAAATAACCCAACTACCCTTTTCTCACATAGGGCATACAAGAGAGGAAGAAAGGAGTTAACGGAAAGATTTCTCAATTGGCGATTTATGGTATTTAGAAATAGTTGGGACTCTTAACTTTCCAACTTCAGATTACGAACCTGAAGAGCAATCGATTAAGCCCTTACCATCATTTCATAATCTGTAGTTCCCAGGTTCGAATCCCAGCTGGGTCAGCGTTGAGATTTATCTCCACAAAACTCCCTCCCTGCCCTCGGTCAGTAGGGGACACCGATGGGCTTGGAAAGGTCGCCGTCCGTCGGATGGGACTGAAACCGCGGCCCCGTGTGCGGGAGAGACATACCCTGTGCACGTTAAAGAACACGCTGGATGGCCTTGACGGGAGGCTACCATCTGTCTCCCAACAGCTGTTCCAGTGGGTCCCCTCCCCCAACCTTCTCTGAGCCTTCGGGGTCCATGTGACCTGGCCATTTAGCCCAAGGTGTGCAAAAAAGTGCCGCTCAGAGGTAAAACAACCCAACGGTCAGTAGGGGACACCGATGGGCTTGGGAAGGTCGCCGTCCGTCGGGTGGGACGTTAAGCCGTGGCCCCGTGTGCGGGAGAGACATACCCTGTGCACGTTAAAGAACACGCTGGATGGCCTTGACGGGAGGCTACCATCTGTCTCCCCACAGCTGTTGCAGTGGGTCCCCTCCCTCAACCTTCTCTGAGCCTTAGGAGTCCTTGTGACCTGGCCATTTAGCCCATTGTGTGCAAAAAAGTGCCGCTCAGAGGTAAAGCAACCCAACGAACCCTACTTTCATTCACTCTCCTGTCGTACTGGAAAAAGACGTAATGTCCCGTGATACAGACGACGACCTTTCCAAGTCAGTATCTTTAGTAGCGAGAATTTGACAAACACCAAACGCAAAGATAAAGAAAATATAAATAAAATAAATAAATAAATACCTCCTCCTATATAAGAAAATTAAAAACGGAAATGAGAGTTGGGTTGGGTTGTTTTACCACTGAGCGGCACTTTTTTGCACACCGTGGGCTAAACGGCCAGGTCACATGGACCCCGAAGGCTCAGAGAAGGTTGGGGGAGGGGGACCCAATAGAACAGCTGTTGGGAGACAGATGGTAGCCTCCCGTCAAGGCCATCCAGCGTGTTCTTTAACGTGCACAGGGTATGGCTCTCCCACACACGGGGCCACGGCTTAACGTCCCATCCGACGGACGGCGGCCTTTTCCAAGCCCATCGGTGTCCCCTACTGACCGTGGGCAGGGCGCTGAAATTTTGCGGAGATAAATCTCAACGCTGACCCAGCTGGGACTCGAAACTGGGAACTACAGATTACGAGCCTGGCGCGCTACCGACTGAGCACCCCCGCCCCGGGAAAGAGAGCATAACTGCAGAGAGAAAGTTAGAATAGAGAAAAGAAAGTTACAGAATTCAAAACAGACAGAAGAATAGAAAAGAGCAAAGAAAAGCAGAATGAGAAGAAGTTAGGAAAGGCATAAAAATCACAAACATGTAAATGAAAAAGATAAGGAGTAATGGAAAGAGAAAAATGTTTCAAGTTCCGGAGATTATTCTGAAAGTTAGGACATTATTACAAGCAATTTTGACATCGACTCATTTTCAAAAATGGCCAAATTGCTCCACCGCAAATCATTAAGGCGTCGGTAGTGGTTAAATTCCCGCCAGGTGGCAGCAAGAAGACAGGCTCATTAGGAAAGGGGGGAAATCTCCGAAGAGCTTGAAAAGCAATTTCTGCAGCAGGAGATTAAAAATACGCCGAGAAAAATTTCCTCTTCATTTATGACAGGAATCGCAAAAAGATTTCGCAAGGTTTCGATCGTACTCAACGAAACATTAAGAGAGAGCAACTTCTTCAAGAGATTATCTCTTGGATATTTTTGTGACGACAGTTTATTCACAATGGGGCGGGGATGGCTCAGTCGGTAGCGCGCCAGGCTCGTAATCTGTAGTTCCCAGGTTCGAGTCCCAGCTGGGTCAGCGTTGAGATTTATCTCCGCAAAATTCCCCGCCTTGCCCACGGTCAGTAGGGGACACCGATGGGCTTGGAAAGGCCGCCGTCCGTTGGATGGGACGTTAAGCCGTGGCCCCGTGTGCGGGAGAGAGCCATACCTGTGCACGTTAAAGAACACGCTGGATGGCCTTGACGGGAGGCTACCATCTGTCTCCCAACATCTGTTCCAGTGGGTCCCCTCCCCCAACCTTCTCTGAGCCTTCGGGGTCCATGTGACCTGGCCATTTAGCCCATGGTATGCAAAAAAGTGCCGCTCAGAGGTAAAACAACAACCCAACCCAACAGTTTATTCACTGGTATGTTTGTTTTTCTGGACTCAATATTAGGGGCGAGGGTAGCGCACCCAGGTATCTCCGCAAAACTCCCCGCTCTGCCCTCTGTCAGTAAGTGTTAAAGAACACGCTGGACGGTCTTGACGAGAGCATACCATCTGTCTCCTAACGGCTGTGCAGTGGGTCTCTTCCCACCAACGTTCTCTGAGCCCTCGGGGTCCTTGTGAGATGGCCATTTATCCCATTGTGTGCAAAAAAAGTGCCGTTCAGAGGTAAAACAACCCAACCCGACTCAATATCAATAGGGAGTTTTCAGCTCTAAGAATAAAGAGCAAACTTTGAATATTTTTTCCTGTGGTTAAAATGTTTTTCGTCTACTGTTTTGCTGGGTTCGTTGGATATATTACAAAGGATCATTATTTTCATTAGATCTACATTAGCTTCACTGGATCCCATTCATTGGCTACATTACTAGACAAATCTTTTATATTGTATATATTGAAAAGTAACTCTATTCATTTCATTATTAAAAAGTAACGTTATATTTATTGAATACTAGCAGAACATAACCCGGCCCTGCCCGGGTCTTACTTTTAATCTGTATATTCTGTTTTTTTACTGCACTAAAGATTTGTTTTTTGAGTTCTGCCCTCCCTCCGAAACTTTAGAACAGATTCGATACGAAGAAAGGCCGGCGTTGCCCAAGTCGTTTCTGACGTCAGCTCAAGCTCTCATAGCCCGTGGCTTCGTCGCAAACTATCACCGAAGTCCCAGTAGTATGTAATGTTCAAATAAAAAAAAAAATCAAAAATATCGAGGTTTTTATTTCGACAGATTTTGATACTCTGTGGTTCCCGATACACCTGACGGAATGCTCCTAAATTTCGTAGGTGGGTTCTCCTTGTCTCATTCTGTATTGAGTTAAAAAATCAATTCCCTAGCTGCAGTGGGACGCCTTAAAATAATAATAATGCCTTTGGGAAAGTGGGAATCTGGCAACGGTAGCAGATGTAAATGTTATTAAGACTCTTACGTTCACAATTAGGCAGCAGTAAATGGCAACAATAGATTGGGTAGCTATTACGGTTTCTCGTAGGAATTGTGTGGTACATATTTTTGCTTTTAGCAAGCTCCCCTTTTGGAATTTCGGCTTCAAATTCGGAACTGCAACTCGTAGGACAATCATGAACAGGGTAAAACACTTTGTGTAAATTTGAAGCTTCTCCTGCGATCTCCAGATAAGTTAAGGCAGACACAGAGACAAATGTCTTGTTTCATTTCATAGATATTGCAAACTCACATGCTTATGATGGAATACATTGATAAAGTTAATCTTGATTCATTGATAAGACAGTTCCATCTCCTTCGATGCATTTGTGATCATCAACTTTGAGGAGCGGGGGTGGCTCAGTCGGTAGCGCCAGGCTCGTAATCTGTAGTTCCCAGGTTCGAGTCCCAGCTGGGTCAGCGTTGAGATTTATCTCCGCAAAATTCCCCGCCCTGCCCACGGTCAGTAGGGGACACCGATGGGCTTGGTAAAGACCGCCGTCCGTCGGATGGGGCGTTAAGCCGTGACCCCGTGTGCGGGAGAGCCATACCCTGTGCACGTTAAAGAACACGCTGGATGGCCTTGACGGGAGGCTACCATCTGTCTCCCAACAGCTGTTCCATTGGGTCCCCTCCCCCAACCCTTCTCTGAGCCTTCGGGGTCCATGTGACCTGGCCATTTAGCCCATTGTGTGCAAAAAAGTCCCGCTCAGAGGTAAAACAACCCAACTCATCAACTTTGTGTCGTCACTTCAACAGATAAAGTTTTTGCTGGCTCGTGACTTGCACGGACTGAAATTTGAAAGAAATATTGATCCACATTGTCGCGGAAAGTATAATCCCTGGAAATCACTGAACTAATTTGCATTAACTTATTCCTGTTTGCAAATTTTGACGTTTTTGTGAAGTGCTTAGCCATTTTCTACTGAAGTGTGTCTCAAAGTGTAGATCGAAAAAAAATACCGAATTTTCTCACGGCCTTGATTGTCAAGAAACAGGGGCGTTGCCTTAAAGTAGCTTGCTCACCGGTCGCCCTGTTGCAACCCTCATGGCAATGGGTTCCACCTCTATTTTCCACCCACCCAATTGCATCCGCCTACTTCTCTTTTAAGGGTGTGGATAAAAAAATAAGACGTTAAAACTCTGCGATAACGCCTTCGCAATGCTGGCACAAGTTGAAATTTTGTCTGAATTAAAAGAACTCGCAACACACTTGCAGAAGAATGTTGAAATAAATAAAAATAAATACCCCCTCAAGCAGCTGCTTGCCACAGAGGTCTGACAGGATATATTGTATTGGATTGTTTTTACCTCTGAGCGGCACTTTTTTGCACACCATGGGCTAAATGGCCAGGTCACATGCGTTAAAACTCTGCGATAACGCCTTCGCAATGCTGGCACAAGTTGAAATTTTGTCTGAATTAAAAGAACTCGCAACACACTTGCAGAAGAATGTTGAAATAAATAAAAATAAATACCCCCTCAAGCAGCTGCTTGCCACAGAGGTCTGACAGGATATATTGTATTGGATTGTTTTTACCTCTGAGCGGCACTTTTTTACACACCATGGGCTAAATGGCCAGGTCACATGGACCCCGAAGGCTCAGAGAAGGTTGGGGGAGGGGACCCACTGGAACAGCTGTTGGGAGACAGATGGTACCCTCTCGTCAAGGCCATTCAGCGTGTTCTTTAACGTGCACAGAGTATGGCTCTCCCGCACACGGGGGCGGGGGTGGCTCAGTCGGTAGCGCGCCAGGCTCGTAATCTGTAGTTCCCAGGTTCGAGTCCCAGCTGGGTCAGCGTTGAGATTTATCTCCGCAAAATTCCCCGCCCTGCCCACGGTCAGTAGGGGACACCGATGGGCTTGGAAAGGCCGCCGTCCGTCGGATGGGACGTTAAGCCGTGGCCCCGTGTGCGGGAGAGCCATACCCTGTGCACGTTAAAGAACACGCTGGATGGCCTTGACGGGAGGCTCCCATCTGTCTCCCAACAGCTGTTCCAGTGGGTCCCCTCCCCCAACCTTCTCTGAGCCTTCGGGGTCCTTGTGACCTGGCCATTTAGCCCATGGTGTGCAAAAAAGTGCCGCTCAGAGGTAAAACAACCCAACCCAACTCCCGCACACGAGGCCACGGCTTAACGTCCCATCCGACGGACGGCGGCCTTTCCAAGCCCATCGGTGTCCCCTACTGACCGTGGGCAGGGCGGGGAAATTTTGCGGAGATAAATCTCAACGCTGACCCAGCTGGGACTCGAACCTGAGAACTACAGATTACGAGCTTGGCGCGCTACCGACTGAGCCACCCCCGCCCCTTATATGTCATAGTAGAAGGTACTGATCAGCATTTGGCCAGCGTGTTAAAGATCCATATTGTCCACATTCCCAGTGAACTGGCAAGACATAAGTATGTGTACTGGCAAGAACCAAGTATGTGTAAGAATCAGTTACTCAGAAATAAGCAATGACCGTTTGACCTTGGACTGACTTCCAAAGAAATTGCTCTTTTTCTAGTTCAGAAACAATTGCTGGTCTTGGGAGAGATATAATTACTCTGTTTGCCTCTTCAGAACCACTTGGGGCAGTGACGTCATCCTGCTAGACAAGTAGATGGAATATGTGTGATCTCGCTGGGTTATTCAGACAATACTCATCAAGGAAATTCATTCACCTCTTAATTATCCTTGGGTAGAATGGCCATATAGGAAAAGAGAAAATGTCTTTTTCTTTTATACTAAAAAGGAGAACTTTTTTTTTGCTGTAAATGCGAAAATTTTCCTGTAAACTTTTCAAATAATAGCCGTCCCATGGCCGAGTGGTTAGCGCGCTTGGCTACTGATCTATGGGACCTGGGTTCGAGCCCCGGGTAAGGCATGGATGCATGTGTCGTTTTTCTGCTGAGGTCCTGCCATCCTCTCAGATCTCCTACTTTGGCATATAAACTGACAAGCTCCTGTCAGACCTCTGTGGCAAGCAGCTGCTTGAGGGGCTATTTATTTTTATTATTATTTATGTTACATAAATTATCCTCTTTTACCTCTGAGTGGCACTTTTTGTCTTGGAAAAACAATGAGGTAAATTGCTGGTTTCAAAATCCTTCAAGAACTCGGAGAAGGTTTGGGGAAGGAGATCCACTGAACAGCTGTTAGGACACAAATGATAGACTCCCGTCGAGGCCTGAGGGCAGGGGTGGCTCGGACGGTAGCGCGCCAGGCTCGTAATCTGTAGTTCCCAGGTTCGAGTCCCAGCTAGGTCAGTGTTGAGATTTATCTCTGCAAAATTCCCCACCCTATCCTCGGTCAGTAGTGGACACCCATGGGCTTGGTAATGGCTGCCGTCCGTAGAATGGGACGTTAAGCCATGGCTCCGTTTGCGTCATAACATCCGAACCACGTCATAACATCCCATCCGATCCACGGCGGCTTTTCTAAGCCCATCGGTGTCTCTACTGACCATGGCGCGCTAACGACTGAGCCACCCCCTGCTCCATGAGAAAGGGACACCACTATTTGAAAAGACACTGTCCGTCCGACGAGAAGCCGTGAGACTTCGTTTATAGAAGACCGCCATCTCCACGTACTTCAAACGACCGCCATCCGTCGTAAAGGACGTTGAGCCGTGGTCCCTGTGCTGGAAAAACCATACCCTGTTCACGTTAAAGAACAGGCTTGATGGCAGGCTTCTATCTATCTCCTAATAGCTACCCGGTGGGTCCCCTTCCCCCAACTTTCCCAGAGTCCTAAGGGATCCTTGTGACCTGGCCATTTAGCCCATTGTGAGAGAGAAAAAATGTGCCACTCAGTAGTAAAACAACCCATTTGCCGCACCACTATATCGCCTAACCAGCACTGAGATTTTAGGGATCCTTGGAACTCGCACATTGAACTCATTCTGTGCCAAAAAAAAATGCCGCTCAGAAATAAAAATAAATCCTGCATAAGCTTGTGACGTTCACGAGTTAATGAACTTGCAAGTTAATAAATCTATCTTATTCTTTTAAAGAAAATGTAGTGGCCAAAAAATAGCCCGAAAGCCTTATTCGATGCTCGAGATTATGTGAACTATTGTGTCTGAGAATTTCCGTGCTTGGCTCATTTACAGTCAAAGTTTACAAAGCAGACTTGCCATCACGGTTACGGCCACAGCACAATCTCACTGCCACCAGCTCTGGCAATTATCTGTGCTAACGGAGCAGAAAGTTGGTGGTCCAGTGCCCTCTCGCGGCACGAGGGATGATACCACTTCCGTAATTTGTTAAGATGGTTCCGCTTGGGTGGGCACGGAGGGCGCGCGCTCTTCTTGACACTCTGCTTTGCAATCGTGGGATTTGCAGTCGCTTCGCATTCTCATGAAATGCATCAAATCGGAGTTTCTGAAATTTATTTTTTGGTGGTGGGTAGATTGGCTTGGTGTGTAGAGCGATAGGCTTGTTGCCTGATGTGCTCAGGTTCGAATACCACTGTTTGTGCCTGCATTGATATTTTTACACTCTAAGTACCATTTTATCTTCGGTGAGAAAGATTTCGTTCGTTTTACCACATACCGGCACTTTTTTGCACACAATGAACTAAATGGCCAGGTCACAAGGACCCCGAGGGCTGAGAGTAGGTTTGGGAAAGGGACCCACTAGACAGCTGTTACGAGGGTAGCATCCTGTCAAGGCTATCCAGAGTATTCTTTAACTCCACGTAGCATGGCTCACTTGTACACGGAGTCACGGCATAACATCCCATTCGACGGACGACGGCCTTTCCAATCACACTAGTGTCCCCTTACTGACCGATGGCAGGGTGAAAATTTAAAATAATAAAAAAAAAATACCCCCTCAAGCAGCTGCTTGCCACAGAGGTCTGACAGGAGCCTGTCAGTTTATATGCCATAGTAGAAGGTCTGAGAGGATGGCAAGACCTCAGCAGAAAAACGACACATGCATCCATGCCTTACCCGGGGCTCGAACCCAGGTCCCGTAGATCAGAAGCCAAGCGTGCTAACCACTAGACCACGGGACGGTTTAGGGGAGATAAATCTCAACGCTTCTCAGGTGGGACTCGAACCGGGGAGCTGCAATTTACGAGCCTGAGCGAGTTACCAGTCGAGTCAACCCTGCCATTGGGGTCTTTGTAACCTATCCATTTAACCCATTATGTAGGAAAAAAAAGTCCGCTCAGAGTCACAACTACAGCATATTAATTTTGTAAGAAACTTCCTTTTATTTATTCTCGTCTGCATCGTTTCTTAGAACACAGCGAGGAGAAAATAATATTAACACAATGAATTGTGGTAATATTATTTTCATTAAACAAATCGAAACGTATAAATTAAGCAATATATATATTTAGAATTTTCTGGTAATTCTGAATATCTTAAAATTCGCTAAAACTCGCTAAACGAAGTCAAAATGAGCACTGCGACCAGGATTTTTGTAAATGAATTTTGTAAATGTAAGTATGTGTACTGGCAAGAACCAAGTTGGGTTGTGTTGGGTTGTTTTACCTCTGAGCTGCACTTTTTTGCACACCATGGGCTAAATGGCCAGGTCACATGGACCCCGAAGGCTCAGCGAAGGTTGGGGGAGGGGACCCACTGGAACAGCTGTTGGGAGACAGATGGTAGCCTCCCGTCAAGGCCATCCAGCGTGTTCTTTAACGTGCACAGGGTATGGCTCTCCCGCACACTGGGCCACGACTTAACGTCCCATCCGATGGACGGCGGCCTTTCCAAGCCCATCGGTGTCCCCTACTGACCGTGAGCAGGGCGGGAAATTTTGCGGAGATAAATCTCAACGCTGACCCAGCTGGGACTCGAACCTGGGAACTACAGATTACGAGCCTGGCGCGCTAACGACTGAGCCACCCCGCCCCCCTAAGAACCAAGTATGTGTAAGAATCAGTTACTCAGAAATAAGCAATGAACCGTTTGACCTTGGACTGACTTCCAAAGAAATCGCTCTTTTTCTAGTTCAGAAACAATTGCTGGTCTTTGGACGACATAATTACTCTGTTTGCCTCTTCAGAACCACTTGGGGCAGTGACGTCATTCTGCTAGACAAGTAGATGGAATATGTGTGATCTCGCTGGGTGTATTCAGAGAGAATGTATTCCTGATTGTCACAGAGGTCTGACAGGAGCATTTCAACAAACTCCTCCAAAAATATTAGAAAATATCCTGTTATGTGAATGGGAATCTAATTTCGACGGACTACAATTTTTAAATATGCATTTGATGAAAAAATATGGCTGAAAATTAATTAAAGATCACAATCAAATCTATTTAAATATCGACTATAACAATATTTGTTCAGCATTTTTATAGCTATTGAAATTAGAATATTTAAAAATAAATTATCATGCTTTATAAACATCATTCATAATTGTCTAATATTGAACCCACACAATATCCTCAAAATATCCATTAGATCTGTAAAATGACTATAGGTTATCCATTAGTCATCTTATATGTCTTCTAGATATATTCAGGATATTGTGGGTGTGTGGGAAATAAGCAATTTAGAAGTTTGCGTAATGATTATTTTATTAAATGATTTGAAATAATATTTATTAAATTTTAATCAATATTTGAAATAAATCTTTATGACGCATTAAAAATAAAAAAATAAATACCCCCTCAAGCAGCTGCTTGCCACAGAGGTCTGACAGGAGCCTGTCAGTTTATATGCCATAGTAGAAGGTCTGAGAGGATGGCAAGACCTCAGCAGAAAAAATGCATACATTCATGCCTTACCCGGGGCTCGAACCCAGGTCCCTTAGATCAGTAGCCAAGCGCGCTAACCACTCGGCCATGGGACGGCAACAGCGATGCCTTACCCGGGGGTCGAACCCAGGTTTCCATAACTTTTTAAATACTGAACGAATATTGTTGAAAATCGAGATTTAAATAAGTTCGATTACGGTCTTCATTTTATCCTCAGTCACATATTTCCATTAAATGCTTATTTTAGGAGTTATAGAGCTTCGAAGTTGGATCCTCCATTCACATAGCATGGAAATTCTCTAGTATTTTGGGGAGGCAGGGATTGCTCAGTCGGTAGCGCGCCAGGCTCGTGATCTGTAGTTCCCAGGTTAGAGTCCCAGCTGGGTCAGCGTTGAGACTTATCTCTGCAAAACTCTCCGCCCTGCCCACGATCAGTAGGGGACACCGATGGGCTTGGAAAGGCCACCGTCCGTCGATTGGACGTGGCCCGTGTGCGGGAGAGCCATACCCTGTGCACATTAAAGAACACGCTGGGTGGCCTTGACGGGAGGCTACCATCTGTCTCCCAACAGCTGTTCCAGTGTGTTCCTTCCTCCAACCTTCTCTGAGCCTTCGAGGTCCTTGTGACCTGGCCATTTAGCCCATCGTGTGCAAAAAGTGCCGCTCAGAGGTAAAACAACCCAACTCTAATATTTTGATAAGGCAGTGTAATACTGCACAGAGAAGATCTGTAAGTAATGTGAGACCCTATAAAGAGAAACTGCCTTAATAGGGGATCGAGCCCGGATCCTTTTGATCAATAAACAATCACACTAACCAACTGTCGTTGATGTAAAGATGAATATTTTAACAATCTTAAGTGATGATTTATTCAACAATTTAAAGAGCAAGCGTTTGAAAAGAAAGAACTGTGTTTTCAAGAAACCAAGACTTTATATTATAACAAACGTGGGTTGGGTTGTTTTACCTCTGAGCGGCACTTTTTGCACACCATGGGCTAAATGGCCAGGTCACATGGACCCCTAAGGCTCAGAGAATGTTGGGGGAGGGGACCCACTGGAACAGCTGTTGGGAGACAGATGGTAGCCTCCCGTCAAGGCCATCCAGCGTGTTCTTTAACGTGCACAGGGTATGGCTCTCCCGCACACGGGGCCACGGCTTAACGTCCCAACCGACGGACGGCGGTCTTTTCTAGCCCATTGGTGTCCCCTACTGACCGTGGGCAGGGCGGGGAATTTTGCAGAGTTAAATCTCAACGCTGACCCAGCTGGGTTGGGTTGTTTTACCTCTGAGCGGCACTTTTTTGCACACCATGGGGTAAATGGCCAGGTCACATGGACCCCGAAGGCTCAGAGAATGTTGGGGGAGGGGACCCACTGGAACAGCTGTTGGGAGACAGATGGTAGCCTTCCGTCAGGCCATCCAGCGTGTTCTTTAACGTGCACAGGGTATGGCTCTCCCGCACACGGGGCCACGGCTTAACGTCCCAACCGACGGACGGCGGTCTTTCCTAGCCCATTGGTGTCCCCTACTGACCGTGGGCAGGGCGGGGAATTTTGCGGAGTTAAATCTCAACGCTGGAAACTACAGATTATGAGCCTGGCGCCCTACCGACTGAGCCGCCCCTTATAACAAACGTGAAAAATAAAATCCAGCAAATTAATTAAAACTTATCAAACCAGGACAGAGTTGAAAAGTTCAATTTGGTGTAAATTATTCCTCACATCTTCCAGCTAGCATTCCCAGTAAGCAAGTAAAGCATTGCCCTGCTTTTATAGGCACGTCACTTCAGTCTCCTCAGGGCACATTTCCTGTTCTGCTGTCTTGTAATAAATGGCTCTGAATTAAGGTTGTTTACTTTTTTAACCCTCACGCCTACAGGAAGGAAAGAGAAAGTAGAACGCTCGCTGAAATTATCACGCCGCCGGCAAATAGTTGACAGCGATTTGACAGTGAGTTGGCACTTCTTTTATTTCCACTTCCTTTTGTAATTGTAGTAATAATATGGCGCTGCTGATTGGTCGTCTCTGATGCATTGAAAGTCACGTTTTCTTCGACGTGAGGAATTTTTGTCATTGAATTATTTTGTCCCGCATTCTAGAATTAATTCTTGGTCTTTTGATCTTTCTAAGTAATTGGCGCTTTAACTCGTAAATGATACTATTGAAGAAAGGAATCTATCTTATCGTGGTGCAGGCAGTTTATTACCTTTCAAAGGGGGGCGGGGGGCTCAGTCGGTAGCGCGCCAGGCTCGTAATCTGTAGTTCCCAGGTTCGAGTCCCAGCTGGGTCAGCGTTGAGATTTATCTCCGCAAAATTCCGCGCCCTGCCCACGGTCAGTAGGGGACACCGATGGGCTTGGAAAGACCGCCGTCCGTCGGATGGGACGTTAAGCCGTGGCTCCGTATGCGGGAGAGCCATACCCTGTGCACGTTAAAGAACACGCTGGATGGCCTTGACGGGAGGCTACCATCGGTCTCCCAACAGCTGTTCCAGTGGGTCCCCTCCCCCAACCTTCTCTGAGCCTTCGGGGTCCATGTGACCTGGCCATTTAGCCCATGGTGTGCAAAAAAGTGCCGCTCAGAGGTAAAACAACCCAACCTTTCAAAGGATATTTCCTTCTGGAAGGGATGGTAAAAGTGACAGATTAGTGTGATCTTTTGATCTGGTCATCTGTGTCCACTTTTTTATTTTTTTCTACCTTTGATGAAGAGTGTTAGATAAGGAACACACATTTCTACTTTTGCTGAAGACTGGTGGAAAAAGGACCACGTCTTTCACCTTTGCTGAAAAGTGGTCGGAGATATACCATCTTTTTTTTTTTAACCTTTGCCGAAGAATGGAGAAGGATCATCTTTTTCTACCTTTGCCGAAGAGTGGTCAGAGAAGGAACTTTTTTTTTTTACCTTTGCCGAAGAGTGTTTGGAGAAGGACGATTTTTTTCTATCTTTGCCGAAGAATGGAGAAGGATCATTTTTTATATCTTCGCCGAAGAATGGAGAAGGATCTTTTTTTATACATTCGCCGAAGAGTGGTCAGAGAAGGAACATTTTTTTTAACCTTCGCCGAAGAGTGGTCGGAGAAGGAACACCTTTTTCTACCTTCGCTGAAGAGTGGTCAGAGGAGGAACTTTTTTTTACCTTCGCTGAAGAGTGGTCGGAGAAGGAGCACCTTTTTCTACCTTCGCTGAAAAGTGGTTGGAGAAGGAGCACTTTTTTCTACCTTCGCTGAAAAGTGGTTGGAGAAGGAACACCTTTTTCTACCTTCGCTGAAGAGTGGTCGCAGAAGGAACATCTTTTTCTACCTTCGCCGAAGAATTGTCGGAGAAGGAACACCCTTTTCTACCTTCGCTGAAGAGTGGTCAGAGAAGGAACACCTTTTTCTACCTTCGCTGAAGAGTGGTCAGAGAAAGAACACCTTTTCTACCTTCGCCGAAGAGTGGTCGCAGAAGGAACATCTTTTTCTACCTTCGCTGAAGAGTGGTCGAAGAAGGAACACCTTTTTCTACCTTCGCTGAAGAGTGGTCAGAGAAGGAATACCTTTTTCTACCTTCGCCAAAGAGTGGTCGCAGAAAAAACATCTTTTTCTACCTTCGCCGAAGAGTGGTCGGAGAAGGAACATCCTTTTCTACCTTCGCTGAAGAGTGGTCAGAGAAGTAACACCTTTTTCTACCTTCGCTGAAGAGTGGTAAGAGAAGGAATACCTTTTTCTACCTTCGCCGAAGAGTAGTCAGAGAAGGAATACCTTTTTCTACCTTCGCCGAAGAGTGGTCAGAGAAGGAATATCTTTTTCTACCTTCGCCGAAGAGTGGTCAGAGAAGGAATACCTTTTTCTACCTTCGCTGAAGAGTGGTCGCAGAAGGAACATCTTTTTCTACCTTCGCCGAAGAATTGTCGGAGAAGGAACACCCTTTTCTACCTTCGCTGAAGAGTGGTCAGAGAAGGAACACCTTTTTCTACCTTCGCTGAAGAGTGGTCAGAGAAAGAACACCTTTTCTACCTTCGCCGAAGAGTGGTCGCAGAAGGAACATCTTTTTCTACCTTCGCTGAAGAGTGGTCGAAGAAGGAACACCCTTTTCTACCTTCGCTGAAGAGTGGTCAGAGAAGGAATACCTTTTTCTACCTTCGCCAAAGAGTGGTCGCAGAAGAAACATCTTTTTCTACCTTCGCCGAAGAGTGGTCGGAGAAGGAACACCCTTTTCTACCTTCGCTGAAGAGTGGTCAGAGAAGTAACACCTTTTTCTACCTTCGCTGAAGAGTGGTCAGAGAAGGAATACCTTTTTCTACCTTCGCCGAAGAGTGGTCAGAGAAGGAATACCTTTTTCTACCTTCGCCGAAGAGTGGTCAGAGAAGGAATATCTTTTTCTACCTTCGCCGAAGAGTGGTCAGAGAAGGAATACCTTTTTCTACCTTCGCTGAAGAGTGGTCGCAGAAGGAACATCTTTTTCTACCTTCCATGAAGAGTGGTCAGAGAAAATCCACCTTTTTCTACCTTCTCTGAGGAGTGGTTGGAGAAGGAATACCCATTTCCCCCTTTGCTGAAAAGTGGTTGCTGAAGAGAACCTTGCAAGGGTAGTCGTAAGTCTCAAGTCTGTAGGGGCCCGTTTAAGGATATACGAAGGATTTTGTCCAGAAATGACACTCTAAACTTTACTAATGGATTATTTAGTAATCGAGATTCTGTTAAGCAACTTGTGATTCGGCCAGATGGAGAGAAGAGTTTTCTTTCCTGCAAAGAAATCAGGAATAAAAAAATGGCAGCCTGTTGAATGAAAAAGAATCGCTCTCAGGTCTCTTGTAATCCTAATCTCTAGTAATAAGAATGGGGCCATGGCTCTCATGGCCCCATTCTTATTACTAGAGATTTACTTTTTGGGAGAATTACTTTTGGGGGGACTCCCCCCCCCCCCAAAGTAACTCGGAGTTGGCAAAATTCGAAGTGACTTCGTAAAATCTAGATGAGTTGTGAAAATTTGTAATCTGCTTTTTTTGGAAAATTAAGGGGAGTTGTCAAAATCGAAGCAACTTGGCAAATCTAAGGCAGTTTGGAAAATGGAGAGACGGCAAAATTTAAAGCAGTTGGTAAAATTCGAAGCCATTTAGTAAAATACAGGTGAGTTGGCAAAATTCGGAGTGACTTGGTAAAATCTTGGGAAGTTGGCAAATTTCTGGTTAGATTTAAAATTTGGGATTTTTTTCTATAAAATTATGGCGAGTTGGCAAAATCTAGGAGAAGTTGGCAAAATTCGGATGACTTGGCAAAATCGTGGTAAGTTACCAAAATTCAGGTGAGATGCAAAAATTTGGATTTTTTTTCTGTAAATTTATGGCGAGTTGGCAAAACTTAGGGAGTTGGCAAAATCTAGGGGCAGTTGGCAAAATTCGGAGTGACTTGGCAAAATCGTGGATAGTTGACAAAATTCAGGTGAGATGTAAAAATTACAAGCTTTTCATCTGTAAAATTATTTCGTGTTGGACAAATCGAGGTGACTTCGCAATATCTAGGAGAGTTGACAAATCTTGCGGGAGTTGGCGAAATTCAGAGTGGCTTTGCAAAAATCAGGTGTGATGTAAAATTGAGATTTTTTTTTCTGTAAAATTGTGGCGAGATGACAAAATCTAGGAAACTTGGCAAAATCTAAGGCAGTTGGCAAAATTCGAATCCACTTGGTAAAATACGGGCGAGTTGCGAAAATTGGGATTATTTTTGTGAAATTAAGGAGAATTGACAACATTGAGAAAACTTGGCAAAATATTGGGAAGTTTAAAAAATTTGAAATGACTTGGCAAAATTGTTTTGCGAAATTAAGGAGAGGTGGTAAAATCATGGCAACTTGGAAAAATCTAAGGAAGTTCGCAAAACTGGAAACCACTTGGTAAAGTACAGGTGAGTTGCAAAAATTGGGATTGGTTTTGTGAAATTAAGGAGAGTTGGACAAATCGAGGAAGCTTAACAAAATGTAGGGCAGTTGGCAAAATTCAAAACCACTTGGTAAAATACAGGGGAGTTGAGAAAATTGTGCCTTTCTTGTGCAATTAAGGAGAGTTGATAAAATTCGAAGTGACTTGGCAAATTCAGGGAAGATGTTAGCCAAATTCGAATCCACTTGGTGAAATATAGGCAAGTTATGATAATTGGGATCATGTATGTAAAATTAAGGATAGTTGACAAAAATCGAGAACACTTGGTAAATATTGTGGAGTTTAAGAAATTTGAAGTGATTTCACAAATAAGGAGAGATGTAAAGATTAGATTGGGGATCGGTTTAGTGAAATTAAGGAGAGTTGGGCAAATCACCAAATCAAGGGAAAATTCACACTGACTTGCTACAATTCAGACGGGAAGTAAATATTGGGATAATATCTGTGAAAAAATTATGGCTAGGTGGTAAAACTGGAAGTCAAACGGCAAAATGCAAGAGAGTTGTGAAAAATTGCGTCAACCCCCCCAACCCCACCCCCGGAGCGAAAATCTCGACATTATTTGCTCAGTTGGCAAAATTAGAATTTTGAGTTGGAAAACTTTTGATTTGTACTCCCCTCAACCATTGTTACCGCCGTCCCATGGCCGAGTGGTTAGCACGCTTGCATTGTTACCGCCGTCCCATGGCCGAGTGGTTAGCACGCTTGCCTACTGATCTAAGGGACCTGGGTTCGAGCCCTGGGTAAGGCATGGTTGTGTGTGTTGTTTTTCTGCTGAGGGCCTGCCATCCTCTCAGATCTCCTACTATGGCATATAAACTGACAGGCTCCTGTCAGACCTTTGTGGCAAGCAGCTGCTTGAGGGGGTATTTATTTTATTACAACCATTGTTCTTCGTTACGCCCCTGGTTGGAATAGTAGCCAGCTTCCTAACCACTATTGCCACTCGAGGCCTATTAAGTATCTTTTGCTGCATTTGGTATATTCATCTAAGTTTTTACCTCTGAGTGACCATTTCTTTTTGAAATGGCCAGGTCACAACAACCCCAAAGGCTCAGAGAGCATAGGGGGAAAAGACCCACTGAACAGCTGTTAAGTTACAGATGGTAGCCTCTCGTTCAGGGCCATCCAGCATGTTCTTTAATTGCATAGGGTACGGCTCTCCTGTACATATGACCGCGGCTTAACTTCCCATCCGACGGACGGCAGCCTTTCCAAGCTCATCTCCCTTTCTGACCAAGGACAGGGTGGGGAGGGGGGGAGGGTTATTGGAAATAAATCTGAACTCTGGCACAGCGTGGGACTCGAATCTATCCAGTGCGATACTGAATGAATAAAACCCCCATCCCCTTTTCATTTCCCAGATGGGTCAGCGTTGAGATTTATCTCCGCAAAATTCCCCGCCCAGCCCACGGTAAGTAGGGAACACCGATGGGCTTAGAAATGCCGCCGTCCGTCGGATGGGACGTTAAGCCGTGGCTCCGTGTATAGTAGAGTCATACCCTGTGCACGTTAAAGAACACACTAGATGGTCTTGACCGGAGGCCACCATCTGTCTCCCAACAGCTGTTCCAGTGGGTCCTTTCCCCCAACCTTCTCTGAGCCTTCGGGGTCCTTGTGACCTGGCTATTTAGCTCAGGGTGTGCAAAAAAGTGCCGCTCAGAGGAAAAACAATCAACCAATCCATTTTCATTTGGGTCATTACTTATGTTAGGAAAACTTACTTCTGAAATATATTAAATAAGAATATTTTGTGTGTTATATTTTGCTCTTGAGTCATACGGAACTATGTAAAAAAATAATATGGTTTATCTGTCACAAATATATGTTTTTTTAATTGTATGCACATTTCCAGACATTGGACCTATTAATATCCAAATGATTCACGGAGCAGTTTAGTAATTTATGACTTTGACAATTTCGTTTTTTCTGGTATTAGTTTTATTTAAAAAATTATTTTTAATATTGAGACATAACAGAACGATTTCTGTTAAAAAAATTGAGTTTTGTTACTGTAAACCTGGAAATAAAAAGTGTAATTTTCTCATTATTTATTACTATATATCTCATAAAATCAAAATTATACATTTATATGTTTCAATTTGACTATAACGTTTGTTGAATAATGCATTTTCAGACTTTAAAGATATTCAAAAAGCATGAAACTCAGTTAAATTCAAAGCTTAAAAATTAATAAACCATATAACAAAGGAATATTATAATCAGATAGATTTATTTTTACATTTTTTTATTTTACAATTGTATACCAATTCGAATCACCGATTTCAAACATGCTACTTCTTTCCTCTACGTAGTAGTAGTGTCTTTAACTTCCTTCAAAAAATAAATGTTAGAGGAAAATATCCTTCCCAGTATCAAGGTATCATATCATAGTCTACTTGTAACGTGTTTTTCCAATTCCTCATGCAACTCGGCCATGCTTCATTCTGACAGCTTGTCAATATTCACAACTTCCTTATTTTATTTGCAGGCTGTGCGAACCTTGATGACGTCACGGACCAACCGTCCAATCAAAATAGTCGTCGTTGGAGACGGAACTGTCGGCAAGACTTGCATGCTGATTTCGTACACCACAGGAAGTTTTCCTGATACGGAATATGTCCCTACAGTGTAAGTGAATTTCTAACAAAAAAAGATTCTTTACCTCTGTTATCACGTTATTATGTTGAATAGAGCAGAACTGGTGGTTTCGCACATAGAACTGTTTTTTGTCGGTTGGTTGGAAGGACCCCGAAGGCTCAGAGAAGGTTGGGGGAGAGGACCCACTGGAACAGCTGCTGAACCCACTGGAACAGCTGTCAAAGAGATGTTTTAAAACCAGTTAATAAACGCTAGTGAGATATTTTCAATTACGATCTTTTTTTTTTCTAATGCTGATGAAAGCCCTAAGCTGTGTTTTAATGGCAAGACTCATTCGTAACAATTGGCTCGAGCATTTCCTGCCGCAGTTTGTTTGGTGGATGAGTTCACTGAATAATCTTTCCACTAGTTCCTTAAAGGAGGTCATTGCCCATTTCAGAGAAATCTCCTTGAATCTGCGACGCCTACAGCTCCTCAGCTGTGGTCATTTCCTTCCGCGTTAATTAAATCGGAACACTCGTGTGTAATAAAAACACACCATGTATAATAAAAATAATATTTTGGATATTTTGAAGAGTCAAATGCATTTGATGTCGCAGAGAGGAAAGGAGGTCTACTTTATTCGCTTTAAACTTCTGGGTGAATTCTTATGAAAATTTGGCCCTTTCTGAAACTGCATGGTTACAGGGTTAACTGATAGGGTCACAGAAAGGAAAACCGATATTGGGAGGGTCACAGAGAGGAAATGTAATGCTGGGAGTGTCACAGAAAGGATAAGTGATATTGGGAGGGACACAGAAAGGAAAGTGATTATTGGGAAGGTCACAGAAAGGAAAACTGACATTGGGAGGGGCACAGAAAGGAAAAGTGATATTGGGAGGGGCACAGAAAGGAAAAGTGATATTGGGAGGGGCACAGAAAGTAAAGGTGATATTGAAAGGGTCACAGAGAGGAAAAGTGATATTGGGAGGGTCACAGAAAGGAAAGCTGACATTGGGAGGGTCACAAAAAGGAAAAGTGATATTGGGAGGGACACAGAAAGGAAATGCCATGCTTGGAGGGTCACAGAGAGGAAATGTAATGCTGAGAGTGTCACAGAAAGAATAAGTGATATTGGGAGGGACACAGAAAGGAAAGTGATTATTGGGAAGGTCACAGAAAGGAAAACTGACATTGGGAGGGTCACAGAAAGGAAAAGTGATATTGGGAGGGGCACAGAAAGGAAAAGTGATATTGGGAGGGGCACAGAAAGTAAAGGTGATATTGAAAGGGTCACAGAGAGGAAAAGTGATATTGGGAGGGTCACAGAGAGGAAAATTGATATTGAGAGGGTCACAGAAAGGAAAACTGACATTGGGAGGGTCACAGAAAGGAAAAGTGATATTGGGAGGGACATAGAAAGGAAAAGTGATATTGGGAGGGACACAGAAAGGAAAAGTGATATTGGGAGGGACACAGAAAGGAAAAGTGATATTGGGAGGGACACAGAAAGGAAATGCCATGCTGGGAGGGTCACAGAGAGGAAATGTAATGCTGGGAGTGTTACAGAAAGGATAAGTGATATTGGGAGGGACACAGAAAGGAAAGTGATTATTGGGAAGGTCACAGAAAGGAAAACTGACATTGGGAGGGTCACAGAAAGGAAAGGTGATATTGGGAGGGACACAGAAAGGAAAAGTGATATTGGGAGGGGCACAGAGAGGAAAAGTGATATTGCGAGGGGCACAGAAAGGATAAGTGATAATGGGAGGGGCACAGAAAGTAAAGGTGATATTGAAAGGGTAACAGAGAGGAAAAGTGATATTCGGAGGGTCACAGAGAGGAAAAGTGATATTGAGAGGGTCACAGAAAGGAAAACTGACATTGGGAGGGTCACAGAAAGGAAAAGTGATATTGGGAGGGACACAGAAAGGAAAGTGATTATTGGGAAGGTCACAGAAAGGAAAAGTGATATTGGGAGGGGCACAGAAAGGAAAAGTGATATTGGGAGGGGCACAGAAAGTAAAGGTGATATTGAAAGGGTCAGAGAGAGGAAAAGTGATATTGGGAGGGTCACAGAAAGGAAATGCTATGCTGGGAGGGTCACAGAGAGGAAATGTAATGCTGGGAGTGTCACAGAAAGGATAAGTGAAATTGGGAGGGACACAGAAAGCAAACTGATTATTGGGAAGGTCACAGAAAGGAAAACTGACATTGGGAGGGGCACAGAAAGGAAAACTGGCATTGGGAGGCTCACAGAAAGGAAAACTGACATTGGGAGGGGCACAGAAAGGAAAACTGACATTGGGAGGCTCACAGAAAGGAAAACTGACATTGGGAGGGTCACAGAAAGGAAAAGTGATATTGGGAGGGGCACAGAAAGGAAAAGTGATATTGGGAGGGGCACAGAAAGGAAAACTGACATTGGGAGGGGCACAGAAAGGAAAACTGACATTGGGAGGGGCACAGAAAGGAAAACTGACATTGGGAGGCTCACAGAAAGGAAAACTGACATTGGGAGGGTCACAGAAAGGAAAAGTGATATTGGGAGGGGCACAGAAAGGAAAAGTGATATTGGGAGGGGCACAGAAAGGAAAACTGACATTGGGAGGCTCACAGAAAGGAAAACTGACATTGGGAGGGGCACAGAAAGGAAAACTGACATTGGGAGGCTCACAGAAAGGAAAACTGACATTGGGAGGGTCACAGAAAGGAAAAGTGATATTGGGAGGGTCACAGAAAGGAAAAGTGATATTGGGAGGGGCACAGAAAGGAAAAGTGATATTGGGAGGGGCACAGAAAGGATAAGTGATATTGGGAGGGGCACAGAAAGTAAAGGTGATATTGAAAGGGTCACAGAGAGGAAAAGTGATATTGGGAGGGTCACAGAAAGGAAATGCCATGCTGGGAGGGTCACAGAGAGGAAATGTAATGCTGGGAGTGTCACAGAAAAGATAAGTGATATTGGGAGGGACACATAAAGGAAAGTGATTATTGGGAAGGTCACAGAAAGGAAAACTGACATTGCGAGGGTCACAGAAAGGAAAAGTGATATTGGGAGGGACACAGAAAGGAAATGCCCTGCTGGGAGGGTCACAGAGAGGAAATGTAATGCTGGGAGTGTCACAGAAAGGATAAGTGATATTGAGAGGGACACAGAAAGGAAAGTGATTATTGGGAAGGTCACAGAAAGAAAAACTGACATTGGGAGGGTCACAGAAAGGAAAAGTGATATTTGGAGGGACACAGAAAGGAAATGCCATGCTGGGAGGGTAACAGAGAGGAAATGTAATGCTGGGAGTGTCACAGAAAGGATAAGTGACATTGGGAGGGACACAGAAAGGAAAGTGATTATTCGGAAGGTCACAGAAAGGAAAACTAACATTGGGAGGGTCACAGAAACGAAAAGTGATATTGGGAGGGTCAGAGAAAGGAAATGCCATGCTGGGAGGGTCACAGAGAGGAAATGTAATGCTGGGAGTGTCACAGAAAGGATAAGTGATATTGGGAGGGACACAGAAAGGAAAACTGACATTGGGAGGGTCACAGAAAGGAAAAGTGATATTGGGAGGGACACAGAAAGGAAATGCCATGCTGGGAGTGTCACAGAAAGGATAAGTGATATTGGGAGGGACACAGAAAGGAAAGTGATTATTGGGAAGGTCACAGAAAGGAAAAGTGATTATTGGGAAGTTCACAGAAAGGAAAAGTGATATTGGGAGGGTCACAGAAAGGAAAAGTGATATTGGGAGGGGCACAGAAAGGAAAAGTGATATTGGGAGGGGCACAGAAAGGAAAAGTGATATTGGGAGGGGCACAGAAAGTAAAGGTGATATTGAAAGGGTCACAGAGAGGAAAAGTGATATTGGGAGGGTCACAGAGAGAAAAAGTGATATTGAGAGGGTCACAGAAAGGAAAACTGACATTGGGAGGGTCACAGAAAGGAAAACTGATATTGGGAGGGACACAGAATGGAAAACTGACATTGGGAGGGTCACAGAAAGGAAAAGTGATATTGGGAGGGTCACAGAAAGGAAATGCCATGCTGGGAGGGTCACAGAGAGGAAATGTAATGCTGGGAGTGTCACAGAAAGGATAAGTGATATTGGGAGGGACACAGAATGGAAAACTGACATTGGGAGGGACACAGAAAGGAAAGTGATTATTGGGAAGGTCACAGAAAGGAAAACTGACATTGGGAGGGTCACAGAAATGCTGGGAGGGTCACAGAGAGGAAATGTAATGCTGGGAAAGGAAAAGTGATATTGGGAGGGACACAGAAAGGAAATGCCATGCTGGGAGGGTCACAGAGAGGAAATGTAATGCTGGGAGTGTCACAGAAAGGATAAGTGATATTGGGAGGGACACAGAAAGGAAAGTGATTATTGGGAAGGTCACAGAAAGGAAAACTGACATTGGGAGGGTCACAGAAAGGAAAAGTGATATTTGGAGGGACACAGAAAGGAAATGCCATGCTGGGAGGGTCACAGAGAGGAAATGTAATGCTGGGAGTGTCACAGAAAAGATAAGTGATATTGGGAGGGACACAGAAAGGAAAGTGATTATTGGGAAGGTCACAGAAAGGAAAACTGACATTGGGAGGGTCACAGAAAGGAAAAGTGATATTGGGAGGGACACAGAAAGGAAATGCCATGCTGGGAGGGTCACAGAGAGGATAAGTGATATTGGGAGGGACACAGAAAGGAAAGTGATTATTGGGAAGGTCACAGAAAGGAAAAGTGATATTGGGAGGGGCACAGAAAGGAAAAGTGATATTGGGATGGGCACAGAAAGGAAAAGTGATATTGAGAGGGTCACAGAAAGGAAAACTGACATTGGGAGGGTCACAGAATGGAAAAGTGATATTGGGAGGGTCACAGAAAGGAAATGCCATGCTGGGAGGGTCACAGAGAGGAAATGTAATGCTGGGAGTGTCACAGAAAGGATAAGTGATATTGGGAGGGACACAGAAAGGAAAGTGATTATTGGGAAGGTCACAGAAAGGAAAACTGACATTGGGAGGGTCACAGAAAGGAAAAGTGATATTGGGAGGGACACAGAAAGGAAAAGTGATATTGGGAGGGGCACAGAAAGTAAAGGTGATATTGAAAGGGTCACAGAGAGGAAAAGTGATATTGGGAGGGTCACAGAGAGAAAAAGTGATATTGAGAGGGTCACAGAAAGGAAAACTGACATTGGAAGGGTCACAGAAAGGAAAAGTGATATTGGGAGGGACACAGAATGGAAAACTGACATTGGGAGGGTCACAGAAAGGAAAAGTGATATTGGGAGGGTCACAGAAAGGAAATGCCATGCTGGGAGGGTCACAGAGAGGAAATGTAATGCTGGGAGTGTCACAGAAAGGATAAGTGATATTGGGAGGGACACAGAAAGGAAAGTGATTATTGGGAAGGTCACAGAAAGGAAAACTGACATTGGGAGGGTCACAGAAAGGAAAAGTGATATTGGGAGGGACACAGAAAGGAAATGCCATGCTGGGAGGGTAACAGAGAGGAAATGTAATGCTGGGAGTGTCGCAGAAAGGATAAGTGATATTGGGAAGGTCACAGAAAGGAAAACTGACATTGGGAGGGTCACAGAAAGGAAAAGTGATATTGGGAGGGACACAGAAAGGAAATGCCATGCTGGGAGTGTCACAGAAAGGATAAGTGATATTGGGAGGGACACAGAAAGGAAAGTGATTATTGGGAAGGTCACAGAAAGGAAAAGTGATATTGGGAGGGTCACAGAAAGGAAAAGTGATATTGGGAGGGGCACAGAAAGGAAAAGTGATATTGGGAGGGGCACAGAAAGGAAAAGTGATATTGGGAGGGGCACAGAAAGTAAAGGTGATATTGAAAGAGTCACAGAGAGGAAAAGTGATATTGGGAGGGTCACAGAGAGAAAAAGTGATATTGAGAGGGTCACAGAAAGGAAAACTGACATTGGGAGGGTCACAGAAAGGAAAAGTGATATTTGGAGGGACACAGAAAGGAAATGCCATGCTGGGAGGGTCACAGAGAGGAAATGTAATGCTGGGAGTGTCACAGAAACGATAAGTGATAGTGGGAGGGACACAGAAAGGAAAGTGATTATTGGGAAGGTCACAGAAAGGAAAACTGACATTGGGAGGGTCACAGAAAGGAAAAGTGATATTGGGAGGGACACAGAAAGGAAATGCCATGCTGGGAGGGTCACAGAGAGGAAATATAATGCTGGGAGTGTCGCAGAAAGGATAAGTGATATTTGGAGGGACACAGAAAGGAAAACTGACATTGGGAGGGTCACAGAAAGGAAAAGTGATATTGGGAGGGACACAGAAAGGAAATGCCATGCTGGGAGTGTTACAGAAAGGATAAGTGATATTGGGAGGGTCACAGAAAGGAAAGTGATTATTGGGAAGGTCACAGAAAGGAAAAGTGATATTGGGAGGGTCACAGAAAGGAAAAGTGATATTGGGAGGGGCACAGAAAGGAAAAGTGATATTGGGAGGGTCACAGAAAGGAAAAGTGATATTGGGAGGGGCACAGAAAGGAAAAGTGATATTGGGAGGGTCACAGAAAGGAAAACTGACATTGGGAGGGTCACAGAAAGGAAAAGTGATATTGGGAGGGACACAGAATTGAAAACTGACATTGGGAGGGTCACAGAAAGGAAAAGTGATATTGGGAGGGTCAAAGAAAGGAAATGCCATGCTGGGAGGGTCACAGAGAGGAAATGCCATGCTGGGAGGGTCACAGAGAGGAAATGTAATGCTGGGAGTGTCACAGAAAGGATAAGTGATATTGGGAGGGACACAGAAAGGAAAGTGATTATTGGGAAGGTCACAGAAAGGAAAACTGACATTGGGAGGGTCACAGGATGGAAAAGTGATATTTGAAGGGACACAGAAAGGAAAGTGATTATTGGGAAGGTCACAGAAAGGAAAACTGACATTGGGAGGGTCACAGAAAGGAAAAGTGATATTTGGAGGGACACAGAAAGGAAATGCCATGCTGGGAGGGTCACAGAGAGGAAATGTAATGCTGGGAATGTCACAGAAAGGAAAAGTGATATTGGGAGGGGCACAGAAAGGAAAAGTGATATTGGGAGGGGCACAGAAAGTAAAGGTGATATTGAAAGGGTCACAGAGAGGAAAAGTGATATTGGGAGGGTCACAGAGAGAAAAAGTGATATTGAGAGGGTCACAGAAAAGAAAACTGACATTGGGAGGGTCACAGAGAGAAAAAGTGATATTGAGAGGGTCACAGAAAGGAAAACTGACATTGGGAGGGTCACAGAAAGGAAAAGTGATATTGGGAGGGACACAGAATGGAAAACTGACATTGGGAGGGTCACAGAAAGGAAAAGTTATATTGGGAGGGTCAAAGAAAGGAAATGCCATGCTGGGAGGGTCACAGAGAGGAAATGTAATGCTGGGAGTGTCACAGAAAGGATAAGTGATATTGGGAGGGACACAGAAAGGAAAGTGATTATTGGGAAGGTCACAGAAAGGAAAACTGACATTGGGAGGGTCGCAGAAAGGAAAAGTGATATTTGGAGGGACACAGAAAGGAAAGTGATTATTGGGAAGGTCACAGAAAGGAAAACTGACATTGGGAGGGTCACAGAAAGGAAAAGTGATATTTGGAGGGACACAGAAAGGAAATGCCATGCTGGGAGGGTCACAGAGAGGAAATGTAATGCTGGGAGTGTCACAGAAAGGATAAGTGATATTGGGAGGGACACAGAAAGGAAAACTGACATTGGGAGGGTCACAGAAAGGAAAAGTGATATTGGGAGGGACACAGAAAGGAAATGCCATGCTGGGAGTGTCACAGAAAGGATAAGTGATATTGGGAGGGACACAGAAAGGAAAGTGATTATTGGAAAGGTCACAGAAAGGAAAAGTGATATTGGGAGGGTCACAGAAAGGAAAAGTGATATTGGGAGGGTCACAGAAAGGAAAAGTGATATTGGGAGGGTCACAGAAAGTAAAGGTGATATTAAAAGGGTCACAGAGAGGAAAAGTGATATTGGGAGGGTCACAGAGAGGAAAAGTGACATTGGGAGAGTCACAGAAAGGAAAAGTGATATTGGGAGGGTCACAGAAAGGAAAAGTGATATTGGGAGGGTCACAGAAAGGAAAACTGACATTGGGAGGGTCACAGAAAGGAAAAGTGATATTGGGAGGGTCACAGAAAGGAAAAGTGATATTGGGAGGGGCACAGAAAGGAAAAGTGATATTGGGAGGGGCACAGAAAGTAAAGGTGATATTAAAAGGGTCACAGAGAGGAAAAGTGATATTGGGAGGGTCACAGAAAGGAAAACTGACATTGGGAGGGTCACAGAAAGGAAAAGTGATATTGGGAGGGACACAGAAAGGAAAGTGATTATTGGGAAGGTCACAGAAAGGAAAAGTGATATTTGGAGGGACACAGAAAGGAAATGCCATGCTGGGAGGGTCGCAGAGAGGAAATGTAATGCTGGGAGTGTCACAGAAAGGATAAGTGATATTGGGAGGGACACAGAAAGAAAATGATTATTGGGAAGGTCACAGAAAGGAAAAGTGATATTGGGAGGGTCACAGAAAGGAAAAGTGATATTGGGAGGGGCACAGAAAGGAAAAGTGATATTGGGAGGGGCACAGAAAGGAAAAGTGATATTGGGAGGGGCACAGAAAGTAAAGGTGATATTAAAAGGGTCACAGAGAGGAAAAGTGATATTGGGAGGGTCACAGAAAAGAAAACTGACATTGGGAGGGTCACAGAAAGGAAAAGTGATATTGGGAGGGTCCCAGAAAGGAAAGGTGATATTGAAAGGGTCACAGAAAGGAAAAGTGATATTCTGAGGGGCACAGAAAGGAAAAGTGATATTGGGAGGGGCACAGAGGGAAAAGTGATATTGGGTGGGTCACAGGAAGGAAAGGTGATGCTGGAAGAGTCACAGAGAGGAAATGTGGTGCTGGAAGGGTCATAGAAAGGAAATGTGGTGTTGGAAGAGTCACAGAGAGGAAATGTGGTGCTAGAAGGGTCATGGAAAGGAAATGTGGTGTTGGAAGAGTCACAGAGGGGAAATGTGGTGCTGGAAGGGTCATAGAAAGGAAATATGGTGCTGGAAGAGTCACAGAGAGGAAATGTGCTGGAAGGGTCACAGAAAGGAAATGTGATGCTTGAAAGGGTCATAGAAAGGAAATTCCATGCTGGAAAGGGTCACATAGGGGAAATGTGATGCTGAAAGCGTCATAGAAATAAAATATGATGCTGGAAGGGTCACAGAGAGGAAATGTGATGCTTGAAAGGGTCACAGAGAGGAAATGCGATGCTGGAAGGGTCACAGAGGGGAAACGTGATGTTGCAAGGGTTATAGAAAAGAAATGTGATGCTGGAAAGGTCAGAGAGAAAATGCGATGCTGGAAGGGTCAGAGAAAGGAAATGTGGTGCTGGGTCATAGAAAGAAAATGCCATGCTAGAAAGGGTCGCAAAGAAGAAATGATATGCTGGAAGTGTCACAGAAAGGAAATGTGATGCTGGAAAGGTCGCAGAGAAAATGGATGGTTCTAAGAGGGTCACCCAGAGGGAAGGTTGTGCTGCGAGGGGTTTTAAGAGGGGGAAATGTGATACTGCAAAAGTCACAGAGAAAAAATGTGATACTGGGAGTGTCACAGAGAGGAAGTGTGATGTTATGGAGAAGAAATATGGTACTGGGAGGGTTACAGAGTGGAATGGTGATGTTGATGGGGTCACAGAGAAGAAAGGTAATAGTGGAAGTATCACAGAGAGGAAGTGTGATTTTGGGAATGTTAAGGAGAGGAAAGGTGGCACTGGGAGGGTTACAGAGTGGAAAGGTGATGCTGAGGGGATTACAGAATTCAAAGGTGATACTGTGGGGTCACAGAGAGAAACAAATGCGATACTGCGAATGGCGCAGAGAGGAAAGGTAGTACTGAGAGGTCTCGAGAGAAGAAAGGTGATTTTATGCTGGTAACTAAGAGGAAAGGTGATGCTGGGAGGGTCTGTAGTTCATTCAGTTTCACTCTTCTTCTCTGGCACTTTCAGTTTCACTCTTCTTCTGTGTCTCCCTCCCAGTTTCACTCTTTCTCATTTTAGCTCTCCCAGTTTACTCTTCGTCTCTATGGCCCACACATTTCACTCATCTTCTGTGGCACTTCCAGTTTTATTCTTCTCCTCTGTGGTCCTCCCAGTTTCACTCCTCCCCTCTGTAGCCCTCCCAGTGTCACTCTTCCTTTCCTTGATCCTCAAAATCCCGCTCTTCCTCTCAGTAGCCCTCCTAGTTCGACTCTTCTCCTTGGCCCTCAAGTTTCGTTTTATTCCTCTTTGTGACCTTCCCAGAATCACTTTTCTCAGATTCACTTTTTGTCTCTATGGCCTAGATTCAGTGTTCTTGTCTGTGGCCTTCTAATCTTAGTTTTCCTATTCCTCCGTGGCTTTCTAGTCTCGGTTTTCCTCTCTATGGCCCACCCAGTTTCACTCTTCCTCTGTGTCCTTCTAAGCTCAGTTTTCATCTCTATAGCCTACCCTGTTACACTCTTCCTCTGTGACCTAGTCTCAGTTTTCCTTTTCCTCCGTGGCCTTCTAGTCTCGGTTTTCCTCTCTATGGCCCACCCAGTTTCACTCTTCCTCTGTGTCCTTCTAAGCTCAGTTTTCATCTCTATAGCCTACCCTGTTACACTCTTCCTCTGTGACCTAGTCTCCATTTTCCTTTTCCTCCGTGGCCTTCTAGTCTCGGTTTCCCTCTCTATAGCCCACCCAGTTTCACTCTTCCTCTGTGTCATTCTAGGCTCAGTTTTCATCTCTATAGCCTACCCTGTTTCACTCTTCCTCTGTGACCTAGTCTCAGTTTTCCTTTTCCTCCGTGGTCTTCTAGTCTCGGTTTTCCTCTCTATGGCCCACCCAGTTTCACTCTTCCTCTGTGTCCTTCTAAGCTCAGTTTTCATCTCTATAGCCTACCCTGTTACACTCTTCCTCTGTGACCTAGTCTCAGTTTTCCTTTTCCTCCGTGGCCTTCTAGTCTCGGTTTTCCTCTCTATGGCCTACCCAGTTTCACTCTTCCTCTGTGTCCTTCTAAGCTCAGTTTTCATCTCTATAGCCTACCCTGTTACACTCTTCCTCTGTGACCTAGTCTCCGTTTTCCTTTTCCTCCGCGGCCTTCTAGTCTCGGTTTCCCTCTCTATGGCCCACCCAGTTTCACTCTTCCTCTGTGTCCTTCTAAGCTCAGTTTTCATCTCTATAGCCTACCCTGTTACACTCTTCCTCTGTGACCTAGTCTCAGTTTTCCTTTTCCTCCGTGGCCTTCTAGTCTCGGTTTTCCTCTCTATGGCCCACACAGTTTCACTCTTCCTCTGTGTCCTTCTAAGCTCAGTTTTCATCTCTATAGCCTACCCTGTTACACTCTTCCTCTGTGACCTAGTCTCGGTTTTCCTTTTCCTCCGTGGTCTTCTAGTCTCGGTTTTCCTTTCTATGGCCCACCCAGTTTCACTCTTCCTCTGTGTCCTTCTAAGCTCAGTTTTCATCTCTATAGCCTACCCTGTTACACTCTTCCTCTGTGACCTAGTCTCAGTTTTCCTTTTCCTCCGTGGCCTTCTAGTCTCGGTTTTCCTCTCTATGGCCTACCCAGTTTCACTCTTCCTCTGTGTCCTTCTAAGCTCAGTTTTCATCTCTATAGCCTACCCTGTTACACTCTTCCTCTGTGACCTAGTCTCCGTTTTCCTTTTCCTCCGCGGCCTTCTAGTCTCGGTTTCCCTCTCTATGGCCCACCCAGTTTCACTCTTCCTCTGTGTCCTTCTAAGCTCAGTTTTCATCTCTATAGCCTACCCTGTTACACTCTTCCTCTGTGACCTAGTCTCAGTTTTCCTTTTCCTCCGTGGCCTTCTAGTCTCGGTTTTCCTCTCTATGGCCCACCCAGTTTCACTCTTCCTCTGTGTCCTAAGTTCAGTTTTCATCTCTATAGCCTACCCTGTTTCACTCTTACTCTGTTACCTAGTCTCGGTTTTCCTTTTCCTCCGTGGCCTTCTAGTCTCGGTTTTCCTCTCTATGGCCTACCCAGTTTCACTCTTCCTCTGTGTCCTTCTAAGCTCAGTTTTCATCTCTATAGCCTACCCTGTTACACTCTTCCTCTGTGACCTAGTCTCAGTTTTCCTTTTCCTCCGTGGCCTTCTAGTCTCGGTTTCCCTCTCTATAGCCCACCCAGTTTCACTCTTCCTCTGTGTCATTCTAGGCTCAGTTTTCATCTCTATAGCCTACCCTGTTTCACTCTTCCTCTGTGACCTAGTCTCGGTTTTCCTTTTCCTCCATGGTCTTCTAGTCTCGGTTTTCCTTTCTATGGCCCACCCAGTTTCACTCTTCCTCTGTGTCCTTCTAAGCTCAGTTTTATCTCTATAGCCTACCCTGTTACACTCTTCCTCTGTGACCTAGTCTCAGTTTTCCTTTTCCTCCGTGGCCTTCTAGTCTCGGTTTTTCTCTCTATGGCCTACCCAGTTTCACTCTTCCTCTGTGTCCTTCTAAGCTCAGTTTTCATCTCTATAGCCTACCCTGTTACACTCTTCCTCTGTGACCTAGTCTCCGTTTTCCTTTTCCTCCGCGGCCTTCTAGTCTCGGTTTCCCTCTCTATGGCCCACCCAGTTTCACTCTTCCTCTGTGTCCTTCTAAGCTCAGTTTTCATCTCTATAGCCTACCCTGTTACACTCTTCCTCTGTGACCTAGTCTCAGTTTTCCTTTTCCTCCGTGGCCTTCTAGTCTCGGTTTTCCTCTCTATGGCCCACACAGTTTCACTCTTCCTCTGTGTCCTTCTAAGCTCAGTTTTCATCTCTATAGCCTAGCCTGTTACACTCTTCCTCTGTGACCTAGTCTCGGTTTTCCTTTTCCTCCGTGGTCTTCTAGTCTCGGTTTTCCTTTCTATGGCCCACCCAGTTTCACTCTTCCTCTGTGTCCTTCTAAGCTCAGTTTTCATCTCTATAGCCTACCCTGTTACACTCTTCCTCTGTGACCTAGTCTCAGTTTTCCTTTTCCTCCGTGGCCTTCTAGTCTCGGTTTTCCTCTCTATGGCCTACCCAGTTTCACTCTTCCTCTGTGTCCTTCTAAGCTCAGTTTTCATCTCTATAGCCTACCCTGTTACACTCTTCCTCTGTGACCTAGTCTCCGTTTTCCTTTTCCTCCGCGGCCTTCTAGTCTCGGTTTCCCTCTCTATGGCCCACCCAGTTTCACTCTTCCTCTGTGTCCTTCTAAGCTCAGTTTTCATCTCTATAGCCTACCCTGTTACATTCTTCCTCTGTGACCTAGTCTCAGTTTTCCTTTTCCTCCGTGGCCTTCTAGTCTCGGTTTTCCTCTCTATGGCCCACCCAGTTTCACTCTTCCTCTGTGTCCTAAGTTCAGTTTTCATCTCTATAGCCTACCCTGTTTCACTCTTACTCTGTTACCTAGTCTCGGTTTTCCTTTTCCTCCGTGGCCTTCTAGTCTCGGTTTTCCTCTCTATGGCCTACCCAGTTTCACTCTTCCTCTGTGTCCTTCTAAGCTCAGTTTTCATCTCTATAGCCTACCCTGTTACACTCTTCCTCTGTGACCTAGTCTCAGTTTTCCTTTTCCTCCGTGGCCTTCTAGTCTCGGTTTCCCTCTCTATAGCCCACCCAGTTTCACTCTTCCTCTGTGTCATTCTAGGCTCAGTTTTCATCTCTATAGCCTACCCTGTTTCACTCTTCCTCTGTGACCTAGTCTCGGTTTTCCTTTTCCTCCATGGTCTTCTAGTCTCGGTTTTCCTTTCTATGGCCCACCCAGTTTCACTCTTCCTCTGTGTCCTTCTAAGCTCAGTTTTTATCTCTATAGCCTACCCTGTTACACTCTTCCTCTGTGACCTAGTCTCAGTTTTCCTTTTCCTCCGTGGCCTTCTAGTCTCGGTTTTCCTCTCTATGGCCCACCCAGTTTCACTCTTCCTCTGTGTCCTTCTAAGCTCAGTTTTCATCTCTATAGCCTACCCTGTTTCACTCTTCCTCTGTGACCTAGTCTCGGTTTTCCTTTTCCTCCGTGGTCTTCTAGTCTCGGTTTTCCTTTCTATGGCCCACCCAGTTTCACTCTTCCTCTGTGTCCTTCTAAGCTCAGTTTTCATCTCTATAGCCTACCCTGTTACACTCTTCCTCTGTGACCTAGTCTCAGTTTTCCTTTTCCTCCGTGGCCTTCTAGTCTCGGTTTTCCTCTCTATGGCCCACCCAGTTTCACTCTTCCTCTGTGTCCTTCTAAGCTCAGTTTTCATCTCTATAGCCTACCCTGTTTCACTCTTCCTCTGTGACCTAGTCTCGGTTTTCCTTTCTATGGCCCACCCAGTTTCACTCTTCCTCTGTGTCCTTCTAAGCTCAGTTTTCATCTCTATAGCCTACCCTGTTACACTCTTCCTCTGTGACCTAGTCTCAGTTTTCCTTTTCCTCCGTGGCCTTCTAGTCTCGGTTTTCCTCTCTATGGCCCACCCAGTTTCACTCTTCCTCTGTGTCCTTCTAAGCTCAGTTTTCATCTCTATAGCCTACCCTGTTACACTCTTCCTCTGTGACCTAGTCTCAGTTTTCCTTTTCCTCCGTGGCCTTCTAGTCTCGGTTTTCCTCTCTATGGCCCACCCAGTTTCACTCTTCCTCTGTGTCCTTCTAAGTTCAGTTTTCATCTCTATAGCCTACCCTGTTTCACTCTTACTCTGTTACCTAGTCTCGGTTTTCCTTTTCCTCCGTGGCCTTCTAGTCTCGGTTTTCCTCTCTATGGCTTACCCAGTTTCACTCTTCCTCTGTGTCCTTCTAAGCTCAGTTTTCATCTCTATAGCCTACCCTGTTACACTCTTCCTCTGTGACCTAGTCTCAGTTTTCCTTTTCCTCCGTGGCCTTCTAGTCTCGGTTTTCCTCTCTATGGCCCACCCAGTTTCACTCTTCCTCTGCGGCCTTCTTGTTTCAATTTTCCTCTCTATAGCTCACCCAGTTTCGTTTCTCCTGAGAAATGTTCCTATTTTTCTATCCATTATTTATATCGCAATAACTCTAAAAATGATGTGTCGGTTTTTGCAGCCAGGCGATACTTTTCTTTTTGGTTGTCCACAGAAAAAAATTTATCAAGAGATCAAACTTTGAAATTCGTCACTGAAAGCACTCGCAAGAAAAAAACTGAAAAATGTTATCTAGAGTATCTTTCTTTCAATATTCGCAAGCAAGCAGCCTCTCCACAGATAAGGAAACCTTCCCCACGTGCCTTCCTCCTTATCAGGCGATCAGGTCGTGCCTGTCGGGGGAAAATTTCACAATAACACAGGAAGTGTGCGCCATGTTAAAGAAGAATAAAATACTTCTTTCGTAAATAACCTGAGAAATAGCCAGCACTTTTTTCTATGGGTTAGTAGATCGGTTGGGTTGTTTCACCTCTGAGAAACATTTTTTGCACACAATGAACTAAATGGTCAGGTCACAAGGACCCCGAGAAGGTTGGGATCCTTCGGGAATGATAGGACCCATTGGACAGCTGTTGGGAGACAGATCCTACCGTCAAGGCCATGCAGAGTGTTCTTTAACTCACATGGGGTATGGCTTTCCCACATACGGAACCACGGCTTAACGCCCCGTGCGACGGACCGAAGCCTTTCCAGGCCCATCGATGTTCCCTACCTAGCGTGGGCGGGGGGGGGGGGGGGGGGGGTTGCGGAGATAAATCTAGCACTGGTCTCGGGTTCGAGTCCCAGCTGAGTCAGCGTTGAGATTTATCGCCGCAAAATTGGGATAGGAATAGGCCGCTGTCCGTCGGATGGGACGTTAAGCCGTGGCTCCATATGCAGGAGAGCATACCTTTTGCACGTTAAAGACCACGCCGGATGCCTTGACGGGAGGCTACCATCTGTCTCCCAACAATGTTCCAGTGGGTCCCCTCCCTCAACCTTCTCTGAGCCTTCGGGGTCCATGTGACCTGGCCTTTTGCCCATGGTGTGCAAAAAAGTGCCACTCAGAGGTAAAACAACCCAAGAACTCTAACCATGTCTTAGTTCATCAAAATGAGATATTTCTAATTTTTTAAATATTCTCAATTTTTGAAATATTCTCTTTCGATTCAAAGTTTGTTTCCAAAATTTTTTCACAAACTGGTCATGAACTTCGAACAATATTGAGCTACATATTCGGTCATAAAATTAGTCGCAAAAATGGAATCTTAGTTCAGAGAGTTCTGTTTGAACAAGCCTACAAATCTTTGCCCTTCTGATTGGCTACTGACTCTTCCAGAACCATTGCTTCTGTGTCTCGTGTTCAGTCTCTCTTGAATAAATGACCATCTTGCCGACGCCAGTGTCTCGAGGCATTTCCTTGTTCCATTTCTTTTAGCCTTTGATGCTTCCACTTTCCAAATACCTTTTTCAGTACAAGGGCTTGGGTTGAGTTATTTCACCTCTAAAGGGGCGGGGGTGGCTCAGTCGGTAGCGCGCCAGGCTCGTAATATGTAGTTCCCAGGTTCGAGTCCCAACTGGGTCAGCGTTGAGATTTATCTCCGCAAAATTTCCCCGCCCTGCCCACGGTCAGTAGGGGACACCGATGGGCTTGGAGAGGTAGCCGTCCGTCGGATGGGACGTTAAGCCGTGGCCCCGTGTGCGGGAGAGCCATACCCTGTGCACGTTAAAGAACACGCAGGATGGTCTTGACGGGAGGCTACCATCTGTCTCCAACAGCTGTTCCAGTGGGTCCCCTCCCACAACCTTCTCTGAGCCTTCGGGGTCCTTGTGACCTGGCCATTTAGCCCATGGTGTGCAAAAAAGTGCCGCTCAGAAGTAAAACAACCCAACCCAAACTTCATCTCTAAACATTACATTTTTGCACACAATGGGTTAAATGGCCAGGTCACAATGACCCCGATGACTCAGGAAAAGTTGGAAGGGATAGCTGTTACGAGACAGATGGTAGCCTCTCGTTAATGCCATTCAAGGGACCATAGCTTAAACGTCCCATCCAACGGACGGCAGCCTTTCCAAGATAATCGGTGTCCCTTACTGGCTGAGGGATTTTTTATTACTTTCTAATCTGTTTGTAATATTATTTACCTCCATTTCATTTGTATTTTTTATGTAAAGGGAATTTAAGCAGGTATTTGCATCACATCCATTGCTATTCAGTATACAATTTTCTGTTTCTTCATGAGTATTTGCAAATACATTAATTAAATATGAATTCATATCATTGGCCAGCTTATATGTTTTCAGAGTGTGGTATCAATGATTCCTTCCCCCCCCCCGGTAATTCTATTCATTTGTTCCCGCTGTTTTTTTAGGTCTTTTCCACGTGATTTTAGTTTATTTCTATAAAATGTTTCTTTACTTTCTTTAATATTCTTTTTAAGTAACTTACAATAAGATCTGTAATCTGTCTCATATTGTAATAGCCCTGAATTATTTTTGTATTTATTATATAATTTTTCCTTAGTATTTATAACATTCAGTAAATCATTTGTTACCCATGTCTGCTTTATTTTTTTAAATTTTTATGCTTTTTCACTTTTTGTAAATTTCTCCTTAAGTCTGTGAAACATTTCTGAAAGCAAATATCAAAATTTCTAATATTTAAATCATCACTAAATGTCAGTTTTTTACAAATATGAAAACAATATTAAAAATTTATCTCTTTTCTTATCACTACACTTTATGTTTTATTGCTTAAAATGTTTGAATCCTCCTGCAGAGCAACTTTGATTATAACAGGAAAGTAATCAGTTATAGGAGTATGATGTACTGCTACTTGTATTACAATTTTGTGTTGCTACTTGTATTACATTTTTGTACTGCTACTTGTATTACATTTTTTGTGAAATCTCTATAGAATACATGATCCAATCAACTAATACTATCCCTTTTTATTCTTGTAGATGCATGTATGTATTGTTTGAACCCATAATTTGACAATATATTTAAGTAATAATTTGTTGTTCTAGAATCTTTTAATATATCAATATTTATATCCCCTACAAGTAAAGTATTTTCTTTTGGACATGTTTTTAAAAATTCGTTTAATTCCTTATTAAAATTATCAATGAAAAAACCATGAGCTCTATATATCAAAACTACTGAAAATTATAAATTAGTTTCAAACAAATAAATTCCTTCTGCACTATGCATAAAAAAGTTCCCTTTGCTTAACTAGAAACCTACCTATTTTTATGTATGCTAAAATCCCACCTGATTTATTGTCTTCTCTACACTGGGTTAGGTTGTTTTACCTCTGAGCGGCACTTTTTTGCACACCATGGGCTAAATGGCCAGGTCACATGGACCCCGAAGGCTCAGAGAAGGTTGGGGAAGGGGACCCACTGGAACAGCTGTTGGGAGACAGATGGTAGCCTCCCGTCAAGGCCACCCAGCATGTTCTTTAACGTGCACAGAGTATGGCTCTCCCACACACGGGGCCACGGCTTAACGTCCCATCCGACGGACGGCGGCCTTTCCAAGCCCATCGGTGTCCCCTACTGACCGTGGGCAGGGCGGGAAATTTTGCGGATCTCTACACTGGTAAAAGAACTGAAATCCATTTATCTGATAATTATTGATATTCTCTCTTTTGACCCATATTTCTGTTAACAATATAATATCAATATTATTCAAAGGTAGTTTAAATTAATAATAAAGTGTATCAATTCAGACTGATTTTGAATAATTATAGTTTTGTCATCTTCCTCTGAAACTTCCAATATTTGATCCAATTATTCTCCATTCATTGTATTCACTACAGTTCATCCAAATCTTCCTCTTTCCTAATTCTGTACTCTCTTCGTTCAGATGACTTTCTCAAATATATTTTTCCTTCTTTAATCCAGGCATACCTATATTCATGCTCATTTTTAAATTGTTTAACCCTGTAAAATAGGTTTTTCAAACTTTGTTAGATGCTCATTTACATAAACCCCGATATCACTGAATTCTGAACTTATCGTATCAACTGTAAGGTTCCTATGTGAGTTTGCTTTCCCAACCCATTGATATTTACATATGACATCCCTAAATTTTACCACAATAGGTTTTGGTTTGTTTTCATTAATTATAGAACTCCATGTGTTACAACAATATTATCCTCTTCATGAATATTAAGCAGCTTTGATACATCTTGAACAACTTTCAGCACAATATCTTTTGGGTTGGGTTGTTTTACCTCTGAGCGGCACTTTTTTGCAACCATGGGCTAAATGGCCAGGTCACAGGGACCCCGAAGGCTCAGAGAAGGTTGGGGGAGGGGACCCACTGGAACAGCTGTTGGGAGACAGATAGTAGCCTCCCGTCAAGGCCATCCAGCGTGTTCTTTAACGTGCACAGGTATGGCTCTCCCGCACACGGAGCCACTGCTTAACGTCCCATCCGACGGACGGCAGCCTTTCCAAGCCCATCGGTGTCCCCTACTGACCCCTACTGACCGTGGGCAGTAGTAGAAAGCATTATTCACACAGTATTGTTGTAGCACATGGAGTTCTATAATTACTGACCCCTACTGACCGTGGGCAGGGCGGGTAAATTTTGCGGAGATAAATCTCAACGCTGACCCAGCTGGGACTCGAACCTGGGAACTATAGATTACGAGTCTGGCGCGCTACCGACTGAGGCACTCCCGCCCCCAGCACAATATCATTTACTGCCTCAGGTATTCCATTAAACTCTATATTGTTTGCCTTGGATCTTAATTCTAATTCATTAATTTCAAACCTGATATCTTTTATTTGTTGTTTCAATTAATTGGTTTATTTTTGTTCCTTAAGCTTCTTGAATTCTGATTTAAATTCATTGAAATAGGTAATTTGTTCTACCAATTTATCTTGATTAAAGTTTAGTGCAATTTTAATATCCTTTATTTCACTCACTAAGGAATCATTTATACCTTTAATTTCTTTTATTTCATTTATTGAGAAGCTGTTTATATCCTTAATCTCTTTCTTAATATTGTTGTGAATTACAAAATGGATAGGCACTGAGCGTGAGTATTAATAACTATATTTTAAAACCAATTACAATGCAATGCAAATTGTTACAAAAAAGAAATATGGATGAAGTATCTTATAAACAAATTAACTACTATCATGCATAAGCCATTAACCTTTTTGTACAGAGTATACAATATCAGCTCTGTCTATTCTACTAAATACTACCTATTCACTTTGTTTACCATGGCACTTGAATATCTTCAGACGTAAACAAACTCTCGTCCTGTGCTAGTTCACTAAACTTTTATTACTAACAACAGAAAACAAACACCCGCACATACACTAATAAATATACTAATTATTTTTACTTAACGCGCACTGAATCAGACCATCTGAACGTCCTTTCAGATCTCACAGCTTTTAACACACTGCACTGTTCTTTTTCTAATTCTTCCGAATCGTTCTAAGTTCCAATTCGTTGGCTAATTAAATCTCTCGTAGAAGCACACGCGAGGGTTTAAGTCACGTTAAGTCATGAAGTCACTGTTGCTCGTTCATATGTCGTAACACTATTAATCATGAAATCCATCAACTCCAACTTTAAGGCCACAACAATATCTCTCAGGTCACTACCATCAGACACCTCACTTTCCAAAGCTTTAGCAGTACTTTTCTGTTATGTGTTCCTGATTTATTTGTATGTTTTTGGAGGCTTCTGTTTCATCCAAAGCATTATTCACACAAATTAAACACACCCACTTACTTCTTTGGTTCTTGGAAAATTTTCGGAATATCCTTTCATTAATACCCCTACATTTAGGTGAAAAAATTTTTTACATCCCATTACACAGAATATTCCCTCTCTTACATAAAAAATTTCTGCTTCACAGGATTTACAGTTTAAGTTAGACATGTCCGTGTTTTGTGTGATACAAATTCTTAGATTTTATGCTTGAAACTATTTTTAAAATGTGTGCCCGTGTAACATAATAATCTATATTCACTAGATGGCAGCACCTATGCTTTTTTTAGCATTAGTTACTTTCTCAGGGTTCACATAATCTGATTTATAACTTAAATACTCGCCAACTCTTTCTCGCTTCATCTTCATATCACAATTTCATCATTTAGCTTGCCATTTTACTTTTATATTTTGATTTAAGTGAAGTAAAATAATTGGAAAACAAAAATTTTTATCGCACAAACTAAGAGGCACACCTCTTTTTGTCACTGTTGCCATCTCATTCCATTTTATCACTAAAACATTTTAATATCTAGTATACATTATCAGTTACATTAGTAGCAATTTAAATCGCAGTTCTTCATAGTTAACAACTTTGTGAACAATATTATGCTGTAGGTCAATGTGGGCAGAGAAGAAAATTGTGACGGGATATTTGACATATCAGGAAGTCATGAGGTCAGATCACACCCGTTTCAAACCAATTTTTCTCTCTGCCCACGTTTACCTACAACATATTAGGGTTCAAAAAGTTTATGTTTGGAAATTTAAAACCTAAAACATAACAGTCTATAAAAAGAATGCTCAATTTTAGTGATTCCAAAAGTGAATGCAAGCCATGGAGGTTTCTGGGTTTGGAGTTTTGTAGTTTTTGCATTTGTTATATTTGCATTTCTCCTTTCGTTGGCCTAAAAACTTTGTGGAATTTTGTTACTTTGATGTTTGCTATTTTTTTGTGGTTTTAATCATATAGGAAATTAAAATAGAAACGAGAGAAAGAGCGAGATCTAAACAAGTAATTTTGCAGAAGTTTCGCAGTTTTTGTATTCACACACAATACTATTTATTAGAGTAAAATTCTTTGTTATTATTATTTTCCGAAGAAATAACCTTTGAAATATGATATTAATCATAGTTTTCACAAACCAATGTTTATATTTGATTTTAAGAAGTTTGGTTGTTAATATGACACATAGATGGCAGCACTTAACTGATTATGTATCCGGTTCAGCTAGTTCATTTCATTTTGTCATTTGTTGGTCAAAATAATAAAATCACGGCATAATATAATAATCATAATTATATATTAAAATAATATTAGAGGTAGGGGAATCTCTTTTATCCGCTATTTTCTTCAGGAAGTGTATTGTAGTATAATTGGATATAATAAAATATAAATGCAACTTTACCCTTTGAAAATACAAAATAGACCGAATAGCAAGACAGCGAAAAATTGTTAGATGATTTACAGGAAAATAATTGCGTTCATTTATACTTTTTGGGAAACAAAATTGATTATATATTATCAGATCTGTCACAAGAACACTTGGGTGAGTTGCAAGTCGATCAAAAAAGTTCAAGGCGGAAGTTTTAATCACAAAATCAATGGTCATTCAGAGGTCATATTGAATGCTTAGGAATCGTACAAACCATCAATGATGAAATTATTGCTCTGAGCAGAGAAGGCTTAAAGAGCGAAGCCCTTGATCCAGGTCGCTGACCTCGTTTTAATTATTTAAAATAATCTTTATTTTATTTTAAATCGTCTCAATCGACGATAGCTACTTAGCAGGTAAGGTACAAATCAATATCTAGTAAAAAATGTGAGGGAAGATATCTGGGGGGGGGGTTCTAAATATGAATAATATAAGTTTATATATTTTTCTTTTGCCTTTGTTCTGGTTATTAAAATTACTCTAAAGGGCATCTAGTATCCGAACAATACGTTCGGAGCTGGTGCAAATTATGTATACCTAATACTCTGACGTATTAATTCAAGATCTCTGATATCAAGTTTGATAATGGCCTCTTTTCTATTCGATACGATGCGGGTGAGTTTCAATGTCTCGTTTTTATCTGATAGGATGGGTGCGGAGTGCCGATCTTCCACACCTATCTGATAGGATGAAGATAAGGTGTCGATGCTCCACTCTTATCCTTCAGGATGCTGATGAGGCCACTTCTTTTTGATGAGATGCTGGTAAGGTGCCGATCTTCCACACCTATCTGATGGGATGAAGATAAGGTGTCGATGCTCCACTCTTATCCTTCAGGATGCTGATGAGGCCACTTTTTTTATGAGATTCTGATAAGGTGCCGATCTTCCACATCTATCTGATAGGATGAAGATAAGATGTCGATGCTCCACTCTTATCCTTCAGGATGCTGATGAGGCCACTTCTTTTTGATGAGATGCTGGTAAGGTGCCGATCATCCACACCTATCTGATAGGATGAAGATAAGGTGTCGATGCTCCACTCTTATCCTTCAGGATGCTGATGAGGCCACTTCTTTTTGATGAGATGCTGGTAAGGTGCCGATCTTCCACACCTATCTGATAGGATGCAGATAAGGTGTCGATGCTCCACTCTTATCCTTCAGGATGCTGATGAGGCCACTTCTTTTTGATGAGATGCTGGTAAGGTGCCGATCTTCCACACCTATCTGATGGGATGAAGATAAGGTGTCGATGCTCCACTCTTATCCTTCAGGATGCTGATGAGGCCACTTTTTTTATGAGATTCTGATAAGGTGCCGATCTTCCACATCTATCTGATAGGATGAAGATAAGATGTCGATGCTCCACTCTTATCCTTCAGGATGCTGATGAGGCCACTTCTTTTTGATGAGATGCTGGTAAGGTGCCGATCATCCACACCTATCTGATGGGATGAAGATAAGGTGTCGATGCTCCACTCTTATCCTTCAGGATGCTGATGAGGCCACTTTTTTTATGAGATTCTGATAAGGTGCCGATCTTCCACATCTATCTGATAGGATGAAGATAAGATGTCGATGCTCCACTCTTATCCTTCAGGATGCTGATGAGGCCACTTCTTTTTGATGAGATGCTGGTAAGGTGCCGATCATCCACACCTATCGGATAGGATGAAGATAAGGTGTCGATGCTCCACTCTTATCCTTCAGGATGCTGATGAGGCCACTTCTTTTTGATGAGATGCTGGTAAGGTGCCGATCATCCACACCTATCTGATAGGATGAAGATAAGGTGTCGATGCTCCATTCTTATCCTTCAGGATGCTGATGAGGACACTTCTTTTTGATGAGATGCTGGTAAGGTACCGATCATCCACCCTATCTGATGGGATGAAGATAAGGTGTCGATGCTCCACTCTTATCCTTCAGGATGCTGATGAGGCCACTTCTTTTTGATGAGATGCTGGTAAGGTGCCGATCATCCACACCTATCTGATAGGATGAAGATAAGGTGTCGATGCTCCACTCTTATCCTCCAGGATGCTGATGAGGCCACTTCTTTTTGATGAGATGCTGGTAAGGTGCCGATCATCCACACCTATCTGATAGAATGAAGATAAGGTGTCGATGCTCCACTCTTATCCTTCAGGATGCTGATGAGGCCACTTTTTTTTATTAGATACTGATAAGGTGCCGATCTTCCACACCTATCTGATAGGATGAAGATAAGATGTCGATGCTCCACTCTTATCCTTCAGGATGCTGATGAGGCCACTTCTTTTTGATGAGATGCTGGTAAGGAGCCGATCATCCACACCTATCTGATAGGATGAAGATAAGGTGTAGATGCTCCACTCTTATCCTTTAGGATGCTGATGAGGCCACTTCTTTTTGATGAGATGCTGGTAAGGTGCCGATCATCCATACCAATCTGATAGGATGAAGATAAGGTGTCGATGCTCCACTCTTATCCTTCAGGATGCTGATGAGGCCACTTCTTTTTGATGAGACGCTGGTAAGGAGCCGATCATCCACACCTATCTGATAGGATGAAGATAAGGTGTCGATGCTCCACTCTTATCCTTTAGGATGCTGATGAGGCGCCATTAGTCTATCCTATCTGATAGGATTAAGGTGCGGTCCCAATGTTCCACTTCTATTTGGTAAGTTGGAGGATGAAGTACCAATGCTCAATACCTGTTTGATAGGAAGAAGGTTAGGTGTCAGTGCTCCACCCCAATCAGTTAGCATGCTGAAGAGGTGTTCATGCTCCACTTCTTTATGATAAGATGATAGTAAGTTGCCGATCATCCACACCTATCTGATAGGATGGAGATAAGGTGTCGATGCTCCACTCGTATCCGTCAGGATGTTGATGAGGCGCCAGTGTTCCATTTTATCCGATGGGATAGAAAATGAGGTGCTAAAATTCCATACCTATCTGATAGGATGAAAGTGAGCTGTCATCGTTCCATACCTCTTCGGTAGGATGGGGGTGAGTGATCACCCCCATCCTACCAAACAAACTCGTCATATCAGATGAGATGAAGGTGAGGTGTCAGTGTTCCACCTATCCGATAGGATGAGGATGAAGTGTAAATACTCTACCTTCTCTCAATTGGATGGATGGAGGGGGGGGGAATTTCAAAGGGATTGAAATGTTATTTTCTGCATTTCAAAAGAACACATGAATTAATGCAACTTTAATGTTATTGCGAGATCCCTCGTGAAATGTCAAAAGGTTTTCTCTTTTATTAACTCACATTAGCATTTAAGATACACTTGCGCACATTTTATCCCCCCCCCGCATATGTAGAAAAATCACATTTCCTCCCCCCCCCTGCCCCCTTAAAAGTGAAACTGTCATATGATATACACAGTCGTATCAGAATAATATGACCACTACCATATACAGTGGACCCCCGATATAACGCGCATGTCGGGTGGGAAACAACACCCGCGTTATAAGGTGAACCGCGTTATACCGAGCGGCGCGGTGGCGACACAATAAATTTCACACAGTAAGCTTTTCTTTTACTCATCATGCATACAATAATTAAACACTATTCAAAATACATGCAGGAACTCAATACATACACAATTACGCAGTAACAATAAAATGCGATACTCACTAACGCCGCACGGACCTGAATAAACATGTTTGAACTTATCGCGAACCATCGCCCGCTCTATAACCAAGTGCGCGGTATAGCGAGCAGCGTTATAACGAAGGTCCACTGTATATATATACTATGGTAGGTGGTCATATTATTCTGATACGACTGTGTATGTCTCCCCTACACATCCTATACAAAAGTAATATTACATCTTTTTTTCGTGTGCCATGTCAGTCACGAGCTCAGAGGCCCTGGTGAGATTCCCCCTTTGTTTCCCTTTCTCACTCTCAACGGATCTGTGCAAGAGTATGAGCCGGACTGGCTAAAGGATGTGTATTCAGGTAAACCCCGTTTAACACGGACTCGTTTTTTGAGAATTCGCTATAACACGGTTTTTTTCCCTCTTTTTTTTTATCAAAGTGGGGATGGCTCAGACCTTAGCGTGCTAGCCTCCTAATCTGGTTCTCAGATTCGAGGTCCACCTGGGCCAACGTTGGATTGGATTGTTTTACCTCTGAGCGGCACTGTTTTGCACACCATGGGCTAAATGGCCAGGCCACAAGGACCCCGAAGGCTCAGAGAAGGTTGGGTGAGGGGACCCACTGGAACAGCTGTTGGGAGACAGATGGTAGCCTCCCGTCAAGGCCATCCAGCGTGTTCTTTAACGTGCACAGGGTATGGCTCTCCCGCACACGGGGCCACGGCTTAACGTCTCATCCGACGGACGGCGGCCTTTCCAAGCCCATCGGTGTCCCCTACTGACCGTGGGCAGGGCGGGGAAATTTTTCGGAGATAAATCTCAACGCTGACCCGGCTGGGACTCGAACCTGGGAACTACAGATTACGAGCCTGGCGCGCTCCCGACTGAGCCACCCCCGCCCCCACCTGGGCCAGCGTTGAGATTTATCACTGAAAAACTCCTCGCCCTGCCCTCATTCAGTAAGGGACGCCAATGGGCTTGAAAAGACTCCTGTCCTTCAGATGGAACATTAAGCCTTGGCCCCGTATGTACGTGTTGGGTTCTTTTACCTCTGAGCGGCACTTTTTTGCATACCATGAGCTAAATGGCCAGATCACAAGGACCCCGAAGGCTCAGAGAAGGTTGAGGGAGGGAACCCACTGGAACAGCTGTTGAGAGACCTCTCGCCAAAATCAAAGGTCACCCAGTGTGTTCCTTAACCTGCACAGGATATGGCTCTCCTGCACACATAGCAACGACTTAACGTTCCATCCGACGGACGGTTGATTTACCAAGCCCAGCAGTGTCCCCTACTGACCGTAGGCAGGGCGGGGAGTTTTGCGGAGATAAATCTCAACGCTGACCCAGCTGGGACTCGAACCTGGGAATTACAGATTACGAGCCTGGCGCGCTATCGAATGAGCCATCGCCGCCCTCCATATGTCCGGAGCCATACCCTGCGAACGTCATTGATGCGAGGCTACCATCTGTCTCCTAACAGATGTCCAGTAGACCCCCTTTCCCCAAACTTTTCTGAAGCCTTGCGGGTCCTTGTGACCTGGCCATATAGCCCATTGTGTGCAAAAAATAAAGTTCCGCTCAGAGGTAAAACAAGACAAACCCTTTTTTTAGTAAAACGTCTTTAAATAATCTTAAAATCGTGTACAGTCGCTCAAAAAAATATCCGAACACTATGGTTGATTACAGAATTCAGAAAAAATATCTGACAACGATTTTTTTAGAAATTAGTGATCTGGCAACCTTCGTGTCACGTGACACGAAGGTTGCCAGATCACTAATTTCTAAAAGAAAAAAATCTTTGCCAGATATTTTTCCTGAATTCTGTAATCAACCATAGTGTTCGGATATTTTTTTGAGCGACTGTAGGTGGTCATATTATTTTGATACTAGATCGTGTGGGCTCACTCACGGAAATATTGAGCGTGTGCAGTTACTGTTCACAGCAAACTGGAGCGTGTGCAGTAACTGCACACGCTCCAGTTTGCTGTGAACGGTAACTGGAGCGTGTACAGTTGCTGTACACGCTCCAGATATTTTTCCTGAAATCTGTAATCACGTGACACGAAGGTTGCCAGATCACTAATTTCTAAAAAAAATCGTTGCCATGATATTTTTTCTGAATTCTGTAATCAATCATAGTGTTCGGATATTTTTTGAACGACTGTACATAGATGAATATTCATAAATATTTCGAGTATCAGTGCGCTCGACAGGACATCAGCAGAACAGTTGTGACGTAACAGGACAAGAAAAGGTAAAATCGTACGGCGCCGAATTCCTTTTTGATATGAAATCCGCGTTATACAAAAAAGGTTACAGAAGAAATGGATACGTCAAGTGCGTATGGCCTACATTCAAGATTTCTCGTTTCCTGTGATTCCGTTGGTGAATAACTGTTCTCGATGTAAAAACCACAAAAACTAATTAATCTAATTAATTAGTTTCATAATTAACAACACTAGTTAAAGGTGTCATTTTGTTTGGGGGGGGGGGGCAGCATGTTGCAAACAATTATTAAGGAACAAAATGGAGACAAGCACAGGAAACCACGCCACATTCTTTTCTCATTAACCAATCGATCACATACGTACACATTTACGTAATTATGTAATTTTTTTTTTTAAATGCAACTTCTAAGGTTTTTTACTGATGTAAAACTTACAGTCGCTCAAATAAATATCCGAACACTATGGGGGCGGGGGTGGCTCAGTCGGTAGTGCGCCAGGCTCGTAATCTGTAGTTCCCAGGTTCGAGTCCCAGCTAGGTCAGCGTTGAGATTTATCTCCGCAAAATTCCCCCGCCCTGCCCACGATCAGTAGGGAACACCGATGGCCTTGGAAAGTCCGCCATCCATCGGATGGGACGTTAAGCCGTGGTCCCGTGTGCATGAGAACCATACCCTGTGCACGTTAAAGAACACGCTGGATGGCCTTGACGGGAAGCTACCATCTGTCTCCCAACAGCTGTTCCAGTGGGTCTCCTCCTCCAACCTTCTCTGAGCCTTCGGGGTCCATGTGACCTGGCCATTTAGCCCATGGTGTGCAAAAAAGTGCCGCTCAGAGGTAAAACAACCCAACCCGAACACTATGGTTGATTACAGAATTCAGAAAAAATATCTGACAATGATTTTTTTTAGAAATTAGTGATCTGGCAACCTTCGTGTCACTAATTTCGATCACTAATCTCTAAAGAAATCGTTGCCAGATATTTTTTCTGAATTCTGTAATCAACCACAGTGTTCGGATATTTATTTGAGCGACTGTACATCATAATGCAAAAGATAGAAAAACTCAATAAGATATAAAAAAAAAGCAAGCAAGTAAAAAAAAAGTTCAATGCGAGTCTTCCCGGAAATCAGCTCCTGCGTTGAACGGAGTTTTACCCTTGGATTTATCTGTATTGAACAATTTTCCATTCACATAGTTAAAAGAATATTTAAAGGGAAGTAATGCGCTTTTCCTTCGATAGATGGCGACACTAACCAAAGTAAGTAAAAGAGAGAATTTCGCAGTAATAAACCTAACTTAGCCACAGCTATTATTGTGTTTGTTATTTAAATTATATGTAACGCTAATTAGTTCATCTTCCTAACTCTCTGGAAATAAAGATTTTGATGGACGATGCACATCTTTATTTTTTTGGCCTACAGATGATATGATCGTTCTTCAGAAGCCAAAATTATTCATTCCAAGTTTTTTATCTTCCCAATGCTACTAACAGAAGATTAGGAGCGAGGGTTGCCTTTTAATTTGCAGTTCGTAGGCTCGAGTCTCAACTGGGTCTACATTGAGAATTTTCTCTGCTAACTACCGTTCTTACCTTGGTGAGATTGGTGAGGAAGAGGACCTGGTTCAACATAAGAATCTATTAGATGCTGGCCACATTGTTAAGTCCACCGTCCTTCAGCTGAGATGTTACAACGTGGTCCCATGTACAGATGCACCATTTAAAACAACACGCTGGATATCGTTGAAGGAAAGTTTCCATCTATCTACCTTTTAACAGCTGGAGACCTTCCCCGACCTTCTCTAAGCTCTTGGGGGTACTTGTGACCTGATTATTTAGCCCGTTTCGTGCTCAATAGTGCAGCTGAAGTAAAACAACCCAACTGGAAAGAAGCGGGGTTGGCTCAGTCAGTAGCGCACTAGGCTCCTAACCTGCACTTCCCAGGTTCAAGTCCTACCCTGCTCCAGTGTTGAGATTTATCTTTGCAAAACTCCCCGCCCTGTCAGTAGGGGACACTGATGGGGCCAGTTGGGTTGTTTTACTTCAACTGCACTATTGATCACGAAACGGGCTAAATAATCAGGTCACAAGTACCCCCAAGAGCTTAGAGAAGGTCGGGGAAGGTCTCCAGCTGTTAAAAGGTAGATAGATGGAAACTTTCCTTCAACGATATCCAGCGTGTTGTTTTAAATGGTGCATCTGTACATGGGACCACGTTGTAACATCTCAGCTGAAGGACGGTGGACTTAACAATGTGGCCAGCATCTAATAGATTCTTATGTTGAACCAGGTCCTCTTCCTCACCAATCTCACCAAGGTAAGAACGGTAGTAGTTTCATCACACCATAGGAATCCCCCTTTGCACAGTGCTTTCCCCCCCTATGTCGCAATCGTCCACGTTGCCTTCTTGACTTGGACCCTTTATGTCGCAATCGACCGGAAATTGACCTGTGCTGGGCCACGTTGCCTTCTGAACTTTGACCCCTATGTTGCAATCAACAGGAAATTGACCCTGGCGTAGCAACTGTCGTGGTATTCATAATTAATAATTCATAATTAAAAATTCCTCCCCCTTTTAACCCCTTGTGCTATCTAGTTTTTAACTCTAATTTTAAGTCCTCCTTCTCGAATAGTCTCGATTTTTCTTTATTTCAGACTCACCTTTTATTTTAAAACCTCGATTTTGCAAACCCCCTGGTTGACCTATATTTTAAACCCTACCCATATTTTAAGTCATGGATTTTGCAAACCACATGGTTGACCTATATTTCAGACTCACCTTTTATTTTAAAACCTAGATTTTGCAAATCCCCTGGTTGAGCTATATTTTAAGCTCCCCTTCTCGAATAGTCTCGATTTTTCTTTATTTCAGACTCACCTATATTTTAAGCCCGGGATTTTGCAGACCCTCCTGGTTGACCTATATTTTAAGTCCCCTCCTTCCCTCGGATTACAAGTCTCAGAATAATTCCGCAGAAAAGGATGACACAAGTCTCAATTGTAAAAATCAACTCTCAAAGTTGTATTCTTATTAATTAAAACCCTTTCTATTAAAAGTTACCTCTATTAAAAATCTTTTGGTGTTCATTTTGCCAGGACTGCTAAACGATTCCCTTTTATTAAATTTCAATTCTTTGGGATTCATTTTTTCCAACCCCGTTAATCGATCCCCTAGTAAATAAAAACTCTCACTCACCTTTATTAAAATCATCCAGCGCTCGTAATAAATCAGTTTACTCTAAATGGACTTAATCGGAAAAAAAAAAATCATTCCATCGCTAGCGTACCTCCACGTTAATTTCGGGAAAAAGCCTCGCCGGATCCAAGGTTCACGTATTTTACTAGAAGAATGACACAGTAACTGTTCCACAGAAAAATTAATAAAATTTGGTTTAAATTATTCGTAGGACTTGTATATAAGATCTACCTTGCAATAGACGTTCAACAGGCTAAAAGTTTTCCAAGTCCGTTATCAGTGTATCGAAAATCGTACGTTTCCTGTAGACATCCTTCAGATCGCTTATTAGGGGGTAGCAACAGCACTTTCGCCACATCACACGATTATGGTGCAATCCTTTATCAGCTGGAAGGTCAAATGTCCAGCGCTTCACTGTGTCTGCATTTGACACTGATAAGGTTTAAAAATAGATATTTCCTAGAATCCACATTGCCTTCTCAGATTGGACTTTGACCCCTGTGTCGCAACCGACCATATTTTAAGTCCTCTTCATAGACCCCATGGTTGGGGTCTATGACATAGACCCTATATTTTAAGTCCCTTTCTCGAATTTTCTTGTTTTTCCCCTGTTTAACTCATATTTTAAGCCCTCCCCTCTTCATAGACCCACCTATTGATCCACCTATATTTTAAGCCCTCCCCTCTTTAAACCAAATCAGTTTTTGCGCATTTAATCGGTGTCATCCAACGTCCATACTATTTTTAGTACGTCTCATGTATTTAAAAAAAAATATTGGCTTTCGTCGCCGTATTTGAACGCGCTACCTCAGTGTCGATAGCTGAAGCGTCATCGCCAGGGCGCGGATTTTTGCGGAGATAAATCTCAACTCTGGCCCCTGCTATCCGCTCGACAATATTTGCTACTGGTAAAACGATTTCCTTCATTAAAAATAAAAACTAATTAAATAATGGGGTATCACTGGGAAAATACTGGGAAGAACCAAAACTGATTTCGTGCTAAAACATCTCTAGATTTCAGCTTACTTGAAAAACTATTGTTAGAAATGAACCAGTGACTTGAATCACTCAACTTCCATAAGAATACACAATTATGGTACAGTGTCGGGAAGCAATATGTTTCAACGAAATTCAATTGCATGTATTACGATCAGAAAAATAATTTAGTGGACAAAGTTTAAAATAGTTATTAAATGGTACCTTACAGTGCAAGTGCGCTTCAGGCGAAAAGCCTCCCCTTCGAACACTGCACCCCGTTTTTCCGAAGTAACTGTGTCACAAGTCTTCCTACATCATCCCTAAACAGAGAATCGGATTCAATGTGCAAGAAGATCAAGACCTCATTTGAAGGAGCACATAGTGGATACTGTACTCCATAGTGAAATGAACATTGGCCTCTTGCGGAACCTAGTTATATCCCTACTTCAAGAGAATTACTAATGAAAACGTGCTATTGTTAATGTATGTAATTCCGACAAAAAATGTTTTGTCTGTTTTAGCCACTTTGTATCCTGCAATAGGAAACACTGAACACCTTAACAACTATATACATTTAGAAGAAAACACATCAGGTCTAATTTTCCCTTTAACAATCTGGAAACGAGAAAGAGATGTTCCCACTCTACATCACACCATTCAGATTTAAAGCGCACGCAAATCTCCTACTGTTATCAGACGATGAAAAGCAGCATTATTGTTCCATTAAGAATTTGTTTCTATGAAATTCAAAGGGAGAATGCTGTTTTCCATATTATAGGGAATGCAATTAATACATTCCTTACAGATGGATGTCCATTAGGTTTTTGAAATAATCTTATTAGAACGCTTAAAATTGAGATGACACACATTAGCTCCTCCGAGAAGCGCTAGGGGGTAGAAGAATATACCCGTGTAATGAAAATATTCATTCGACATAAAAAAACCTACGCCAATATCGCGTACACTGACGTGCTCCTCTTAGCTGATGTGTTTGGTGCCAGATACTGACCCCTGCTATGTTTACGCAGCTCTTGCCTTCATACCTGAAGATGACAAATACTAGAGTTGATAACCTACAATGTACCTTTTTGGAAGGCATACGAGGAGGAATTTCGGTGATATGCAGAAAACGAGCATTTAGAATGAAAAACTGATTGCAAGCAACCATATTGCTTGTTAGCAAACACAAGTTGCTTTACTGTCATACAAACCTGAAAAGAGATGAAATGGGTAGTACTTTACCCATGATACACCCTGTGACTAGGTCGTTAAATCAAATTACATGCATAAACGAAAATTAGAAAAACAACGAAATGGTTGGTAAATTCAATGAGAATCACTAAAATGTAAAGAGTGTTGGAATATCTGTAAATGCACACACATTTCAGTGGATAGGTGAATATTTTCACAATTCTTTGGAAGTGGAAGGCACAATAACTGTAAAACATACTGTGACGAGAGAGAAAGTATAAAAATGTAGTGGGATGGTTGTAAAAAATCGCTTCAAAACAGAAAATTACAACGCAAATACTGTAAGATAGAAAAAAACGACTATTCGACGGTTATTCCAAGCCGCTATCTCACGCTCTTTTCAGATTTCATGGTTCTATAGTTCCCTGGTACGTAGCGCATAAGTGTGGGTGTAGTTGGCTATTTTTCGTTGCAAACACAAGTTGTTTTCACTATTAGTTATTTTTCCTGCATGAGAATACACATTTCTATACTACATTGCGTACACACGGATGGACGAATATCAAAAAATACTTTGCATATAGAAAACATCAGTAAAGAACCACAGAAGTTTGGAAATTTAAAATCTGAAAACTCAGTGTTGATAAGAAAACAACAATATTTTCAGTATTTCCATGAAAAGTTCGGTCCCAGAATCGATCCGCTAGACCTAACTTTGCATTCTCTGACTTCAACCACCGATAAAACGTAATGTAAGCTCTCTCGTCGGTTATCCCAAGTCGCTATCTCTTTTCAGAGTTTCTGGTCCCCTCGGTACGTTTGAATAAGTGCATAAGTGTGGGTGAAGATGGCTATTTTTCGCTGCAAACACAAGTTTTTCGACAAGGATAGGGTGTTTCACTACAATCTAACACGGCATTTCATGTGTGTTTAGTTATTTTTCCTGCATGAGAATTTTTCTAATCCTTCTCATAGACAGCAGGTTAGTTACTTCGGATCTAACAAAGCCAAGGTTTGAGATCCATAGTAAGACATGAACGTTTGTGTTGTTTTCCTACCAAGATCCCGACATCCTCTCACCCCCTTCTACTGGGTCGTATGAAAAAATCCTGTAACTGTTACGACAATTAGCTGCGTGAAGGCGTATTTATTTTTAAAGCAAAGACACACTAATTTCGGACTCGCTAGCTAGAGAATGATATATTAACTTGCTAAAGTTTGATTTTAATGATCAGATAGTGTATACATCACCACTTTTTTAGTTCATACTAATATCTTCTAACTTTCAAAGGAAATATTGTCTCATTATAAGCGATTTCATACAAAGAGATACGCACTCTATGCTTCACATTTAAATCTATAGAGGTAACGATCACTGCCAATGGAACACATCTGTGAAAAAACACGCTACGATTGGGTTTGAGAAAGATTTTTAGCCCATGGGGGTGCTGCACTGCAGGAAGGCACATTATCTTTGATATCAGAACGTACGTGAAAGTTATACTGTTTGGGTTTGAGAAAGATTCTTTAGTTCACAGGGCACCGCATTACACTAAAGCACACTGTCTTGTACGTATGTCTGTCTGTATGTTTGTTTCTCTCTCTCTCTCTGTGTGTTTGTGTGTGTTTGTGTCTATGTGTAAATATGTATGTTACTACGAAATGTGTGTACGTGTAGATGTGTGCATATATGTCAAGATGTAACTGTGTCTGCATGTTTGTTTCTCTCTAGGTGTGTGTGTGTGTGTTTCAGTGAATCGTGTATGTGTGCGCATGTGAGTGTGTGTATGTTCATGTATGTTAATATGTTTCTTTATATGTATATGTTTTCGTGCGTATGTGTTAAGATGTCTGTGTGCACATAGTCGTTTCTCTGTATGTGTATACGTCTTCATGTTTGTTTCTCTCTCTCTCTGTGCGTGTGTGTGTGTTGAAGTGTCTGTGTTTCATCTTTATGTGCATATGTTATCGTATGTGTGTGTGTGTGTGTTTCACATGCAAGAATAAACATATTGTCTTACGGACACTTGCTTGCTACAGAACAAGGTAACAATTTAAAACGAGACTTGTGGTTATGCAAAATATTTCATGTGTGCGTATGTGAATGTGTGTATGTTGATGCATGTTAATATGTTTCTTTATATGTATATGTTTTCGTGCGTATGTGTTAAGATGTCTGTGTGCACATAGTCGTTTCTCTGTATGTGTATACGTCTTCATGTTTGTTTCTTTCTCTGTGCGTGTGTGTGTGTGTGTTAAAGTGTCTGTATGTGTTTCATCTTTATGTGCATATGTTATCGTATGGGTGTGTGTGTGTGTGTTTGTTCACATGCAAGAATAAACATATTGTCTTACGGACACTTGCTTGCTACAGAAGAAGCTAACAATTTAAAACGAGCCTTGTGGCTATGCAAAATATTTCATCACAGATCTTAACTTGAATACTCATATTTCAGGAGATGTAAGGATTTTTCTTCAGCACGTTCGAATATTTTTTGAACACGACTGTCTTACGTTACGTCTTACGTTACGTTTCCTGTCAGATGTCTCGTAACGAACAAAGCGTGTGTGTGTGTTTTGCTAATACAGAAGAGGACATTCAACCGAGAATATTTCAAACTTAGAATAATACGACATCCTGATGCTTTAAGAACGAAGTGGAGGGATACTAACAGCTGAAACACGACCTGAAGCGATCGAAATCCTGTTGCTTCGCGCAAGGGGACGAAGGGTGATAAAACGTAATACTACTGAAAAAATCCAGTTGTTTCAAAAAAAGAGGCCTCTTTTTTAGAAACAACTGAAGCAACATCAAAAGAAGAGGCCTCTTTTTTAACAACCTCAAAAGAAGAGGCCTCTTTTTTTTGAAACAACTGGATTTTTTCAGTAGTATTACGTTTTATCACCCTACGTCCCCTTGCGCGAAGCAACAGGATTTCGATCGCTTCAGGTCGTGTTTCAGCTGTTAGTATCCCTCCACTTCGTTCTTAAAGCATCAGGATGTCGTATTATTCTAAGTTTGAAATATTCTCGGTTGAATGTCCTCTTCTGTATTAGCAAAACACACACACACGCTTTGTTCGTTACGAGACATCTGACAGGAAACGTAACGTAAGACGTAACGTAAGACAGTCGTGTTCAAAAAATATTCGAACGTGCTGAAGAAAAATCCTTACATCTCCTGAAATATGAGTATTCAAGTTAAGATCTGTGATGAAATATTTTGCATAGCCACAAGGCTCGTTTTAAATTGTTAGCTTCTTCTGTAGCAAGCAAGTGTCCGTAAGACAATATGTTTATTCTTGCATGTGAACAAACACACACACACACACCCATACGATAACATATGCACATAAAGATGAAACACATACAGACACTTTAACACACACACACACACGCACAGAGAAAGAAACAAACATGAAGACGTATACACATACAGAGAAACGACTATGTGCACACAGACATCTTAACACATACGCACGAAAACATATACATATAAAGAAACATATTAACATGCATCAACATACACACATTCACATACGCACACATGAAATATTTTGCATAACCACAAGTCTCGTTTTAAATTGTTACCTTGTTCTGTAGCAAGCAAGTGTCCGTAAGACAATATGTTTATTCTTGCATGTGAAACACACACACACACACATACGATAACATATGCACATAAAGATGAAACACAGACACTTCAACACACACACACGCACAGAGAGAGAGAGAAACAAACATGAAGACGTATACACATACAGAGAAACGACTATGTGCACACAGACATCTTAACACATACGCACGAAAACATATACATATAAAGAAACATATTAACATACATGAACATACACACACTCACATGCGCACACATACACGATTCACTGAAACACACACACACACACCTAGAGAGAAACAAACATGCAGACACAGTTACATCTTGACATATATGCACACATCTACACGTACACACATTTCGTAGTAACATACATATTTACACATAGACACAAACACACACAAACACACAGAGAGAGAGAGAGAAACAAACATACAGACAGACATACGTACAAGACAGTGTGCTTTAGTGTAATGCGGTGCCCTGTGAACTAAAGAATCTTTCTCAAACCCAAACAGTATAACTTTCACGTACGTTCTGATATCAAAGATAATGTGCCTTCCTGCAGTGCAGCACCCCCATGGGCTAAAAATCTTTCTCAAACCCAATCGTAGCGTGTTTTTTCACAGATGTGTTCCATTGGCAGTGATCGTTACCTCTATAGATTTAAATGTGAAGCATAGAGTGCGTATCTCTTTGTATGAAATCGCTTATAATGAGACAATATTTCCTTTGAAAGTTAGAAGATATTAGTATGAACTAAAAAAGTGGTGATGTATACACTATCTGATCATTAAAATCAAACTTTAGCAAGTTAATATATCATTCTCTAGCTAGCGAGTCCGAAATTAGTGTGTCTTTGCTTTAAAAATAAATACGCCTTCACGCAGCTAATTGTCGTAACAGTTACAGGATTTTTTCATACGACCCAGTAGAAGGGGGTGAGAGGATGTCGGGATCTTGGTAGGAAAACAACACAAACGTTCATGTCTTACTATGGATCTCAAACCTTGGCTTTGTTAGATCCGAAGTAACTAACCTGCTGTCTATGAGAAGGATTAGAAAAATTCTCATGCAGGAAAAATAACTAAACACACATGAAATGCCGTGTTAGATTGTAGTGAAACACCCTATCCTTGTCGAAAAACTTGTGTTTGCAGCGAAAAATAGCCATCTTCACCCACACTTATGCACTTATTCAAACGTACCGAGGGGACCAGAAACTCTGAAAAGAGATAGCGACTTGGGATAACCGACGAGAGAGCTTACATTACGTTTTATCGGTGGTTGAAGTCAGAGAATGCAAAGTTAGGTCTAGCGGATCGATTCTGGGACCGAACTTTTCATGGAAATACTGAAAATATTGTTGTTTTCTTATCAACACTGAGTTTTCAGATTTTAAATTTCCAAACTTCTGTGGTTCTTTACTGATGTTTTCTATATGCAAAGTATTTTTTGATATTCGTCCATCCGTGTGTACGCAATGTAGTATAGAAATGTGTATTCTCATGCAGGAAAAATAACTAATAGTGAAAACAACTTGTGTTTGCAACGAAAAATAGCCAACTACACCCACACTTATGCGCTACGTACCAGGGAACTATAGAACCATGAAATCTGAAAAGAGCGTGAGATAGCGGCTTGGAATAACCGTCGAATAGTCGTTTTTTTCTATCTTACAGTATTTGCGTTGTAATTTTCTGTTTTGAAGCGATTTTTTACAACCATCCCACTACATTTTTATACTTTCTCTCTCGTCACAGTATGTTTTACAGTTATTGTGCCTTCCACTTCCAAAGAATTGTGAAAATATTCACCTATCCACTGAAATGTGTGTGCATTTACAGATATTCCAACACTCTTTACATTTTAGTGATTCTCATTGAATTTACCAACCATTTCGTTGTTTTTCTAATTTTCGTTTATGCATGTAATTTGATTTAACGACCTAGTCACAGGGTGTATCATGGGTAAAGTACTACCCATTTCATCTCTTTTCAGGTTTGTATGACAGTAAAGCAACTTGTGTTTGCTAACAAGCAATATGGTTGCTTGCAATCAGTTTTTCATTCTAAATGCTCGTTTTCTGCATATCACCGAAATTCCTCCTCGTATGCCTTCCAAAAAGGTACATTGTAGGTTATCAACTCTAGTATTTGTCATCTTCAGGTATGAAGGCAAGAGCTGCGTAAACATAGCAGGGGTCAGTATCTGGCACCAAACACATCAGCTAAGAGGAGCACGTCAGTGTACGCGATATTGGCGTAGGTTTTTTTATGTCGAATGAATATTTTCATTACACGGGTATATTCTTCTACCCCCTAGCGCTTCTCGGAGGAGCTAATGTGTGTCATCTCAATTTTAAGCGTTCTAATAAGATTATTTCAAAAACCTAATGGACATCCATCTGTAAGGAATGTATTAATTGCATTCCCTATAATATGGAAAACAGCATTCTCCCTTTGAATTTCATAGAAACAAATTCTTAATGGAACAATAATGCTGCTTTTCATCGTCTGATAACAGTAGGAGATTTGCGTGCGCTTTAAATCTGAATGGTGTGATGTAGAGTGGGAACATCTCTTTCTCGTTTCCAGATTGTTAAAGGGAAAATTAGACCTGATGTGTTTTCTTCTAAATGTATATAGTTGTTAAGGTGTTCAGTGTTTCCTATTGCAGGATACAAAGTGGCTAAAACAGACAAAACATTTTTTGTCGGAATTACATACATTAACAATAGCACGTTTTCATTAGTAATTCTCTTGAAGTAGGGATATAACTAGGTTCCGCAAGAGGCCAATGTTCATTTCACTATGGAGTACAGTATCCACTATGTGCTCCTTCAAATGAGGTCTTGATCTTCTTGCACATTGAATCCGATTCTCTGTTTAGGGATGATGTAGGAAGACTTGTGACACAGTTACTTCGGAAAAACGGGGTGCAGTGTTCGAAGGGGAGGCTTTTCGCCTGAAGCGCACTTGCACTGTAAGGTACCATTTAATAACTATTTTAAACTTTGTCCACTAAATTATTTTTCTGATCGTAATACATGCAATTGAATTTCGTTGAAACATATTGCTTCCCGACACTGTACCATAATTGTGTATTCTTATGGAAGTTGAGTGATTCAAGTCACTGGTTCATTTCTAACAATAGTTTTTCAAGTAAGCTGAAATCTAGAGATGTTTTAGCACGAAATCAGTTTTGGTTCTTCCCAGTATTTTCCCAGTGATACCCCATTATTTAATTAGTTTTTATTTTTAATGAAGGAAATCGTTTTACCAGTAGCAAATATTGTCGAGCGGATAGCAGGGGCCAGAGTTGAGATTTATCTCCGCAAAAATCCGCGCCCTGGCGATGACGCTTCAGCTATCGACACTGAGGTAGCGCGTTCAAATACGGCGACGAAAGCCAATATTTTTTTTTAAATACATGAGACGTACTAAAAATAGTATGGACGTTGGATGACACCGATTAAATGCGCAAAAACTGATTTGGTTTAAAGAGGGGAGGGCTTAAAATATAGGTGGATCAATAGGTGGGTCTATGAAGAGGGGAGGGCTTAAAATATGAGTTAAACAGGGGAAAAACAAGAAAATTCGAGAAAGGGACTTAAAATATAGGGTCTATGTCATAGACCTCAACCATGGGGTCTATGAAGAGGACTTAAAATATGGTCGGTTGCGACACAGGGGTCAAAGTCCAATCTGAGAAGGCAATGTGGATTCTAGGAAATATCTATTTTTAAACCTTATCAGTGTCAAATGCAGACACAGTGAAGCGCTGGACATTTGACCTTCCAGCTGATAAAGGATTGCACCATAATCGTGTGATGTGGCGAAAGTGCTGTTGCTACCCCCTAATAAGCGATCTGAAGGATGTCTACAGGAAACGTACGATTTTCGATACACTGATAACGGACTTGGAAAACTTTTAGCCTGTTGAACGTCTATTGCAAGGTAGATCTTATATACAAGTCCTACGAATAATTTAAACCAAATTTTATTAATTTTTCTGTGGAACAGTTACTGTGTCATTCTTCTAGTAAAATACGTGAACCTTGGATCCGGCGAGGCTTTTTCCCGAAATTAACGTGGAGGTACGCTAGCGATGGAATGATTTTTTTTTTTCCGATTAAGTCCATTTAGAGTAAACTGATTTATTACGAGCGCTGGATGATTTTAATAAAGGTGAGTGAGAGTTTTTATTTACTAGGGGATCGATTAACGGGGTTGGAAAAAATGAATCCCAAAGAATTGAAATTTAATAAAAGGGAATCGTTTAGCAGTCCTGGCAAAATGAACACCAAAAGATTTTTAATAGAGGTAACTTTTAATAGAAAGGGTTTTAATTAATAAGAATACAACTTTGAGAGTTGATTTTTACAATTGAGACTTGTGTCATCCTTTTCTGCGGAATTATTCTGAGACTTGTAATCCGAGGGAAGGAGGGGACTTAAAATATAGGTCAACCAGGAGGGTCTGCAAAATCCCGGGCTTAAAATATAGGTGAGTCTGAAATAAAGAAAAATCGAGACTATTCGAGAAGGGGAGCTTAAAATATAGCTCAACCAGGGGATTTGCAAAATCTAGGTTTTAAAATAAAAGGTGAGTCTGAAATATAGGTCAACCATGTGGTTTGCAAAATCCATGACTTAAAATATGGGTAGGGTTTAAAATATAGGTCAACCAGGGGGTTTGCAAAATCGAGGTTTTAAAATAAAAGGTGAGTCTGAAATAAAGAAAAATCGAGACTATTCGAGAAGGAGGACTTAAAATTAGAGTTAAAAACTAGATAGCACAAGGGGTTAAAAGGGGGAGGAATTTTTAATTATGAATTATTAATTATGAATACCACGACAGTTGCTACGCCAGGGTCAATTTCCTGTTGATTGCAACATAGGGGTCAAAGTTCAGAAGGCAACGTGGCCCAGCACAGGTCAATTTCCGGTCGATTGCGACATAAAGGGTCCAAGTCAAGAAGGCAACGTGGACGATTGCGACATAGGGGGGGAAAGCACTGTGCAAAGGGGGATTCCTATGGTGTGATGAAACTACTAACGGTAGTTAGCAGAGAAAATTCTCAATGTAGACCCAGTTGAGACTCGAGCCTACGAACTGCAGATTAAAAGGCAACCCTCGCTCCTAATCTTCTGTTAGTAGCATTGGGAAGATAAAAAACTTGGAATGAATTATTTTGTCTTCTGAAGAACGATCAGCTGTCATCGTTCCATACCTCTTCGGTAGGATGGGGATGAGTGATCACACCATCCTACCAAACATACTCGTCATATTAGATGAGATGAAGGTGAGGTGTCAGTGTTCCACCTATCCGATAGGATGAAGATGAAGTGTAAATACTCTACCTTTTCTCAATTGGATGGATGGAGGGGGGGGGGGGACCATTCCTGTAATCTCCGTTTTCAAAGGGAATTGAAATGTTAGTTTCTGCATTTCAAAAGAACACATGAATTAATGTAACTTTAATGTTATTGCGAGATCCCTCGTGAAATGTCAAAAGGTTTTTCTCTTTTATTAACTCACAATAGCATTTAAGATACACGCGCACATTTCATCTCCACCCCCCGCATATGTAAAAAAACACATTTCCTCCCCCGCCCCCTTAAAAGTGAAACTGCCATATGGTATACACAGTCGTATCAGAATAATATGACCACTACCATATATATATATACTATGGTAAGTGGTCATATTATTCTGATACGACTGTGTATGTCTCCCCTGAACATCCTATACAAAAGTAATATTGCATCTTTATTTCGTGGGACGTTAAGCCGCAGTTACGTGTGCTGGAGAGCATACCATGTGCACGTTAAAGAACACTCTGGATAGCCTTGATGAGAAGCTACCATTTGTCTCCTAACAGATGTCCAATGGGCTCCCTTGTCCATCGTTCGCCTGTCCTTGTGACTTGGCCATTTAGCCCATTGTGTACAAAAAAGATAATTCTCAGACGTAAAGCAACCCAACTGTAAGATTGTCTCAAATACTTTTGTTACTTTTTTTTTAGTTTCAAAGTACATTTGCTTGAAAGATTGAACTTTCTAACACATTTCTGAAATTAATAATATTATCATTGAATAATTGTTAATTAATAAAAAACTAATCAAAAGTGGCCTCCAAAGTTGTATTTTTTGGCGAACTGTTTTGTTCCCCCTCTGGATTTAATAAGCTGAGATTCTCAACCAAATATTAATGAAGTAATTTTCCCCCGATTTCATAATTTTTTTTGGAAACTCTTGCAGGTTCGACAATTACGCTCAGAACTTGGATGTTGATGGCGTCACAGTGAACTTGACCCTTTGGGATACAGCGGGGCAGGAAGATTATGAAAGGTTACGGCCACTCTCCTACCCTGGGGTAAGTAACTTCCAATGCCTTTATTTTCTCTGCAGAAATCTTTTCTCAGTCTTTGAGTTTGTGCATGTGAAGTTTGAACTTTTCTTTTAAAGTCATTTAGGAAAAAAATGACGGATTACTGCAAAGGCGCTCGTCTAGGGCCCTTCAACGCTCGTGCCCCCCCCCCCCCCCCCCCATCAAAACTCGATTTTTTTTCGAGCATTTTATTCAATAAAATATTTCACAATCAGTATAATCTACTACTTACATGCACATCTTGTGTGATGCGATGTTTGATTTTTGTTACATGCACTAAAATGAACATATATTTATTTTGATTTATAATGAAGTTTTCGTTTATTCTTTTCAGTACGTGTAAGTTTATATAATACATTAAAAAATATTTATATACGCATTTCTGTAATTCAATTTATTTAACCTGCTACATACTTTTTTTTTCATTATTAAGTTGTAAGATTTCTTACAGATTGAGAATCACTTCACAAAACCCATTTCTCTGCATTTGGGGACTTCGGATTACCTTAATCCACCACTGTCGAAAACGTATTAATTACTAATCCATTTCTAAAAATCATAGAGGAGAAGTTGTGTGTTTGAAGATTTGGGGGGGGAGGTAGTATTTAGGGGACAGAAGATAGAAGTCCCCTGTCACGGCCATTCAGCACGTTCTTTAACATTCACGGGGCAGACTTGATGGTAGTGTTACTGATAGAACTGCACCTGGGTTGGGTTGTTTTACCTCTGAGCGGCACTTTTTTGCACACTATGGGCTAAATGGCCAGGTCACATGGACCCCGAAAGCTCAGAGAAGGTTGCGGGAGGGGACCCACTGGAACAGCTGTTGGGAGACAGATGGTAGCCTCCCGTCAAGGCCATCCAGCGTGTTCTTTAACATGCACAGGGTATGGCTCTCCCTCACACGGGGCCACGGCTTAACGTCCCATCCGACGGACGGCGGCCTTTCCAAACCCATCGGTGTTCCCTACTGACCATGGGCAGGGCGGGGAGTTTTGCGGAGATAAATCTCAACGCTGACCCAGCTGGGACTCGAACCTGGGGACCATGTGAGGTCATCACATTGGAGAAATATATTCGAGTATGAGACTCACATATGCAATGAAGGCATTGACGAGGATAACGTGAGTGCATTTTCGAGAGCATCTTAGATTTATGAGGGCAGTGCGAAGAGCCTTGGTAGCAACTCTTACAATAGAGGCTATATCCGAACACTACGGTTGATTACAGAATTCAGAAAAAATATCTGGCAACGATTTTTTTTAGAAATTAGTGATCTGGCAACCTTCTTGTCACGTGATTACAGAATTCAGGAAAAATATCTGAAGCGTGTACAGCAACTGTACACGCTCCAGTTACCGTTCACAGCAAACTGGAGCGTGTGCAGTTACTGCACACGCTCCAGTTTGCTGTGAACGGTAACTGCACACGCTCAATATTTCCGTGAGTGAGCCCACACGATCTAGTATCAAAATAATATGACCACCTACAGTCGTTCAAAAAAGTATCCGAACACTACGGTTGATTACAGAATTCAGAAAAAATATCTGGCAACGATTTTTTTTTAGAAATTACAGAATTCAAAAAAAATATCTGGCAGCGATTTTTTTATATATATTTTATAATAGAGGGAAAATGACATAGCGTCGTTGAAAGTGACGTCAAGATCAGAAAGTTCGTGGGCCTTCTCGAGAAGACTGTTGCCAATATTTTAGTTGTAATGGTTATTATTGTGGCCTAAATGAATGACTGACGATTTGGTTGTCGATATGTACAGTCGCTCAAAAAAATATCCGGACACCATGGTAATAACACTAAAAATATCCGAATACTATAATTATTTGCTGGGATTTATAGTAAATATTCATATTATGTCCCAATATGAGAACGTAGATTATTTTCACATGTCGATAATTGAACAATTTTTTTTAACAGAGAGAGAACCAAAAGATAACAGAGAGGACAACCGACTATGCGATACCCGGCACTCGAACCCGAACACCAGCAGTCTTAAAAACAATGAAATGTTTTATTTTTATCAATAAATGACTTGTTTTTTCATGGAAGGTCCTTTTTTTAGTTTTAATAAGCGTAAGCTACATAGTATCCCTCTTAATTACATTATAAAATGGACTTAGCCGATTCACTTCACGACTGCATCTCCAGGAACATAAATAAATAAATAAAATCACCCCTCAAGCAGCTGCTTGCCACAGAGGTCTGACAGGAGCCTGTCTGTTTATATGCCAAAGTAGAGGGTCTGAGAGGATGGCAGGACCTCAGCAGATAAACGACACATACATCCATTCCTTACCCAGGGCTCGAACCCAGGTCCCTTAGATCAGTAGCCAAGCGCGCAAACCACTCGGCCATGGGACGGAACCCCGTCGTAAAATTCGACCCCCCCCCCCCGTATTAAATAAAGCTTAACTACGAACTCGTTCTCTGTGTGGCCGTATCCTTATAGAAAGAAGGATATGAGATGTGCTGTGGAAAGATGCCGATCTACTTAGATGAGTGAGAGACTCTGGCTGCTCCGGGAGGTCAGGGACGATAATTAACATCGAGACTCTTTTCACATTGGCAATTATGCATTGTTCTAGAGCTGGGAAGGATTGAAGGCAATTTAAAATGGGCCGAGTCCAACACGACTTCAAAGTTGGTCTTTTTTTTATGACTTCGGAGCTTCTCAGAGTTCTTTTGAAGCTTGTTTGTTTCCATGCGACTCTGCAGGATGACGTACAGTCGCTCAAAAAAGTATCCGAACGCTATGGTTGATTACAGAATTCAGAAAAAATATCTGGCAACGATTTCTTTTTTGAAATTAGTGATCTGACAACCTTCGTGTCACGTGATTACAGAATTCAGGAAAAATATCTGGAGCGTGTACAGCAACTGTACCACGTTCCAGTTACCGTTCACAGCAAACTGGAACGTGTGCAGTTACTGCACACGCTCCAGTTTGCTGTGAACGGTAGCTGCACACGCTCAATATTTCCGTGAGTGAGCCCACATGATCTAGTATGAAAATAATATGACCACCTATAGTCGCTCAAAAAAGTATCCGAACACTATGGTTGATTACAGAAGTCAGAAAAAATATCTGGCAACGATTTTTTAAAGAAATTAGTGATTTGGCAACCTTTGTGTCACGTGACGCGAAGGTTGCCAGATCACTAATTTCTAAAAATATCGTTGCCAGATATTTTTTCTGACTTCTGTAATCAACCATAGTGTTCGGATACTTTTTTGAGCGACTGTACCAAAATAATCGGGCTCTGATAAATTTGTTTCCTCTGCCCTCGTATTGTAATTAAAGACAATTAGAATGCGCGAGGAAAGGAAAAAAAGTTGTTTTTTGTTTGTCGTGTAAGCGTGGGTGGCTCAGTCGGTAGCCCGCCAGGCTCGTAATCTGTAGTTCCCAGGTTCGAGTCCCAGTTGGGTGAGCGTTGAGATTTATCTCCGCAGAATTTCCCGCCATGCCCACCGTCAGTAGGGGACACCGATGGGTTTGGAAAGGCCGCCGTCCGTCGGATGGGACGTTAAACCGTGTCCCTGTATGCGGGCAGAGCTACACTCATACCCTGTGCGGGTTAAAGAACACGCTGGATGGCCTTGACGGGAGGCTACCATCTGTATCCCAACAGTTGTTCCAGTTGGTCCCCTCCCCCAACCTTCTCTGAGCCTTCGGGGTCCTTGTGACTTGACGGGAGGCTACCATCTGTATCCCAACAGTTGTTCCAGTGGGTCCCCTCCCCCAACCTTCTCTGAGCCTTCGGGGTCCTTGTGACTTGACGGGAGGCTACCATCTGTATCCCAACAGCTGTTCCAGTGGGTCCCCTCCCCCAACCATCTCTGAGCCTTCGGGGTCCTTGTGACTTGACGGGAGGCTACCATCTGTATCCCAACAGCTGTTCCAGTGGGTCCCCTCCCCCAACCTTCTCTGAGCCTTCGGGGTCCTTGTGACTTGACGGGAGGCTACCATCTGTATCCCAACAGCTGTTCCAGTGGGTCTCCTCCCCCAACCTTCCCTGAGCCTTCGGGGTCCTTGTGACTTGACGGGAGGCTACCATCTGTATCCCAACAGCTGCTCCAGTGGGTCCCCTCCCCCAACCTTCTCTGAGCCTTCGGGGTCCTTGTGACTTGACGGGAGGCTACCATCTGTATCCCAACAGCTGTTCCAGCGGGTCCCCTCCCCCAACCTTCTCTGAACCTTCGGGGTCCTTGTGACTTGACGGGAGGCTACCATCTGTATCCCAGCAGCTGTTCCAGTGGGTCCCCTCCCCCAACCTTCTCTGAGCCTTCGGGGTCCTTGTTACTTGACGGGAGGCTACCATCTGTATCCCAACAACTGTTCCAGTGGGTCCCCTCCCCCAACCTTCTCTGAGCCTTCGGGGTCCTTGTGACTTAACGGGAGGCTACCATCTGTATCCCAACAGCTGTTTCCAGTGGGTCCCTCCCCCAACCTTCTCTGAGCCTTCGGGGTCCTTGTGACTTGACGGGAGGCTACCATCTGTATCCCAACAGCTGTTCCAGTGGGTCTCCTCCCCCAACCTTCCCTGAGCCTTCGGGGTCCTTGTGACTTGACGGGAGGCTACCATCTGTATCCCAACAGCTGCTCCAGTGGGTCCCCTCCCCCAACCTTCTCTGAGCCTTCGGGGTCCTTGTGACTTGACAGGAGGCTACCATCTGTATCCCAACAGCTGTTCCAGCGGGTCCCCTCCCCCAACCTTCTCTGAACCTTCGGGGTCCTTGTGACTTGACGGGAGGCTACCATCTGTATCCCAGCAGCTGTTCCAGTGGGTCCCCTCCCCCAACCTTCTCTGAGCCTTCGGGGTCCTTGTTACTTGACGGGAGGCTACCATCTGTATCCCAACAACTGTTCCAGTGGGTCCCCTCCCCCAACCTTCTCTGAGCCTTCGGGGTCCTTGTGACTTAACGGGAGGCTACCATCTGTATCCCAACAGCTGTTTCCAGTGGGTCCCTCCCCCAACCTTCTCTGAGCCTTCATTGACCTGTCCATTTAGTCCGTGGTATGCAAAAGTGTCGCTCAGAGGTAAAACAACCCAACTTAGTTTGTCGTGGAGAGTATGGGGAGATTATTTTGATGACTTTGAAAAAAAGCGAGCTGAAGGTTTTGGAAGAGGTCGCTTGGGTTCGATATTTTTAGGGGTGACGCATTTTGAGCATTATTAATCTGAAATAATACAGAAATTTTCGAATCATTAACGTAGTGCGATCGGTTGGCGAGACTGGCGTTATTTCCTTTTTAATCCACTTTCACGTGATGTTTTAAAAATGAAGTCAAGTAAAGAAGACTAAAGAATTAAATTTATTTAACGTCGCAAGGAAACGAAAATTCATTTCATTTACGTAATTTAAAGGCTCAACTAAAAAACAATTAATTCACTTTTGGTGACAAAAAAAAATCAAATTCGCTTCGGGTGGCCAAAAAAAAAACAAAATGCACTTGAGGCGACGAGAAATTTAAAATTTGCTCGGGTTTGATTGGCAAAATATCGAAATTCGCTTGAGGCAGAAAGAAATCGAAAATCGTTTCGGCCGACAAAAAAGAAATTCGCTTTGAGGCAGAAAGAAATCGAGAATCATTTCGGCCGACAAAAAAAGGAAATTCGCTTGAGGCAGAAAGAAATCGAAAATCGTTTCGTCAGATAACAAAGAAATTCGCTTGAAGCAGAAAGAAATCGAAAATCGTTTCGGCCGTCAAAAAAAAAGAAATTCGCTTGAGGCAGAAAGAAATCGAAAATCGTTTCGTCCGACAACAAAGAAATTCGCTTGAGGCAGAAAGAAATCGAAAATCGTTTCGGCCAACAAAAAAAGAAATTCGCTTGAGGCAGAAAGAAATCGAAAATCGTTTCGGCCGACAAAAAAAGAAATTCGCTTGAGGCAGAAAGAAATCGAAAATCGTTTCGGCCGACAAAAAAAGAAATTCGCTTTGAGGCAGAAAGAAATCGAAAATCGTTTCGGCCGACAAAAAAAGAAATTCGCTTGAGGCAGAAAGAAATCGAAAATCGTTTCGGCCGACAAAAAAAAAGAAATTCGCTTGAGGCAGAAAGAAATCAAAAATCGTTTCGGCCGACAAAAAAAAAGAAATTCGCTTGAGGCAGAAAGAAATCGAAAATCGTTTCGTCCGATAACAAAGAAATTCGTTTGAGGCAGAAAGAAACCGAAAATCGTTTCGGCCGACAAAAAAAAAGAGATTCGCTTGAGGCAGAAAGAAATCGAAAATCGTTTCGTCCGACAACAAAGAAATTCGCTTGAGGCAGAAAGAAATCGAAAATCGTTTCGTCCGACAACAAAGAAATTCTCTTGAGGCAGAAAGAAATCGAAAATCGTTTCGGCCGACAAAAAATGAAATTCCCTTGAGGCAGAAAGAAATCGAAAATCGTTTCGGCCGGCAACAGAGAAATTCTCTTGAGGCAGAAAGAAATCGAAAATCGTTTCGGCCGACAAAAAAAGAAATTCGCTTGAGGCAGAAAGAAATCGAAAATCGTTTCGGCCGACAAAAAAAGAAATTCGCTTGAGGCAGCAAAAATATAGAAATTCTCTTGGGGTGAGAAAGAAAAAATCGGAATTCTCATAAAACGGGGGGAAATAAATGAAATTCGCTTGAAGCAGCAAAAAAAAATCTCTTGGGGTGGCAAGATAATCCAAATTCTGTTCATCTTCATCATCATCCTCAAGCATCCATGGGCTACGGAGGTCCAACCAGACCGTGCAATTTAGTTCTCCAAGCAAGTCTGTCCTGAGCTACATCTACTGCATCTGGCCACTGCACACCAATTCTAACAAGGTCCTGTTTGACATTGTCTGCCCACCGCATCCTAGGTCTCCCCTTCTTTCTGAGGCCTTTAGGCACACTGTTCATAACCCTGCAGAAAAAAAGTCTCGTAACAGCTGTCCAGTCTCACCCCTCCCCCCAACCTTCTCTGTGCTCTTGGAGTACAGTCGCTCAAAAAAATATCCGAACACTATGGTTGATTACAGAATTCAAAAAAAAATATCTGGCAACGTTTTTTTTAGAAATTAATGATCTGGCAACCTTCGTGTCACGTGACACGAAGGTTGCCAGATCATTAATTTCTAAAAAAAACGTTGCCAGATATTTTTTTAGAATTCTGTAATCAACCATAGTGTTAGGATATTTTTTTGAGCGACTGTACTTGCAACATGGCCATTTAGCCCATTGTGTGCAAAAAAACGTTGCTCAGAGGTAAAATAACCCAACACAACTCCTAACAGCTGTCCAATCATTTCCTTTCTCTTACCTTTGGAATCCTTGTGACCTGGCCTTTTAGCCCGTCGTGTGCCCAAAAGTTAGGAGAATCAAAACAACCGAAAATAATCCAGCCCTTATTCAGGAATCAAAAAATTGTGATTCTTAAACATGGCACTACATGATCCTCACTCTGGTTTTAGAGCTCTTAAAGAGATAAGGGCGGGGGTGGCTCAGTCGGTAGCGCACCAGGCTCGTAATCTGTAGTTCCCAGGTTCGAGTCCCAACTGGGTCAGCGTTGAGATTTATCTCCGCAAAATTCCCCGCTCTTCCCACGGTCAGTAGGGGACACCGATGGGCTTGAAAAGACCGCCGTCCGCCGGATGGGACGTTAAGCCGTGGTCCCGTGTGCAGAGAGAGCCATACCTGTGCACGTTAAAGAACACGCTGGATGGCCTTGACGGGAGGCTACCATCTGTCTCCCAACAGCTGTTCCAGTGGGTTCCTTCCCACAACCTTCTCTGAGCCTTCGGGATCCTTGTGACCTGGCCATTTAGCCCATGGTGTGCAAAAAAGTAAAGAGATATACCGATCAGTGATGTAAATTTGGCTCATTTGTAATCCTGCCAAAACCGGTTGGTCACTTTTAAAAAAGATGGAAAAATCTCAGGTAAAAGTGCATCAGTCATCTTACTAATCATCCTAATTTTGCAAAAAGAGGATGAATTTTGGGTGGAACAAACAGCCCTTGATTGCCAACAAAAGATTTTAGCATATACATTGGCGTCATTTACAAGTTAAATATACTGAAAGCGAAGAACTATAACATGCAGAGGTGTTATTAAGAGAACAATAAATTATCACATTTGCGTTAAAGAGCAAAAAGACAGAAACTATTAGCAACTGTTTCTTCTCCGCTTTTGTAGATCTACTTCTCTTTTTTCTATTGTTTTTGCTTCGTTGATGATGAGTAAGAGCTAGTGGCGCCATCAAGTGAAGCTAAATTGAAATACGCCGCCATACCTAAATATCGGACAACTTTTTGTTAATGGGAATTTTAACTTCATAGTTCTATAACTTCTAAAATACGCATTTAATGGAAAAATGTGACTGGAGATAGATTATTTTCTTTCAGATATCATCTATCTAATCATATAACTAATATTCAAAAATTACCATTTAATAGACAAGAAACAAAAACCCTTTATCGATTAACTGACAAAATAATGTTAAATAGTACAAAATTCAAAATGAATATCTTAAATTCTCCAAACTGTACATTATGTAATTTACCTGAAAATACAACACGTATTCTTTTAAACTGTATGAAATATGAATCATTTAAAAAGATCTTTTTTGATAAACTAATTCATATTGTTCTAGGGGAATTAAGATTGGACTTAATTTTAAACCATCCTCTGGAAAAGATAAGATTAAAAGCATATACATTGATTTTGCAATTCCTGAAGAGGACGACACACTATTGGAATTTAATATAAAAACAGATAGAAAAAAAATTGATATAAAAAAGAAAGAAGAAATATAAAAAAAAATGTAAAAAAATCCCACACTTAAAGAAAAAAGGAGGAATTAAAAAATAAAAAAAAGAATAAAACATAAAACCAAAAAAAAATAGTTTTCCTATTTTAAAAAAAGAAATCTATAAAAGAAAAAAAAATATAAAAAATCTAAAAACCAAAAAATAGAGAGAAAAAAAAAGGTCTTTTTTCTATAGATAGAAAAACAAAAAAATTTCTAATTGGAAAAGTCTGAAAAAGGAGCTCCCATTATTATGTAACGTTTAATGAATGAATGAATGGAGATAAATTAAAAATCATTATTTTTACTTCCGAAATTTTTTTAATTATATAATAAGTATTCTCTCAAACCATGTAAGAAAATAAATGTACATTTTAGTAGTTGCAATTATGGACACTGTCTGAAAATAAAAGACTGTTGAATTGGTATAATTACATATATTTCTTTATTTCAAGATTCTGCAATTTATTGTTCATTAAATATATGTTCACATAATTTCAGTTCACTTTTATATTTGTATTCAAAATAAAATTCAAATCTAAGAAAATTTAATGTATTTTAAAAGAATATGTGGCAAGTTACTGACTGGTCTTGAGAAAATTAACTAAAGTTGATTGCTTTATTATTTTCTGCTTCTCTTTTAGCAATTCAGTGTAAGATGATAAAACATTTTAATTAGTAGCATGGTGCATTATTTTGTTTTAAATAATGTGAATTTAAATTTTAAAATTCATTCAATGGTAAACTCATAAAGAAGAAAATGAAATAAATTACTTTTTAAAAAAAAAAAACAGCGCTACCTCGAAAGAGCATTAATTGAGGTAGCGCTAAACAAGGTTTTCACCGAATACAGAAAGCATTTTAGTGGTTTGATTAGTAATATACAGATACTGGGCAGAATAATAGAAATATCCTATGTCTCATTAATTGAGAATCAAACTTGTTGTCTCTCAATAACATTGTAACTTCTTAAGCAACATTTCTCTTGAAAAATGAAAGATTTAATCAAATTTGGGAAAATTATCTCAGATTTTTCAATCTGAGGGAAGTGCTAATATTTAACAACCCTGCCAGTCGTAAAAATTTTCGAAAATCCCCCCCCCCTAAAAAAAAAAAAAAACGTTATGCACGCTGGATGGCCTTCGCAGAAGACTATCTATCTGGGTTGGGTTACTTTACCACAGAGAAGCACTTTTAGACTAAATGGCCAGGTCACAAGGACTCCAAAGGCTCTGAGAAGGTTAAGGAAAATGACCTACTGAACAACTGTTAGGAGACAGATGGTAGCCTTCCATCAAAGCCATCCAGAGTGTTCTTTAACGTTCGCAGGGTATGGCTCTCCGTGAGAACCACAGCTTAACGTCCCATCCAACGGACGGTGGCCTTTACAGGACCATTGGGGTTACTATCTGTTTCCTAACAGCGGTCCAACGCATCCTCTTCCCCAACCTTCTCTGAGCCCTTTGTGGGGTTCTTGTGACACGGCCATTTAGCGCATTGTATGCAAAAATGGGCTGCTCAGAGGTAAAACAACTCACCTATATTAAAATAGCCATTGACTATATATTTCTTCTTCGTGTTTTAAAATTCGCTGTTGAAATGAGAACAGTATCCTGATATTGGCCATTTAGTCCATTGTACGCAAAAATGCGCTGCTCAGAGGTAAAACAACCCACCTATATTAAGATAGCCATTGATTATATATTTCTTCTCCATTTTTTTTAAAATTCGCCATTAAAATGAGAACCGTATCCTGATATTGGCCATTTAGTCCATTGTATGCAAAAAATGCTCAGAGGTAAAACAACCCACCTATATTAAAATAGCCATTGATTATATATTTCTTCTCCGTTTTTTTAAAATTCACAATTAAAATGAGAACAGTATCCTGATGTTTGTGTGATAGTGAGCACAAACATAGCGAACCTTATCTGAAACCCAATCCTTGCACCACTTAAACTGCGGTCTGGCTCCATCCACTTGCCTCCTTTACAGCCAGTTAGTTTATGCCATAAATTTAAACGAAAGCGGCCTCTTCAAAAGAGGCACTCCTCTCGTGCGAAGTTGTTTATACTAAAAACATCTGAATAAACAATCGACAGAGAAATTTAATAACTCGAACTGCCATTATTTTGTGCAAGAGAATAAGTCCCTTTTTCTTCCCACGTGGATTATATGTTGCATCTGCATCAGCTTTTCTGGTAAGCATCTGTATCTTTCTTCTTTAGAATGAGTTTTTAACGGCGTATAGTAAAAGAGTTCGCTCATTCGAGAGTGCGCCAGGCTCTTAATCTGCAGTTCCCAGGTTCGAGTCCCAGCTGGGTCAGCGTTGAGATTTATCTGCTTAAAACTCCTCACCCTGCCCACGGTCAGTAGGGGACACCGATGGGCTTGGAAAGGCCCCCGTCTGTCGGATCGGACGTTAAGCCGTGGCGCCATGTACGGGAGAGCCATACCCTGTGCACGTTAAAGAACACGCTGGATGGCTTTGAAGGGAGGCTACCATCTGTCTCCCAACAGCTATTCCAGTGGGTCCCCTTCCCCAACCTTCTCTGAGCCTTCGGAGTCCTTGTGGGATGGGGCGGGGGTGGCTCAGTCGGTAACGCGCCAGGCTCGTAATCTGTAGTTCCCAGGTTCGAGTCCCAGCTGGGTCAGCGTTGAGATTTATCTCTGCAAAATTCCCCGTCCTGCCCACGGTCAGTAGGGGACACCGATGGGCTTGAAAAGGCCACCGTCCGTCGGATGGGACGTTAAGCCGTGTTCCGTGTGCGGGAGAGACTATAGCCTGTGCACGTTATAAGAACACGCTGGATGGCCTTGACGGGAGGCTACCATCTGTCTCCCAACAGCTGTTCCAGTGGGTCCCCTCCCTCAACCTTCTCTGAGCCTTCGGGGTCCATGTGGTCTGGCCATTTAGCCCATGGTGTGCAAAAAAAGTGCCGCTCAGAGGTAAAGCAGCCCAGCCTACAGCCCTTGTAGCCTGGCCATTTAGCCCATTGTGTGCACAAAAGTGCCGCTAAGGTAAAACAACCCACACCGAGCCCTTGGGGCCTGGCATTTAGCCCATTGTGTGTAAAATAATTCCGTTTAGAGGTAAACCAACTAACCCGATTTACACATTCGAGAGAGAGTTTTTCAAATGGGTAAAAATGCCTGTATAATATTTTTCTAATATGCACACCATCCTAAAAACGACCCTGATCTTGACGCAAGCCTCTCCTTCCACAAAAACAGGCCACATCCTAGTCACATGTGGAAGGGCTCGCTTTTGCCTCTATGCAGCAGATACAAGGTTGCGGACAGTGACATTCGAGGGGGAAGCAAAAAGGCAAACGTTAGCTGGAAACTGTCTAGACGACGCCATTAGCATACCGGTTTTTAGTCATGCAGAAGAAAGTAAAATTTCTTAACCTTCGCTCATAATTAAGCTTGTTTTCATATTGGCTGTCTCAGCTGAACGGCATTAAAAATAAATCGGTTGTATCATTTGAATAACCGTTTTGGATTCGGCGGGAAAGCTCCCACCAAACGATAGATATTCATAATTACTGTTGCCAGCCTCAGACGCAGTTAAAGAGTAATTTGATAGCTATTGCCACTTTCCTGCTACCAAATTCGTACGAAGAGTATTTTATTGAGACGCCTTACGGTTTCTTGGAAAGTTTTTCTTCAACCAGGGCTTCTTGGAGGTTTGGATATTTATGTAAGTGAAACCTGATCTTATTTATACAAGTACTCTTAAAGACAAAAACGTTGAACCAAAACAAGACAAGATCAAAATAATTGAATTTTAAGCGGATATGCGAGGAACCGAGCAGTGAAGGGGTTAGAAAAAAATATCCCCTCAAGCAGCAGCTTGCCACAGAAGTTCCGTCGGATGGGACGTTAAGCCGTGGCCCCGTGTGCGGGAGAGCCATACCCTGTGCACGTTAAAGAACACGATGGATGGCCTTGATGGGAGGCTACCATCTGTCTCCCAACAGCTGTTCCAGTGGGTCCCCTCCCCCAACCTTCTCTGAGCCTTTGGGGTCCTTGTGACCTGGCCATTTAGCCCATGGTGTGCAAAAAAGTGCCGCTCAGAGATAAACAACCCAACTGGACGGGAGGCTATCATCTGTCTCCCAACAGCTGTTCCAGTGGGTCCCCTCCCCCAACCTTCTCTGAGCCTTTGGGGGTCCTTGTGACCTGGCCATTTAGCCCATGGTGTGCAAAAAAAAGTGCCGCTCAGAGATAACCCAACTGGACGGGAGGCTACCATCTGTCTCCCAACAGTTGTTCCAGTGGGTCCCCTCCCCCAACCTTCTCTGAGCCTTTGGGGTCCTTGTGACCTGGCCATTTAGCCCATGGTGTGCAAAAAAGTGCTGCTCAGAGATAACCCAACTGGACGGGAGGCTACCATCTGTCTCCCAACAGCTGTTCCAGTGGGTCCCCTCCCCCAACCTTCTCTGAGCCTTTGGGGTCCTTGTGACTTGGCCATTTAGCCCATGGTGTGCAAAAAGGTGCCGCTCAGAGATAAACAACCCAACTGGACGGGAGGCTACCATCTGTCTCCCAACAGCTGTTCCAGTGGGTCCCCTCCCCCAACCTTCTCTGAGCCTTTGGGGTCCTTGTGACCTGGCCATTTAGCCCATGGTGTGCAAAAAGTGCCGCTCAGAGGTAAAACAACCCAACACAACGCCACAGAGGTCTGAGAGGAGCCTGTCAGTTTATACGCCATAATATGGATCATTGTAGAAGGTCTATGAAGATGCGGAATCTCAGCAGAAAAACACGCCCATGTCTTATCAGGTACCCGGAGCTCGAACCCAGGTTCCTTCTCACTCGGCCACGGGACGGAATAGAGTGGGGTCCTAGTTTTGGTGGTTGAATGTGAGGTTCAGGAGATGTACCTTGTAAGCAAAGATTTTACATCAAAGGGGGATGAGAAAACGCATTTTTTTATGTTTAGAGCTAATGAAAAATACAGTGGACCCCCGATATAACGCGCATGTCGGGCGGGAAACAACACCCGCGTTATAAGGTGAACCGCGTTATACCGAGCGGCGCGGTGGCGACACAATAAATTTCACACTGTAAGCTTTTCTTTTACTCATCATGCATACAATAATTAAACACTATTCAGAATACATGCAGGAACTCAATACATACACAATTACTCAATACGCAGTAACAATAAAATGCGATACTCACTAACGCCGCACGGACCTGTATAAACATGTTTGAACTTATCGCGAACATCGCCCGCGCTATAAACGAGTGCGCGGTATAGCGAGCAGCGCTATAACGAAGGTCCACTGTACTTTCTTTTGTGTATGTGTGTTTTATTGCTCCTAATAAACAATTGCGTTTTTTTTCATTTTCCAATTGAAACTATGAAATTTGAATTTATCCTGTTAGCGGGGAGGGGGAAAGTCGGAAAAGAAAAATTTTATTCTCTAGGAAACTTTATTCGAAAAAGAATCAAAATTTTCGTGTTCCGAATTTTGCAATCTTTGAAAGCGAAAATTCGTCGTTGCAATATTCGTGGGAGTGTTTTTTTTTTCTCCATTAGAGGGGGAAATTTAGACTTTTGGGCGATTCAGAAAATACGAATGGCAATATTTCATCAATACCTATCCTACCCAAAAAGTAGTTTTCAATTCATCTCTAAACACAAAAATGTTGAACGTCTACAAACCGACAAGACAGACGACAAAGTTCGACATATCCTCATTTTTTATGAATATCAGCAAAAAACTAACACCAACCAAATTAAAAAAATAAATTCTCAAATATATCCAAATTCTCCTATCGGACCATTACCAAGTTTGGGTTGGGTTGTGTTGTTTTACCTCTGAGCGGCACTTTTTTGCACACCATGGGCTAAATGGCCAGGTCACATGGACCCCGAAGGCTCAGAGAAGGTTGGGGGAGGGGACCCACTGGAACAGCTGTTGGGAGACAGATGGTAGCCTCCCGTCAAGGCCATCCAGCGTGTTCTTTAACGTGCACAGGGTATGGCTCTCCCGCACACGGAACCACGGCTTAACGTCCCATCCGACGGACGGCGGCCTTTCCAAGCCCATCGGTGTCACCTACTGACCGTGGGCAGGGCGGGGAATGTTTGCTGAGATAAATCTCAACGCTGACCCAGCTGGGACTCGAACCTGGGAACTACAGATTACGAGCCTACCGCGCTACCGACTGAGCCGCCCCCTACCAAGTTTGTATTAGTTGAAATCTATATTTATATGCAAATGCGAATGATAATATTTTACGATGAAACGTTAATCTATGCTTTTATGTTTTTCTTCCAGTCCGATGTCTTCCTCCTCTGCTTCAGTGTAGATAACATTACTTCGTATAACAACATAGGCAATAAGTGGCAACCGGAAGTGAAGCATCACTGTCCACGCACTCCGTATATTCTAGTTGGTAAGTGTCTTCGAAGTTTCAGTTGCATCATAATGTTTTATGGCGGCGCTAACGCACGTGCGCCGCCATAAACACCTGGAGTCTTTTTTTTTAGGGGCGGCAAATTTGCAAACAAAACTAACGATCATACCTGTAATAAAGTTGATTCGATAAGTACAGTCGCTTAAAAAAAATATCCGAACACTATGGTTGATTACAGAATTCAGAAAAAAAATATCTGGCAACGATTTTTTTAGAAATTAGTGATATGGCAACCTCGTGTGACGTGTTTTTGAGCGACTGTAGGAGCTATCTTTCAACAGATGATTTTCAATTGCTTTTTAAACTGATATTTAATTTAGCTAAATTAATATCCAAGATCAGACTTGGAGAAAGGGGCGGCAGATATCCAAGTTCAATTTGGGTTTTGTGAAAACAAGGGTACTGAAAATCGTATTGCAATCCTCACAGATGAAATCTAAAACGGACTTGATGAAAACAAAACGGTAGCTGTTTTATTTGTTGATATTTCTAAAGCTTTTGATTCGCTATCATATGTATTTTAATTTTTAAAAAATGGAAAATTATGGAATTAGAGGTTACCTCATTAGATTAGTTCAAATCGTTTTTAACAAAGAGAACGAAAAAAGTTAAAATTGAAACAGTTTTGAGCAGATGCAAAATAATAGATTTCTGAGTACCTCAAGGTGCCTTTTTAGGATCACAATTATTTTTGCTACGTATAAATAATCTTTTAGAGATAAAATTTATGGGTAGCATTATTTCCTTTGCTGGTGCAATATGGCTTTAGCATATGTTGCTGATACCGATACTGAATTGTAGCAGAATATTAGCATGGATCTGGTTGTTTTGAGGAAGTGGCTTGTCAAAAATAAACTCTCTATTAATGTCTGTAAGACAAAATATATATATTTCAATATACAATTAGAGAATGATAGTAACCTAGAGGAAGTTACTATCACGATCTTAAATGTTTATTGTGATTAAAGGATACAAGCTTGCGATCTGTCTGTGGTTGTCAGAAAATAATGTCTACAAATATAATAAAATATCTGGGTGTTATTTTTGATAAACAATTAAATTGGAATGATCGTATTCAAAAATTAATTTCCAAAATGAATAGAATCCTACCTCAGTTTTATTCACTAAGAGACTTGTTAGATCTAGAGACACTAAAAAAAATTTATTACGCTTTCGTTTATTCAAGAATAGAGTATGCTCTTTTTATTTGGGGAGGAACATTTGAAACCTCACTTAAAACTATGAAATATATGCATTAATATATTGTTATGAATTAAACGCATGGAAACTGATAGTGAGGTCAAAAAAATAAATAGTATTTAACAATTATAATTCTAAACTAATGTAATTTATTACAAAAGTATGAATGAAAACTTTTATATAAACTCAAGTCAACCAACACAAATCTATATCAGTATAAAAATAAATCTTCAGAAGAACTTTGCATCTTATTCTATTCATACAAAAAGCTGTTACCTCTTTAATTCTTGCTATCTACACTCAAAACCAGTGGCGGCTCGTAGCTAAAATTAATGGGGGTGCTGCTCCAGAAAATTTTTAGCCTTTGTTTTAAAATTGTGTAAAAGGAAAAAAAAACCGAAAAAATAAAAGAACCGAAAAAAAAATGAATCAAATAGAATAGCTGGAAGCAGGATAATAATCTAATTCTACACTTTATCACATTCAAGAATATGGTACACGGTTTTTAAGCACAACACACGCGGAGTAAAAAAAACTACCTTCAACCAGCACGCCAGGGTCGGCACTGCGGGAACGACAGTGCTCTCTCTCCATTGCAGCCTAGCGTGTAGATTCCTATGTGCGCATGCGCACAACAGTCAAACACCTCGCCGCTAGTACTGTGAAGCGCACAGTTCCATACAAAGATTTTTGTATCTTTTTCATAAACTGGGGGATGGCTACTGACATTAAGCTTAAGGATTATATATTGTACAAGTATAAAGAAAGAATTAAAGAAAAAAGGACTCATTATATTAAATGTTATCGATAATAATAAAAAAATAATAAATACCCCCTCAAGCAGCTGCTTGCCACAGAGGTCTGACAGGAGCCTGTCAGTTTATATGCCGCAGTAGGAGATCTGAGAGGATGGCAAGACCTCAGCAGAAAAACGACACACACATCCATGCCTAATTCCGGGGCTTGAACCCAGGTCCCTTAGATCAGTAGCCAAGCGTGCTAACCACTCGGCCACGGGACGACTATCGATAATATCAAGTTGAAATTGGGGGTGCTGCAGTTCTACAGTGCCTATACGCGAGCCGCCACTGCTCAAAACATAAAACTTTTTACATCAGTTGATAAGTGACACAATCATATTTGTGAACAAACCTGCAATCTATAAAAAATAACCTTAAATAATAAAAATATAAATACCCCCTCAAGCAGCTGCTTGCCACAGAGGACTGACAGGAGCCTGCCAGTTTATACGCCACATTAGAAGGTCTGAGAGGATGGCAGGACCTACAGTCGCTCAAAAAAATATCCGAACACTATGGTTGATTACAGAATTCAGAAAAAATATCTGGCAACGATTTTTTTTTTGGAAAAAGTGTGATCTGGCAACCTTCCTGTCACGTGACACGAAAGTTCCAGATCACTGAGTTCAAAAAAAATCGTTGCCAGATATTTTTCTGAATTCTGTAACCAACCATAGTGTTCGGATACTTTTTTGAGCGACTGTACCAATTCCTAAACAAACCAAATATAACTATGAATCAGATGATGAACTCTTCCTATAGAAAAGTTGAGATTAATTCTGCTTGTTCGACTGACATGTGACCTCAGCCACATTTTTAAGTATCCTAAGCATCCTTCCTTTTTTTGCCAGTAAGCCAACAGGAACAATACTAATAAACTTATTTAATCTCCCGCGAACACACCAGATAAAAACGTTTAATAACTTGGAAAGGCCACCGTCCGTCAGATGGGGACGTTAAGCCGTGGCTCAGTGTGCGGGAGGGCTATTCCCTGTGCAGGATAAAAAAACACGCCGGATTGCCTTGACGGGAGACTGATCTGTCTCATAATAGATGTCCAGTTACTCTCCTTCCACCCCCCACCCCACCCCCCAACCTGCTCTGAGTCCTCGGGGTCCTTGTGACCTGGTCATTTAGCCCATTTTGTAAAAAAAATGCCGCTCAGAGGTAAAACAACCCAGAAATGTCATCCCCTCATTTCTTTGTTTTTTGAGAGCTTTTGGGTTGGGTTGTTTTACCTCTGAGCGGCACTTTTTTGCCCACAATGGGCTAAATGGCCAGGTCACATGGACCCCGAAGGCTTAGAGAAGGTTGGGGGAGGGGACCCACTGGAACAACAGTTGGGACACAGATGGTAGCCTCCCGTCAAGGCCATCCAGCGTGTTCTTTAACGTGCACAGGATATGGCTCTCCCACACACGGGGCCACGGCTTAACGTCTCATCCGACGGACGGCGGCCTTTCCAAGCCCATCGGTGTCCCCTACTGACCGTGGGCAGGGCAGGGAATTTTCCGGAGATAAATCTCAACTCTGACCCAGATGGGACTCGAACCTGGGAACTACAGGTTACGAGCCTGGCGCGCTACCGACTGAGCCAACCTCGCCCCGATGTTTTTTTTTTTTTTTTTTTGAGAGCATGCTGTAGGTTCTGCTTCAGTCCTAAACTGAAGGCTATTTTGGCCCTCTTTTTTAAAAATGATTCCGAGGCCACTGCAAGCGATAATCGTGGATCTGATTCGTCTTTCCTGTGATTTGACACGACAGAGGTTTTCTCTTTCTGAATCTAAGTGGCAAGTTCTTTTGCTTCACGCAAGGTTAAACATCTGGCGCATAATGAAACGCATTCATCTGTAATTTTATCATTCTGGGCTTTCACATCTGGGACAGTGTAACGTTAGGCTACGAAAAAAAGGGAAATAGAAGTTCAAGTCGTGCTTTACTTGACAGTCATTAAATGAGACGTTCCAACACTCTCAAACGAAATCAAGACAATGTAGCAATAGACAAGACACAAAGTGTTTTTTTCCTCCATAGCTGGAAAGCAATCCAGTAAATAATGCCTTGAACGAAAGGCTTCAAAAACAAAAAAGAAAACTATTAAATATTTTTTCTTGTTAAAAGTACACTGAGAGGCCAAAAGTCATGGGATACGTGCCTAATAACGGGTTGGTCCTCCTCGAGCCCTCAGCAGCTCAGCCACACGTCGAGGCATCGGTTGGGTTGTTTTACCTCAGAGCGGCACTTTTTTGCACACAATGGGCTAAATGGCCAGGTCACATGGACCCCGAAGGCTCAGAGAAGGTTGGGCAGGGGACCCACTAGAACAGCTGTTAGGAGACAGATGGTAGCCTCCCATCAAGGCCATCCAGCGTGTTCTTTAATGTGCACAGGTACGGCTCTCCCGTACATGGAGTCACGGCTTAACGTCCCATCCGATGAACGGCGGCCTTTCCAAGCCCATTGGTGTCCCCTACTGACCGTGGGCAGGGCTGGGAGTTTTGCGGAGATAAGTCTCAACGTTAACCCAGCTGGGACTCGAACCTGGGAATTGCAGATTACGAGCCTGGCATGCTACCGACTGAGTCACCCCCCGCCCCGTCGAGGCATGGAGTCAACGAGTTGTGGGTACCATTCTGCGGGGATGGCAGCCCACACATCATGCAGTGTAGACCAGAATTGTGTTGCATTGGATGGTGCTAGATTCATGGATTGTAAGCTTGTTTCTATTGTGTCCAACAGATGCTGCAAGGGGTTCATATCGGGGGACTGTGGCGGCCTATTCTTGGTGGTAGAGTTCATCGAGTGTTCCTCGATCCACCTCCTAGCAACCGAAGACTGGTGACACATTGCATTATCTTGTTGGAATACCCCTTCACATGAAGGAGTGCAGGTGATCTGCGAGAATGTCCATGTATCTCATACCTGTCAGTGATTTCTCCAAATGGACGAGAGAGCCCAATGTAGACCACATGAACACGCCCCACACCATCACAGAGCCGCCTCCAGCCCATACAGTACCTTGCAGACAGGAAGGGTCCATGGCTTCACAGGGCCTACGCCACATTCTAACAGCCCATCAGCACGAAACAACTGGAACCTTAATTCATCGGGCCATGCTACCCAATGCCACTGTTCTACTGTATCCAATTTCGATGTCTTCGGGCCTATTCCAGTCGTTGAGCTCTGTGACGAAGTGTAAGCAATGGGACACGAGTCTTCAGCTACCAAATCCGATGGAGTGCAGGTGGTGATGGACAGTCCTTTCAGAAACGTTTTGTGATTGGCCCGCATTCAAATGGGCAGTGATTTCATTCACTGTAGCCCGTCTGTTGGTCGTTATCATTCGTGACAGCCGATGCGAGTTCCGTTCGTCAATTGCACTTGGCCGTCCCATTCTCCGGTTTACGTGTGTGGAAATGTCATCAATAGAATACTGACGATAAACTCTTGACACCGTAGACCTGGGAAAACCGAATTTCTGCACGATCACCGATGTTGCACGACCCATCCTTCTGGCACCGACGATCAAGCCACGTTCAAAGTCAGACAACTCACGACGTGCAGCCATGTTGAATTAACAACTACTCCGAAATGAATGTTGGGTTTGTAGGCTACTGCAGCGCCATTCTGTGGCTGACACCCAAAAAAATCAGTCACGACTATGGCGCGCTAGTTCTACTTTAACTGCTATTCCCATGATTTTGGCAACTCAGTGTATTTCGTCGCTATTTCCCTAGTGTTTTAGGGAGCGTGTTGGGTGGGGGTGGCTCAGTCGGTAGCGCGCCAGGCTTGCAATCTGTAGTTCCCAGGTTCGAGTCCCAGCCGGGTCAGCATTGAGATTTATCTCCGCAAAATTCCCCGCCCTGCCCACAGTCAGTAGGGGACACCGATGGGCTTGGAAAGGCCGCCGTCCGTGGGATGGGACGTTAAGCCGTGGCCCTTGTGCGGGAGAGACTATAGCCTGTGCACGTTATAAGAACACGCTGGATGGCCTTGACGGGAGGCTACCATCTGTCTTCCAACAGCTGTTCCAGTGGGTCCCCTTCCCCAACCTTCTCTGAGCCTTCGGGGTCCATGTGACCTGGCCATGGTGTGCAAAAAAGTGCCGCTCAGAGGTAAAACAACCCAACCCAAGGGTGCGTGTTAATCATCACTCCAGATTCGTATTCTGATATTACTAGGTTTGAGTCCCATCCATGTCCCGCTATGATTCAGATGATAAAGAAGATACCGTTGGGCTTGAAAAGATCGCCGTCCATCAGATGGGATGCTAAGCCGTGGCTTCGATGCACTTTAAGAAACATCCGGAATAGACCTTGAGGTTTTTCTGACTTCGTCATTTAACCGTTGTGGGCAAAAGAAAAGTGTCGCTCGGATGTTAAACATCCCAATCCTTAAATTATTCTAGAACAGGGCTCGATTTGCGGGGAGGAAATTTCAGTAAGTGTAATGGAAGACATAACGTATTAAACTCGTGCGTATTTCAAGCATTCCGTGAAAATTTTTTCCTGAAATTAAAAAAAAAATTCAAACGAAGTGGAAGATATTACACTGTAATACAAATCGAGTCTCAGGCTTCACCCCCCCCCCCTTTTTTTTTACATCCGGAGTTGATCTGGGGCGGGGGTGGCTCAGTCGGTAGCGCGCCAGGCTCGTAATCTGCAGTTCTCAGGTTCGAGTCCCAGCTGGGTCAGCGTTGAGATTTATCTCCGCAAAATTCCCCGCCCTGCCCACGGTCAGTAGGGGACACCGATAAGCTTGGAAAGGCCGTCGTCCATCAGATGGGACGTTAAGCCGTGGCCCCGTGTGCGGGAGACCCCCCCCCCCCCCGCACACGGGGCCACGTGCCCTCTGCACGTTAAAGAACTCACTGGATGGCCTTGACGGGAGGCTAACATCTGTCTCCCAACAGCTGTTCCAGTGGGTCCCCTCCCCCATATCAAAATCTTTAATTAAATCTTTATTTGATTTTTATTCATTTAAACACATTTTTTTATTTTATAAACTTATAAAGATTGTTATATGTACATCATCATCATCATCCTCAAGCAGCCATGGGCTACGGAGGTCCAACCAGACCATGCAATTTAGTTCTCCAAGCAAGTCTATCCTGAGCTACATCTACTGCATCTGGCCACTGCACACCAATTCTAACAAGGTCCTGTTTGACTTTGTCTGCCCACCGCATCCTAGGTCTCCCCTTCTTTCTGAGGCCTTTAGGCACACTGCTCATAACCCTATTCGCCAATCTATAAGTATTCATACGGGCAACATGGCCAAACCAACGGAGTCTCTCTCTGCACAATATGCTGCTTAAAGGAGGTTTCAAACTCCTTTGCCTAACCTCATCATTAGTTACAAAGTTGAACCACCTAATGCCCAAGATACTGCGTAAGCATCTGGAATCAAAAGCATCTAGTTTCCTGTTACCTTGTTTACAAAGTGTCCAAGTTTCACTACCATAACTAACCCTAGAAAGAACCAAACTGTTATACAGTCTAATTTTAGTCTTTAAATGTATACGCCTATTTCTCCACACTCTCTATAGATTCTTAAAAGTCCCGGCAGCAATCCCTATTCGTCTGTTAATCTCATGCCGCACATCACCATTATCTGTTACGTAGCTCCCAAGATAATTAAACTGGGACACCTGCCCAAGACTGCAACCATTCATATTAACTGAATCACAGCCTGCCTGACCAATTTTCATCACTTTAGTTTTCTCTCTGTTTATAACCAAACCTACTCTACTACCAGTCTCATCAACAGCTCGAATGAAAGAGTTCATCTCATCAACATCATTTGCCAAAAGGGCTAAATCATCAGCATAATCTAAATCAGAAATTTTCGTATCTCCAGCCCATTTAAGGCCAAAAGCTTTCCCTTGAAGTGAATTTCGCATAACATAATCAATAACCAAGCTAAAGAGAAAAGGAGACAAAATGCACCCTTGTCGAACACCAGAAGTAATGCTAAACCAATTGCTACAAGCCTTACCAACTCTCACACATGACTCAGTGTTATTATAGAGAGCTTTCATTATGTTAACTAACTTGTCTGGTATATCATATGATCTCACAATCAACCACAAATTATGACGATCAACAGAGTCGAAAGCCTTTTTGAAATCAACAAAGCTAGCAACCAAAGGTTTCTGAAACTCTAAACATTTCTCAAGAATCTGCCTAAGTGAAAATATCTGATCCACACATCTCCTACCACTTCTGAATCCACATTGCTCATCACGCAATTGACTGTCAACCAGATTCTTAATTCTATTAAGCACAATCATGGAAAGAACTTTACCTGGAACAGAGAGTAGGCTGATACCCCTATAGTTATCACAAGAACTGCGATCACCTTTTTTGAAAATAGGGATAACAATAGCTCTGGTAAAATCCTTAGGAACCATGCCTTTATCATAAAAGATATTCAGAATTTCAGTCATCCAAGTGGTAACCGAAACATTCCCAGCTCTAAGCATTTCCGTAGTAATTTCATCTACCCCTGGGGATTTATGAAGTTTAAGTTTAGAAATAGCCAAAATAACTTCAGATTGTGTTATAGGGCCAACATTAAAGCCACCAATGCATCTATCATCATTGCAAACAATGGGAGTAGAACTAACTACATTGTTTAGAACATCACTGAAATGCTCAGCCCACCTAGCCATGACAGAATCCTCCCCTTCTATAACCTTAATTTGTTTATCCTTCAATCCTTGTATGCCTGTCCGTTTTCTACCACACAAAACATTAACTATCTGGTACAGCTCTCTGCTGTTGTGCTGTCTAACTGCTTCCTCGGCTTTGTCAGCCAAACCATCAAGCCAAAGATTCTTATCAGCAGCTAACTGATCCTTTACAAGTTTATTAAGGTCTCTGTAATGCTTTCTATTAGGACTAGTAGGGTATTGATTAAGGGCATTCCTGCAGTTCTTTCTTTCCGAAATAAGCTGAAGTGCCTTATCACTCAGATAATTTTGCCTCTTCTGCTCCTTTTTTCCTAAAAGAGTACTGTTAGTGTCCGAAAGAGCCTGTTTAAAATGATCCCATTCTTCCTCAACTTCAGTAGTAAGCAAACCATGACTGTCATAATGACTAAGTAACCTATCATGGTAAGCTTTGGCTATAACTGGATCTTTCAGAGCTTCAGTATTAAAAGTAAATTTTTTAACCCTAGCACAACACTTTTTAAGTTTAAGTTGCAACACACTTTTAACAAGGTAATGGTCAGATCCAATTTCAGCTCCCCTATATGCCCTGGTATTCCTAACAGAACTAGCCCATTTGCTGTTAATTAATATGTAATCAATCATATTCTTATGCAGCCCATCAGGTGAAACCCATGTGTACTTATGTATGTCGCGGTGTTTGTAATAAGTGTTAGTTATTCTGAATCCATTGAGTTTACTTACCTGTAGGAGACGTTGCCCATTGCCATTGCAGCTACCAATACCAAAAGGGTCTATTACTCCTCCCCAAAGGTCAGAGTCAGTACCAACTTTGGCATTGAAGTCACCAAGAACAAGGGTAATATCTCCTTTCTTGACAGAATTCAAAATATCCTGAAGTTGTTCAAAAAACCTATCCTTCTCATCCTCATCGGCATCCTCAGTGGGGGCATAACAGCAGATAACATTCAAGTCTTTAACCCTTGTCTGAAATTTTGCTGTAAGAAACCTTTCATTAATGCACTCATATCCTAGAAGAGCATCGCTAGCGTGTCTGCTGAGAAGCAGACCCACGCCTTGGTGATGCTTATTGTCGTCCCTCCCTGAAAAGAGAAATTTAAGATTATTTTTAATAATCTGACCTTTATCTGTCCATCTGGTCTCTTGCAAGCCGAGAATATCTAAATTATAACGGTGGAATTCTTGTGTGAGGACATCAAGAGAAAAAGCTCTGTGCAGAGTCCTCACATTCCAACTGCCTATGGAGAGAAAATGGTTAGTGGGATGTTTAAAGAAACTATGTTTATTGAGAGAGGGAATGCCGACAATATCAAACAGCCCCCTAATCGCAGACATGGGGCAAAGACCCGTTCCCCCACTACTAAAGGCTGAAGCCATCTACACTGGAAGACTTCCTCCAATGTAGAATTTGACGATGCGAATAGAAGCAAAGAGTTCAGGTGCCTGCGATGACCTCTGCTCAGGATTATCCACCAGCTGATAAAGATATCCTGTGAATCTATTCACTTGGGGCTGTCAACCCACAAACAAACAGAAAACACAGCGGAACACTGTGTTCACAGCGGAACAGCCACTGGTGGGCTTCTGTGGAGGGCCACCAGTGCAGCAAAATCAGGATCCATAATCAAGCTCAGAGCCATATATCTGTCCAGTCCAGTAGGTTTATATGGTCAGCACCAGGACCCTGTGTGGTTGACCACTCCTCAGCAGGGTTTCAAAAAAAGAAAAGTAGCCATAGTTGTCTAGATCAGTAGGCCACACTAATCTGGCAGCCCTTCCCTTCCGTTCACTTTCACAAGAGAGTATCTCTTTTGAAAGGTACTAACGGTCTGCACCACGAGAAGGCGGGGTCGGACATTAGGTGCTAGGCCTGGCCGGTTCTGTGCATCATCACAGGGGATTGGTGCATAGCTCTCCTTCCAGTGACTACCTAGCTACCATTTACAGACCTTATATATACAAAATAGCAAAATTTAATAAATTTATATTACGCACACAAAACTGCAAAAAACAAAAAATTTTTTTCGATTTCTTCTACTAAACATCTAAACACTTCTAACTTTAAACACGAAATTAGAGTTGGGTTGGGTTGTTTTAACTCTGAGCGGCACTTTTTTGCACACAATGCTAATCGCTAATACAATGGGCTAAATAGCCAGGTCACAAGGACCCCGAAGGCTCAGAGAAGGTTAGGGGACCCACTGGAAGAGCTGTTGGGAGACAGATGGTAGCCTCCCGTCAAGGCCATCCAGTGTGTTCTTTAACGTGCAAAAAGGTATGCTCTCCTGCATATGGAGCCACGGCTTGACCTCAAGTCCGAAGGACGGCGGCCTCTCCGAGTCCATCTGTATCCCGTAATGACAGTGAGCAGGCGCGGAGATAACACGAAATGAGAACAAGACTAACGTATGTATTGTTAGAGGGTGAAAGGTGGTATTTCTTCCTCCCTCTAAATAAATTTACATATTTTACTCTATCGTACAGTCGCTCAAAAAAGTATCCGAACACTATGGTTGATTACAGAATTCAGAAAAAATATCTGGCAACGATTTTTTTAGATATTAGTGATCTGGCAACCTTCGTGTCACGTGACACGAAGGTAGCCAGATCACTAATTTCTAAAAAAAAAATGTTGCCAGAAATTGAAAAAAGTGCCGCTCAGAGGTAAAACAACCCAACTGGACGGGAGGCTACCATCTGGCTCCCAACAGCTGTTCCAGTGGATCCCCTCCTCCAACCTTCTCTGAGCCTTCGTGGTGCTTGTGACCTGGCCATTTAGCCCATTGTGTGCAAAAAAAAGAGCCGCTCAGAGATAAAGCCACCCATGCCAGTTTCCTTCATACTTCTAAGAATTGTTCCTTATCATTTTCCTCCTGAAAAGTGAATGCTGTTTCTTCCTCCTTAGGCACAAAGACAGATCTCCGAGACAAAGACAACCGACCTGATGGAACCAAAATCGTCTCTCGCTCCATGGGACGCAAAATGGCAGTTAAAGTAAAAGCAGCTAAATACATAGAATGCTCGGCACGGACAATGGAAGGTGTGAGGGAGGTGAGTGAGCGATCACTAAAGGAGAATTTCTATTTTGCTCATTTTGTCTTTTTTTTCTCTACTACAGGCACCTTTTTTTCTTTCATATAACACACTTAATCAATAATCTGAATCTGGCTCATGCCTTCCAATTTTTTTTTACCAAACTATTTCAGGTGCATAACTTAACGATTTTGCCAATTCGTTATAAATGTATACTTTTGTTTCTTAATCAAGATATTTTCTTAAATCATTAAAAATATAACTTGTTTTCAAGAAATTTTTTTGTAGAAAAAATGAATTTCGTCCTGAGGGTGAATACATATCAGGGTTGGGTTGTTTTACCTCTGAGCGGGACTTTTTTGCGCACAATGGATTAAATAGCCAGGTCACAAGGACCCCGAGGGCTCAGAGAAGGTTAGAGGAAGGGGACCCACTGGTCAGCTGTTAGGAGACAGATGGTAGCCTCCCGTCAAGGCCATCCAGCGTGTTCTTTCACGTGCACAGGGTACGACTCCCACACACAGGAGGGGCGGGGGTGGCTCAGTCGGTAGCGCGCCAGGCTCATAATCTGTAGTTCCCAGGTTCGAGTCCCAGCTGCGTCAGCGTTGAGATTTATCTCCGCAAAATTCCCCGCCCTGCCCACGGTCAGTAGGGGACACCGATGGGCTTGGATAAGACCGCCGTCCGTCGGATGGGACGTTAAGCCGTGGCCCCATGTGCGGGAGAGCCATACCCTGTGCACGTTAAAGAACACGCTGGATGGCCTTGACGGGAGGCTACCATCTGTCTCCCAACAGCTGTTCCAGTGGGTCCCCTCCCCCAACCTTCTCTGAGCCTTCGGGGTCCATGTGACCTGGCCATTTAGCCCATGGTGTGCAAAAAAGTGCCGCTCAGAGGTAAAACAACCCAACCCACACACAGAACTACGGCTTAACGTCCCATCCGACGGTCGGTTGCCTTTCCAAGTCCATCGGTGTCCCCTACTGACCGTGGGTAGAGAGTTTTGCGGAGATAAATCCCAACTCTGGCCTAGCTGAGACTCGAACCTTGTAAACTGCAAATTACGAGCCTGGCGCGCTACCGATTGAGCCACCCCCGCCTCTACATGTCAGGTATTCTAACCATCAGATTATTAACTGCTAGTAGCCAAGATGGCGCAATGAGCGACAAAATCGGAAAGATTTTAGAGTCGCAAATAGCAGGAAAATTAACTGGCTACTGATAGAGTTGGTTAGATTGGTTGGTTGTTGGTTGTTTTACCTCTGAGCGGCACATTTTTGCACACATAGGCTAAATGGCCAGGTCACATGGACCCCGAAGGCTCAGAGAAGGTTGGGGGAGGGGACCCACTGGAAAAGCTGTTGGGAGACAGATGGTAGCCTCCCGTCAAGGCCATCCAGCGTGTTCTTTAACGTGCACAGGGTATGGCTCTCCCGAACACGGGGCCACGGCTTAACGTCCCATCCGACGGAAGGTGGCCTTTCCAAACCCATCGGTGTCCCCTACTGACCGTGGGCAGGGCGGGCAATTTTGCGGAGATAAATCTCAACGCTGACCCAGCTGGGACTCGACCCTGGGAACTACAGATTACGAGCCTGGCGCGCTACCGACTGAGGCACCCCCGTTCCCAGTGGCAGGTATTCAGGAGATGTGGGTTCAAATTTCACTCAGGAGGAAACTTATCTTTCAGCAAAAATATTTACAGGTAATCTATGGATTCAATGTTTCAAAATAGAAATATTTCGGTAGAGCAATCATACCTTAATGAAAGGGGGCGGGGGTGGCTCAGTCGGTAGCGCGCCAGGCTCGTAATCTGCAGTTCTCAGGTTCGAGTTCCAGCTGGGCCAGCGTTGAAATTTATCTCCACAAAATTTCCCGCCCTGCTCACGGTCAGTAGGGGACACCGATGGGCTTGAAAAGGCCGCCGTCAGTCGTATGGGACATTAAGCCGTGGATCCGTGTGCGGGAGAGAGCACCTTGACGGGAGGCTACCATCTGTCTCCCAAAAGCTGTTTCAGTGGGTCCCCTCCCACAACCTTCTCTGAGCCTTCGGGGTCCATGTGACCTGGCCATTTAGCCCATGGTGTGCAAAAAATTTCCTTTCAGAGGTAAACCAACCCTCGGTCAGTAGGGTATGCTGATGGCTCCGTGTGCACGAGAGCCATACCCTGTGCACGTTAAAAAACCCACTCGATGGCCTTGACGGGAGGATATTATCTGTCCCCTCGCAGCCGTCCTAAGCGTTCCCTTTCCCCCAACCTTCTCTGAGCCCTCGGGGTCCTTGTGACCTGGTCATTTAGCGCATTGCGTGCAAAAAAAATGCCGCTCAGGGGTAAAACCGCCGATCATTGCATTAGCCATTTTTCAAGGAGAATGATGTGGCAGTCTTCCCGTGTATTAAAATCTCAAGAGTTCCCTAAGAGTGATTGCTCTGACAGAGTGATTTTATCTCGGCGTTCTGTGTCTGGGACATGTCACGGGAGCGCCACGCTTTCCTCTCTGCAGTGAGCCGCGAAACGTCAGAAGATCTGTAGAGTCTACGAAACGTCAGAAGTGGTGCTACACCCACACCCGAATCGAGAAGTCGTAAAGTTAGCCAAAAAATGAAAAGAACGGTTAATGAGTTTGGGATTGAAGCCAAAGGCAACAGGGTTCAAAGTCCTTTTCACTCATCTTGACCATTGGTCAGCAGAGTTGGGTTGGATTGTTTTACCTCTGAGCGGCACTTTTTTTGCACACATAGGCTAAATGGCCAGGTCACATGGACCCCGAAGGCTCAGAGAAGGTTGGGGAGGGGACCCACTGGAAGAGCTGTTGAGAGACAGATGGTAGCCTCCCGTCAAGGCCATCCAGCGTGTTTTTTAACGTGCACAGGGTATGACTCTCCTGCACACGGGGCCACGGCTTAACGTCCCATCCGACGGACGGCGGCCTTTCCAAGCCCATCGGTGTCCCCTACTGACCGTGGGCAGGGCGGGGAATTTTGCGGAGATAAATTTCAACGCTGACCCAGCTGGGACTCGAACCTGGGAACTACAGATTACGAGCCTGGCGCGCTACCGACTGAGCCACCCCCGCCCCTTGGTCAGCAGATGGTTCTCGCGAGGGGGTATGCTACCCAATGGGTTGCCTAAATTTCAACTTGGAGAGACTTTGAAACTGTGTATTTGACCCTTAAAAAATTCTCACAGATCATTGGTTGATTTATAGGTCATTGTTTTGATGACTTGTTAATTGTGATGACCTCACATTGACCTGTGAATAATACAGAAGCATCAAATGCCCAGTCTTAATATCTCCCTAAACCATTGCTTTTGGTCAGAAAGGATATACCGATGGGCTTGGATAGGTCGGCGTCCGTCGGATAGGACGTTAAGTAGTGGCCCCGTGTGCGGGAGACCCATATCCTGTGCATGTTAAAGAACACGCTGGATGGCTTTGATAGGGGGCTGCCATCTGTCTCCTAATAGCTGTTCAGTGGATCCCCAATCTTCCCTAAGCCTTCGGGGTCCTCGTGACCTAGCCATTTAGCCCATTGTGTGCAAAAAAGTGCCGCTCAGAGGTAAAACAACCCAACTGGACGTGAGTCTACCATCTGTCTGCCATCAGTTGTTCCAGTGGGTCCCCTCCCCTAACCTTCTCTGAGTCTTTGAGATCCTAGTTACCTAGCCATTTAGCCCATTGTGTGCAAAAAAGTGCCGCTTAGAGGTAAAACAACCCAACTGGACGTGAGTCTACCATCTGTCTGCCATCAGTTGTTCCAGTGGGTTCCCTCCCCCAACCTTCTCTGAGTCTTTGAGATCCTAGTTACCTAGCCATTTAGCCCATTGTGTGCAAAAAAGTGCCGCTCAGAGGTAAAACAACCCAACTGGACGTGAGTCTACCATCTGTCTGCCATCAGTTATTCCAGTGGGTCCCCTCCCCCAACCTTCTCTGAGTCTTTGAGATCTTAGTTACCTGGCCATTTAGCCCATTGTGTGCAAAAAAGTGCCGCTCAGAGGTAAAACAACCCAACCCAGGGATCAGAAAAGGTTGGGATAAGGCAACCAACTGGAAAGCTGTTAGTGGAGAGATTGAATCCTGCCATCCGGTGTGCTCTTCAGAATGCACTGGGTAGAGCTCTTCTATATGCATACAGCCACGATTTACGTTACATGTGACTGGTTGCGGCACCGAGGACAGAATGGGAATTTGCGGAGAAAATTCTCAACACAGGCGCAATTGAGATTCGAAACTGAGAACTTCAGATTACGAGACTGAGCAGAACCTCCAACATATACCGGGCCTGTGCAGACGTTGTCCAAAAGAAGAGAAATTAAATATATTTAAAGATTTAATTTCTCTAAGTTTAAAAACTTAGTTATGAATCGAACTGAAATGATTTACCTCTCAATATAGAAGAAAATATAGAAGAAAAATTCTCCACGACCTCCCGATAACATAGGAGGTGCTCTGGCTGCTGAGCTACGGCCTGATCAAGATTTTCTCTAATCTATGTTGTGAACTTTCTTATCTGCAGTACACACAACTCACTGTCTCTCAGTCAGCTGAGTCAGCGTTGAGATTTATCTCCGCAAAATTCCCCGCCCTGCCCACGGTCAGTATGGGATACTGGTGGGCTTGGAAAGACCGCCGTCCGTCGGATGGGACATTAAGTCGTGACCCCGTGTACGGGAGAGCCGTACCTGTGCACGTTAAATAACACGTTGGATGCCTTGACGGGAGGCTACCATCTGTCTCCCAACAGCTGTTCCAGTGGGTTCCCTCTCCCAACCTTCTCTGAGCCTTTGGGGTCCATATGACCTGTCCATGTAGCCCATGGTGTACAAAACAGTGCCGCTCAGATGTAAAACAACCCAACCCAATAATCTACTAATCTTGTTACTTCACAAGAAACTGTTAGCCCTCATATTTAGGGGCGGGGGTGGCTCAGTCGGTAGCGCGCCAGGCTCGTAATCTGTAGTTCCCAGGTTCGAGTCCCAACTGGGTCAGCGTTGAGATTTATCTCCGCAAAATTCCCCGCCCTGCCCACGGTCAGTAGGGGACACCGATGGGCTTGGAAAGGCCGCCGTCCGTCGGATGGGACGTTAAGCCGTGGCTCCGTGTGTGAGAGAGCCATACCCTGTGCACGTTAACGAACGCACTGGATGGCCTTGACGGGAGGCTACCATCTGTCTCCCAACAGCTGTTCCAGTGGGTCCCCTCCCCCAACCTTCTCTGAGCCTTCAGGGTCCATGTGACCTGGCCATTTAGCCCATGGTGTGCAAAAAAGTGCCGCTCAGAGGTAAAACAACCCAACCCAACCCACCCATTTAGGTTGCTATTATATCAAATTTTTAGTATTTTTGTCATTATATTTAAATAGTGTAATAAGTGAGTGTGTATGTAATTTTCTGTTTCAACTGACCTTGACCTTCTCCTCAGGTGTTTGAAGAAGCCGTACGAGCTGTGCTGTCCCCTCGACCCAATTTAGGCGTTCGTGTGAGGCGCTGCGTCCTCCTTTAGAAGAAGCGATCGCAGTCTATCGTTGTGTTCCTGCAAGTAGAGCTGCTTAGTGATACGAACATTCCTCGTGAACACCTCGTTGCAATAAATTACTACTACTACTCCATAACCGTAATTTGTATAAATGTTATAAATAAATATCGTTTTCTGATTTTTATTAGCATCTGATTACTACATTTTTTTTTTCTACGGTAACTACTGCATTTTGAGAGATTTTCGAAACACCACAAGGCAAGATGGACAGGATTGACTCATCAGCAGAACGTCAGGTTCGTAATCTACAGTTCTCAGGTTCGAATCCCAGCTGGGTCAGCGTTGAGATTTATTTCTGCAAACTCCCCGCCCTGGTTAGTAGGAGACATCGATGCGGTTGGAAAGACTGTCGTCCGTCGGATGGGACGTTAAACCTGGTTTCGTGTATGGGAGAGAGCCATACCCTGTGCACGTTAAAGAACACGCTGGATGGCCTTGACAGGAGGCTACGATCTATCTCCCAGCACTGTTCCAGTGGGTCCCCTCCCCCAACCTTCTCTGAGTCATCGGGGTCCCTTGTGACCTGGTCATTTAGTTCATTGTGTGCAAAAAAGTGCCGCTCAGAGGTAAAACAACCCAACTGGATGGAAGGCTACCATCTGTTTCCCAACAGCTGTTCCAGTGGGTCCCCTCCCCCAACCTTCTCCGAGTCTTCGGGGTCCTTGTGACCTGGTCATTTAGTTCATTGTGTGCAAAAAAAGTGCCGCTCAGAGGTAAAACAACCCAACCCAATACTTTCATAATGCGCAGCAGAGACGTGACATGGTGTATTTCCCCTAAGAATTTCACCAGTTGAAGAAATAAGTTAACTTTTTAACCTCTGAACTCCACTTTTCTTTTTGAACACACTGGGCTAAATCTCTAGTCTGAAAGGTCGCGATGGGATCCACTGGGTTGCTATTTAGAAACAGATGGAAGCCTCCGGTCAAGGCCATCCAGCATGTTATTAAACTGAATGGCTTATAGCGTTCCTTATGCGAGGCATACTGCTTAACTCTTTTTTCCGAATAGATGACGGCTCCCCAACCCCCTCTCTCTCCGAAGGCAAAGTGGGATAAATCACCACTCAGGCAGAGTGAGGACTCCAATGAGGACATTAGATTAAGAGTTGAACCAATTGAACCAACCCTCGACTCCCTCCTCTCCACAGCACAACCGGTTGCTTGAGGCGGCAATTTTTTAAAGAGCGGCTTACTAATATTTGAATGTAGGGCAAGATCTAGGGAGGGGGCAGAGTTTTTTCTGATTCCCTCTCCTCCTATTAGGGGCGGGGGTGGCTCAGTCGGTAGCGTGCCAGGCTCGTAATCTGTAGTTCCCAGGTTCGAGTCCCAGCTGGGTCAGCGTTGAGATTTATCTCCGCAAAATTCCTCGCCCTGCCCACGGTCAGTAGGGGGCACCGATGGGCTTGGAAAGGCCGCCGTCCATCGGATGGGACGTTAAGCCGTGGACCCGTGTGCGGGAGAGCCATACCCTGTGCACGTTAAAGAACACGCTGGATGGCCTTGACGGAAGGCTACCATCTGTCTCACAACAGCTGTTCCAGTGGGTTCCTTCCCCCAACCTTCTCTGAGCCTTCGGGGTCCATGTGATCTGGCCATTTAAGCCCATGGTGTGCAAAAAAGTGCCCCTCAGAGGTAAAACAACCCAACCCCTCCTGTTAATAATGCTAGTAACCACAACGTAGACGAAAAAATTAAACGTATATAAATTACCCTTATTTTTCAAGAAATTTGTTAAAGACCACTGAAGCGAAGCGAAAACGTTTCAACCAAACAGGCGTTTACGTTTTTTTCTACTTAACCTTGCCCCCCCCCCCCGCGCCATTTTTTTTTTTTTTTTGTAGATACGGGCCTGATCGAATGAGGGAGAGGCTCAGCCAGTAGAGTGCCAGGCTCGAAATCTGCAGCTTCCAGTTTCATTTGAACCAGCATTGAGATTTATCTTCCCAAAACTCCCTCTGCCCTCCGTCACCGATGGGCTTGGAAAGGCCGCTGGGACATAAAGCTGTGGGTTCGTAATGGACATAAAGCTGTGGGTCCGTAATGGGGGAGGGGGGGGGGCTCAGTCGGTTATGCGTCAGGCTCGTAATGTGCAGTTCCCAGGTTCGAGTCCCAGCTGGATCAGCGTTGATTTATCTCCGCAAAACTTCTGCCCTGATCACGGTTGGGTTGGGTTGCTTTACCTCTGAGCGGCACTTTTTTGCACACCATGGGCTAAATGGCCAGGTCACATGGACCCCGAAGGCTCAGAGAAGGTTGGGGGAGGAGACCCACTGGAACAGCTGTTGGGAGACAGATGGTAGCCTCCCGTCAAGGCCATCCAGCGTGTTCTTTAACATGCACAGGGTATGGCTCTCCCATACACGGAGCCACGGCTTAACGTCCCTTCCGACGGACGGCGGTCTTTCCAAGCCCATCGATGTCCCCTACTGACCGTGGGCAGGGCGGGGAATTTTGCGGAGATAAATCTCAACGCTGACCCAGCTGGGACTCGAACCTGGGAACTACAGATTACGAGCCTGATCACGGTCAATAGGGAACACCGATGGACTTGGAAACAATGGACCAATGGACTTGGAAAGGCAGCAGTCCGTCGGATGGGACGTTAAACTTTTAATGTGCACAGGGTATGGCTCTCCCGTGTGCGGGAGAGCCATACCTTGTACACGTTAAGAAACACGCTGGATGGGCTTGACGGGAGGCTACCGTCTGTCTCCCAACAGCTGTTCCAGTGGGTCTCCTCCCCCAACCATCTCTGAGCCTTTGGGGTCCTTGTGACCTGGCCATTTAGCCCATTGTATGCATTGAGTCCAGCCGCTGGCGCAGCCGGGACTCGAACCTGGGAACTGCAGATTACGAGCCTGGCGCTCTACCGATTGAGCCACCCCTGCTCCCAAAATATAAGATGACTTGAAAGTTTGAAACAGCTCTAGGAATAATTCTGTTTTCCCGAACGATACATACTCAACTAATAGTAATCCAACTATATTTTAGGGAGCACATATCTCTTGCTATTTATGTGTCCCAATTTCCTGTTTTCTAATGCTCAACTTCTTTTTTCATCTTCCGACTATCCCTTCTTATCTGAAACCATTTTGTTCTTATTTCTGGAATATAGCTTCGGTATTTAATATGGCAACTTGCCAAGCAAAGTGTACTTTTTTTTTTCTACCAAATGATTTATCTTCTGGCAAAGCTAACGTGGCTGTCTTCGTTGTCTTCGGAACTGTTGCCATTATTAATAACAAAGAACACGAAAGAGAGGGGGAAAAAAGCCAACGATAATATAAAAATAAAAATATTAATGGAAAACTGGAACGGAAGAGAAATGTAGGTGTCTTTTGCTTTAGGAACTGCAATGACCTTCTACGTTGCAAAAATTTCTTTGGTTATTTACCTGAGTCGTCTTCTTTTCCCTAAATAACCAGGTCACAAGCGCCCCAAAATGAGGGGCGGGGGTGGCTCAGTCGGTAGCGTGCCAGGCTCGTAATCTGCAGTTCCCAGGTTCGAGTCCCAGATGGGTCAGCGTTGAGATTTATCTCCGTGAAATTCCCCGCCCTGCCCACGGTCAGTAGGGGACACCAATGGGCTTGGTAAAGGCCGCCGTCCGTCGGATGGTACGTTAAGCCGTGGTCCCGTATGTATGCGAACCATACCCTGTGCACGTTAAAGAACACTCTGAATGGCCTTGACGGGAGGCTACCATCTGTCTCCCAAAAGCTGTTCCAGTGGGTCCCCTTCCCCAACCTTCTCTGTTCCTTCGGGGTCCTTGTGACCTGGCCATTTAGCCTATTGTGCGCAGAAAAGTGCCGCTCAGAGGTAAAACAACCCAAGCCCCAAAAGGTTCAGAGTTCAGTAAGAAAGGGAAACGCCACTGTTCATAGACAGGTGAAATCTCCCGCAGTGGCCATCCGGCACGTTCATTAATGTGCATAGATTATGTCTCTCTTAAATATGGAGCCAAAAGCTGAAAAGGAGTCTCATAAGGAAAGTCACAATTTCCAATCCTAAGAGTGCACCTTTCCTCAACATAATGATAAAAAAGGTGAAATTCCTGGCGGCTGACTGGGAGAATTTCATAAAATGGGAATATATAGTCGTCACAAAGTGTATACAGGAGGAAATCGTTTTTCGTATTTAATTCGGTTTTCAAATGCCCAAGGGTTGAAAGAAGGTTGGCGGAAAGGGATCCACTGGACAGCTGTCCAGGAGACGGAAAGGAGCTTCCCGTCAGCGCCATCTAGAAGTAGAGTTCGTGAACGTTTTTGATTCAGGAGCCAAAACAGCAAGAAAAAGGTATAGTCGGTGACAAAAATATCCGAACTCTATGATTGATTACAGAATTCAGAAACAATATCTGGCAACGATTTTTTTAGAAATTAGTGATCTGGCAACCTTCGTCTACATAGATGAAGATTGCCAGATCACTAATTTCTAAAAAAAATAGTTGCCAGATATTTTAGAATATCGCTTGAGGGGGGTATTTATTTATTATTTATTACACACTTCTGTCCTATATCAAAAAGGAGATTCCAATGGGCTTGGAAATGCAACTGTCCGTCGGTTGGGGTATTAAGCTGTGGTCCGTGTGCTTGAGAGCCATACTCTGTGCGCGTTAAAGAACAAGCTGAATGGCCTAGAAGTGAGGCTCCCATCCGTCTCCTAGCAGCTGTCCAGCGGGTCCCCTCCCCCAACCTTCTCTGAGCCCTCGAGGTTCTAGTGACCTGGTTATTTAGCCCATTGTGTGAAAAAAATTGTCGCTAATAGTGTAAAACGGGGCGGGGGTGGCTCAGTCGGTAGGGCGCCAGGCTCGTAATCTGTGGTTCCCAGGTTGAGTCCCAGCTGAGTCAGTGTTGAGATTTATCTCCGCAAAAATTCCCCGCCCTGCCCACGGTCAGTAGGGGACACCGATGGGCTTGGAAAGGCCGCCGTTTTTCGGATGGGACGTTAAGCCGTGGCCCCATGTGCGGGAGAGCCATACGCTGTGCGCGTTAAAGAACACGCTGGATAGCCTTGACGGGAGGCTACCATCTGTCTCCCAACAGCTGTTCCAGTGGGTCCCCTCCCCCAACCTACTCTGAGCCTTCGGGGTCTATGTGATCTGGCGATTTAGCCCATGGTTGCAAAAAAGTGCCGCTCAGAGGTAAAACAACCCAACCCAACTCATAGTGTAAAAAAAAATAAATAAATACCCCCTCAAGCAGCTGCTTGCCACAGCCCACCAATAACATAAATAGTTGGCTTCGATTTACCTGGTGATTTTCAGGAACCAATCTGCCCGGTAAATCGACGGACGGGTACAGTTCCTTGCAACATTGCGGATCAATGTTCAACAACTGATAAGCATTGTAAACTTCGCCTTGGTTAAACATTCGTCTAAAAATAACTTTATCATCACAAGTATTATTAGCAACCACTATTCGTTATTTTCCTCGCTGACATGCAATGTTAACCAACACTAGTAAAGCTAATGTTAATTATAGTGACTAATTTATAGACGGCAGGGTAGTTGAGAGCAACACCTTATATAGCAGTGACACGCGATCAGAGAGAGGGCGTACGCAGAGTCAACTGAACGACAACTGAGGTCGACACACCCACCGCCCCCACACTTCGCACGATGTCTTCCGCCCTTTGCTTCTGCCTAGCAGTTGTGGTCGGTTGTTGTTGCGTGCCGTGCACTAACGTTTCGTACTAATTGCGCGCTCTGCTGTTCATCTGGAACAGGTGCGAAGTTCACAGGCTATTCTCATGCAACTAACTGAAAGTGCAGACTTTGGTTATTGGGAGAATGAGCTTTGCTTTCATCTCGTCTTTGCCGATTGAGCTTTAAATGGAAATGTTTTGCCGTATCATCCAATTGTGAGCGTGAATTGGGTTGTTTTACCTCTGAATGGCACTCTTTTGCACACAATGGCAGTTCAAAAGAATCTCAAGGGCTCGGAGAAGGTTGGGGAAGGGGACTCACTGGCCTTCTGTTAGGAAACAGATGGTAGCCTCCTGTCATAGCCATGCAGCGTTTTTTAACGCACACACCGGGCCACGGTTTAACGTCCTATCCGACTGACGGAGGCCTTTTAAAGCCCACTGACTACCCTTTTTATGAAATGGGTGTTTGGTGCGGTTTGGTGCAGGATGGGTGTTTTTTGCGGAGATAATTCTCAATGCTGTCTCAGGTGGGACCCGAATCTACGAACCAACCTGGAGTACCAGCCTGAAGTAGTATTGGCTGGAGTACTATCAACTAGACTACCAGCGTGAAGTACTACCGACTGGAGTACCAGCCTGAAGTAGTACTGACTGGAGTACTACCAACTAGACTACCAGCCTGGAGTGCCAGCGTGAAGTACTACCGACTGGAGTGCCAAGGATAAGTTATCTCAATTTATTCTGCCGGCAGTCCGGTCCAGTAATGCTGACGTCACAAATGAATGGTACGGCCTTCTCCTCTAGGTGGTGTTGGTACTACCGATTAAACCAAAGCCCACCCTTGACGACACAGCCTGGGGCAATTTATTATTAAATATTTCAGCTTCCATAACTCAAAAGAAATCTGGCTACTTCACTGCCTGATAATGTTTCAGTATTGTACGTATGAGTATTGTGCTTTTGTTAATACAACGCAAATGAAACTAAAAAATGTGACTAAATCAAAAACATTGATGACATTAAAAAATTCATCCCACATGCGGAACGGAACTGTTAGAATTAACAACTCGGCACATCCGGGTAAAGTTTACTCACACTTCTCCCAGAGCCAACCCTGCCTCAAAAAACAGAATCTAGACTTAGCCCGCCAGCCATGGAGACCGAGTGCTGCCGTCGAAACGTCTGCTGCACATCTTCAACCGTAACCGTATTGAGTTTCTTGAAATGCGTCCAATGCTTTTTTGCTCTTCCATCGTCTGCTGCTAATGGCTAGGTCGACAATTCTAAGAGCCAAGATGATGATAACAGAGAAAAAAAGAAATAAAATAAAAATGCATTAGTAATACCACTTTCGAAACGAACTGACAAGGAACATTTCTCATCAACTGCTGTCTCGTCACTGCCTCTACTGATTTGTTTTTCATTTGGGCTACTTTTTCCTTTTTATTCTTTTGATGAAAGTGCAGATGATCCGTACTGATTACTCTCAAACCTCGCTCGGGCGCTCGCCTGCAGGAGCAGCTGCAAATGTCAAAAACGATTTTTGTGTCTCTGGGGAGTTCTTCTCTTGCTGGATGGCGATATCTGTGGTAGAAGACTACCAAGCACAGGTCGCTAAATTAATAATAGGACCGAATTACGAAGAATTGGAACGAACGAAAGGCAAAAGAAATAAATGGTGATGAAGCATAATATCAGAAATTGGAAAGCGATAAAGAAAACAAAAAATGTAGAGGAATATAATAATATTAAATTGTTCAGCTCCCTTCGAGAAACCAGTTCGTATTGTATCGGTTGGGTTGTTTTGCCTACGAGGGGCACTTTTTTGCACACATTGGGCCAAATGGGCAGGCACAAGGACCCAAAAACTCAAAAAATGTGGGGGAGGGGATCCATTGTGAACAGCTATTAGGAGACAGATGAAAGTCTCCCGTCAAGTCATCCAGCGTGTTCTTCAACATGTACAAGGTACGACTATTTTGAACAAAGGAATCACGGTTTACGTCCCATTCGACGGACGGCGGCCTTTTCCAAGCCCAGCGGTGCCTCATTTCTGACGAGACCAGGAAATGGATAATGTTGAAAGTCGCAGAAGTGATTGAAGTAGAGAAACGAAGAAATAATGACGAAAATAGCTGCAAAACAAGAAAAAGACTTTTGAAAGAAATGCGAAATAAAGAGAGACGGAATGAGAATAGATGGATATGAAGCGAAACGGTGAAGAGAACTGCTCATGAAGAGATCGATGATGGATGAAAGGCTAGAAGTTGAAAAATTTAAATTCGGCAGAATTATAAAAAAAAAATGCAATAGGACAGATATAATGAAAAGGAGGTAGATAAATCAGTCAAAAGAGTAAAACAAACGCATGATGGATAAGAGAAGAATTGCCTTGAAAAGGAATTCATTTTCAAGCAAGCATATGTTATTCATGGTCTCAGATTATGTGATTATTATTCGTGATCTTAAATTATATGATTATTATTCGTGATCTTAAATTATATGATTATTAATCGTGGTCTTAAATTATATGATTATTATTTGTTGTCTTAAATTATATGATTATTATTCATGGTCTTAAATTTTATGATTATTAATCGTGGTCTTAAATTATATGATTATTATTTGTTGTCTTAAATTATATGATTATTATTCATGGTCTTAAATTAAATGATTATTAATCGTGGTCTTAAATTACATGATTATTATTTGTTGTCTTAAATTATATGATTATTATTCATGGTCTTAAATTACATGATTATTAATCGTGGTCTTAAATTATATGATTATTATTCATGGTCTTAAATTCCGGTTTCTAGAATTTTCAAAGGGGAATAGACGATCCCTTGACTCTCCCATTCCCAACCCATCCCCCAGATAAGGCCCTGAGTTCGATTAATTTGACCCATACAGGTCTTGGCCGTTTCCATCCTTTCAAATAACAGAAGAGCAGTTATTTTCACACATCTTTTTGCTTTTTCATAGTTATGGTTTCACTGCCAAGTTCTCACCAAAAATACAATGATCCCTTTAAATTTCCTTGAACCTTGTCACTTATAACTAAGATACTATCTCAGCAGCTCCTTAAGTCTCCAGATATTTCCCTAGTACTCATTCAGTGACGACAGATCACTAATAAATGAAATTTGTCTAGAACAAGCAATGCTTCAAACAGACGCCGCGGTTATCTGTTGACATTTCGCAACGTTTGTTGGCAACGAAGTCTTGTGAAGGAGGCCATTTTGTTATCGGATCTGTTGATTCCCACGCCAATTCCCTTTTATCGCTATTTGTGATTCACCAGTTGTGGTGGTTATTTCTTGATAATGCGATTACCATGTGAAATGAGATCCTGGACTATTTGATTGTACTCAGTGTCGGCTCTTGATCTTCTAACTAGGTGGAGCTACTGGTCCTATATCGGTAAGCGAAACCAATAGCAGGGTAGTTGATGGCTTAGATTATAGTGCACCACATAAGCAATCTTTGCAGTTGCAGGTTTGCAACTGAATATAAACTGTGATTTTCCCCATTAATCCAGATTCTGCTTTCGGTGAGAAAAGCAACATCGCGTGGCTGGAAAAATAATATATACACTACAAGAAAAAAAAATGCAACACCTGGAAAGATGAATGCCGTTTTATTGAAACGTAGGCAGCTGTTAGTATACACTGAAATGTACGATTGATTACATTATCAAAAAATATGGAAAATTACTACTTTGCCTACCCAACAAAGTGGTATAATCAGTATGATGTTGAACCGCTCCGCACAACAATGCATTCATGAAAACGATGGGGAAGGCTATCATACAGCTCTATAATGTCCACCTGAGGGATAGAATGCCAAAAAAGCGCGAAGTCCCTGTTCCATTTCAGCGACAGTGGTTGGCGTACCCCTTGGGTGTTGTTGGAGCTGTCAACCTATCATGTCGCAGACGTATTCAATAGGTGAAATGACCGGCGAGCGTGCTGGTCATGGTAGTACCTGAACGTTTTGCTCGTGTAGATATTGCAGACTAATGTGGGCTGTGTAGGGATGGGCGTTATCTTGCTGGTAAAAGGTTCCGTGCTGCTGAACAAATGGCGCAGCCACTGGCTGTAAAATGTTGGGTAGTTAGAGATGCCCAACATTTTGCATCATAAGGGCAGTTAGAGATGCCCTTATGATCAATTCTGACCGAGATATCCGACTAATGGCACCCCACATCAAGACACAAGGTGCTGCAGCTGTGTGACGATGTCACATTCACTGGGTGACATTCCTTTCCCCTGGATGACGGCGAATACGTTGTCTACCGTCGTGCTGACCAAGACCAAAACGAGATTCGTCACTAAACACCACAGTACTCCACTCGTTTTCGTTCTAGTTCTGTCTGAGGTGACACCACTGAAGACGTGCTTGCATGTGGGCAGATGTGAGGGGCAAACGATAGGCTCGCGATGAAAATTGTAAAAGCCTGTTGTTTACCGTCTGCCTGGCACCAATTCAATATGTTAACTGTTGCCAGTCCCGTCATAGTTGCGAATTTCTCACGCAATGCCATGAGTCGCAAATGTCATATGTTGTCTTCCTGAACCTTGTAGGCGTATGCTGGATTTCTCTTGAACCCACTGGCGCCACATGTGTACGATGGTGCTGGGATTGCAACCAACATGGTTGGCTACATCTCTGTACGAACAAACCAGCTTCTCTAAGGCCGATAATTCTTCCATGCTCAAAGTCTATTAACTGTTGGAACGACTGTCGACGTCTGTGTAAGAGCATCTTTAGCGGGCTTAGAACAATTTCCACAACGTTTTGTCAACCAGGGAGCTTTGGTTGCCTTATCTGTGTTTGACTGATCCGCACCAGAGACGTCAGCTCGCGAACTGCCCAATGGTTTCGATCGTCCTGCAAACCTAATCATTTCCATGCATTTCAATATACTACAACCTCCCTAAATTTCGTCACATTTGCATAACTTCTTACAAGTGTTGCATTTTTTTATTTCCTATAGGGTTGGGTTGTTTTACCTCTGAGCGGCACTTTTTTGCACACCATGGGCTAAATGGCGAGGTCACATGGACCCCGAAGGCTCAGAGAAGGTTGGGGGAGGGGACCCACTGGAACAGCTGTTGGGAGACAGATGGTAGCCTCCCGTCAAGGCCATCCAGCCTGTTCTTTAACGTGCACAGGGTATGTCTCTCCTGCACACGGGGCCACGGCTTAACGTCCCATCCGACGGGCGGCGGCCTTTCCAAGCCCATCGGTGTCCCCTACTGACCGTGGGCAGGGCGGGGAATTATGCGGAGATAAATCTCAACGCTGACCCAGCTGGGACTCAAACCTACAGATTACGAGCCTGACGCGCTACTTACTGAGCCACCCCCGCTCCTATTTCCTATAGTGCAAGGGTTCTCAATGTGGGGTACGCAGTAAAATTTTTTGGGGTAGGCCGTGAGAGCTTTAGATCTAGTAACAAAGTCGCTAAGTTGGCATTATTATACTATAACTATAGTTTTATCTATCTATATAAGGTACGTACACATTTCCAGGGGGTACGTGACCATTTACGTACACATTTCCAGGGGGTACGTGAAGCATAAAAATAAACTGCTATAGTGTATTTGTAATAAATTTTTCACATATATATATTCTAGCTTATGTTACATGAGTTTATTAATATTTATGCTCAAAGCGGAAGACCCCAAAAGATTTTACGGCGTACCCCACGTTGAAAACCCCTAGTCTAGAGCAGTGGTTCTCAACCTTTTATGCTTTACGTACCACTTGGAAATGTGTAACTGGCGTACCCCTTGTATAGATAGATAAAATTATAGTTATAGTATAACAATGGGAATAAAATAATATATAAATGCATTAAGTTTTGTATTCATAAATTACATATATCGATAAACACAAAAAATGACAAACAATTTAAGAAATTTTATAAAATTATAAACATTTTACTGGGTAGTCTGCTTTTGAGCTCTCACGGGGTACCCCCAAAAATTTTACCGCGCACCCCACATTGAGAACCCCTATTCTAGACAAATCCATGAATTCAAGATTTTGTTTTACAACATATCTAGCTAAATTGCAATCTCAATCATGTCTGCCATTTTCAAAACGGTGCGTGTCTTAGGTAGTTACGTGGGAAAACGAAAGTTGGGGTAACTTTCCACCAAGCAAAAAGATGGAATGAGGAAAGTTTAAGATAATTTTCTTAATAGCAAGATTCGGAAAAGAGGGAGAATCCTCCCCCCTCCCCCCTCCAAAAAAAAAAAAAAAAAAAAAAATACGCACTGGACTCTGCCCTGGTAACAAGAAACACTGCTTCTCAGATACAAATCCATAAATTCAAGAGTTTGGTTTAAAACTTTTATCTCTAAGCTGTACTATCAGTCTTTGGCTGTCATTCTTAAAAACTGCACTAATGTGCGATGCTAATATTAGTTTCTTTACGTGGTAAAACGGAAGTTGGGGTAACTTTCCACCAGGCAAAAGATAGAGCGATGAAAGTTTGATATTATTTAGTGAAAAGATTCTAGAAAGACGGAAAATCCCCTCCCCTCACACACACACACGACCCTTCCCTAGAAACAACAAACTCAGTACTTCTCAGACAGAAATCCATAAATTCAAGAGTTTGGTTTAAAACATCTATCTCTAACCTGCATCTATCAATCATTTCCCTGTCATTCTCAAAAACTACACAAATTTGCGATGCTAATATCAGTTACATTACGTGAGAAAACGAAAGTTGGGGTAACTTTCCACCAAGTAAAAGATGGTGCAAAGATTGATGTAAGAAGGGCAGGATATCCCAGAAGAGGGATCATCTCCAGTTGGCTCCTCAAAATAAATACTTCCCTCCTCTTCTCCCTCCAGCTTCCCGTGCCTCTAAAATCGTCGCCGCCAGTGTACCAAACTTCGCAGCTGGGGGTGTTGGACAGTGTGACAGGTCCCGGATGTATAGCAGGCTGCGATAAATTCCTCCTCCACGTTGCTTCCCCCCTGTGCTCTCCCCCTTCCCTATTCTAGGGAGAACTCCGCGTTAGATTACCGACGTCCATTACGCAGCCTGTCTTCGCTTTGCTGTCCCAGTAGGACCTCGTTCGTAGTCATCCTAATCTAATCGTGCCCTCCCGACCTATCCACTGCTTCTGCTGCTGAAAAAGTACTTTTCGATGATGATGATCGTCTGAGTAATCTTTTCCTTTTCGCTTTTTGGTGCACGTTTTAGTTTCTCTTGTTTTCGACTTTCCGTCGTTTGGCCTCTTTTCTTTCCCAGGACTTCAATAGATCTTTTCCCTTCGGCAAACCTTTTGTTTTCTAACTTGTCTCGCTTTACTGCAGATCCAGATAGAAAAAAAAAATCCAGGAAGTTCAAAGTGGACAGGATTGCGAAAAAAAAAAACTTATCCATTCAGATTGATTTAGATTACAATATATTACGTAGCATAACAAATATACAGAAGAAATGCAAAACGTGCAAAAAATGAAACATACACAACCCCCAAAAAAGTATTCTGACACTTCCATGTTATGTGGATGGAAAGCCTCATTCAAAGCTTCCTTACTTTGAAAGCTTTTTTACCGAAAAATATCACTATAAATTGAAGATCTCAATCAAATCTCTCTAAATATCTATTTTCCGTAATACTCCTTTAATATTTAAGGACTTGTGGAAGCTGAAACCACGGTATTCTCTGTACTAGGGGTTCTCAACGTGGGGTACACGGTGATATTTTTGAGGGTAAGCCGTGAGAAATCAAAAGTCGCTAGATCTAGTAACAAAGTAAAAATAATCATTGTTATACTATAACTATAGTTTTATCTATCTATACAAGGGGTAATTATCTGAGTGATAAGGCACTTGAGCTTATTTCGGAAAGAAAGAACTGCAGGAATGCCCTTAATCAATACCCTACTAGTCCTAATAGAAAGCATTACAGAGACCTTAATAAACTTGTAAAGGATCAGTTAGCTGCTGATAAAAATTTTTGGCTTGATGGTTTGGCTGACAAAGCCGAGGAAGCAGTTAGACAGCACAACAGCAGAGAGCTGTACCAGATAGTTAATGTTTTGTGTGGTAGAAAACAGACAGGCATACAAGGATTGAAGGATAAACAAGGTAAGGTTATAGAAGGTGAGGATTCTGTCATGGCTAGGTGGGCTGAGCATTTCAGTGATGTTCTAAACAATGTGGTTAGTTCTATTCCCATTGTTTGCAATGATGATAGATGCATTGGTGGCTTTAATGTTGGCCTTATAACACAATCTGAAGTTAGTTTGGCTGTTTCTAAACTTAAACTTCATAAATCCCCAGGGGTAGATGAAATTACTACGGAAATGCTTAGAGCTGGGAATGTTTCGGTTACCACTTGGATGACTGAAATTCTGAATCTCTTTTATGATAAAGGCATGGTTCCTAAGGATTTTACCAGAGCTATTGTTATCCCTATTTTCAAAAAAGGTGATCGCAGTTCTTGTGATAACTATAGGGGTATCAGCCTACTCTCTGTTCCAGGTAAAGTTCTTTCCATGATTGTGCTTAATAGAATTAAGAATCGGGTTGACAGGCAATTGCGTGATGAGCAATGTGGATTCAGAAGTGGTAGGGGATGTGTAGATCAGATATTTTCACTTAGGCAGATTCTTGAGAAATGTTTAGAGTTTCAGAAACCTTTGGTTGCTAGCTTTGTTGATTTCAAAAAGGCTTTCGACTCTGTTGATCGTCGTAATTTGTGGTTGATTGTAAGATCATATGGTATACCAGACAAGTTAGTTAACATTATGAAAGCTCTCTATAATAACACTGAGTCGTGTGTGAGAGTTGGTAAGGCTTGTAGCAATTGGTTTAGCATTACTTCTGGTGTTCGACAAGGGTGCATTTTGTCTCCTTTTCTCTTTAGCTTGGTTATTGATTATGTTATGCGAAATTCACTTCAAGGGAAAGATTTTGGCCTTAAATGGGCTGGAGATAGGAAAATTTCTGATTTAGATTATGCTGATGATTTAGCCCTTCTGGCAAATGATGTTGATGAGATGAACTCTTTCATTCGAGCCGTTGATGAGACTGGTAGTAGAGTAGGTTTGGTTATAAACAGAGAGAAAACTAAAGTGATGAAAATTGGTCAGGCAGGCTGTGATTCAGTTAATCTGAATGGTTGCAGTCTTGAGCAGGTGTCACAGTTTAATTATCTTGGGAGCTATGTAACAGATAATGGTGATGTGCGGCATGAGATTAACAGACGAATAGGGATTGCTGCTGGGACTTTTAAGAATCTATGGAGAGTGTGGAGAAATAGGCGTATACACCTAAAGACTAAAATTAGACTGTATAATAGTTTGGTTCTTTCTAGGGTTAGTTATGGTAGTGAAACTTGGACACTTTGTAAACAAGATAACAGGAAACTAGATGCTTTTGATTCCAGATGCTTACGCAGTATCTTGGGCATTAGGTGGTTCAACTTTGTAACTAATGATGAGATTAGGAAAAGGAGTTTGCAACCTCCTTTAAGCAGCATATTGTGCAGAGAGAGACTCCGTTGGTTTGGCCATGTTGCCCGTATGAATAATTATAGATTGGCGAATAGGGTTATGAACAGTGTGCCTAAAGGCCTCAGAAAGAAGGGGAGACCTAGGATGCGGTGGGCAGACAATGTCAAACAGGACCTTGTTAGAATTGGTGTGCAGTGGCCAGATGCAGTAGATGTAGCTCAGGATAGACTTGCTTGGAGAACTAAATTGCACGGTCTGGTTGGACCTCCGTAGCCCATGGCTGCTTGAGGATGATGATGATGATGATACAAGGGGTACGCCAGTAACATACATATTTCCAGGGGGTACGTGAAGCATAAAAGGTTGAGAACCACTGCTCTAGACCATTTAAAGCCAAAATCTTTCCCTTGCAGTAAATTTCACATAACATAATCAATAACCAAACTAAAGAGAAAAGGAAACAAAATGCACCCTTGTCGAACACCAGAAGCAATGCTAAACCAATTGCTACAAGCTTTTCCAATGCTCTCTATAATAAACACACGACTCAGTGTTATTATAGAGAGCTTTCATTATGTTAACTAACGTTGATCGTCATAACCACAAATTATGACGATCAACAGAGTCAATAGCCGTTTTGAAATCAACAAAGCTAGTAACCAAAGGTTTCTGAAACCCTAAACATTTCTCAAGAATCTGCCTAAGTGAAAATATCTGATCCACACATCCCCTACCACTTCTGAATCCACACTGTTCATCAGTCAATTGTCCGTGAAGTAGATTCTTAATTGTATTAAGCACAATCATGCAAATAACTTTACCTGGAACAGAAAGCAGGCTGATACCCCTACAGTTATCAAAAGAACTGCGATCACCTTTTTTGAAAATAGGGATAATAATAGCTCTGGTAAAATTCTTAGTAATCATGGCTTTATCATAAAAGATATTCAAAATTTCAGTCATCCATGTCGTAACCGAAACATTCCAAGCATTTCTGTAGTAATTTCATATGCCCCTGGTGATTTATGTAGTTTAAGTTTAGAAATAGCTAAAATAACTTCAGACTGTGTTATAGGGCGAACATTAAAGCCAGTAATGCATCTATCATCATTACAAACAATGGGAGTAGAACTAACCACATTGTTTAGAATATCACTGAAATGCTCAGCCACCTAGACATGACAGAATCCTCACCTTCTATAACCTTACCTTGTTTATCCTTCAATCCCTGTATACCTCTCTTTTTTTACCGCACAAATAATTTTGCTCCCCTTCTCCCTTTTTCTTAAAAGAGTACTGTTGTTTCAAGAAAAGCCTGTTTTAAAAGCCTGCCAGTAGTAAGCAAACTATGACTGTCATAATGACTAAGTAACCTATAATGGTAAGCTTTAGCTACAACTGGGTCTTTCACAGCTTCAATGTTAAATGTCACTTTTCTATTTTGGATAAAACGTCTTTTTACTCCGTCCTCCATTCTTAGCTTCTTCTCATTCGCAAATTCTAATCGAGAAAGCCACCAACCGTTGCCAGATCCCTCACATTCCCAAAGATATTTATATATTAAGGCACCCCTTTGTATGTTTTTTATTTACTAAACTTCGCAATAATAATTATAGTTGTACCAGTCGCTCAAAAATATGTCCGAACACTATGGTTGAGTACAGAATTCAGAAAAAATATCTGGCAAAAGTTTTTTAGAAATTAGTGATCTGGCAACCTTCGTGTCACGTCACACGAAGGTTGCCAGATCACTAATTTCTAAAAAATCGTTGCCAGATATTTTTTTCTGAATTATGTAATCAACCATAGTGTTCGGATATTTTTTTGTGCGACTGTATAGTAGTCGTACTTGAAACTCGTAAATTTTGAAATATAAAATCATAATTCTCTTGATCACTATGTTTGTAACTTAGCCCTTTTTTCACTTTGAATAATTATTGTATACATTATCTTCTAATTGTCTACGACTTAACTGCTGTTTTTAAATAAATATTATCATAAAATATGTTAATTTGTAAAACGAATTAAATTAAAACTTGCATATGTGTAATTTTTTCCATTAAATAAATTTGAAGGGGCGGAGACCACCAAATAATTTTCCTGCCAGGGCGCCAAAAGAGCTAGGAACAGTACTGGTGCAACCATTTAAAATAACAACCCCCACTTACTATGCCTTTACCTGTGGTGACCATTTTTCTTCGTGGAAAATATAGAACACTTATTGAAAATTATATTCTATGGCAATTTTTGTCATTAATATTATTTGTTCGTCAGTTTTTATCATGGTGTAATTAATTTCTATCCAGCAAAGTTCTCAAAAAGTGGTAAATACCTCAAAATAGGGGTTCTCAACGTGGGGTACGCATATTTTTTTGGGGTACGCCGTGAGAGCTCAAAAGTCTCTAGATCTAGTAACAAATTAAAAATAACCATTTTTATACTATAACCATAGTTTTATCTATCTGTACAAGGGGTACGCCAGTTACATACACATTTCCAGGGGGTACGTGAAACATAAAAGGTTGAGAATTTTTACCTTAAAAGCTTTAAAATAAAAGATATGCACATATTAATTTGATTGAAAAAGCAAAATATTAATCATAAACATATAAAAGACCAAACTTATCAATAACTTTTAATTTGTCAACGATTCACACTATTTCAAGAATTAATAATTTAATACAATTAAATAATTCTGAATTAGAAATATTATAGTTATGTGCTATTAATTCTTCAATCACATCAACAAATAATAAAAAAGAGTTATAATTAGTGGAAAGAAAGATCTATCTTTGTTTCATATCACAATTATAGGACTTTTAAAGGACAGAACAAAAATATACAACAAAAACTCGTTTCTGGAATTTTTTTATAAATTTATAGGACAACGCCATAAAATATATGATTGCCTTTTAAAGGGGCGGGGGTGGCTCAGTCGGTAGCGCGCCAGGCTGTAATCTGTAGTTCCCAGGTTCGAATCCCAGCTGGGTCAGCGTTGAGATTTATCTCCGCAAAATTTCCCATCCTGCCCACGTCAGTAGGGGACACCGAAGGGCTTGGAAAGGCAGCCGTCCGTCGGATGGGACGTTAAGCCGTGGCCCCGTGTGCGGGAGAGCCATACCTTGTGCACGTTAAAGAACACGCCGGATGGCCTTGACGGGGGGCTACCATCTGTCTCCCAACAGCTGTTCCAGTGGGTCCCCTCCCCCAACCTTCTCTGAGCCTTCGGGGTCCATGTGACCTGGCCATTTAGCCCATGGTGTGCAAAAAAGTGCCGCTCAGAGGTGAAACAACCCAACCCAAAGCCTTTTAAAATATGGGACGAATGGTCACCCTAATTAAACCTCGTTCGAAAATGCTCTTTTCGTTACAGATATTTTTTCTGAATTCTGTAATCAACCATAGTGTTCGGATACTTTTTTTGAGCGACTGTACGTCAAGTTTCATTGTTTTTGATTGAAATTATGTCAATTCGGTATGACAATATTGGCTATCTCTTGTTGATCACAAACTGTGATTGGCAGTTGGTAACATTGAATATTTGCAGTCAAATGTTTAGTATCAAATTATAAAATAGTCAATAAATCAACAGTAGATGAAGAACTACAGATATAACTCAGGCTTGAAACTTTTAGGGAGTCCTCTTTGCGGAAAATCTATATTTTACATAATATAACAGATAATGCCGTCCCGTGGTCGCGTGGTTAGCACGCTTGGCTACTGATCTATGGGACCTGGGTTCGAGCCCCGGGTAAGGCATGGATGCATGTGTCGTTTTTCTGCTGAGGTCCTGCCATCCTCTCAGACCTTCTACTATGGTATATAAACTGGCAGGGCTACTGTCAGACCTCTGTGGCAAGCAGCTGCTTGAGGGGGTATTAATAAAATTAATTAATAATTATTACTCAGGCTTGAAACTTTTAGGGAGTCCTCTTTGCCGAAAATCTATATTTTACATAATATAACAGATAATGCCGTCGCGTGGTTAGCACGCTTGGCTACTGATCTACGGGACCTGAGTTCGAGCCGCCGGGTAAGGCATGGATGTATGTGTCGTTTTTCTGCTGAGGTCCTGCCATCCTCTCAGACCTTCTACTATGGCATATAAACTGGCAGGCTCCTGTCAGACCTCTGTGGCAAGCAGCTGCTTGAGGGGGTATTAATAAAATTAATTAATAATTATTAACAGATAATAATAATCAGAGGGTTGGCGATGCAGAAACGGTTGGGAACCACTGCGTCAGTCAGCTTTGCTTCTAATTTAAAAAAATCCTACAAACTGTAATCGAAGCATAATTCTTCGATTGCAAAATTTTCTGCCAATTCTACAAAAAGGTTAATTGAAGTTTGTTTTTATCAACTATTACTGGACTTCATCGATTGTAGTTTCTCTATTATGCTAAAGTATATTAAGTACATACAGTATACAAGTGCAGCGAAATACCTTGTGCACTTGAAATGTGTACCTAAATTGTTTGACCTATAGATTTCTAGCAAAGCTAAAGAGGGAGAATCGCCAACAGTGAAACATACAAGCGGCATATAGTCATCCCACGATACAGTGGTCACGATGTATAATTAAAAGAACTGTGAGAGAAACTACTTCCAGCAGTTGAAACTTTCGATACAAAAATGGTTCTAGGTTTGTAATTGTAAATTAAACCTTCAATAAAACATTAATAGTCTTCATTTTCGAGCAAGTTTTTGCTTATAAGTGGGAGGCTACCATCTGTCTCCCAACAGCTATTCCAGTGGGTCCCCTCCCCCAACCTTCTCTGAGCCTTCGGGGTCCATGTGACCTGGCCATTTAGCCCATTGTGTGCAAAAAAGTGCCGCTCAGGGGTAAAACAACCCAACTGGACGGGAGGCTACCATCTGTCTCCCAACAGCTGTTCCAGTGGGTCCCCTCCCCCAACCTTCTCTGAGCCTTCGGGGTCCATGTGACCTGGCCATTTAGCCCATTGTGTGCAAAAAAGTGCCGCTCAGAGGTCAAACAACCCAACTGGACGGGAGGCTACTATCTATCTCCCAACAGCTGTTCCAGTGGGTCCCCTCCCCCAACCTTCTCTGAGCCTTCGGGGTCCATGTGACCTGGCCATTTAGCCCATTGTGTGCAAAAAAGTGCCGCTCAGAGGTAAAACAACCCAACTGGACGGGAGGCTACCATCTGTCTCCCAACAGCTGTTCCAGTGGGTCCCCTCCCCCAACCTTCTCTGAGCCTTCGGGGTCCATGTGACCTGGCCATTTAACCCATTGTGTGCAAAAAAGTGCCGCTCAGAGGTAAAACAACCCAACTGGACGGGAGGCTACCATCTGTCTCCCAACAGCTGTTCCAGTGGGTCCCCTCCCCCAACCTTCTCTGAGCCTTCGGGGTCCATGTGACCTGGCCATTTAACCCATTGTGTGCAAAAAAGTGCCGCTCAGAGGTAAAACAACCCAACTGGACGGGAGGCTGCCATCTGTCTCCCAACAGCTGTTCCAGTGGGTCCCCTCCCCCAACCTTCTCTGAGCCTTCGGGGTCCATGTGACCTGGCCATTTAACCCATTGTGTGCAAAAAAGTGCCGCTCAGAGGTAAAACAACCCAACCGAAATCCTATTGCTTTTCGCTCGTCATTTGCCAAAACAGTTGTTCCATCATACCTTTCAAATTCGACAGGGAAAATTTAATGATGTATGTGCCAAATGAAAGCTTGTGATGCTGGGTGTCATAGGCCATAAAAATTTACTCCCATGCTTCCTCTCCCCCCCCAAAAAAAAATGGGAAAAATTGTACTATATCTTTTGAAGGCGAGGGCCGAAGGTAACAAGTTGCATGTCAAATGAAAATTTGTGATGTGGGGAGTATTCTTAGACCATAGAGGACGGAGTATGCTCGTGACGTTCCAACGTCCAACATCAAAAGCTAGTATCACGTGACTGATGGAAAGAAAGCTTTGGGAATGGTGTTGCCATGCTGTGCATTTGCTTGCTCCGCAAGATTTACCAAAGTAGGAACAGTTGCATTTCACAGCTGATACAGAAATTTTAACTTAACTTAGATCGTTATTTCAATTACGACTTATTGTTAAAAAAAATTGATATTTTGCTTTACTCGTATTCAACGCTACTTTTAACATGGCTACAGATTTTAGTAAACATGAAAATATTGACTGCTGAATTATTTTCTCAGGATGGAAATGGAAAAAGGAGCCGATTCCTTGTAAAGCCCTTCTGCCATCTGTCACGTGAGAAACGAGTCTCAGAAATCGGCTCCCGGCATTACTGCAGCGAAGCTCCGTCTATTGTATTTATGGTCTAAGGGAGTTGGGTTGGGTTGTTTTACCTCTGAGCGGCACTTTTTTGCACACCATGGGCTAAATGGCCAGGTCACATGGACCCCGAAGGCTCAGAGAAGGTTGGGGAAGGGGACCCACTGGAACAGCTGTTGGGAAACAGATGGTAGCCTCCCGTCAAGGCCATCCAGCGTGTTCTTTAACGTGCACAGGGTATGGCTCTCCCGCACACGGGACCACGGCTTAACGTCCCATCCGACGGACGGCGGCCTTTCCAAGCCCATCGGTGTCCCCTACTGATCGTGGGCAGGGCGGGGAGTTATGCGGAGATAAATCTCAACGCTGACCCAGCTGGGACTCGAACCTGGGAACTACAGATTACGAGCCTGGCGCGCTACCGACTGAGCCACCCCCGCCCCCATCTAAGGGAGTATTATGGCTTATCACAGTTTATCCCCCTAAAAAGGTTGGGGTGTTTTACCTCTGAGCGGCATTTTTTTGCACACCATAGGCTAAATGGCCAGGTCACAAGGACCCCGAAGGCTCAGAGAAAGTGGGGAAGGGGACCCACTGGAACAGCTGTTGAGAGACAGATGGTAGTCTCCCGTCAAGGCCATCCAGCATGTTCTTTAACGTGCGCAGGGTATAGTTCTCCCGCACACGGCTTAACGTTACATTTAACGGACGGCGGCCTTTTCAAACCCATGTGTCCCCTCCTGACCGTGGGCAGGGCGGGGAATTTTTCGGAGATAAAATCTTAACGCTGACCCAGCTGGGACTAGAATTTGGGAACTGCATATTACAAGCCTGACGCGCTACCGACTGAGCCCTCCTCCCCTCCCTAAAAAAGAGGGAAAAATGTGCAAAATAGTTCTATCTTCCGAACGCGAGGGCCCACAGTTACGAACTAGTGAAGATGGCAAATGAAAGCTCTTATGAAAATCGTTGTGGATTGTTTCGAATATTTCCCCCACCATTCTACTCTCCCCCGAAATGGGATGGAAATGTCGCGGTGGTCGACCTTACAGAGCTATATCTCAAACTGAGGCTTGCGACATCCCAATCTCATGGACTATTTCAAACAAGATCAAAGGAAGAAGGAAAATGTGGTCGATATTTAAGTCATATATCAAACGAAAGTTTCCGAAGATAGGTTTTTTTCTTCCTTACTAAAAACACCCATTTTCCTTTATACACCCCATAAAGTAGGAAATATGCCTAACATACTGATGATGCAATCAGACACTGAATTCCGTATTCGCTTCAAAGACAGAGCGCTAGCAATTTTGTCGGTAGGTAAATGACCTTTATCTTCCATTGAATACGAACTCAGTGACTGATTACACCACCGATATGTTTGTTTTTTGACCGCATGTTTTTTTTCAATTTCTTAATTTTTCTTCTTTTGCATTCACAGCGATCAAGTTTATTTGAAGCCACTATCTTCGCTGTTTTGCTAACACTGGGTATAGGAAAAAAATTGTCTCGTGCAGGGTGGAATACGAATCCGCGTTTTCAGTAGGTCATGGGTACTGATCTCACCAGGCACGAGAAAATCTTTCTCCCATAACGTGTTAGCAGAATACAACAGCAAATATAATGGCTACAAATAAACCTTTAAAATATTTTTTTCTGTTCCCCGAGCTGTCGCCTCTGAAAATCTTTAAGAACATAACTCCGCAATCGGTGAGCTCCGATCGCACCGAACAAATTATTGAAACAATAATTGAAAAGACAAAGATAGCACCAGATAATTTTATTACAGAAATGTTTAGGTACATAAAAATCGAAAAGAGTGGCGCTTTTACATCACAGACATGTACAACTACAGGCGAAAAAAAAAACTTCTCGTTGCACAATTTATGAACACTACATCAAATTTGTTCCCATAATTTTAATCTTTGATACTCAAATGATACTCAGATAATGATACTCGTTTTCTCAACTTCAGGTCCCGTATACATTATAGCCGTTTACACGTTAAGGAAAGCTTTGGTAACACAAGTCTGAAACAAGCACTAGTTACTCAGTTGGAAAAGACATAAAATATGTATGACATTTAAGATGTACTGAAGAGTGTGGAAAAATTGTTAACCTCTTTGTTGTACTCGATCTTCATGATCTCTGTTTCGTATATATCAAACAATAAAACATTTCACATTTAATGATATATTCTGTACTTTATTCATCAGAAGAAAAAAAGGTTTCTAACCCTTAATAATAAGTTAATAAGAAATTAAAGGAATGCACAACTACTAACTGTTTACTTATAGCAAAGCAAACTTTTCTATAAGGTTAGAGACAGATTTCTTTTTTGTGAACCTTTCTCTTCAGGCAGCCATTTGAATTTCAGTAAATCATCGAACAGGTTTGCTCTTCAGCCAAACGGACTTGCCACTTATTCACTTGGACAGTTCAAACACAAAAGTGTATATAAATATAGGCTCAAGTTTGCAAATCTGGTAACATACGGTCTTATTTGAAATCCAAATATATTCAGTACCAATCAAATGATATCGGATACGAACGTGACTATCTGAATTTAGTTGTTTCGAAATAAATGAGGCAATAATACAAACAATCAACATATCGATGAACTATGTACTATCATCTATTTCAATATGCCAAGCATCAGTTCAAATTCTTTTGTAAAATCCAATCATGCTTTCTTCCTGAAAATGTTTAATGGATTGCAGTGAAAAGGAACACACTTCTGCAATATCCATTTTAAGGGTTTTTTTTTAAATTCATATATTAATTTTAATATACTTGATTCATCAACTCGTATATTTGGAAATTACTTAAAAGATAAAAACAAATGTTAAGAAAATCAAATTTTAGCAGACAACATTTGAATATGTACATTTTTTTTCCAACCAGCTGCCAGTTTCATATGTAAAAACTAGAAATATAGAGCCGCTCCATTTTATTTCCACATGGAAATCCGATGACTAGATTGTCCATATCGAAATCTCGAATATTAGGATGCTTTTAAAAATACACTTTAAAATAAAAGTGGTAAAACGTTTTTACATTGTTTTAGTAAAATAACAAGAACTGTTAATGAAAATTACAGGTTTAATCTAGTAGTTTTTCCAACATTTTCTGAGTTGGAATCCCCACCACCACCAATATGTAGCAATTCCTCGAGGAACAGCCCTAGAATAATCGTAGGCTTTCGGCCGAAATAAGACACCTGCCTTCAAAAGCAATGGAAAGCTACTGCCAAAATTGAAATATCTGACCTTTGTCAAATTTCACTTCTGTCAAATTTCACTTCCCCTTGTCCACTATATCCCCCCCCCCGATAGGGGACCACCTTGTGGTGTGTGTGTGTGGGGGGGGGGGGGGGCTTGTGGCCCAGCACCCGGTCAAAGATTGCTGCCCGGTTGGACGGTGCCAAGACCTCATAATCAGGCGCTCTGTGGAGCAGTTCAAGGGCCCTGCCGAACGGATTGGTCCCCTAATAGGCAAGGGCTCTTTTCAAAGTCTGGGTCCCACTAAGAATCTGCACCCCGGGTGCCGAGCGAACTTGGATTTACATATCCTTGTTCATGGCTAACCGGGGAACAGAGTAAATTCCAGGTTTTGACCGATGAATGAGCTTTCCTTCTATAGGACTGTTCGCCATAGAGTAGTCGGGGATGAGCTGCATCTATATGGTGCAGTCTTGCCCCTGACCGTAGTTAGCGGCGAAAAGGGCATTTCCCAAATATGCTGTTAGTGCCGTACAGGCGGAACCGCGGGTCTTGCTTAAGATTACTTTCCTGTCCACTATATACCTAATAATTAAAAACAAAAATTTCATGTGAATATAAAGTTCTCAACTATTGTATTCTCCGGACTGAACTGGGTTGTTTTACCTCTGAGCGGCACTTTCTTTTGCACACAATGAGGACTTGAGGAAGGATCTCAGAAGAGGGGATCCATCGATTATAGCTTTTCCTGCACACAGAGCCGGGGCTGAACTTCTTATACGACGGACAGCAACATTAACGAAGCCCTTCGGCAGGGTGGGCAGTGATTTTAGGTGAAATTTAGCGGAGATAAATCTTAACGCTGGAACAGATAGGACTCTAAGCTGAAATATTACAAACCTTGGCACGCTAACCCCACACCCTTGATTGTTAGGAAGCATATGGAAGCCTCCTATACGGCCATCTAGCATGTTCTTAAATGTAGACAAAATATAAATTTTCTGCACATGGAGCCATGGTTTAACTTCCTATCCAACTAACGGTGGCATTTCGAGGTCCACCATGTCCCCTTTCTCACCGAGAGGGTTTAGAAGAGAGAACTCTCAATAGTTGGTCCTCCAACCTGTCACAAGAGCCCGATGCACTACCGATTCAGCCAACTTTCACATTTCTCGAACTAAGGCTTACTTTAGTAGAGATGAGTTTTCCGTGCAGTTTTCAGCTCTTTGATATTGCTTTTACATTTTAACTGTTGCTGAATTCTTCTCTTAGTTTGTCCTTGCGCTATAAAACTACGAACCAACTGAACCTTCGGAGATATATGTATAACTTTAATGTAACCTCACTTAATTCATGTTCGCCAAAAGCTACAAAAGTTAGAGAAACCCTGAGCGTTTCTCATGGTACTACTAAAGGATTCTCAGAAACCAAACCCAAAAACACTGATCTAGAATTATTATATCCAAGTACTAAAATTCAGTCTATTACATATTTCCTAATTTGGTGCTTACAGTCAAGTTATTCTATTGTTCTCAAAGATTATTCACTTATCCACTATTCCGTTACACCAGTCTGCTAAAAACCGTTTGGAAGACAGTAATCTCATTCAAAATTACAGCAGTTTCACAAAATACATTATATTAACCATTTAAAATGTTCACTATTGATGCATTATCTTTGTTCGAGGTTCATATTAAAACTTCTAAATTATTGATTTCATAACACTAAAAGTAGACATTAGAAAAAGTTTATGGTGATAAAGTTTAAATTCAACTTTTACCAACATATATTACATTTCAGTAATCACAATAAAAGTGATCAAAACTATACGAAAAGATAAAACAAAATCTACGGAGCAAAATCAATTTTCAATTAGCAAAAAACTTATTACGTTACAATTTCAGTTTTTAAATATGCCAAATCAACATTATATATTAGCCCAATTATAAGGCCAGCCAATTTTTTTAAACCAATACTTTATTTCAGAAACAATGAAAGAAAAATATATGTTTTCATTTTCTTAGAATAAGCTTCCGAACAAATATGCTAAATTGCTTTTGCAAAGTAGCTGCCCTCACTCACAATTCTTTAATATTTGGTATATTTAATATTCAAGTAACAATTTTGACCTTAAATTAATAATGCTCTTTGCATAACAAAAAATTCACTGCTGTAAATAACAGCAAAAAAATCACATGCAAAGATTACGATACTTATTCTGCTTCGGACATAAACACAAGACTACTGATACTTGTAAAAATCCCCAGCAAAATATTAGATTTTCCATGTTATGTCAATGGAACTTTGAAGCTCTACAAATTCTAAAATATATATTTAATGGAAAAATGCGACTGAAGTTAAAATCATTATCAACTCGATTTTCAAATATATTCGTTCAGTATTTAAAACTAATGTCATGAAAATTTAAGGAAAACAATACTACTACATAACAATTTGAATTCTATAGTACTTTTTAAATTTTTTTTGTCAAATGTTGAGCTTAATATCCGGTTGTGTAAATAAATTGAATTTTAAGTTATAAAACAAAACAAAAAAACAAATTTTTACCACAGGTGTGTCGCAGGAAATCGACTATTTCAGAAGTGTTCACCAAGAGAGAAAGGTTTAAAAAAAAATCACTGATTTGAAGAGTTATAGAAGTTGGATTTTTCAACAATTATCTTTATAAAAATCATTTAAAGTTGTTTAATATTGAAATAATTATTATGCAAATTTCTAAATTGCATTTTATTAAATAGCTTGAAATAATAATTTACTCCTGCAGTTTAAATTAATTTACGAGTTCCTAGGATGCATTACTGTTGTGAAATATTCCAGCTACCATCTCTTTAAATACTGAACGAATATTGTTGAAAATCAAGATTTAAATAGATTTGATTATGATCTCTGATTTATCTGTAGTTATATTTTGCCATTAAATGAATATTTTATAGAGCTTTAAAGTTAAAATCCCACTGATATAACGTGGAAATTTTCTAATATTTTAGTAGGGCAGTTTATATCAGTTGGGTCTAAAAATAATATGTCAAATTTTAACAACCTATTCTTAGCTTAAAATTAGGATACTACTAGTTACATATGTTCAATAATAATTTTATAGATGCAGGTCAAAATTTCACTTTAATAAGTGAAATTTTGATTTTGTATATAGCTACCAATTTAACTCACTATGATGTACAGTACAAATCCCAGTTACTCAAATTTTCAAGCGAACCAAATTTTTTCATCATTCGGGGTTTCGAAAAACGAAAAATTAAGAAACAAATTTTCATTTTAGACTTAATAACAAACAAAGTATAATTTCATTATGTCTAACAGCAGGGTTGGGTTGTTTTACCTCTGAGCGGCACTTTTTTGCACACAATGGATGAATGGTCAGGTCACAAGGACCCCCAAGGGCTCAGAGAAGGATTGAGGGGGGGGGGAACCACTGGAACAGCTGTTGGGAGACAGTTGGTAGCCTCCCGTCAAGGTCATCCAACGTGTTAACGTGCACAGGTTATGGCTCTCCTGCACACGGGCCACAACTTAATGTTACATCTGACGGATGTCAGCCTTTCCAAGCCCATTGGTGTCCCCTACTGACCGAGTGCAGGGCGAGGAGTTTTGCAGAGTCTTATAGCAGCCAATTATTCAAATCTGAAATTTCTGCTTTTCCAGATTACTCAGGTGGATTTTCCCCCTTATATCATTACTTAGACACATTTAAATAGAACATATCGTCTCTAACGAATATGGAATGCACAAGAGATGTTATCTAGCGAATATTTCACAAGAGATTTTATTTCTAAATACTTTAACCCTTCCTTCAGTGGAAATTAGAAGTAATGATTCGAAAAATGCAAATAGTAATTGCCTAAAAGCACTTTTCTTATGCAAAATGAATTTAGCATTTACCTCTTAAAACAAAAAAAAGTTGTTCTCCCCCACCAACATCTGAAAGATTGTTTTTACCTCTGAGTGGCACCTTTTTTGCATACAGTGGACCAAATCACAAGGACTCGGAAAAGATTGGGGGAACCTGACAGCTGTTAGGAGACAGATGGAAGCCTACTCTCAAAGCCATCCAGCATTTCTTTAACGTGCACAGGGTATGGCACTCTTTTGCACGCAGCGCCACAGCTTAATATGTCACCTGAAGGACAGCGGCCTTTCCAACCTCAATAAGGTTTCCCTTTCTCACTGAGGGCAGAGTTTTGCGGAGCTAAATCTCAACGTTGGCACAAGTATGACACGAAACTGGGAAATGCATATTACATGCATGGCATGCTACATGTTATATTTTAGATTTAAAAATAATTATAATTACGAGAAAATGAGGATAAAATTTTAGTGCTCTGTGGAACGACAACTAGTATACAAAAATTGAAAATTCTATGTCTTATCATAATCGAGAGAAGCTATCTGCTACCCGAAAAAAAAACGAAACTGAATATCGCTTAATTTTAACCCCTAGACATTAAAAGGGTTAAATATCGATCACAATGTCTTACTTGTTATTTTTACATTCACAATAAAATTTGGAAATTTAAATTATGGCTGAACTCATCTCTATTAAATCGTTTGACAAATCTTTTTATCATATTGTGGCCATAGTTCTTAACCTACTCTAAGCCAATGACCACTTTCTACATTTTACGTCTATTGATACCACTTGTAATGCACGGATCAAGGGTTGAAAAAACAGTGCCAGAGAACAGCATTTCTCAACACGACCCATCTAAATTTTCCAGAAGCACAACTAGAAAACAGCCACATCCATAAAATGGAATCCTTGAACTTGACATTAGTTTACTAGCAAGCCCATTCTTGTCCAAGAATATCGAACATAGAATATCCATTAAATATTAATTTTAATAATAAAATTTTTGCGACCTACAGATTGGGTAACTCTGCCATAGATGAGTTCACTAGCTGCCAGAAAACTTTCAATAGCCAAAAAAGCAACAGCTATAACTAGCTCATTTAGCTGCAGCCACAATTGCATTTCCTGATTATAATTCGTAATATAACCATAACCGTATCAAAGAAAAAAACGAAGCTGCTAAATTATACACAGATGCAATACTTGTCGATTTGCGTAATGGTAAACAGGTCTATCTATCAAGTCTATTGTCCAATTAATCTTCAATTAACCAGAATTGGATTACTCATACCCCCCCCCCGACTTGAACTTTAGCCCATTGTGTGTATAAATGTAAAAGTATTGCTCAGATATAAAACAAATACAACTCGTGAAGTAATGGGTTTGTATTGCACAAAACTCAATAATTATAAATTATTCCTGAATAACGTGGTCGAGTGGTTTACAGCTTGACTACTGATCAGAGGGACCTGGATTCGATCCCCGGGTAAGGCATGAATGCTTGTGCTTCTTTCTGCTGAGTTCCCACCATCCTCACAGATTTTGTACTATGGCGTTTAAACTGTACAGGTCTGTGGCAAGCATCTGCTTGAGGTGGAGGGGATATTTATTTTGTTTAACCCTTTCAGGACCATAAGGTTTCTAAGAGTAAATATTAGTATGTAACTGTTTTTTTAAGTTTGTTTAGACGTAAAAAAAAATCATAAGAAAAATACATAACAATGTGTAGTTTTTTTGGAATTTTATGGGAAATATTTTTCCCAATGGACTATAAAGGTAACACAAATTACAGTTAGGCTTATTATGTAATGTCTTTTATTTATTGGTTTATTAGAACAAAATGTTAACTAAAATAAAACAAAATTATGAAATAAAATTACTATACAAAATGATGTGCTAATTATGATATTTTGCGAAGCAATTTCTTTTGGTAATGAGGCAAAGATGGACATTGCACATAGTACATATATTATGCGTCCTGACAGTTCTGTTTTTGTTTTCTAAACGTTCCCGTTTACGTAATTGCATTCGGCATACGTTCTATTTTGACATTCTGTATAAAAAAATGCAGATAAGGTTATAATTAAATACGACAATCATCAATTTTAAAATGGGAAAAATGTTTCCCTTAGTCGTTAAAGGGTTAAGCTGATTAGGAGAGAGAAAAAAAAAAGAATTCACATACAGAAGTAAACAAATATTTAGATAATCAGAATTTAAGTTAAATTTGCTGTATTTGTCAGTCTTATTCAATAAAATTTAATCTTAAAGTACACAACTATTATGCAATTGCCAAATCATCTTATAATCATATATCAGCTACTTTCATCTTATTTGTGACAAATCAGTTTTTGCACTGAATATATATAATAAAATATAAGCTGCACAGTTTTCAAATGGCATCTAAATATGCTACAACGAAAAAAATACATATTAAAAATCACATTATATAGATTATTAAAATAATTGACAAGAAGTTTCAATAAAACCTCAAATAGCCTACAAAAGGGATTTTTTATCTAAATAATTTGATGGTCCTCATAGAGAATTCTTTCTAAGACTACCAACTCTTCTTTGCATAGCTATTGTACAGCTCATAGGGTCTCAATTCAGTCAAAGCATACATGACAAAAAACATGGCCAATAGCAGATGTCATGGAGTAGAAACAAATACCATATTATATTAAAACCAAAGACACCATAATGTCATTTATATTTAACCTTCTCATGTACTGTTCCCAAATTTGAGGATACGTGCATTTTTGTTGAATTTCACATTATACAGTAATATGTGTAAATGTGGACAGCACTTGAACACAAAGGATGGATAAATCTACTGCAGCAATGTCTAAGGTACCTCATAGAAAGGTATCTTATTCTGATATACAGGGTGAATCTGAAAAAGTGGGCAAAACTTTACGGGGTGGTAGAATGCAGCTATACGAGCAATATTCGTCATAGAATGTATGGTCGGAACGCAAACGGCGAGCTGCTAGGTGGCGTTGGAAATGGTATAAAAGGGTCGGTCCTCGCACCCAACGGCATAAAAATAACGTACACAAAGTGCATATCCGCCATTTCGTGGTTAGTATAACCAGCCATCCTCTCGGCAATCCACAGTAGAAATGCCGTTGGGTGCGAGGACCGACCCTTTTATACCATTTCCAACACCACCTAGTGGCTCGCCGTTTGCATTCCGACCATACATTCTATGACAAATATTGCTCGTATAGCTGCGTTCTACCACCCCATAAAGTTTTGCCCACTTTTTCAGATTCACCCTGTATATAAGGTTTTTCTGACCAGTACATCACATAATTCACATGCAATTTATGCATAGTGTTCAAATGAACGTTTGAGCAGAAAATTAATGGCACATTATGTTTCCATTGAATTTTAATCATGCGAATTAAAACTAATGTGAAGATACTAAAATTTCGAAATTTTGTTTTATGCAAGTGCCAGTTTATAACATGTACCAAATGTTATGATTTATCAGTCCTGTGATTCAAACATTAAATCTTCAAGTTACACATTAGTTACTCTACCATTTAACACTTTTGTTGCACTTATTGCATTTGGTCATGAACAATCATATTTTAAAATTACTCCAGATTTCCAACAGTAAATAACTTGAGCTAGGCCAGCAGTAATCATATTATTGGAATGAAATTCTAATGAATATATTCAGATAATTAGTATTAATCTGGTTCAGCAAAATTTTGTACTTTAATGCACAGTAATATCCAAACATTTCATTGTCATCCAGAGCAGAACTGCAAAGCCTCAACAGTCATTTAAAGGAAGCCAGTAGTGTAAACAGGATAGGTGAGTTACACCCCCCCCCCCAACTCTCTTCCAGTAGGGAACTTTTTTTATTCTTAAGAAATAGTTGTTAATAATAATTTATATAGTTAAAATTTAACGAAATTTTTAACCCCACCTACATAACTTTCAAAACTCCCAACCATTCATGGTTATACCACTGACAGCAGCCAAAATTATCGATAATGTTTATGTATGGTTATATGAACTACACTTATGCTTTAACACATAAAACTTTTCATCACATGGGTCACTGCTTCAACCTCTGTTCAGTAGTCAAAAATGAACAAGTTTAAATTTACATTTATCAACATCGTTAAATATTCATGTCTCAAGGATTCAATTTTCAGTGTTAACATCCAATTCTAATAGCTATTAATCAATGTTCTATCTCACACTGGTTATGACTACATTTCCTGACTATTTAATTCAATGATATTGTTCTAATATGGAAAGAGTGTATACAAATATTCACCAATATTACACCAATATCCACATGCTTTCAGCTTGCATTCCAATGAAAAATGTATGAAACTAAAGAATTCTGACTACAGAAAAAAAAATTGTCACCTCATTTTATAAGGTCCTGTTATAAGAGTATACAATATTTACATAGTCTAGAGTTGGCAGTAATGCAAACACAAATACAAATTCATTATCAAATATGGTAATAAGAATAAATTTCTTTTACAAATTGGCACTGTAAATTAAATATCCATGATACAGTTACTTAGACAGATTTTTAAAACTACTTTTCTTAATATTTCACAACCATTATCCCAAACTGTCATAAATTTAATTCTTACATACCTCAGATTTGTATATAAATGAAATAAAATACATACTCTTGTATTCTTTAAGTACACAAAAAAGATTATGCTTCTAGTTAATTATAATTAAGTACCTATAAAAACATCATAAACACCTATTGTAGAAAAATTTTACATGTATATCAAAATGACTGCAGATTATCAATACAACACAAATTAGTAAGAATAATAAAATTTCAGGACATTATTACAAAGCAGCGTATGTAAAAGTTTTTCTTATGCAAGAGAACAATTAAATAGTAATGCTGTAAATATATACTGGCCATTATTTCATTTTATTAAAGGCATAAAATTTCATGATGCTCATCATTGTACTATGACTCAGCTTGCTATACTCTAATTCTGCAATAGTGTGATAAAATCCGAAATAGTGCTTTCAATATAGACAGAAAAACATGTCTTACTGAACAGCATGTATTACTATAAATTATAAATATTCACTAGAAAATGAGAGTAAAAATAAAGAATAACACCAAGCTTGAAATATTCAACATTATTATACTTCTGAAAAATCAGGTCCAAACATCTCTTCAATCTGACTCTTCTTTTTCCCTAAATTTTGGAAGTTATACTCAAAATTTGGATCAAGCTTTTCCATTCTCTTAAACCTTTGAAATAATAATGATTTTGCAAATCCATACAAAGCTAAATCGAGTTTATTTAATTCTTGTATTTTATGAAGATCTTCAGCACTAATTTCGTTTAGTGTTAAGCTGCTGTGAGTTTCATTTAATTGTTCAAATGGCTGCATGAAATGTAGATGAAATGTATTTTCAAATAAATACTGGGAGATTTTCTGAAACTCACAAAGACCAAAAAATGCCATCTTTTGTAAGTTTTGCTTGGCACTGGCAAGCATAATAACCTCTCTTTCTCTCCTCGACATTGCTGATGTATTGTAGCAACCAACAAGAGTTAAATCAGCAAGCATTCTGGTCTGACGATTGATAGCCAGATTGGAGGTACAACCCATGAATTCCTCTAAAGTAACATCTCTCCAATCTTCATCATTAAAGCATGGAGGTAATTCTTGTTTGGTAGGAGTACGGCCACTACATATATGCCTAGCAGTCTTCCAAGTAGCTCCTCTCTGAACATGCCGGAATTCACTTAGGAAGCGTGCAACTGGTTCTCTCAGAAGAGTTATATAAAAATATCTGGAAAAGGAAAAGTCTTGGTTATCTTATGTATTAATTATTTTGTATTTTTATTTATTATGCTATTTAAATCACACATCTTTAAAATACAGGGGGGAAAAGGGGGTGACACTTGTTAATGATATACACAGACAGCTAAAAGATGTAAAAAGTTCTTTTTACCAAATTTTAGAATGCATTTATGGAAATCCTACTTGAAGCAAAAACATGGTAACAATGCTAAAAAGTTGCAAATAGAACTTGCTACTCATTTCATTCAAGTTATTTATGAATGGGTACTTAGTATTTCAAATACTTTAACTTGGCATGTTCAGGCAGTTTAGCTAGGGTAGTATTTGTTCTGTAACAGGAGTGAATGCTTGTAATTGTATTATATCTATATCAAATCTATGGCTAAAGCAATCATCATTGCCCTTGGTTTTTGAAAGAAATTACGAGTAGAAACAATTTTTATGAATTCAGATTTTTTAATTTAGGGTATGTCAAAAAAAAATATAAGATACTCTTAGAATGAATTATTTATATAATAAAATATAAGATACTCTTAGGATTGGATTGACAGGAATATATTAACAAAATGTCTATTAGGCATCATCAATACCATAAACAATCAGATTCATTTTCCCTACTAGAAATTCCTCTCCTTGTTATACACAGGCCAGAATTCAATGTCTTAAAAACCTTTCCTTGGTTCTCTAAGGAATAATTTTTTTATCATTAGCAAGACAAGGCTATGAAATATAGGGAAAAAAAGAATCCTATAAGCTATCCCTAGCTTTTACAGGCCTTTTCATATAAGAACATGCCCTACTAGGACCAAAGTCACTGTTAATGACTAGGGGCGGGGGTGGCTCAGTCGGTAGCGTGCCAGGCTCATAATCTGTAGTTCCCAGGTTCAAGTCCCAGTTGGGTCAGCATTGAGATTTATCTCCGCAAAAATTCCCCGCCCTGCCCACAGTCAGTAGGAGACACCGATGAGCTTGGAAAGGCCACCGTCCGTCGGATGGGACATTAAGCCGTGGCCCCGTGTGCGGGAGAGACATACCCTGTGCACGTTAAAGAACATGCTGGATGCCTTGACGGGAGGCTACCATCTGTCTCCCAACAGCTGTTCCAGTGGGTCCCCTCCCCCAACCTTCTCTGAGCCTTCGAGGTCCATGTGACCTGGCCATTTAGCCCATGGTGTGCAAAAAAGTGCTGCTCAGAGGTAAAAATAACCAACCCAACTGCTAATGACTACCTAGTTAGAGGTCCTACTGGAACAGTAGCTAGCTCCCTAACCACCATACCAGTTAAAGCTACTCAAGAGATGAAAGATCATTATTGACAATACAGAGTACCACACCGTAGGCCCATACCTTTTTCATCTGAATATAGTCTTAAGAAAAAGAGAAAAATTTTGTAACTAAACTGGCAAATGCCAGAGCCCAAAGGGCTAAAAATTGATTGTTTACAGAGACTGTGGATGACTCTCAGTAAGTAATCTGAAGAGGATAAAGACAGAAAAGCAAAATATGATATAAAATATATATAAGTGAAAATGATGAAAGAAGTGAAAAAAGAAGAATAGAAAAGCAAAAAGGCTATTTATATTTAATTACTTTAAAATTTATATGATACAATAAACTTTAGGATATGTTTCATATGTATTTAGTACATGTATAAAATTAAGATAATCATTTGAATCAAAATGCACACATTAGTATTTTATGCAGCAAATTGTAATAATTTTTGTTTTACATAAAATATCTGGCTTCTAAAAATTTGAATTATAAGAATTACAGAAGCCTCAAGCAGCCATGGGCGATAAAGGTCCAACCACACTGCACTTAGTTCTCCAAATATGTCTGTCCTGAGCTACAGCTGCTGCATTTGGCCACTGTATTTCACTTCTAACAAAGTCCCGTTTGATATTATCTGCCCATCGCATTATGTCTCCCCCTCTTTCTGATCTTTAGGTACACTATTCATAACCCTATTCACATGTATAATTAATGTTACAATTAGGCAAATGGTAAAATGACCAAACCAATAGTCTCTCTCTGTACAATATAATTCTCAAAAGGTGGTTTCTGACTCCACCAAACAGCATTACATAAAATGTCACACCACCTAATGTCCAAGATACTGCATAAATATCTAGAATCTAAGGCATCAAGTTTCCTGTTATCTTGTTTAAAAAGGGTCCATGTTTTTGTACCATAAGTAACTTTGGAAAGAACCAAACTATTTAATAGCCTAATTTTAGTCTTTAGTTGCTTACATCTATTTTTTTCACTCTCCATATATTTTTAAAAGTCCCAGAAGCAATGCCTATTCTTCTGTTTATCTCATGTTGCTCAGCCATTATCTGTTACATAGTTCCTAAGAATATTAAGCTGAGAAACTTGCTCAAGGGTGCAACCATTCAGATTAACTGAATCACAACTGGCCTGATCAATTTTCATCCTTTAGTTTTCTCTCTGTTTATCACCAAAGCTACTCTACTATCAGTCTCATCAAACAGCTCTAATGAAATGGTTCATCTCATCATCATTTGCAAAAAGGGCCATACTCATCAGCAAAATCTAAATCAGAAATTTTCAAACCTCTAGATCACTCTGGCCAACATCTTCCCCTTGCAATGAATTCCTCATAACATAATCAATAACCAAATTAAAGAAAAAATGAAACAAACTGCACTCTTCTCAAACTCCATTAGCAATGTTAAACCAACTCTACAAACCTTACCAACTCTCACACATGACTCAGTGTTATTATAGAAAGCTTTCACTATGTTAACTTTTCTAGTATACCACACAACTTCATGGTCAGTCACAAATTATGACTGTCAACAGAGTCAAGACTGTTTGAAATCTACATAGTGCGTAACCACAGATTTCCAAAACTCAAACATTTATCAAGAATCTGCGTAAGTGAAAAATATCTTATCAATACATCCCTGACCATTTCTGAATCTGCACTGCTCATCAAGCAGTTGTCAATCAACCAAATTAATTATATTAAGCAGAATCATGCAAAGAACTTTACCTGGAACAGAACATAAGCTGACACCACTATAATTATCACAAGAACTGGGATCACCTTTTTTTTAAAAATATGAATAATAATAACTTTGGTAAAATCCTTAGGAACAAAGCTTTTATCATAAAAGATAATCAAAATTTCCATCAACCATGTGACAACAGAAATATTTCCAGCTCTAAGCATCTCAGTAGTAATTTCATCTACCCCTCGAGATTTATATAGTTTAATCTGCCAGTGACTGTTTTTACAGTGATTCTATTATTTGTAAGTGGTTCAAATAAATTAGTGGTTCAGAGTGACAGTAAAAAATGTGAAATAGAATAGAGGATGAAACCTTATAGTTGATTAGACCATTAATGGAATTTTTATAACCAAATAAAAGACTGTACTGAGGTTGATTACATTAGATGACTGTTTTCAAATGCCTAAAAAATATCACATACCTTTATGCCATCATTGATAATGCTTGATATGGTGTCCCTGTTGAGCAACAATTGCCCTTAGCATACCTTCCACTGATTAGGCTTTGGCAAAACACTGTTGTATTTAATAGGTCCCATTCTTCTTTACAACCTTTTCCAAATCAACAGTCTGCAGTTAATGCTTACTCAGACCCCATTTCAAGAGTTCAAATGCACATAAGTCCATGAGTGAAACATCTGATGACTTCACAGGAATGTCCTTGAATGGTATAATGCAGATTCTGGTTCCCTTTGTCATCTGTTGAAGATATATGCGCATAGATACTAAGGGAAACGACTCTAAGCTTTGTCTTGATCCAATCATACAAGTCAAGCAATTCATCCCAGTATATTTGCTCCAAGACATTTGTCTGATAGTACAGGGAGTTCATTTCGAACTTCTTTTCCCACCATACGAGTTTGCAATTTTCTATTATAATTGTACCCAGCAATGACCACGAAATCTTTGGGGAAACTTTTGGCACATTCTCTGTACCACTTGTGACATGCTGTTTGTTCAATTGGACAGTAATATATTGACCAGGACTTGTTGCAATTGCAGGCAGACATATCCCTTGCCCAACATAGCCACATTTTTTCACTTATCACCTACCAGGTAATGCTCACATAGCTTGCAGCAGTTGGTACACCATTCCATTATGTGGTGTGACAGCAACTTGTGGATATAGGTTATATGTGCTTAACACTTTAAATGCTAGAACATTATTAATCCAATTTCAAAAATCATTACAAATAAGCTTGCAATTTTTTTTATACTTACCTACATTTTATTTCCTTTTAATTTTTGTTCAGAATTAAATGCTCTTTCTCTTAGTACACAGCATGAACTATTACATTAATTAGCTGTTTCATAATAAGCTTAGAAGTTGAATTGCATTTTTAGAGAAAAAGGAACTTGGCACTGTAAGGGTTAAGCAAAGATTGTCTTGGATGATGTTGTGGACAGTCGGCTGGAAGATCTTTGTGGCTTTGGTGACAGTTCTTTAGCTTGTAGGGTTTTGTCCACTGACATTGTGCAGACCTTCTTGATAACATCTGATGTGTGACTTGGTCACTCTACACTTTTTCAACATACCAAAAACTGCTTTCAAGAGTCCATCTCCTATACCCTGTTTCACCACACAGATGCCCTTTCAAGAAATGCTAAATCCTCTGGCTTTGCAAATCTTTATAATCTGTGACTTGGAACACTGGGCATTGGAAAGGGCAACAATGTGCCTTTCCCAAAACCTGTTGATACTTGGTGGTATATAGAATGGTTTATGCAGTAGATTAAAGATGTCCAAAGTAACTTCAAATTATGATATAGGGCCAATATTAAAGCCAATAATTGCATTACACAATGGGAGTAGAACTAACAATATTGATTAGAGCACCTCTGAAATGCTCTGCCCTTCTAGCCATGACTTAACACCTTACCTTAGAGAAAAACTTGCCATACATATCCATTAATCCCCCATATGCCATTGCTTTTCCCACAACAAAATTTCTCTGCTAGGCTATCAAGCCAAAGATTCCTACTAACATTTAACTGATCCTTAATACATTTATTAACCCACAGAGGGTCCAGCTTAAAAAATTAGATTACATTGACAGGCAATATATATTTTTAATTGCTAAACTCCTAAAAAGAAAATTTTAGAATGAAATAGAACCTCCATAATAAATACACATTACTTCTAGAAATAGACTTCAACAATTATTAAAAACTTCTGAAAAAAATTATCCCTGACGCGGCAGGAATCAAACCCACAATTCTCCAGATACATACCAGAGTCTTCTACCCTTAAACTACGCATCAAACACTAAAATCTTCCAGAATAAGACCTAAAAATTTTTCACTGAAATGTGGCAGACCTTGCATCATCTATGCTTCAGGAGAGGTAACTTTTCCAATTGTTGCTAATGATTTAGATGTTAAATGAGGAAGTCAATCACACTTAAGCATTTATTATTAAAAATTCATCCATAATACACAGATTACCCGTAGAAATAGACTTCAACAATTATTAGAAACTTCTCTGGCATGTAACTGGAGAGTTGTGGGTTCGATTCCTGCCACGTCAGCGATAATTTTTTTTTCAGAAGTTTTTAATAACTGTTGAAGTTTATTTCTACAGGTAATCTGTGTACTTATTATGGATGGATTTTTAATAATAAATGCTTAAGTGTGATTAACCTCCTCATTTAACATCTAAATCATTAGCAACAATTGGAAAAGTTGCCTCTCCTGAATAGATGGCACAATGTCTGCTTCATCTCAGTGAACAATTTATAGGTCTCATTCTGGAAGATTTTAGTGTCTAATGCATGGTTTAAGGGTAGAGCACTCTGGCATGTATCTGGGGAATTGCAGGTTCAATTTCCACTGTGTCAGTGATAATTTTTTTCAGAAGTTTTTAATAATTGAAATACAGCCTGTTGTATACCAATTTAAACCACATTTAATTTTTGCTTTTATGAAAATAAAATATTTAACAAATATAAGAAAGACACTTATTCCAATAAGACTTTTTCATGGTAATATAGTAAAAAAAAGGGGAAGCTGGAAAGCAAATAATTATTAATTTTTAAAAAATATTAATGGATCAAAATAATAAATGTAAAAAGTCAACAGATAATGCTGTAATTGTCACTTATGTTTGGATCAAGATAATTATATATGAATAGAAAAATACTTTCTGAATATAGAAATTTTTATTTGAAACAGGAAAATACTTTCTGAATATAGAAATTTTTATTTGAAGCAGAAAAATACTCTTCTGTAATTTTTTTTTTCTTGGTGATCTCCTTTGAGAAAGGCCTCATTAAATAAAAAATTAACTAGAATTTTTTCCCCAAATAACCAAGCAACAGAAAGTGGTCATGTTCTGAATTTTATGAAATTAAAATATTTAAATAAAACTACAAATATAATTAATTTTTTGATATAATGGAAAAATGGCTTCCGAGGTAATATATGTACATTTACAATATATACATAAAAATTGAGGCTTAATTCTGGAAACTAATTTAATAGAAAGGAAATTTTTTTCTAAACAATAAAAAAAAAATCATCTAAAACAGGACAGCTTTTATACATATTTTTTGCTGTAATGCTTTCAAATATGGGTCAGAATTGCACCAGATGATTTTGAACTATTCACTCTCCGGGAATCTTCTGTTTATGGCACTATAGGAACACTTTCTTGGCTGGTGCTTTGTTCCAATGAACAGCGCACACTTTCGAAGTGGTCTGTTTTTGGGAACATCTGCAAAAGTGCTCACAAGTTAATGAAATGTTTTTAGATTTAGTGCACTATCCTCAGAGTAGTATAGCCTATTTGAAGGGAAAATTAAATTTTTTAGAAATTATTCAATATAAACTCATCAAATGATAATTTCTCAAAATTTTTTCATTAAAAAAAAGAACACACTCATTATCTAGTGGCAGAGATGGGGTTAAAATTTCTTGAAAAAATTATATTTTTGTCTCCCCCAACACATACACAAAAGAGGCCCAATTTCCAAGCCAAGGAATTATTTAATTCTTTTTCATTTCTATATCCACTCTCTCATTCTCAGAAACCATAAAGTATCATAGTTTTTTATTGTAAAACCAAGAATTTTTTTTTTTAATTAACAAATAACCTAAAGTAATGTTTAGAAAAATCCACAGTGAGAAATTGTAAACAGAATAAAAAACAGCAGAGATGTAGCATAATTACGGTGACCATATTTTTTTTGGAGAAAATAAAGGACAAATCAGAAATTGTTTCATAATAAAAAAAGTAGGTTGCATGTATTTGTTTCACTAAAACTAAAAGAGTTTTATAACATTTATTATAATATATAAGCATATACATAGCATTTTAAACAATCATATTACTTAAAAATTTTAATTTTGATACTTTTCATAAGAATGAACTTTTTTTAATAAATCAGGTTTGTGTTTCAAAAATTTATAAAAAGTTGCATTTGGTATAAATGCATGCTTTCAATGTTTCGATTTTTAATTGGGTTTTTTCACTGGTCCACATATTGTTCCCTAGTGAAAATACTTGTTCAGTGGAGACATAAGCAAAATTCAACGATTTTTAAAATGTTTTTAAAAGATACGTCTTTATCTGTGAAATATTTAAAAATTTCAACCCATCTACATCAGAAGGACTCGTCATTTTGTCACCATTCTTTGATCTTTTCACTGGTGACATAACTTTAATACACGAAACTTCATTAAATAGTTTGCCGTCATTGATATTTAAGTTCCAGTGACTGGAAATGAACAAAACATTTTCCTTGATCTTCGCCCACAGAGGGATTTCTCATAGTAGGACCCATTCAAATACTTCCATTTCCTTGAAAGAGCTGTCCCAGTTATTTAAATAATCAATGCAGGTTAGGTAAAATTTATGAATTGCATTTTTAAATATGTTGGCATCAATGTTTTTGTTTTTTTCTAAATCTAAAATTATTTTTTTAGTATTTATAGGTAAAAACCTATAATAACCTATATTATCACAAAATAAAGGATAAAATGACCATTTTAGAAAAAAATAAATTTAAAGGACAGAGCAGTGAAATAAAGAACTCCTCTTAAATAAAGGACGTATGGTCACCGTAAGCATAATTCAAAAATGATTGAGTATAGCACATAAATCTATGGAAATAAAAACTAATACAAGCCTAAATAAATTACTAACCAAACAAAAACAAATAATATCCATTCTAATTGAAACATTACATTCTAGAACCTAAGCAGTTTTGGGTTTTAAATCTTGAGAAATTACAAGATGAATGATAAAATAATTCTAGAAATGGTGATATAAGTTTAAACCAAAAAAAAAAAGTAATTTGGTAATTGCTTCTAAAATCTTCCAATTTAATAAAAAAAAAAGTGTTTGCTTAATTTTTAAGATTAAAAAAAAATTTCCATTTAAAAAAAATTATGGAAGAATGAGTCAGTAACAATTACATTAAATTTATAATCACAAAATTAACAGTGGAGGAAACTTCTCTCTGAGGTGGAAAAGGAATACAGCAATCATATATTGTTATAAGAACAGTGATCAGAATGATGACACAGATTCTTAATGTCATTACTAACAGAAATTCTTCAAAGTAAAACAGTTAATATTATTCAGCACTTATAAAATATAAATTTTATGAGTATATATTAAATTCTTTTAAACGAGATATTTCAATTTTTTTAATTGCATTTCATGTATTAAAATAGGATGTATCACTTTCTGCAGTCATTTAGAATCTGTCATGTATGCACCTGATAAAAGTCTAGCTTTCTGTAATGTTGCCTGTTAAGACTAGTATGGGTATTGATTCAACTTAGCTCTGCACTCCTTTCTTTCAGAGGGGGTGGGGATGGCTCAGTCGATAGCTCTCATAATCTGCAGTTCCCAGGTTTGAGTCCTGACTGGGCCAGCAGTGAGATTTATCACTGCAAAACTCCTCATCCTCCCCTCAGTTAGGAGATGCTGATGGACTTAGAAAGGCCACTGTCCATCGAATGGGACTTTAACCTGTGACCCCGTATGTGGGAGAGCCAAACCCTGTGCACATTAAGAACATGTTGATAAGAGGATGGCTTTGATGGAAAGCTACCATCTGTCTCCCAACAGCTGCCCAGTGGGTCCTCGGAATCCTTGTGATCTGTCCATTGAGACCATTGTCATAAAAAAAGTGCTACTCAGAGGTAAAACAACCCAACTCAAGGAAACAAGATGTATAGCCTTATCACCAAATGACTATCTCCTATGCTCCATTTTACTTAGAACAGTATTTTCGATTTCAAGAATAGTCCACCTAACACATTTACTGTTGCCTTGATACCTGTACTTTGAAGACCACTAAGATGATCCTTGCACAGACATTTTGAACATCTGGATGCCATGGGTGAGGGTGAACACTCCTAGTGCTTATCAGTTTGGACAGGAAATTAATAATGAAGACAAAACCCAGATGCTCCGCAATACATGGACTGCACTACATCTATAGGAATAATGCCATAATCTCCACTACCTACGTCGAAGGCAAGACAACACCATGTAGATGGAGCTCACCCCATGACTACCTATGGTGTACAGTACTATAGAGGTAAAGTTGATCCATCGGTCAAAACCTAAATTTAATCTGCGCCCCGGTTAGCCACAAACAAGGATATATAGATTCAAGTTGCCTTGGCTCCCATGGTGGGAACTCTTAGTCCGGCCTTCCCAGGTCTCTCCATCGGGGCCCCGTCCGACCAAGCTACCCCCAATACCAGTCAGCGGAACCCTCAACTTCATCAAGGCCCAGTTGTTCCATCGGGACCCCGTCTGACCAGATACCTCCCAATACCAGTCAGCGGAGCCCTCACTTCACAGAGGCCATCTAGCCCCCCCCTCCCCCCCCCACCACCACCATAAGGTGGTTCCCTCTCAGGGGGGGGGGGGGGGTACCAGTTTGGACAGGATGAATTGATGAAACACATACACATAAACTCAGTACCTACAAGCATGACACATGCATCAAACATGTTAAAATGGCCCCGATCAACTTTAATGGAAACTAGAAAATTCCACATTGTCATAATGACTGACCTATTATGGTAAATTTTGGTTGTCTAAAAACTGAAACAAACTCAAAATACTGAAAAGGACCATAAGTTTTTATAATAAAATGCAGATATGTTCACCTATCTAACATTTTTTCTGCACATATCGTCACTGGTGACCATGGTCATGGTTACTAATAAATTAAAAAAAAATTATCTATAACAATATCTCAGATAGGTACAAAACAGTCTTATTCTGCAGCTCTACAGCTCTAAGAATGGAATCAGAACAAATAGTAATATCACCAATAAAATACAAAACATGGATGATAATCGCTGCATGACCTGATGCTCTTTTTGGCATTGATAAATCAATAAATATTTAGCGGAAAAAATTTATTAATAAAATACCAGCTATAAATAAGCTTTTATCACAATTGCTACTGTATTAAACAATACTGTAACAACAATACCTCACTTTTATTTGCTAAAAAACAGGTCTGATATAAAAAAAATTAGTCCTGAAGCAATCATTTGTCACAGAGGTCTGACAGAAGCCTGTGAATTTAATATGCTATAGAGATCTGCAAGAAGAGCAAGGCATAGAGACTAAAACCATTTTTCATTTTAATTGTTTACATTACACTAATTTTCCATAATGATAAAAGGAAATGTAAATTCTAAATAACATTTAAAATTTCTCCGATTCTCTGTTAATGCTTTCCTGTATTTAAATTTACCTATTAACTAAAACATGTTACAAAACAAGTTAGTATCAACCACCATTTCAATAGTAAAACTGTGTTTAGGTCATAGTGTGAACAAGCACCTTGTTCACACTATGACCTTGCTTAAGTCATAGTGTGAACACGCAGAACTTAATGCATTAGACAGATATTACTCTTGCATCACAGATATCCAGGATTTTGTTTGATGATTACATTTTTTGTCCAGAGTGGAGATAAAAATAAATTTTAAATTTACTGTTTTTTTTTTAACATATGAAAGTTTCTCAACAACAGAGGGGAGGGGCAAGGGATTATATTTGCTCTCTTCTGGTAATGTCCTTGGAATGACACCAACTATATTTATAATTATCTACTAATTTTGTACTATAAGATACATTTGCTAACCAGAATTATTGCACATTATTTCTACACTATACCCAAAATTAACATTACCTTCTTTTTGATGACTCCTTTTCTGTTTGGTCCATGGCACTATCTACACAATTGGTTAATTCAGTCCAATCTGCATGAAGGCCACATTTCCAGCCAGTTGAATAGCGACTAAACAACCAAAACCTATCTTCTGAATCAGGTCTAAAGCATTTACATTTTTTTCGGCCCTTTTTACACTTGCAAGGCTGCTCTAGGTCCAAATCTCTTACTAAATGTCTTCCAAATGCAGTTCCACCAGTTTTCTGAATATGCAAAAACACCATAACATCAGAGCCTTTTATGTCAAATTCGAAATCTGATTCTTTAACCAAATCTTCAAAGGATAATTTTGTTCTGCTGCCGAGGTTTAGCGAGTCAGAATGCATTGGATGAGAAAGGAAGGATATTGGCTTTCCCATGTTATCGCCAATTACGTGTTTCAAACTTAATTTACTCCAGCTTTCGTATCGAGACTGTGAATATGTCCATCCATTGAATGCACATACCTGTTCTGAACACAAATAACCTAAAAACACAATACCAAATATTGTCACCACTACACACACAACCATAAGGTATCTATATCCAGAACCTTTCTTCAGGCAATCCATTTTCGAAGTTTTGCACACCTTATTGTGAGCACTACATTACTGTTTAAAATGAATAATCTGAGCGTGACGGTCGAAGGAAAATAATAGCATACACAACCTTAATGAAATGTTCCCTTTACTTGTCATGCTAGGCAACATTACAAAACCAGGTGTTAATGTTGACAAACGGTCGGCAGCCCACGCACCCATAAGTCGAACCTTTCCTATGCATCCTTCAACTCAGCATGCTTTTTATGCTGCCATACTGCTGACAATCGACACCGTGGGAACCACATATGAAAACACTGTAGAAAAGCACTCTCTCTTCTTCGTGCTCTCTGAAGACTAGATCCAGGGTTTGTTCCTAGAGGGAGCGCAAATGCAAAAACTGCATTCAGTGGCCTAACGGTTTTCATTTTGGTTTGCTGCAAATTAACGTTACACTTATGCATCTGAACTTTTCAAATTTAAAATGCTGGTGAAACCTTTTTAGCTCTTATTACCACAGCTCTACATATTGAAGTTAGAAATAAAGGAATTATATCTTAAAGCTGTGATCTTCAAGCATCCCTCGTCTGTGATCTTCAAGTATAAATTTGCTGCAGAGGTGGTAGAGATGTCAGAGGATGTGCCAATATCAAGCATAAAGAAAGCAGATCAGAGAAGCTCGATCTCAACAGTAAAAAAGGAAACAAATATTTAATTAATTTCTTTTACTGATAAGCACAAGAGCATTCATTGCTGAAATGTAAACAATAGTTGCTAAACCAAAAGAAAAAAATTGGAAAGAGCAAACAAAATATTACAATCAGAGATCCAATCACCTTAATTTGAACAGAAAAAAATATTTTGCTTTAAAAGCACAAATTATCTACACAGTGGTTCTAAACCTTTTACGTTTCACGTACCCCCTGATAATGTGTACGTAACTGGCATACTCCTTGTATAGATGGATAAAACTATAGTTATAGTATAACAATGGGAATACAACTTCATTATTAGATCTAGCGACTTTTGAACTCTCACGGCGTACCACAAAAAATTTTACCGCGTACCCCACGTTGAGAATCCCTAATCTACACTACTAATTCAATTAAAACAGAACGAAGTTCAATAAAATATTCTATTTAGATTCATTGATAGATGGTTTTGAATGATGTTTTGTCTTATTGTTGTATTCGATATACTAAGTTTTTCCTCGTTGGTACAAAGAAAACATTTTTAAAACGTTAGAAGTGGCAGCTTCGAATTTTCGACATCTAAAGTACTTAAAGTGCAACTGTCGATTTTTCGACAGTTGAGCGAGGCTTAATTTCCTGCAGAAAGAAGTTTCTATCATTAACAACAAATAGCACTATTAACTATAATGACATTCGTCGAATGGTAGTTAGAAATAAATATTAATCATATAAAAAAGTTCTAGCGCTTTGTGCAGTCCAACAGATTGTATCATATGTGCCAGATGATGTAGCTCAGGATAGACTTGCTTGGAGAACTAAATTGCACGGTCTGGTTGGACCTCCGTAGCCCATGGCTGCTTGAGGATGATGATGATGATGATGTGCCATGAAACCTGTCCGCTAGGGAACAAACGGTATTAGATGAGGAGAAGAATGAAAGCTTCCATTGGGTATGTAAGAACAATTCCATTGGCACAATGTAAGAAACTTTGACTGCAGCCCTACAATAATGCAGATACAACGTGTGCTACAGGGAAGATATCATTCATCGCAGATCACAGGAGCTTAGATCACTTACATATTTCTGTTTCAATGAGAAATTTTAGATTCAGTGACTGCTGTTATTGTCAAAATGCTCAGGCGCCGATTGGGTAGTAGCGTTGAGCTGTAGCATCCCGAGCCCCTTGGATCTCATAGAAACAGGATTCTTCTAATAATAATAATTGTTATTTTACAGAAATTCCACAGAATTAGGGAAAACCCTATTTTAAGCTTCACGTAAAAAAATCTCAAAAGAGTTGAAATCTAGAAAAAGAAGTCGAATATTTTTACCGCAGCTCCGGGCCTCCTGCTACTCTTGCAAAAAAAAAGTGCCAGTCCGTCCCTGATAATGTTTATAAGTTTTTATACGTATATATTTTTTTAGGCATTTGCTAATGTTTTCCTATCGCCTGAATTTCTTTCCCTTCGTATTTTTGTTTTCTCCTTCAACACTTTTATATAAGGATTGTTATTGAAAATAAATGTTAGTAAAATATCGATTTATACAATTTTAAATTTTATAACATATATATATAGTTTTAAAATGCACTACAAATCTTACTAATCCCTCTAGTTCTCCCACTCTACGTTTTTTGCTGCGTTCGAAAAATTTATCAAAAAACATTTTTTTTAACATAATGATTAATTTTTTGTCTCATACGATCCTTCCAGAATTTACACAGCACACACATATTCCAATTAGTTTTGTGAAGGCAATGATACCCTGAAGGGGGATGCTCCAAGATCCAGATGAACCACTCTTCTGGACAACGAGGTCCTACAGTCAGTGCTGGAGGTTGATCCCCATCAAATGTGTGAGGTGATGGCCACCAAACTTCATACCTATGTGAAGTTGCTATCAGCACCCTGTGCAAGATTTTTCAGTGTGCGACATTCAACTTAGGTTTACAATAAATCGAATTTGGCGCCCTGTGCGGTCGTATCGCTCGATCATGCTGTAAGCTGGCTCTGACCTCCGACAGTCAGGAAAGATCAGAAAGCTCGACAAATGGGTTCGTGTTCTTACTTAAAGAGCAGAGTTCATCGCTGAGCTTCTGCAATTCCCTCCTTTCATGCTTTAATTGTGACTTCCACAAGGATCCTGACGTCTGAGGAAAAATGGATCTTATATGACAACTGCTGATGATCGTATCAGTGATGATCACATCGCTGGAAGTACCACCAAAAAAGCACCAAATCCCGAATCTGCAACAGCAAAGTGTTGCTTACTGTGTTTCGGAGAGCATCTGGTATTGTGTATTAGGAGCTGTTTTCAGCAGGGGGTAACAATCACTGCTCTCGTATCACACACTCTACAATTTACACTTCCAGAAGAATTTTAATTCCAAATCTCTCCACTCCCCACCCCTTGCCACAAAACTATGACGGAGCATTTGCTTGGCACCAAACTTCAACCACCTCCTTCATTATTAGGCGGCGTGGCCAAAAGCCTATCGCCAACATGTAGGGTCGCTAGCACTTCACTTACTGGTCCCTACTTTTTGACACATACTGTTCCCACAGAAAAATTTTTCTCATGGACCAGATGATAAAGGGGCCAAGGTCCCTTTTACAAAATGGTCCAGTTTTTAAAGATGGATGTTAGACTCGTATACCCAGGGATGCAATAACGTGCAAATGTTAAACTCTAGGAGTTACAACCTGATCTGATGAATCGTCGCCACTGCTCTTACACTGTCGTGACCCTTAACACAATTGCTGAACTCGGATGGGAAGTTCTATCTCATTTCCCATACTCCCTTGATATTTCACCATCGGACTACCACCTATTCAGTGAGCTTCACTGAATAGGTGGTAGTCCGATTCATTTCACCCATAAGAATATTCAATTCTGTCGGAAGTATAGTTTTGACTTCGAGCAATGTTGGGGTAAGATTGTTGCATTTGCTGGTGGTTATTTTTACGAATAAAGGTGTTTTTCTGTGAATTACCATTTACGTCTATTTATGATGATGTCAACACTCTATAACTTTTAGCATGACCAGATATAGCGATAACACTGGGAAACAAACAAAAAGGCTTTGAAATGAAAATAGCCAATTTTTACTAATTTCGAGATACTGAACACAAAAATTACAATAAAAATATGTTGACTGTCTCTTGTTTAGGAGAGACAGAGATGGTCATTCAGTCCACATTGAGCACATAAGTAGCCATTTCGCAATGCTGTATTTTAAACTCCAGATTGCAACATATTGCGTTGCATTGCATCAGCCCGCCATACACATAACCCCTGGAGGTATTACATCATTGTGTGATGCAATGTAGTTGAGTCATGACAACGCGGCTTTAAGATGGCGGACAAAAGATAACGCAATCGTTAGTTGTAAGTGACGTCTCTTAGGGTGAGCAAGTCTTTTGAGCGATTCCCATTTACCTGAGTCATAAGTGCAGCACAAGTGATCATTACACTTTTAATCCAGCAGTAGTTATGCCTCGTAACTGTGTTAATAGTGCAGATACATTTTGTTGCATTTGCGGGGACTGACGTTTGCTAGCCAGAAAAGGGCCATCACTCCAATATTGAAAGCGGTGTACAAGTTTTATTTTAGATGCGAAATTGGGGACCAGAACAAGGTCTGGGCCCCACACATATTCTGCAGTACGTGTGCAAGAAATCTTCCGAAGTGGCTGCAGTTCTATGGTTTGGAGAAAACCAAACAATCACGCAAATGACTGCGACTTCTGCATGGTTCCACCAGTTTCTGGAGGCATCACAAGGAAAAAGAAGTGGACAGTAGCATAACCGAATATACAATCTGCTCTCCGACCAGTTCCACATGGCGAAGGCCTTCCCGAATCTCCAAAAGAACTTTCCATCAATTCAGACAATCAGGAGGGATGCAAACTGATGTCGGGTTCTCCACAGCCTTTGGTGCCTAATGATGATCTATACATCTGCCCCGGTGCATCACCTGCACCACACATTCTTACTGAAGAAGAAATGAACTCTCTTGTTCGCGATCTGGACTGTCCAAGGCCAAAGCAGAGTTACTTGGATCAAGACTTAAACATTGAAGTCTTCTCAAGGAAAATTGTCCAAGTGACTTTCGAACTCATCATGAGCAGTTTGCACCCTACTTCAGAAAGGAAGATGACCTTGTGTTCTACTCCGATGTAGATGGCCTGATGAATGCCCTAAGAATCAATCTGATGAATGCCTCAAGAAAGGCGACTATTCATAGACTCCTCGAAATTGAGTCTCAAGGCGGTGTTGCTGCATAATGGAAATCGACTTCCATCCATTCCAGTCGGACACGCTGTCTACATGAAAGAAACCTACGACAACCTAAAACAGCTATTGAACTGTCTTCAATACAGCAAGTATGGCTGGCATCTCTGTTGTGACTTGAAGGTAGTGGCTCTGTTGATGGGTCTGCAGCTGGTATATACGAAGTACTGTTGTTTCTTATGTGAATGGGACAACCGAGCAAAGACTTTGCACTACGTAAGGAGAAACTGGCTTCAGAGGAAATCTCTGAAGGTCGGAGAGGAGAATGTGGAACACCCAACACTGGCAGAAACGCACAAAATCCTGCTACTGTCCCTACACATCAAACTCGATGTGATGAAAAACTTCGTAAAAGTCATGGACCAGACTGCATCAGCTTTCAAGTACTAGGCTGACAAATTCCCTTGACTCAGCGAAGCAAAAATAAAAGAGAGAATTTTTGTGGGTCCTCAGATCTGCGAGCTGTTCAGAGACCAGATGTTTGACAACCTGCTATTCAGGGTGACGAGAAAAAGGCTTGAGATGCGTTTCGTCTGGTGTCAACAAAATTCCTAGAGAATGTCAGGGCAGACAACTACAAGAAACTGGTTAAGGACATGTCTCTGTATCACAAACTTGGCAGCAATATGTCCTTAAAGATCCACTTTCTCCATTCCCACTTTAGATTTCTTCCCCAACAACAGGCATGGCTAGTGATGAGCACGGTGAGCGTTTTCACCAGGGCATTGCAACGATGGAGAAACAATATCAGGGAAACTGGTCCACTTCAATGTTGGCTGACTGCTGTTGGACTCTCACCAGAGATGATCCTGAGTAGCTGTACAAGCGACGGGCAAAGCGACGTCGGAAGTAGAAGCGGAGTTTTACCGATATATGTCATATGTACGTATTATTCTATTATATAAAAAACTATTGCGGATTTCTCAGAAATCGTAGCCATTGTCATATTCGAGTTCAGCACCTTCAAATATTTCAGAAATGGCTAGTTTTATCTCAGAAGCATGTTTTTTATGAAAATTTGTTACCCAGTGTAACATTTAATGTTATGCTTTATTGAATCGCCTCCTATCATTCATTTTCATCACACCAAATGGAGTCCAAACTGTAATTAATTGCCCCAAATCCAAAGAGGCTTTATGTTCAGAAGGAATTTCGAATAAATCCCTCAAATTCCTACAATATAAAGCCATAGCATGATTCCATGTAAAGCGGCGGTGCCCAACCCGTAGCTCGCGAGCAACGTGTTGCTCGCGTACCGTTTTAATGTGGCTCGCGTATTCAGATTCATCACGTTTATTAAAAATAAAATAGTTTTAAAAATTATACATAAATATATATATCATATATATAAAAGAATAGTGACCAATAGTTTTAAAAATTATACATAAATATATATATATCATATATATAAGAATAGTGACCTATTGTTGCTGATTTTTTCAAAAAAAAGGCCGCCGTCCTATGTGTGGCTCGCCTAAAATTTTTAAATTCTTAATTTGCTCGAGATAACCAAAGGTTGGGCACCACTGATATAAAGCAACATACGTTCCAAAATATCTGGAAATTAGCATGTATTAGCATGATCCATGAAAAGGGACAACCTAGGAGCTCTATAGAAAATAATCCTATCAGTCTTCTCTCTTGTTGAGATAACTTACATGAGATCATCTTAAACAGACTGAACAGTTTTCTAGATTCTAATATTTTCCCACCCGCACAATTCGGTTTTCTTCTACAGTCGATCAACTGTTAAGGATTATAGAAGCCTTGTAATATATATAGACGATTATTTTATGGCGGTTTTTTAATAATAAGCAGAAAAGGGGTATTGAGGTTGTCCCCACGTTTCTTCGAAATTTCTCTAAAATATGGCAAATTTTGAGTTATTTAAGATATTTAGAAATTGAAATTATTTAATATTGGGAGGGTTGATGTTGAAAGTGGTAATCGACTCTTTTGTAATGTTATGGTCAGGTTATTTGGAAGTGGGAGTTTTTTGAAGTAATTTTTGTTGCTGTTTGTGTTTGTTGTGATTATGGAAGGAAATGGCCAAAGGAATCTATGGAAATGAAGTGCTGTTCAGAGAATTCTAATGTAGTAGGGCGGAGTATGTTTAAGGGAAGAAGTTTTTGTGTGTGGGTGTGAACATCTCAGAGTTGAGAATAAGGAGCTGGCAACTCTTATATAAAATAGTTAAGGGTCTGGCAACATTCAGGTTCCGAACTGCCTCTCCGAATGACATTGGAACCTTCCAACTGATCTCAGAGTTGAGAATAAGGAGCTGGTAACTCTTATATAAAATAGTTAAGGAACACCGTCTTGAGACTCAATTTCGAGGAATCTATGAATAGCCGCCATTCTTGAGGGTCATGTTTGATTCCAAGGGCGTGAATTTGAGGGATTTATTCGAAATTCCTTATAATTATGACGTAGAAATGGCAGAGCTCTGAAAATTTCTACCTAGGGATAGTTCGGGTCGTAGATCCAGTGAAAAATCCGAAATTTGGCCTCTGACATGTCCTAAAAGGTGAAATAGAGGTAAAACATGATCTACCAGCGCTAGAAATGTGAATATTGATATGTGTGTGTGTTTGGGGGGGGGGGGGAGTTCCTAGATGTCGGAAATGTTACGAAATTTTGGATCTGGAATGTCCTTCGAGGTCAAACGCCACATTTTGGTCTACTGGTGCTAGATAGCTAAAAATTAGTTCTTTGGGGACATTTTGGGTCGTAGATATCGGAAATTTTATGAAATTTTGGATGCGACGAGTTCTTTGAGGTCAAAGGTCAAACAAATATCGACCTATCGGTGATAGAGGGCTAATACTTGGTGCCTGAGGAGAATTTGAGTCTCAGAAATTATCCAAATTTTGGATATGCTGGATCCTTCGATATCAAAGTTCAAATCCTGATATATGAGTGCTGGAGAGCTGAAAATCGGTTAATAGGGCTATTTCCGGCAGTAGAACTCAGAAATGGGAAAAATTTTCAGATCCGGTGTCATATTCGAGGTCAAATAATTGTAGATAAATATAATGTTTGAATATTGAAGTTTTAAACTATAATTTTGTGTAAGGTATTGTAAATTTCTTCTAGTAACCAGTATGGCTATTGGCTCTTCTTTACACATACTGAAATCCGTTTTATTTTGTGTTCCTCTTTATATTACACTTTTTTTTAGACTTTCTCTCTCGAATTCTACATTTTATATAACTTGTCTTTGAAAAGTTACTTTTAATGTATATATGTAAAAAATGAGCAAATGGCTAATAAATTTCAATTTTAAATAGGGATCAGAGGCTGAAAATCAAGAGATGCTGAAGCGCCATTTGATTTCCAGCTACAGATAGTCTGACTGAAAGATATCACGTGCGACAGTCTTTCTGCATATGGGCTAGGCCACGACGATCCCCTCTACAAATAAAATCACTTAGGGCAGGCTCCAATAACGCTCATTTTGAAACCTGCTCTATTTAATGTCTGTATTAGTGACCTGTTTAAGCTTTTGACAAAGTCTTCAAGGCCTTCTACACAGATGACATGACATTTTTACCACTGTCACTCTGTCCTAAAATTACAGCTAAACTAATCCAAGGAAATTTGAACATCTTAGAGACCTTGTTCACGAAATAGCAAATTCGTATTAATGCTACAAAGAGTCTAACTGCATATTTACGGCAACCATTTGTCCTATATTTTTAGGGCGTTGTCCTATATATTTATAAAAAAATTCAGAAACACGTTTATGTTGCTTTAAAATCCTGGATTTTGATACCAAATAAAACTCGATCTGTCTTGCCCCTAATTCTGATAATTTTTATCGTTATTATTCATGTGACCGAGAAATTAATAACACACAACTCTAATATTTGAAATTCAGAATTATTTAATTCTACTAAATTATTAAAAAATTCTTGCAGTAGCGCGAACTTTTGAAAAATTGAAAGTTATTTAATTGATATGTTTGTGCTATTTAGCTTTTTGAATAATTTTTGCTTTTTAAATAAATCCATATATGTATATCATTTGTTTTATTTTAGAACTTTTTAGGATCATTAGCTCTTTTTGAGGATGACTGTTAGACATCGCACAAAATTAATATATCATGACAAAAAATAACAAACAATAGTATTAATGCCAAAAAATGCCAAAATATATATTTTTCAAAAAGTCTATATTTTCATCGAAAAAAGTGGTCACTGTATGCATATGTTTACGTATAACAGAAAACACGATATCCTGAGCATTATTAATCTTTTTGTAAGGAGCAGGGGTTTTTTCATCATCAGCTTGGGTTCTTGTGCAAGATTCTTTATGGGAGCTCAAAATTACAATTTAAAACCAAATTAGGAAATCGTTCTTTGGCTATTTAATGCTTGCTAGCTTTGTACAGGTTCTCATATGAATCTGTAATGAATAACTGGGCATTTTTCCAAGAACGTAGCTATTTAACATTGAAAACTCACGTTAAAAATATATTCCCTCTCATACGTTAAATAAACTGATATAAATTTTGGACTCTGGGTTTCGAGCCCGGAGAAGGCATCGGTATTCGTGTTGTTTTCGCTGAGGTCCTGCCATCCTCACAACCTTCTACTATGGCATATAAACTGACCGGCTCCTGTCAGACTTTTGTGGCAAGCAGCTGCTTGAGGGAATATTTATTTTTATTTATGAACCTCTATAATCGGGAGTTGAACATAGATTCAGAAAACCCAATGCGCCTATGCGCAAAGTTTGTCATGTGGGTCAAAGTCGTCGTAAATTTAGGTTACTAAAGAACACTTTCAAAAACAGTGTAAAGGTAAATTGGGAAAGGAAGCAAAATTGGAATTCCACAAAGTACTTTAAGAACAAGAGATAAAAAAATTTAATAATTTGCGCTGCAATATTCGCAGGCCATGGGTCGCCCATGGGTACGTGTAACAGAGCCAGTTGCATTTTATTCTTACTCCAGCATAATTAATAGAATAATAATAGGCTTCTGAAAAGCATCTGTTATTCAGCTTCGGATCTTTAGGGAATTGGGAAACAGGTTGACATGGCCGTTATTTATAATTATCCTTTTCACATCGCTAATGAGTGGGGATGGGGATGACTTAATCGTTAGCGCTCCAGTCTCATAATCTGTAGTTCCCAGGTTCAAGTCCTACCTGGAGCAACATTGAGATTTATCTCCGCAAAACACCCGTCCCTGCCCTCGGTCAGTAGAGGACACCGATGGGCTTGGAAAGGATGCCGTCCGTAGGATGGGACGTTAAGCCGTGGCCCTGTGCGCGAGACTTTTCCTTATGCACGTTAAAGAACACGATGGATAGCCTGGTGAATCGCATGGGACACGGCTGTTACACTGTCGTGACCCTTAATACAGTTGCTGAACTCGGATGGGAAGTTCTATCTCATTTATCATATTCTTTCTGATATTTTACCATCGGACTACCACCTATTCAGTGAGTTTCAACGATTCATTTTGCCCATAAGAATACTCAGTTCTGTCAGAAGATGGGAGGAGAGCATCAAGGCTAACAGCAATCCAGTGGATCCCCTCCCTCCAACCTTCTCTGAATCTTGACATTTAGCCCATTGTGTGCAGAAAAATGCCTCTTTAACCCAACTAGTGAGTGGATCTTTCAAATTAATTTTATCTTTTTTTTCCGTAACGTTTAAATGGGCTTAGTATTATTTGTAAGCAAAACATTAATTCGTCTATATCAACTTCTTTCTCTTGGTCACAAACGTTTGGGTTGTTTTACCTCTGAGCGGCACTTTTTTGCACACAATGGACTAAATGGCCAGGTCACAAGGACCCCGAATGCTCAGAAAACGTTGGGGGATGGAACCCACTGAAACAGCTGTTGGGAGACATATGATAATCTCCCGTCAAGGCCATCCAGCGTGCTCTCTAACGTGCACAGAGTATAGCTCTCCCGCATATGGGGCCACGCCTCAACGTCCCATCCGATGGACGGCGGCATTTCCAAGCCCATCGGTGTCCCCTACTGACCTTGGACAGGGCGGGGAGTTTTGTGGAGATAAATCTCAACGCTGACACACAAACATTTGAATCAGATGGCATTACGAAACCTTCAGCATTATCGTTTTCTACTATCTACTTAGTTTCATTTATTTTTACGTTAGCATTCATATCTTAGTCGTCCTTGCCATCATTTTTCTCGAGACTTATCCATAAGATTTAAAAAAGATAGATATTTTGCACATTTTTTAGCATTTTTTTTGTTCCCTTTTTAAAATTTTTCTATTTGGTGATCCACAAGACATATTCGTTTATTGTTTTTCTGACATCATGGGGCACAAATTTTCTTAATTAAGTAATTATATATATAAAAAAAAAGGAGGGGGGTGGACGAACCTGTTTCAAAGTCAGATATTCACTATCGATAACAGTGCAAACGAAACGGTAACTTCTGTATGCTTGCACTGAGAGAGGGAAAACTGCCCAGTGACAATCACCTGTGAAACTAAAGCAATCTGACAGAGGATTTGGGTTGGGTTGTTTTACCTCTGAGCGGCACTCTTTTGCACACCATGGGCTAAATGGCCAGGTCACATGGACCCCGAAGGCTCAGAGAAGGTTGGGGAAGGGGACCCACTGGAACAGCTGTTGGGAGACAGATGGTAGCCTCCCGTCAAGGCCATCCAGCGTATTCTTTAACGTGCACAGGGTATGGCTCTCCCGCACACGGGGCCACGGCTTAACGTCCCATCCGACGGACGGCGGCCTTTCCAAGCCCATCGGTGTCCCCTACTGACCTGGGCAGGGCGGGGAATTTTTGCGGAGATAAATCTCAACGCTGACCCAGCTGGGACTCGAACCTGGGAACTACAGATTACGAGCCTGGCGCGCTACCGACTGAGCCACCCCCGCCCCTCTGACAGAGGAAGACATGCCTTTGTATTTTGTATTGAACTACATTCATGTATCTCGATTCATATTTGTCCATATGTGAACCACTTAGTTCTGCCATTTCTTTAACCGTTTCCTGTCAGCGCATCTCAGAGGTTATCTGACCTTCAGGATGGCGGGCAAGAGTTCAAAATTCTGACTCCTCCCCCAAGTTTATCACTTAAAGATTTTTCTTTTCACTAAAGAAGCCCAAAAAAGTCTTTCCCTTACACATTTAAGTGGCAAGCTTTCAGTTCTTCAGTCCTGACCATTTAACGCATTATGTGCAAAAAAATGGTGACTCAGTGGCAAAAAAAACTTTTAAATTCATTTCGTATGGCTGCATGTTAAAAAGTAGTAAATTAATTGTTATTCAAACAGCTCCTTGATACGAAGATCTGATAGAAGTCTGTCAGTATAATACATCGTAGAGAAAGTCAACCTTGGACCCTGGTCCCTTTATTCCACAGCAAAGCACACTACTCGTAACCACTCGGCCACCGAGACAAAAAAACAATTGAAGAGAACCGACCATTTTCAACTCAATGCTGGTTTACTTATTTCAAATGTTTCGACTTGAATTTTAACTTCTCCATCTTATGTATTTTGTGACACCAAAGTAAATTCTGTTGCCTTTTTTTTCAGTAAATATACATATTTGAATCGGAATCTTTTTTTCTTTTTTTTTTTTTTTTTGGGGGGGGGGGGGGTACCTTGTAACCTTGTACCTTGTAACTACTTCAAAATGGATAATTCAAATTATTAACGTGCGTTATAGCAAGCAAATGCAGTTACAAAAAAATTGCCTTTTATCAAAAGCACCTGGCAACTCTATTAACTGACGAAAACAATAAACTCTGATTTTTTCACATCATATTTTTTTTATTCAAAAGTATTTAAACGCTACGTCATTTCCAGTATCTTCCATGAATGCAATGTAAGTCTAATTCAGCTTAATAAACATGTGTCGCTAAATCAGTTCTGTGAAAAATACGCAATTTTTTGCAATCTTTTTTGGTAATTTGAATTTCTGAAGCTTAGCAGTGATTAGTTAGCTTGGCTACTTATCGAAGAGACAGCTTCGAGCCTTCTTAAGTAAGGCATCGGTATAGTACCATGTAAATAAAGAAACACTTTCGAGCCCTTGGTAAGGCATGGATGTCTGTATCGTTTTTCTGCTGAGGGCCTGCCATCCTCTCAGACCTACTATGGCATATAAACTGACAGGCTCCTGTCAGACCTCTGTGACAAGCAGCTGCTGGAAGGGGTATTTATTATATTATGTTTTTATTTAGTGAAAATATTTGTGAAAAAAATAGTTCTAGCACGTTCCGATCCAATTCTGTGAAGAGTAGCTAAAAAACTTTTTAAAAATTTAAATGTCCTAAAGGACATTGTAGTTTTTTTTTTCTCCTTTTTTTTTGTATTAAAGTGAAATAAGGAAGGTTTGGCAGCTGTATGTTTTTTCTACTGAAAAAAAAATTGATCTGCAAGTGAATCCAAAGAAGTTGGACAAAGCCTACTGGGATTCATTAAAAACTAATTTTTATTTATGTTAGTCACAGCGAAAATTATAATTGTACTTCAAAGTAGGACTTTTTCTGCCAATGCAAAAACTATTGTTTTTCACCAGCGATTATTCGTATGTTCTTTTTTTTGTTGGAAGCAATACCACCATATCGAGGGCTTGAAAAATTGGGGGGAAAATAATGGTAAAATTACATCAAGGAAATGAAATATAACGCGAAAGGGTAGAAATGTTAAAAATGCTTATAAACTCCTCCCACAATAAACTGGTCGTCTTATACGAAACATCAAACTTGTATACCTGCTTTGAAATCCAAAACAGGTGTCTTTCCATAATTTTATTTTAGCCCTATAGTATATGTTCGGCATTGAAAATAGATTTAAAAAGCAAGAGTAAAATTTTATTCCATATTGAGTATTATTGTAACCTTTCCCGGCTTGTGGAATATTTCAGTAATTAGGAAACCCTAATGACGTGTTCTCTGATACCTCCCCCTCCCCAACTAAATCCTGGTTACGTGCCTGTTTATGTAATATGTTTGTAGGAATGTAAGGGAATATTTTTATACGAAATTCTCCAGTAAGAAGCTGTCTAATGTTTATCTTTGTTGATACTAGATGTCGCCACTATACAACCATATACAAATTGAAAGAGTTTGAAACACGTTTGTTCTTAGCTAAGTACGAGTAATGGCTATTAAAAGGCATTAAAAGACAAAAATACTTGTATTACGGACGGAATACTTATGAAAGAAGAAAATGATAATTTCTTTCTAAGCCAGTATTCGTTAAATTTTAATCTGGTAAAGTAAAATAGATCTTTTCGGATAAATTTATCATAAAGATCTAACGGATGAGTATGGGAAGAAAGAGTGCAATCCCATTAATGGAGATATAAGTTACTTGTCAACCATCCAATAATTTCATAGATTCATCAGTTGATTAGCAAGTGTTTCACAGCTCAATCAACGAATAATTGGAACTATCGAAGCGCCAACTTCGAAGCCTCATTGCTTCCAAAGTTACATAGATACTTCACCACTACAGGCAAGTAGTTGGGCTGTTTTACCTCTGAGCAACACTGTTTTGGCACACAATGGACTAAATGGTCAGGTCACAAGGACCTCTAAAGCTCAGAGAAGGTTGGGGGAGATGATCAGTAGACGGCTGTTAGGAGACAGATGGTAGCCTCCCATCAAGATGATTCAGTGTGTTCTTTAACGTGCACTGGGTATGGCTGTACTGCACAGATGGTCACGACTTAACGTCTCATCCAACGGACGACTACGTTTCCAAACTCATTGGTGTCCCCTATTGACCGAAGGCGAGGAGTTTTAGCGGCGATAAAATTCTCAACCCTGGGAACTGCAGATTACAAGCCTGGCGCGCTACCGATAGAGCCACTTCCGCCCAAAGCAAAGTAGTAATTCTAATTATGTATACGTAAAGAGACACGTCTAGAGAGGAAAATTACAGTCTGGTTGGACCTCCGTAGTCCATGGCTGCATGAGGATTTTGTATGTACATAGCATTGATAAGTCGCGGAACCATTGACCACGCAAAATTTAATTTATTTTTTAATTAAAATCATTGATTTCGAGGACCTTGAAGGGGTAAAGGGCGACACAATCGAGCCGGAAAAAGGAAGGGAGGTAGGACGAGGAGCAAGACAAAGGATTTCCCCTTCGTTTTAGAAGTTTTCAAAAAAATTTCATGGAAAATGCGTGAAATATTCGCAAGTTTAATCATTTTTGGCCTCCATTACTAGCATTCCACTCTCCCCCCCCTCCCCCCCCACATCCATCCCTGTGCATATATCATCATCAATTCATTCCTAGCTCGGTCGTCCCCACACTTAAAACCAGTGGTTCTCACCCTTTTATGCTTCCCGTACCCCTTTGGAAATGTGTATGTAACTGGTGCACTCCTTGTATAGATAGATAAAACTATAGTTGCAGTATAACAGTGGGAATAAAATAAAATTAACTATGATAAATTTTCTAAGACAGTCACCGAAAATCAGACTCAATCTTGTCACAACTCGAAAATCCCCACCCCCACCCCACATTGAAAATTTCTGTGTACGTCACTGTCACGGGACGGAACGAGGGAATTTCTGTGTACGCCACTGCCACGGGACGGAACGAGGGGGGGGGGGGGGGGGCATGTCTCCCCTTAAAATGCTAGTAGCCGTAATAGAGGCATAGCGGAATGGTTAGCGCACTTGGCTATTGATCAAAGAGACCTGGGTTGGAGCCCCGAGTTGTTTTGCTGCTGAGGTCCTGCCACATCCTCATAGACCTTCTACTATGGCATATAAACTGGCAGGTTCCTGTCAGACCTCTGGCAAGCAGCTGCTTGAGGGGGTATTTATTTTTATTTATTTATTTTTTAATAAAAACATGATCGAAACAAGTACCTGTTTGTGATCTAGTAATTTTTTCGAGATCTGATTTAAAATCACATGCTGTTAATACATGAACATATTTCTTAATATTGTAATCACATCTCCTAACATTACTCCATATATATATCGTCAATATCAACTTATTTTCCAAATCTTCAGAAAATTCTTCGAACACTCGTGCATCCTATAGACAGCTAACAAACCTGATTTAATCTGGTTTATTTCCTTCCTACGTAAATCATTTTCCATTTTTTAACCCATGTTTATTTTTCATGATCCAAACCTGACAACAATTGGTCTGATTCTATTTTTGTTTCAATTCTGTGAGCTGTTTTAATATCTCTTTCGTTTTTTTCCGTGCCTAACACATTTGACAATTTATTTATAATTTCTGAAATATATTCTTGTCTGGTTTCTGGAATACCAACTTTTTCTATGTTTGCATTTCTGGTGTATTGTCGTGGGGCAGGGGGTGGCTCAGTCGGTAGCGCGCCAGACTCGTAATCTGTAGTTCCCAGGTTCGCAAGCAAAGCTGACCAAGCAGTCAACTGCTTGGTCAGCGTTGAGATTTATATTCGCAAAACTCCTCAGTCATTAGGGGACACCGATCTCCTTGAACTGCCGGCGTCCGTCGAATGGGACGTTAAGCTGCAGCTCCTTTTTTCTCGTGTACGGGAGAGCCATAACCTGTGCAGAGTTAAAGAACACGCTGGACGCTTGACGGGAAGTTACCATCTGTCTCACAACAGCTGTTCCAGTGGGGTGTTCCATCGGGGTCCTTGTGACCTGCCCATTTAGCCCATTGTGTGCAAAAAAAAGTGCTGCTCAGTGGTGAAACAACCCACCCTGAAATTGTCGTAATTCATTTAGTTTCTCTTTTAGGCTTTTTACCTCCTTGTGCAAAAAATCATTTTGTTCATTTAAATTTTCATTTTGGATCTGAATTTCTTTAACGCTTTCCGACATTTCCTTCATTATTGTAATGCATTCATCCAATTTATGGGAGCAAAAATTTACGCTCTTTCGAAACTCGTCCATCTCTTTCTTAATAAAGACTCTTTTAATTTAGAGTTTTCTGCATTAGGTCATTTCTCAATATTCGAAAATGCCGAAACTACTTTTTCACTCATCTGTACTCTTTTATTGTCATTTCCACTTCCATCCATTTGTGCCTAGTGTTGCTCCATCGACTGTGGGTCCACTTTACTCTTTACAGAATCCAGTTTACCCTTTTCTGAATGGGGCGGGGGTGGCTCAGTCGGTAGTCGCGCCAGGTTCGTAATCTGTAGTTCCCAGGTTCGAGTCCCAGCTGGGTCAGCGTTGAGACTTATCTCTGCAAAATTCCCCGCCCTGCCCACAGTCAGTAGAGGACACCGATGGACTTGGAAAGGCCACCATCCGTCGGATGGGACGTTAAGCCGTGGCCCCGTGTGCGGGAGGGCCATATCCTGTTCATGTTAAGAACACACTGGATGGCCTTGACGAGAAGCTACCATCTGCCTCCCAAAAGCTGTTCCAGTGGGTCCCCTCCCCCAACCTTCTCTGAGCCTTCGGGGTCCATGTGACCTGGCCATTTAGCCCATGGTGTGCAAAAAAGTGCTGCTCAGAGATAAAACAACCCAACCTTTTCTGAATTGCAGCATCTGCATTTCACTTTACTTTTCCTTTCTGCAGATATTTTCTACAGATTGCCATCCATAATTCCCAAACAAAATGAAAGTTCTGTTGACATACAGAGCAACGTAAAAGTTCCATCTCATCCAAAGTTACTTTACCAGTCACTACAAATATTCTTCCATTTTCGCAATGTGCGATGTCAAACTCAGAAATCATTTTTAAATGAACAAGTACTATTCAATAACACTCTAATATAAGCTACAATCCTAAAAAAAAATTAAACAATAAATAAATATCCCCTCAAGCAGCTGCTTGCCACAGAGATCTGACAGGAGCATGTCAGTTTATATGCAACAGTAGAAGATCTGAGAAGATGGCAGGACCTCAGCAGAAAAACAACACAAACACGCTAAGCAACGCGCTAACTACTTTGCCTGGGGCGGGGGTGGCTCAGTCGGTAGCGCGCCAGGCTCGTAATCTGTAGTTCCCAGGTTCGAGTCCCAGCTGGGTCAGCGTTGAGATTTATCTCCGCAAAATTCCCCGCCCTGCCCACGGTCAGTAGGGGACACCGATGGGCTTGAAAAGGCCGCCGTCCGTCGGATGGGGCGTTAAGCTGTTGCCACGTGTGCGGGAGAGCCATACCCTGTGCACGTTAAAGAACACGCTGAATGGCCTTGACGGGAGGGTACCATCTGTCTCCCAACATCTTTTCCAGTGGGTCCCCTCCCCCAACCTTCTCTGAGCCTTCGGGGTCCATGTGACTCTGGCCATTTAGCCCAAGGTGTACAAAAAAGTGCCGCTCAGAGGTAAACAACCCAACTACTCTGCCTTACACTTTTAAAATGCCTCTGAAATTTCTTCAATCTACATAACTATAAATTCATATAAAAATTTCTACAATGTAATACAAATGTCAATCACAATATATAACACGAAATATCTACACAAATATCCATCACAAAAAGCCTTCCAAAGTAACCGAAGAATTGCACAGTGAATACAACTTTTTACCCTTCTTGTTTTACCCTTATCCACAATATTAGCTAGTTGACGTCATTCATTTCACTGTCAAGTGGATAACTTGCCTCAATACTTACTCGTGGCCTACGCTAAATCAGCTGTCTCTGCCACATCATATTCTCCATCACCAGGAAAGGTTACGGTCGCCGAGGTTGTTGTCTGTGTCACTCGTATGCAAGTGACCTTGTCTGCCTTATCGCTCCAAGTTCATGCACGTGGCATACGCTGGAGAAAGTGCTTTCAGAAGCGGTCATTAAGGAAATTTATTTGGACTGTTTATAATCATTTTGACCGACTAAATCATTTTCAATAGGGAGAAAAACTTTCTATGAAAGCCGATTTTCACCATATCCAATATTTCCAGGTAACATGGAAAAACGCGTAAAACGTAGGGGGCTCACTTTAGGTGCATCTATTCTCTGCCATGCCACCAAAAATAAAAAAAATAAATACCCCCTCAAGCAGCTGCTTGCCACAGAGGTCTGACAGGAGACTGTCAGTTTATATGTCATAGCAGAAGGTCTGTGAGGAAGCAGAAAAACGACACAAACATTCATGCCTTACCCGGGGCTCGAACCCAGGCCACGGGACTGCTACCAAAAATAAGGGAAATTAAATGTCTTTATTTATGAACTTTATGAAAGAGAAAATTTCAAACATTTACGGAGGGTGTTAAAAACGTTCTTCACTTGTCTCTAGATTTAAACTCGTTCCTTCGAGGTTAAAAAGCTACGACTTGTTTGAAAGCGTGCCTAAACTTGCTATTACGTGTTAAACACAAATGCCGTATCATCATTTCTCTCTTTTACTGGTGGCGCTTAAATTTCGGTCTGCGAAATATGTGCGTTGTTGCTATGGAGCTTACTGCAAATGGGAAAAGATTTTACATTTTCGCAAGGATACAGCTTGGGAACGACGCGAAAAAATTTATGCCAATTTATCACAAGTATATGGAGGTTACAAATATATGAGGATTTATCACAAGTATATAGGGCATTGTTACTAGACAGATTGAAAATTTCAGAGAAGGGCAACAGAGCTTCGAAAATCTCCCTCGTGCAGGAAGACCGAAGGAGGCTGTGAATGAGAGAACCATCGTTGCTATTCGTGAACTCATTAAGGAAAGCTCACACATCTGCATTCAGGTAATAAGTTTAGATGTCAGTGTATCGATTGACAGTGTGGAAACAATTATTAATTTAAAGTTCCGAAACATCTGCACCAAATAGATACCCCGCAAACTGACAGAATATCAATAAAGGGCTAGAGTCGACTCTTGCAAGAAGATGCTGGCAATGTTTGAACCTATTGGCTCCAAAGGGTTAACAGATATTATCACAGGTGATGAGACGTGGTTTTATTAGTATACAACTTCAACAGTTCCCAAAGAGTGGTTGCCGTGGACACCTTACCTGAAAAAAATGACTATATGGCCAAGAGTACACCAACATTGTTTTTTTCCAAAATGGTTAAGGAGATGAAGGAGCAGTGTTCAACAACAGGCGTGTCAAGAGTTCTCCTTCTTGATAATGCCAGGGCTCACAAATCGCCGCAAGTTATGGTCTGTCTGGAGCAGGAAATTTTCAGACAGCCACCCCAACCTGCACTATGAGTTTTCCACAAACTAAAGAGGAACTTGTTGGGAAATCTTTTTCAAGAGTGTAAGATTTTGCCAAATACGTTGATTCAGAGTTGCAGAGTATTCCACAACAGGAGTACCACCAAGCGTTCCAGAAATGGCGTAGACGTCTGCAACTTGCAATAGATGCTGGGTTGGGTTGTTTTACCTCTGAGCGGCACTTTTTTTGCACACCATGGGCTAAATGGCCAGGTCACATGGACCCCGAAAGCTTAGAGAAGGTTGGGGGAGGGGACCCACTGGAACAGCTGTTGGGAGACAGATGGTAGCCTCCCATCAAGGCCATCCGGTGTGTTCTTTAACGTGCACAGGGTATGGCTCTCCCGCACACGGGGCCACGGCTTAACGTCCCATCCGACGGACGGCGGCCTTTCCAAGGCCATCGGTGTCCCCTACTGACCGCGGGCAGGGCGGGGAATTTTGCGGAGATAAATCTCAACGCTGACCCAGCTGGGACTCGAACCTGGGAACTACAGATTACGAGCCTGGCGCGCTACCGACTGAGCCACCCCCGCCCCAATAGATTTCTTTGAGATCTGGGATTACTTTGAAGGAAAGTAAAAGTTTCATTAAGTGCAATGGTTTTTGTTCTGCAAATGCATATCAAGAACTTTTCGAACGGTTCCTCATATGTTTGCTGTTTACAATTTCAAAGTTATGCAATAATAGATGAAACTATGAATTATTTTAAAAGGGAAATTAAAAAATATTAAAAGGGGCATTTAATTCCCATTTTAAATGATTTTATTATTTATTCTTTATTATGAACTTTATGAAAGAGAATTTTGGAACATCAGTTGCTTGATGTTTCAAAATCATTTCAAATTTCATTTTTTTCTTGTTCTGTAAATTTCGCGTTTTTTCTTCTTCCTCTTCTAAGGTTCCCAATAAAATCAAGCCTTAAAATTTTTCAGTTATCACATGCTCGCTAGAGTTTTCCCAGGTAAAGTATAAGCTTTCTTCTCCATAACAGAATCAATATCAAGTGACTGCTTCTCAAATAAAACAAGAATTGATAAATTCATTTCCTAGTGGTCGCTAGTTTTCCCAAAGTCCTTTGAAGCTGAAAATGTTGGTTTTTCAGTAAAAAAATCTAACATTGTTTTGTTTACTGAGAATGAATGTCTCGGATACAGGAGCAAAACAAATCTTGTCTGTGCATTAAGGACCCTCAATATTTTGCTTACTTACTTCTTTAGCAAAATGACTTTTACTCCTTCTCACATGGGGCGAGGGTGGCTCAGTCGGTAGCGCGCGGGGCTCGTAATCTACAGTTCCCAGGTTCGAGACCTTGGAAATGCAGATTACGAACAACACAAAACTCCCTGCCTTGCCCACGGTCAGTAGGGGACACAGATGGGCTTGGTAAAGACCGCCGTCCGTCGCATGGTACGTTAAGCCGTGGCCCCGTGTGCGGGAGAGCCATACCCTGTGCACGTTAAAGAACACACCGGATGGCCTTGATGGGAGGCTACCATCTGTCTCCCAACAGCTGTTCCAGTGGATCCCCTTCCCCAACCTTCTCTGAGCCTTCGGGGACCTGGCCATTTAGCCCATGGTGTGCAAAAAAGTGCTGCTCAGAGGTCAAACAACCCAACTCCTTCTCACTCTTTAAATATTTTTCTTCAATTTCCCGAAAACAAGGATAAGATTTTTTAAAAAAACGTTGCTTTTTTAGATCATTGATACAAAACAGGAATGAGGTTCTTATAATTTCAATTGTTTTCTCATATCCAACTCTTCTGGAAAATAAATATTTCTACGAGATTCCCATTGATAAAAATATGGAAATTCACATTTTGGTAAGACAATCTATTAAAATTAGCTATAAAATGCTATATGAGCACCATGTGTTGAAATCTCTCCTTATCCATCTCGATAAGAAAAGATTTCGAACGTGTTCAAATTGTGTTCTCAGTGTCACAAAGTTTATATCCAAGCAGTACTTTGACTGTCTGCTGAAGGATACCTTTGAACCACAGCCAAACAGACTACCACACGACCTCTAGGACACGAATTTATCATTTCTCGTTTTATTTGTGAAACAGTCACTTAATACTGATACTGTTATGAAGAAGAGAGCTTATACTTGACCTAGGAATCTCTACCCAGCATCAAATTGAAATTCTGTCTTACAAGTTCTTATTTAACTTAGATCAAACAATTCAACCCAATTCTCATACAATATACAGATACATGAATGAACCATGCTATCCAGGGACGCAAACTCAGACTGCGACAGCTGCAGTGTCACAGCGAACGACTGCGCCATCGAGGTGGCAATTTTATAATCACGGCAATAACTTTTTATAACTAACATATATTTTAAAAAATTTGTATATTAATGCTAATAATCTTAGTGGAAATTTGATTTCTAAGTTTTTAATTGGTTTCAGGACTGGATTAATAACTTTTCGCATTCTTTCTTTTGAATTAAAAGAATATTATGCATGTTAGAGTATCATCACTCAAATGGATCTGGGGCGGAGATGCTCAGTTGGTAGCGCGCCAGTCTTTTATTCTGCAGTTCTCTGGTTCGAGTCCCACCTGGACTAGCATTGAGATTTATCTGCATGAAACTCCCTTCCCTCAGTCAGTAGGGGGCACCAAAGGACTTGGAAAAACCGCCATCCTTTGGATGGGTCGTTACACCGTGGCTCTGTGCGAAGAAGAGCCATACCCTCTGCACGTTAAAAAAACATGCTGGGCGGCCTTGACTGGAGATAATCAGTCTGTCTTCCGACAGCTATGCAGCGAGTTCCCTCCCCCAATTTTTTCTGAGCCCTCATGTTCCTTTCGACATGGCCATTTAGTCCATTGTGTGCAAAAAATGCGCTGCGTATAGGTAAACATCCCCAGATCCAGACATGTCGAAGCACGCATCTACAACACACAGGATCTTTTACGATATTAATCAAATAACAATCGACAGATTTTTTACTTGTGGGCATAATACTTAACATACACTTTAATCAAGTTTTGATGCTAATAACGGCATCCCGAAATTTATTCCTAGTTACGCAACTCAGGGGAATATATAAATGTAATAATAAACTGATATTGACACAAAATTACCTATCAAAGGGTTAAAGAATCACAAATAACTATTTTCATACCAATTTATTAAGAATAAATTATAATTTCACAACAAAACACATTTTTCTTCATTGTTTAATTTTACCTATCATGTTTCACAGTTATTTAGCTAAAAGAATTATCGTGGCACTGGTTCTCTAATGCCCGGAGGGTGCTTGTTGTTGGCACGATGCCAACTATGTATCCTTGTATGGCAGTCATCCAATGATGCATCTGGCAACACCCTACCAGATAAAGAGCTATTCAAAATCCACGTGCTGCTCTTCCATCTTTATTGCTGAAAAGATAAAAAGAAAATTGTACTTAAACCAATAGCAAAAGAAATGAAACATAAATTTAAAACACTCCTATTGCAGCACTCTGCTAACATCTGAATAGCAGAATGCTGTCCAGTTTCAACACCTCTACCTTTGATACATGATGGCTGTAAAAATACTTCATTGATCTGGAAAATCTAAAAATTCAGTTAAAAAAAAAATGCATACTTCTGACTTAAACTCTGCCTACAGCAACTGTTTTGGCCAATTTTTTTTTAACCTGAGAATATTTTCAACAAACTGGCAAATTATAAAAAATTGCTTTAACTTGGCATCCCTGGAGAGCGGCATTTTCAATGCAGCATTGCCTAAACTCTTAGAAAGAAATGCCACCAAATGAAATAGTTGTGTAGAAGGGTGATGATTTACAAAAGATCCCGTAACGTTCCCATTTTCCGGGGACGTCTGGTCACCCTAGTTTGAAATGTCGCAATTAACGACTTTCATTTTAAAGTTCTAGCCTAGTATTTCAGTCACCTGCATTACGGATCATTTTTTCTTTATGACTGTTGCCACTACTCTATTCCTAAAAGATATGCTTATAAATTCTGGAGATAACTATGCTATATTTATTATAATATATTCCGGAGATACTAATACGTCGGGTCCTCCTAATTTAAGCCTCGGTGTTTAATAGATCATATACAGTCTATACATATATATATATATTCGAAATTTAACATATTACATTGTCATGTACCCAAAAGTCGTACATAAATAATAAATGCGCTTAAAAGCCATTTATTCTTCTTCCATTTATTCTTAAAAGCTTAAATTCTTCTTTCATTCCTATTTTCGCTCTTCATCTCTTAGATTCCTTTGGCCTTCCTCTGTCTTCCTCCTTGAAGAATCCATTCTACACTGCGTTACACATAAAGATGGGAGCGGCAAGCCTCCCTCAAAAGAGTATTTTGTTGTCCAATCGTGGTTCATTAGGCTTAATCTCGAAAGCAAGATTCAAAGCTTGAAAAATAAATCAATCCTCAACTCGTTAGGGAGCTTCTACGGCGTGTTTTTGATCTAAAATCAGAACAGCTCATCATTAGGGGCCAGGCCCTACTAAATTTGTGTTATGTACTAAAATATTAAACTCTGCATTTACAATAAATAATATTTTACATTGAAATTTGCTTCCAAAGGCATCTTGCCCATTTTATTTCATTACGCATGTAGTGAAATGATATATTCAAAACTGCCTTGCTTCGCCTTAATTATAAACACGGGATACATGGGACAAGCTTCAAGTGTGCCAAGAAATTTCCATCATTTCCCATTCTAGTGTCAATCATTTGACACAGCCTACTACAGTTTCCAAGTTAAAGCGAGTTTTGGGCAATTGTGAAGCGACACACAAAAATATCTAGAAATCCCTGATTACACAGCCACCACTAAGTGAATATTAGAAACTGAGCACTTGTTAATATGTCAGGAAGGAGGCATTACCGATGCCTTTGGAAAATATTTCATTAGTAAAAATATATGTAATTGTATAGGTTTGTAATATACGTCAGTTTACATCTAATGTACATAGAGGATTGTGAGTGACTTTGGCTGAATGACAGATCACGCTAATTCTAATTATGAAGCAAAAATGACAGACTACACAATTTTTCCATAGCTCTAAATATTTGCACCTAGGTGTAATCCGGGTCGTCGATCTCGGAAAAAAATCCGAAATTTGATCTTTAACGTGTCATTCTAGGTCAAATGGAGGCCACGTAGAGGTCAAACCTTGATCTATAAGTGCTAGAAACATGAAAATTGGTGCGTGGGGATGTTATGGGTGTAGATCTCAGAAATGTTATGAAATTTAGGATCTGAGGGGTTTTAAGAATTTGCTTCGCGGATGTTGTAGTGAAGAACATTTTTAGCATTTTGTTATAAAAACGTCTCAAAAGCGGTTTAACCTTTTCGCGCCTTGGGCATATTGTGTAAATCGGTTTCCCCAAAATATTTTTTTAGGAAGGCCACACATTTTCATTCATACTCAATAACAAATATGATTAGCAATGGCTCTCATCCATTGCTAATATTTGCTCATCAGCAAGATATTTTGGTGCCTGGAGAAGCTTTCCCTTGAGAATATTTTTAGCAAAGAGTGTTTTTCGTCTTTTAGAGAAAATGCAAAAATATCCTTAAGATTTTCGCAACTGGAGCAGTTGTCTGGTTCCAGGCTTTGTGTTGGGTTGGGTTGTTTTACCTCTGAGCGGCACTTTTTTGCACACCATGGGCTAAATGGCCAGGTCACATGGACCCCGAAGGCTCAGAGAAGGTTGGGGGAGGGGACCCACTGGAACAGCTGTTGGGAGACAGATGGTAGCCTCCCGTCAAGACCATCCAGCGTGTTCTTTAACGTGCACAGGGTATGGCTCTCCCGCACACGGGGCCACGGCTTAACGTCCCATCCGACGGACGGCGGCCTTTCCAAGCCCATCGGTGTCCCCTACTGACCGTGGGCAGGGCGGGGAATTTTGCGGAGATAAATCTCAACGCTGACCCAGCTGGGACTCGAACCTGGGAACTACAGATTACGAGCCTGACGCGCTACCGACTGAACTACCCCCGCCCCTGGTTCCAGACAATCGCGCACAGTAGATATTCAAAAATGTAAAAATTTTGAAAGAATGAAAAAAAATGCTTAATTATTTTTCAAAACCTTGCAACATTTTTTATTGTACACAGTGCAACGTTAACCAGTGTTGTAAGATGTGTGCCTCGTTTTCCAAGTACTACATTAAGAATTAAATCCATTTGATTTCAGGAAATGCAAACCTCGTGTCCTGTTTTATGTTACATTACCATCCAGAAATAAAAACGCATTGATATAAAATGAAGCTAAATCTTTCTAAATTTAATCAAGTCCTCAGATTTAACGATTTTCATTACAAAATGTTTTCTTCCCGTCTTTAAATGAAAAGAATACTGCAAACAATTTGTTTGGAAACTAAGCTACATATTCTGAATTAAACCATAGGTGTCATAAGTATCTGTATGTCACAGACAAGGTCTGTGAAGAAAACGAGACCTTAGCAGAAAGACAACTTATTTTAATCAAATGTTCTCCTTTAATAAATCAGTGTTTCAGCTGTAAATAGTCTGAATAATTTTTCCGTCCATAATGAAAGCTTTTTTTTTTAATTTAGTACATTAATCAAGGAAAAAGGAGGAGGGCACCATTGCCCAAGTAAATACGTTGTTTTTAATTCTACTGAAAAAATTAATGCTAAAATTGAAAAATTTTGTGACCGTAATCTATTGTTTTTCCTCCAAGAAGTATTTTATACTTGCTTGAAGGAGCTGGGGGGGGGATGCTAGGAAACGCAGCTGTATGACTGAGTAGTATCTGTATAAAATTCGACGCTCAACAGACTTTGCCAGTTAAAACAATAATCGGATAATCGAGGTTGCACTGTTTGTCAATAACCGTGCCTCCCTCCAAGAAGCTATATACAGCTAATATCTCTAATAAAACAGCTAAATCGAAATAAAAAGATATACAGCTAATATCTCTAATAAACTGTAGAAAATTTTTTACGTTTTTGTTCAACGATTAGGGAGGTCATCACTCTTGGTTTAACGTCGATATCAAATATAGAGTAAAAATTAACTGGACACCTGATATCAGGAGGTCATGGGCTCGTATCTCACCTAGCTCAAGACAATTTTTCCTCTGTCCTATAGCTATATATATAAACAATTGTGAGTGACTGACGGCTGGCTGCCTGACTTACAGATTGATTTCTAGTACTATTTAACACCGACGTTAAATTAAGTGAGTATTTCACTGACAGTTGAACAAAAACGTAGAAAATTTTCTGCAATTTATTTATAAATATTTTGTCAGTAATTGCAAGGGGATCATGCTAAGTCTAACTATGATGCAGAAATGGGAGATCTCTGAAAATTTGCACCTTGGGGTAATCCGGGTTGTAGATCTCGGGAAAAATCCGAAATCTGACCTCCGAAGTATCCTTCATGGTCAAATCAAATGGAGGTCAAACAGTGATCTACGAGTACTAGAAACAAGAAAATTTGGTGTCTGGGGGTATCACAAAAACGCTTTTTGGATACAGAGGGTCCTTTGAGATAATAGTCAGATCTATCGGTGCTAGAGAGCTAAAAATAGGTTTCTTAGGTCTTTTGAGCTGTAGCTCTCGTAAATGTTGCGAAATTTTGGATGCGGTGGGTTCTTTGAGGTCAAAGGTCAAATTCAATATACTAGTGCTGGAGAGCTAAAAATTGGTGAAGAGGGCTATTTCAGGCAGTGCAGTTCTGAAATGAGAACAATTTTCAGATCCGATGTCACATTCCAGGTCAAATATGGGTCAGAGTGACCAGCTAAATATCAAGAGGTGCTGAAGGTACAGATTGATTTCTAGTATTTAATATTAACGTTAAACTAAGAGTAATTAGTCACCCGACGGTTGAACAAAAATGTAGAAGTATTTCCGCATTAGGTTAATTGCTGCAATGTTTTGTCAGTAATTGCAGCAATTACTGACAATAGACTTTGCTCGATCATCGCTGTTGAATCGCACTTCCAGGCGTGATTCAAATGCGCTCTGGAACAACCTGGAAGTTCAGGTAAAATGAAGTAAAATGTAGAGGCGGTGTGCCACTCCACAAATGTAGCGGCGGTGTATATGGAGGACTGGGCAGCACTCACATTCAGGCGAATGTGAGTGCTGCCCAGTCCTCCATATGCGAGTGCAGTGGTCATCTGTTCCACGGCAGAAGTGGGATTCATCACTAAAAATGATGAAATGCCAGTAGGAGGCTGGTCATGATTCTCAGGCATGACACTATTCCAGATGAAGCCACAGATGTAGGGTGAAAACAGAAGACGTTAGATGGGATGATGAGAATGGAGTCCTGCTACTGCAAGTCATCTCGTAATGGTAAGCGATGATACAGGATGCTGCACAGAGGCCACTACATCTTGCTGGATGATGGATAGAGAAGCCATCAGAGCAGTTCAAACATATCGGACTATGAGACAATCCTCTCTTCCAGGGTTGGACTTTGACCTTCTGAGGCCTTAAGCTAAAATAAGTTTAAATGGCCCAAAAATTTCGAAAGTCGAAATAAGTTTATTTTGATTGAAGGGAACATTAAAAATACATATTAAATTGATGTTGTGGAAACGTACTAGCATTTGTATACAATGATGACCATGTAAAGCTGAGATCAATGGTGTTTGCACAATAGATTAATTTGAATGTAAAACATTTTTGCGACAAAATAAACTTCATACTTTATATTTTTGAAGTCCTAAGCTGTAGCTTAGGCATAAGTCCAGCCCTGCTCTCTCCTTTGTCCACCAGGGCCAACCAAAACCTCTTCGGCATGCATTCGTGCCCTCACACATCCACTGCTGCATCATTATGGCTCAGATGGTGGGCGATTCTTCGACATGACCAGCTTGCTTTCAGCAATCCAATGATGCAGCCCCTCTCAAATGCTCCGTTGCTTGCGGGGTCCTCTAGAATGTCAATGAGGCATAATTAGCGGCAACTGAAGTGAAACCACCTGATAATGCAGCCCGAATGAGAGTCTGACAGCCCTTATCTAGGCCACCTGGGTGCACAATTCAAATGCACTCTGGAACAACCTGGATGTTCATTGGCAGTGAAATTTTAGTCGTTTGCATGCCTTATCAAGTGGTATTTGCATACTGGCTTTCATGGTTCGTGGATTATTTTATCGGGGTGCTTTTTTTTTGTCTAAGAGTGTATATATGTGGTCAGGAGCATACCCAGGGTGGGTAGGGAGTCCTGTTCCCCCCCAAGAAAAAAATCTGTCTTATACAAAGTATTAAACTTGTCTACCTGCTTTGAGATTCAAAACAGTTGTCTTTGCATTATTTTTTAGCCCTGTAGTAGATTAGTCCAACACTTAAAAAAAAAGCTATAGAATTTTATTCCATGGAATATCATTTTAACCTTTACTATCCAGAGGAATATTTTAGTAACTGGGAAGCCCTAATCGTCTTATTCTCAGACCCCAAAACTAAATTTAGCCCCTATCTGAAACAAACCAAATAACTGTTTAACAGTGTCATAGAGAACTAAAGGTATTAAGCTAATTTTAATAAAAAATAATAAATACCACCCTCAAGCAGCTGCTTGCCACAAAGGTCTGACAGGAGCCTGTCAGTTTATACACTACAGTAGAAGGTCTGTGAAGGTGGCGAGACCTCAGCAGAAAAACAACAGAAACATCCATGCCTTACCCCGGGGCTCAAACCCAGGTCCCTTAGATCAGTAGCCAAGCATGCTAACCACTAGAACATGGGATGGCCAATTTTATTTTAAAAAAAATGTGAATATTAAATGACATCATTCCAGGTACATGTGCAAATATTACTTTATATTTGCATATTTCATGAAAGAAATATCTGTGATTATTAGTTACTGTATATATGACCAGTAGTAAAATCATTCAAAATAATTTTTTTTGCTAAAACTCTTTAGAGAATAAGCTTTAACTCCCAATCAAAGTCATGCAGAAGAAGAGGTCACAGAGGCTTGAGACCCTGCCCTTTTCCCTTCAGGAGTCAGAAGCACCCTTCTTATAGTAAACCAAAGGAGACTCTCCAATGTTCTCTGCCCCTCCCATATTCTCTGCACAGCATTGCACCCAATACACACTTGACTATTTCTCTATACCTTTAGGGGGTAGAGATGAAAATTTATAGCCATACAACCTTTTAAACCTATATGAGCACACAACTGCTCGAAGCTAAAGCAATCTAGGCAATTTTTATAGAGATTTAATGATTTTTTTTAATGTTATTGTTGAAGGTGTAACAGCCTCTCAGAATATGCTAATTTGTGTGCGACTCAGTGACAAAGAGATGGTGCAGTTGATGTATTGACAGTTCTCATAGTTAATTGGTTGATTAAACTATCAATTATTTATAAATTAATGATCTTATAGATAACTATTGAGTGACAACTCATCAACCAATAACCCACAAGAACTGTTGATGCACTATACTATACTGATCAAGTAAATGAAATAACAACTGAGTTTCATTTTTCAATATAGTTATTATAAACAAAAGCATTTGTATCTAAAAAATAGTTTTCCTACAGTTTCTCTTGAAGAACAAGAATAAACTTTAAAAAATATAAATTCACAACCACATTTAATAAATTAAAATTGCAGTATCATTGTCACAATTAATAAATTAAATATGCAGTATCATTGTCACAATAGCTTCCGAATTAGGTGTGACTCACTGGTACGACTATAACTGCAACACAAGTTTTCACTATAATGAAATTTTTGTCTTCAATGTTTTTCAGCTGAAAGTAATAATTAGGAATATAAATTTGCTTTAATTGAAATATGTGAAATATTGACTATTTCTAAAACAAGACATTTATCTTCACCATTAATTAATATGACAAATTTTAGTGTGTTAAAACATATGTTGGTAACTGTGTGTATGTATATATAATCATCAAGCGTTAATTTTTTTATACAATTCAAAGATAAATAAAATCACCTCATTAATTTCAGCCACATCATTGTTCATTTATTAAAAGCAATGCTGATGTAGTAGGTCTTGATAAATTTTATCTTAAATATAATAATCCATACCTGATGAAGTCTAAAAGATACAAACTTGTAATAATTATATTTCTACTTTCAATTCTTATATAGACAAATTATTAAGAATTAATTTAATCCCTTTTCTCACTGATTGAGGAATAAAGTTCATACCTTAGATGGTCTATAGGTATTTTAGGTCTTAGATAGGTCCTATAGGTCTTTCTCCCTGCTAGAATTTATCTTCAATAACATTTTCAGTAGAATTGTAGAAGGAATAAAAAAAAAAACTCTAGAGCAGTGGTTCTCAAGTGCAGCCAACAGAAAATTTGCATAATTGAAATAAAAATAAATATAAAAGAAAATTTTAATTAACATTCATATTCTATACAAGTACATCAGTATATATTCAAAATTACAGCATTCATTATATTATTATAAAAGCCTTGAATCAATGATGTATAAAGATGATGACTGTACAGGAAATCTGGGCATATTTCCTGATTGACTAATTATGTGCTGAAAATTTAAAGAATAAATGGTTTTATATTATCGTTTTTCTCTTATAAGTCTTACAGGTTTGTAAATACATGCTTAATCTTTCATTTTAATTTTTCTTAATGAAGCTGATAATGCAGAAATGAGAAAATATCTATTGAGAACCACTGCTCCAAGTTAAGCTACCATCTAAAGCAGGTAATGTAATCTATGATGCAGATCTATCAGTCAAGTAAATGTAGATGGATATAATTATTTCATGTGGTTGTGAATTTATATTTTTTAAAGTTTATTCTTGTTCTTCAAGAGAAATTGTAGGAAAACTATTTTTTAGATACAAATGCTTTTGTTTATAATAACTATATTGAAAAATGAAACTCAGTTGTTATTTCAATTACTTGATCAGTATAGTACAGTTTTTCAAGTTTTTTGGGATGCAACACAATAAATAATAGGGAGAAAAAGGCAAAAAAATGAGGTTGACATATTTTGCTATAACAAAGTGTGTAATGTAACCAGCTGTAGATTTTCAATATTGTAAGAGATTTAAAATAAATTGTTTAAAATGGCTTTAGCTGTTTTGTACAACATTCATGAAATTTGATTTTTTAGGTGAACAGTGAAATAAATTTTTCAATGCTGGCAAAGTTAGAAACTGCAGATTAGGAGCCTGGCATCCTACTGGCTGAACCTCTTAAAAGCTGAGATTGTTTTGCAATTTTGAATTGTGGACAATTTTATAAAGATTTTGGGACATTTTCTTTTGAAACAAAGATACTGGGTTATAATAGTAGCTTATAACCCAGTATTATAAATTCCAGTAGGCCTCTTTGTATTTAAATTATCAGAGCATTGGACAAACCTGCTACTAATTGTAATTCTAATCTGAAATTTAGCTTTTAGAGCAACAGTACCAGCTCATGATATATATGATATAGCAAAAGCTTCGAGCCTCACTGGGGTCAGTGTTGAGATTTATCTCCTCTAAACCTACACCCTACTCTCAGTCAAAAAGGGGACACTGATGGGCTTGAAAATACTGCCATACATCAGATGGGATGTAAAGCAGTGGTCTCATGTTCAGGAGAACTATACCCTATGTACATTAAAGAATATGCTGGATAGGGGGTTTCCATTTGTCTCCTAATAGCTGTCCATTAGGTCCCCTTATGCAACTTTCTGTGAGCCCTGGCTATTTATCTCATTGCATATAAAAAATGAAAAGTAAAAATATTTTACAACAGTCCTTTCTATTTTTTCACACTGCTAACATTAAATTTTTATTGAAAAATAATACTTCCAGAATTCATGTTAAATAATTAAACAATAAAATTAAAAATAAAATACAATTTTTATCCTTTAAGGTCAAGGGAATATACAACTTTTACTTAGCTCATGTGATAAAAGATCCCAATCAAATCTAAAGACAAAGGAAATTAAAAACCTCTTGATCAGTTTATCAGAGTGAAAAATCTTTGTTGACAATATTAACCAAAAGTTAACTGAAAATTTTAACTTGTTTCCTCTCAACATTCATTAAAAAGCTGTATTTAACTTAAAACATTTACCCACTTTAAAACATACTATGAATGTGGATAAAATTAGTGTCAATTTTAACTTTTGTATTGAATTCACTTTTATATGATGAATTCAAAATAAATAGTAATGTACCAAGTATCTAAAGAATGGTACCACAAATTTTGATGAAGATTTGAATCAGTTTTTTGATTCAGTAAGAACAATGATTTGCTCTGCTAAATATGGAAACTTAAGGGGAAGATTAGGAGTCTGGGACTCTACCAACTAATCCCCTTTTCATTGCCATGAAATTTTGAACTGAGTATAAATAATTTATAAGTGTTTTGGGTACTTGAAGGCAATAAAGAAGTGGAATAGTTAATTGCATAATTTCATTAAGACAACAGTACTCAGCCTGAAATGAGAGATTTGAATTTAAAGAAACAAAAAGAAGGATAGGGATGCAAAGGTGATTGCCCCTTGGATCTACCACTTTATGGATAGCAGTGGATGTGAACTCGCATCCTAGGCCTAGGGAAATATTCAAGGGCCCTCATACTGTAAAAAAATCATTAACTTAATAAACAGTTACATTCAGTAGGCCCCTGTAAGGCCAGGGCCTATGCATTAACTGTCATTAATTGTTATGGAAGAAGATGAGGAGGAGGATAAATCTTGTCCCAAAGATCCCTGTTGAATAATTATAATTTAAATTTTACAGTGGTTGCCGAGTGCTCCTGAATTTCGGGTGTGGCTCCAGCTATATATACCATAAGTCTCAATGTTAAAATATAAATTTCATTTGGGAAGCCTTCCTCAAGTGGTAATGCTTCTACATAACATTCGTATACTCATACTTTTATTTTTATACTTCAAGCATTAGTGGGTGCCATATTCATTTATTCTATTAAATATGGCTTTGCAGGACTTCACATAAATTACTCGTATCGGAGTAAAAAAGCACCAACAGAAAAATAAATGGAGAAAAATTGTTAGAATATTTAAAGTTACAGTGATGAGGAAATGGAAATTTCATTAATAGAAATGACGTCATATATTGAAGTTACTTTAAATACTTTCTTTAATCAGTATAATATACTAAAACCATTAGCAACATATCTGTCCAACCATAAAGAACTACAAAATTTGGGCTTTTGTAAATCTCACCTTTTCGTCATCCGAAAATTTGCGGTAGTTATTAATGACTAGATAACGCATCATACAAGATTAAATTAACCTATCTGTAAAAAAAAACCTATAGTTAAATAGATGAAGTAAGCGAAAAATGTAAACATAGTTAATAGAACAAATATATTCCACAACACATAGAAATCAAGTCTTCTCCGTTTCATTCTTGGCACATGTGACGTACCGGCAAATAAAAGCGCATGCGCGTATTTTCGCGATAGTCTCCGCGCAACTGCGTTCATTTGCTGTTGCCAGACCGCAAACCAGACTCCCAACATCAAGGTAGAATAGCGTGTCCTTGATGCTTGGATCAAGGCTTGGATGGCGAGCTGCGACTCCTACGACCAATAATGGAAGACGAGATAGAAGACGAAGTTGTGTATCAAACTTTTCTTTCACATATGAAGATTTTGTCACGTTTTCTTTTAGGCCTTCCTTTGAACGCAACATCCCTAGGATGTTTCAGTAAATTTGTGTGTTTTTATTTGTTAAAACCGGAAACTCTTGTGTTGGGAATAGCTCTCGTGATAGTCGTTTTATTGTGTCATGCGAATGATCCATGGTGTCAGACAATACTCAAGAAGCTACATCTGGAAAAGATTGTAGGAAGAAGAAGTTTAGTTTTTGTGAGTCCTACAGATCAAGAAACATGGGATCTTGAAAAAGATATTTGTAGTGTCTTCGCTTTAAAGGGGAGGAGGCCACGAATGGAAGATCGATTTAGTGTCATCAGTGATGAAAAAAGCGGAATTTCTTTATATGGAATATTTGACGGACATGGTGGAGAGGTAAGGGATCTGATTTTGAATATATAATTGAATATTTGCTAACTTGTAAATTAGTGGAAATATTATGGTTATATGATTAGATTTTATTACTGACTGAGATGCAGAAAATTTCAGAAATGATTTTTCAAGCATTCATTATTGTGGCAGGTAATTCGATTCACCGCAAGGATCAGGCCTGAATTTTTTTTTTCACCATAGTACTGATGATGTTTAAAACATTTGATTTAATTTGTATTGATAAATACAAAATATTCTAAAATGAATGATCTAATTCTCTTGTTCTTTTTTTGATTAGTCAGCACAAGAGGGAAGAGATAAATCTCACTCTTTTGTTAAACTACTAGCACAAAGTTTTTAAGTTTTACATGATAAATTCTGTCTCCTCTTCTCCATGTCTTCATCCTACAAGTTTGCATCTAAATTGTTTAAACATACTACTCAAAAAGCAAACTTCATATGAACATTTTTACATTACTAGATTGAAATATTTTTTTCAAAGCAACCTCACAAAAGTGCAAAATATATATCTAACCAATTGTTTAACAGTTCACTTTCAATAATAGTACTGTAATAATACTAATAAATCATTAAGACAATGATTATTAATACATAGGATTAATAAATGATTGACATTTTCATGAACACAATTTTAAATGATAATCAGTATGCTTTAAACAATAATTGATAATAGCATTACCTGTTGACTTTTAAATGTCTATATATCAATAAATGCCCCATTAGTTGGCAAAAAATTTTCTCACGAAAGCATTCATTATAATCAATATATTTCATTAATTTACCTACTGGATTTTTTTTTACTCAAATTCCAATGTGTGGTCAAATAGTATCACGACATCTGACAAAGCTTGGCCAATAGATCAGCTAAATCATTTATATAATCTGTCTCAGCATATTTTTTTTCCTTTTACCTTTTCAAAACTAAACTACATTTTGTAATTTTTTTGAAAACAGTTTACCATCAGGTATTTTTCCTTACACAGTTGTGCTTTTACTGACTCTTAGCCAATATATATTTTTTTGTCAGTTTTCATTTCTCCCTTTACTTGTTTATCACTTTATTCACTATTATCACAGCAAGCTTATTTGCTGAGCTCTGTCCCTGTTTATCATTCATAAATAAACTTCATTTTCCTTTCACTTGAGTAACTTTAATCCAGGTGCAGTCATGCATATTGTGGACATGTTATTGCTCACAGTTGTTCTTTTAGCTTTCTCCCACTATACAAGGTAGCTTGACAAGTGCTAAAGTGACATTCAAGGTATCACAAAAATGAGGACTAATAAGCATGCATTTTATATCAAATATGATCCTATACAGACATACTTAGCCTATTATTATACAGTTTGCAAACAGATTATTGATCAGGTGGTCAGTGTTTTTGAATGTCAACTTTTTAAATGCAGGCATTGTAGAAAGTCATATAAAGTTGAAAATTTTAACACAGCAGCATTTGCAATACATTTTGAAAAATACTCAAATTAATGCTTTATATTCAAGTATAAATAAAAAAAATTAACACTTTTTTTAAAAATTTTCAAATGTTATAATCATATGCTACATTTAATACAGTTTTCACATCTATAATTTACCAGAAACTAGATAATTCACATAATTATGCAGCAAAAGAAATGCATAGACATATGCCAAAATATAGTGTAGAATGACTAAAGTCAGTAGTACACTGTAATCTCAGACTGACCATGAGTTTTCCATACAACCACAGATAAATGCATTGTTCAAATGGCAAAGTCTTTTTAGGTCTTTTGTGTCAAGAACATTCAAGGTCAGCCAGATGAGCAGATGCAGAAAACTCGAATTTGTTATGATCCAAAAATGTATATAGATAAGTAAAAACGACTACTCCTGTATTATGTAGGTATTGCTGATTGTGCAGTTTTCCTGAGTTTAACTTGCTGCAAAGTATTTCTCTCTCCACAGTTTGTGTTTTTTAAATCATCCCTTCAAAACTAGGTAAATGCTATTTTACTTCAGTTTTGATAACATAGTATTTTTTGTGTGATCATAATACTAAAGAGAAAAATATGTCATTGATTTGCATTATTCTTGTACATAATATGTTAGAAAATTATGTAGCATCACTACTGCAGTGTTCTGAGCATGGTTCCTACTCTTAAGTCTGATTGTGGTGTCTATATGAAGCAGTTATTTTCATTGCAAGGACGAAGGCTAGATTATAGTTTGTATGTAGAGTTGACAAAATTTGTGCTGGCCACTTGATGTTATTGATTTTTACTATAATGATAATAAGATAAGTACTGTAATCAATAAATAAATGCACAGAAATACCCATTGCTGCAAGTCAATAAATCAATAAATAATTTTGTGGAAAAAAAATTAATTTTACTGATGCTTGGGACTTGAACCCACATTGATTCCTTGATTGGGGAATTTTCCATCCCCAACCATAGATGATATCATGAACAGCACATTCAGGTAGATTTATAAGCCACATCAGTGAATAAATAGCCCTAGTGCTAATTTAGTGGTTAGAACACTTTGACATGTATCTGGAGAGACATGGGTTTGAGTCCCACACATCAGCAAACTCATCCCCCCCCCCCCAAACTATTAAGTCAAGTACTGTGAGACAACAGAGATAATGTGACTCAGCATGCAGTTCTGTAAGTAAAACATACCCCTTAAGAGTGCAAATGTACAGTTCCATTTCTTAAATCATCACCACAGTTAAATCTTCTAGAGCAAGGATGGGGAAACGCCCACGAAATGATTTTTTTATGGCCTGCCAGCAACTGGTGAATGAACTCAGAGTGTCAACATCCAATATATAACCAAATTTTGGTGAAATTGTTGGCAAAATCAGCTGAATCCATCTCATTAAAACATGAGTTTAATTATGTATGTTCTTTAAACATAATTTTCCGTGCCATTGTTTAATAAATAGTATTATTTCAAGATTGATATAATCACTTCTTTATTATTTCCTATAGTTTTATATAATCTGTAGTTTCATAGGATTTTCAATATAGCTCACTTAATGCCCAACTTTTTTTTAGTGGCCCACAGAGAAAAAAAATTTCCCCACCCCTGTTCTAGAGGATGGTATTCATGTGAATGTGGCAATAAGCAACACTGTATGGTGTACTAAGGTTCATTGGTACCCTATTTGGAAACAGATGATTTAAACATTCACTGAAAAGAAAGGTTCAACTATAGTGATAAATCTTAACCGTATCATGGTCCACAGTATTTGCTAGAAAACAATAATTGAAGGGTGATCATCACAAGGGATGCACATAATCCTTTGCACTTCAAGTCTTTTACGGTGTATCAAACTGACAGGCAGGATTGCCATGAATGTGTCAAGAGGGAACAACAAACATACTTTGTTTTAAAAATGTTTATAAAACCAAAAATTTTATATTATTACTAAACAGTACTATAGCTAGGATTTTGGGGAAAAAATAAATTATCCATTATCCTTATGTGCTGCTTGCCATAGAAGTTTGACAGGAGCCTATCAATATAATATGCCATAGAGATCTGTGGAAAAGGAATGACAACACAGGTACATTCGGAGCTATGCATACACTGTCTTTTACATTGTTTTCAAGACTGCTTCACATTTCCTAACAACAGCAAATGCATGGCTCATGCTTTTTCCCATTAGTTTTGCATCAACACAATGTTTATAGTTATATTTTTGTAACCAGGTTTTGTAAACTTAATAAATTAACTTTTTCATTTGTAATTGAAAAAAAAAACTATGTAAGAATTATATACTATATTGTAAAATAACATACGGTAAATGCATGTAATTAAAAATATTAAATAATACATATTACATATTTTTTATTATTTTTATATATTTAAACAATACTATATAAAGAAATATACACAATCTTGTAAATATCTTATATGTAATACCACCTGTAGCTCGGCTTACACATTCCTCTTTCTTGAGGCCTGTTCATGTTGCTAGCCTCTACATCCATATGTTGTGTTAAAAAAGAAACACAACCCATGAGAATGAACATGTATTAGTGAATTACAAAAAATGTTGAATGTGTTAGCTATTGTGGTTTGTGCATAAATGTACATAATGATTCATGTTATGGAACACTTGTAATGTTTTTTTTATGTGCCATCTACTTACTGTATGCTGAAGGTTGATTTGAAGCTCTTCTAGTGTATGAGGGTGATTTGAAGGCATAGTATTCTTTAAGAAAAAATGTGGAAAGAAATCAGGTGGGGTAATGTGTGGGGATCTTGATGACTATAATCCTTTTGAAAACAGCTCCCTGTGAAACCCAGATTCACTGAAACAGAAAGAAAAACAATGTGGTACAATAATATATGCATTCTCCATGGGTTGCATTTCTTTTCGAACATCCAGTAATAATGATGTAAATATCAAATTCTTATTCACAACCAAAATGTACAAAGAATTCATTTTCCAAATATGGAACTATGATCCATCAGTATGGAAAGTTTGTTGCCTAAAATTAGCAAAATGGCCTAAGATGCACAAATGTTTAAATCTACCAGGTGAGCACATTTGTTCTCAAAGAGTTCAGTGATAGAAATAACTAGATGTATCATATGAATAAAATAACATAAAGTTGTCTATTGTTCAGTAATAAAATTTAAAACGTTTCATTCCAATAATTTGCATTTGCCTAAAAGCAATATTGAATTAAAAATCTGCCAGTTGTTAAATTTCTGATATCTATGGTGTTAGGGTATGACTTTTTCGGATTTCATCCCATGTTTACAAGTTTTAATTAGTATATTATCAATTTGTTTGAGTTTGCAATTTTCCAACATTGTTGGGTTGTTTTACCTCTGAGATGCTCTCTTTTGCACACAATGGGCTAAATGGCCAGGTCACAAGGACCCTGAGGGTTCAAAGAAGGTTTAGGGAGGGGACCCACTGGACAGTTGTTAGGTTGTCAAGGCCATCCAGCATGTTCTTTTATGTGCTCAGGTTATGACTCTCCCACACACGGAGTGACTGCTTAAAATCCATCTGATGGATGGCATCCTTTCCAAGCCCATCGGTGTTCCATAGCGATGTAGACAGGGTGGGGAGTTTTGCAGAGATAAATCTCAATGCTGGCCTAGCTGGGAACTGCAGATTATGAGCCTGGTCTGCTATCAACTGAGCTTAAAACGAACCTGAAAAATCGATAGTGTTACGAATTTGCAAAAAAGAAAATACCCCCTCAAGCAGCTGCTTGCCACAGAGGTCTGACAGGAGCCTGTCAGTTTATATGCCAAAGTAGAAAATCTGAGAGGATGGCAGGACCTCAGCAGAAAAACAACACACACATCCATGCCTTACCCGGGGCTCGAACCCAGGTCCCTTAGATCAGTAGCAAGCATGCTAACCACTCGGCCATGGGACGGCTTCGAAAGGCCTGAAATAAATATTAAACTAGAGGAGAAGAGTAAAGCAAGCCACTAGCCACAAATATCTATGAGTAGTTTTAGATGAGACGTTTAATGGAGCTGAACACATCACTTATTTACAAGAAAAAAGCACCAGTGTTAACACCCTTCTGAGAATTGTGCATGAACCTAAATGGATGCTGCTATAGAACCAAATGATAATGCTGTAAAAAGTCTACTTAGGTCATACCTGAATTATGGATGCATGATCATTGATAACACTACCCCAGCCAAACAGAATATAATAGAAAAAATCAAAACAGAGCCATTAGGATATGCACTTCGCAACTCTCCACAGTCCCTATTTCCACATTACTATCTACAGCAAGTATTGAGCCGCACACCATTAGAAGAAAATATTTACTGTTTCAACACTATATAAGACTTCTACAAATTATGCTACACATGATGTTATTTGCAAAATTGGAAAGAGTTCCAAAAGAGTTAAAGTCATAGCTGAAATCAAAAACCACCCATTATATCCAGAAGTCTCGTCACTTTATAATGATAAAAAAGCAACAAATAATCTACCAGCCACATGGATGTGGAAATTCCCTGCCATTAATCTAAAAGAAAAGGTAATAATAAAAAACAAAGCCTTGGAGCAGAAATTAACAAAGACATTATGAACGAAATTATTCAAAAGAGCAAAAGCACTGACCTCTGCATTTTCACAGATGGTTCTAAGAAACTGGATTACAACACCATTATTTGTGCTTACTTCTGTCCCATTCTTAAACTGAAAGCAGGGTCAACTTAAAAAATAACTTTAACATAATGGATATAGAAATTGCAGTCATCATTTGAAGCTCTAAAGTCTGCAAAAATCTTAAGGATAAAAATATTTTCATTTACTGACTGCACTAACAAAATATGCTTACAAAACATACAAAGAAAATTTAGCTACAAAACTTTTAGAAGAAATCAGTACCCATATGAAAATTAGCCACAATAAAATCTCACTAAATTGGACACCCAGTCACTGTGGCATAACAAAAATGAAGTGGTTGATCAACTAGCTCAAGAGGCCCTTGATAACGACATAATCAACACAGAGTACTGTAATGACAACACTGAGCTAAAAAGAAAAAACAAAGAAGTTAAAATGAAAGAATTTGAAGCATACTTCCCACAATAAACACTCCATAGAGAAAACTACAGAGTCAGACTATGCAGATAAATTTTGCCCACATAGCCAAGAACGTCTTTTAACCCTCAGCCTAGACTAGATCAAGCTTCCCTTAAAGAGACTTTAGCTCCTACCCCCCCCCCCCCCCCCCCCCCCTCAGGCCCATATGGTTGCACCTTTAGAGTCCAACAACCTTTGACTTTAGACGTCCACAACCTTTGACCTTTCGCTTGTTGCACCAAGTTGACCACGTTTAACTAAGGGACCATCTTTTAGTGCGTTTTTGCATTATGCTATTAAAAATAACGATTTTTCATATATAAAATTATTTTTCTGTAATCATAAAAGCTGAAAAGTATACTGTGAACAACCTGAAAATAAATGAACTAGCACAGAAAACAGGAGGAAAAACACTGAATAAAAGTGACTTTTTAAAACCAAGAACAAAATTAAAACAAAAGGCCAAGATGCTTGACTATTAAAAAAAGCAGCCAACAAAACAGACCAACCCTAAGAGAAGAGTGCAGTGAAAAACTACAGAAGAATAAAAATTCTATTTCTAACGTGAGGGAAAAACACAATAATAACTATGAGGAAAAATAGAAGAAAACCAAAAATAAAAGGAAAAACAACAGATAGTTGCCCAAGATCAAGTATGAAGGAACAAAATAAAACATAACCAAACTCTAACCATGCTAACAAATATGAAAATTGGATCCCTAGAAAAATGCAACAAACGAAAATAATAGATATAGAAAAAAATGTACAACGAAATTTGACTGAAGACACCTGCAGAAGCCTGCCTGACCTTTTCCCCTTTTGCTAACCCTTACTTTCTTTTACTTTTACTCTGTTCTGTCTTCCCCCTTTTTCAATCTGACACAGGAATAGGGGAGGGGGTTGCTATACCTCCAACTTTCCTGAAGCGAATTAGGTAATTAAAAAAAAAACTTTTGGAGTCACGTTTGAGATAGACCACGACATTGGAGACATCACAAGCTTTAATTTGAGATACGACTCGTTAAAGTCGATCCCCTGCGAAAATCCGCCCCCCCCCCACATTTTATCAGGGGGATTAGTGGGGGCGAAATTCGATGTAGTTTACGACCATCATTATACGAGCTTTAATTTGACACCTAACTTGTAACTGTAGGCCTTCGCGTTCCACTAGATTCGGTGAACTAGTCATTCCTGATCTTCCCTACCCGAAACTAAAGACATGATAGGGGCGGGGGTGGCTCAGTCGGTAGCGCGCCAGGCTCGTAATCTGTAGTTCCCAGGTTCGAGTCCCAGCTGGGTCAGCGTTGAGATTTATCTCCGCAAAACTCCCCACCCTGCCCACGGTCAGTAGGGGACACCGATGAGCTTGGAAAGGCCGCCGTCCGTCGGATGGGACGTTAAGCCGTGGCCCCGTGTGCGGGAGAGCCATACCCTGTGCACGTTAAAGAACACTCTGGATGGCCTTGACGGGAGGCTACCATCTGCCTCCCAACAGCTGTTCCAGTGGGTCCCCTTCCCCAACCTTCTCTGAGCCTTCGGGGTCCATGTGACCTGGCCATTTAGCCCATGGTGTGCAAAAAAGTGCTGCTCAGAGGTAAAACAACCCAAATCGAAAGATATGGTGGAACAACTTTTGTCAAATCCGCAAACCGACAAATGTCAAAGCCAAAAGCAATATGAAGATAGGTAAAAAGTCGACTACACACCAACCTCAAGTACAATAGAGAGCGTTGATTATTGTTTACAATTTTTTATTGTATGCATAAAGTTTGAGGTTGATTAAATTTCTAGCTTCAGAACCTTCAGAAAAAACGTATTACACTTGAATTATAGCACAACTATCTTGGCTTCGAAAATCTTTTTTTTTTAATATTTTGTAATTATTTAGTAAACTGTATTTCTAAATTCGTATATACTAGAGATCAGTTGATTAATGTTTTTATCCCGAGTCCTCCCGATTTGAGATAAAATTTCTCTGACGCATTTATAAGACATATACAGAAATGCATGTAGCTAACCATTTATTCATATATTATATTATTAATTATAATCATTTTATGACAAAATTAAAATGTTAATGTTATTAATAAATAAATAAATAAATATCCCCTCAAGCAGCTGCTTGCCACAGAGGTCTGACAGGAGCCTGTCAGTTTATATGCCACAGTAGAAGATCTGAGAGGATGGCAGGACCTCAGCAGAAAAACGACACATACATCCATGCCTTACCCGGGGCTCGAACCCAGGTCCGTAGATCAGTAGCCAAGCGCGCTAACCACTCGGCCACGGGAGGAAAGAAAAATATTTGAAATATACTAGTACATACAGATATATGTAAAAGAAAAGAAAATTGGATGAGAGGAAACGGAAGTGCCTTTTGGAACAAAGTTATTAATGTTATAACAACGTTATTATTAAGTTATCAAACCAGAGAATTGCACAATAATTGTGTCGTTTTCTCATGATGTCTGTCTTTCGTTTAAGAGAGATATCGGTATTTTTACACCTGTTGAAGGAATAGCTCAGAATGAATTGCATCGTTAGATGTGATAAATGTTCTATCTTTCATTTAAGAACAGTAAATTTAGTTGATTTTTACTTTTGGATGAGTGTCTAATATTCTTTTTGATGCTGAACCTCTGCTACTTCATAACACGTATTATACACTGAAGAGCCAAAACGTTATGACCAGTGCGTCTTTATGCAAATCGAAGGAACTGCAGGTAAACGACGACGCGTGTGAAGGTCATGAAATGGTATAAATAACACTGAATTCTGTTAATCAGTGTTATTCTTGTTCTTCAGATGGGAACGGCAGCGGACTTAGTGAGTTTGACAACGGCCAAATTGTAATGGCCAGACGACTGGGTCAGAGCATTTCCGAGACGGCAAGGCTTGTGGGATGCTCACGGTCAGCCAGTTAGTACCTTCAAAAAGTGGTCTGAGGAGGGAAAAACCATGAACCACTGGCAAGGTGTGGGTGGACCACAGCTCATCGATGGTAGAAATGAGCGAAGACTATCCCTTATGGTACGAGCCAACAGAAGGGATACTGTGGCGCAACTTGCCCGTAACTTGAATGCTGGTGATGGGAGTAATGTGTTACAACACACAGTACATCGAACATTGCTGAAAATGGGGCTGCATAGCCGCAGGCCGCTCTGAGTGCCCGTGCTAACCTCGGTTCACTGTCCAAAGTGCCTACAATGATCACGCGAGCATCAAAACTGGACCTTGAATGATTGGAAGAAGGTCGTCTGGTCCGATGAATCTCGTTTTCTGTTGCACCATGTGGACGGCAGGGTACCATGTGCGCATTTACCTGGGGAAATTTGATGGTTAGCACCAGGATGCACTGTGGGACAAAAACAAGCTAGTGGAGGAAGTGGAATGCTTTGGGCAATGTTCTGCTGGAAAATCCTGGGTCAAGTCATTGATGTGCAGGAAAGTATGACGTCTACACCTACCTAAACATCATTGTGGACCAGGTACATCTTTTCATGGCGACGGTATATCCCTCTAGTAGTGCCTTCTTTCAGCAGGATAATGCGCCATGCCACACTGCCCGGATTGTTCGAGAATGGTTCGCGGAACATGAGGAAGACGTCCAGGTATTGCCCTGGCCACCAAATTTCCCAGACATCAATTCAATCGAGCATTTGTGGTTTGTGTTGGAACAGCATATTCGATCTGTTTTGGCGGCACGTGGAGGAACAACATCATATTAGGCAGGTGGTCATAATGTTTTGGTTCTTCAGTGTATCTACATACATAAAAAAAAAACAATCCTCACGGATAAAACCGAGTCTATAATCGTGTAAAACGAAACCATATACGAGTGCATTGACACAAAGCAAAAAGGCTATTCGTGTGTTTTTATGCGGTATGAAAACCGCAAAATAAATCAGTAATTCATCTACCATGGACAGACAAGGGTAGAAATTTTAAATGCTCTTGGAAACTAATGGGGTGAGAAAAACATGAAATGGATGTATTGTAGAGTTGAGATTGTAGAGATGATTTTGTCCGGCTTAAAATAATACAAGCAACTTCAAGCTCGGGTTGAATCATGATTTATATTTATAATTTTTTTCGTAATTGTGAAAAAAAAAATTTAGTTAAAAAGCAAAATAAATATTGTTTTTTTTTTAAATCAGTCTTTAATAATTAGAAAAGCACCATTCAGTCTTAAATCTTTTTATATATTCTCTCTTCTATTAATGAATCGCTCTTAGCCTTTAGAATGATACAATAATCCTTAATTTAGCGGACTAATAAGGGGGGGGGGGAAGGCATGGGTGCCCGTTAGATGCGAATATTCGATAAATAGTGAACGGATTTTATAAAAAAAAAAACGGAATAACACGTTAATGTGTACTTTTTATTATATTTACTAATTTTTTTTACGTAATAGTGAGAAAAATTGATGACTTTCAATTCTTACGTAAATGCATAATTTAGAATTATTACATAAGTGAGAACGGTGACATAGCCGCTGTGGTACTCTTTTTAATTTTTAAAGTGCCTTTCTAGCTGTAATGGGGCGGGGGTGGCTCAGTCGGTAGCGCGCCAGGCTCGTAATCTGTAGTTCCCAGGTTCGAGTCCCAGCTGGGTCAGCGTTGAGATTTATCTCCGCAAAACTTCCCCGCCCTGCCCACGGTCAGTAGGGGACACCGATGGGCTTGAAAAGGCCGCCGTCCGTCGGATGGGACGTTAAACCGTGGCCCCGTGTGCGGGAGAGCCATACCCTGTGCACGTTAAAGAACACGCTGGATGGCCTTGACGGGAGGCTACCATCTGTCTCCCAACAGCTGTTCCAGTGGGTCCCCTCCCCCAACCTTCTCTGAGCCTTCGTGGTCCATGTGACCTGGCCATTTAGCCCATGGTGTGCAAAAAAGTGCCGCTCAGAGGTAAAACAACCCAACCCATTCTAGCTGTAATGAAGTAGTAGAGTTTTCTGAAGTGCGCCTACTTTAAAGACATGATTGATGCAAATTTTAGCCTTTTATTGTAAAATATCTCAGTGAATGTTGTAAAATATCCCAAAAATCAAATTACGCGGATGCAAGATGGTGCTTTACAGACAGAAACTCGTCCGAATAAGTTCCAACGGATGCGAGACGATGCTTAGGCGTAGAAAGAACAAAGCTAGCTGTTCTTTTCTGCGATGCTGCGGACTGGGAATAGCAGATGGAGAAGTACAGAACATTGTCCAGACTGATTCGCAAATAACGGACTTCGTTGTTTCAGCAGAAGTCCACTATCAGCTGAAATGATTTTGTCCGTGAAATCGGAAGTCCGTTAAATCGAGTGTTTACTGTACTCAAGAATTTTCAGTTTCTATGAATTATTTCTAAGATTTTTCATTCCAAATAACATTAAGATTTTAATTTTGCCATCAATAAGTGTGTAATAACCTATAATAGAAAGAATTTAGGAAGGTTTAGCTGCATGCATTTCTATATATATATATACTTAAAAATAAAAATAAATAAATACCTCAAGCAGCTGCTTGCCGCAGAGGTCTGACAGGAGCCTGTCAGTTTATATGCCAGAGTAGAGGGTCTGTGAGGATGGCAGGACCTCAGCAGAAAAACAACACACACATCCATGCCTTACCCGGGTCCCTTAGATCAGTAGCTAAGCTTCCTAACCCACTCGGCCATTTGACGGCTATATGTATACACCCACCCTACCCCTCATTTTACACGGTCGAAGAAAACAACCAGTTTGGATTTACGTGGTGATAGACTCGTTTTACACGATTACAAAAAAATGAAACCAGCTTCGTTTTACACGGTGCGGTTGAGTTTTTTTTTAAGTGTATTATACATATAATACATATGAAGTAGCAGTGGTATAGTGTCAAGGAGAGATTATTAGACTGTAATCCCAAAGTGAAAATCAACTAAATAGTTTTAATATCATTTATTTTTCAAGAATAAAGAGATAACAAGATAACAGTAAATTCCTTTATTAATAAAAGCGTGTTTTATCTCATTTTTAGCAACAAGTGTAATTTGTGGACTATTATGTAGGCTACAGCTGATTCGTCACTATAAATGGTTCATAAAATTATCATGTATTAATGGTTCATAAAATATCATACGTATTTAGTGACCAAAAAGAAATACATGGTTAGTTAATCTAAATTTATATGAATTAGTGCAAATAAAATGCAAAATAATTTAACTTTAATGCTTAGTGTTACTGCTGAACTGAACTTTGAAATAAATAGGAATAAATAAAACTTTCAATGTACGTTTTATTCATAACAAGTTTGTTTCCGAACTTATCTCTCTTTTTTTCCCATAAGTTGCTTCTTTCGATTTACGGTTCCAATTTGCATGGTGATTTCCCAATACCTATCAACCGTGTAAATCGAGATATGGGTGTATATATTTTGCGACGTGTCAGGGAAATTTTATTCACCTAATCGTACTTAGACATTTGAGCTAACTAATCTCTAGTAACTGCCTCGAACCAGTACAGATGTTATTGCTGTATTCACTGGTACTGCTAACAAAACATTTGTCAGAATTCATCCCCAGTTGTCAAAAACACATGCTTCGTCCACTGGGGACAGCTGTATAGAAAGTATATGAATCCTATTTTAGCTGATGTTTTGAACCAATGAATTAATATGGTGGATTTTGCAAAATAAAGTGCATTAAGAACACGATTATTCAAAATTTTATATGAAGAAATGGGGCAAAAACATTAGCAGTTACTGTTCTCTATGGGATGGGGCTGGCCCAGTCGGTGGTGCGCTAGGCTCATAATTTGCAGTTCCTAGCTTCGATACCCAACTGAGGCAGCTTTGCGATTTATTACCCCAAACTCTCGTTCTGCGAGAAAATATAAATAACTTTCTTTTCTGTGAAAAAGGGAATCACCGATGAACTTACAAAAGGCCTTTGTCTCATGTGCAGGTTTGGGTTATTTTACCTCTGAGCGGCTTTTTTTTGCGCACAATGGGCTAAATGAGGTTCTAGCAGGTCAAGACTCGGAGAAGCTTGAGGGAGTGAACCACTGGACAATTGGTAGGAGACAGATGGAAGCCTTTCGTTAAGGGTTGGGTTGTTTTACCTCTGAGCGGCACTTTTTTGCACACCATGGGCTAAATGGCCAGGTCACATGGACCCCGAAGGCTCAGGGAAGGTTGGGGGAGGGGACCCACTGGAACAGCTGTTGGGAGACAGATGGTAGCCTCCCGTCAAGGCCATCCAGCGTGTTCTTTAACGTGCACAGGGTATGGCTCTCCCGCACACGGGGCCACGGCTTAACGTCCCATCCGACGGATGGCGGCCTTTCCAAGCCCATCGGTGTCCCCTACTGACCGTGGGCAAGGCGGGGAATTTTGCGGAGATAAATCTCACGCTGACCCAGCTGGGACTCGAACCTGGGAACTACAGATTACGAGCCTGGCGCGCTACCGACTGAGCCACCCCCGCCCTCCTTTCGTTAAGGCCATCCAGCGTATTCTTTAACATGCACAAGATACGAGTCTTCCACACACGGAGCCACGGCTTAACGTCCCATCCGATGGACTTCCCCAGCCCATTGATGTCCCCTACTGACCGAGTGCAGGACAGGGGAGTTTTGCGGAGATAAATCTTAACGATGACCCCGCTGCAACTCAAACCCGATTGAGAAACACTGATAACCACAATTATATGATAAATATATGTGTGCCGTCTCTGTAACTGCGTATCAGTAATTACGTTCCAAATTAAGTACGTCAGTGGTTAATTTTGAATTTTTTCATTTGCGAAAAGGTTCTTCTGTAACAATTTTCATGTGATTTAAAGCCGTTCTTTTCATTTAAAATGGAGTTTCAGTGCTTTTTTCTTTATTTAAAAACGTGGTTTCTACTGTTTTTTCCATTTGATTTAAAAGGGGGTTCCTTCTGCAAATATTGGTGTTATATATACGGCTGTTAAACATAAAAAAAAATAATTTTCCTTTTTTATCCTTCTGTCAAATCCCGTAACCTTTTGCATTTTTTATTTAAAAAGGGTTCCTTCTGTATTTTTAGGGGGGGGGAGGGGGTAAGGTTTCCTTCTATATTTTCCTTCTGTATTTTCCATTTGGTTTAAAAGGGGGTTCCTCCTCTCTGTGCTATTTTTTTAAGGAACATCCTTCTACATCTTTGTATTAAAGGGCTGATCTGTCTGTCATTCTGTGATATAAAATTTCATTTTTATTTAATACAGTATTACAAACTCTATGTTATTATCTTAAATTTCTTTGAAAATAGATTTTTTTTCGGTTTTCCGTATCCATTGAGAGCGAAAGCATTTTGTTCATTACAAAAAAAATTCTTCATCTCTTAACTTTGTTATTTTCTGTGTTGTGTTTGGTAGTGGGAAGAAGCCTTTAAAAGAGCAACTTCCTTGATGGTATGTCAGAGCTATTGACGCAGTAAACTTTGATAGGCGGAACAGATACAGTGCTAATTGCAGCAGTCATGTATGTGTACAAGGAAGTAATTAGACAGCTCAGTATCAGAACTAGAATTGCAAAGAAAGAATTGAGCCTCTTTTTTACCGAGGGCAGAAAGCGAGTTATCGGAGATAAATCTGGATCCTGGCACAGATAGGACTCGAACCAGAAATCCATACCCTGTGCACGGATGGCCTCGACGGGTGACTTCTGTCTCCTAACAGCAGTCCAATGGATCCTTTCTCCCCAACCTTCTCTGAGACCTAGGGATCGTTGTGACCTGGTCATTTAGCCCATTGTGGACAGAACAAAATGCCTCTCAGAGGTAATAGACTCCAACTATTGTAAACGAGCAATTAATGCTTGGTATTTTGCTAGTTATAGTGGTCAGATGGCTTGCTTTAACAATAACGAATTGCTGCCATACTAACGGTAAGAAAACGGATTTTTTTTTTTTGTTTTTAAAGATAAATGGAAAAATTGAGTTCAGTTGGATAAGTGTTAACGAAATATTACTTTTTGCATTTTCCAAATAATCCATTAGTTCCAATTTCCACAGTTAAAGGGGGCAAAAAATTCGGAAAATGACAAACTTATTCTCACTGAAAACGTGCCTTCCATGTTCACCAGAGGCAACATCTTATTCCTCTAGTTTTATGCGTAACGATTTCGCTCTCTCAGCACTAATTTCTCCTAATGGAAAGAGATTATTGTCAGACAGCAATAACTGCAACGCTAATAACTGCTGATGAGTCTTGCCTGAAGATTGCATTTCTCAAAGCTTCACTTTGTTTACTGCTGAATATGCTACTGTTGGGTACAAGTGTTCTTTAGTTGCAAATTAGATAAGTTAGTTGTAGCGGCAGTTATTCTTATACAATAGATAGACTAAATATGTCTGTTGCGAAATATGTACATATTAAAGATTAATTACTTCTATTGATATAATGATATAATTTGAACAGTAACATTTTGCCTTTGCTGAGAATGCTCGTTTTCAAAGAGAAGGGACCATCTCTGTATCCGAATGGTTATCGCTCTTGGTTGTTGATCAAAGGGACCTGAGTTCGAGTCCCGATAAGTAATGAATGTTTTGTTTCGTATTTTCTCTCGCCATCCTCGCAGATCTGCTCTAACGACATATTGACTGACTTGGGGCGGGGGTGGCTCAGTCGGTAGCGCGCCAGGTTCGTAATCTGTAGTTCCCAGGTTCGAGTCCCAGCTGGGTCAGCGTTGAGATTTATCTCCGCAAAATTCCCCGCCCTGCCCACGGCCAGTAGGGGACACCGATGGGCTTGGAAAGGCCGCCGTCCGTCGGATGGGACGTTAAGCCGTGGCCCCGTGTGCGGGAGAGCCATACCCTGTGCACGTTAAAGAACACGCTGGATGGCCTTGACGGGAGGCTACCATCAGCTGTTCCAGTGGGTCCCCTCCCCCAACCTTCTCTGAACCTTCGGGGTCCATGTGACCTGGCCATTTAGCCCATGGTGTGCAAAAAAGTGCCGCTCAGAGGTAAAACAACCCAACCCAGGTTCAAGTCCCAGCTGGGTCAGCGTTGAGATTTATCTGCGCAAAATTCCCCGCCCTGCCCACGGTCAGTAGGGGACACCAATGGGTTTGAAAAGGCCGCCGTCCGTCGGATGGGACGTTAAGCCGTGTGTCCTTGTGTGGGAGAGCCATACCCTTTGCACGTTAAAGAACACGCTGGATGATCTTGAAGCTACCATCTGTCTCCCAACAGCTGTCCAGTCTGTCCCCTCCCCCAACCTTCTCTGAACCCTCAGGGTCCTTGTGACCTGGCCATTTAGCCCATTGTGAGCAACAAAGTGCCGCTCAGTGATAAAACAACCGAACCCAACTAACTGGCTCCTATCAGATCTGGGATGAGGGTTGGTTCAGTCGGTAAACACGCCAGGCACATAATCTGAAATTTCCAGGTTTGAGTCCTACCTGTACTAGCGTTGAGATTTATCTCTGCTAAATCCTCACCCTGACCTCACTCAGAAAAGGGACACTGTCACGATTCGTCGGATATTAAGCCATGGGTTCCGTGTGCAGGAGTGTCATAACATGTTCTCTTTAAAGAATACACTGGATGGCCTTGACGGGTGACTTCCTACTATCCAGTGAGTTCCCTTCCCCCCAACTTGGGAACTACAAATTACGAGTCTGACGCGTTATTGACTAAGCTAAGCTCTGCCTCCCTAGCTAGACAGAAGAGTTTGAATCGCTTTATGTATCTAACCAGATCGATATAAAATAAATAAATAAAAATAAATACCCCCTCAAGCAGCTGCTTGCCACAGAGATCTGACAGGAGCCTGTCAGTTTATATGCCACAGTAGGAGATCTGAGAGGATGGCAGGACCTCAGCAGAAAAACGACACACACACATCCATGCCTAATCCGGGACTATACTTAAAACAAAATTTAATAGTTCAAACACATAGATTTCTAATGATAGATTTATTAGCATGAAAATTCTGAAGCTTCGCAATTTAAAGATATGATTGTTGTTAGGAAAAGGAGTTTGTTACCTCCCCTTCCCCAATCCCAGATTATTTTGCGTTCAGTTGTAACTAAATGTGCAGTTCCCAAGTTCGAGTCCCAGCTGTTCCAGCGTTGAGATTTAACTCCACTTAACTGCGCCTCTGTGTTTAAGTATCCAGAGGCCCTCTAAGAGAAAGGGAACACTATTGGGCTTGGAAAGGTCATCTTCCATGGAATTCGGATGGAATAAGACGTGGTATTGTGTGCAGGAGATCCCAACCTGTGTAAGTTAAAGAACAGGCTGAATACCCTTGATTAAAAGATTTTATCACTTCTAATAGCTGTCCAGTTGATTGCCTTCCTCAAAGAAGGCGGGGGCTCAGTCGGTAGGGTGCCAGGCTCGCAATCTGGAGTTCCCAGGTTCGAGTCCCAATTAAACCAGCGTTTTGATTTATCTCCGCAAAACTCTCACCCTGCCCATAGTAGGGGGAACCGATGGGCTTGGAAAGGCTGCCGTCTGTGGGTGAGACATTAGACCGTGACCCCGTGTGCAGGAGAGCCATACCAAGGTCACCTAGAAGACAAGGCCATGACAGCGACAGCGATAGTAGATAGACGTTACGGATGGAGGGAGAACAGGCGAATGAACTGCGCTGTATAAAAGCTTGTTTGCTGCGTTTGGCTTTAACGGAGATACCTCATTCGCCTGTACCCACCCCCCTCTGTCCGTGACGTCACAGTATCACTCTGTGCACGTTAAAGAATACGCTGGATGGCCTTGACGGAAGGCTACCATCTGTTTCCCAACAGCTGTCAAGTGGGTTCTCTTCCCTCAACCTTCTCTGAGCCCTCGGGGGTCCTTGCGATCTGGCCATGTAGCCCACTGCGTTCAAAAAAGTGCCGCTCAGAGGTAAAATAACTCAAACTTCTCTAACTTTGTTTGAACCTTTAGAGTCCTTGTGACTTGGCCATTTAGCCCATTGTGTTCACAAAAGTGCTGCTCAGAAGCAAACCAACCAAAATCAAACAAAGTTTGGATTGTTTTACCTTTGAGCGGCACTTTTTTGAATCGTTCCATGCAGCGTGTTCTTTTAACGTGCGCAGGGTATGGCTCTCCCGCACACGGGGCCACGGCTTAACGTCCCATCCGTTGGACAGCGCCATTTTCAGTCCCACCGGTGCCCCCTACTGAGCAGGACAGTTCACAGTTTAGAGCTGATGTTAACGTTAAGAGAGAAATGTTAAGTGTAGCGCAATATCTGCTGTGGATATATAGGCTGCTCTCCTATTGAGCTTGAAAGCTGATCGCTGCGGAGGTGGTCACATGGACCCGGCGAAAAAGTGCCGCTCAGAGGTAAAACAACCCAACAACAACCTGCCCGCATAAGCAAAAAGTGTTGGACTACACTGACTTATGGCGTCGAAAAGCCGCCGCTGCCATCGAATGGAACGTCGATCCCTTGAGTCTTGCTCTCTTCAGTTAGATGACCTTGATGGAGTTGGGTTGTTGGGTTGTTTTACCTCTGAGCGGCACTTTTTTGCACACCATGGGCTAAATGGCCAGGTCACATGGACCCCGAAGGCTCAGAGAAGGTTGGGGGAGGGAACCCACTGGAACAGTTGTTGGGAGACAGATGGTAGCCTCCCGTCAAGGCCATCCAGCGTGTTCTTTAACGTGCACAGGGTATGGCTCTCCCGCACACGGGGCCACAGCTTAACGTCCCATCCGACGGACGGCGGCCTTTCCAAGCCCATCGGTGTCCCCTACTGACCGTGGGCAGGGCGGGGAATTTTTGCGGAGATAAATCTCAACGCTGACCCAGCTGGGACTCGAACCTGGGAACTACAGATTACGAGCCTGGCGCGCTACCGACTGAGCACCCCCGCCCCACCTTGATGGAGACAAAACATTTTTTCCGATTTTTCGGTTTTCAAGTTAAAGTCCCACCTTTGCCAGCGTTGGGATTTATCTCCGCAAAACTTAACCCGGCCCTCGGTCAGTAGGGGACACCTATGGTCTTGAAAAGGTAGCCATTCGTCGTATTGGACGTTAAGTCGTGATCCCGGGTGGGACCATACAGTGCGTTAAAGAACACACTGTATGGCCTTGACGGGGAGGTACCATCTGTCTTCCTACAGCTGTCCAGTGGGTCCCCTCCCCCAACCTTCTCTGAGCTTCGGTGTTCTTGTGACCTGGCCATTGTGTGCAAAAAGTGCCGCTCAGAGGTAAAACAACCCAACCATAATTGTCATTTTGCTTTAAATTTGTGCCATTCAGATACGTACAAAGAAGAATTATTCGCCAGTTATGTGCCTAAAATAAATTACCCCGGAGGTCTGGTAGGAATTAATACACGTAGAGAAGATCTGTTAGGAAGGCGAGGCCTTAGCATATAAAAATAATAAATACCCCCTCAAGTAGCTGCTTGCCACAGAGGTCAGATAGGAGCCTGTCAGTTTATATGCCACAGTAGGTCTGTGAGGATGGCAGGACCTCAGCAGAAAAACGGCACATACATCCATTCCTTAACCAGGGCTCGAACCCAGGTCCCTTAGATCAGTAGCCAAGCGCGCTAACCACTCGGCCATGGGACGGCTCATGCCTTAGGATAATGGTTCTCAACAGGGGGAAGGGGAGGGGTGCTTTGCAATCAAAATGACTTCAGCAGATATTCGCTGTCAACTATCAGCTTTTACACCAAATTTCAGCAAAATCGCCAAAAATTTGTCGCAGCAGGTCTTTCATTAGATCCAGTGAATAAGTCTATTTTTCATTTTTGTTAATTTCGAGTCTTATTGCATCTTTTTAAAAATTTTTAAGCAAAGCGTTTAATTTTTGGTTTCCTGTCAGACCTCTGTGGCAAGCAGCTGCTTGAGGGGGTATTTATTATTTTATTTTACTATTACATATAGGCAAAAAACGAAACGCACCCCTTTCTTAGCGTTTTGTACCTACAATAATCTTAGGGATACCTGAGGACCTGGACCGACCCTCCAAGAGGGTACAATCGCCATGGTTGCTACAGAATTCGAAAAAAAAAATATCTGGCAATGATTTTTTTTAGAATTTAGTGATCTGGCAACCTTCGTGTACTGTACACGAAGGTTGCTAGATCACTAATTTCTAAAAAAATCATTGCCAGATATTTTTTCCGAATTCTGGAATCAACCATAGTGTTCGGATATTTTTTTGAACGACTGTACCTGTCAAAAAAGTTGAGAACTTCTGCCAGGGCCGGACTTAACGCATAATATAACTGAGCTACAGCTTAGGGCCTCACTATTATGAGGGGCCTTAGAAAATTAAGTTTGAAGTTTACTATGTCACGAATTATTTTTAAATATTTAAATTAATCTACTAGGCAAACACAGTGTATCTCTCATTATATACCAATTCTAGTATAATGTTTTCATCACATCTGCGTCGTGTTTACTTTTTGATGTTCCCTTCAATCCGAATAATAAACCTATATTTCGACCAGGATATAGGGTTGGGTTGTTTTACTTCTGAGCGGCACTTTTTTGCACACCATGGGCTAAATGGCCAGGTCACATGGACCCCGAAGGTTCAGAGAAGGTTGCGGGAGGGGACCCACTGGAACAGCTGTTGGGAGACAGATGGTAGTCTCCCATCAAGGCCATCCAGCGTGTTCTTTAACGTGCACAGGGTATGGCTCTCCCGCACACGGTACCACGGCTTAACGTCCCATCCGACGGACGGCGGCCTTTAAAAGCCCATCGGTGTCCCCTACTGACCGAGAGCAGGGTGGGGAGTTTTGTGGAGATAAATCTCAACGCTGACCCTGCTGGGACTCGAACCTTGGAACTACAGATTACGAGCCTGGCGCGCTACCGACTGAGCCTGCCCCCCCAGGATATAGGAAAAAGGGGTGGGAATCATGTGACGCAACTGAGGCAGAAAAAAAAAAGTATAAAAAGAGAGCAAGAGACTAGATTTCCTTTGCAGTATATCATTTTCCTCTTAGTTTTAAAATTTTTGTTGAAAATAATGAATGTGTACAAGTTTAATAATGTTTTGTCTCCATTCCCCTTACGTTCTCGAAGCGGTGGTCTTGTGGGGGGATGCTCCCTTTCCCCTCTTAGATCCGGACCTGATTTTTGCTCTAAAATTTTTTGGATCTCTTAAACTTGCCACAGCTTAGGGTCAGAAGGTCGAAGTCCGGCCCTGAAAACTACTTTAGCAGAAAGGCAACACAAACATCCACGCCTTATCCGGGGCTCGAACCTTTTGGTCAGCAGCCAAGCGTGCTAACCACTCGGCCAAGGAAGGGTAAATTACTGTACCACATTAAAAGCTGAAAAATTCGAATTTTTTATCGCTTTTTTTCCCATTTTGAACTACTGTACATTGGTTTCAAATCTCCTCGGTTATACTTTGAACTTAGATTTTGTAAACAGGAAGATTCACGCAGGTAACAAATATGTCTTCTTTCACAATAGCTTGAAGCAGTGAACTCGGACGGCACTGATACAATTCACATAGTGAATTGTTGGAATAGTGAATTACCTTGTTAGAGATAACAGCTTCCTTGCACATTTTAGCAAACAAGCAGTGTTGAAAGTAATTGTTAATCCTCGGGAGTCGAAAACGCAAAGTCATTGTGGAAATACATTTCTGGAGCTTCCGCATAGCAGAAAGTATGTTTATGAAGCTGACTTTGCCTTTAGTGTCACGTTGAACATTTCTTTTTTTCTAAGTGCATCCCTCCATGCAATCACCCCCCCCACACACACACCTCTTTTCAAATAAAAATTGTAATCCTGAAGACCGATGAGAAAATCTGGTAGCCCATTTTTATTTATCAGCAGTTATTTTCGCTGGTGTTATGTTTATGTATAAACTTTCTCATCGAAATAAAGGACGAACTGTGTGGTTCAGTCAATGTGCCAAACATGTAACTGCAGTTTCCAACCTGTGCCAGCGTTGAAATTTATCTCCGCGAGTGCCATTAACATGTGCACATTAACGAACACGCTGGATGGCCGTGACGGGAGGCTACCATCCGTCTCCAAACAGTTCTCCAGTGTGTCTCTAGGGGCGGGGGTGGCTCAGTCGGTAGCGCGCCAGGCTCGTAATCTGTAGTTCCCAGGTTCGAGTCCCAGCTGGGTCAGCGTTGAGATTTATCTCCGCAAAATTCCCCGCCCTGCCCACGGTCAGTAGGGGACACCGATGGGTTTGAAAAGGCCGGATGGGACGTTAAGCCGTGGCCCCGTGTGCGGGAGAGCCATACCCTGTGCATGTTAAAGAACACACTGGATGTCCTTGACGGGAGGCTACCATCTATCTCCCAACAGCTGTTCCAATGGGTCCCCTCCCCCCAACCTTCTCTGAGACTTCGGGGTCCTTGTGACCTGCCCATTTAGCCCATGGTGTGCAAAAAAGTGCCACTCAGAGGTAAAACAACCCAACCCATATGCAGGAGTGCCATACATGAGCACATTAAAGAACACGTTGGATGGCCTTAACGGGAGGCTACGATCTTGTCTCCTAAAAGCTGTCTAGTGGGTGCCCTTCCCTCAACCTTCTCTGAGGCCTTTGTGGCCTTCCTATTGTGTGCAAAAAAAGTGCCGCTGAGAGGTAAAGCAATAAGTTGAACCAAAAAGAATCAGTTAAAAAAGCTGAATCCTTTTCATTAATGAAGTGTATTATGTAAGCTAAAGGTGCAATCTCATTTAGTTTTTTGGCACACATCGTATACGTCATTCATTTCGATTCTTTCATCCGTTTACAGTAATAGGCTATCTTATCATATTCATGACGTCAGTAGGTTGCTAGTATTGGCTTGTTTTACCACTGAGCGGCAGTTTTGCTCAAACAGTGAACTAAATGGCTAGACTTCGCACTAAGGGCTCACAGAAGGATGGAGAAAGGTGATCTGGAAGTCTTCCGTCAAGATCAACATGTTCTTTACTGGTTTGGGTTGGGTTGTTTTACCTCTGAGCGGCACTTTTTTGCACACCATGGGCTAAATGGCCAGGTCACATGGACCCCGAAGGCTCAGAGAAGGTTGGGGAAGGGGACCCACTGGAACAGCTGTTGGGAGACAGATGGTAGCCTCCCGTCAAGGCCATCCAGCGTGTTCTTTAACGTTGGGTTGTTTTACCTCTGAGCGGCACTTTTTTGCACACCATGGGCTAAATGGCCAGGTCACATGGACCCCGAAGGCTCAGAGAAGGTTGGGGGAGGGGACCCACTGGAACAGCTGTTGGGAGACAGATGGTAGCCTCCCGTCAAGGCCATCCAGCGTGTTCTTTAACGTTGGGTTGTTTTACCTCTGAGCGGCACTTTTTTGCACACCATGGGCTAAATGGCCAGGTCACATGGACCCCGAAGGCTCAGAGAAGGTTGGGGGAGGGGACCCACTGGAACAGCTGTTGGCAGATAGATGGTAGCCTCCCGTCAAGGCCATCCAGCGTGTTCTTTAACGTTGGGTTGTTTTACCTCTGAGCGGCACTTTTTTGCACACCATGGGCTAAATGACCAGGTCACATGGACCCCGAAGGCTCAGAGAAGGTTGGGGGAGGGGACCCACTGGAACAGCTGTTGGGAGACAAATGGTAGCCTCCCGTCAAGGCCATCCAGCGTGTTCTTTAACGTGCATAAGGTATGGCTCTCCCACACACGGGGCCACGGCTTAACGTCCCATCCGACGGACGGCGGCCTTTCCAAGCCCATCGGTGTCCCCTACTGACCGTGGGCAGGGCGGGGAATTTTGCGGAGATAAATCTCAACGCTGACCCAGCTGGGACTCGAACCTGGGAACTACAGATTACGAGCCTGGCGCGCTACCGACTGAGCCACCCCCGCCCCTGTTCTTTAATGTGCGCCGGGTAAAGCACATAGGGCAACTAATATTTTTAAGCACTATTACGCTGCATAAATAACCTCCTGATATGTGTATAGAGGAAAAATTGTCTTGAGTCAGGTGGGAACCGAACCCAAGAAACCAGTGTAGTGCATAAGAAGTAATATAGGGTAATGTCTTATTGTCTCATTCAATGTCAAGCCCTTCGGTGTCTTTTTCTCACTGAAAGTAGAGCTTTGGGTTAGCGGAAGAGATCTCAAATTAGGCACAGCGAAGACTCGAACTTACAAACGTCAGATCACGAGCTTAACACGTTACCGATCTAAGTCAACCCCAGTTCTCTTTAGCAACAGGTCAGAAATTCCATATTCCAATTGAATAGTATACACTTAAAAATTTCCCGTTCGCCATGAGTTTGACTGACTAATATCAGGATTTGGGTTGGGTTGACTTCTGAGCGGCACTTTTTTTGCACATAATGGGTTAAATGGCCAGGTCACAAGGATCCCGAAGGCTCAGAGAAGATTGGGAGGGGTACCCATTGGATAGCTGTTGGGAGATTGATGGTAGCCTTCCTTCAAGGCCATCCAGCGCGTTCTTTAACCACACATGGGACCACGGCTTAACGTCCCATCCGACGGACGGTGGTCTTTCTAAGCCCATCAGTGTCCCCCTACTATCCAAGGGCGGGGAGTTTTGCACAGATAACCACAACACTTCCCCAGGCGGGACTCGAACATGTGAACTACTGATTACAAGTTTGGCGCGCTACTGATTGAGCCACCAAAAATTGCCAGGTCACATTCATCGTAGAAAGAAAAGCCTAATAATATCAGGATGGATGGAAGTCTACATATTAGAAAAATTTTGCTCCATTCCTATTTCCCCTCAAGGTTTAGGTACGGTCAGAGGTAAAAAAATGTAAAGAAATTGTTTTGAAACGTAACACAACAATAACGTAGGCGAAGGGCCACAATGCGCTTAGCGACTACTAACAGTAAACTGGTGAGGTAATAAAATCTCTCCAATCTCTTATTAATTAATTAATGCCCCCCTCAAGCAGCTGCTTGCCACAGAGGTCTGACAGGAACCTGTCAGTTTATATGCCATAGTAGAAGCTCTGAGAGGATGGCAGGCCCTCAGCAGAAAAACGACACAAACAGCCATGCCTTACCCGGGGCTCGAACCCAGGTCCTTTAGATCAAGTAGCCAAGCGCGCTAACCACTCGGCCATGGGACGGTCTCCAATCTCTTAACATAAATAAAATAAATTGAGGTCTATTAAGTGTGCGACGAACCTGTATTTTTTTTGCTTGTGAACTCACCTTCTCATTATATATACAGTTTTGTCATCCCCAAGTTGTGCCTTTTTGTGAAGTGGTCTTTGTTCTCCCCAACTGCAGCATAGCTTTCCTCCCCTCTCTGCCCAGAGCATTGGCTGGCTTTCCCTTTGCCTTTCCTTCCGCGACACACTTTAGAGTTTCTAAATTTGATCGTCCCGCGGTCTGCAGCGCAGCGGCAACAGTAGCTAGAGGTTTAAAGGCCCTTGTGCGTGCCAGAACACATACACTTCATGTTTTGCGATGTTCTACTTTGCTAGGGGATTTTTCTGGTCGTTGCAGTTATGATAGGGCAGGAAGATGCGATAGCTGACATTTAAACGATGATCTGGTTATAAGTGATAATGGGAGCGGATGAGGAAGAAACAGGATGATGGTGCGCAGAATCGGATGCTCTCTGGAGCTTTTTTTTTTTCTCTTCTTTTGGATCATATCCCATTACATCTTTAGAAAGAAAAGCGCAATTACCTTATTAGGCTAGAGACTTTAAAATGCCTGAAATAAAACAAACGGCAGATCGTTTCAATAAACGAATGTCACAGTGAACCCACACGATGGTTTACTAATGAAAAATAAAAATAAATACCCCCTCAAGCAGCTGCTTGCCACAGAGGTCTGACAGGAGCCTGTCAGTTTATATGCCATAGTAGAAGGATCTGAGAGGATGGCAGGACCTCAGCAGGAAAACGACACACATCCATGCCTTAACCCGGGGCTCGAACCCAGGTCCCTTGGATCAGTAGCCAAGCGCGCTAACCACTGGGCCATAATAACAACATTGAAGAATTCAGTTTGTAAAGAGGGTTAAAAATTCATTTTGGGAAACTAAATATGCCTTGATTGTGTTTTTTTTAACACAATGGGCTAAATGGCCAGGCCACAAAGACCCTTGGCTCGGAGAAGATTGAGGATAAAGGAACCCACTGGACAACTGTTGGAAGACAGAAAGCTTCCCTTCTAGGCTATCCGGCGTGTTTTTAATGTGCAGAACTATGGCTTAACGCCCCATCCGACGGACGACGGCCTTTCCAAGCCCATCGGTACCCCTTTCTCATCGAGAGCAGTTGGGGATTTATCGGAGATAAATCTCAACACTGTCACAGGTGGAACTGGAAACTGCGGGTTATGAGCTTCGTACTCTGCCGGCTGAGTTAGCCCCCACCTCACCAAATCTGGCCGCAGCAAGTGAAAAGTCATTAGTCGAGATTCTAACTTGGAACTGTAAGGTTTAAAATAAAGATCAAAATTTAAAATTTATCAACAGTAGACATCGTTTTGCGCTGTCGATTACCTTTTGGCAGGCCCAGATTTAGAAGGGAAAAAAATTAGAGGGGAGAGGGGCAAAAAACCCATTGCAGATAACTTTTCACCCCCCTCCGTTTTAGAGGTCTTTAAAATTGTCTTGAAAAATGCAAGAAATATAAATAACTTTAATAAATATTTTCATCTGTTACCTTATTGGCATTCTGAAATAAATAAATAAATACCCCCTCAAGCAGCTGCTTGCCATAGAGGTCTGACAGGAGCCTGTCAGTTTATATGCCATAGTAGGTCTAGAGAAGATGGCAGCGACCTCAGCAGAAAATCGGCACACATATCCATGCTTTACTCGGGGTTCGAACCCAGGTCCCTTAGATCAGTAGTCAAGCGTGGTAACCACTCAGCCATGGGACGGCATTGGCATTCTGAAAGGTTCCTGTAGATTCGCTTCCCTGCAGATCCGCTCATCTAGCCGTTCTAGATCCTGTCCTCCGTTTGGTACATCGGTTATGTCAGGTAGCAATTTTTTTATAATGATAGTAATTTTTTTGTTTCCTTTCCATTTACATGTACAGAGCTAATCATAGCAAGTTCTGTGAGATTGACTATAAAAGCAAATAGCGCAAACAATTAATACGAAAATTAAGGTGAACAGTGAAAATAATGTTAATAAATTCCCCGCGAAGTTGGTGTAGCTTAACCGCAGGTTTTGGAAATAAGATTTTTTTTTAGTAAATTTACTTTCTTTAGAAAAAGATCTTTTGATAACCAATGGATTATCGTTAAAGTTAAGCATTTGTGAAATAAACTCATGTCAATTTTAAACCTTTTTTAAGGATCGAGCATTTTGGTTTTTGTATATTTGTTGCGAGTGTTTCGTGACCATTTGAGCACTGAAAGAAATATTTCGTTGTCATCGCCTTGCGACATGTCGAAAACAGAGCCACTTTCTATTTCTAGATCTAATTGCACCTTCGGTACGAAATGCTGCGTAAAGCAGATTTCAGCTATCTTTCCAGTGAATAGTGTAATTGCCTAGCGTACCACACTTCAGGGACATCATGTAATTCGCTACAGTGAACTCATTTCTTCAAATAAAAAAAATACCCCCTCAAACAGCTGCTTGCTATAGAGGTCTGACAGGAGCCTGTCAGTTTATATGCCAAAGTAGAAGATCTGAGAGGATGGCAAGACCTCAGCAGAAAAACAACACATACAACCATGCCTTATCCGGGGCTCGAACCCAGGTTCCTTAGATCAGTAGCCAAGCGCGCTAACCACTCGGCCATGGGACGGCTCTTCAAATAATAAAAGCGAAAAAAAAACGTCTTAATCGTAATGAATTCGGAAATCTCAGAAGTGTTTCATCTTTGTAGGGACTCGCAGGATTTAGTTTCAGGGAAGTGGGTCCCTGCAACTTTGTAATGAGCAGATGATAGGGAGAGAAATCTTTTGAAATTAGCCACATACTGAAGTCTCAGAAGCTCACGCGAAGTCGGAGCTACCGTCCTGTGCGTTAACCAGTCAGTAAGTGGATCTTTCATGCCCTTATTTCATTGCAGTGAAGCCACCTAGCCAGGGAGAGGAGCCAGTTCCTTGCGTTTATTGTTCCACTGCCCAGCAAGGTTTTCAATGGCTTACACCACCTGACTAATTTTACATACACTTTGACTCTGTTCAAAGTGTTCATTTCTTCTCATTCAGTTTCTTTCAAAATGTTCATTTCTAAAATTTTATCATCATATTTTTCTTTATGTTTACAGAGAAAATAACAAGGATTAGTTAAAATTATTTTCCTTAACAAAATCCCATTTTGTAAAACAGGTAGCTCAATAAGAAAATTTTAATATTTTGAACACTCTACAACATTATACATTAAACATAAACAATACATAATACATTTAATATATTATAATAAATTGAAATTTATGGCTCAATTCGAGACAGCATGTTTTGTTTAATTATATTTTATAAAATTTTAGATATTTTCAATAAAAGTCATATAGTTTCTTACTTGTATAAACTGTCAATAGATGGCAGCAGGCACTTCTCGTATCAACCATAAAAAAAATTTCCTATTACAACAAAGTACAGATCCTTATATACATCGATATGCTCCAGGGAACACAAAACTGCAACATACATTGACTTACATGTTCGCAAGATGATTAAATGTATTAATTTACATATTAATTTTTAAAATTCTGCAAATTACTCAAAATAAAACATATAACGACTTTTCCAGGTTTCGTAAAATTCATTCCTGAAGGGATAAAATACTCAATGAATAACTTTAGGGTCAGCTACCACTGTACGCAAATAGCCATGGATGTTAGACAGGTTGAAACACTAATTAAATTACAATAAATATATAAAGAGTAAGACAAACCATAGTTACAACGGGCTAAAATGATTGCACTGCGCATGCGCACCCCCCCCCCCCCCATACAGTTGTTTTTCTGCATGCACACCAATTTGCCACGTTCAGCTTCGGCAAAATTCCGCAGAGCGGCGCCACTTACGCTTGAAGCGGCATCCTAGAATTTAAACGATTGCTCGAATCACATTTTATCATAATCAGGCCATTAACCTAAATTTATTCTCAAATAATACACGAGTGAAACAATTTTTATGTTTTTTCCTTAACGAAACATAATATTTTTTTTTCACCTTTTGTTTTCTGAAACATATAATTTATTTTTATTAATTAATGTGAAAAAACGTTTTTTGACATATATTTCCAATAATAAGTTCCTTTTTTTTTTCGCTTTGTTGTTTAGGCATATTTAGTTGTCTTATGGTACTAGAAATCAATCGGTTGATTTCTAGGCCGTCACTCCGACCCCTCTTTGACCTTGAATAAGACACCGGATCAAAAATTCCTCTTATTTCTGAGTTCTACGAACAAATTTTTAGGGGCGGTGGGTGGCTCAGTCGGTAGCGCGCCAGGTTTGTAATCTGCAGTTCCCAGGTTCTAGTCCCAGCTGGGTCAGCGTTGAGATTTATTTCCGCAGAATTTCCCGCCCTTCCTACGGTCAGTAGGGGACACCGATGGAATTGGTATAAGGCCGTCATCCGTCGGATGGAATGTTAAGCTGTGGTTCCGTGTGCGAGAGAGCCATACCCTGTGCACATTAAAGAACAGATTAACGCAAGACGCCATTGCTAACCACCAACCCCACCCTATTTGCCGGCTTAAGCGTGTGAACACTAATTGATTTGCGTCCACACGGAGTCTTTCCGCCGTTCCATTATCTCCTCACTGCGCATGTGAGGCGGGGGTGGCTCAGTCGGTAGCGCGCCAGGCTCGTAATCTGTAGTTCCCAGGTTCGAGTCCCAGCTGGGTCAGCGTTGAGATTTATCTCCGCAAAATTCCCCGCCCTGCCCACGGTCAGTAGTGGACACCGATGGGCTTGGAAAGGCCGCCGTCCGTCGGATGGGACGTTAAGCCGTGGCCCCTTGACGGGAGGCTACCATCTGTCTCCCAACAGCTGTTCCAGTGGGTCCCCTCCCCCACCTTCTCTGAGCCTTCGGGGTCCATGTGACCTGGCCATTTAGCCCATGGTGTGCAGAAAAGTGCCGCTCAGTGGTAAAACAACAAAACAACCCTCACCAAAAGACACCACGTGGTTCTTCTTCAACCCTCAAACACCCCTCAAGGCTGTGGAAGGAACGTGCGGAGAGGGTGGACTGCAGCTGGAATTCCAACAGGCACGGCAACGCCAAATTTCCCCAAGTCGCGACGCCGTTCCCAGTGAAAAGCTCAATAAAAGGGATTAGGAACGATTTTTATAATGGCGCGTAGGAAAATGGGGTGTGGAGCGGCCTTAAACAGCTGTCCAGTGGATCCCTTTCCCCGATCTTTCGTGAGCCGTCGGGGTTCTTGTGGCCTGGCCATTTCACCAATTTTGTGCAAAACTTCCCGCAAGTAACAAATCACTTTTACCAAAACTTCACTTTTTAGAGTACACATAGGACGATAGTTTCACTTAAAAATATTTTTTATTAATATCTATTAATGTTCCTAGCCGTCCCGTGGCCGAGTGGTTAGCACGCTTGGCTACTGATCTAAGGGACCTGGGTTCGAGCCCCGGATTAGGCATGGATGTGTGTGTGTCGTTTTTCTGCTGAGGTCCTGCCATCCTCTCAGATCTCCTACTGTGGCATATAAACTGACAGGCTCCTGTCAGACCTCTGTGGCAAGCAGCTGCTTGAGGGGGTATTAATGTTCCTACTTTAACGTGTCTGGTCATCAGCTGAGTTATTGGCCCTAGTTACTCGTTGACGAAGATCCACAATTCTTTCTCCCTGCCACATCTGCCCCCCCCCCCCTCTCAAGAGTCATTCTAATTCGGTTCTGCCGCGATCCAAAGGCAGTTAGTAACCTTGGCCAGGTACTATTGACTGATGCTGTGGCGTTCAGCTACCTCGCCTGCTTTATTTATCCATTTCCTTTTCCGTTCTGACCCAGTTAATGGTGTAATGATTTAGTCGCTATGCAAGTCTTGTCCCATTTCTGAACGATATGTTTTACCATATCGATTCCGTTTCTTTGTCAGTGGATCTTTGCACTGGGTAGAACTGGTGAAGTGAACATTCGGGAGTTCTTACTCTCACTAAGGCTTCCTGAAGCGCACATACATATAAAGGGCAACGACGGGACTAAGGAGGGAAAAAAAAAACCGGGAGCCAGGACAGTGGAAGTATGGGCTAAAAATACCCAGACGTATACGTAGTGTGTGTGCTGTTGGCTAATGCGAGAGTTTCTCCTAACTCTTTCTCATGAACTGGCGGGACAGTGAACCGAAGACGATGTCGTCAACATTATGAGATGGGGACAAATTTCGTAGTTGTTGTTCAGATTCTGGCTCATTCGCCTAAACTTAGACTTTAGCAAGTAGATCTCGCCTTTGTTTCTGGCCCTAAGTTTTTATTCATTCCTTTACAGATTAAAAGATTATCAACCTGAAGCAATTAACGCGAAACTTTCATGGGCGTCTATAGGTTCAAGGTGCAGGGGGGGGGGGGATCAGAATTGAAGGGTTGGGTTAATGAAAAATGGTGCCGTTTAGAGGTCAACATTGGCATTGTTGACCTCTGAATGGCACTTTTTTTGCACACAAAGGGCTAAATGACCAGAAAGACCTTGAGGGCTCAGAGAAGGTTGGGGGAAGGGAACTCACTGGATAGGAGATAATTGAACGACTCCCGTCAAGGCTATCCAGCGTGTTCTTTAACGTGAACAGGGTATGGCTGACCTGCACACGGAACCACGGCTTTATATCTCATGCAACGGACTGCGACCTTTTCAAGCTCATCAGTGTTCCTTTTCTGACAAAGGACAGGGTGGGCGTTTAGCGGAGATATATCTCAACGCTGGCCCAGGTGGGATTCCCGGGATAGTCGGTAGCGTTGCCCATCGACGTTCCATTCGATGGCAGCGGCGGCTTTTCGACGCCATAAGTCAGTGTAGTCCAACACTTTTTGCTTATGCGGGCAGGTTGTTGTTGGGTTGTTTTACCTCTGAGCGGCACTTTTTTGCACACCATGGGCTAAATGGCCAGGTCACATGGACCTCGAAGGCTCAGAGAAGGTTGGGGGAGGAGACCCACTGGAACAGCTGTTGGGAGACAGATGGTAGCCTCTCGTCAAGGCCATCCAGCGTGTTCTTTAACGTGCACAGGGTATGGCTCTCCCGCACACGGGGCCACGGCTTAACGTTCCATCCGACGGACGGCGGTCTTTCCAAGCCCATCGGTGTCCCCTACTGACCGTGGGCAGGGCGGGAAATTTTGCGGAGATAAATCTCAACGCTGACCCAGCTGGGACTCGAACCTGGGAACTACAGATTAGGAGCCTGGCGCGCTACCGACTGAGCCACCCCCGCCCCTCCTTATGCGGGCAGCGATCAGCTTTCAAGCTCAATAGGAGAGCAGCCTATATATCCACAGCAGAGATTGCGCTACACTTAACATTTCTCTCTTAACCCAAGACCAAGGGAAACATTTTTCCCATTTTAAAATTGGTGATTGTTGTATTTAATTATAACCTTATCTGCATTTCTTATACAGAATGTCAAAATAGAACGTATGCCGAACGCAATTACGTAAACGGGAACGTTCAGAAAACAAAAACAGAACTGTCAGGACGCATAATATATGTACTATGTGCAATGTCCATCTTTGCCTCACTACCAAAAGAAATTGCTTCGCAGAATATCATAATTAGCACATCATTTTGTATAGTAATTTTATTTCATAATTTTGTATTATTTTAGTTAACATTTTGTTCTAATAAACCAATAAATAAAAGACATTGCATAATAAGTCTAACTATAATTTGTGTTACCTTTATAGTCCATTGGGAAAAATATTTCCCATAAAATTCCAAAAAAACTACACATTGTTATGTATTTTTCTTATGATTTTTATTTATTTTACGTCTAAACAAACTAAAATAAACAGTTACATACTAATATTTACTCTTAGAAACCTTATGGTCCTGAAAGGGTTAAAGAACACGATGGATAGCCTTGATGGGAGGCTACAGTCTGTCTTCCAACAGCAGGATCCCCCTCTCCCAGCCTTCTCTGAGCTTTCGGGGTCCTTGTGACCTGGTCATTTAGCCCACTGTGTGCACAAAAGTGCCGCTCAGAGGTAAAACAACTCAAAAAAAAAAAGTTCGCTCATAGATATAATGTGCCATGAGAGAAGTGACTAAATGGTTGTTTAGTTTATGATTGAATTGCTTCACCAGTGTGATAATTCCACAGATGTATAAAGGTATCCGCTTGCAGAATGCGATATGATGCTGTTTGAATGCTTTCAGTAGCACAGGTATCTCGGGGTATTGTGATAGCTTTGAAGGAATCGTATATACATTGGAATGTTATTATTTCGAGAATTGTCATGAAGAAATTGCATACTAAAGTATAGTTAAATTGCGCCAGCCAGTGATAGAATCTGAGCCGATCAGTAAAAGTTGCTCTTGATTGACACTTGTGATCAAAAAATCATAATGATAGAAGTGATGTTTAGATTTAATTGCACTGGGAGTTGGCAAAAAGGCTCAAGTACTTTTTAAAGAAACTTAAAAGATTAACGATATTTACTTTTAGCAGAGATTTAGGTTGTTTTTACCTCTGAGCTTCACATTTTTGCACACAATGGGCTAAATTAGGCAGAGGACAAGGTCTGAGAAGGTTGAGGAAGCGGACCCACTGGACTGCTGTAAGCCTCTCGGCAAGTTCATCCAGTATGTTCGTGTACAGAGTATGATCCTCCTACACACGAAGCCGTGTCTTAACGTCCCATATGACAGACGGCAGCTTTTCCTAGCCCGTCGGTGTCCCCTTTCTCACCGAGGACAAAACATAAGTTAATAGAGATAAATCCCAACGCTGGCACAGTTGGTACTTGACCTGGGAACAGAAGATTACGAGCCTGGAGCAACACCAACTGAGCCAGCCCCGCCCCCCTTTTAGCTGGGGAAGTAACAGCGTCTTATAGATTTGTACCTCAAGGGACCTGGGTTCGAGCCCCGGGTAAGGCATGGCTGTTTGTGTCGTTTTTCTGCTGAGGGTCTGCCATCCTCTCAGACCTACTATGGCATATAAACTGACAGGCTCCTGTCAGACCTCTGTGGCAAGCAGCTGCTTAAGGGGGTATATAATTTTTTTATTTATAAACTAGTGGTTCTCAACCTTTTTTGCTTCACGTACTCTCTGGAAATGTGTAACTGGCATACCCCTTCTATAGATAGGTTGTTGTTTGGGTTGGGTTGTTTTACCTCTGAGCGGCACTTTTTTGCACACCATGGGCTAAATGGCCAGGTCACATGGACCCCGAAGGCTCAGAGAAGGTTGGGGACCCACTGGAACAGCTGTTGGGAGACAGATGGTAGCCTCCCGTCAAGGCCATCCAGCGTGTTCTTTAACGTGCACAGGGTATGTCTCTCCCGCACACGGTATGTAAGGCCACGGCTTAACGTCCCATCCGACGGACGGCGGCCTTTCCAAGCCCATCGGTGTCTCCTCTACTGACCGTGGGCAGGGCGGGGAATTTTGCGAAGAGAAATTAACGCTGACCCAGCTGGGACTCGAACCTGGGAACTACAGATTACGAGTCTGTAGATAGGTAAAACTATAGTTATAGTATAATAATGCCAACTTAGCGAATTTTGAGCTCTCACGGCGTACCTCATGTTGAGAATCCCTGCCCTAAACATTTAGATTCCCCAGGAACCGCTAATATTTATGTTCGAAGAATTGTGTGATACTCGACTTTTGTTAAGAGTCAACGGAAACCTCTCGTAAGTGGTTACGATTACTTCAACTGCCGTTTTCACTTGATTACATTTTATCTTTTGATGATGGGAGGCTTCCAACTCTCTCTTAGCAGCTGTCCAGTGGATTCTCTTCCCCTGCATTACCCTGAGCTCCTTGAACTGGCTATTTACCTGTTTTGTGCGTAAAAGTGACGCTTAGAGGTAAAACATCCCAACTAACTACTCCCTGAATTTTGTCTAGTAGAAGTAAAATCGTTTTTTTTTTTAAAGAAGGCGAGAAAAATGTTACTGGTACAAATTGAAAGCGTACTATTATAGTAACTATTTTAAATCTTTACAAAAAAAAAGAAAAAAAAAAGTAGATTTTTACTCAATGAAAAATGTCCAAAGAAAAAATTGTGGCTTTTGTTAGAATTTACTGTATTTGGAAAATCCTACGAATCAATGAGCTTAGAGGTAAAATAGCCCTCTTTTCTCAAGTTGGCAAAGCAGAAAAGTACGCCATATGAAAAAATGTGTATACTTTATCTGCAATGCAAAAAAGAAAGCATTGTAAATTCTTAGAGAAAGCTTCTTGGAGAAGAAGCGTGGGATCAGAAGGGTCCCGTGCATTCGTCGTAACAAAAGTTCGGCGGTGCACGTATCATACAATGTATGAAAACCGACTCATCATTTCCCGTTTGATCTGCGAAGGATCGAAGGGACTACTGTTAGTAAAATACTTGAAATACTGACTGCTGTTTACGAAGTGGTAGCTAAGGTTTCTGAATGGATCAAGAGTTAATTTGTATTTCATCTGAAGTTGTAAATAACGAAATGAAGTTCGTGAGTAATTATGACACTTTATATTATAATTGTTCTGTATTAATGTGTAAAACTATGTGAAAATGATGTAAAGAAGGAAAAATTGCGAACGTGCTCTAGGCGAATGAAATGCTGATACCATAGCGCCATCTGTGAACTGAAATTGTTATCAAATTAAAGCTAGCGGGTTACTGTTTGGATATTTTCGTTAATACGTCGTAGGAATGCAGTGTTAGAAGAGTATAACGATGGAAAAGGGAGGCTGCTACTTGGCTATATTTCGGTGTTAAAAGAAGGCACGTGCTTTATTTTAAAAATAGAAGTCATGGCTTGGCCATGGGAATCTGCAGCCAAATTTCCGGGTCTCAAAAACTCCCCCCAAGTGCACTTAGCGTAAAAAAACACGTGTGACGTATTTTTATACTGTGAAATTCCAGAGAGAGGTAATTAACAACCTAAGGAGAAGTTAGAGTTCTGGATTCTGTTAAATTGGAGACGATAGGACTGAATAATTCCACGGTACCGTATAATAATTATATTTATGAAACTTTGAACGTAGTGAAATGCAATGGGGAATAGCATAATGGCCCTTATCTAAATATAAAATGTTATCGAAAAGATGTATGTTGGATGTATTTTCATTTAAATATTTGAATATCAGTGTGAAAAAAAAACTTTCGTAAATTGTTTTACTTCGACTGGAAACTCCAAACGTGGTTGCTTTTTCAATTCTATGCCTAGTTAAAATCAACACACTGCTTTACCAAAATATTCGAGAATTTCCATGCTTATGTCAATGGGAATCTAATTTCGAAGCTCTATAACTTTTAAAATATGCATTTAATAGAAAAATGGGATTGAAGATAAATGAAAGATCGGAATCAAATCTATTTAAATCTCGATTTTTTCAACAGCATTAGTTAAGTATTTAAAGAGTTATAGAAGCGGGAATAGCTGCTTCCACAGAGGACTGACAGGAGACTGTCAACTTAATACACCAGAGATCTGCGAGGCCTCTGCAAGAGAGAACCAAACACCCCATGCTTTAGCCTGCGGCTCGAACCCAACTTCCTTTGATCAGTAGCCGAGTACGCTAACCACTCGGCCATGGGGACGACTTATTTTGTAATTTTTTTAGTGGGATTTATGGCCAATGATCGCTTTATTCCCCAATGTGAGAACATAGCTTTTTTTTTATGACATATTTAGAACTGAACAGTTCTTTTACTGAGGGCCAATCACAACCTATATGGCAGAACAAACGATCATGCCATACCCTGGGCCGGTTCCTGGCAAATGGGAGGCTACCATCTGTCTCTCAACAGCTGTTCTAGTGGGTCCCCTCCCCCAACCTTCTCTGATCCTTCGGGGTCCTTGTGACCTGGCCATTTAGCCCATTGTGTGCAAAAAAGTGCTGCTCAGAAGTAAAACCAACAATATAAATTATCACTGAACGTGAGCCCGAAGTTGAAGTTTTGCTGCCAAAAGAGCTAGATAGCTATAACAGACTTAAATACAAATGAAAATTTTTAATGCAGAATTATGTTTAAGAATGAATTAATATATATATACCCCCTCAAGCAGCTGCTTGCCACAGAGGTCTGCACTGCTACCATGAAGTTTTTGAGCCCTGCAGGGCTCAAAAATAAATCTGATTTTTAGTGGGGTATTTATTTTTTTATTACTGCAATCAGATTATTTTGAATCGAGATGAAAGCATCCATTTAAAACATTTCTGCATAGTATCAAATATACGTACTAGTTACAAGTAGGTACCAGTTGATAGGAAGGTTTATGTTTCTATGGTTTGCTTTGCGTTTTTGCGGAAGGATTGCTACGCAGCGTTGATTTGTCAAATCTCTATCATATTTAAAGCTCGACACGACATTGAACTCTGGTGAAAGGCTCGGAGACGCCATATCTCAATACAGGCAGCTCTTCTGATGATCGCTCTTTGAGATTCTAATTTGTAAATGATTTTCCTATTACTGCAGTGCAGGAGGAAAGAAAGTTAGGAATTTCGCTGTTGCTTCCGTACAACGACAGGTGCATCGATTGTATGTCAAATTACAGGTTCAACGTGTGAAGCTCAGGTTTTGAGCCTTGTAGCACACACCAGATTCAGTCTGAGATTTAGGGAGCCGGGGTGGCTCAGTCGGTAGCGCGCCAGGCTCGTAATCTGTAGTTCCCAGGTTCGAGTCCCAGCTGGGTCCGCGCTGAGATTTATCTCCGCAAAATTCCCCGCCCTGCACACGGTCAGTATGGGACACTGATGGGCTTGAAAAGGCCGCTGGCCGTCGGATGGGACATTAAAAAGTGGCCCCGTGTGTGAGAGACCCATACCCTGTGCACGTTAAAGAACATGCTGGATGGCCTTGACGGGAGGCGACCATCTGTCTCCCAACAGCTGGTATAAACTTAATTTAGTTGGATAATTATTTTAATTTTAATGGTTAGCGCGCTGCGCTACTGATCTACGGGACCTGGGTTCGAGCCCCGGGTAAGGCATGGATGTTCGTGTTGTTTTCTGCTGAGGTCCTGCCATCCTCTCAGATCTTCTACTGTGGCATATAAACTGACAGGCTCCTGTCGGACCTCTGTAGCAAGCA